>OY730194.1:45820775-47163216 GCA_963422505.1 Pseudognaphalium luteoalbum
TTACAGTGACATACACGGCTTCTTTACTATAACACAGATAACTTCCTACTGTACCTAGAGTTGATCAGGTTCTAAGCCTAAAGTAGTAGTCACGCGAAGGACTGGAAAGGGTGATCCATAGCTAAGTCTAGATGCATGATAAGTTTAGACATAACAAATATAACAATTCCCAATTATATAGATTTAAAGATTAATTCAACATCATCCCTACTTCTAACTATCCACATTTCAACAACCGCAACAACATACTACTCAATAAACATGGCAATAACAGTAACATACATCATACAAACAGGCAGAAATAATTCGGACATAGTATAAGTATGAAAAGAGAGATATCACCAGTAAAATTGAGCAGAGTAACAGCTGAAAAGAAAAGGCAGAGTCTTGCACCAATAATGCTTCTTATTACACCGTGATTACAATACCAGCTTTTCTCTCTCTCTACTGCTAACCAACTAACTATCTAAATCTCTCTCTCTAGAGAGAGAGAAACTATCTAAACTATTCTAGAGAGAGACTAAAAATATAAAAATATAAGAAAACAAAGAATTGAAGTGTGAAATGTATGTGTTGAATGAGAGATGTCTTGGAATGAAGAAATGAGGCTTATATTTATAGAGAACGCACAACCGTATCCGTAGACCGTATCCAAACCTCAAAACGCACAACCGTATCGCAAAGGCGAATAAAAATCAGATTTTTATCACCCAAACGCACGATACGGCTGAGCTAGGGTGAATACGAGTGAACTGGACCGTATACGACTGTGCATAGGGTGAATACAGCTGAACTGGACCGTATACGGCTGTGCATAGGCCGTATACGGCCTGCACAGACCGTATACGGTCTAGGTCCAGCCGTATACGGCCTGGACCAGCCGTATACGGCCTGGTTCAGCCGTATGCTGGCTCCTCGGTTCTCCGTTTCTTCGTTTGAGCATAACTTCTTCGTCGTTTATCCGTTTTGAGCGTTCTTTATACCCACGCGTTCGTATTTTCCTAACGAAGAGAATGACATAAGTTAGAGGTCATAACTCGGAGCGTAGCTTAAAGTGAATTGAAATGAGTGAACGGTGGTGTGATAAAGCAGTTTTGCCCGGTTTCTTATGTTTTTCATGCCAATTTTAGTGATTTTTCAAACATCGACTCCGTTTTGACTTAGTTAACAAAAATTTATGAATATTGTCCTTTTAAGTATTTTTTTGTTAAGTTTGTGCCTAAAATGTGGAAGATAACGTACGTAAAAACATGACTTTTTATGTGTTATCAAATATCCCACACTTAGACTTTTGCTTGTCCTCAAGCAAACTTTAAAATTCTCACTTGCTATAAAGGTTTGAAAAAATCGGTTTTTGGGTTTTGACAAGAAATAATCTGAGACTTTTACTTAATCAGCGACTAAGAAAACCTTTTTAGAGAGCAAGCATCATTAAGATAACCCTCCCTTAATCCTGAAATGTCAACCTTGGCATACTTTCACAATTCTTGATGGATATTGTACATGACTAGGCGATCTCACAAAGGTGGTCACTCAATTCACTCAGAGTGTATCGGGTTTCCTATCATTCTAATCAAACGAAATCGCTCATAAAGCCAGTCATGCATTGCTTCTTATCATAGGCTTGATCAAGAATCGGATCTCCACCACTTCAATGAGGACGGTGCTAATCATCCCAGGACATTCGAAATAGGTTGTAATGGTTGGTGAGGGTTGAGTGGTATGGATAAGTGGGAGTTTTTGGTTTAAAATAGGGAGTTTTGCTTATCTTTGAGAATTCTAAACTTTTTGGGGAAAACATTACTTTAAACACCTTTTTAATGAAAATGAAAACGGATAAATGGCAAGGGAAGAAGATAGCTATTTTGACTTCTACCTTTTGAAAAATACTCGGGGGAGTTTATATCTTTTATAAGAACAGGAATTTTTCGAGAGATTCGAAGCACTTAGCTTTATTCTATTTTCTTTTCTTTTCTTTTGCTTCTATTTTTGGATTTTTCTAGGGTTTTGTTATATTGTTTCTTTCTTTTGCCCTTTTTGAAATCCTTTTCTTTCTTTCATCTTTTTCATCCTTCTGATGACTTTGCGTTTACTTGGTGTCAATTTTTCACACCATAAACTTTTTCATCTTTTGATTTTTATCAGGGGAACGCACACGAGAAAGTTTTGAGAAACACCAGTATTTGTGATTCGGAGTGAAAGCAAAAAGGATAATTAAAATAATATTTCCCACAAGTTTAAAATTTCTAAGATAAGGTTTTTGGTAGGTGTGGAATAAGTGGGTTCAAATTTTTGGGTTTTGAAAGAAACGAATAGGCTAAGGCTCAACAGGGTTTTCTAGGCGGATCATCAACACTAAAAGTAAGTGTTGGAAGGGTTTTGGGCTTGAAGAGATATGATGAAAAGGGTTTATATCCTAAGGAATGTCAAGGTCCTTTGACTGCACCTTCACCGCGTACGGTGCCCATTGGTGTGGTCTCGAAGCGTATACCAAGAGCAAGTTCTAACTTAAAGCACATGCATCGGCACACACATCAAATGAAAAAGTGAAGCATTAAAGATGAATGCTTTTATTGGGCTCAAATACCTCACTGCAATAGGGTTGTATGTGCCTAGCCGTGCGATGCTCTTAGATTAACATTTCATTTTTAAGGAAATCGTATCTTAACTTATTTTACTTTCCAAAGCAGTTTAATTAATTTCTGAAAAATTTATTTTTCTCAAGATTATTTAGAGTCAGAAAATTTAAAAATTTTAACAAAAATGAGTTTTTATGAAAATTAAGCCAACTGAATGAGTGGGGTTTCCACTGTCGAAGTTAAGCTTATGATTTTGAAAAACGTTTTCTAAAATTTTAGCAAAAATGAGTTTTTTAGGAAAAAATTTAATCTAACTGAATGAGTGGTATCTCCACTGTCGAAGTTAAGCTTATTTTTGAAAAGTTATACTTTGGACAAGCAATCAAAGTCAAAGAATACGGTATAACATACCGTGTATCCCACACTTAGAGGAACATTGTTCCTAATGTTCTCAAACTAAGTTTAAAATTCTTGTGAAGGAATCCCATACTTAGAGCTTGAAAATATTTTGGAACCCTATTTCTAAGTTGATTTGATTTGTGTGGGATTTAGAATCCCACACTTAGAATTTAAGCATGATGGCATAACGGCGAGTTATAGATGACGAAAGAAAATCACTAAGAAATGGAAAAAAAAACTCCCCTAGAAAGGACTGAGATGTGTGAATGAAGATTCTGATTCAGATGTGTAGATCGATCAGTTTGTGTCAGGATCTCTGCGTGATTCATGGGTCATCTCGGTTTCTTCTCGGGGAACTTTCATACTTTTTACTCTCTCTTTTATTGCAAGTAATCTAAAAATTAACTAAGAAAAGCATAAAATAAGTAAATGATAGATAAACGATAAGATATGATAGATAGATGGGTCCAACCTGATTACAGGTTGGAACCCAAATAGTTCATGCAGCAAAAGTCAAATACAGTAATCCCAAATATCAGTAATAGTAATAATAAGTGATACAGTTATCCAACACAAATAAAATCTGATAAGATCAAGGGTGAGAAGGATCCTGGTCGGATGGTGGTCCGTGAGCTGGAGGTGGCATGGAGTTGTAAGGTGCATGACGGGAGGCAGAGTGTTGTCCACTGGATAACCTGCGGGAGACTGATGCTGAAGATGAACTGCGTTGTCTGCCGGATGTTGGTGGCTGGATCGGGTACAAATGGAAGTTGGGATCTAGTCCCATCTCTGCAACCTCATATGATCCTAAGGAAGCACCATGCATCGGGTACGGTGGAAGCTCAGCAGAAGGCACTGGGTTGCTTTGAAGCATCCCTGTGAATCCTGAAAAAGTAGGCACAACAGTAGCAGTAGTCATATCAGGCAGATAATCAGTCTGCACTGGTACCTGGTCATCAACCTGCATGTCCTGTCTAAAACCTGACTGAGGTGAGTCTATCTCTGAAGATGTGTCTGATGTGGCTGACTCAGCTGGTCTCGGACGGGTCATGGTACAGGAAGATGGCTGTCCAATATGTGGGATATGCGACTTATGTGGTGTCGCAGTGTGCACAGAGAAAACCGGCTCAGCCGCAGGAGTAGTCCTGGTACGGCGGGCTCGAGGAATCTCCATGTGCACAGTGCGAGTGGAGGATGTGGGTGGTATGGAGGTGTAGGGAACGGTGGTAGTGGGTGGCATCATGGCAAATGGATGTAGTGGCATGGTGTGATAGCTAGGTGGTCGTGGGCTGCATACCCATGTAGGACGTGTAGGTTGTGGAAATCCAAACTCAGTAGCTAAATATGTGTCCTGTGTGTAATGTGAGTTAAGCATACCCAATATACCGTACATGAGCTCGGATGATACCGGATCTCCCCAACCAAACTCTCGAACAGGCGGTATTAGTGGACTTTGAGCCACAGCAACGGCTGTCTCTCCTTCCTCTCGCTCATGAGCAACAGCGGTCCTAGGCTGTCGGTGGACCGTGCTGTCATCGAACTCAAACCTAACACTCTTTCTCCTCGGGGGCCTCATTCGAACTCCCGGAATGATATCACCATCCTTCCATCTTATCTGCCCATCAGCATCTTTCTCTAGCAACTAAACCTTAACCATATAGTTAATGTCATATGGCTTAGATACCCTGTTTGCCATTGGTGTCAGGTTATCAATCACCTCCTCAGTCAACAGCCCCATTCTCCTAACTAGCTTAGTGATTATTGCTCCCATATATGCAAACTCTGACTCGGTGTACCCCGACTCAGTAAGGATCCTATCAGCAACCAAATAAGCAACATTAACGTGTTCCTGCTCTATAATGCTCTTGATGATCTGCAAGTCCTTTACCCCAACAGCTCCCTTAGTCTTTCTCTTTCCTCGAATGCTGCAAGCGATGAGGTTGTGAAGAACTTGGTAGTGCTTATCAAGAAACGAAGTGGCCTTGACATTGGACTGGAACTGATTTCCAGTCAATTCTTGCCAAATAGCAGTGTGGTCTCGCTGCTTAACCTCAGTGTTTGCCTTCAGAAAGAAAGGAGTGGTAACTTGATACTCAGTGAATAATTCAAGATGTCTGGCGAAGGTTGTTAATGACATATGGTGAGGGTTTCCCATGAAGTTGAATCTAATCATTCGTTCATCATTTAGCTTATCAATCATTTTGTCGAACTGGAATGTTACCATAAACTCAGCAACTAACTCTTGATAAACCTTTTCTTTAATCTCAAATAGATTCCTCCATGCGCGCAGATGTCGCTTCCCTTCCTTAAACATTATCAAATTTTCAAACCCTTCCTTTAAACCGATTTGCTCCAAATCCTCCCACACTAAGTACCTATTTTCTCCCAACCGATGTGTTAGCCATGTCTGATACCTTTCCCGTTTCTCTGGGTCCTTGATGGATTTTCTGATATACCGGGGAAAATCAGTCATCTGAAAAATAAGAGAAAACAAGAACATAGTGAATTACCAGGAATAATTACAAGTTATTTGACTAAATCACATTCCCAATTTTGAATAAAAATTCGAAATGTGGGCTTTAGAATATGAGCAGTCCCAAAAACCTGTAATGGCTAATAATACCACCAAACTCAATTTTTAATCACCACAAGAAACTTTGGTTTACAATAATAGGCTATTAAGTCTTAATGATTTCTACACGAAAAGTCAAAGATTTATTTAACCATAACAAGCATGTATGATGAAGATTTAAATCTTAATCATGTAATTACCTTATCATGGCAAGTATAACCTATTACCGCATGCAAACAAACCATGATATTTAAACAAGTATATAGCAATTTTGACCATATCATGAAAGTATCGCAACAAAGCTTCATTAGTTGACAAATGTGTTTCTTGATTGTATCTTTTAGGTAATTATGGTATTCTTTTTAGTAGATACTATTTTAAAATTTAAAAGTAGTTAACTAAGGAAAATGTAGTATTCATTTAAGATCTACCATAATACTTTCAAAGATATAATTTTAAAACACCACCATGACTTTTTAACTAGAATGGTTACTAGTATTACTAAAAATTAAGCATTTTGACTTAAAGTCAACATTACCAAAGTAAGGTTTCCTTTTTGTCATTTGCCAAATCTATCATAATACTAACTTGCATTAGCAAAACAAAGCAAGGCATTAGCATCTACTTAAATTAAAACATCATTTTATCAAAGGTTTTGTTTCAAAATGGTGACGTTTCAACAAAAGTCAACTTTCCATGCTTACTTTAATTTGCTAACTTGACCATATTACGCATTTAACCACAAATGAAGCAAATGAATAAGCTATACTAATCATATTTAGCATTAATCAATCAACAAACAACTTATCATAAGCAATTTAATCATTAATTGGCCAAAATGGGTTTACTAGTCACAAAAGTCAAATATAGTCAACTTTCCAAAGTCAAATCAAATTGCTTCAATCTAAGAAGTAATGCTAGTTCCTACATCATTCTATATCATCACTAAGCAAGAATCAAAGCTCAATTTCGCAATGTAAAGCACAAATCATCAAAAACTAACTTGAAACCCTAAGTTAATAAAGTTAGAGAATTTTGGTATTTTAAGCTTGGATCTTACCTTAATGAAGATGCAATGATGTTAGATGACATAAAAATGACCTAGAGATGAAGGTTTGAAGCTTGGTTTGGTCAACAATGGTGGAAAATGGTGGGTTTGGGGTGGGGAGATGGAGGCCGCGACAAAGGGGGAAGAAGGAGGGGGAAAAAGAATGGTTTTTTGTTGTTTTGACTTTGTTTGACCCATTTTTACCCCTTTTATTTACTCCTCCTTTTTACCATTTGTGCATAAATAACATTTTAAATGTAATTACTAGGTATTTGGGTAATTAAAAACCTAAGCCAAATATTTTAGCAAAAGTTTAAAATTTGTTATTTGACTGTGCGCAACAAAAGATTTTTTTATTAAAACGCGAGGAGAGTTAATTAACTAGATAAAAATAAACATTATTTTTGGTTTAAAATTTTGACTCTTTAAAATCTAAGCAATTTAAAACTTTATAAGATATTTTGATTTAAGATTTTCAAGTTTTCAGAAACTGCGTAGATTTTGCGGAGACAAAGATTTTAAAAGGGTTTTCTTCTTCTTTTTTCTAAAACAAATTAAACCATTGACTAAACTAACTTATTTTTAACCTAAGAAAATTATTTTAAAGACCTAATTAAAAATTTGGGTTGCCTCCCAAAAAGCGCTTGTTTCAAGTCTGTAGCTCGACTATTGTTCCAAATCTATTTAAAGGGGATTGCTTGAAAGCAATCTTGAAGTATAGCAAGGAATAAAATCACAGTTTAGAATGTTAATGACATAATCAACTAGCTTGGCAGGGTGTAATGAAAACTTTTCGAATTCGCTAAGAATCCTACATTCTTTCTGGCCTAAATCTAGCAGATTGTTAACAAACTTATTAAATTCCTTTCTAACTTTCTTTTTACTTGAAATTCCTATTCGCATACCGCGGTCTATATTATTAAGATCGTGAAGAAGATTTCCTAAAATTCTCTGAAACCTAAGTTCCTCTTTTGAGTCGGGATCTCCATTTGTAGTTTGCACTGCAATGGTGATATCCCAAATTAAAGATCTTTGAGAAATGGTAAAAGGGAATTTGGATTGATCGAACAACGAAGCGAGTTTAACGTGAATATCTTTTCTTTCGGCAAAGAAAATGGCTTCTATCTTGTCGTCATCAGCTCCAGGAAATATTTCTTGCAACTTGGTGATTATATAAGCGGCGGGATCTACGAAGAATGGAATTTTTCCAGAAATGACGAGAGTGATCATAGGATCAAATAGCTCAAGCTCTTTTATCATTGCTGCAACATAACGATTAATCATGGTTTGTGAAACCGATGGATAATCGGTGCAAGCAAGTAGATCCATGAGGCGATCTATTTCTGATAATAGCTTTCGCTCTTGCTCTCGATATCGAGTGAAGATACCATCTTCCTTTTGGATCGGAAGATAGTGGAGAACACCTACGAGTATGTCAATCCTTAAGATGGTTTTTCTTTGCTCGACTGAGTAAGGAAAATCAGACATATTTAAGTGTAAGGCAAATGCCTTACATACACCTAACCTCTTATCAGGTTCAAAAGAATAACCAATGTATCGGATTTCATAACCATCTGAATCTTTCGGTATCTCCTTATCAACAAGACGATAAATGGTGTACGAAGGTTCTGGTACAAAGTGGACAAAAATTGGTGATTTTGGAAGATGTTCATGAATATCCTCATTCCTTATGGGGATTCGTTCTTCATTAGATGAAGAATGAAAGGATTGAGTGTTTTCAGGAATATTATCGACAAAATCAGGGAATTTTGGGATATTTTCTAAGGAATATTTAATCTTAGGTGCAGGTAAAACCTGATAGCTTGGAATGCTAGAAGCAGAAGTTGAGATCTTCTGTTGAGATTTATGGGTTCCTAAGTCAAGATCTAAGAATTTCCCTAAGGTTCTAGAATCGTCGTCTGGGCTAGCGGAGGCTTCTTCCAGTAATGAGTGAAAGTCGGATTTCAACTCTGGTTCCAAGTGGTCGAAGAACTCAGCATCGTCCATAGTCGTCATTTCTTCAGTCGTCCCGGAGGCGGACAGAGAAATGGGATACGAAGGCGGCGAATCGTAGAAAGATATTTTTGGATTTTTCATTTTATTTTAAACTAAGTTAATTTTATTCTAAGAAAAGTAACTTTCGAATAGGTTAAGGACAATCTATACGAAAAGGATCTCCTAATTGCTTATTCTATCTAAGGCGGCTTCAGAATCGTAACGCTCTACGATCCCCGGCAGCGGCGCCAAAAACTTGATGCGCCCCCAACGGTCGATCGGGTTTTCACCCTGTCGTCGGACCGTCCGTCAGCGGCGGCGTCGGTGGGTAAGTTTTAAATTTATAAAGAGCTGGGAACTCAATTTATAAGTACTACCTATCACACAGGGTGAGTAAGCAGTAAGTATAACTCGAGGTCGTTCTTAAATCGGAGCGAATTGAAACGAAGTGATGCCAAAGATAGAGTTTTGCATTTAGGATGGGTTTTGTGCCAATAGGTAGGTTTTGGGGGTTTTCTAATTTAATTAACTACTTAACTAAAGACAGGAAAAGTAAATAAGATAGAGTAGAATCGGTAGCTAGGTAGACAGATAGAGAATTGCGGCGGTTGAAACTTCAATAATCAGTTGCGGGGATGATGCTTATTATAAAGATAATTGGGGACATTTTTAGTTAATAAACAGATGCATTATGGGTGTAAACACTAGGACCCTACTCATTCTAGTTATGTACCAGAATTAGTATGTCACGAGACCTAGGCTATCGTGATTCTGATCAGAATAGGCTGCTCAACCTCCCACACTGTATTTATGGACAAGTGACCCTTTAAGGGTGCAGGAATAAGGTAACAGACTGCCACTTGGGTAATTCCGACCGTTCTTAACACCTAAATGTAAATGCCATTTCCTAAACATGTTCAGATTATTAACTTGCTATTCTAAACTATCAGTTTTGTAGAGTCTAGGGGTTTTAAGAATCCTGAACCACTGCTGGGCTTGACTTTCATCTCCAGACTCATTCCTTACGTTTTATTAGTTCAACTACTTCTGTCATGATCTAGCCTCTCCTTTGCAATCAGTCATTCAGCCCTAGGAACACCAGCGGTGTACAATGCATACTCCTTCCACAGTGTACTAACCTAGGAACCGTTCACGATGTACAGCACTTAGATAATTCCACAGATTCGTGTAACCGAGGATGTACTTACGGTGTACTATGATGTTTCCACAGCTTTTCATCCCTAGGTACATATACGGTGTATACTATCGAAGTGTTTCCATAGCTTCAGTTACAGGGGTAGCTAGACGGTGTACTGTGCACTTCCACAGCTATATTGGTTTCTAGGCCATATTCTAGGGTCTCTAGGTAATCCACAGTGTAGGCACAGACGGCTCTTTCCGGGGCAATTGCCCAGTATTGCAGCCGGATTACAGTGACATACACGGCTTCTTTACTATAACACAGATAACTTCCTACTGTACCTAGAGTTGATCAGGTTCTAAGCCTAAAGTAGTAGTCACGCGAAGGACTGGAAAGGGTGATCCATAGCTAAGTCTAGATGCATGATAAGTTTAGACATAACAAATATAACAATTCCCAATTATATAGATTTAAAGATTAATTCAACATCATCCCTACTTCTAACTATCCACATTTCAACAACCGCAACAATATACTACTCAATAAACATGGCAATAACAGTAACATACATCATACAAACAGGCAGAAATAATTTGGACATAGTATAAGTATGAAAAGAGAGATATCACCAGTAAAATTGAGCAGAGTAACAGCTGAAAAGAAAAGGCAGAGTCTTGCACCAAGAATGCTTCTTATTACACCGTGATTACAATACCAGCTTTTCTCTCTCTCTACTGCTAACCAACTAACTATCTAAATCTCTCTCTCTAGAGAGAGAGAAACTATCTAAACTATTCTAGAGAGAGACTAAAAATATAAAAATATAAGAAAACAAAGAATTGAAGTGTGAAATGTATGTGTTGAATGATAGATGTCTTGGAATGAAGAAATGAGGCTTATATTTATAGAGAATGCACAACCGTATCCGTAGACCGTATCCAAACCTCAAAACGCACAACCGTATCGCAAAGGCGAATAAAAATCAGATTTTTATCACCCAAACGCACGATACGGCTGAGCTAGGGTGAATACGAGTGAACTGGACCGTATACGACTGTGCATAGGGTGAATACAGCTGAACTGGACCGTATACGGCTGTGCATAGGCCGTATACGGCCTGCACAGACCGTATACGGTCTAGGTCCAGCCGTATACGGCCTGGACCAGCCGTATACGGCCTGGTTCAGCCGTATGCTGGCTCCTCGGTTCTCCGTTTCTTCGTTTGAGCGTAACTTCTTCGTCGTTTATCCGTTTTGAGCGTTCTTTATACCCACGCGTTCGTATTTTCCTAACGAAGAGAATGACATAAGTTAGAGGTCATAACTCGGAGCGTAGCTTAAAGTGAATTGAAATGAGTGAACGGTGGTGTGATAAAGCAGTTTTGCCCGGTTTCTTATGTTTTTCATGCCAATTTTAGTGATTTTTCAAACATCGACTCCGTTTTGACTTAGTTAACAAAAATTTATGAATATTGTCCTTTTAAGTATTTTTTTGTTAACTTTGTGCCTAAAATGTGGAAGATAACGTACGTAAAAACATGACTTTTTACGTGTTATCAAATATCCCACACTTAGACTTTTGCTTGTCCTCAAGCAAACTTTAAAATTCTCACTTGCTATAAAGGTTTGAAAAAATCGGTTTTTGGGTTTTGACAAGAAATAATCTGAGACTTTTACTTAATCAGCGACTAAGAAAACCTTTTTAGAGAGCAAGCATCATTAAGATAACCCTCCCTTAATCCTGAAATGTCAACCTTGGCATACTTTCACAATTCTTGATGGATATTGTACATGACTAGGCGATCTCACAAAGGTGGTCACTCAATTCACTCAGAGTGTATCGGGTTTCCTATCATTCTAATCAAACGAAATCGCTCATAAAGCCAGTCATGCATTGCTTCTTATCATAGGCTTGATCAAGAATCGGATCTCCACCACTTCAATGAGGACGGTGCTAATCATCCCAGGACATTCGAAATGGGTTGTAATGGTTGGTGAGGGTTGAGTGGTATGGATAAGTGGGAGTTTTTGGTTTAAAATAGGGAGTTTTGCTTATCTTTGAGAATTCTAAACTTTTTGGGGAAAACATTACTTTAAACACCTTTTTAATGAAAACGAAAACGGATAAACTTACGGTGTACTATGATGTTTCTACAGCTTTTCATCCCTAGGTACATATACGGTGTATACTATCGAAGTGTTTCCATAGCTTCAGTTACAGGGGGTAGCTAGACGGTGTACTGTGCACTTCCACAGCTATATTGGTTTCTAGGCCATATTCTAGGGTCTCTAGGTAATCCACAGTGTAGGCACAGACGACTCTTTCCGGGGCAATTGCCCAGTATTGCAGCCGGATTACAGTGACATACACGGCTTCTTTACTATAACACAGATAACTTCCTACTGTACCTAGAGTTGATCAGGTTCTAAGCCTAAAGTAGTAGTCACGCGAAGGACTGGAAAGGGTGATCCATAGCTAAGTCTAGATGCATGATAAGTTTAGACATAACAAATATAACAATTCCCAATTATATAGATTTAAAGATTAATTCAACATCATCCCTACTTCTAACTATCCACATTTCAACAACCGCAACAACATACTACTCAATAAACATGGCAATAACAGTAACATACATCATACAAACAGGCAGAAATAATTCGGACATAGTATAAGTATGAAAAGAGAGATATCACCAGTAAAATTGAGCAGAGTAACAGCTGAAAAGAAAAGGCAGAGTCTTGCATCAAGAATGCTTCTTATTACACCGTGATTACAATACCAACTTTTCTCTCTCTCTACTGCTAACCAACTAACTATCTAACTCTCTCTCTCTAGAGAGAGAAACTCTAGAGAGAGAGAAACTATCTAAACTATTCTAGAGAGAGACTAAAAATATAAAAATATAAGAAAACGAAGAATTGAAGTGTGAAATGTATGTGTTGAATGAGAGATGTCTTGGAATGAAGAAATGAGGCTTATATTTATAGAGAACGCACAACCGTATGCGTAGACCGTATCCAAACATCAAAACGCACAATCGTATCGCAAAGGCGAATAAAAATCATATTTTTATCACCCAAACGCATGATACGGCTGAGCTAGGGTGAATACGGGTGAACTGGACCGTATACGACTGTGCATAGGGTGAATACGGCTAAACTGGACCGTATACGGCTGTGCATAGGCCGTATACGGCCTGCACAGACCCTATACGGTCTAGGTCCATCCGTATACGGCCTGGACCAGCCGTATACGGCCTGGTTCAGCCGTATGCTGGCTCCTCGGTTCTCTGTTTCTTCGTTCGGGCGTAACTTCTTCGTCGTTTATCCGTTTTGAGCATTCTTTATACCCACGCGTTCGTATTTTCCTAACGAAGAGAATGACATAAGTTAGAGGTCATAACTTGGAGCGTAGCTTAAAGTGCATTGAAATGAGTGAACGGTGGTGTGATAAAGCAGTTTTGCCCGGTTTCTTATGTTTTTCATGCCATTTTTAGTGATTTTTCAAACATCGACTCCGTTTTGACTTAGTTAACAAAACTTTATGAATATTGTCATTTTAAGTATGTTTTTGTTAACTTTGTGCCTAAAATGTGGAAGATAACGTACGTAAAAACATGACTTTTTACGTGTTATCAGCCCCCTTTAGTGTCATTGGGAACACTCAGAGCATGACTTGATCACGCGTAACGTTGGGAACGTTGAACATGTCGGCGATTTCCAAGATCTTCTCGACGTGTTTGTTGGCATCCTCTCTTTCTTCGCTAAGAAAAGGGTTCTCTCTAAGTTCCTTGAGGAACTGTCCCTTGATTTCGAATTCCACTTCTCGCGCAATGGCGGGTCTCACAACTCCTGGTCCCAGATCTGCGCGCATTCTGGTAGAGTACTGCTTTAGAGTCATGTTAGCGAGATCTTCTGCCATTATGTTATTTGGTTCTGATTGATCGCTAAAAAGGAATTGTAAATACGAATGGTTGCTACGGGTTAGTGGGGTGAAAAGGTTATTAGTAAAAACCTCGAAGTCGTCGACAAGAAAAGTGTTAATTAACGGCGAGTTAGGAGGTGCGGAAGCAGCGCGTCTTCTTTGATGAAATATGCGTTCGGGTACTTCGAAAGGATCGGTAGGGTCGGGTTCCATCGTTCGGGTCATACACTTCCTGCAAATAACTTATGAAGTCAGCAGAACAAGCAACTCTGACAATCCTAACAGAACAACTCAAATTGATATTCACAATAGTACCCTAATAGATAAAAGTTGAAACAAAGCTAATAACTACTAAATAAATAGACTAGTAACAACAAAACAAACTCCAAATTTTTGAATCAAAATAACCGCTCCCCGACAGCGGCGCCAAAAACTTGATGCTGTGTAAACAGAGTCAAAATTATAAATGGAAATACCTTCTTACTATACACAACTCAGGCAAGAATACCTGGTCGTAATATAGTATAGCTCGATAAGTCCGAGTCGAACACAGGGAACGGACGTTAATTCAAATAAAGCGGAAATTTGTTATAATAATAAAAACAATAAAAAAAGACGTTTTAGTTCCGGACGAACAATTGGCAACAATTATGAAAAGCAAATGATTTAATGAAAAGAAAATAATGAAATAACAATTACTCAAATAAAATTATTTAATTCAATTGATAGAAAAAGTACATTTGTTTAGATTACCTTCCTCCGAATCTGATTATCACTTTATTGAATTGCTAACATATGGATTTTATTGTGATATGACAAATATTACCAATTATCCTTACGAGATTAATTAATTGAACACAATCAAGAAAGATATAAAGTTGTTTTCAACCCATTAACAGTTCAATTTAACGTTATCCACCAAATTGCATTATGAATTAAAACTACACCGTTCATATGACTTACGTTTGCAACTTGAATCAACAAGTCATAACTACTTAATAATAGTTATCACATTCATCAATTATTATTATTAACAATTATTTATCCCAACCTATCAAACTCAATATATTTAGTGACAATTATCAATTAAAATCAACAATCATCAATAATTATTTATCAATAGAGAAATCAATCTTAAATTAATAAATAACTACGTTGGGTAATCATTAATAATCAACAAATAAACATGGATCATCAAGTAAACATAAAAACATTCATAAAATCCAATATAATCCGCAGATCAATAATCAAATCATCATCCGAGTATTATCATCTAAACAAATGTATTAAAAACTTAGCTACTCATATAGTTATAAAAAATCAGAAATGAAAACGAACCCATAATCATAATCAAATGAAAAGAAGAAATGTTTTGAACTGAACAATCGAGAACAATGAAATAGCAAGTGATAACCTTCAATTCTCCTTGCTCTCTTCCCTTGGAAATACTCAGAAATGGTGAGTTTTTGCTTCAAAAATCGGCTAGAAGAAAAGTGTGGTGATTACCCTAAAAATGAAGTAATTAGGGCTAAATAATGTTTCTGCCATTTTAATCCATACGTCGTATAGAAATTCCATAAGCCGTATGGATTGCAAAAGCCCATAGTCCAACCTGCGTATTCTGGTGGCCCGGCTCATTCAATCCATACGCCGTATGGAATTTCCATACGGCGTATGGATTGAAAAATGCAACTTTTCACCCACACGACTTCCATTCTTCAAACTTCAATCTTTTTAGCTCTTATTCTTCAATACTAGCTCATTTTCTGCTTCTTTTCCAATTCAAGCTCCAATCAACTCCTAAATGCAAATATGAACGAAATGAGTATCGGAGTCAACTGAAATGCATAAGAAATCTATTGAAAAAAGGGGTAATTAGCACTATAAAATAGCACATTTTGGCGTTCATCACTTATATTGTATTCGTGCAATACTTATATCGCTGGATGCGATACTTTTTATACTGTCATTTTTGAATGATACAACTTGAAATCTTGTGGATCATAACTAAATGATTGTTTACGAACCTATGAACTCACCAACTTTATGTTGACCTTTTAGTATGTATTTCTCAGGTAACCCGCCGCAGTAGGAAGCTTATGCATAGCTTAGCTCGAGTCACATGATTTTCAACAATTAAGAGATTAGATTGCATTTAGATATATTTTGGGTATTCATAAATGTATTAGAAATCTCTAAACAGTTTATGCAAACTCGTAACTTTTGTAAACATTTGAATTATGGTAATGTAAACATTTTCAAACGTCTCATATAGAGGTCGTTTGTTTTAATCTTTGTGTTGTGATATTTGAATTGGTCGGCGACCCCGAGACACCTCCTACTTCCGCTGCCACGTGTTTTGGGGGTGCGACAAGGTGGGATCCACCAAAAACCAACCCCAATGCCACCTCCCCCATTCATACTTCATGTAAGAACATGCATCCTTACTCATTTTATCATTTCACCTTACTCTTTCACATCCATTTCTCTCTAACCTCTCTCTACCTTCCACTTTCTCTCTCTTAAAATTTTGAAAAATGAGCCCCCCAACCACCATATTCATCACCATAAACCACCACTCTACTACCTAGAACCACCATACAACCACCAACAAACACCACAACAAAGCATCATCTTCTTACAAGGATTCAAGTTCAAGACTTCATTCCTGTCCTTCTCCTCATCAATACACCATTGTGAGGACTCTTTTCTTGTTCATTATATTTAAATAACATGTTAATATGTTCACTAAATAAGATCATGTCCACAAATATGGATAAAAATGTTTTTCATCATCAAAAACTTACAAAAATGCAACAAGCACTTTCTGTCCAGAAAGTACTATGAATTTCTCCTGACTGTTTCTCACTCAAAGATTAATGAAAATGCACGATTCAAAATGGAAAACTTAAGTTCAAGAAGTTAGCTAACCTTTTCAAGTGGTTTCATAATTTTTTGACACCATTTAGTACTTGAAACTGAAATTATAAAAACGTGTAGACAATCTACTCTTAAAGTTAGAATCTTGGTCCTTAATGTTTGGGTCATAAATAATTATATACAAATCGGACATGAGGTTTTCGCCTAAATCTCAGAATTTTTGTTAGGTTTAAAAGTTGTGTGAATCACTTTCTCTGAAACCTTGTAGATTTTTCTCAGATATTAAAACAATGTGCATGTATCCAGATTGGTCACTGTTAGACCTCAGAGGACATATGAAATTATTAAAAATACTTAGACCTAACTAAAAATTATGAAAACATTACTGTAATTATTTGAGATATAGAGGAACATCTGTGATTTTTCTTGGATTTTATTTCGGATATATGATTTATGAAAACGAGCCATGAAAATGACTAAAAATCTGTCAAAATGAACCCGAGGACTGATTTGGTATCAAGTTAAAAACCGACACTTTCGGAACTTGATGTAAGTGATAAAACTGAGTTTTTATGACTTTTAAACATATTTAAGGTTTGGGTAAAAGTTTCGGGTTAAACCGAATAGGTTTGACCAAGTCAACAAAAACAAGGCTCGGTTTTGAAAAATGTTGACCAAACTATTCGAGTCAAACATTATGGAAAAACTGGGTTTGGGAAACTTACTATGTGACATGGACCAAAAACGAGACTTGAAAACAAAACCCGAGCTAAAAACGACACTTAGAACCGTTGGACCAAAATAGAAAATCTGATTAGACCCTAAGTGTCGCCAAAATTCTCTAAGTCACAACTAGAGATACTAGCCAAGTGTCGCCAAAATTTTCTAACTCACAACTTGTCGCACCCCCAAATTAGGTCAACATTGTCGGCGGGAGCATTAGAGTAAGCGGGGGTGCTAACGTCAACATTGGACATTCATGTAGATCAGAGCATATGATTATTGCAGAACAATTAAATCAAGATGCCATTTAAATAAGTAGTTTGTTACAAAAGGCTACGACTCGTCAAAGTCGTAGAAACAATGTTATAAAATACAACCAGTCATAAAATACATAATTCAAAAGAAGATTTCATAAGTATGACTGATGTATATCAGTTATACAAAGGAAACCCTAATTGTCCCAAAAGATTGCATCCTAATTCGTTGTGGGTTGCCTAACTCCATAATGCATGCATTCTTACTTGCGCAACTAATTCCCTGAAAAACATAGTAAAAAGTCAACACATGGTTGAGCGAATTCACAGGTTTTATGTTTACACGTGTAGTTTGACAAACCAAGTTTGTTTGTAAAGTGTTATTGTCATAATAGTTAAAAGGTATTTTGTAGAATGTTGTCCAAATAAGTTTAGTGGGATATCACCCAAAGTATAGTTCAAAGTTTTTTGTAGAAAAGTTCGTATCCTAAAATATGCTGGTAGGAAAGTAGGAATCCTAAAATGTGTTTGTAGGAAAGTAAGTATCCTAATCAAAAGCATTTGTAGCAAGTATGTACCCCATAGTTTGTAGGAAATAAAGTATCCTATAATTTGTAGGAAAGTAAGTATCCTATAATTTGTAGGAAAGTGAGTATCCTATAATTTGTAGAAAAGTATGTATCTTATCCTAAAAGTGTTTGTAACAGAATAAGTATTCCTGATCCAAGTCAGTAGGATTCAGGAATGGTAAGGGGAGTAAGTATCCCTCGATCCAAGCCAGTAGGGTTTGATCCAAGTCAGTAGGCCAATACCCAAGTCAGTAGGGTCAAAAAATGTAGGGAGAGTAAGTGTCCATCGATCCAAGTCAGTAGGATCCAATACCCAAGTCGGTAGGGCAAAACCAAGTTTTTCAAAATAATGTATGAAAATGTTGTTTCGTAAACAATAGTTTGTATAAAAGCTCAAAAGCCTTTTATAAACAGTTTTCAAGTATAGTATGAAATCATTCATAAATATAGTTCAAAAGTACTTAATCTATCGAATAATACATGGATACATTCATATGTTCAACAGTCTATAAGTATAAAAGCACAATAACATTTTATATAATCATGGTAAGTTATGGCAATAGTAAAACAGTAACTATGTTTTTCACCCCTAGTTTGAAAGCAATAAAACAGTAAAAGAGGGGCTGTGAACTCACCTCGTGAGCTCGGTATGTGAGTGCTAGCAATATGTAAGCCCAAATAAAGTCTCTAACATCCTAAACGTACGAGATAAGTATATAAGTAGTTGGATTAATGCCAAAACATATTAATCATTCACTCGTTGAAAGATCATTGTTTGTTTAAAAATTTGTACGTTTTCCCGTTGGTGATTGATATCGCGTAAAAAGTCATGTTTTTACTACCGATATCTCTCTCATTCCAGAACGATTCTTGGCATTTTAAACTCAAAACCAATACAAATCAATGATATTATGCCAAGATGGTCAAAACAAGGTTGCACGATAAAAATTAAGCAAAACGGATGAAAATCGAAGATTCCACACACGTTTGAAGTTTCAAGATATCAAAACGAGATTTCAAGACAAAAGTGCCCATCATCAACATCCATCTCACCCAAGATGTTCATTTTTAAATTACGAATCCAACAGAAGAAGAATCAACAAAAATGGATAAAGAATGAAGATTCTACACCCGTCGGAAGATCCAAATGATTCGTACGCAATATCTGGAGATAGGAGACATATTTTTGGGATATCTTTACATCAAAGTATTCGTTTTTGAATTATGAATCCAAAACAAAAAGAATCAACGCAAACGGACGCATAACGAAGAAGATACGTACGAATTAAGCAACGCAGCGAAAGACGACGGACCGGGACGGGTGGCAGCCAGCCGCCGCCGGCCAGCCGCCGCTGGCCAGGTGGTGGGTGGCACCGGCCTCCCTCTCCCCGTCTCTTTTCCGCTTTTCCGTCCTTGCGTGTACCCGGTGCACCACCTTTCGCTACTTTTCCGTACCTGGTGCACCACCTTTCGCTATTTTTTCGTACCCGGTGCACCACCTTTCACTCTTTTTCTAATGTGAGCCTAAGGATGCTAACGTGAGCCATATTTTCCCTATAAATACAGCCCCAAGGCTTCCATTTGAAAAAGTCCCATATATGCATTAGGCATAATTCTCTCTTTACTTTCTCATTCTATTTTCTTACTTAAAAATTAGTGTTAGGCTAGTTAAGGAGCTTGTTTAAAATAGAACGAAAGCTAGGGAACATTTTGTAATCTTTGGTGTACGCTTGGAGTTACGCTTATTAATTCAAGTCTATTCCTTCTCGCATTTTAATCCGGGTTCTTTCAATCCTATTCCATCTTAATTAAATATGTATTCTTTAATTATGCTAGAATTAGTTTGTGCCATGATTAGCGAGTAGATTACTATTGTATTTGTTGTGATGTAGTTAGCATATATAATTGTGGGATGACTTTAAATATGTCGTGAAATAATATGACAGCCCTATTCGACTGTTTACTAGGTATAGTGCTGGAAATGCTTTTAAGCAAAGTACATACGTATGGAAGCCGGTAACGACCGAAGGTAGTTGTATGATGGATCGACATTATAAAACAGAAGCTTTATGAACAGACTTATCTTATGATTTTAAACCTAAAACTTATATTCTCCTTTCGATTAACAAACGTGATTGTAACCCTGTAAAGAGGAGTCGCGAACCTTGATACTTGGTCAATAGTTATCTGTGTAAAAACTATGTTTTTAACTGTAACCTCATGCAAGCATCATAAAATGCAATGTGATTACGTGGACTTGCCATGAGTATTGTACACTTTCGATCACAATGTACTTATCATGTGAACATGGCGAAGCAATTAAATTCACAATGGAAACATCGGTAAATGATTAAATACATTGTGAATCACCATAGCGTTTTCCAACATGGTCTGGGTTTAACTTTATGCAAAAAGCCGTCAGCATTTTAATTAGCATTTTAATTAGATTAGTTAATTTAGATTAGATTAGAGTAGGTAGGCTACAGGCTAAATAACCATTTACGAAAACCTAGGGATTTGTTAATTGTAATGAGAAAGGCAAGTTTGGAATCTAAGTTACACTGATATCCTTTCCTTAAAATATGAAACCCAAAGTAAGGTACGCAAGAACCTTGAACGTTTCCCCCTGTTTATCATCCTTAAGTTTCATTAATAGGAATTGGTTAATAAGTCCAAACATAAATTCTAAGTTAATTGTTTAATGGATTTGAAATCTGTATGGTATTAAGAACGGTTAGACTTGCTAATGACCTGCTACTCTATTCCTTCACCCACGAGCGAATACGTTCAATAATACGGGTCACTGACTCCCTCATAGGAGTGTGTGGAGATTTGAGCATCGTCTGTCTGATCAGAATCATGACACTTTAGTTCCTCGTGACATATTAGTTGATAACCGACTAATAGGGAACTTATTAGTTATACCACTGGGTGTTGAATCCACTAAACATTTTCAATTTAGATAATCGTTTTCCCATAAGAGTCATCATCCCACATTATTAGCTAACGAACTCACAACAAATACTACTTTTATTATTACACTTTTATTCGCTTTATTTAGTTTACCTAGTTAACTGAACCAAAACCCCCAACGCACTCTTTTAAAACCTTTACTAGAAAAGAAAGATTGCTTGGATCACCTCCGTTTCAATTCAGTTTCTCTTTAAGAATGACTCTAGGTCATACTTACCATCTACTAGCCTTTGGTTCAGTATTAGTAAGTCATACTTAGACCCCAACAAATATAAATTTAAAACAAACCGATTGCGATCCGTACGTCGTCTTCATATGACCGTTCGGGTAGCACATCGGTGATAATGTTGTATTAATAATATGATGTGATATTATTATTATGTTTCATTGCTTTGTAAGTATTCAATACTTATAGTCGTTTCATACATTGTTTGTTGCGTGTCTATATATATGATGCATGTGAAAGCGTCTAGTTTTATTATTTATAAAGTACAGGATATACCAATCACTACTATCACACAACCATGCAAGAATACCCGATCGGAATAGTATAGCTATGGTAAGTCTAGGTCAAACACAGGAACACATGAACGATGTTATTCAATTAAATTAGAATTATTAATAAAGCAGTAAAATAGCGGGTACGTTTTAGTTTCGTACGAACGTTCAATATGAACTAATTAACCTAACCAATAATATAAAACAAGATAAGATGAACAGATAAATAATCAGAGATAGACATATAATTACTTAGAGTCTTACACTCAGATTCATAGTATCCGGTTCATGTGTTTTGATTGTCCGATTGTGATTTCTTTTATATCAACTTAAATACTAATCAAAGAGTCCAAATTGAATGTCAATTAGTCTCCGGTTCTGGTTAACTAATATCTACAACCTAGGGTCCCACATTAAACATCGATCCGACATCGCAAGAATGTTGCTCTATTGCGTGCTTTTCCCTAGATTGTGCATTAAGTGTTCACGACTTGTTACAATTAATCCTCGCGGTATGACTCAAAAATACCTTCTAATAATCACTTATTAGCTCATTCATTTTAGATTAATTAATTACTATGCTCTTAACCTATCAAACTCAATCTATTTAGCAATGATCATAAACCTAGATTCATAATCATCAATAATCAATAGTATCAAAGGAACTCAATCTCAATAATCCTATTAACCACGTTAAGTAGCAACTAATAATCACCAACAAACAAGGATTCACGGATAACGTAACAATCTTCAATCAGACAATTTATTCAAAACGCAATCATAACCTTGAAACCATCATAATCCAAGGTCGTTAAACTAAACAATATACAAATAGTCTAATTCATGATTCAATTACACAAAAATCAGATTCATGAACTCAACCGAAACACATAGACGATGTTCGAATTGAAATCGGAAAAAGATATGCAAATCGAATCATAAACCGAATGAAGTAGAATCAATAGGAATTGATCCTAGCCTTTTCCGCCTCCAAATCGTCATCGATTCGCCCTTAAAATGGGGAAAAAACCCCTCTGGTCGGCTGCTGCTGTGTGGTTTTGTGTATATGAAGTTAGGGTTAAAATGAGGAAAATAGGATTTTAACCTAATCTTGCGAATTGATCCATCCGCCGGATAGAATTTTCATCCGCCGGATGGATGTAAAAGTTCAACTGGCTCGGCCCGCGTAATACGTCAGCCCTATTAATCCATCCATCCGCCAGTTGGAATTTCCATCCACCGGATGGATGTTAAAATCTCATTTCCTTCAATCGATCCAACTTTCTTCTTCCTAGCTTCAAGGCTCGTTTGCTGATTCTTTTCGATCCAAGCTCCAATTAAACTCCTAAATGCAAATATGAACGAAATAAGTATCTTATTCACATCAAATGCATAAGAAATCTACTGAACAAAGGGGTAATTAGTACTGCAATCTAGTATATTTTGGCGTTTATATATATATATATATATGAGAGTGGTTATATATATATAGTTTATTTCGTTGTATATTTCTATATGTATATACCGAGTTATAGTTATTGTGTATATGTGTGTGTGTATGTGTATATATATATATATATATATATATATAATTAGTTCACCAAATGTATATAAATATATATATGTATCACTCGTTGTTTTGTCATGGATGTATTTATTGGAAAATATGTATATATTTATATATAATATGTAAGGTGTCGTTTTCGTTATTCGCGTGTATATAAAATTTTTGTTTTTACATATTCTCATTATTTTAGTCCGAATTTGATCATATGGTATTTATAGAGCTCGTCCTTGACCAAAACTATAACATTTTTATTATATCGAACGTTTAGTGTTTTGTGTGTCGATTTTGTTGACTTTGGTCAAACGTGTTCGGTTTGACCCAAAACTTTTGGAAAAGTCTTAAATATGATATTTGAGCTCGGGAAAATTATCGTTTCATTTCGTGGTTAACCCGAAAGTGTCGTTATTTAAAAACATATCAAATCAGTCCCTAGCTCTGCTTTTACGAGATTTTTGCCTACTTTTGAGTTCGTTCTCGGTGGTCAAAACTTATCGAACAAATCCGAAATTTTTACACAACATTTCTACATATGTTAACTAGTTTCCCTAATTTTTTCAAGATTTATAGGGTTAATTTAGTGGGTCAAATACCATAAAGATGCAACTATGTTCCAGATTCGGCCAAATTTATGCATCACTTACAAATCGTATTTTCTGTAACAATCTATGCATTTTTAGAAGTTGATATCTTCAAGAAAGTTGTAGCTAACACACATACGAAGATTTTGGCAGTGGTCTCATGTGTTTATTCAACTCCTAAGATTTTATACGATTTTTCTACCGAGGCTTGACTTTTCTGGGCAGAAAACAACATTCACCAAAGTTAAGTTTTATTAGGTTTTTGGTATGTTTTAGCTTAAGATCTTTCAAGAGATGAACTTGTAACATGTTACTAACTAAGAAACATGTAAAATTAGTGTAAGATTAAGTACCCTTACAAGCTTTTAAGGATGGAGAATGAAGGAGATGATGAGGATGATCTTTGAAGCTAGCTCTTCCTTTCCTTTCTTTGGAGATGATCACGATGATGAGGATGTTTATGGTTGTTGTTGCTGCCATTTTGCTCAAGGAAGGGGGAATAAAAGAGATCAAAGAGGGATGATGGAGGTGAATGAAAATCTTAGATTATGTTTTAGTGTGTGTGTTGTGGTAAATCAAATAAATAGGGTATGGTGGAAGTGGATATGCAGATTTTTGAAGTCAAAAAGTGGGTATGGTGTTGTTTAACCCGTGTTCATTTACCCGATCGTTTCACGTTAAATCGTATTTTATTCGGTAAGTTTGATAACGTTTAATATACGTTATTATACTTCGAAATATTATTACCAATACTTTATATTACGTTTCAAAAATATTATTTTTGACTAGTTTGGTTGTCGGGTTCATTTTATTTATTTTGTCGCATTTGTTACATTTTAATTAAAACGTATAAATGTTTATGTTTAGTCGTTATGCTTTTATCGTTAATATTTTTGAGTAAATAACTACTATAAATATAGTTTTACGTTATTTATAAAGTTTTGTCTCACCAACGTACATATTTGTTTTGTCGGACTTGCTCCGATTGTTTCGCGCGTAATTATAACTAACTATGAAAATAGTAATACTTCACGTATTAGATTAGTGGGCTTTGCTATATTTGTCTCATAAAATAGTTTATGAATTCACTAAGTAGGGAATTAGCCTAATAATGCACTTGTTTAATGTACGTAATCATAATCAAAATTGGAGGAGTGTCACATTCTCCCCCCATTAAAGAAATCTCATCCCGAGATTTAAATCGTGTAGGAGCGTCAGACGTGTGTGTTTCTGGAAAGGCCATTGTGGGGTTTTAGGTTTTCGCAAAAGTCATAACGGCTTTTGGTATATGTATCGTTCAGTTTAGTGGATTCTATATCCGAAAGTGATCTAAGCTTATTAGACACAAAACTCTAGTCGATGCACTGACTATGTAACATTCAGATGCAGTGATTTTTACTAAAAACGTACCGATGTTAGCATAGGGGTCCTGCTGTGCATCCTGAGCTCTCAGAATGTACGCGCGTCCACTAGCTGGTTGCATGTTAGTGTTTAGGGGTGTTCATGGATGGTTAACCGGAGGATCGGTTAACCGGAGACCGGTTAACCGGATCCCCGGTTCATTATTTTATTGAACCTAAACCGAAACCGAAAAGTTCGGTTAACTGGTAATCGGTTAACCGGCTTTTCCGGTTCGGTTATACGGTTAACCAAATTAACCGGCGTCGAACCAAGTTAGTCACGACACTAAATATATAACTACTAACAATGTAGAAATGTGAACATTAGTACCAACGTAAATACAAAAATATAATAACCGCATTCTAGATTAGAATATATTTAGTAATATTATCATATATATCTAAATATAAACACATATTTAAAATAGCAATTTAAAATTTTCGATTTTTCGGTCAACCGGATGTGGTAATATCGTGAACCGAAACCGAAGAACCTAAAAAGTACCAGTTCGGTTAACCAAAACTGAAAAGTAAAAAAATTTCGGTTCGGTTAACCTAAAATTCACTACGGCTCAACAATATTCGGTTCGGTTTTTCGGTTTTGGATAATTATGAACACCTCTATTGGTGTTGCGGTTGTTGTCATTGTTTTGGTTGTTTTCGTGATTGTTATTGTTTTGATTGTTGTTGGGGTTGTTGAGTTGTGGGCACTAATTTTGATAGTGTGTTGTGTCCCCACATTTGAAACATCCAGTGTCTCGTTGTTCATTGTTTATTGGGTGGGTTCTACATGCCTGGGTTCGGTGTCCCCATCATTTACAGAAAAGGCAATCTCTCTCGTGGTGCTTTCCGTACTTTCCACACTTGGGCCTGTTACCTAGGTATGGTTTCGGTTCGGTGGTGGCAACAACGTATGCCCTAATGTTTCCCGTTTGCCTTTTTTTTTGTTGACCCTAACGGCCATTCCCTTCATTGTTCCATTTCCTTTTGTCATTCCCAGAGATACCAGCCTCAGTATTGTTAAATTCACTTTTTCCTGATGCAACTTTTTCCGTTAGGGTACCCATTATAACTGCATCGTCGGTTAAACTCTGTGCTAAATCCACCACGCTCCTAAAAGTATCTAGTTTGGAAGACATCACCAAACTCCTGATCTGTGGTGCTAAACCCCAGTTGTAATGCTCAATGCGTTTGTACTCGGGAGTCACCATGTGGGGTACTAGACGTGCGAGTTCTTGAAACCTCATCATATAACTGGTGATGTCGGAACCAATCATCTTAATGTTCCATAGCTCGGTTTCGATCTTTTGTAATTCGTTTCGGGGGCAGATATCCTCCATTGTCATTGTTTTCAGATCTTCCCACGAGATGGCATAGGCGGTTGTTCGTCCAAGAGTTTGAACTTGAGCATTCCACCAGGTCAATGCTTTTTCAGCTAGTGTGCATGTAGCATACTTTACCATGCGATCGAGTGCACAGTTGCTAATGTCGAGCACCGATTCCATCTTTTCTATCCAGTGGACAATGCCAATAGCTCCCTCAGTTCCGTTGAAGGTACTTGGTTTGCAAGCTAGGAAGGTTTTGTATGAACACCTCCATTGGGTATTCTCAGGTTCTCCGTCCACAGGAGTCCTTACTCCAGTTCCGCTACCAGTTCCTCCATCATTGCAAATGCGAATAGCCTCGTACTGGGCAATAGCTTCAGCTACTCGTCGTTCGATGATTTTTTCGGTGGTTTCCACAACAGGTGGTGTAGTGGCTTGTCGACTGTTTCTAGTCTTTCGTTGCTTTGGTGGCATGATTGCGTTCTGCGATGAATAAAATGCAGAAGTCAATGCCAATGTAAGGATTGTGAAGAATGATGTTTCACATTGTTTAGTTATCAAATGATAAGAAGAATTAAGGGATATCCCCATTACGTATCTTACGACTTTGAAACGCCCATATGTACTTAGTATGATATAATCACGTTGACCAGGCGTCATTATATGATGCTAACTACATACTTCTTTTCATCACCGTTTAATACGATCAGATTCTTATGAAAACAAAGCAAGGATGAACGAATAGGATGTAGTATGGTTCAATGAGTACAAGGTAGAGTCAACCATACA
Source organism: Pseudognaphalium luteoalbum (assembly GCA_963422505.1). NCBI lineage: Eukaryota > Viridiplantae > Streptophyta > Magnoliopsida > Asterales > Asteraceae > Pseudognaphalium > Pseudognaphalium luteoalbum. The sequence continues at coordinate 45,847,993 of OY730194.1, forward strand.
TTATGTCGTACCACAAACGAAAACGTTTCAATAGATTAAGTATTCGATAAGGTCAATCGGCGGGTTCTCATGCGACAATGTGTCGTGACGATAGTTATTGTATAGCGAGTTAGACGTATGAAAATGTATGTATATGTTGACGCTGCGAGTGGTCAAAACGCCAACCGACCGGTGTGGTGTGGAAAGTTTTAAATTTGTATTTGCTAGGGTCTAAGTATGACTTACTGATACTGAACCAAAGGCTAGTCGGTAGTAAGTATGAGCTAGAGTCGTTCTTAAAGAGAAACTGAATTGAAACGGAGGTGATCCAGTCAATCTTTCTTTTTCTAGTAAAGGGGTTTTTATAAGAGTGCGTTGGGGTTTTTGGTTCAGTTAACTAAGTAAACTAAATAAAGCGAATAAAAGATAATAGTAAATCAGATAATGGAAAGTAGTATTTGTTGTGATTTCATTAGTTCATAATATAGGATGATGGCTTTTAAGGAAAAACGTTTAACTAAATTTGGAATGTTTACTAGTTTTGATAGTTTATGGTATAACCAATAGATTCCTTATCAACTAATATGTCACGAGGAACCAAGGTGCCATGATTCTGATCAGATAGACAATGCTCAACTCTCCACACTCTTCTTTGAGGGAGTCAGTAGCCCTTATTATTGAACGCATTCGCTCGTGGGTGAAGGAACAAAGTAGCAACTCTATAACAAGTCTAACCATTCTTAATACCATAAAGACTACAAATCCGGCAAACAACTAACTTAGAAAATATGTTCGTACTTAATTAATTAATTCCTATTAGTGAAACTCAAGCATGATAAGCGAGGGAAAGCGTTTAGGTTTCTTGTGTACCTTACTTTAGGTTTCATAGTTTAAGGAAAAGTATCATTTTAAATTGGATTTTAAACTTGCCTTTCTTAATACAATTAACAAATCCCAAGGTTTTCGTGATTGGTTATTTAGCCTATAGCCTACCTACTCTAATCTAATCTAAACTAACTAATCTAATTAAAATGCTGATGGCTTTATGCATAAGTTAAACCTAGACCATATCAGAAAATACTATGGTAATTCACAATGTATTTAATCGTTAACCGATGTTTCCATTGTGAATTTATTTGCTTCGCGATGTTTTCATGATAAGTATATTGTGATGGGAAGTGTACTATACTCATGGCAATTCCATGTAATCACATTGCATTATATGATGACTGCATGACATTGCAATTAAACCATAGTTTTGACACAGATAACTATTGACCAAGTATTAAGGTTCGCGACTCCTCTTTACAAGGTTACAATCACGTTTGTTAATTGAAAGGAGAATATAAGTTTTAGGTTTAAAATCATAAGGATAGGATAAGTCCGTTGCATAAAGTTTCCATTTTAATGATGTCGATTCATAATACAACTACCTTTGGTCGTTTATCGACTTCCGTACATTTGTACTCCGCCTAAAAGTGTTTCCAGCACTATATCGAGTAAACAGTTGAATAGGGGCTGTCATATAATTTCATGACATATTTAAAGTCATCCCATAATTATTTATGCTAACTATATCACAACATATACAATAGTAATCTACTCGCTAAGCATGACATAAACTATCTCTAGCATAATTAAAGTATACATATTTTATTAAGATAGATAAGGATAGAAAGAACTAGGATTAATATGCGAGAAGGAATAGAATTGAATTAATGAGCGTTACTCCAAGTGTACACGAAATATTACAAGCACGTTCCTTGCTTTTGTTCTATTCTAAACAAGTTTCCTAAACTAGCCAAATAGAATGAGAAAGTAAAACTAACAAAGTATGGAGAAGTATTCTTGATTTTGTAAGGTGTGGAAGGTGTGTGTTGAAATGAACCATGATACCTCTATTTATACTTGGAATCCGTTGCATGATAGCCATCCAAGGTACAAGTTAGCATGTTTTTGGGGGGGTGGTCCTTTCCCAGAAAGTGGTGGCACATGTACCTTAAAGGCGTGGAAAGTGGTAGCACATGTACCCTAAAGTTGTGGAAAGTGCTAGCATATGTACTAGACAAGTACGCGCAAGGAAATAAAAAGGGGGAGGGGATGGCCGACAGCCATCCGGCGACGCCAGGCTGCCAGCCGGCGGCTGCTGGCGGCAGCCCGCCCCGGTTCGCCATCCTTTCGCTCGTTTCTTGTTTCGTGCGTATCTTCTTCGTTATGCGTCCGTTTTCGTCAATTCTTTTTGCATTGGATTATTTTTTCAAAAACGAAGACTTTGATGAAAAGAAATCCCTGAGATATGTTTTTGAACTTTAGATGTCTTGTATGAATCGTTTGAATCTTTCAGCGTACGCAGAATCTTCATTCTTCGTCCGTTTTTGCTGATTCTTCTTCTGTTAGATTTGTAATTTGAAAACGAAGATCTTGGATAAGAGAAATCTCAGTGATGGGTAATTTGTCTCAGATCTTGTCTCGGATGCCTTGAATCTTCAATCGTGCGTAGAATCTTCCTTTTTCGTTCGTTTTGCTTGATTTTTCCCCTGCAACTCTATTTTGACCTTCTTGGCAAAGTTTCATTGATTTGCATATTATTTGAGTTTATTTGCCAAGTATTGTTCCAGAATAAGAGAGATCAGTATTAAAAACGTGATTTTTTATGCGATATCAAGTATCCCACAATTAGAACTTTGCTTGTCCTCAAGCAAACTCGAATTTCAAGCATGGTTAAAGATAAGTAGATAATGAAATATTTTTAAGTGGAACTTTTTACTAAGAGGGTTTTGGAAAAAATGAAATATTTATGCTTTTTAAAAGGCAGGGTTGTAATCTTTGGGAGCATGCTTTTGATCTTTGATCTTGGATACATGACTAGGAGATCCTCTCAAGGTGGTCACTCCAATCACTCAAAGTGTTTAGGGTTTCCTAGTCTAGTATTATCAATCACTCAGAATGCCAGACATGTATCGTTTATCGTCATAGGCTTGATCGAGAATCAAATCGTTACCTTTTAGGTGAGAGCAAAGTCAATCTAGCCACAATCATTCTAGGAGGAGTGATGTAAGGTTTTTGGAGTGGAGTGTTGTTAATATGAGAGAGGGGTTGTGTTGGTTTTTTATGGGTTTCTTTTTGGTGAAGAGGAAAGTTGGAATTTTTGGGAGGATTGACGCCCTTTTCTTATGATTTTTGGAAGGAGTCTTTTTCTCCATTTGACTTTCTTTTCTTCAAATTTCTTTTTCTTTTTGACATCATATCCTTGTAGCTTCCCTTCTTTCATCTTAGGAATTTACTATGAAGTTTGAGGGATGCTTTTGAGAGGGTAGGGATAACGTATTTCTTTTTTTTTGGGTGTACGGATGGGTTTAAGAATGATGTGATTCGATCTCCTTTTTACTCACCAGTTTGGATTCAAAATGCATAACAGGAGCAAGTTCTGATTCTAAACGCATACATCGGCACACTCAAGAATCGAAGAAGTGAAGCATTAAAAGTGAATGCTTTATATGGCTCAAGATACCTCATGAATCGAAAATTGGTTTGTTGTATGCCTAGTCATGCGATGCTCTTTATGAGATTACTAAACTAACTTTTCCAAGGAATTCGTATTTTATTTATCCTTCTTCCCCAAAGTAAATCATTCTTTGTTTAAAATTTTCATTTCGACATATTTTTAATTCAATTTTGAAAGATTTTGTAAAATTTTCTAGTTACTTTTTGGAGAAAGGGGGTCTAAATAGTAACGAGTTTAGAATCAAGCATATACTATTATCCTTTTTACAGTAGTGTAACTACTGCTATCCCACACTTAAAGGAACATGGTCTTCGATGTTATTCTAAGTTCCAATTGAGGTAAAGATCTCACACTTAGGATTTGAAACATCTAAGGCGTATTCTTTTAGTAGTGTGTGTTGGGCTTGAATCCCACACTTAGTGATTAGCATAGTGGATATGGTATATTTATAACGAAGGAAAAAGATTGGTATAGAGGTACTCCCCAGTAGTTGCAGTTGGTATGCGTTTGCCGAATTTTGCTGGGTTCACTCTTGTTCAAGTCTTCTTGTGATTGGTCTCATAGGTGTGAACACGTCGGATATAAGATTCTTTGGATGCAGATACTTCCTTCAAGGAGGAGGTATTCTTTGGATATCCGAGTGTTAAAGATAGTTGGGAGATTTCATCACTTCTTGGAAAGTAAAATTTGCTGAAATGTAAAACACGGGTTGCCTCCCCAGAAACGCTCTTTTAAAGTCGAGAGCTCGACTTAGTCCTTTCTTCTTTAGATGGTGCTGGATGCGTCCTGGGCGCTGGAGTTGTTACCGTGGTTCCTAGGTAGGACGTATCGTGGAGGAAAATATCGAAGGAATTGCTCTATCATGTCAGCAATTAGAGTCGATGGGTTAATGGATTCCATCCCGAAGCTTTTGAAGTGATCAGTGGCTAATCGGTCAAGGATTGCCATCCCGTAGCTGATGTATCTAACTGACCGTGTGACTGGTCCATTAGGGTCAACTCTTGTGCAGGTGTGAGTTTGAACAATCTCATGCTGGGGGTGGTTTTGACCTATCGAGACGATCAGGGCCATGAACTAAATATTCACTTCTTCAAAGTCACTAGCCAAAGGGTCTCCTCCGAAGGATCTGGTTGCTTGCCATACTTGTCGGATGAGTTGATGTTGCTCATGGGTGAAGGGAAAGTCCGAGTCTGTGAAGACGTAGATTAGCTTGCTGAATATTTCGCGATATCCATTGCGATAAACATCAAGCTCTACATCTTCTTCAGTGTACATTCCGCGTAGTCGAGTTGTCACATATGTTGCTAAGTTAATTTATGACAAGTTCGAAATGAATCTAGGTACCTCACGGGTTTCTTCTTCATATACTGAGTGGTTTAGTTCATCAATTATCAGCTCGACATGATGACCAATGGTGGAGTGAATGACGATCCTGAAGTTTTCTGAGGCTGTGAGGTGTTCTCTGGTTTTGATGAGATCTAGAAGGGTTCTAAGATCTCCCACCATTTTGATTTCAGCATAATTTTACGGGTTTCTAGTAGCTCTTTCCAGATGGGTTCTCATTGATGCAAGCGTAGCCTTTTGACTCGATGAGTAGGGAAAAGGTGATCTGGCTAAGGCTCAATATACTTTTTGGTATATTTGCCTTTGGTTGCTGCAGAATTCGACTTCTCCCATCGGGTAGTGGGGTCTTTCTAGCTGCTGAGCGTCTCTCATAATTTGGGCTTAAAGGGAATCTGATAGTTCTTGGATATGTCTGCGTAGAGTGCGAGATTCTTGCGCTCCATAACTGGCGATGTATGAATCGTATTCTTGTCCGATCTTTCTTATCAGGTGCCTCTGGGCGGTGGTGTAGTCATTGGTTGATTCTCTGATAGCCTCTACGATGATGCAGACGTCTTCGTATTCATCAATTAAGTCAATCAACTCTTGTTGGGTATCTATGAGGTGGACTCGTATTATCTCAGTTGAGGAGGTAGGAGAATTTTCTGGAGCAGGGGGAGTTGATGGAATAAAGCATTCGTCAAGAGGGATGTTGATGTAACCGTCTTCATCATTGTTCTCACTTCCAGAATCTGCATCACGCGAATCTGGAAATTGGTGACATTCTTCATTTGATGGCACGTTATTGAAAGTTTGAGAGCTGTCGATTTCGATGGTTCTGACTTCCGTGGTTGAATCCTAAGAGTATCCCTCATCACTACCACCCAATTTACTTGTCCTATATGCAGCGATCCTTTTTAGGAGTTTAGCGTATAGGTCCGGGTAGCTTGATGATCGGAGTCCTCGTTCAAAATTATTTAACTTCCGGATTCGGTTGAAAGGTTTTGAAGGGTCTAGACAGGAGTCAAGAAGGGTTTCCATATTACGGAGATGGGTGGATCTGAAGTATTTACGAACGGATTGATAATCAACGTGTAACACCCCCAAATTTAGTGTTTAGCGGAAGCAAGCTTTGGGGTGCTACTAATCAATAATCAAAACACACAAGGCATATAATGAACGACTCTACATGCGTCGTTTTATAGATACATTGATAATATAAGGTTTTACAATCTATAAATGTTTACAAAAGCCCAATAATTACAATGTTTAGAGATTAATCGGCATAACTTAGTTACAAAATGTAGTAATGCAAAATAATCTCCTGATGTGTATGCTGACTCGAGCTATGGGCATCCTGAGTGAACAGGTCCTACTGCTGTTGGGTACCTGAGAACACATGCTAAAAAGGTCAGCTAACGCTGGTGAGCTCACAGGTTTGTACAATAATTATGTAAGTTGAACCACAAGATTTAATGATAACCGTTTGAAATGAATCAAATGATGTATATATCTGCCATGAGGTCATAGTCTGCGTTTAACGTGGGTGTCAGGATCACAATAAAGTGCCTGATCGTGGGTGCCTCCGGGCGAGTATCTAATCTACACTCGTATGAACAAAAGTTAATGCGTCTGTTTAACCAGTCAGTGCTTGCTGACTCGGACGAGGATGGCCAGTCCTATATGGTACCATACAATAACATTCGCGCTACATAAAGTATTATCAGAACTATGATCGTAGTGGACTTAAAAGTGATTAGAAAACAGCTCATGCAGAATATAGCAAGTTTTGTACTCGTGTTCACGTGTAAAACAGTTAGCGCATGTATTAACACCCCAGGAGTAAAAACAGTAAAAAGTCGGGGCTATGAGACTCACCTGAGCCTGAAGAGTTGCAATGAAGCAAATGTGGTGAAGTAAAATGGGGTGTCCGAAGACTGTAACCTACCAGGCGTTTATGACGCGCAAGTTTAAATAAAATAAGTAGGTGTCTTAAAAGATAATCTATGCTAGTTATTCATCCAACTAGTAATGTCTAATGATTCGATTTGATTGATAAGTTTGAGTTTTGAAAACATGTACGGCCCATTGGTGACTGGTTGTAATAATTATCTCATTAATATTGTTATGATTTTTGGAGTGTTGTTATACTTAAAAAGTATTCACAGACTTTAGGTGACGGGGGTTCGGGGGCAGCGCCCCTGGTTAGCGGGGTTCCAGGGGTGGCAACCCCTGGCGGGGTCCAGGGGGCTGGCCCCTGGTTGGGGTCGAGATGCCAAGTCAGCTCGAAAATTTTTTATTTCTACTAAATTGCTTTGGTGAAAAACGCATCTGGACTTGAATTTGGGTGAAATCAAGTGATAAAATTTTAGGTCTCGACACTTAGTGAAATTTGTGTTTTCTTGGTTCTGTTCCATGCGACATAGTGTGTGACATACGGCTTTGTGTCGCTAAGTGCGACATAGTCTGTTGTGTCGCAGATCCTGACTGCGACGTAAAGGCTTGTGTCGCTAAGTGAGACATCCTCAATTTAATGCGACATAAGGCGTTGTGTCGCTATATGCGATAGGAATAAGTTTTGCGACATAGTATTTTGTGTCGCTATATGCGACGTCCGTTGTTTCTGCAACATAACCATTTGTGTCGCTATATGCTACATCCGTGAAGTAGTGCGACATAGAGGCTTATGTCGCTATATGCGACATAGGCCATGATTTGGCGACATAAAGCCTTGTGTCGCAGGTGGCTTGGAGCCTCTGCGACATAACGAGCTGTTGGTCGGAAAATGAGACGAAAAGGTGTTTTCCGGCCTCATTTGGCTTGAAACTTATACCCAACCCATATTTGGACATTATAAGCTTAAATAACCTACAAACAAGTAAAAGTAAGTGAAATCGGAGTGTTTCGGGATTTGTCGGAAACTTACAAACTTAACGCCGGAGAAATTCGGAAAGATGAAAGTGTAGATCTCGACGAGAGGAACGTTTTCTTCTAAATGAGTGTGACGATCCAAGGCCGTTTGGTGGTTGTTTATCGTGGTGGTGGTGTTTGTTTTTGAGAGGAAAAGAAGAAAGTATGAAAGAGAGAAAGAGAAAGAAAATGATGAAAATGGGGAGGGGAAAGGGTTTTGGCAGATTTTTGGGGAAAAAGGGGAGGGGATCTCCCAAATTTTTAACCCCTGCATTTGCGCTCCGTGCGGTGTTCGTTTCCCCGATCGTTTAATCGTATAAATAGTTATTTTAAAATACGAATATTTATTAAGGTTTTTGTTGAATTATTTCATCAAATGCTTTTACTTGAGTTTTAAAATATAACTTACTCTTGTTTCGATTTCTCGCGCGTTTATTATTTTTATCGCGTAAATGTTGTTTGTACGATACGAATTTGAGTCGAAATATTAACTAAATAATATTTTGGATAAAATAGAGTTACTAAATAATGTTATATTATTTAATAAAATTGTTCACCAACGTCCGTATTAATTGAATCGAATTGCATTCGATTTGAAATTTGTACGATTTAATCAAATCGCATACTTGTATATATTCAACAATATATATATTGATACATTAATTAGCCTAATATCGCACTAACTACACGTATTACAAAATGATTAGGACCAAATGACTAGCCCTAATTTGGCGGGTGTTACATAACAGGTTCATTTGTTACTTCTGAGGACGTGTTGTCTTCGGAGTATTGTATCCTCATGTGTCGCACCTCCAAAACAGGTGGCAGTGGAAGTAGGAGGTGTCATGGGGGCACCGACCAAATTAAATATCATCACACAAAGATTACAATAAACGACCTCTACATGAGACGTTTGAAAAATAGTTACATTGCCATAATCAAATGTTTACAACTGTTACCCAAAAACATTGGATTTCGCAAAAATAATTTAGAGATTTCTAATATATAGTTGTTAATACAAAATATCGTAATGCAATTAAATCTCTTGTTTGAAAATATGTGACTCGAGCTATGCTTTCCGAAAGCATCCTACTATCTTGATTCCTGTGGGTAGTCCTATTGCGTCTGTAAACCTGAGAATACATACTAAAAGGGTCAACATAGAGTTAGTGATTTCAGAGGTTTTGTTAAAAATGTTATTCACAAATTTCCATGTTCGTATTGTTTTTCGGAAGTAGCACGGCGTATCCAAATAGTTCATCATGTATAACAAGTATGCATATGTGTATCGGAAGTAGCACAACGTGCCCAAGGAATCTATCATGTTATAATGTATATCAAGTATGCATATATTAAACGGAAATAGCACAACGTGCCCGGAAGTAGCACACAATGCTCGGAAGTAGCACACAGTGCCCGGAAGTAGCACACAGTGCCTGACTTGGCATTGACTTCTGCATTTTATTTCATCGCAGAACGGAATCATGCCACCAAAACGACGGATGACTAAGAACAGCCGACAAACGACTACTTCTTCCATTCCTGAAACTGTTCCCCCACCTAACAACGAGGAAACTACTGAACAAATGATCGCGCGTCGAATAGCTGAAGGTATTGCTGAGTATGAAGCAAGCCGAAATCACGAGAATGGAATGAAAAACAGCGGATCTACTCCTGTTAACACTGAGACACCTGCGAATACTCGCCAAGGGTGTTCATACAAGACATTCCAGGCTTGTAAGCCAGTTACTTTTCGCGGCACCGAGGGTGCTATTGGCATTATACACTGGATAGAGAAGACAGAGTCGGTATTGGACATTAGCGACTGTTCACCTGACTGTATGGTGAAGTATGCCACCTGCACCCTTGCTGACAAAGCTCTTACTTGGTGGAACAGTCAAGTCCAATCACTTGGCCGACCAGCTGTCTAATCCATGTCATGGGGAGTACTAAAGAACATGATGTTAGAGGAATTCTGTCCCCGTAGCAATATGCAGAAAGTTGAAACCGAATTATGGGACATTAAAATGGTTGGTGCTGATGTCACTGGGTACACCACTAAGTTTCAAGAGTTAGCACGATTAGTGCCACATATGGTGACACCCGAATTCAAACGCATTGAGCGTTACATCAGGGGACTGGCACCTCAGATCCGTAGCCTGGTTACATCATCAGAACCTGCCACATTCAGGAGTGCTGTTACTCTAGCTCATAGATTGACCGATGAGGCGGTCAGAATGGGACCCTTAACCAAAAAGGTTATGACAGGAAAGGTTGAGCCAAGCAGCACTGAAGCTGGTAGTTCTGGGGGTGCGAAGCGTAAGTGGAACGGCATAGGGAGCGACCGTCAGGGTCAAACAAATAAGAAAGGATCTGGAAACCTAAAGTCCTATGCTGCCACCACTGTGGAACCAAAACCATACCTGGGTAACAAACCAGGTGTGACAAGTGTAACAAACACCACGAGGGTGAATGTTGGTTTTGCAACAACTGTAGAGGTTGGGGTCACAAAACCCAAAACTGTAAGGTTAACCCTACACCTAGGGAAAACACAGAGCGCCAAAATCAAGGGTGTTTTGAATGTGGAGACAAGGGGCATTATCGGAACCGTTTCCCTCGACTTAATAACCAGAACCCCAACAATAACAACCGGAATAGTCAGAACCGCAACACCAACAACCGCAACAAAAATGATAACAACCGCGATAACAACAACAATCAGCCAGCTCGTGGACGTGCGTTTGTGATAGCAGCAGCAGAAGCACGATAGGATCCTAACACAATTACTGGTACGTTTCTAGTAAACAACCACTTTGCATCTGTGTTATTTGATTCTGGTGCTGATTTAAGCTTTGTGTCCACTGAGTTTAGACCACTATTAGAGATCGAATCCCTTAAGTTAGATAACAAATACACAGTAGAGTTAGCCGATGGTAAGTTGATTGAATTAGGAGAAATAGTACCAGGATGCACCTTAATGTTGGAAGGTCATTCTTTCAAAATAGACTTACTACCGGTAGAATTAGGGAGCTTCGATATAGTGGTTGGCATGGACTGGCTGTCGAAAAACCGTGCTGAAATTGTATGTTTTGAGAAATTGGTGCGTCTACCGTTATCGTCAGGTGAAACCTTGGAAATACAAGGAGAGAAAGGAAAACGTGCAGTAAAAATGATTACGTGCATGAAAGAAAATAAATTTCTACGAAAGGGTTACCAAGCATTCTTGGTACATGTGATTGAGAAGAAGACCGAGGAGCGACGCATAGAGGAGGTGCCTATCGTACGCGACTATCCGGGAGTATTTCCCGACGAGTTACCAGGATTACCACCCCCACGACAAGTTGAATTTCATATCGACCTAGTGCCTGGAGCAGCACCAATTGCTCGAGCACCCTATTGTCTAGCTCCATCGGAGATGCAGGAGTTGTCTCCAGTTGCAGGAACTATTGGACTTAGGATTCTTCTGACCGAGCTTTTCACCTTGGGGAGCTCCGATTTTGTTCGTCAAGAAAAAGGATGGATCAATGCGAATGTGTATCGATTATCGAGAACTGAACAAAGTAACTATCAAGAATCGATATCCACTACCTCACATCGATGACTTGTTTGACCAGCTACAGGGGTCAAGTTACTATTCGAAGATCGACTTGCGATCTGGTTACCACCAACTAAAGGTTCGGGATGAGGATATCCCTAAGACGGCGTTCAGGACTCGTTATGGTCATTATGAGTTCTTAGTCATGCCATTTGGGCTGACAAACGCGCCAACAGTGTTCATGGATCTAATGAATCGAGTATGTAAACCTTATCTTGATAAGTTCATCATTGTGTTTATCGACGACATATTGATATACTCACGGACGAAGGAAGATCATGAACAACATCTGAGGACTATTCTTGAACTGCTTGAGAAAGAGAAACTTTATGCAAAGTTCTCTAATTGTGAATTTTGGATGCGTGAGGTTCATTTCCTTGGTCAAGTGATAAATAACAAAGGAATTCACGTGGACCCATCCAAAATTGAGGCTATCAAGAACTGGGAAGCACCAAAACCCCATCAGAGATACGGCAATTTCTTGGGCTAGCCGGCTATTACCGACGATTCATCGAGAACTTCTCGAAAATAGCTCAACCGCTTACAACTCTAACACAAAAAGACAAGAAATTTGATTGGGGTGAGAAGCAAGAAAACGCTTTCCAATTGTTGAAACAGAAATTGAGTACCGCACCTATCCTATCGCTACCGGAAGGAGTAGAAAACTTTGTTGTATACTGTGATGCTTCACATCAGGGATTGGGTTGCGTATTGATGCAAAATGACAAAGTCATTGCTTACGCATCTCGACAATTGAAAGTTCACAAAAAGAACTATACGATGCATGACTTAGAGCTAGGAGCAGTCGTTTTTGCTCTTAAGATTTGGAGACACTACCTATATGGTACAAAGTGTACAATCTTCACAGATCACAAAAGTCTCCAGCATATATTCGACCAGAGAGAACTCAACATGAGGCAACGTCGTTGGGTCGAATTACTGAACGATTACGACTGTGAGATTAAGTATCACCCGGGCAAAGCAAACGTTGTAGCTGATGCCTTGAGTCGTAAAGAATGAGTCAAACCCCGTAGAGTTCAAGCTTTAGGTTTGACGATCCACTCGAATCTCATTACTCAAATTCGTGACGCTCAACGATTAGCCTTCATTCCCGAACGCCTTAAGGAAGAATCCTTGAAGAGGATGGAGAAACAACTTGAAACCAAAGACAACGGAGTGTTGTACTTCATGAATTGAATTTGGGTTCCTGGTGTAGATGAATTACGCCGATTGATTTTGGACGAAGCACATAAGTCCAACTACTCGATAGATCCTGGTGCAGATAAGATGTATCACGATTTGAAAGGATTTTACTGGTGGCCTGACATGAAACGAGACATTGCCACATACGTTAGTAAGTTCCTGACTTGTTCAAAAGTCAAGGTTGAATATCAAAAGTCGTCAGGACTTTTGCAACAACCCGAAATGCCCAAATGGAAATGGGAAAACATCACAATGGATTTTATCACAAAAAACTACCCAAAACATCATCTGGAATGGACACCATATGGGTGATTGTGGATCGACTGACCAAGTCAGCTCATTTTCTAGCCATCAAGGAAACGGATAAGATGGAGAAACTGACCAGAATCTATATAAAACAAATTGTTTTGAGACATGGAGTGCCATTATCCATTATCTCTGACAGAGATGCTAGATTTACTTATCGCTTTTGGCAAACACTGCAACAGGCACTGGGTACTCGACTTGATATGAGTACTGCCTACCACCCGCAAACGGACGGCGAAAGCGAGCGAACGATACAAACGCTCGAAGACCTGTTAAGAGCATGTGTGATAGACTTTGGAGGTAATTGGGATACACACCTACCTCTAGCAGAATTTTCTTATAACAACAGCTATTACACCAGCATACAGATGGCACCATTTGAGGCATTGTATGGACGCAAGTGCCGATCGCCACTCTGTTGGGCAGAGTTGGGCGACAGACAATTATCGGGTCCTGAGATAGTCCAAGAAACTACGGACAAGATATCTCAAGTGCTTAACCGATTGAAAACAACACGTGATCGATTAAAGAATTATGCCGACAACAGACGGAAACCTTTAGAGTTTCAAGTAGGTGACAAAGTCCTACTCAAAGTAGCACCCTGGAAAGGGGTTGTACGATTTGGCAAACAGGGAAAACTTAACCCACGATACATCGGACCGTTCGAGATCCTTACGAGGATTGGTCCTGTCGCCTACAAGCTCAAACTACCGTGAGAGCTTAGTAGTATCCATGACACCTTTCATGTATCTAACTTGAAAAAGTGTCTTTCTGATGAAACACTTATTATCCTTCCTGATGAAGTCTTCATTGACTCAAAACTAAATTTTGTGGAGGAACCTATCGAAGTTATGGACTCGAAAACGCAAAAGCTTCGACACAAACGAATCAAACTGGTTAAAGTTCGTTGGAACTCAAAGCATTGCCCACAGTTCACCTGGGAACGTGAGGATGAGATGCGCAAGAAGTATCCCCAACTATTTGAAAACGTGACTGAGACTCACGACACGAATTAAATCTCGGGACGAGATTTCCCTAACGGGGGGAGAATGTGACAACTCTCCAAATTAGGTACTGATTAACATTTAAGCATGTGCATTCTTACGCTAATTTCCTGATTAAGTTTAAAACAAAACTTTCGATGTGTTGTAAGCCTAGCAAGCCCAATACTTTTAAACAAAAAGTATTACATATTATGTGAATAATAATAATAATCACGTACAAACATATATGAACGAACCCGACAGAAATATATAACAAAAGTTGATGACCCAAAATAATTAATAATTCAATTATTAATTACGAGTATTAATATATCTATAACATATAGATGAAATAGTTTAGATATACGTTTTATATCACATGTATTATAAAACGAACAGAATAAATTTTAAAACGATCTCGGAGGTCAAAATATCAAAAGTTCTATTTTTCTCAATTGTTTGAAAGTATTCAGAACATTTCCTCAAAATGAAAATTCGAAATTCGACTGAAATTTGGCACCCAATTTGATAGGCGCAGTCCAATGTACAAATTTGTACAACAGTCTAAAATAATGAAAATCTCATTATTCTAAATTTAAATAACGAACCAGGAGAACAACTACAAAATAAAAATATAGAATGTTAAATTTTTTATTGCACTAATTATACCCCTACCCGAAATTAACGGGCAAAAACTTGCCACCAAACTTCAATAATTGGGAGACCACGTACTGTGATCTCCCATTCCCGTTTCAATTTCATACATCTCCCTCCATATCTCTCTCAAACACACACACAAAAATCATCTAATAACCTCCAATGATTTGAGGTTGTGATCATCTTCTTCTTCTTCATCTGGAGTAGCAGGAGGAAGGAGTAATAATTATAACAGGGTGCAAACTATAACAATAATCATGATCATCCACGACATCTTCATCATCATCAAAATCCATTGTAAGAAAACACATTTCCTTTGATCTCTACACTTCAATTTTGTAATCTAACATGTTTATATATTGTAATCTATGTATATAACACAAAAGTTTGATGATTGAATAGATGATCCTTGAATGTGGGTTATGAAAACCAAAAACTTTGAACCCAAAGGTATATATATATATAAACTTGATGAAATATGATGTTATGATATTAGGAATGTGTAAAAATGAGCCAAAACCCGAAATAAAACACGTATATATATGTATATAGAACACAGACCACGAATAGAGTGCAAAGGGTCGGGGACAGACCAAACCGATCGGTTGGCTTGGGCCAGCCGATCGGCTGGAAGTGATGAGCCGAATGGCTCAACCAACTGAGCCGAACGACTAGGTTGTGTTGAGCCGAACGGTTTGCAACTTTTTACCCGAACGGCTGGACCAGGCTGTGAGCTGGGCTGGGCTGTCTCGCTGGGCTAGGTTGTGACTTGAGTCTGGGCCGAAAACTTTGGGTTGAATCGTAAGGTTTAGGGCCGACTATAATGGGCCAAATGGATTGATAAAATATTGGGCCAAAACTATTTACTAATGAAACGGGCCAAATGAGTTATATAATCCGGGAAAGTTATTGGGCCGAGACAAAAAGTAAATGGGTCGAACGATTTGGGTTGAGCCCGATGGACCATAAAACTTTAAAACACAAATGCAATGCGGGTAAGTACATTTTGAATCGAATGTTTAACTTGTAATATTTCGACAAATATGAAAAGCCATTTTAACAAACTTATATATACATATATGTATATATTGACAAATAAGTAAGTTATATATATGTATAATGACGAACGTTTATGAATATAGATGTATATATACTTAATAACAAACGACGATCTTATATATATATATACCAATGATGACTTTTGGAACAACGATGATTTTATTTTATAAACGGAAATAAATAAAACAATAAGTTTTATAACAAATAAAACTTATACATATATAGATGTAAAACTTATATACATATATATATATATATATGTATATATATATACATACAACTAAATCGATGCGATGAAATTATAATTATATGTTATCGTACATATATACAAATGGAATATACATTTAACAAACGTACTAAATATAATATACAACAGGTATATTTATATACACATGTATGTATAACAAATATATATATGTACAACATGAACTAAGCGACATTTAAATATATACACAATTACAAAAAGATGTATACATGCACGAAATGAAATATACGACGTAAGAAATGATAACAATATTTCAACATAACGTCCACAACAAAATGTACTATTTAAGAATTCAACAAATTCTTTAAAACTAGCAAACTGTTAACATAAGTTGATTAAACAAATCAAACGTACTTATGTTAATACATTTATTGTACATAGGTTAACATACCTTGGGCGATTATCTGTAGGCTGCTAGCATTCATACCGAGCGAACCACAGTGAGTTTACAACCCCTATTTTTAAATGTTTTCTGCTTTTAAACACAAGGGTGTTAAACATAGAAATTGCATGCCAACACATGCAATCAAATTATAAATTGCTTTATTGCTTTTATACAACTGTTGATTGATGAAATTACATTTTCACAAATTGTTTTGGGAATTAGACAACGTATCCTAGTACGGACCCAGACTTGCTATGTATGCATAAAAAGACCTTATGACATACATACTGTAACCATTAGCTAGGTGACTCTTGCTACTGAGTATACGGATAGTACTATTGCCGTGACGACCCTCCTACGGTGGAGCGTATACTTAAATGTCCATTCAGGCAAACAACATAAGTTCTGGTTGTGGTTTGGTTATAGGGTTAGGTCGCGCTACTTTAACTTGTGAGGTTTAGCTCACCTTACAGGGGATCTTAGTCTAAGCAAATTCCCACATACTTTTAGGAAGAAGGAATCCTACAACTGCTAAATACCAGAAAACATACCGGCAACTTATTTTATACTGGTAAACAACCAGTTATATGCTTTTTAGGGTAACAACCCTACATAACTTGTATTTTATAAATGAATAACAAATCAGTTATACAAACATGGTTTAACTAACCACATACATATACAAACCTGTAAATTCACTCAACATATTTGTTGACGACTTTCTCTATGTTTTTCAGGAAATTAGCTGGGTAAGTAATTGCATGCATTCAGGATGGACAACCCTGGACCACTTAGGATGCCACATACTGTTAGGACCGCTTTTGGGGATTTCCTTTGTATAACTGCAGACATTGCGGTCATATTTATGAAATCTTATTTTAAACTTATGTATTATTGTTAAAACTAAAATGTTGTAAACTCTACTACTACTGTTACGACTTACATAGTTGTACTACTTTTGTAACAACTGTTAAACTTGGCATCCTTGATAAATAAAGTTGTTCGATAACCATATGCTCTGAGTATGTATGTATTTGTTGGTTGAAAAGACTGTTTGCAGCCCCGCCACAACATTAAAGCTTCCGCATAATTAATTAGTACTGATGTAATCACCGTTTGGCGGGGTGTGACAGTATTCATAAAAAAGTAATGGAAGCATGTATTCTCACCCCAAAATAACTTCAAAACAGTAAAAAGTGGGGCTATGAAATCACCTGAGTTAAGCAAATAGCGAGCAAATCACCTGAGTCCCAAAGTGCAACCTTCTAACGTCCTAAATGTATAAGGTTGTGTATAAGTAGATATCTCAAAGACCATCTATGTAAGTGGAGGGTTAATGTCCACTTAAGTCAATAGTATAGGTGGAGGGTTAATGTCCACTTAAAATTAGTTCACTCAACTAGTATGTTCAAATAAGTTGTTCAAGTTCGTTTATCAAAACGTGTATGGCCCGTTGGTGAAAGTTTGCAATAATAATTCGTTTAGACATTATTATTAAGTTTGTTTTGTTTATAATATTCATTAGTACATATCGTGGGTTGCTAACATATTATTCAGTTCGTAAAAACCTTAAATCGTAGGTCAAAGTTGGTCAACTCGTTGGTCAAAGTTGGTCAAACATGGTCAAACTGGTCAAACTTGGTCAAATTGGTCAAAGTTACCAACTAAGTCACCCAAACACATTTTTGTTACCATTTTCCAAAAATAGTAAGTTTGTCGGTTTTTAGAAATCGAGCCCCGTTTTTGTTGACTTGGTCAAACCTACTCGGTTTGACCCAAAACATTTACCCAAACCTTAGATATGTTTAAAAGTCCATAAAAGCCAGTTTTAACATTTATTTCATGTCCGGAAGTTGTCGGTTTCCATAAGTTAATAAAATCAGTACACTTTGATATTTTTCTAGAAAATGCATCACTTAGCCGAATTTTTATAAACATTTATATTCCGAGTTAATTCCCAAGAAAATTATCAGTTGTTCTCCCATAAGTTTTCTACTTCCAGTAATTTTTATATGAATTTTAGAGAAGACTAAGTATTTATAAAAATTACATGTGTCCTCTGAGATCCAATAGTTGACCAATCTGGACACATGCATGAAGGTTACATTTCTGGGAAAAATCTATAAGGAAATAGTAAAAGTTGTCAACATGAAAGTTGTAGCCAATGAAATATGTAAAATTTGAGCGGTAGTTTCAGGTAATTTGGAGATGTGTAGCTCGAGATATGGTCAAAATACTAAAGGTAAATTTTCTGGATTTCTGGAACAGATTATCTATGTGTTTTTATACAAATTATTAAAAATACTAAACGAGCTCATAATAATATGAGGTTTTCGGGGTTGGAAATCTTACTTCTTGAACTTAAGTTTTGAGTATAAAAACGTCCATTTTCATTGATAGATGATTTTTCTAAAAATCGTGGAAGTGGACACATCTTTCTGGACATAAAGAATATCTTACTTTTTGTTAATTACAAGTTAACAGAAATAGTTTTTGAGTAGTGCTTTGTTAATATACTTGTTGAGTGAACTTTAATACATATTAATAAGAGTGTAAAGAAGGAGAAGAAATCCTCACAATGTTGTTTATGAAGAAAGGAGGACAAATTTGTGATGAGGTATTCTTGAGGTCTTGTTTTCTTGAAGCACTTTTGTAAAATGATGGGGATAGTGGTGGTGGTTTATGGTGGTTTGTGGTGATTAGTGGTGGTTGAATGATGGTGAAATCTATGATTTTTAGAGAGAGAATTGAGATAAATCTAGTGAGAGGTTAGAGGATTTGATGAGATGAAATGAATGAAAGCAATCTTGCATGTTGGTTTAGTGGTGGTGTAAGAAAAAGAAAGGGAGGCTTGAAGACGATTGGGGAATGAGGGTGGTGGTGTTTTGGCAGATTTTTAGGGGGCCCCATGGGTGGGTTTGTGATTTAATTCTCAATTTCCAGTCTGTGTTGCGTACGGTATTCGTTTATTCGGTATTTCGGTTATTCGGTTAAATAGCGTAGCATTTTCTTTCATCATTTTGATTTACGATCTAATTGGGATTATTTTTCATTGAAGTATTATTAAAATACTTAAATTTGAGTTGTCAAAATATTAATTAGGGTTTCGTTTGGTTGCCGGGTTCAGTTTGCACGTTTTCCCGCGTTTGTTATATTTTATACAAAACGTCTAAGTTTTTCGTGTATAATTATTTTAAAATAATAATATGTGATGAATAACTTCTAAAAATAGATTAAAGTTATTTATAGATAGGTTTTCTTATAAAGAGATCGACTTAATCTTGCCTAGCGGACGTCTTCTGGTTGAGTATGTGTTGGCCTTGCATGAACTGGGTGAAGGCGTCATCTGAATTTGAAGCTGGGGCATTTGTCTTGTTGGGTTGTTCAGTGATTTGGTTTGTGTCGGAAGTGGGTCCAGAAAGTGCGAGGGGCTGGTTATAGGCAAGTTGTGGTTGTTGTGGGTAAGGTGGGTATCTAGGTGGGTATCGGGGTTGGAAAGGTTGATTGTTTATTTGTGGGAATGGAGGTCTTCTAGGTTGGTTGTTGTTTTGGTTGAAACCGGGTGGAAAATTTTGTGATCGAGTGGGAAACTGAGCATAGTAAATGGTGCCGTCTGCCTCTTCATATTCAACTTGATATTCGCCAGATGGTTGTGTGTTGGTGCAGTATTGACAGGCTTGCACTTGGTGTACTTGGTGCTGTTGTTTCTTAAGTTCTACGAACTATTTGACTAGTGTGTCCATCTTCTCCGTTAATACCTTAATTGCTTCGACTGGAACTGGATTCGATGCAACAAGAGGTGCTGAAGATGTTGAGTGATCTCCAAAGTTCCAATCATGGCGATGCATAGTCATGTTTTCTATAAGGTCCAATCCTTCTATGTATGTCTTTGTCATAAAGCTTCCTTGTGCGGCAGCGTCGAGGGTGGTTCGGTTGTTAGGGGCTAAACCATTATAGAAGGTACACAATTGTGCGGATTTGTCAAGTCGGTGATTGGGGCATTTCTTCAAGGCTCCTTTGAATCGTTCCCATGCGGTGTATAATGACTCCTCAAAAGCTTGTCGGAAATTCTTGATTTCATTTCGAAGTTTGGTTTGTTTAGATGGCGGAAAGTACTTGGTTAGAAACTTTGTTGTCATTACCGTCCATGAATAGATAGAACCGGTTTCTAAACCTACAAACCATGTTTGCGCATGATGCGTGAGCGAATAAGGGAAGAGATACAAGCGGATTGTATCTTGGCTAACTCCATTCTATTTGTAGGAGTTCAAGAGAGATATGAACTTGTCGAGGTGAGTGTTTGGATCATCACTTGGTAATCCATGGAACTGACAGTGATTCTGGATTAATTGGATGATGTGGTGCTTAAACTCGAAGGATTGTCTTGGGGTTTCTGGGTAGAGAATTGGGCCTCCTCTTCCTTTAATAGAGGGCTTACTGTTGTCAGCGAGAGTGATGCGATCAGCCATTGCTTGTCTAAGTGCAAATTGCTTCTTTTCTCGTCGAATAGTACGTATTATAAGTTCTGGATCAGAAAAGTTAAAAAGCGGTGCAGATCTAGGGGAACAGGTCATACACTAAAAGAAAAGCAGATAATAAAGAAAGTAACTTGTTTTTTTATAAGGTTTTGTCCTAAGGGTTTACTAGAAAATGGGATAGGTTGGGCCTCTATATCGGACAGTTAGTCTCCCCGGCAGCGACGTCAAAAACTTGTTGACGCTGGGAGTGGTCACAACGCCAACCGACCGGTGTGGTGTGGAAAGTTTTAAATTTGTATTTGCTGGGGTCTAAGTATGACTTATTGATACTGAACCAAAGGCTAGTAGGTAGTAAGTATGACCTAGAGTCGTTCTTAAAGAGAAACTGAATTGAAACGGAGGTGATCCAATCAATCTTTCTTTTTCTAGTAAAGGGGTTTTTATAAGAGTGCGTTGGGGGTTTTGGTTCAGTTAACTAAGTAAACTAAATAAAGCGAATAAAAGATAATAGTAATCCAGATAATGGAAAGTAGTATTTGTTGTGATTTCATTAGCTCATAATATAGGATGATGGCTTTTAAGGAAAAATGTTTAACTAAATTTGGAATGTTTACTAGATTTGATAGTTTATGGTATAACCAATAGATTCCTTATTAGTTGGTTATCAACTAATATGTCACGAGGAACTAAGGTGCCATGATTCTGATCAGACAGACAATGCTCAACTCTCCACACTCTCCTTTGAGGGAGTCAGTAGCCCTTATTATTGAACGCATTCGCTCATGGGCGAAGGAACAGAGTAGCAAGTCTATAACAATTCTAACCGTTCTTAATACCATAAAGACTAAAAATCCGGCAAACAACTAACTTAGAAAATATGTTCAGACTTAATTAACTAATTTCTATTAGTGAAACTCAAGCATGATAAGTGAGGGAAAGCGTTTAGGTTTCTTGCGTACCTTACTTTAGGTTTCATAGTTTAAGGAAAAGTATCATTTTAAATTGGATTTTAAACTTGTCTTTCTCAATACAATTAACAAATCCCTAGGTTTTCTTGAATTGTTATTTAGCCTATAGCCTACCTACTCTAATCTAATCTAAAATAACTAATCTAATTAAAATGTTGATGGCTTTTTGCATAAAGTTAAACCTAGACCATATCAGAAAATACTATGGTAATTCACAATGTATT
Organism: Pseudognaphalium luteoalbum; assembly: GCA_963422505.1. Lineage (NCBI taxonomy): Eukaryota > Viridiplantae > Streptophyta > Magnoliopsida > Asterales > Asteraceae > Pseudognaphalium > Pseudognaphalium luteoalbum. Next base: position 45,869,833 of record OY730194.1, read on the forward strand.
TAATCATTAACCGATGTTTCCGTTGTGAATTTAATTGCTTCGTGATGTTTTCATGATAAGTACATTGTGATGGGAAGTGTACTATACTCATGGCAATTCCGCGTAATCACATTGCATTATATGATGACTGCATGACATTACAATTAAACCATAGTTTTGACACATATAACTATTGACCAAGTATTAAGGTTCGCGACTCCTCTTTACAAGGTTACAATTACGTTTGTTAATCGAAAGGCGAATATAAGTTTTAGGTTTAAAATCATAAGGATAGGATAAGTCCGTTGCATAAAGTTTCCATTTTAATGATGTCGATCCATAATACAACTACCTTCGGTCGTTTACCAACTTCCGTACATTTGTACTCCGCCTAAAAGCGTTTCCAGCACTATATCGAGTAAACAATTGAATAGGGACCATCATATTATTTCACGACATAATTAAAGTCATCCAATAATTATTTATGCTAACTACATCACAACAAATACAATAGTAATCTACTCACTAAGCATGGCACAAACAATCTCTAGCATAATTAAAGTATACATATTTAATTAAGATAAATAAGGATAGAAAGAACCGGGATTAATATGCGAGAAGGAATAGACTTGAATTAATGAGCATTACTCCAAGCGTACACCAAAGATTACAAGTACATTCCTTGCTTTCGTTCTATTCTAAACAAGTTCCCTAAACTAGCCTAATAGAATGAGATAGTAGAAAACTAACAAACTATGGAGAAGTATTCTTGATTTTGTAAGGTGTGGAAGGTGTGTGTTGAAATGAACCATGATGCCTCTATTTATACTTGGAATCCGGTGCATGATAGCCATCCAAGGTGCAAGTTAGCATGTTTTTGGGGGCTGGTCCTTTCCCGGAAAGTGGTGGCACATGTACCTTTAAAGGCGTGGAAAGTGGTAGCACGTGTACCCTAAAGTTGCGGATAGTGCTAGCACATGTACCAGACAAGTACGCGCAATGACAGAAAAAGGGGGAGGGGACGGCCGACAGCCAGCCGGCGGTGCCAGGCTGCCAACCAGTGGCGGTTGGTTGCCAGCCGACGGCTGCTGGCAGCCGCCCGCCCCGGTTCGCCGTCCGTTTGCTCGTTTCTTGTTTCATGCGTATCTTCTTCGTTATGCGTCCGTTTTTGTCGATTCTTTTTGCTTTGGATTTAATTTTTAAAAACAAAGACTTTGATGAAAAGAAATCCCTGAGATGTGTCTTTGAACTTTAGTTGTCTTGTACGAATCGTTTGAATCTTTCGGCGTACGCAGAATCTTCATTCTTCATTCGTTTTTGCTGATTCTTCTTCTGTTAGATTCGTAATTTGAAATCGAAGATCTTGGATAAGAGAAATCTCAGTGATGGGTACTTTGTCTCAAATCTTGTCTCGGATGCCTTGAATCTTCAATCGTGCATAGAATCTTCCTTTTTCGTTCGTTTTGCTTGATTTTTCCCGTGCAACTCTATTTTGACCTTCTTGGAAAAGTTTCATTGATTTGCATATTATTTGAGTTTATTTGACAAGTATTGTTCTAGAATGAGAGAGATATCGGTAGTAAAAACGTGACTTTTTACATGATATCAGTATACATGAGTGCCTAACCAAGGCTATCTCTAAGGCCCCTAAGTTACAAGAGACTCCTAGTTCGCTATACCCAATGGCTCTAATACCAATATGTCGCATCCCCAAATTAGGTCAACATTGGTCGGCGAGAGCATTAGAGTAAGCGGGGGTGTTGACGTCAATATTGGACATTCATGTAGATCAAAGCATATGATTATTGCAGATTAATTAAATTAAGATGCCATTTAAATAAGTAGTTTGTTACAAAAGGCTATGACTCGCAGTGAGTGAGGAGAGTTACTGCATCTTCAGTGACTATCCAATAAAGCCTCTTAATCTATAAGTACGAAGTGCTCTACTCTTATACGTCAGAAAGTGTTCGTCGTACTTGAAGAATGTCTGAAGGATTATGTGGTAGCGAATGATTGGTTTTAAGGTAACGAGATATTTGCGGTAACAGAATTGGGACCCGCAGAATGTCGGTTTATCAGAGATCAAGCCAATCAAGCAGCGACACGTGTCATTCCAAGATCCTATTTCTTAGGAGATATTTTAGGAACTCTTGTAGTATAAATAGAGTAGTACATTGTAATTTAGAGGCTAGCCGATAATACGTATTATTCACTTGTCTGTCAGTGAATACAGTTTGTCTAAGTACGTATTATCGAGCAGCGAGTAAACAATTTGCTTGTTTGTCAGCAACTGTTCTACTCTTATCTGTAATAGAGTTAGCTAAGTGTTTGATTTAAATTATCCTTGGCTAAGTCATTTCGCAATCAATACTGAGTGATTTTATGATTAATAGAGATCACAATTCAGCTACTATTGCAATCTTACTTTGATATTGTCATATCTATCTTTTACATACTCTGTTTGTGTTAGAACAATTAAAAACTGGTTAAATAACTTGAATAAAATCAGAAAAAGTTTTTAATTGCATTCAACCCCCCTTCTACAATTAAACTTTACTTATTGTGATTCCATATCACTAACTCATAGTGATTTCGGGACTCTCAATTGGTATCAGAGCAAAGTTGGTTTAAATCAATTAACGAGATCTGCAATGGAATCAATAAAGTACAATTGTGTTGACTCTGAGTATCAAAAGGGAAATGGTTCTACTACCAAACCTCCAGCGTTTGATCCCTCTAGGATTGAAACCTGGATGTCCCGGATGACGATGTTTCTTGATCTTGTTGATGATCATCTTTGAAATGTTATAACCAACGGTCCTCACATTGCAACCACAATTATTCCTGCTGTTGTAGCTACTGCTACTACTCCTGTCATACCAGAAATGGTTGTGCCTAAGAGAGAGGAACAGTGGTCGGATGAGGATAGACGATTGGTTAGATTAGATAAACAAACTAAAATCTACGTAGGCATGTCACTTCCTAATGAAGTGTTTGAATCAATTAGGCTTTGTAAAACTGCAAAAGATATGTGGGATACCCTTAGGAATATATATATTGGAACTCATGATATTATTCGCTGCAGGGAAGTAAATCTCACTCGCTAGTATGAGATGTTTGCAATGGAACCCAACGAGTCGCTATCTTCTACTTATACCACACTGATGAACAAAATGGAAAAGGCTGGTATAGGAAAGGAGCAGAGATTTGTTGTTGAAAAGTTCATGGAATTGTTGCCAAGGAAAATCTGGGGAACCATTGCTACCTGCACAAGACAGAGGAATGATAATACAATGCTGAATCTTACTCAAGTCTATGGTATTTTACTTAACTGGGAGTAGTCTGAAAAACAAGCTGATCAAAGTGAGCACATTCGTGCAACACTTGGAAGTCAAAAGATATCAAATGCCCTTGTAGCTGAGCTTGAAGAAATTGATCAGAGGCAGAAATCAAAAGCTTCTAAGCTAAACTCAAAGTCAATGTTAGCTGATGAAGAAGGTGATCAAGCTGAAGAACACCCGATCAATTTCAGAAGGAACACCAGATCAAAAGGATTCGCTGGTGCTCCATCATCTGATAATTTCAAATCAAAAGGTGACTGCTACAAGTGTGGTAAACCTGGTCATTTTGCAGCTGATTGTAAATCAAAGTCAACAAATCCTATCCCTGTACCAAAGCCAAGCTTCAGAAATGACAAGTACAACAAGTATAAAGCAAAGTACAAGAAGCTGAAGGCAATGTTCAAATCTGGAAAGAAAAATGATAAAGGTTTTGTTGCTGAAGAGGGTTCATTCAGCGACTCTGACTCATTCTCATCATCAAATGAAGAAGAAGCAATGATTTGTATAGATAAGGATTACTATCTGATGGCTGATGACGTTGAATTTCATGAGGATATCAAAGAAGTCGCTCATAAATGTTCAGCATCTGGATGGGATCCTGAAACTATCTACAAGGTACATTGTTTCAAATCATCTTCAGTTACTGAAAAAGATAATGTTTTTGAGTCTTTGATAGTTGACTTATCAAATGCTCATGACATTCAGAAAAGACAGAGATGTGAGATCAGTGACTTAAAATCCAAACTAACTGATCAAAATGAAAATGTGTCAAAAATTAAGAAATTATTGCTAGATCTTGATACACAAACTTGTGCTAATCAAGTATGTGTTCAGGAGAATGTATAATTTGAAACACATTTTTTGCAACTAAAAAGGGTCATGGAATTTTGGTGTAAGTCTACTGAAAAAGTAAATCAGTGTGTAAATAATCAGATTCCAAAACAAGTTAAGGCTATTTTGGGAGGTGATTATGAACATGCTGCCTCACTCACTGATTCAACAAAAGTTGATCCTATTTTTGAACCCAAGGGTAATTTTTCAGAAGCTGTATTTGAACCTATATCAGTCTTCAGTGAGCCAAGACCAAACTATTTCACAAAAAGAAAATTGCTCACTGATGATTCTGATATAACAAATGGTAGTGATGAGATAAACGTTTTGAAAACTGTCAAATCATCAGTAAATTCACATCTCATCAAGACCATCGTTGATAATCAAGTAATCATCAACAACTTCACTGACACTGTATCAGTCACTGAGAAAACTTCTATCAGTGACCTTAAGTCAAAGATGCAAGAAGTAAAAAAGCAAGAGAAGCTGTATGATAGTGTCAGATCAACAACTTAAAACAAGGAAAGTCAAACATGTTAGTCATGCAAATAAAAGGTGTTATAAATGTGGCAATAGACAACATCTATCATCTGAATACTCAGCTGTACCTATTTCGAAACATCAAATCATCAGTGAGCATTCAGATACGATTTATGTAAATCAGTGGAAGCCAAAACCAAGGCTTAGCCACTATGAACCCATCTCTAGATGGCTTCACCAGTTGAACTAATAATGTGTGTTGATGCAGGACATTCTTAGAGAGACTATCTGGTATCTGGACAGTGGTTGTTCCAAACATATGACCGGATGTAAGTTCTTGCTCAGTGACTACCAGGATGAAAGAGGTACTGATGTAGTGTTTGGTGATAATAAGGTTGGCAAGACAAGAGGTTATGGTGTCTTGACCAATGGGAATGTGACGTTTAAGCGTGTAGCTTATGTGGAGGGACTGAAGCACAATCTATTGAGCATCAGTCAGTTTTGTGACTCCAAAAATAAAGTGCCATCTGATCATGAAGTTGGTGTTGTTTACAACAAGAAAGGAAGTGCTGTGCTGGCTGCCAACAGGAATGGAAATACATATGTTGTAGATATGGACTCAGCTCAGTCAGGAATATGCTTTTAGTCCAGAACTATTGTAACACCCAGTATTCGGGTCTAGTTGTATTTTAATATTTTCTGACTATGAATTATTATTTAACGTGTCAGAAATTAGATTCATTTGTTATTTGAAAATAAATGGGTAAAAGAGTCGAATAATTTATTATGACTAATAAATTATTAACTGTTTTAATTTAATTCAGTTGAAGGTAAAATAAAATAATGTTTCCCCGCAAATGGTTTTTAAGTTTCAAACAATGATAAGTACGGGGAAAGAAATTTGGGCAATTATGTAATAGACTCAGACTTGAGTCGGTGTTTGTTTCAAAGATATCCATATACATACGCATCGTACGTAGATACCTAAACACTTGAAACCCTAAATTATTTCAAGAAATCACTTTCTTTCATCAAATTGAAGCGGCTAAACACGAATTCAAGATTCCTTAATCATCACAAACAAGGTATGATCATGTGTTCTTGATTTTATAACCTAGAATTTGGGGTTTTTCAAATTGGAGAGTTCAAATCCGAAATTAGGGTTTGGTTTTGCTAAATTAATGTTGTTTGAGCGTATTAATGATGATGATTAACATTAATTAAAGCTAGGGCTTGTGAAATTGATTTGTGTTCTTGTGGCATATGATGAACTAATAATGAGTGAGATGAAATTGAGACTTGTAACTATGTTAGAATTGTTAGTTGATGTTAGTTTCATGATTATAGTTGAAACCCTATGTTAGAAATTGTATAATTGAATTATGATCATGATAAAAGTGGTGGGTTTAGTTAATTTTCATGAAATTAAGCTTGTGGTTATGATATAATGGTTAGTTGATGCTTAAATGATGATTAGAATCTAAGCCCTAACCTTGAAATGAAGAAAATGATAGATGATCATTAATAAATTTACGAGTTTAGTTGATTATGCTATAATCAAAGTTTTTAAGCTTGTATTATTAATACATAAGTTGATAAATGTTGCTAATAATCATATTATGATTGATTAAAGATGATGATTCATATTGATTATGCTAAGGGTTGTGAAATTGTTTAAGTGTTCTTGAGAAATTGATGATTATGAGAAGTTTGATGGATTTTATAATGAAATGAGTATTGATTATTAATTAGAAAGCTTAATTAAGAATTAAAGAGTAAAGTGGTAACATATTTGGTTAAGTATTCATTTGGCCAAATGTTAGTGGTTTGATGAATTATTAATGGTAAAGGTTGATAACCTTGGTTATGGTTATCTATGTTAATTAGTAATAATTAAAATGATGTTGTGATCATATGAATCATAAATTGATACTTGATTATGAAACATGGATGTTTAAAGTAGTTATTCATAATCTTGGTAATAATTATGTTCAAGTACAATAAGTAAGTAAATGATGTTATATCCATATTGAGACAAGTAACTAACTTGTGTTATTCCATTGTATTCTCAGATATGGAGAAGGCTCAGTGATATTAGACTACTGAGTGGATGCCTGAGGTAGTCGGTGAGTGGACTCGTACTCTCAGTGTGATTTGGTTGTAACATATTTGGTTACAACAAGTGGACATAGTTTGATATTGTTGATTGATGAAATACACGTGTAATAAGTGATGAGTCACCTTTGGGCATCTGGTGATTTGGAGGTCAACGAATGTTGGACTGGGATTGCTACAGGTTAGCCAACATAGGAATTGTGAACATGTGTTGTGAATGGGGTTTATGTTGGTTAAAGGTAGCAAACAGTTATCGGTAAATCACTGTATTGGCCTGCAGTGATCATAAGTGTCGCTTGGTGGGCCACCGCGGGTTTAGGGCGCCACAAGGACCACCGATCCTCTTGATGATGTTGTGTCTATGTGTTATTTGCTGTTAATCAGTACTGTTATGCTGAATTATACTGATAGTGACAGGTTGACTCACTTAGCTTTGTGCTAATCCCATTATTTACTCCTCGCAGGTCTTGAGATGATTTTGGGTTGGGCAAGGAGTGGACTGAAGAATGTTTGACTACCGAGCTTTACTCTGATATCCGATTTTATAAATCAGTGTTGTTTTTGTTGTCACATAACACCCAGATTGATAAACTATGATTTGAAATAGTTGAACTTTTCGGTTTACTAAATAATATGAATTATAAATGTTTAAATTGGACTCACGCTTCCGATATACTATATTAAATTGACAATTAAATTGAAGGGTGTTATAACTATTTCAGAAGAAAAATGGTTATGGCATAAGCGACTCTCACATCAGAATCTAAAGGCAATCAATAAATTAAGCAAGAATGATTTAGTCACTGGACTACCAAAACTATCTTATGATAAAGATAAACTTTGTTCAGCTTGGGAGAAGGGGAAGCATCATTGTAACACCCCCAAATTTATTGTTTGGCGGAAGCATACTTAGGGTGCTACTAATCAATAATCACAAGCACATAAGAGAAAATGAACGACTCTATATGCGTCGTTTAACAAAATACATTGATTAGATAATTGTTTACAATGTTTTGAAGCTATTATCATAGCTCGTGTTCTGAATATGAGAGATTTCAATACATAATTACTTTTACAAAATATAATAATGCAAGAAAATCTTTGAGGTTTGCATGATGACTCGAGCTAAAAGTATCCTAATGGGCACTCCAACCTACTGCTAAAAGGTCAGCTAAAAGCTGGTGAGCTCACAGGTGTAAATGATAAAACCACAATGTATGAACCACAAGATTTAATGATATGTTTGAAATTAATCAAATAAATGTGTATATTACTGCCATGAATCCATAGTTTGAGCTTAACTAAGGGTTCAGGATCCGCCTTTAAGGACCTGAGCGAGGTGCCTCCGAGCGAGTGCCTAATCTACACTCATGTGAACAAATGATAACGTGCATGTTTGACATCACAGTCATGGTAGCGCGACTACCCCAGACATGGATTGTCAATCCCATATGGTACCATACACTAACATTCACGCTAAATCCATACTAACAAGCTATGTGGTGGAGGACTTTATGATTAGTAAAACAACTCATGCAGTCAATATATCGAGTTTTGTACTTGTGTTCACGTGTAAAACAAATCTGAGCATGTATTCCCACCCCAGGAGTAAAAACGGTAAAAATGCGGGGCTATGAGACTCACCTGAGTCTGATGCGTTTATCTCAATAAACGTGCATTGCTAAACCGAGCAGCGATGTCAGAAGACTGTAACCTGAGGGCGTCCAAGACGCGCATTGGTTAATACGTGAGTAGGTATCTCAAAAGATCACCTTATGCTAGTTGTTCATCCAATGAGTTATGTCCAAATACATTGGTTTGTTGGATTGTTTGTTTATATTTTGAAAACATGTACGGCTCGTTGGTGACGGTTGTAATAACAATTGTCAAAGTATTATTATCATTATGTTCGTTCTATGCTTATAAAAGTATATGTATAGTGGGTACGAGTATCATCGTATAAGGTTTTGTGGTAGTAAGTGTTCAACGCATAGTGTGAAAAGTATTTTTGAGTCCTGGCTGACGGGGGTCCGGGGGCAGCGCCCCTGGTAGCGGGGTCCAAAGGGTGGCAACCCCTGGCGGAGTCCAAGGGGCAGAGCCCCTGGCTAGGGACGAGCTGCCAGGTCAGCTTGGAAAATTTTTATTTCTAATATATTGCTTTAGTGAAAAATGGATCTAAAATCTGAATTTGGGTATTGTAAGTGATAAAATTTCAAGTGTTGACACTTAGTAAAAATCTGCGTTTTGATGGTTCTGATTTGTGCGTCACTGGGTGCGACACAGGTTGTTGTGTCGCAGGTCATGGCTGCGACATAGGTCTTTGCGTCTCTATGTGCGACATCCACAATTTAATGCGACATAAGGTGTTTTATCGCTATATGCGACATCTGAAAGTGTTGCGACATGAACATTTGTGTCGCTATATGCGAGATAGGTAATGGTTCTGCGACATAGGGCTTTGTGTCGCAAAGGCTCCAGGCCTGGTGCGACACAAAGGGTCTGGTCGTTTTTCAAGGCTCGGGTTTGTGGTCAATCGACCTTGGTTCACAAGTCTTAGAACAGTTAGTAGAGTTTGTAAAAATTATCGGTTTGTGTTGAGAGTCATTCTAGGTGTCGATTTTATGAAATGGCCAAAACCGACATTTTTCAAAAATGTTTCGAAATCAAGTTTTAAACATATATTTGGACATTACAAAGCTAGATGAACAACAATCAAGCAAGAAAAATCGAAATGCAAGAGTTTTCGAAAGTGTCGGGATTCTTACAACTTAGCGCGAGAGAAATCCGAAAAGATGGTTGCGTAGCTCTTGTTCTCGTGATTCTTTTTCTCCAAATGAGTGAGGTGATTTAAGGTGTTTAAATGGTAATTTTTGGTGGTGTTTGGGGGCTGATTTAGAGAGAGAGGGCGGAAAGGAAGAGAGAAGGTGGAGTGTTGGTGATGAAAGAGTAAAGTGGTGAATGGAGTGTGTGTGTGGATTTGGTAAGTCAAAGAAGAAGGGTGGTGGAGTGGGGTGCATGGGCCAGCCTTGGTGGGTCCACTATGTGTGGACTCACTAATTTTTCCTCCCTCAATTTGTACTCCGTGCGGTCTTCGTTTCCCCGGTCGTTTAAATGTTTAATTGTCGTTATACGTTTTAATACATGTGTTTTGTTAACAATTTAAACCGCATTGTTTTTATTGAAAGTATTATTCTAAATACCCTATTTCAAGTTATTAAAATGTTGTCGGATCTCGGTTTGCGCGTTCGTTGCGTAATTGTATGTTTATTTAGCTCGTGTAACGTTTTTAAACGTTTTATTCGTGTGCGTATAATCGTAATATTCTTACTCGAAGTATTTTATCAAAATACTTAATAATGAATTATAAAAATATAATTTGGGTTTATTTCATTTGTCAGGCGCATTTCGCGCGTTTCTGTCGTGTACGGTTAATTTTAGACGCTACGAAATACATTTGTATATAGTATCCAAATAACATATAATAAAAATGAGTTAATTAAATAATTTTACAATATTTAATAAATTGTTCACCAACGTCCGTATTTAAATGAACTTGAATCCATTCGATAATGATCTGCATGATTTAAATAAATCGCGTATGTGTCCATATATATAAAAATATATCAATACACATAATGATACACATAATTAATCCTAATTACATGTATTAACGCAGTGATTAGGCACTAAGTACTAGCCTTAATTTGGCGGGTGTCACATTCTCCCCTTGTTAAGATGGAGTGGAGTATGTGAATAACTGTGGGTACTTGAGTCGCATTTGGTCTTCCCGTTCCCAAGTGAATTCCGGACCATGCCGCAAATTCCACTAGACTTTAACGATAGGAATACGACTTTGTTTCAACTGTTTGACCTCACGGTCCATGATTTCTATTGGTGTCTCGATGAAATGAAGTTTATCATCGATACGGATTTCGTCAAGCGGAATAATGAGTGTCTCATAAGACAGTCATTTCTTAAGATTTGAAATATGAAAGGTGGGATGCATGCTACTAAGGTCAGGTGGCAGCTGCAATCGATATGCCACTGGACAAATCCTTTCAAGGATTTCAAAAGGTCCAATGTACCTGGGATTTAACTTCCCGCGTTTGCCGAAATGGATGACACCTTTCCAAGGAGATACTTTGAGCAATACTCGATCCCTAACCTGGAACTCGAGATGCTTGCGTCTCACGTCAGCATAACTCTTCTGACGGTCACGTGCGGCTTTCAGCCGGTTTTGTATACCAAAGATTTTCTCTGTTGTTTCGTGAATGATTTCTGGACCAGTGAGTTGGCTGTTTCCCACTTCGGTCCAACAAGTGGGTGATCGACACTTACGACCGTACAGCGCCTCGAAAGGTGCAGCTCCAATATTGGTATGGTAGCTGTTGTTGTACAAAAATTCGCACAATGGTAAATGATGTTCCCAGTTTGCACCGAAGTCAACTACGCAAGCTCGTAGCATGTCCTCTAGTGTTTGTATGGTTCGTTCGCTTTGGCCGTCGGTTTGTGGATGGTATGCGGTACTCATATCCAGACGAGTATCCAATGATTTCTGAAGTGACTGCCAAAAGCGAGATGTGAAATGGCTATCTCTGTAAGAGATAATCGAGATGGGAACAACGTGTCGGGATACAATCTCTTTCAGATAGATTCGTGTAAGGCGTTCCATTTTATTGGTTTCTTTGATGGTGAGGAAATGAGAAGATTTGGTGAGACGATCGACGATCACCCAAATGGTATCGCAATCGCTCGATGTTTTTGGGAGTTTGGTAATGAAATCCATGGTGATCTGCTCCCATTTCCACTTGGTAATTTCCGGTTGTTGTAGCAAGCCGGAAGGTTTTTGGTATTCGGCTTTGACTTTGGAACAAGTAAGACACTTGCTGACATATGTGGCGATTTCGGCTTTCATGTTAGGCCACCAATACAACTCCTTGATGCCATGATACATCTTGTCGGATCCAGGATGTATAGAGTATTTGGACTTGTGAGCGTCATCCAATACTAATTCTCGTAGGTTTCCAAAACTGGGCAACCAGATTCATTTAGAGAAGTATTTGGCCTCGTTAGGTTTAGTTTCAAATTGTTTATCCATGCCTCGCAAGGCTTCGCTTTTGATGCTTTCAGTTTTCAAGGCTTCGAGTTGAGCAGTGAGGATCTGAATGGTAAGATCATTATGAATGGTCATACTGAGAGCTCGGACTTGAAGTGGTTTCGATCGTTCTTTTCGACTGAGGGCATCTGCGATGACATTTGCCTTACCCGGGTGGTATTTGATTTCGCAGTCATAATCGGTAAGCAACTCGACCCATCGACGTTGCCACATGTTGAGATCCTTTTGATCAAAGATGTGTTGGAAATATTTGTGGTCTGTGAAGATTGTACATTTCGTTTCGTATAGATAGTGTCTCCAAATTTTGAGTGTAAACACTACTGCTCCCAATTCGAGATCATGAGTGGCGTAGTTCTTTTCGTGAACTTTGAGCTGTCGGGAGGCATAGGCAATGACCTTGTCTCGTTGCATCAACACACAACCAAAACCTTGGTGGGAGGCATCACATTATACCACAAATTCATCGTTGCCTTCGGGTAATGATAGAATAGGAGCACTGCAAAGCTTTTGTTTCAGAAGTTGAAAAGCTGACTCTTGTTTATCTGTCCAGTCGAACTTCTTGTCTTTTTGAGTCAGTGTGGTGAGAGGTTGGGCTATTTTTAAAAAAATTCTCAATGAAACTCCGATAGTACCCAGCAAAACCCAAGAATTGACGTACTTCAGTTGGCGTAGTAGGTACTCGCTAGCACTTGATAGCCTCGATTATTGATGGATCAACATGGATTCCTTGACTGTCAATCACGTGTCCAAGGAATTGTACAGTTTGCATCCAGAACTCACACTTGGAGAATTTAGCATATAACTCCTCGTGTTTAAGTAGCTCTAGGATGGTTTTGAGGTGTTGCGCATGTTCTTGCTCGTTGCGTGAGTAAATGAGGATGTCATCGATGAATACAATGACAAACTTGTCAAGATATGGTTTGCACACTCAGTCCATAAGGTCCATGAATACAGCTGGTGCGTTCGTTAAACCGAATGGCATCACTTGAAACTCGTAATGCCCGTAGCGAGTTCGGAAAGAAGTTTTCGGAATATCAGAGTCACGAACTCGGTGTTGATGATAACCTGATCGTCGATCGATTTTCGAATAAAAACTCGACCCCTAGAGTTGGTCAAACAGGTCATCAATACAGGGGAGTGGATAGCGGTTCTTAACGGTGAGTTTGTTGAGTTCATAGTAGTTGATACACATTCTGAAAGAACCCATTCTATTGGCATCATCGGTTAAACTTTGTGCTAAATCCACCGCGCTCCTAAAAGTATCTAGTTTGGAAGACATCACCAAACTCCTGATCTGTGGTGCTAAACCCTAGTCAAACAGGTCATCAATATGGGGGAGTGGATAGCGGTTCTTGACGGTGAGTTTGTTGAGTTCACTGTAGTCGATACACATTCTGAAAGAACCATCTTTCTTTTTCATGAATAAGACCGGAGCTCCCCAAGGCGAAGAACTCGGTTGAATAAATCCTTTGTCCAGGAGCTCTTGTAGTTGTGTAGACAACTCCTGAAGTTCGGATGGAGCTAAGCGGTAAGGTACTCGTGCCACAAGTGCTACACCGGGCACAAGATCGATGGAGAACTCATCCTGCCTAGGCGGTGGAAGGCCAGGTAATTCCTCAGGAAAGAATTCTGGAAAGTCTCGAATGATTGGCACATCCTCAAGTCGCTTCTCCTCCGACTTTTCTCTATGATGTGTGTGAGGATTTCCTGATAAGCCTTTCTCAAGTACTTACGGGTTTTCATGCATGAGATGATATTTAATCTCATCCCACCGATCTCCCCTTGTATGACTAACGTACCACCGGTGGCGAGAGGAATACGAATGACTTTGTTATAACAGACGATTTCGGCTCGGTGCCTGGATAACCAGTCCATGCCTGCAATGATGTCAAAACTTCCAATTTCGAAAGGTATGAGGTTTATTGGAAAAAGTTCTTTTGCGAGATTTAGGGTGCAATTTGGTATTACACTATCGGCCTCGATTAGTTTGCCATTAGCTAGCTCTATAGTAGGGTTAATACACAAATAAGTTACTGTACTTTGCGGAAATATTCATCTAGGTTACTAAACTATAAAAGTGTATAATTGGGGTATTGTACTTGTAAAATGTTCAATTAGGTTAGCAAACTTTCAAAAATGTGCAATTAGGTTACTGTACTTGCAAAAGTATACGTAACAATATGCAATTGAGTCACTAAACTTGTAGTCAAAATTAAGCAAAATAGGCGGGATGACACTTTTTTACAAGTACAGTAACCCAATTGCATATTTTAAAAGTTTAGTAACCTATATGAACTTTTTCACAAAGTACAGTAACGAATTTGTACATTAACCCCTCGATAGTATATAAAGTATCTAATGCAACAGGTGTAATATCAAGTAGTGAGCTGAACTAGTTCGATATGAAACTCTTCTCACCACCAGTATCAAACAGAATAGAAGCAGATAAATTGTTGATAAGGAACATACCCGTGACCACATTAGGGTCTTGATGGGCGTCCTTAGAGTTAAGTACGAAAGCTCTACCTCGTGCATTGTTGTGATTGCCCTTGTTCTTGCGTTTCGGATAATCATTCCTGAAGTATCCGGTGTCTCCACACTCGTAACAGGCTCGGGGTTGATTTGTGTTGGTGTTGTTGTTGGGATTGTTCTTGTTGGTCTTGGGAGATCTGCAGTCCTTGGCAAGATGCCCGTATAACTTGCAGTTGTTGCAAGGTGTACCACAAGGACCGTCGTGATGGTGGTTGCACTTGGAACAAAAGGGTTTTGTCCCAGTGTAACCCCATTTAGGTTCGGTGTTTGAAGTGTAAGCCTTGATGGTGTCAGGTTTCTTGTTCTGGTTGTTGTGGTTGTCAGTCCATTTTCTCTTGTTGTTGTTATTGTTGGAAGATGGAGCGGATTTTTCACGACTGACAATCATTGCCATGAGTTCATGTGCTAGGCGGATGGCACTCTGAATGGTTGCTAGTCGGGATGAGGCGACGTTCCCCTGGATATTTTCCGGGAGACCGCGAATGTACCTCTAGATGCGTTTGTGCTCAGGGTCTACCATAGATGGGTAGCAGAGCAAGTTGTTGAAATATGGTGGTATAACCAATGATGTCGGTTCCCTGAACCGATAAGCGCCAGAACTCTTCCTCCAATTTCTAGAGTTCTTTGTTGGGACAATACTCCTCTGTGAGCATCTTTATATATCCTCCCAGGGAAGTAGATAAGCAGTGTCAATGCCTACAGAATTGGCATATGAATTCCACCAAGTAAGAGCACCTTCCTGAAGGGTATAGGTGGAGAACTTAACTTTAGTATCCTCCGCACAATTGCTGATACGGAAGACAGATTCCATTCTCTCGAACCATCTGACCAGGCCAATGACTCCTTCAGTGCCCTTGAAGTTCAAGGGTTTGCAGTTGAGGAAGTCCTTGTAGGAACATGGTTTGGCTGTAGGGTTGTTATTCAGTGTGTCTTCACTGTTAGAACTTGACTGTTGGGCAACTAAGGCTTGTGCCACACTTTGTGCAATAAGTTGAGCGATTTCAGTATCGCTGTACGTGTGTCTTTTTGGAGGCATGGTGCTGAGAAATCAAGAAAGAGATAAGTGAGATGTTTATATAGGATTTTGACATATCACATATGTATATATATTGAGGTTATATACAACATGACAATCAACAGAGTAAGATAATACGTTAAGGTTAGTAAACATTTCACTATATAAAGTTCAATGATTACATGATTCAGAGTTTACAAAAGGTTACAGAACCTAAAGTCACAAAAGATGTCGGGAATTGTTACATCCGGTTGAATTACATAGATTTCTACATAGCTAGTTAACAAATTACAAAATAGCGACTACACTAATCTTGGTGTAGATTCAATTGTGGAAGCAAAGAGGTAAGGTGGTCCACAGACTCTGCAAGTCTGCTAACCATTCTGAGGGTGTCCTCGGTTTCTCTCAAGCGTGTCTCGCATTGATTCAACCTAGACTGTAAAATGGAGATTTCATTTCGGTTGTTGATTACTTGATTGTGGACAATCTACATGGTTTGCACAGTGTCTTCCATTTGCTCGTGCATACGATTGATAGTTTCAGAGATATCAGCTTGTCCTATGTACAACTGTGCGACACTGTCTTGGGTTTGTTCCATCCAGTCAGAGTGAATGTTACGTTGTTTGATTTCCATATCGTGCAGCCTGCTTTCGTGACGGTACACTCGAGCAGCTAACATAGGAACAGTGAGATGTGTTGGTTCTTGAGTATAGGGGGAAAGATCCATGGCTGAGTATCTTTCGTCATCAGACGGAATTTCGATGTTTTCCTCGATCCTCTAGGTGGCCATAACCGTGGGTAACCAGCTCCATTGGTGGGCGATTGCCCGATGGCAAGCTATAGCAGAGACGTTACCCATGATGGTAGGATTGTGGTATGGTCTATCTCGGTGTGAGCTACCAGTGCACTTAGCCACGAGTGATTCTGGGTGGCTGCAACGTGAGCAAGAGAGAGGTGATGAAGTACGTGTGTTTTGTCTAGATGATGAGTCGGTGATTTTTGTGGCAAGAATGTTTCAATTAGTGAGGCCTATATATATATATATATATATATATTTATCATATAATATAGCCTAGAGTGTCTAGCACAAACAAGTAATGGTCCCGTTTCTCTCGTGGTCAGAGTCAACTAGTGTATCCCTGTTCGACATAACCGTTTCAGGTCTCACATCATCTTTCTTTAATTGTACATAGTTGATCAGGCTATGTTAAATTAAAGTTGTATGATGTAATTTCTGAACCAGTCATACCTAATAAGGAAATACTGCCTATCGGTCATAGTCTAGGCCCACTAAATGCAACCTAGTTCACTATAACCTCAGGCTCTGATACCAATCTGTAACACCCCCAAATTTAATGTTTGGAGGAAGCATACTTGGGGTGCTACTAATCAATAATCACAAGCACATAAGATAAAGTGAACGACTCTATATGCGTAGTTTAACAAAATACATTGATTAGATAATTGTTTACAATGTTTTGAAGCTATTATCATAACTCGTGTTCTGAATATGAGAGATTTCAATACATAATTACTTTTACAAAATATAATAATTCAAGAAAATCTCTGAGGTTTGCATGATGACTCGAGCTAAAAGTATCCTGATTGGCACTCCAACCTACTGCTGAGTACCTGAGAATACATGCTAAAAGGTCAGCTAAAAGCTGGTGAGCTCACAGGTGTAAATGATAAAACCATAATGTAAGAACCACAAGATTTAATGATATGTTTGAAACTAATCAAATAAATGTGTATATTACTGCCATGAATCCATAGTTTGAGCTTAATTGAGGGGTCAGGATATGCCTTTAAGGACCTGAGCGAGGTGCCTCCGAGCGAGTGCCTAATCTACACTCATGTGAACAAACGATAATGTGTCCGTTTGACATCATAGTCATGGTAGCGCGCTACCCCGAACAGGGATTGTCAATCCCAATGGTACCATACACTAACATTCACGCTAAATCCATACTAACAAACTATGTGGGGGAGGACTTTATGATTAGTAAAACAACTCATGCAGTCAATATATCGAGTTTTGTACTTGTGTTCACGTGTAAAACAAATCTGAGCATGTATTCCCACCCCGTGAATAAAAACAGTAAAAATGCGAGGCTATGAGACTCACCTAAGTCTGATGCGTTTATCTCCATAAACGTGCGTTGCTAAACCGAGCAGCAATGTCCGAAGACTGCAACCTGAGGGCGTCCAAGACAAGCGTTGGTTATTACGTGAGTAGGTATCTCAAAAGATCACCTTATGCTAGTTTTTCATCCAACTAGTTATGTCTAAATACATTGGTTTGTTGGATTGTTTGTTTGTATTTTGAAAACATGTACGACCCTGATATCGCGTAAAAAGTCACGTTTTTACCATCGATATCTCTCTCATTCTAGAACAATACTTGGAAAATAAACTCAAATAATGTTCAAATCAATGAAACTTTGTCAAGAAGGTCAAAATAGAGTTGCACGAGAAAAATCAAGCAAAACGGACGAAAAACGAAGATTCCACACACGTTTGAAGATTCAAGACATCGAGACAAGATTTAATGGCAAAAGTTCCCATCACTGAGATTTCTCTTATCCAAGATCTTCGTTTTCAAAATACGAATCTAACAGAAGAAGAATCAACAAAAACTGATGAAGAATGAAGATTCTACGTACGCCGTAAGATTCAAACGATTCGTACAAGACATCCAAAAATCAGAGACATATTTTTGGGATTTCTTTTCATCAAAGTCTTCGTTTTTGAAAAAAAGAATCCAACGCAAAAAGAATCAACGCAAACGAACGCATAACGAAGGAGATACGCACGAATCAAGAAACAAGACAAAAGATGGCGGACCGGGGCGGGGGAGAGGCAGCCGCCGCCGGCCACCACCCCACCGCCGCCGGCTGGCATGTACCTGTCTCCCGTGCGCTTTTTCGTCCTCGCCCGTACTCGCAGGGTACACGTGCTGGACCTTTTCTGCAACTTTAGGGTACACGTGCTAGACCTTTACGCGCTTTAGGGTACATGTGCTAACAACTTTCCCACCTTTTGCTAACATGTGCCCCAAGTTGCTAGAATGCACTAATTTCCCCCTATAAATAGGGAGCCCTTGGTTCATTTGAAGACACACCTTTACACCTCAAAATACACTTTCACTCATCTTTTCACACACTTACACCTTCCATATCTTTCTCATTTCTCTAGTTTTACTTTCTAAATTAGTGTAAGTTTAGGAAGTGTTGTTAGAATAAAACGAAAGCAAGGAACGTGCTTGTAATCTTTGGTGTAAGCTTGGATTTATTCTTATTAATTCAAGTCTATTCCTTCTCGCGCATTTATATAGGTTATTTCTATCCTTATCTATCTTAATTAAATATGTATACTTTAATTATGCTAGAGATAGTTTGTGCCATGATTAGCGAGTAGATTACTATTGTATTTGTTGTGATGTAATTAGCATAAATAATTATGGGATGAACCTAAATATGCCGTGAAGTAATATGACGGCCCATATTCGATTGTTTACTTGATATAGTACTGGAAACGCTGTTAAGTGGAGTACAAATGTATGGAAGTTGGTAAACGACCGAAGGTAGTTGTATTATGGATCGACATTATAAAAACGGAAACTTTATGAACGGAATTATCTTGTGATTTTAAACATAAAACTTATATTCGCCTTTCGATTAACAAACGTGATTGTAACCTTGTAAAGAGGAGTCGCGAACCTTAATACTTGGTCAATAATTATCTGTGTCAAAACTACGGCTTAATTGTAACGTCATGCAATCATCATAAAATGCATTGTGATTACGTGGAATTACCATGAGTATAGTACACCTCCAATCACAATGTACTTATCATGAAAACATTACGAAGCAATAAAATTCACAACGGAAACATCGGTAAACGATTAAATACGTTGTGAACTACTGTAGTATTTTCCAATATGGTCTGGGTTTAACTTTATGCAAAAGCCGCCAACATTTTAATTAGATAAGTTTAGGTTAGATTAGAGTAGGTAGGCTATAGGCTAAATATTCATTCACGAAAACCTAGGGATTTGTTAATTGTATTAAGAAAGACAAGTTTAAAATCCAATTTAAAATGATATATTTCTTTAAACCGTGAAACCTAAAGTAAGGTACGAAAGAAACCTAAACACTTTCCCTCGTTTACCATGCTTGAGTTTCACTAATAGAAATTAATCAAATAAGTCCGAACATATTTTCTAAGTTAGTTGTTTTCCGGATTTTTAGTTCTTGTGGTATTAAGAACGGTTATACTTGTTATGGACTTGCTACTCTTTTCCTTCACCCATGAGCAAATGCGTTCAATAACAAGGGCCACTGACTCCCTCGCAGGCTAGTGTGGAGAGTTGAGCATTGTCTGTCTAATCAGAATCATGATACCCTAGTTCCTCGTGACATATCAGTTGATAACCGACTGATAAGGAATCTATGGGTTATACCATAAGCTATCGAAT
The DNA here is from genome assembly GCA_963422505.1 of Pseudognaphalium luteoalbum. Classification (NCBI taxonomy): domain Eukaryota; kingdom Viridiplantae; phylum Streptophyta; class Magnoliopsida; order Asterales; family Asteraceae; genus Pseudognaphalium; species Pseudognaphalium luteoalbum. Next base: position 45,889,722 of record OY730194.1, read on the forward strand.
CTAGTAAACATTCCTAATTTAGATAAACGTTTCCTCTAAGAACTCATTATCCCATATTATGAGCTAATGAAATCACAACAAATACTACTTTCCATAATCTGATTTATTATTACCTTTTATTCGCTTTATTTAGTTTATTAGTTAACTGAACAAAAACCCCCAACGCACTTTTATAAAAACCTATACTAGAAAGTAACGATTGATTGGATCACCTCCATTTCAATTCAGTTTCTAGGTCATACTTACCATCTACTAGCCTTTGGTTCAGTAGTAATAAGTCACGCTTAGACCCCAGCATATACAAATTTAAAACACCCACCGATAGGCGTTGTGATCACTAGCATTTGCGATGATCGGACACCCATCAAGTTTTTGACGCCGCTGCTGGGGAGACTAACTGTCCGATACAGAGGCCCAACCAATCCTGTTTTCTAGTATACCCTTAGGATAAAACCTTATAAAAAAAACAAAAACAAAACATTTTCTTTATTGTCCGTTTTCCTTTAGTGTATGACCTGTTCCTATAGATCTGCACCGCTTTTTAACTTTCCTGATCCAGAACTTATAATACGTACTATTCGACGAGAAAAGAAACAATCCGCATTCAGACAAGAAATGGTTGATCACATCACTCTCGCTGACAATAGCAAGCCCTCTATTGAAGGAAGAGGAGGCCCAATTCTCTACCCAGAAACCCCAGGACAATCATTCGAGCTTAAACACCAAATCATCTAACTAATCCAAAACCACTGTCAATTCCATGGATTGCCAAGTGATGATCTAAACTCTCACCTCGACAAGTTCATATCTCTTTCAAACTCCTACATACAAAATTGAGTTAGCTAAGATACGAATCGCTTGTATCTCTTCCCTTATTTGCTCACACATCATGCACAAATATGGTTTGAAGGTTTAGAAACCGGATTTATCCCTTCATGGACAGTGATGGCGATAAAGTTTCTAACCAAGTACTTTCCGCCCTCTAAACAAACCAAACTCCGAAATGATATCATGAACTTTTGTAACACCCTCAAATTTCGGGTTTGCGGAAGCGGTCTGGTCGGGTGTTACCAAATCAAATATCACAGCATAAGATACATAATGAACGACTCTAAATGAGACGTTTGAAAATAATTATACATTTTCCAAAGTAGAACGTTTACAACGTAGCGAGTTTAATAAAAGTTTCAATTACATAATTTGAAATTACAAAAGAAAATGCAGAGTGGTCCCCATTGATTGAAAATATGTGACTCGAGCTAGCTTATCTTGTAGCAATCCTAATCCTACTGGGCACCTGAGAACACATGCTAAAACGAGTTAGCTATAAAGCTGGTGAGTTCATAGGTTTGTTAGTTAAAACATAAAGTATAAAACCTTTGATGTTTTGAAAAGTAGTTCAGAATCTGCGATTCTGATATGTATTGTTATAAAGTTGTAACACCAATGTGTATACGTCCTACAAGATATCTCATACCTAAGGGGCAGTGATGCGTGCCTAAGTGCATAACATTGAGGCATTCATGCCTGGATACCTCTTGGGTATTAAGTAATCTATCAATGTGAGGCCAAACATGCCTAAGGACTATCGAGTAATTGTATGACTACGTCATATGATGTTGTGTAATAATTGGTGTGCCACTTGGCATAGTGTGTTGCATCCAGCAACAGTTGATTGTAGTCCCGCAGAACTATGATTGAGTATTTATTGTGTTGCATCCATCAACAGTTGATTGTAGTCCCGCAGAACTATGATTGAGTATTTATTGTGTTGCATCCAGCAACAGTTGTTTATAGTTCCCGCAGAACTATGTTTGAGTATTTAAACAAATACTGAGTTGACGGCCTCGCACGAAAGTTCGCCGATCCGTTAATTGTACGGATCACGAGCATAAGCTCGCCCATCCGCAGGTGTGTGTGGATCACGAGCATAAGCTCGCCCATCCATCGAGTGTATTGCTTTACCGTGATATCGTACTTGTGCCCACTGCAAATCCGTGGCATCGTTTTGTGCCCACTGCAAGACCGTGGCATCGTTTTGTGCCTATCTGGCATCGACCGAATTGCTCGCAAGCAAAGTTTCTAATTGAGCCGGCAGTTCTACGACATGCCCGACTTAAGTAATTGAGCCTACAGTACAATGACATGTCCGACTAGTTCGATTGTGTTTGTATGCGTGCATGTATACCTATATACATAACTAAATAGTAGGTGGCTCCAAGTGCTCGAGTTGAAGTATAATCATGTATGTATATATATATATATATATATATATATATATAGATATGTATATATATATAAGTTGAATCAACAAATACCTCAGATAGAGTAGTATGTAGCACATGAAATTGATTTATTGTAGCTAAGTATGTATATACAGTACGTAACCATTTGTTGTGTCGCAATAAGCCTAGGTATGTCAAATCATCACCTAGTTGTTTTGGTATCGGTATAAGAAATCCATACTAACGTGTATTTCTAGTGTATACTCCTAGCCTCAGCCTAGAAAGTATATTGAGATCCTTGGTTGTTGTTTACTCGAGTTCAATTCCAATTTGAAAGTCCTGGAATATATATATGGGCAGTTTTAGTTTCCTAAGAGGAAGACTAATCCTGTAAAAGTCTAGTTGTTGTCTTGTGTAGGTAGAACTAAACAGTCCTAGTGTGTTTGACAGCATTGTCCCGTGACAATATGGTCAATGTATAATAGTGACTTAACCAAGTCAGGTGATGGTGATTGTTAGAAAACAATCTAATGGTGTACAATTTTTATTTCTACTATATTGCTTTAGTGAAAACGCTCTGAAATTTCATTTCGGAGTAATATTAGGCGGTAAAATTTGGGTTTCGACACTTAGTAAAAATCATAGGTTTTTAAGCTCCTGTGTTTTGCGACATAAGGGTTATGTCGCTAAATGGTTCTGCGACATAAGGGTTATGTCGCTATATGCGACATCCGCAATTTAATGTGACATAGTGTGTTGTGTCGCTATATGCGACGTTCGGATTTTCTACGACATAAAGGCTTGCGTCGCACAATGCGACATAATTAATTATTGCGACATAACCTGCGACATAGGCTATGTCGCAACACTATTTTTGGTCCCTGCGACATAACAAACTGTTCGACGATTTTTCCCCAAAAATCAAGATCTAACCTATTCTCAGGCCAAATCTTGTTGATATAATGTTAAAACATGATATATTAAGTGTTTCTAACTCGAAATATCAAGAAAAAAAGAGTAAATCCTTACGATTTGAGTTGGAGTTCAAAAATGGTGGGGATGAACTTGGTGAGGAAGAAGATGAAGACGATGGTGAAGCTTGCTTCCTTTTCCTTGAGATGATGATGATGATTCCGAAAATGATGATGATGAGGTTGTTGTTGTTGATTTTTGTTGTTGTTGTTGAAGATGAAAGAAAAGAGAGAGATGGATATAGGGGTGTGTGTGTGTGTTTGGTTTTTGTGAAGCACAAAAATGGGGAGGGGGAAAAGGGATGGCCGACCCATCATTTTTGGTGGGTTTGGTTGTCCCCAATTGTTGCATTAAATGCCCGTGTTTGCGTACCCGATCGTATAAAAATGTAATATTTTAAATTCTACAAATTTATTTATATTCTTTCGAAATGTTTTCGAGTGAAAGTATTTTATAAAAATACTATTTTGGAATTAAAATTTATACTTGTTTTCGAGTGGTCTCAGATAATTAGAATGCGTTTTAAATTAAAACGACTTACGTTTTTGAACACTTTGTTATAATCGCATATAAAAATACAAATATTTGAAGTTTAAATTTGGCGCGAAAATTGACTTTTTGACCAGGTGTTACAACTTTCACCAAGCTTTTGATGAGTCATTATACACCGCATGGGAACGATTCGAAGGAGCACTAAAGAAATGCCCCAATCACTGGCTCGACAAATCTGCACAGTTGTGTACCTTCTATAATGGTTTAGACCCTAACCACCGAACCACCCTCGACGCTGCCGCACAAGGAAGCTTTATGACGAAGATGGACGAAAAAGGATGGAACCTTATAGAAAACATGACTATGCATCACGATGATTGGAACTCTGGAGATCACTCATCATCTTCAGCACCTCTCGCTGCATCGAATCCAATGCCAGTCGAAGCAATTAAGTTATTAACAAAGAAGATGGACACACTTGTCAAACAGTTTGGAGAACTTAAGAAACTACATCACCAAGTACACCAAGTGCAATCCTTTCAAAACTGCACCAACTCGCAACCACCCGGTGAATATCAAGTTGAATATGAAGAGACAGATGGCAACGTCTACTATGCTCAATATCCCGCTCGACCACAGAGTTTTCCACCCGGTTTCAACCAAAACAACAACCAACCTAGAGGGCCTCCATTCCCACAAAGAAACAACCAACCTTTCCAACCCCGATACCCACCTAGATACCCACATGTAACACCCTCAAATTTGGGGTTGCGGAAGCGGTCGGGTCGGGTGTTACCAAATCAAATATCACAAGCACAAAGGAAAATAATGAACGACTCTAAATGAGACGTTTGAAAATAGTTATACATTTCCATAATAAAAGTTTATACAAGTTACGAGTTTGCAAAATAATTTCAATACATAATTTGTAATACAAAAGTTATGCAGAGAAATCCAGTTGTTTGAAAATATGCGACTCGAGCTAGCATATCTTGTAGCAATCCTAATCCTGCTGGGCACCTGAGAACACATACTAAAATGAGTCAGCTATAAAGATGGTGAGTTCATAGGATTGTTAGTTGAAATATAAAGTATAAAACCTTATATGTTTAGAAAAGTAGTTCAAAATCTACGATTTGGATATGTATTGTATTGAAGTTGTAACACAAATGTGTATACATCCTACAAGGTATCTCATACCTAAGTGACCGTTATGTGTACCTAAGTACATAAACATTGAGGCATTCCGTGCCTGGATACCTATAAGGTATTGAGTAAATCTATCAATATGAGGCAATACATGCCTAAGGACTATCGGGTAATTGTATGACCACGTCATATGGTGTTGTGTAATAATTGATGTGCCACTTGGCATAGCGTGTTGCATCCAGCAACATAATTGTAGTCCCACGGACTATGATTGAGTATTTAGTCAAATACTGAGTTGACGGCCTCGCACGAAAGTTCGACGATCCATTAATTGTATGGATCACGAGCATAAGCTCACCCATCCGTATATGTGTGTGGATCATGAGCATAAGCTCTCCCATCCATCGAGTGTATCGCTTTACCGTGATATCGTACTTGTGCCCACTGCAATACCATGGCATCGTTTTGTGCCCACTCTACCGTGGCATCGTTTTGTGCCTATCTGGCATCGACCGAATTGCTCACAAACAAAGTATGAAATTTAAGCCGGCAGTACTACAAGATGCCCGACTTGAGTAATTGAGCCGACAGTACAACGACATGTCCGACTTGAGTAATTGGGAGCCGACAGTACTACGACATGTCCGACTAGTGTAAATGAGAGCCAGTAGTACTACGACATGCCCGACTAATGTAAATGAGAGCCGGCAGTACTACGACATGCCTGACTAATTTGATTGTGTTCGTATGCGTGTATGTATACTTATATACATAACTAAATTGTAGATAGCACCAAGTGCTCGAGATGAAGTACAAGTATGTATGTATATATATACATATATATATAAGTTGAACTAACAAATACCTCAGATAGGGTATCATGTAGCACATGAAATTGATTTATTGTAGCTAAGTATGTATATACAGTACTTAACTATGTGTTGTGTTGCAATAAACCTAGGTATGATTAATCATCACCTAGTTGTTTTGGTATTAGTATAAGAAATCCATACTAATGTATATTTCTAATGTATACTTCTAGCCATAGCCTAGCAAGTATATTGAGATCCTTGGTTGTTGTTTACTTGAGTTCAATTCCAATTTAAAAAACCTGGAATATATATGGGAAGTTTTAGCTCCTAAGAGGAAGACTAATCCTGTAAAAGTCTAGTTGTGTCTTGAGTAAGTAGGACTAAACAGTCCTAGTGTGTTTGATAGTATTGTCCCGTGACAATATGGTCCGGGTATAATTGATAACTTAGTCAAGTTATGTAGTGATAACTGTTTGCCAACAATCTAACAGTGTACGGTTATAACCTATCTAGGTTAAGTATTGATATTGTTCCAAAACAATATGATGGGTGTAATTCCTAAGTATTACACATTTCGTATTACATGGTAGAAATATAGGTAAGTGTGAATTATAAAAGCTTATTATTATAATTCGAAAACAGTAGTTGAGCATGCGTCTCACCCCGAAAACAGTAAAACAGTTGAAATAGTGGGGCTATGAAACTCACCTGAGGAGTTAGCGATCCTACGATATGCGTGTCGTCCGATGGGTAACCACCTAGTGTCCTAACACGTGAGGTTATATGAGTACGAGACAAATCAGTTTGTCTAAGCGAGTTGTGTAAATATTCATTTGTCGTTCAGGTATGGAAACCGTGTACGGGGGTCCGGGGGCAGCACCCCTGGTAGCGGGGTCCAAGGGGTGGCAACCCCTGGCGGGGTCCAAGGGCAGAGCCCCTGGCTGGGGTCGAGCTGCCAGGTCAGCTTAGAAATTTTTTATCTCTATTACATTGCTTTAGTAAAAACGCATCCGAAATCCAAATTCGGAATAAAATCAAGTGGTAAAATTTGGTCCCGACACTTAGTGAAAATCATAGGTTTTTAAGGTTCTGTGACCTGCGACATTAGGTATGACGTTACGTGCGACGCTATGTGCGACATAAGGACTTATGTCGCTTCGTGCGACGTTCGCAATTTAATGCGACATTGTGTGCTGTGTCGCAATGTGAGACGTTCAGATTTACTGCGACATTGTTGGTTACGTAGCACCATGCGACATCATTAGATTTTTGCGACATTGTGCTGCGACATTGACAATGTCGCAGCACTGTTTTTGGTCCGGTGCGACATCAGATCCTGTTCGATGATTTTTCACCCAAAAACACAATCTAACCTATTTTTGAGCCAAATCTTGTTGATGTAATGTTAATACATGTTATATTAAGTGTTTTTATCAAAAAATAACAAAGAAAAGTGGATGATTCCTTACGTTTTGAAGATCGAGGGTTTGAGGATGATGATGAACTTGATGATGAAGATGAAGATGATGATGATGTTGTTGATGGTGATGACGGCAGTGGTGGTTTCCGGCGGTAGTGGCCGGTCGGCAGTGGTGATGGAGGGAGGAGATAGAGAGAGTATAGAGAGAGTTGTGTGGGGTGTGTGTGTAAAAATGAATTGAAATGAAAGGGAAAAGGGGGGCTATGGATTGGCTTAGGTTTGGTGGGGAGGACACTGTTCCCCCAAATGATAGTGTCAAATACCCGCGTTTTTATACCTGTTTGTAATATAAATTTAATATTTTAAATCTATAATCTGGTTTAATTATTTTGTAAATATTTAAAATAAAAGCATTTCACTTGAATTACAAAAATGTAATTTGGTTTCTGCGTGGTCTCAAATTGTTTCAATTGTGATTATTAAGTAACCATTGCTTATTACATATATATAATTATATATGTATAAAGTTTTCGAATACTTTGTTACAATTTCATATAAAACGCAATTATTTAAAGTTTAAAATTTGCGCGAAATTTGACCTTTTTGACCAAGTGTTACACCACATTACCCACAACAACAACAACTTGCCTACAACCAACCCCTCGCACTTCCTGGACCCACTTCCGACACAAACCAAACCACTGAACAACCAAACAAGACAAATGCCCAAGCTTCAAGTTCAGAAGACACCTTCACCCGGTTCATGCAAGGCCAACACATACTCAACCAAAAGACATCCGCTAGGCAATATCAAGCCGATCTCTTCATGAGAAATCAATTGGCCGTACTGAAGAACTTGGAAGCTCAACTTGGACAATTGGCACAACATCTTGAGAATAGACCCAGAGGAAGTTTACCTAGCAACACAGTTCACAACCCACATGTTGAGGAGGCAAAGCAAGTTACCACCACCAAGGAAGCAACCACACCACCCCCTGCTGCGTCCCAGTCAAAGAAGAACCAGAGATCAAGATACCAGCTATAGAAACCACCCCGACCATGAACAAGGAGGTTAGAATCCCTTACCCCACTAGACTTTAGGTCCAACCTAAGAAATTATCGTCCTTTAAGTGAGACGGAAAATTCCTTGATACTATGTCTAGAGTTCCCGGTCGTAATAAATATATTAGAAAATTGCTATCCATAAGGATAAACTGCAAAAAGTAAAATTCCTCTTAGTCCTGAAAGCTCAGCCCTACTTAAAAATAGCCTTCCTGAAAAACTATGAGACACCGATAGATTTACACTCCCTTGTTCTATTTACCAATCCGGAGATATAAGCGCCTTAGCGGACCTAGGAGCTAGCATTAACCTCATGCCCTACTCCCTGTTTAAGAGGTTAGAACTTGAAAATTTGAAACCGACTAAGATGACTGTCCAGCTAGCTGACCAATCCGTTAGATACCCAAAAGGAATAGCTGAATATGTCTTAGTTCAAGTTAACAAATTCTTCATTCCTACGGATTTCGTGGTAATGGACATCCATGAGGACATAAACATCCCGATTATCCTTGGAAGACCATTCATGAATACAGCCCGAGCAGTAATTGATGTGTATAACCACACAACTGTCCTACGGTCGCATGGCGAAAGCATCACTTACAAGATCGACCAACCAGGATGCACTCCAGTACAAGAAGAATGTTATGCTATATCAACAGGCAGGATTACCTATAATGATGAATCAGAGCCCGAAGAAGAACAACCTTTCACCCGATCGTCAACCTTCATCTCTAACACTGAAACTGACCCAGAAGAGGAAGAGGAGTATCAACCTGCAGAGGAAGACGTGGAATCTGAAGTAGAAGAAGAAGAACCTGAAGAAGAAGAGGAAGAACCCACTGAGGAAAAAGAGGAAATTGAAGAGGAAAAAGAAGAAATGGACGAAGAGACCGAAGAAGAAAAAGAAAGATCTGAAGAAATGGAGGAAGATGAAGATCAAATTGATTCACCCCAAATGGCTGAAGTCAAAAGGATACAATACTCCGAAGACAACAATTCATCAGACCAATCCGTTGATTATGAATCCGTCGGTCAATACTTCATATCCACTCATCTCAAGAGAATGGAAACCATGCTCGACTCTCATCTTGACCCTTCGAAACCATTCACCCGAACCCGACTACGAGATATAGATACAATTGAAGAAGAGTTCCGATCCTCAAGCCATTCGGAAATATATGACAAGCTCTTACAAAGAATCGTTGCGTATAAGGCAAGTCAAACGAATGGCTTTGTGGAAGAAAACCTTCAAGATTCAGACACGGAAGTCAGGACCATTGAAATTGATAGCTCCCAACCATTCAATAACGCACCCTCAGATGAAGAATTCCACCAATTTTAAGATTCCCTTGATGAAGATTCTGAAGAAGAAATTGAGTATGATGACGATTGTATCGACGTCACTCTCAACGAACACTCTATTCCCCCCGCTCCAGCAAATTCTCCTATCTCCATAACCGAGATATTGGATATCCCTCTCTTAGATACCTACCAAGAGATGATTGACTTGATTGATGAAAACGACGATGTTCGCATCATTGTAGATGCTATCAGAGAATCAACCAATGACTATACCACCGCTCAAAGGCACCTGATAAGGGAAATCGAACGAGAATACGATTCATACCTTGCCAATTACGGATCGCAAGAACCTCACGCTCTACGCAGATATATCCAAGAACTATCAGATTCCCTTCAAGCTCAACAGCCAGAAAGACCCCACTACCCGATGGGAGAAATCGAGTTCTGCAGCAACCAGAGGCAAATATACCAAAAAGTATATTGTGCCCTAGCTGGATTAGCTTTCCCCTACTCATCAAGTCAGAAGGCTACACTAGCATCAATGAGAACCCATCTGGAAAGAGCTACTGGAAACATGCAGAATTATGCTGATCTCAGAATGGTGGGTGTTACTTTTGATGAATCATATGATGATACACATAATTAATCCTAATTACATGTATTAACGCAGTGATTAGGCACTAAGTACTAGCCCTAATTTAACGGGTGTCACAATCATAGTTCTTCGTTCAAAAGTAAACAAACATCATCAGTGACTGAATGTTTCTATCTACTCCATATTGGTCTATTTGGTCCAGTGAGTACTCCAAGTCTTGGTGGAAAGAGATACTGCTTGGTAATTGTGGATGAATACTTCAGATACACCTGGGTATTCTTTCTAAAAGCGAAGAATGAAGCAGCAAGTGAAATTATATCCTTTATCAAGAAAATAGAGAACTTAAATGGCAGTTTGGTAAAACATCTAAGAAGTGATAATGGCACTGAATTTAAAAATGTTGACCTGGAAAGTTTCTATGATTCAAAAGGTATTTCTCAAAAAATTTCAGCACCAAGAACACCCTAACAAAATGGGGTGGCATAGAGGAGAAATAGAACCTTAATTGAATCTGCCAGGTCAATGCTCATTGATGCTGTTCTTAAGATCTATTTCTGGGCTGAAGCAGTGAGTACTGCCTGCTATACCCAGAATAGGTCACTGATTGTCAAACAACATAATAAGACAGCATATGAGGTGTTAAGGGGGAGAAAACCTGACATAAGTTTTCTCCATGTTTTTGGTAGTACCTGCTATATTTTAAACAAAAGAGATCACTTAGGAAAGTTTGATCCAAAAGTTGATGAAGGAATATTTTTTGGTTACTCAATCATCTCTAAAGCCTTCAGAGTTTATAATAAAAGAAGAGAATGTATTGAGGAATCAATGGATGTTACTTTTGATGAATCATATGATGAGTCACTCACTGATCCAAAAGAGTATGAAAATCTTGTTTTTAATAAAATGGATGGTGACTCATCAGTTGAAAGAAAATCAAATGATAAGAAATATGAAAATTTCTCATCAGACTCTGATAGGGAAGATAGTGTTCCTAAAATCATTTCTAGCTCTACTTCAGCTGAGAAAAATTCAGGAACATCATCTTTACCTACTAATATCCCATCATCATCATCTCACTGTCCAAATCAAAACTCTTAGAACAACAAAACTCATGTTTCTAATGTTGATCTGTCACATGGACCATCACCGGATAAGACAATCATTGTTGACCCTCAACAAATGACTAAGTGGACAAAACATATTGATAATCAGTTGATTATTGGTAATCCACAATCCAGGGTTCAGACAAGATCAACAACTGCTAACTTTTGTTTGTTTGTAAGCTTTGTGTCACTGATGGAACCAAAGAAGGTTGATGAAGCACTTACTGATCATCACTGGATAGCTGTCATGCAAGAAGAGCTATCACAGTTTGAAAGAAACAAAGTCTAGAAGTTGGTGCCTCAACCCCTCTGGTAAACCAGTGATTGGAACAAGATGGTTATTCAGAAACAAGATGGATGCTGATGGTGTGGTAACCCGGAACAAGGCTAGACTGGTTGCACAAGGTTATTGTCAGCAAGAAGGCATTGACTATGATGAAACCTTTGCACCAGTGGCTAGACTTGAAGCAATCAGGTTGTTTCTAGCCTATGCAGCTCACAAGAAGTTTAAAGTATATCAAATGGATGTGAAAAGTGCCTTTCTGAATGGCAAGCTGTAGGAAGAAGTGTATGTTAAGAAACCACCTGGATTCATTGATCCCAAACATCATGGTTATGTTTATAAACTTGATAAAGCCCTGTATGGACTAAAAAAGGCTCTTAGAGCCTAGTATGATACTCTCTCCGTCTATTTTATAAAATGTGGCTATGTTAGAGGTAAGATTGACAGCACATTATTTATTAAAAGAGATAAGAGAGATGTCATATTAGTCCAAATTTATGTTGATGATATCATTTTTGGGTCTACTAACAGTGACATGTGCAAGGAATTTTCTGATCTCATGACCAAAAGTTATGAGATGAGTAAGATGGGTGAATTAACACTTTTCCTTGGTCTGCAAATAAAACAAACCAAAACTAGAATATTTATAAATCAAGGAAAATATGTAAAGATTTATTAAAGAAATTTGAGTTCACTAACTGCTCATCCCTTGCTACACCCATGTCACCTGCAGTAAAATTACATGTTGACTCTTATGGTAAATCTGTAAACATCACTGCTTACAGAGGAATGATCGGGTCACTGCTGTACTTAATTACAAGTAGACCATACATTATGTTTGCTACATGTCTTTGTGCTAGGTATCAAGCTGATCTAAAGGAATCACACTTGCTCGCTATCAAAAGAATATTCAGATATCTAAAGGGTACACCAAATCTTGGTCTCTGGTACCCGTCTGGTTGAGAATTCTCGCTGAAAGAAAATTCTGATTCTGATCACGCTGGATGCAAGCTGGATAGAAAGATCACTTCTGGTAGCTGTCAATTTATTGGAGAAAAGCTTGTAAGCTGGTCTAGCAAGAAATAAAATTCAGTTTCAACTTCAACCGCTGAAGCTGAATATGTCGCTGCTAGTGCTTGTACAACTCAAATTCTCTGGATGAGAAATCAGCTCGCTGACTATGGATTTGACTTCAAAGAAATACCAATCTATTGTGATAGTCAAAGTTCCATAGCTATTGTCGATAATCCAGTGATGCACTCAAGAACAAAGCACATTGATGTACGATATCATTTCATAAGGGACCATGTGATGAAAGGTGATATTCTACTTCATTTCATTCCAACTGATTACTGATTTGTTTACAAAACCTTTGGATGAGAAAAGATTTAATTTTCTTATCAGCAAGCTTGGTATGTTAAACTTCAATGAATAAATAAACTCCTTGAGTATTGATATGTCACCAGCGGTCGGTAAGGATTTTGCCCTTGTCGTTGCACCGGCTACTAGCAACGGCGATCAGTGGGTGTTTTAAATTTGTAAAAGAGGGGCCTAAGTTTTCCCTAACAATGTTAATCCTAAGGGTGAGCAAGTGGTAGGTATGGCTTAGAGTCATTCTTCAAACCGACTGAATTGAAACTAAGGAGTGGTAGATAAGGGCTTTCAGACTATTGAAGGGTTTATAAAATAGTGGGGAAGTTTTGGTTTTTATATTAACTTAGGCAAATAAATAAAAGCGAAATCAAAGCGAAATCTTAGTTTACTGAGACTTCGTTAATTAAGTTATGGGATAATATTTGGAGAAACTATTTTGATAGATATTAGTTAATTATCATTCTTGAATACTTGTATGTAAACACTAGATTCCCTACTAATTAAAATCCCATTAGCATGTCACACCGAGAGCTAGGTTATGGTAACATTACAAAGTATTTAGAAAAATAAGTAAAATCTTAATTATGGTTTAATAATACTTTCATATGAACGGGAACAAAATCTTAAGGTACTAGACATAACTGAATAATATAATGATTCCTCGTCATCCTAACAGATTCGTATATTTAAAAGTTCATTTAAGACTTTAAACTATCCCTTGCTTAAGACTACCCAATAAATCCCCTAATTATCCACAGCGTTCCTCACTTAAAGTGGTTCCGCCACTTCAAACCTTGGCCACGTTCTGTCCTATGATAATCCCCCATGTAGCCTTGCAATTCCATAGTTTCTTACCTTTGACAAATTATATTGACACAGATGACTGACTACCTTTGAATTAGACGTCGTTAAAAAGGTGTTGTAGTCATGTTTATTGGTGGAAAGGCGATAGATTAATTTGAAGTTTAAAAGTCTATTTAGAAAGGTTAATTAAACTAGGTTTCTCATTTTATAATATTAGTTCGTAATATAACTACCTTCAGTCGTTACACAGCTTCCACATGTTTGTACTACACCTAAAGTGTTTCCAATGCTATATTGCATAACAGTCGAATAGGGGCCATCATATTTCTTTGTAATACAATACCGTTTTGTAATATGACTACCTTCGGTCGTTTTTCGGCTTCCATACATTTGTACTCCACCTTGAAGTGTTTTTAGTACTATACCGAAGAACAGTCGAATAGGGGCCGTCATATTAGTTTAATATTTAATTATAAATCATCCCATAATTAACTAACTACATCGCAAACAAATACAACAAGTATACTACTCTCTAATTATGATAATAACTAAATCTAGCATAATTAATATAAACGTAATTAATTAAGATAGATAAGGATAGAAAAGAACTAGGATTAAATGAGAGGGAATAGACTTGAATTAATTGACACAATTCCGAGCATACACAGAAGATTACAATGCGTTCTGCACTTTCCTTCTATTCCTAATTAAACTTCTAAACTAGTTTAAATACTAGTTAAAACTAATCTAGAGAAAGAATGTAGAGTGAGAAAGTTGGAGCTTATTTCTAGAGTGAGAGAAAATAAGCTAGGAAGGTGTGATAGGAATGGTGTGTTAAGAATGGTGTGTTAAGAATGATGTGTCTTCAAATGAAGCCATGAGGCACCTATTTATACTTGAATTTTGGTGCACTTTAGCAACTAGGGGCACATGTTAGCAAAAGGTGGTAAAGTGGCTAGCACATGTACCCTAAAGCGTGAAAAGGTCTAGCACATGTACCCTAAAGTTGCGAAAAGGTCTAGCACGTATACCAGGCGAGTACGAGCAAGGATGAAAAAGCGGTCGGGGGATGGGGGAGGTGCAGCCGGCGCCGCCACCATGGTGGTCGGCGGCGGCTGCCATCCACCCACCCCGGTTCACCGTCTTTTGCTCGTTTTTTGAAGCGCCTATCTTCTTTGTTATGCGTCCGTTTTCATCGATTCTTTTTGCATTGGATTCGTTTTTCAAAAACGAAGACTTTTATTTAAAGAAATCCATGAGATGTGTCTCTTATCATTAGATGTCTCGTGCGAATCGTTTGAATCTTTCGGCGTATGTAGAATCTTCATTCTTCATCCGTTTTTATCGATTCTTCATCTGTTAGATTCGTATTTTAAAAATGAAGATCTCGGATAAGATAAACGTTAATGATGGTCACTTTGTCTCTAAATCTTGTTTCGGATGCCTTGAATCTTCAATTGTGCGTGGAATCTTCGTTTTTCGTCCGTTTTGCTTCATTTTTCTCGTGCAACTTCATTTTGACCTTCTTGGCAAAGTTTCATTGATTTGTGCATTATTTGAGTCCAAATGCCAAGTATTGTTCCAGAATGAGAGAGATATCAGTGGTAAAAATGTGACTTTTTATGCGATATCAAGTATCCCACACTTAGAACTTTGCTTGTCCTCAAGCAAACTCGAATTTCAAGCATGGTTAAAGATATGTAGATAATGAAATATTTTTGGGCGGAACTTTTTACTGAGGGGGTTTTGGAAAAATAAAATATTCGTGCTTTTGAAAAGGTAGGGTTGTAATCTTTGGGAGCATGCTTTTGATCTTTGATCTTGGATATATGACTGGGCGATCCTCTCAAGGTGGTCACTCCAATAACTCAAAGTGTCTAGGGTTTTCTATTCTAGTATTATCAATCACTTAGAACGCCAGTCATGTATCATTTATCGTCATAGGCTTGTTCGAGAATCAAATCGTTACCTTTAAGGTGAGCGTGAAGTCAATCTAGCCACAATCATTCTAGGGGGAAGTGATGTAAGATTTTTGGAGTGGAGTGTAACACCCCTCAATTTACATCACTTAAATATAATAAATCCGGAAGCGTTAGTCCAACTTTAAACAATACCAAGTTACATTTCAATTTCAACAAAATTTAAAACATAGTTTATTAACATGGGTGTTACTTCCAAACCACTAAATAACATTGATTTGTATAATCAAATATCAGAGTAGGCTTGGTCAAACATTCCGTCCAATAAACAAGCTTCTTGCCCGCCCTTTGTATCAACACAATAACTTGCAAGAAGTGGGGTGGTGGGGTTAGCATAACGCTAAGTGAGAGAATACATAACCAACAGCCTAACTTAGCATAACAACTTTGTTTACAATAATTAATCGTAAACAAAAACATCAAATAGATCGATGGTTCTTGGGGAAACCTTCAGCCAAGAATACCAACAGTAGACATAATATCAATGAGATAACATCTCAATACACAACATATCAATGAGGATCGGTGGCTCTGGAGATATCATAATACCCGGGGATTCTCCCAGAACACTTACCCAACAATCTGTATGGCCAATACAGAATAGACCGATAGCTTGGTACTAATCTCATACGACCTAATTTCCTATTAACGATAAGTACAAGGAAATTCCTGTCGTCATCAATAGTAACCAAGCCCAACCAACCAACAAGTTGACCTCAATACTGATGCCCGAAGGCCAAATATCAAGTGATCACATATTCAATCAAGTCAACATATCAGACTAACCAGTCTATCAACAGTATTATTACTATCAAACCAAATTAATCATGGCAAACCAAAAGCAGTAATAATACGATTACCCGTTGTAACCAAACCTGTTACAACTAAATTACACTGAGGATTAAGATCCACTCACCGAATACCTCAGTTGTCCACTCAGTAGTCTAATGTCACTGAGTCTTCTGTTTATCTGGAATTACAATTAAACAAAATGAATTAGTAACTCATTCATAATCATCAACTCATGTTAATTATTATATTACATGGTTCATAATCCAACTCTCAATGAGTTATCACTCTAATCATTATATCATATCAGTGTTTCTATTTTAAACTCATTATCAATATTCAACACATTTAGTAACTATAAACTTCATAGTTAATCAATCATGATCATTTATCAAGTTATGATTATTATGATCACAACTTCACTTTAATCACTTTACTTATCACAAATTAACATGATCGAACCATTATAGGATCATTAACTTCAAATATCACTAATTCATTCAAAACCCCTAACACAAGGTTTAATGAATACTTAGTCACACAAGTTCTAACTTTACTAGTTGATTATCAATCAAGTATTCTAAATCATAATCCATACCGAATTTCTCATATAACTTATGAATATCATCATAATTACTATAATTCTCAAGAACACTTTAATTAATTTATAACTTTTAACTTGAATAATGGTTATCATCATCATTAATCAACACTTATCAATGTATACATCATTATTCCAAGCTTTAAAACCATTATTCATGAATAATCACTCAAACCCCTAACTTTCTTCATGAACAAATATCAAATTCTTCATTTCTATGTTAGGGCTTTACCTATGATCATGGATTAACTATCAACTAACAATAATATCATCATTTCAAGCTTCAATTTTACTTTAATCATGCTAATTAAATCCAATACACAAAAACCCAATTTCTAGGGTTTATATAAATCAAGAAATCAACACTTACAAGATGATTAGAATGATAAGGAGATGATTTAATTACGTTTTTGAAGCTTAATTCAAAGTTCCTTAGCTTCAATTTCACTCCAAGACTTGTTTTGCAAATTACCAATCATCCCTGTGGTTTAATACGTGCGACTAGGAGAAGAACACAACAATCAAATGTGAATTAGTTCAGAAATTTTGATGATTGTTGATGAATTAGGGTTTATGATTTTTCTCTCCCGATGTATCGATCTCTCTGGAATGTTTTGGATATTTCATACGTATTAAACACATATATTAGATAATATGTGTACTAGTTTTGTCCCCTTTTTAATCTATTGTCTGGAACTTAAAAACCATTTGCGGGGAAACATTATTTTATTTTACTGTCAACTGAAATAAATTAAAACAGTTAATAATTTATTAACCACAATAAATTATTTGACTCTTTTACCTATTTATTTTCAATTACCAATTTACAATATTTCCTAACATTTCAATTAACCATTTCAAGTCAAGAAATAGTAGTAAAATACTGGACCCATAAAGTGGGTGTTACAAATCTCTCCCCCTTAAAGAGATTTCGTCCTCGAAATCTGATCACACTTAATCAATCTACTGTGACATAATCACCTTTTTCTTAATTTACTTATGCATATCATCATTATGCATATCTTTAATCACACAACACCAAATGTACCTACATATCTATCTAGATATATGTGATTTCATTAACTTACACACACCAGTGTGTATTACAATTGAATTTATATAAAGACATAATATCTATCACAAAATGCAATATCCAGCATAAAGGATAGTATTATCAACTATTTAATCATAATATATACACATATCAAACGTTACTCCCGTGAGCAACTTACAAATATGAATACATGTTTTCAATTCTTTCCACATGCACATATCTAAATGTACATGATTTTATCTTTTCCCCTGCACAAATACTGTGCATAAACCCTATTTCCATTCATAAAGTAATTACTTATATGAATCGTTTATCAATAATCAGTCATTCAAACCCTTTAAAACATATAATTATTTAACAAGTGGAATACAAAACCACTTACAATCAGAAACTAGCAACATGCCAGAATCATTGACAATTATAAATACTTATGATATTCTGATAATCAGAAATTAGCAATATGCTAAAATCTTTAACACTTATCTTCTTAACAACAAGAATAAAACAATATCAATAACAGTGGTTATAAAACACAATACACATATTTAACAATGAATTTCAAATTCATTTCATAACTAGTAACTAACTAGTATCCACATATCACCTTAAGTGGTGAAACAATTGGATTCAACTTTTGCAACTAGTTTATTACTAATTTACAACTCGTAATTATAAACACCACAAGGTTATATGAACTCTTTACTCTAAGGTAATCCAAATCATATAACCATAAACACACAAGAGTAAACAATATGTAGAGGTCAAATCCAATAGATAAAACTATTATTACATATTCAATTAGCATCCTCCCATATCCAGTTGGATGCTAAATCAGCACCAGTTGATACCATGCTGCATTAGCATAAATCTTTCAACAACATAAGGTGCTGTCTTTAGTCACATATTCAACACTTTGGTATTTACAATCAACTGACCTCCACTTTGCTTAACTCTTATTTTAATTCATACTAGTTGCAATTAACCACATACACATTTCTTATACCATGGGTACCATATTAACAACAAATTTGTGGTTAGTAATTCTTTTCATTATAGTCAATCATTGACTATTTCTCCACTACAGGTCAACATATCTTACTTGTTATTTCAAAATTACCTTAAGTTCTCTGGTACTTGGTAACCTCAACAATTCCATGTAAAATGGCATAATATAAATACGTTGGCCAGACGTCGTCATATTATGTCAGGTACACTTTATTTTCAGGTTACTTCATACCATCAATCTCCAAAGTGGTTAACTTTTACTTTCGCATATCTCACAAGGTGATATTAATAATTATCACACGTATAAGAACACTTTGTAGCAGTTATATGACCACTTATTAACTTGATACCAATTTCATTTATCACTTTGAACAAATAATTAATCACATAATCAGGCAGATATAATTCTTTTACTATTTCATTATCACAGATGTAATATCCAACACAATTACATCAATCCAACACTTTTATTACCCGATTCAATATTAATTACTAATATGGTAATTAATACTTAGAGTATTGGATAAAACATTTAGTATTAATATCTTGTCAACATCATGTGTATTAATCAATACATAATCATCAATCTATATACCCTTATTTAAATCACAATTGAGCATTTCATGTTCAATTATCACATAGTTATAAGCTCATGTACTTGGTTTACAATTTCTTAAAATGCTCAATTTAACACTGTATATTATTCTACATGATTCAAATACTTTATCATGTTTCAATTAATTCACATATATGATCCACATAATTCTATAATCAATAGTTACTAACCCTTGTTAGCAACTATCAACAATATCAGTTACTGGTATATTTCGGCAGTTAAATCAACCGTTTGAAAACAACTCATATACGATAACATATATGGACCTCTTAAAACAAGTTTTTATATTGTATTTAGTCATAGGAATGATCCCTGGGCAAAAAGAAACAAAGGCCCAATACAAAACGTAAGTTAGAAGTCCGAAATAAGGTCCGAAAAACGATAAAATGCCATTTTCAGGCCCCAAACGACCCCGAACTGCCCAAAACTGCCAGGGCTCATGGCCAGGCTTTGAGCCTTGACCGTTGGGCCGTTTCCGAGTGACCCTGTAAATTTCATCTCAATCGGACACCAAAATTTTGTAGCGGAAAATTCTACGTTAAACGTCATTTTAAACGTCGGATAAAAGGAAATCCGATTTTCTCACCAAACATGTTATATCCGATCGGTTAGGACATCATACCCGATCGGCTGGGACACCATACCCGATCAGCTCACCTAGTTCACCCGATCGGTTACCCTTTAAATTTTTCGAAGGTTACGTTCTGTGATGTTTTTACACTAGATTACCCGATCAGCTCATTTTACCCGATCAGCTGAACTACTAATACCCGATCAGCTCAACCTTATAGCCGATCGGCTATATTACATTTTCGAGGCTTTTTATCCCGCTATACATTCTGTAAACATTTTGTACTATTTTAGCCGTTCGGCTAAACTTACCCGTTCGGCTATCAAGCCATACCCGATCGGCTCAGTAACCATAGCCGATCGGCTCAGTTTCTGAGCCAACATTATGTGCAGTTTTTTCGATTTTCAAACGTGCATATCTCACAAACCGTAAAGCGTTAGGTCCTGAAATTTTGCAGGCACCTTTATATAATCAAAATATAACTTTTCATTTTACCACTTTTTCAATTTACACCTTTACGAGAAAACGGACGTAAAACTCATTTTAGGCCATTTTCGACCATTTTGGTTGACATGTCAAAATGCAATCCACACGGTTTCTGGCTCTAACCTCTTAACAACATGTTTACACATATATTTGTGACGTGTGGGCATATTCACCACCCTCATATACCCAATCTATCATGTTTTAACTCATTGACACGTTTAAGGGTCCAATTGGGCATTTTAAGCAATTTCAACTATTTTGATTATATTAACACTCACAACACGGATCCCTATTATATGTAGGATTTAAAGTCACTGTTACATTGGTCATAACCAAATCACTACTCATTTTAACCGTTTACCCATCAAGTGACCCATTTGAGCACTTTAACAACCCATTTGGGTTTCCGCCCATATGATCACTATTTTAATATTCATTTCATACTTCTTTGACTATTTTAAGTCAAATTGAACCAGTTTTACTATTGGTGTCATATTATAACTTTAAAATACCAATTTCATATAAAACCATCATATTTACACCAATTTATAACAAGTATTCAACAATGACTTCTTCCAAACTTGTCAACAAATATAAAAGTTGGTTGACCACTTTGACTTTCTTACTACACCACTTTTAGTGAATTGATCATAATTTAACCACAATCATGATCAATATTAAACACCAAAGCATCTAACCACTTTTATCACTTTTTAACATAGCAATTACTAATGTGACTCTATATCACATTCAACTTTGACTTTTCCAAGTCAACGACATACATTTCAATTAATGGTCACTTTCTAACTCAAGTAACAACATGGCACTAACTCACATTCATTGAAATATACCACGCTTAATCATATTGCTCCTAAAATCATTATTCCACAAGAGCAAGTAATTCCACACACACAATTCATAGTATCACATTAACATGAATTGATCATCAAAGACTCACAACTGGGGATTCATATCAGTCTGACTCAGTTTACTTTACTACCAATCATATCATAGCAAAGTAAACAATTCAATTTAATTGAAATACACCAAGCTTATCGAAAAGTACCTGATATACATAGGCCCACGAAGGTTGAGGAATCATTGAGAATACCAGACGGTTCCTCATGTTCCTCCATCTCTACAACCAAAATAACACTTTTGCAACTTGTTATAGGTTAGTACACATTTTAATAACCACTTTATCATATCACCACTAATCCCCACACCCTGGAATGTTTGACTTGACACTATTCTAAGTTTGGGATTGAACATCTTTAAAATGTCCAATTCACCCAAACTCATGCTCTGATACCAACTTGTAACACCCCTCAATTTACATTACTTAAATATAATAAATCCGGAAGCGTTAGTCCAACTTTAAACAATACCAAGTTACATTTCAATTTCAACAAAATTTAAAACATAGTTTATTAACATGGGTGTTACTTCCAAACCACTAAATAACATTGATTTGTATAATCAAATATCAGAGTAGGCTTGGTCAAACATTCCGTCCAATAAACAAGCTTCTTGCCCGCCCTTTGTATCAACACAATAACCTGCAAGAAGTGGGGTGGTGGGGTTAGCATAACGCTAAGTGAGAGAATACATAACCAACAGCCTAACTTAGCATAACAACTTTGTTTACAATAATTAATCGTAAACAAAAACATCAAATAGATCGATGGTTCTTGGGGAAACCTTCAGCCAAGAATACCAACAGTAGACATAATATCAATGAGATAACATCTCAATACACAACATATCAATGAGGATCGGTGGCTCTGGAGATATCATAATACCCAGGGATTCTCCCAGAACACTTACCCAACAATCTGTATGGCCAATACAGAATAGACCGATAGCTTGGTACTAATCTCATACGACCTAATTTCCTATTAACGATAAGTACAAGGAAATTCATGTCGTCATCAATAGTAACCAAGCCCAACCAACCAACAAGTTGACCTCAATACTGATGCCCGAAGGCCAAATATCAAGTGATCACATATTCAATCAAGTCAACATATCAGACTAACCAGTCTATCAATAGTATTATTACTATCAAACCAAATTAATCATGGCAAACCAAAAGCAGTAATAATACGATTACCCGTTGTAACCAAACCTGTTACAACTAAATTACACTGAGGATTAAGATCCACTCACCGAATACCTCAGTTGTCCACTCAGTAGTCTAATGTCACTGAGTCTTCTGTTTATCTGGAATTACAATTAAACAAAATGAATTAGTAACTCATTCATAATCATCAACTCATGTTAATTATTATATTACATGGTTCATAATCCAACTCTCAATGAGTTATCACTCTAATCATTATATCATATCAGTGTTTCTATTTTAAACTCATTATCAATATTCAACACATTTAGTAACTATAAACTTCATAGTTAATCAATCATGATCATTTATCAAGTTATGATTATTATGATCACAACTTCACTTTAATCACTTTACTTATCACAAATTAACATGATCGAACCATTATAGGATCATTAACTTCAAATATCACTAATTCATTCAAAACCCCTAACACAAGGTTTAATGAATACTTAGTCACACAAGTTCTAACTTTACTAGTTGATTATCAATCAAGTATTCTAAATCATAATCCATACCGAATTTCTCATATAACTTATGAATATCATCATAATTACTATAATTCTCAAGAACACTTTAATTAATTTATAACTTTTAACTTGAATAATGGTTATCATCATCATTAATCAACACTTATCAATGTATACATCATTATTCCAAGCTTTAAAACCATTATTCATGAATAATCACTCAAACCCCTAACTTTCTTCATGAACAAATATCAAATTCTTCATTTCTATGTTAGGGCTTTACCTATGATCATGGATTAACTATCAACTAACAATAATATCATCATTTCAAGCTTCAATTTTACTTTAATCATGCTAATTAAATCCAATACACAAAAACCCAATTTCTAGGGTTTATATAAATCAAGAAATCAACACTTACAAGATGATTAGAATGATAAGGAGATGATTTAATTACGTTTTTGAAGCTTAATTCAAAGTTCCTTAGCTTCAATTTCACTCCAAGACTTGTTTTGCAAATTACCAATCATCCCTGTGGTTTAATACGTGCGACTAGGAGAAGAACACAACAATCAAATGTGAATTAGTTCAAAAATTTTGATGATTGTTGATGAATTAGGGTTTATGATTTTTCTCTCCCGATGTATCGATCTCTCTGGAATGTTTTGGATATTTCATACGTATTAAACACATATATTAGATAATATGTGTACTAGTTTTGTCCCCTTTTTAATCTATTGTCTGGAACTTAAAAACCATTTGCGGGGAAACATTATTTTATTTTACTGTCAACTGAAATAAATTAAAACAGTTAATAATTTATTAACCACAATAAACTATTTGACTCTTTTACCTATTTATTTTCAATTACCAATTTACAATATTTCCTAATATTTCAATTAACCATTTCAAGTCAAGAAATAGTAGTAAAATACTGGACCCATAAAGTGGGTGTTACCTGGAGTGTTGGTGATATGAGAGGGGGTTGTGTTGGTTTTTCACGTATTTCTATTTGGTGAAGAGAAAAGTGGGAATTTTGAACTTTGGGGAGGATTGACTTCCTTTTCTTACGATTCTTAGGAGGAGTCTTTTTCTCCAATTGACTTTCTTTTCTTCAAATTCTTTTCTTGGATTTTTTTTTTGACGTCATATCCTTATAGCTTCTCTTACTTCATCTTTGGAACTTACTATGAAGTTCGAGGGGATGCTTTTGAGAGGGTAGGGATAACGTATTTCTTTTTGGGTGTATAGATTGGTTTAAGAATGATGTGATTCGATCTCATTTTTACTCACCAGTTCGGATTCGAAATGCATAACTGGAGCAAGTTCTGATTCTAAACGTATACATCAGCACACTCAAGAATCGAAGAAGTGAAGCATTGAAAGTGATAAGCATATTGGATATGGTATATTTATAACGAAGGTTGGTTTGTTTTGTGCCTAGTCATGCGATGCTCTTTATGGGATTACTGAACTAATTTTTCAAAGGAATTCGTATTTTATTTATCCTTCTTCCCTAAAGTAAATCATTCTTTGTCTAAAATTTTCATTTTCAACATATTTTTAACTCAATTTTGAAAATTTTTGTGTAAATTTCGAGTTACTTTTTGGAGAAGAATGGTCTAAAGAGCAGCGAGTTTAGAATCAAGCATATACCATTATCCATTTTACAGTAGTGTATACTACTGCTATCCCACACTTAAAGGAACATCGTCCTCGATGTTATTCTAAGTTCTGATTGGGGTAAAGATCCCACACTTAGGATTTGAAACATCTTAGACGTATTCTTTTAGCAGTGTGTGTTAGGTTTGAATCCCACACTTAATGATAAGCATATTGGATATGGTATATTTTTAATGAAAGAAAGAGACTGGTATAGAAGTACTCCCCGGTAGTTGCAGTGTTCCATGGTATGCGTTTGCCGAACTTTGTCTTGCTGGGTTCACTCTTGATCAAGTCTTCTTGTGATTGGTATCGTAGGTGTAAACACGTTGGATATACTTTCATTATTTCCGACGTCGAAAACTTGATGCGTCAGACAGTTCTTAAAACTTCTTTGTATATCCAAGTGTGAAAGATAGTCGAAGACTTCATCACTTTTTGGAATGTAAAATTGTGGAAATGTAAAACACGGGTTGCCTCCCGAGAAGCGCTCTTTTAAAGTCGAGAGCTCAACTTCTTTTCTCCTTGCTATATGGAGATGGGTGCATTCATGGGATCCACTGTGTTGATGTTGTGGGCCCTAGATTGCGGGAAAGTATATCGAGGTGGATAGATTTTCATGAAATGATTGACTATTGTCGTAATCAATTCAAATGGACTGTCTCTTGATGTTTCCTTGTAGTTCAGAAGATGCTCTGAAGTTGTCCTTGCAAGTCCGTGAAGTCCGAAGGTGATGTAATCGACTGCTTTAGTGACAGTCCCACTAGGATCGGTCATGGTGGTTGTGTCTGTCTTAAAAACCTCTCTTGGCGGTGGGTTTTGCCAGAGAGAGCATACAAACGCCAAGAATTGCAGTTTTATGTCTTCATAATTCTCGGTCTTGGGGTCTCCATTGAATCTTCTGATGGACGTGCACAGGTCCTCTATTTGCCAGTGCTGATGGTTGTTGAATGGAAAGTCAGATTCTGAGAAAACTAGAGTAAGTTGACGAAGTATCTCCTTGCATCCAAAGTAGAATATGAACTTTGTTCTGGAGTTACTTTTCCATTGTTGAATCTCCCTTAGATGGATCGTAACAGAAGTAGCGATATCAAGTGGTGATTCATATGTAACCCTAAAATGTCGTTCGCGCCTTGATTCCTCCCAAACGAGATCACTAAGTTCTTCAATCATTAACTTAATTTGTTTTTCTATAGTGGAGTTGATAACCATAGATCCGCTTTCCTTAGAACTGAGGTGATCTTCTCTACTTAGCAAGTTAAGCAATGATGTGAGGTCATTCATCATTGAAATGTCGACATGACTGCTCGGATGTCTAGTAGTCTCTTTCATATGTGCTCTAATGGATCCTAACATCTCCCATTGCATTGAGGTTAATGGGGTGTTAGATCTTTTAAAGGCATTGTAGATCCTAGCGTAATTCCGTTTCTGTTGTTGACAGAATTGCAGTTTAGTAGGGGAAAGAGCAAGCATGTTGACTACGCCGCTTATTCCTCCTCCTACTTTGTCAAATCTTTGGATCAATTCTTCGAGCACTTTTTGATCTATGATGGTTTATGGTTGGTATCTTGTGCATTTGGAATATTCCTCAAGTGTTTCTCCTCTCGTGGGATGGTTGTGGTTACTTCCTGCCTTTTCTTCAGTGGTAAATGGATTAGTTGGCGGGATGCTTCTTTGTTTTCTTCTTCCATCTTTGTCGTCCCAATTTCTTCCATCGTTAAGTTTTTCACTGATGGAGATGCATTTTTCATCTCTTGTCCTATTCGTCGGAGGTCAACCGGGAAATATGGCATGATTGCCATTTCCTTGCTAGATTTACTTTCACTTGTTGACCTTGCAGTTTCTTTGTCCTCTGTGGTTTTGTTCATGGAGGTCGTGTACATATTGGCTTGGTCTCTAGCGTTAGGATTGTCGATATGGAAAGTGATGGTTTCTCCCTGAGACTACAAGCTGATGGTTTGTGCGAAGATGTTGATGATTACCTTGGCCGTATTCATGAAAGGTCTTCCTAGTATGATTGGGATGTGTACGTTTTCCTGCATATCCATTACTACAAAATCTGCTGGGTAAAAAAATTTGTCAATCCTAACTAAAACATTTTCAGCTATTCCCCTAGGGTATTTGACCGAGTGGTCAGCAAGCTGTATGGCCATTTTGGTAGGTCGAAGATTTTCTAACTCAAGCCTCTTGAAAAGCGAGTATGGCATAAGATTAACACTAGCTTCTAAATCGGCAAGAAAATAGATGATGCCTGAATTGTAGATAAAACTGGGGAGAGTAAAATGTCCGATATCTCCTAGTTTTTCTGGAATGGTATTTTTCAAGATAGTTTAACATTCCTCGTTCAGCGGGACATTGGGTACTTCGAGTACCTTATCTTTGGTTGTAAGAAGCCTTCTGAAGTACTTTTTGGAAGAAACTTCAGATACGGCATCTAGGAAATTCCTATCAAGTTTAAAAGACTTAAGCTTGTTGGGTTGTTGTTTAAGACGAGCCGGAAATGGAATGTTTACTTTCCTATTTGGTGTAGACTCTAAATCCATTGTTAATGGGACAATAGGTGGTTCCTTCACCGGAGAAGAAACCGAGGCTGGGCAATGTGCTACCCGAGAGTCTTGAATATGGGAAGCCTCCTTATGGCAACTAGTTGGACTATTCCGAGTTTTAGTGCTAATACGTTGTGCTAACTGTCCTAATTGGGATTCGAAAGCTTTTAACAAAGTTAGTTGATCTCTTAAGAAGAGATCAGTTTGGTCTTGTCTAGCTGAGATTCCTTGAATGACTTGTATCAGGGTGTCGTCAAAACTAGAGGTCTGTGAGAAAGAGGGTTCAGAAGGTTGAGGTTGGTAAGTAGGTGGGCTATTCGTAGGTGGGTAAGGAGAATGGTTAGTATTGGGTGGTGTTAGATGAGATTGGAAATTTTGGGATGAGTGGTTCAAATTAGCACAATTAAGGCAAGTTTGAACTTGACAGACTTGTTGTTGTAGACTTTTCAATTCCTTGATCTCCTTGGTTAGGTCTGCCACTTGCTGAGCAAGAGTTTTGATAGCTTCATTTCCGAGTGTAGTTGGTGGATTCACTATTGAGGAGTGATTTTCACTATTCCAATCATGGTTGTGTACGGTCATTTTCTCAATAAGGTTCCAAGCTTCATTTGTCGTACAGTCTATGAAACTACCTTGAGAGGCGGTATCAAGTAAAGGACGGTGATGTGGGTAGAGACCATTGTAGAAAAAGCGCAACTGGTCTGAGCGCTCAAAATGATGATTTGGACATTTCTTAAGCAATCCATTAAAGCGTTCCCATGCATCGTAGATTGATTCATCATGCACTGGACGGAAGTTTATGATGTTGGACCTAAACGTGGCTTGTTTTGATGGGGGGAAATATTTGGCCAAAAATTTGGTTGCTAATTCTACCCAAGAGGTTAAAGAGTTAATCTCTAGTTCCTCAAACCAGGTTCGTGCATTAAGAGTGAGTGAGTAGGGAAATAGGTATAGGTAGACGATGTCTTGATTAACCCCAATCGGTTTAAAGGAGTTAGATAAGGAAATGAATTTGTCAAGGTGGTAGTTGGGATCATCATTTGGTAGGCCACGGAATTGACAGAGGTTTTGAACTAACTGAACAATGTGGGGATTTAATTCAAATGTCCAAATCATCGGCAGGTGGTTGATTGGAAAAGTGATACGTGCGGCTGTCATAGTCTCATCGGCAGGTGGTTGATTGGCGGAGTGGAGAGGGGTAACATAATTTCTAAAAGTAGTAAAAGGAAGGAAAAACGAATAAAGATGTAAAGGTTTAAGAAAAAGAGTCCATCCTAAAGGTTCACTAGAGTGTAAGTTCATCTTGACGCCTAAGGATCGTACAGTTGGTTCCCCAGCAGCGGCGCCAAAAACTTGATGAGTCACCAGCGGTGGGTAACGATTTTGCCCTTGTCGTTGCACCGGCTACTGGCGACGGCGATCAATGGGTGTTTTAAATTTATAATTGCGGGGCCTAAGTTTTCCCTAACAATGCTAATTCTAAGGGTGAGCAAGTGGTAGGTATGACCTAGAGTCGTTCTTCAAACCGACTGAATTGAAACTAAGGCTTGGCAGATGAGGGCTTTCAAACTAATGAAGGGTTTATTAAATAGTGGGTAGTTTTGGTTTTTATATTAACTTAGGAAAGTAAATAAAAGCGAAATAAAAGTAAAAGCTAAAGCTAAAAAATAAAGATAGTGTTTGCTGAGACTTCGTTAATTAAGTTATGGGATAATATTTGGAGAATTTTTTTTATAGATATTAGTTAATTATCATTCTTGAATACTTGTATTTAAACACTAGATTCCCTACTAATTAAAATCCCATTAGCATGTCACACCGGGAGCTAGGTTATGGTAACATTACAAAGTATTTAGAAAAATAAGCAAAATCTTAATTATGGTTTAATAATAGTTTCATATAAACGGGAATAAAATCTTAAGGTACTAGACATAACTGAATCATATAATGATTTCTCGTCATCCTAACAGATTCGTATATTTAAAAAGTTCATTTAAGACTTTAAACTATCCCTTGCTTAAGACTACCCAATAAATCCCCTAATTATCCACAGCGTTCCTCACTTAAAGTGGTTCCGCCGCTTCAAACCTTGGCCACGTCCTGTCCTACGATAATCCCCCATGTAGCCTTGCAATTCCATAGTTTCTTACCTTTGACAAATTATATTGACACAGGTGACTGACTACCTTTTAATTAGACGTCGTTAAAAAGGTGTTGTAGTCACGTTTATTGGTGGAAAGGCGATAGATTAATTTGAAGTTTAAAAGTCTATTTAGAAAGGTTAATTAAACTAGGTTTCTCATTTTATAATATTAGTTCGTAATATAACTACCTTCAGTCGTTACACAGCATCCACGTGTTTGTACTACACCTAAAGTCTTTCCAATGCTATATTGCATAACAGTCGAATAGAGGCTGTTGAGTCCTGAGCCACTGTCAGATTTGCTCAGAAGACAAGTACTGTGCCACTGCTAGAAGAAGTCTACCACTGTTAGTTAGTTTTGTATTGACAGTGCCACTGTCAGTTAGAATTAGTCTAACAGTGCCACTGTTGACATAAGTTTGTATTTTGTATTAAGTACTTAACCACTGTTGGTAATATACAAGTACTACCCCTGTTAGTGTATAGCTCAACCAATGTTAGTAGTCGGTTAGAGAGAATTATGGAGTAGATAGAATTTCCATAATAGTTTGATTCTGTAAAGGACTCTATGTGATATAAATAGAGATCCTGTAAAACCCTAGAAGATAGACGAATTTCTAGTTATTAGCTTCAAGGTTGTAAACCCTAACACAATTGTGTGTTCGTATTGTTGATAATAATATTGAAGCTTTTGATTAATATTCTGTGTTACAAGTTTGTTCTTCAAGTTATTAATAAACTATTCCGCAAGCTTATTAATAATTAATCAAAGTAATACATATTAAGATCCTCACTGGGATTAACAAGTGGTATCAGAGCTAGATATTGCTTTGATCTTGAAGAATTCTATTAGAGTTTGCAGCTTTCTCTTCAAATACTAAGATGTCTACTGAAACGATGGAAGGAATACAGGCCACAAAGATTCCTATGCTCAAACCTGATGAGTTTGAGTTATGGCAGACAAGAATCAGGCAGTACATGCTCCTCACAGATTATATGATGTGGGAGGTGGTTATCAATGGACCTAATTATCCAAAGGGTCCAGATGGTGAAAAATTGGAGAGACCACCACCCAAGACAGATGCTGAGAGAAAAGAAAGAGCCACTGAATGGAAGGCATTGAGTACATTACTCTTGTCAATTCCCAATGAGTATCAAAAGAAATTTGATAAATGTGTAGATGCTAAGGTACTCATGGAAGCAATAGTCACAAGGTTTGGAGGTAATGATAATACAAAGAAGAACAAGAGGTCTCTTCTCAAACAACAGTTTGAGAACTTTGCTGGAGTAAAGTCAGAAACTTTAACTCAAACCTTTGATAGGTTTCAGAAACTGGTAGGAGATCTTGAAAATCACAATGTTAAGATAGACAAGGATGATCTTAATAGAAAATTTTTAAGATCACTTGGTACAGAATGGAACATGTACACTGTGGGACTTAGACAAAGTGCAGACCTTGATCAGAAGGAAATTGAGGATCTGTACAATGATCTGAGAAACTTTGAGCCTGAGGTTTTGGCTATAAAATAGTCCACTGGTAGCTCTAATAATACTGCTTTTGTGTCTGTTGGTGAAACTGGAAGTAGTAGCACATCTGGTGCCAATGATAATGTACTAGAAGTATTCTTTGCTAGCCATGTGAATTCATCATTAACTACAGAAGATTTGGAGCAGGTCAGTGAAGAGGACCTTGAGGAGATGGATTTGAGATGGCAAATGGCTATGATCACCATAAGGGCAAAAAGGTTTATGCAGAGGTCTGGTAACAGAAACTTTACATTCAAGAGAGATGGTGTAGCTGGTTTTGACAAGAGCAAGGTGGAGTGTTTCAACTGCCACAAGTTGGGTCACTTTGCTAGGGAATGCAGGAACACACAGGATGGAGGATCACATGTTAAGTCCTGAGCCACTGCCAGATTTGCTCAGAAGACAAGTGTTATGCCACTGCTAGTATAGTACCACTGTTAGATAATTTTGTATTGACAGTACCACTGTTAGGTATAATTAGTCTAACAGTGCCACTGTTAGTATAAGTGTATTTTGTAAACAAGTGTTTAACCACTGTTGGTTATATACGGGTACTACCCCTGTTAGTGTATAGCTCAACCACTGTTAGTAGTCGGTTAGAGATAATTATGGAATAGATATGATTTCCATATTAGTTTGATTCTGTAAAGGACTCTATATGTTATAAATAGAGATCCTGTAGAACTCTAGAACTGACGATTTTCTAGTTATTAGCTTCAAGGTTGTAAACCCTAGCACAATTTGTGTGTTCGTATTATTTGATAATAATATTGAAGCTTTTGATTAATATTCTGTGTTTTAAGTTTATTCTTCAAGTTATTAATAAACTATTCCGCAAGCTTATTAATAATCAATCAAAGTAATACATATCAAGATCCATACTGGGATCAACAAGTGGTATCAGAGCTAGATATTGCTTTGATCTTGAAGAATTCTATTAAAGGTTAAAGCTTTCTATTCAAATTTCAAGATGTCTACTGAAACAATGGAAGGAATACAGGCTACCAAGATTCCTATGCTCAAACCTGATGAGTTTGAATTATGGCAGACAAGAATAAGGCAGTACATGCTTCTCACAGATTATATGATGTGGGAGGTGGTTATCAATGGACCTAATTATCCAAAGGGTCCAGATGGTGAAAAAGTAGCAAGACCACCACCCAAAACAGATGCTGAGAGAAAAGAAAGAGCTACTGAATGGAAAGCATTAAGTACTCTACTCTTGTCCATTCCCAATGAGTATCAAAAGAAGTTTGATAAATGTGTAGATGCCAAAGTACTTATGGAAGCTATTGTCACCAGGTTTGGAGGGAATGATAACACAAAGAAAAACAAGAGGTCTCTTCTCAAACAACAGTTTGAGAACTTTGCTGGAGTTAAGTCAGAAACCTTAACCCAAACCTTTGACAGGTTTCAGAAACTGGTGGGAGATCTTGAAAATCATAATGTTAAGATTGACAAGGATGATCTTAATAGGAAATTTTTAAGATCACTTGGTACTGAATGGAATATGTACACTGTGGGACTTAGACAAAGTACAGATCTTGATCAAAAGGAAATTGAGGATCTGTACAATGATCTAAGAAACTTTGAGCCTGAGGTTGTAGCTATGAAACAGTCTAATGGTGTTTCTAACAATGCTGCTTTTGTTTCTGTTGGTGATACTGGAAGTAATAGCACATCTGGTGCTAATGATAATGTACTAGAAGCATTCTTTGCTAGCCACATAAATTCATCTTTAACAACAGAAGATTTAGAACAGGTGACTGAAGAAGATCTTGAGGAGATGGATTTAAGATGGCAAATGGCCATGATTACCATAAGAGCAAAGAGATTTATGCAAAGGTCTGGTAACAGAAACTTTACATTCAAGAGAGATGGTGTAGCAGGCTTTGACAAGAGTAAGGTGGAGTGCTTCAACTGTCACAAGATGGGCCACTTTGCTAGAGAATGCAGGAACACAAAGGATAGAGGATCTATGAATTCTGCTAATGGAATTATTAGAAATAATTCTGGTCCTCAGAGAAGAATGGTACCTGTACAGAACACCACTTCAGATTCATTGGTTGCACAAGATGGAATGGGGGGATTTGACTGGAGTGATCAAGAAGAGCTTGTGATCAATAATCAAGCATTGATGGCTGTCACAGAAGAACCAGAATCTTCAGATGTTCCACATGAGGTACAACTTAAATTATGTTCTCCTGAATGCAAGAAAATGGTTAAGTTTTATAGGGATCATAATGTTGTTGTGTGCAATGAGTTGAAAGCATGTGAGATCAAAAGTCAACATGCAACCTTAGCTATTGAAAATTTGGAAACTCAAATTAAAGCTTTTGAAAAGAATGAATCACAATTTCAATTAGATATTAAATATTTAAATTGGGAAAAGAAAGCTTTACAAACAAAAGTTGATATGATAAGTGCCAAGTTGACTGAGGCAATTTCTGATAAGGAGTCAATTAAGTTGAAAGTTGATGAATTGGAAAATGCTTCAAAAGGTGTTCAAAACTTAATCAAGTCTCAAATTCATGATAAATTAAAAACTGGATTAGGATACAACCTTAATGCTGTTCCCCCACCTTATAATCATACTTACTTTCCATCTAAAATTGAGTTTGACTTAGGACAACTTAAGAAAGGTGTGTCAGAAGAGTTTATTAAGGTAGATCCAGTAGTTAATTGTGATGATAATGTAGATTTTGATAAAGTAGACATATCTGATTGGACTGAGGAAGATGAGAATGATAGTGATAGTTCAACTAGTGCAAAGTCTGTGAATGAGTTCAACAAGTCTATTACTGGTCTTATTTCAGAACTTAAGAGTGATAAACTATTAGAAGGCAAGAGGATGTTCATAGAGAAAGCTAAAGAACAGCTTGAACAAAAGAATAGGATTAACAAATCTAGAATTACTCTAGGGTCTGTGTCAAACATCAAGGCTGAATGTAGTAAGTGTGCAGGCAAACATGATGAAAATCCTGCAAATAAAATAATCAAACCTACACCTAGAGGGAATCAGAGGAATTGGAATCAATTAGTCTCACAAAGGCTGGGTAATGGGTTTGAATGTGTGAAAAGAAAATCATGTTTTATTTGTGGTAAGTATAACCATCTTCAACTGGACTGCTATCACAATCCTAAAAATAATAGGAACAGTGGTACAAGTCGAGTATTGAGAAATAAAGCTAACAGAGGTAATGCTGCAGCCACTGTTAATACTGCAGCAGTGCCACTGTCAAAGGCTAACAGAGGCAGAACACCAACAGGGGAGGGTTTGAACACTGTCAGGCATGGTACCTCTGCTGGTATTAAACATTTGAACAAAATGTTTATACCAAGTAAAGCTACCACTGCTAGGGTAATAAACACAAACTTAAAAGTGACCACTGTCAGACCAATAACCACTGTTAGGTCTAAAACAGATTGTTTTTGGAGACATAAGAATGCATACACATCAAAAGTGTTCAAAACCAATGAAGCATTGAGATCAATCACCTTTAAGAGGGTTGATGTAAAAAATGCTAAAGGGAAACCCAAAGCCAGATTGGTTTGGGTTCCCAAGAGAATCTAATTATTTTCTCTTTTGATATGTGCAGAGCAAGCCAAGTTTATGGCATATTGATTCAGGATGCTCAAGGCACATGACTGGAGATAGGGAGACACTGCAGGATTTTAAAGAATTTAATGGAGGAGATGTGGCATTTGGCAGTAACCCTAGAGGAGGAAAAATCACAGGTAAAGGCAAGGTAAAATGCAGTAAGCTCACTTTCAATGATGTTTATTATGTTGAGCAATTGAGATATAATTTGCTTAGTGTGAGTCAAATCACAGATAAGCAAAATCCTGTTTATTTCACTAACACAGAATGCATTATTCTTTCTGAACAACTCAAAATTCCTGAAGACAAAATTTTAATGAGAGTTCCAAGAAAGAACAATGTATACTGTAGTGATTTAAACAAGATGGACTCTCAAAATGCCAATTGTTTTATATCTAAAGCTACTGTTTCTGAATCTGATTTATGGCATAGGAGGATGTGTCACTTGAATTATAAGACCATGAATAAACTTGTTAAGGATAGGCTAGTGAGAGGCTTACCTGAAAAGTTATTTGAATGTAGTGACCATTGTGTAGCTTGTCTCAAAGGCAAGCAACACAAGACTTCTTATAAGTCCAAGCTTGTTAATACCAATACCACTCCCTTACACCTGTTACATATGGATTTATTTGGCCCTACCAATGTAGCTAGTCAAGGGAAGAAATCTTACTGCTTGGTGATAACTGATGACTATTCTAGGATGAGTTGGGTATTCTTTCTTAGGACAAAAGATGAGACAAGTGAAACACTTAGATCTTTCATAACTAGGATTGAAAATTCAACTAATCAAAAGGTTAAGATCATCAGATGTGATAATGGGACAGAATTTAAGAATTGTGAGATGAATAAATTCTGTGATGAGAAAGGTATAGGAAGACAGTTTAGTGCACCTAGGACTCCACAACAAAATGGAGTAGCTGAAAGGAGGAATAGGACACTAATTGAAGCTGCTAGGAGCATGCTAGCAGATGCTAAACTTCCAATGTCCTTTTGGGCAGAAGCAGTTAGCACTGCTTGTTATGTTTTGAATAGGATTTTGATAGTCAAACCTCATAACAAGACACCCTATGAGTTATTCTTTAAGAGAAAACCTTTGGTTAGCTTTTTAAAACCATTTGGATGTCCTTGTACTGTCTTAAATACCAGAGATCACCTAGGTAAGTTTCAAAGTAAGGTGGATGAGGCTGTCTTTGTTGGATACTCTATTCAAAGCAAGGCTTATAGAGTGTTTAACAAAAGGACTAGGATTATTGAGGAGACCATGAATGTGACTTTTAATGAACATACATTAAATGTAGAAGGAACAGGTCCAGAAGTGTTGTTTGATATTGATGCACTAACTTATGCTTTTAGATATCCAGATGTATCTACTAGTGCAGGTACTAGTGCAGGTGATGGTGCAGATAATCAGAGCAACTCCAGTCAATCTAAAAAGAATGACTTGGAGTATGTATTGTTTCCAAACTGGACTCCAGATCCACCAGCAGTTTTTCAACAGGATCAAACAGAAACTGAAGAATCAAATCCTGCACCAAATGGATCAGATGTAGAGAATGATTCAGATGAAGAGCAGATATCTCCAAAGGGATTTCCACCATTTCAAGTCTTGGAAAGGAATTCTCTATCAGATTCTGAAACAACTTCACAGCTTGAAAAAGATAGACAGGAAAGAGATTCCGTTTCTGAATCAGAAATGGATAATCTTCTGGGTCAGAATTTAGAAAGGGAATTACTTGATACATCCACATCTAAATATCTGGTTCATAAAGATCATTCCTTGGATCTGATTATTGGTGATATTAGTTCTCCTGTGGTGACAAGACAGCAGTCAAAGGTAAGAGAAGAAGATGTACATACTTCATTATATGTTTGTTTTCTTTCTCAGATGGAACCAAAGAAAGCAGTGGAAGCTCTCAAGGATCATAGCTGGATTGAAGCTATGCAAGAAGAGTTGCTGCAATTCAAGCTGCAAGATGTGTGGGATTTGGTAGATTTACCAAAAGGAAAGAAAGCTATAGGCACCAAGTGGATTTTTAAGAATAAGAGAGATGAAAGAGGGATAGTTATCAAGAATAAAGCCAGGTTGGTTGCACAAGGGTATACACAGGAAGAAGGCATTGATTATGATGATGTCTTTGCTCCAGTTGCTAGGATAGAAGCTATTAGATTATTTTTAGCTTTTGCATCTTATCAGGGCTTCAAGGTTTATCAAATGGATGTGAAGAGTGCTTTTCTTCATGGTTTGATTGATGATGAGGTGTATGTGTGCCAACCTCCAGGGTTTGAAGATCCAACATTTCCAGATAGAGTGTGCAGATTGAAGAAAGCCTTGTATGGTTTACATCAAGCACCAAGAGCTTGGTATGACACTCTATCTGAGTATCTTCTCAAGAATGGATTCAAAAGAGGTACTATTGACAAGACTTTGTTTATCAAGAAAATTCAAAAAGATATTTTGCTGGTACAAGTTTATGTCGATGATATTATCTTTGGATCTACAAGTAATTCATTGTGTAAAGATTTTGAGGTGCTAATGCATAAGAAGTTTAAAATGAGTTCAATGGGAGAACTCACCTTCTTTCTAGGGCTGCAGGTTAAGCAGCAGTCATATGGAATCTTCATTAACCAAGGGAAGTATGTGAAAGATATCTTGACTAAATTTGGTTATCAAGATGTAAAGATAGCTAGCACTCCTATGGAGACACACAAACATCTTCATTCTGATCCTGAGGGGGAGGAAGTAGATGTGCACTTATATAGGTCAATGATTGGCTCTTTGATGTATTTAACTGCATCTAGACCTGACATTATGTTTGCAGTGTGTCTTTGTGCTAGGTATCAAACCAATCCAAAGCAGTCACACATGTATGCTGTGAAAAGAATTTTTAGATACTTGAAAGGTCAACCAGCTTTGGGACTTTGGTATGCTAAAGGATCAGATTTTGAGCTCAAAGCTTTCACAGATAGTGACTATGGTGGTGAGAACATGGATAGGAAATCAACTAGTGGTGGATGTCAATTTCTTGGGAATAGGCTGGTGTCATGGCAATGCAAGAAGCAGACCACAGTTTCCACATCTACAGCAGAAGCAGAGTATGTTGCAGCATCCAGTTGTTGTGCACAGGTGCTCTGGATTCAGAATCAAATGATGGACTATGGTTTGACTTTCATGAACACTCCTATTTATATTGATAATACTTCTGCTATTAGTATCATACAAAATCCTGTTAAGCATTCAAAAACCAAACACATTGAAATCAGATATCATTTTATAAGAGATTGTTATGATAAAAGATTGGTTCATATTTTCAAAATTCATACTGATAATCAACTTGCAGATCTTTTTACCAAAGCATTTGATGTAGGAAGATTTACATTTTTGATAACTAATATTGGTATGATAAATCTCACTTAAGTGTTTTGGTCAGGAGTCGATACTAACAGAGGTGAATTATATAATGACAGGGTCAAGTGGTACCACTGTTAGCTTCTTCATGATAATAGTTGGTTCCACTGTTAGTTTATCTATGACACTGTCAATATATTTTCAACCTCTGCTGTATATATTTTTAATTTAACCCCTGCTAGTTTGTTTTTAGTTTAATATTACAGGTTTAAGCCACTGTCAAGAGACATTAGGAGAGCTGGAATCTAATGCTGTTTATTTGTTGTTTTAAAAAAAAAAAAAAAAAAAAAAAAAAAAAAAAAAATGAAGTATTTGCCTCTGTTAGTACTAGTGTACCCCTGCTAGTACTGTTACCTCTGTTGGTTTATTGAGTAGTCAATGTTAGAATTTGACCAAGTGAAGTAACCACTGTTAGTTTTATGTGTTGGTTGTGCCCCTGTTGGTGCATAACTAACAGTGCCACTGTTAGTTATTTTCACTAGGGCTTGGCACTGTCAACATATAAATATCTAAACACTTCACTTTTTCAATTACGCTTTCAAACTTTCTCCAAATTCTCTACAAATCGTTCTTGCTGTGTTTTCAATCAATCTTCTTTCATCTATTTCACAAATGGCATCATCATCTTCTTCTGATACTGATCGTTCTACTTTGAGTGTTCATTCTGAACACAATATGAGGGCTTTCTTGAATAAAGAAATAGCAGATGACTACTTTCACCCAATTATCGATTTCTTAAGTAACTGTCCAGTTACTTATGCCCTTACTGTTGCTCCACGTTTGAGTCGATCACATATTCAGGAATTCTGGAAGAATGCTAAAGAAGGAACTGTAAATGGCATTCCTCATATTCACTCTACTGTTCAAGGAAATAGAGTGATGATAACTGAGATTGTTCTTAGAGAACTTCTGCAGTTTGATGATGAAGGAGGGGTTATGGAATTGTCAAGAGCAGATCTGTTTCAAGGAATACATGCTATGGGATATGAGGGTACTGGAAAGACAAGATCAGAATATACTTTCTTGAAGTCCTGGTTCTGTCCACAATGGAAGTTCTATATTCATACTTTCCTGGTATGTTTATCACAAAAGAGAACTAGTTTCAATGAGTTTAGTTCTAGTATTGCATATCCTATAATCTGCTTGGCACAGGGTATTAAGTTTAATATATCTAGGTTCATCTTAGATAATATGATTAAAAATGTAAATGGTGATACATTCATTATGTACCCTAGGTTTATTCAACTTTTGTTGAATAAACAGTTGCCAAATCTGCCAGCAGATAAAAGTGTTATAGTTAGCTCTACTTTATCTGTAAAAACTATTAGAGCTATGTATCAGTATCAAAACACTTTTTCCAAGAAGGAAACTGCATTGTTTTCCACAATGTCAGTTGCTCCTTCTGCTACTGGTGGTGTATTACCAACATCACTTGGACCAAATGATGACAGGACAACAACACCAGTTGTTTCTGAACACACATCAAGAGGTGGCACCACAAAAAGAAAACAAGGGACCCAACAACCTACCCACCACAAAGCTAAGAAATCCAAGAAAGCTAAACAGGCTGTGGAGATTCCTGTTTCTTCACAGTCTCAGTCACAGGAAATTTTACAACAGGTGAACATACTTGATGAAAATGTTCATTCTGGAAGGGCTGCCACTACTGTTTCTAGCCCACTGGCAGGACAGGACAGTGGTAACATTACTCAGACCCAACCAGAGGCAACTTCTAATGCTGAACCTACGGGTAATGATGCAGGTGAAGGTCCCAGTACCATGTATCAAGGGGCATCTGAGCAAGTGCCAGATGTAGTCAATGATTCTTCTAGGAGGTTACACTCTAATGTTGATGAGACTAGTAATGAAACTGAGGAATTGACGATTGATGATTTGACACATGATGTCATATTGATCTGGGAGAAATTTGTGAAAGAAAGGGAGTTAAGAAGAGAGCAACGTTTACAGTTGGCTGCTCAGGATGTGTTACTGCAAAGGCAGCAGCAGGAGATTGCAGATTTAAGATCTAGACTAGCGGTGATAGAAGATGTTGTTACACAAGTCTTACAACCTGCTGCAGCTTTAAAGAAATCTTCAGGCAAGGGGGAGAATAATGATGAAAATCAAGAGAGAGATAATATGCCTGAAGATAAGAAAGATAATGATGATGATATGGATGGAGCAGGAGATCAAATCTGTGGTGATGATGATATTGGTGATGATTTGCATGCTGGTGATGATATGCAGAATAATGAGGTGATGGAGGATGAGCTTGATGTTTCTGTATCTGATTATATTGTGAATGAAGGAGTGGATGATGGTGAAAAGTAGTTGGTAGTATATGTACCAAAAGAGTCAAGGGATGTGGTGGATGATAAGGTGTTTCCTATTAATAGCAGTTTAAGCTACAAGGAGGCAGTGAACATATTTGTGAGAGATGTGAAAAGCAGAACATTGAATGTGAATGTCAAGGGAAAAGATGTAGAGATGACTTATGGTAGGAGAAAGTCTATGGCAAAGAAGAAAAAATCAAAGAAAACTACCTCTGTCAGCTTTATACCCACTGTTAGTGACACTGCTAGTAGTCTAACAACCACTGCTGGAGATACTACCACTGTTGGTATTTCAGCAGTAACCACTGTCAGTTCACTTACAACCACTGTCAATTCACCCACAACCACTGTTAGTTCAGTACCAACCACTGTCATCACTACACCATCAACCACTGTCACCAGAACAATTTTACCTCCTGTTATTATTAGAGAACCATCTTCACCACCCAAACCTAAGTCTGATGTTCCAAAGATTGATTCTAAAGACAAAGGTAAGGGAAAATTGAAAGAACAGAGAAAGGAAAAGAAGGTTGTAGAACCTCAAATTGATTTGGATGAGGCAAGGAGAGCTCAGGAGGAGCATGATGAAAGAATGTTAAGGAGGGCTGTTGAGTCTAAGAGGAATGAGGGTCCTGATGTTGATGTTGTGCTGGAAGACATGAGTGTGGTAACTTTATCTCAAAGAGCTGCAAAGATGTTGAATGATATGGCTGCAAAAGGGAAAGGGTTATCTGCACAACAAATTCATAATATGATCAACAAGAAGGATGGTAAGGATGAGTTGAGCCCAGGGTTTGTCATGTTAAAACAAGCAAATGAAGAAAGGGCTAGAAAGAAAAGACAGGCAGAACTTGAGAAGAAAAGAAATAAACCACCAACTGATGCTCAAAGGAAAAAGGATTTAATCAGAATTCTTGGTGGAAGGTATGCACCAAGGAGTATTCTGGAAGGTTGGGAGTTGGATAGGTTGGAAAAAGCTTATGCTAGACATCAAAATGAAGGATTAGTTGACTTTGAACAGAAGCTTATGCAAGATAAGTTTATTGAGAAAAAGCTATTTGAGGATAGGAAAAAGATTGAGAAACAGGTCAGAATGGAGGAACAGGAGAGGATTGAAAAGGAAGAGCAAGAACAGATAGAAGCAAAAGAAAGAGAGTTGAAAAGGCTTTCTGATAAAAATCTTAAGATTAGATGGGATGGAGTTCTTGCTAGTGATAATCTGGTACCTGATCTGGAGAAAGATGCTACAGAATTGAGAAAGTACATCAAAGAGGTGAATGACAGTAAAGAAAATATTCACATTCATCATGATAGATCATCAAAGATAGTTCAATGGGAAGGACAAAGGTCAGAAATTGATGATGTTATTAGAGAGCAGATCAAGATTGTCAGAGAGGATGGGAATGAGCAATATCTATCATCTGTAATTGATGTGATCAGAAAATTGAATAGGTTAGATATTGTGGATCTGTATGAGCTTAACAGTCAGAGGAATAGGCAAGCATCTATGGTGATAATGGAAAGAGATTTGGGTAGATGTTTGAATATGTTGTTTGAACCTGAACCATTCACAAATTTGTTTTTGAATTGTATTGAACATGTGCTTACTTGGAGGCATTTTATTAGAGCTGGGATACATATGATTATGTTTAGAGATGGAGTCACAATCTTCATGTTTGATGAAAGACAATATGTCTTGGGGACTCAGATTTTGAGGAATGTACTTGCTTCTAGATTAAGAGTTACTGTGGTTTCAGAAGGTGCTTTTAATGCTTTGTACATGGTGTTAAATCAGTTTCATAAGAGAATGGAATTGGAAAGGTTAAGAGAGGAGGAGAAGAGAAGAAAACAGAATCAAGCTTCCAATGATGAGAAGAAAGATGAAGAAACTTGAATCATTACTGAGAATGATCAAGTTTAGGGGGAGATTGTTAAGTCCTGAGCCACTGCCAGATTTGCTCAGAAGACAAGTGTTATGCCACTGCTAGTATAGTACCACTGTTAGATAATTTTGTATTGACAGTACCACTGTTAGGTATAATTAGTCTAACAGTGCCACTGTTAGTATAAGTGTATTTTG
Source organism: Pseudognaphalium luteoalbum (assembly GCA_963422505.1). Classification (NCBI taxonomy): domain Eukaryota; kingdom Viridiplantae; phylum Streptophyta; class Magnoliopsida; order Asterales; family Asteraceae; genus Pseudognaphalium; species Pseudognaphalium luteoalbum. The sequence goes on from OY730194.1 coordinate 45,932,306, forward strand.
TAAACAAGTGTTTAACCACTGTTGGTTATATACGGGTACTACCCCTGTTAGTGTATAGCTCAACCACTGTTAGTAGTCGGTTAGAGATAATTATGGAATAGATATGATTTCCATATTAGTTTGATTCTGTAAAGGACTCTATATGTTATAAATAGAGATCCTGTAGAACTCTAGAACTGACGATTTTCTAGTTATTAGCTTCAAGGTTGTAAACCCTAGCACAATTTGTGTGGTCGTATTATTTGATAATAATATTGAAGCTTTTGATTAATATTCTGTGTTTTAAGTTTATTCTTCAAGTTATTAATAAACTATTCCGCAAGCTTATTAATAATCAATCAAAGTAATACATATCAAGATCCATACTGGGATCAACATCACAGAATACAGTTAATGGAATTATGAGAAATAGTTCTGGTCCTCAAAGAAGATTGGTACCTGTACAGAACACCACTTCAGACTCACTGGTAGCACAAGATGGAATGGGAGGCTTTGACTGGAGTGATCAAGAAGAGCTTGTGGTAAAGAATCAATATTTGATGGCTGTCATAGAAGAACCAGAACCTTCAGACATTCCACATGAGGTACAAGTTAAATTATGTTCTCCTGAATGTAAGAAAATGGTTAAATTTTACAGGGATCATAATGTTGTTGTGTGCAATGAGTTGAAAGCTTTTGAGGTCAAAAGTCAACATGCAACCTTAGCTATTGAAAATCTTGAAAAACAAATTAAAGCTTTTGAAAAGAATGAATCACAATTTCACTTAGATATTAAATATCTGAATTGGGAAAAGAAAGCTTTACAAACAAAAGTTGATATGCTAAGTGCCAAGTTGGCTGAGGCAATTTCTGATAAAGAGTCAATAAAGTTGAAAGTTGATGAATTGGAAAATGCTTCAAAAGGTGTTCAAAACTTAATCAAGTCTCAAATTAATGATAAATTGAAAACTGGATTAGGTTACAATCTTAATGCTGTACCCCCACCTTATAATCATACTTACTTCCCATCTAAAATTGATTTTGACTTAGAAAAACTTAAGGTAGGTATGTCAGAGGAGATTAAAAAGGTAGATCCAGTAGTTAATTGTGCTGATAATATAAATTTTGATAAAGTGGAAATATCTGATTGGACCGAGGAAGATGAGAGTGATAGTGATAGCTCATCTAGTGGTAATTCTATGGATGGTTGTGTTAAGTCTAGTACTGGTCTAGTTTCAGAACTTAAGAGTGATAAACTAGAAGAAGGCAAGAAGTTGTTCATGGAAAAAGCTAAGGTTCAGCTTGAACAAGTGAATAGGACTAACAAATCTAGAACTGGTCTAGGTTATGTGAATAACAAGGTTAATCATGAGTCCAATATAAAGGCTAAATGTGCTAAGTGTGCTAGCAAACATGATGAAAATTCTGCAAATAAAATAATCAAACCTACACCTAGAGGGAATCAAAGGAATTGGAATCAATTGGTTTCACAAAGGCTGGGTAATGGGTTTGAATGTGTGAAAAGAAAATCATGTTTTATTTGTGGTAGGTATAATCATCTTCAACAGGACTGTTACCACAATCCAAAAAATAATAGGAACAGTGGTACAGGACAAGTGTTGAGAAATCAGCCTAACAGAGGCAAGGCTGCAGCCACTGTTAATACTGCAGCAGTGCCACTGTCAGAGGCTAACAGAGGCAAGACAAGAACAGGGGAGGGTTTGACCACTGTCAGGCATGGTACCTCTGCTGGTATTAAGCATTTGCAAAGAATGTTTATACCAAGTAAAGCTACCACTGCCAGGGTAATAAATACGAATTTGAAGGTGACCACTGTCAGACCATTAACCCCTGTCAAGTCTAAAACAGATTGTTTTTGGAGACATAAGAATGCATCTACATCAAAAGTGTCCAAAATCAATGAAGCATTGAGATCAATCACCTTTAAGAGGGTTGATGTCAAAAATGCTCAAGGGAAACCCAAAGCCAGATTGGTTTGGGTTCCCAAGAGAAACTAATTATTTCTTTTTTTATATGTGCAGGGCAAGCCAAGCTTATGGCATATTGATTCAGGATGCTCAAGGCACATGACTGGAGATAGGGAGAAACTGCAGGATTTTAAAGCTTTTAATGGAGGAGATGTGGCATTTGGCAGTTATCCTAAAGGAGGAAAAATCACAGGTAAAGGCAAGGAAAAAAGCAGTAAGCTCACTTTCAATGATGTTTAATATGTTGAACAATTGAGATATAATTTGCTAAGTGTGAGTCAAATCACAGATAAGCAAAATCCTGTTTATTTCACTGACACAGAATGCATTATACTTTCTGAAAAACTCAAAATACCTGAAGATAAAATTTTAATGAGAGTTCCAAGAAAGAATAATGTATACTGTAGTGATTTAAACAAGATGGAATCTCAAAATGTTAACTGTCTTATATCTAAAGCTACTGTTTCTGAATCTGACTTATGGCATAGGAGGATGTGTCACTTGAATTTCAAGACCATGAATAAACTTGTTAGGAATAGGCTAGTGAGAGGCTTACCTGAAAAGTTATTTGAATGTAGTGACCACTGTGTAGCTTGTCTCAAAGGCAAGCAACACAAGACTTCTTATAAGACCAAGCTTGTGAATACAAATACCACTCCCTTACACCTGTTACATATGGACTTGTTTGGCCCTACCAATGTAGCTAGTCAAGGGAAGAAATCTTACTGTTTGGTGATAACTGATGACTATTCTAGGATGAATTGGGTATTCTTTCTTAGGACCAAGGATGAGACAGGTGAAACACTTAGATCCTTCATAACTAGGATTGAGAATTCAACTAATCAAAAGGTTAAGATCATCAGGTGTGATAATGGGACAGAATTTAAGAATCATGAGATGAATAAGTTCTGTGAGGAGAAAGGTATAGAAAGACAGTTTAGTGCACCTAGGACTCCACAACAAAATGGAGTAGCTGAAAGGAGGAATAGAACACTAATTGAGGCTGCTAGAAGCATGCTAGCAGATGCTAAACTTCCAATGTCTTTTTGGGCAGAGGCAGTCAGCACTGCTTGTTATGTTTTGAATAGGATTTTGATAGTCAAACCTCATAACAAGACACCCTATGAGTTATTCTTTAAGAGAAAACCTTTGGTTAGCTTTTTAAAACCATTTGGATGTCCTTGTACTGTCTTAAATACCAGGGATCACCTAGGTAAGTTTCAAAGTAAGGTAGATGAGGCTGTCTTTCTTGGATACTCTATTCAAAGCAAGGCTTATAGAGTGTTTAATAAAAGGACTAGGATCATAGAGGAGACCATGGATGTGACCTTTAATGAAAATACACCAAATGTAGAAGGAAAAGGTCCAGAAGTATTGTTTGATATTGATGCACTAACCCATGCGTTTAGATATCCAGATTTGTCTACTAGTGCAGGTACAAGTGCAGGTGATGATGCAAATGGAGATAGCAGCTCAAGTCAGCCTACAAAGAATGACTTGGAGTATGTATTATTTCCAATTTGGTCTCCAGATCCACCAGCAGTTTTTCAACAGGATCAAACAGAAACTGAAGGATCAACTCCTGAAACAAATGGAACATCTGCAAAGGATAATTCAGATAAGGGTACACATGGTTTAAGGGGTTCACATGAAGATTCAGAAAGTGAGTTAGAGATACCTGGAATATCAGATGAAGAGCAGAGATCACCAAAGAACTATGAACAAAGTCCACCATTTCAAGTTTTGGAAAGGAATTCTTTGTCAGATTCTGAAACAACTCCAAAGCCTTCAAAAGAAAGAAAGGAAAGAGATTCTTTTTCAGAATCAGAAATGGATAATCTTGTGGGTCCTAATTTGGAAAGAGAATTACTTGATACATCCACATCTAAGTATCTGGTTCATAAAGATCATTCCTTGGATTTGGTCATTGGTGATATTGGTTCACATGTTCTGACCAGACAGCAGTCAAAGATAAGAGAAGAAGATTTACATACTTCATTATATGTTTGTTTTCTTTCTCAGATGGAACCAAAGAAAGCAGTGGAAGCTCTCAAAGATCCCAGCTGGATTGAAGCCATGCAAGAAGAATTGCTACAATTCAAGATGCAGGATGTATGGGATTTGGTTGATTTACCAAAAGGAAAGAGAGCTATAGGCACCAAGTGGATTTTTAAGAACAAGAGAGATGAGAGAGGGATTGTCATCAAGAATAAAGCCAGGTTGGTAGCACAGGGGTATACACAGGAAGAAGGAATTGATTATGATGATGTTTTTGCCCCTGTTGCTAGGATAGAAGCTATTAGATTGTTTTTAGCTTATGCATCTTATCAGGGTTTCAAGGTTTATCAAATGGATGTGAAGAGTGCTTTTCTTCATGGTCTAATTGATGATGAGGTGTATGTATGCCAACCAACAGGGTTTGAAGATCCAACATATCCAGATAGAGTGTGCAGATTGAAGAAAGCTTTGTATGGTTTACATCAAGCACCAAGAGCTTGGTATGATACTCTATCTGAGTATCTTCTCAATAATGGATTCAAGAGAGGTACTATTGACAAGACTTTGTTTATCAAGAGGATTCAGAAAGATATTTTGTTGGTACAGGTCTATGTAGATGATATTATATTTGGATCTACAAGTGATTCACTTTGTAAAGATTTTAAGGAACTAATGCATAAGAAGTTTAAGATGAGTTCAATGGGAGAACTCACTTTCTTTTTAGGATTGCAGGTTAAGCAGAAGACAGATGGAATCTTTATTAACCAAGGGAAGTATGTGAAAGATATTTTGAATAAATTTGGTTATAAAGATGTAAAGATAGCTAGCACTCCCATGGAGGCACACAAACATCTTAATTCTGATCCTAAGGGGGAGGAAGTAGATGTGCACTTGTACAGGTCAATGATTGGTTCTTTGATGTATTTAACTTCTTCTAGACCTGACATTATGTTTGCAGTGTGTCTTTGTGCTAGGTACCAAACCAATCCAAAGCAGTCACACATGTATGCTGTGAAAAGGATCTTTAGATACTTGAAAGGTCAACCAGATTTGGGACTTTGGTATGCTAAAGGATCAGATTTTGAGCTAAAGGCTTTCACAGACAGTGACTATGGTGGTGAGAACATGGATAGAAAATCAACTAGTAGAGGATGTCAATTTCTTGGAAATAGGCTAGTGTCATGGCAATGCAAGAAGCAGACCACAGTTTCTACATCCACAGCAGAAGCAGAGTATGTTGCAGCATCAAGTTGTTGTGCACAGGTGCTCTGGATTCAGAATCAAATGATGGACTATGGTTTGACTTTCATGAACACTCCTATTTACATTGATAATACATCTGCTATTAGTATCATACAAAATCCTGTTAAGCATTCAAAAACCAAACACATTGAAATCAGATATCATTATATAAGAGATTGTTATGATAAACGATTGATTCATATTTTCAAAATTCATACTGATAATCAACTTGCAGATCTTTTTACTAAAGCATTTGATGTAGGAAGGTTTACATTTTTGATATCTAATATTGGTATGATCAATCTCACTTAGTGTTTTGGTCAGGATTTGATACTAACAGAGGGGAAGTATATTGTGTGTGACAGGGTCAAGTGTTGCCACTGTTAGCTTCATCATGATAACAGTTGGTTCCACTGTTAGTTTACTTATGCCACTGTCAACGTGATTTCAACCTCTGCTGTATATTTGTGTAGCTTAACCCCTGCTGGTTGTTTTCCTTAGTTTAATATTGCAGGATTCAGCCACTGTCAGGAGACATTACGAGAGTTGGAGTCTAATGTTTTCTTTGTTGACTTTTCTTTTTGATTAAAAAAAATCGTGTAATTTTATGAAGTCTACGCCCCTGCTAGTTCTAGTGTACCCCTGCTAGTACTAGTACCCCTGTTGGCTTTATTGAGGGTTATTAATGGTTGAATTTGATTAAGTGAGGAACCCCTGTTGGGCTTAAGTATTAGTTGTGCCCCTGTTGGTGCATATCTGACAGTGCCACTGTTAGTTCTATTTACTAGGGCTTGGCACTGTCATCACATAAGTACCCAAACACTTCACTTTTTCAATTACGTTTTCAAAATTCTCATAACTCTTCAATAACCGCTCTCGTTTGTGTTTGATCATTGTAAACCACTCTTCTTTCTTTCATCAATTTCCTTCATGGCATCGTCATCTTCATCTGATTCTTGTAATTCTACTCTGAGTGTTCATTCTGAACACAACATGAGGGCTTTCTTGGACAAAGAAATCGCAGATGAGTATTTTCACCCGATTATTGATTTCTTGAGTAACAGTCCAGTTACATATGCTCTTAATGTCGCTCCAAGATTGATCAGATCTCATATTCAAGAATTCTGGAAGAATGCAAAGGAAGGGAATGTTAATGGCATTACTCACATTCATTCCACTGTCAAGGGAAACAAAGTAATGGTGACTGAGATTGTTCTTAGAGAACTTCTGCAGTTTAATGATGAAGGAGGAGTTCTGGAATTGTCAAGAGAGGATCTGTTTCAAGGAATAAAAGATATGGGTTATGAAGGTGCTGGAAAAGCAAGGTCTGAATACACTTTCTTGAAGTCATGGTTCTGTCCTCAATGGAAGTTCTACATTCATACTTTTCTGGTATGTTTATCTCAAAAGAGGACTAGTTTTAATGAATTTAGTTCTAGTATTGCATATCCTATAATCTGCTTGGCACAGGGTCTTAAATTTAATATGTCTAGGTTTATCTTAGATAATATGATCAAAAATGTAAAGGGTGATACATTTATTATGTACCCTAGATTTGTTCAACTTTTGTTGAATAAGCAATTGCCAAATTTGCCAGCAGATAAAAGTGTAATAGTTAGTTCTACTCTATCTTTGAAGACTATTAGAGCCATGTATCAGTATCAGAATACTTTTTCCAAGAAGGAAACTGCATTGTTTTCTACAATGTTGGTTGCTCCTTCTACCACTGGTGGTGTATTACCAACACCACTTGGACCAAATGATGACAGGACAATAAAACAAGTTGGTTCTGATCACACATCAGGAGGTGGCACAAAAAGAAAACAAGGGAACCAACAACCTACCCAAAGCAAAGCCAAGAAATCCAAGAAATCTAAACAGGCTATGGAGATTCCTGTTTCTCCATAGTCTCAGTCAAATGATCAATCACAACAGGTGAACATACTTGATGAAAATGTTCATTCTGGAAGGGCTGCCACTACTGTCTCTAGCCCACTGGCAGGGCAGGACAGTGGTAACATCAATAAGACCCAACCAGAGGCAACTTTGTTTGATGAACCTATGGGTAATGATTCAAATGAAGGTCCCAGTACCACGAATCAAGGGGCATCTGAAAATCTTGCAGGGCAAGTGCCAGATGTAGTCAATGATTCATCTAGGAGGTCACACTCCAATGTTGATGAGACTAGTCATATAACTAAGGAATTGATGATTGATGATCTGGTACATGATGTCAGGTTGATTTGGACAAAATTTGAGAGGGAAAGAGAGTTGAGAAGGGAGCAACAACTTAAGTTGGCTGCCCAGGATGAATTGATTAAGAAGCAGCAGGAGGAAATCAATGATTTGAAAACCAGATTGGTTGTGGTGGAGGATGTTGTTTTACAGGTCTTACAGCCTGCTGCAGAGTTACAGAAATTTTCAGGCAAGGGGGAGAGAAAAGATAAAGATCAAGAGAAAGATAATGTGCCTGAAGATAAGGGAGATGATAATGATGGTTCTGATGGGAATAATGATGATAATGATGGAGGTGCAGGTGGTATTAGCTTCATAGATACATCTGAGATTAATGAAAATGTTGAGGATGAATTGAATGTTTCAGATTATGTGGTTAATGAAGGTATGGATGATGAAATGGTGAATGCTGAGCTTGATAGAAGAATGGTGGTATATGTGGGTGAAAATGTGCAAACAAGTGGTTCTGAAAGTGAGAATGTGAATGTTGCAGATGATAATGCACAAAGAGGTCCAGCTTTGAATGTTTTTCCATTGAACAAAGGATTACCTTTTGAGGTTGTGGCTAATTTGTATTTCTGGGATGTTATGGGAGAAAATATTGATATGGGCAAAAGAGTGAGCTTTAGTGATAGGATGGTGATTGATAAATCTGTTGAAATAGAGATGGAAGGTGGAAATGTAGAGGTTGAGGGGGAGTGTTTAGAGTCCAAACCTGAAGCTAAAGAGGAGGTAAGAGTGAAGAATTATAATAGAAAGAAATCAATTCCATTCAGAAAGTCTACGTCTGTCAAGAAAAATACTCCTGTTACACCTCAACCTATGACCACTGTTAGCAGTTTAGTTTCTACCACTGTTGAGGTATCTACCCCTGTTGGTACTTCAGCAGCAACCACTGTTATATTACCTACCCCTGTTATCACAGAGTCAACCACTGTTACATCAACCCCTGTCAATACTTCAAGTATTCCCACAACTGTCATAACAACCACTGTCACCACAACTACACCAAGATCTATCCTACCCCCTGTCATTATTGAAGAACCTTCATCATCACCCAAACCTAAGTCTGATCTTCCAAAGATTGATTCAAAGGACAAAGGTAAGGGAAAATTGAAAGAAGAAAGAAAGATTAAGAAGGTTGTAGAGCCTCAAATTGATTTAGATGAGGCCAGGAGAGCTCAGGAGGAGCATGGTGAGAGAATGTTAAGAATGGCAGTTGAGTCCAAGAGACTAGAAGGTCCTGATGTTGATGTTGTACTGGAAGATATGAGTGTGGTAACCTTATCTCAGAAGGCTGCAAAGATGCTCAATGATATGGCTGTAATTGGTAAAGGGTTGTCTGCACAAAAGATTCATGATATGATCAACAAAAAGGATGGTAATGATGGTTTGAATCCAGGGTTTGCCAAGCTAAAACAAGCTAATGAAGAAAAGGCAAGAAGGAAAAGACAAGCTGAGCTTGAAAAGAAAAGAAACAAACCACCAACTGCTGCTCAAAGGAAAAAGGAATTACTCAGAATTCTTGGTGGAAGATATGCACCAAGAAGTATACTAGAAGGATGGGATGTAGAGAGGTTGGAGAAAGCATATGAAAGACATCAGAATGAGGGAAAGGTAGATTTTGAGAAAAAGCTCATGCAAGACAAATTCATTGAGAAAAAGTTGTCTGAAGATAGAAAGAGGATTTCTGAGCAGGTGAAAAAAGAGGAACAAGATAAAATTGAAAAGAAAGAGCAAGAGAAAGCAGAAGCTGAAGAAAGAGAATTAAAAAGGCTTTCTGATAGAAATCTAAAGATCAGATGGGATGGAGTTCTTGCTTGTGATAGTGTAGTTCCTGATTTGGAGAAAGATGCAGCAGAATTGAGAAAATATATCAAAGAGGTGAAGGATAGCAAAGAAAATATTCATATCAATCATGATAGATCATCAAGAATAGTTGAATGGGAAGGACAGAAATCAAAAGTTGCTGATGTTGTTAAAGAACAGATCAAGATTGTCAGAGAGGATGGGAATGAGCAATACTTGACATCTGTAGCTGATGTGCTCAAGAATGTGAATAGGTTAGACATTCTAGATCTGTATGAGCTAAACAGTCAAAGAAACAGGCAGGCTTCACTGGTGATAATGGAAAGAGATTTGGGAAGATGTTTGAATATGCTGTTTGAGCCTGAACCATTCACTAATTTGTTCTTAAACTGCATTGAGCATGTGAATACCTGGAGACACTTTGTTAGAGCTGGAGTTCACATGACTTTATTTAGAGATGGAATCACAATCTACATGCTTGATGAAAGACAATATGTTCTGGGGACTCAGATTTTAAGAAATGTGCTTGCATCTCAACTAAGAACTACAGTGATTTCAGAAGGTGCATTCAATGCTTTATACATGGTGTTCAATCAGTTTCATAAAAGAATGGAGTTGGAAAGATTAAGAGAGGAGGAGAAAAAGAGAAAACAGAATCAAGCTCCTAAAGATGAAAAGATGAAGAAACTTGATTCATTGCTGAGAATGATCAAGTTTAGGGGGAGATTGTTGAGTCCTGAGCCACTGTCAGATTTGCTCAGAAGACAAGTATTGTGTCACTGCTAGAAGAAGTCTACCACTGTTAGTTAGTTTTGTATTGACAGTGCCACTGTCAGTTAGAATTAGTCTAACAGTGCCACTGTTGACATAAGTTTGTATTTTGTATTAAGTACTTAACCACTGTTGGTAATATACAAGTACTACCCCTGTTAGTGTATAGCTCAACCACTGTTAGTAGTCGGTTAGAGAGAATTATGGAGTAGATAGAATTTCCATAATAGTTTGATTATGTAAAGGACTCTATGTGATATAAATAGAGATCCTGTAAAACCCTAGAAGATAGACGAATTTCTAGTTATTAGCTTCAAGGTTGTAAACCCTAACATAATTGTGTGTTCGTATTGTTGATAATAATATTGAAGCTTTTGATTAATATTCTGTGTTACAAGTTTGTTCTTCAAGTTATTAATAAACTATTCCGCAAGCTTATTAATAATTAATCAAAGTAATACATATTAAGATCCTCACTGGGATTAACAGGGGCCATCATATTTCTTTGTAATACAATACAGTTTTGTAATATGACTACCTTCAGTCGTTTTTCAGCTTCCATACATTTGTACTCCACCTTGAAGTGTTTTTAGTACCATACCGAAGAACAGTCGAATAGGGGCCGTCATATTAGTTTAATATTTAATTATCAATCATCCCATAATTAACTAACTACATCGCAAACAAACACAACAAGTATACTACTTTCTAATCATGAAAATAACTAAATCTAGCATAATCAATATAAACGTAATTAATTAAGATAGATAAGGATAGAAAGAACCAGGATTTAATAAGAGAGAATAGACTTGAATTAATTGACACAATTCTGAGCATACACCGAAGATTACAATGCGTTCCACACTTTCCTTCTATTCCTAATTAAACTTCTAAACTAGTTTAAATACTAGTTAAAACTAATCTAGAGAAAGAATGTAGAGTGAGAAAGTTGGAGCTTATTTCTAGAGTGAGAGAAAATAAGCTAGGAAGGTGTGATAGGAATGGTGTGTTAAGAATGGTGTGTTAAGAATGATGTGTCTTCAATTGAAGCCATGAGGCACCTATTTATACTTGAATTTTGGTGCACTTTAGCAACTAGGGGCACATGTTAGCAAAAGGTGGTAAAGTGGCTAGCACATGTACCCTAAAGCGTGAAAAGGTCTAGCACATGTACCCTAAAGTTGCGAAAAGGTCTAGCACGTGTACAAGGAGAGTACGAGCAAGGACGAAAAGGTCTAGCATGGGGACGGGGGAGGTGCAGCCGGCGCTGCCACCATGGTGGCCGGTGGCGGCTTCCATCCACCTGCCCTGGTTCGCCGTCTTTTGCTCGTTTCTTGAATCGTGTGTATCTTCTTTGTTATGCGTCCGTTTTCATCGATTCCTTTTGTGTTGGATTCGTTTTTCAAAAACGAAGACTTTGATTAAAAGAAATCCCTGAGATACCTATCTTATCTTTAGATGTCTCGTGCGAATCGTTTGAATCTTCCAGCGTATGTAAAATCTTCATTCTTCATCCGTTTTTGTTGATTCTTCTTCTGTTAGATTCGTATTTTGAAAACAAAGATCTTGGATAAGATAAACCTTAATGATGGGCACTTTGTCTCTATATTTTTTTTCGGATGCCTTGAATCTTCAATTGTGCGTGGAATCTTCATTTTTCATCCGTTTTGCTTGATTTTTCTCGTGCAACAACATTTTGACCTTCTTGGCATAGTTTCATTGATTTGTGCATTATTTGAGTCTAAATGCTAAGTATTGTTCCAGAATGAGAAAGATATCGGTGGTAAAAACGTGACTTTTTACGCGATATCAAGTTTATTTATCTATTTTTGTTTAAATCTATAAATGCTTTAAATAAAATGTCTTTGTAAAATATAACTTCAGTAGAGCATACGCACTGATCAACTAATCTTAACTGATCTAATCATCAATATTAATAGTCAGTTAGCTATGATCATCTAATGTTATAATTTATAAAGTCTCATGAATATTTTCTTATGTCTCAATATTAGGTTAATAGCATTGCTCTTTGTTATTTCTAGCTGATTTAGTTAGTATTCTAGGTTGTGCCTGATCAGTGAGGTGTAATATAGAAATATGTTATACAATTAATATAAGACATAATCTATATTCATGTTTTTTTAATAATATATATATATATATATATATATATATATCAATACAATGTAACAATAGTGAGTTGTTAAGTTAAATCTATATCAAAACTGTAACTGTGTCACAATGACTTAATCAGTATTCTAAGTTGTGATTAGGATAGCGAGACATAGTCTAAGAAAGATAAAAGATTAAATTTATTCTCTTATAGTTGATATATTTCTTTTTGGTGGTAAATCAAGAAATTGATTATATATCTCCAGTGACTCTTTCTCTCACTGAAGATATCATTTAATGGTGAGATCAAATCCACAAATATTCATTATATTTAATACATTTTGTATTTAATTTAACGAATTTTAGAATAAACATTTTATGGTGCAACGCAAATGTCGCATTGTCTGACACTCTCTCTCTTACGTCAATGCACTTTTCGGCACACCTCTCCCATCGCCATTAATACCACCAGGTTCCATAATCATCACCCCTATACCACTACCACTCACCACCACCATCGTCCACGATGATCCACTTTCTACCACATGATTATCAAGAAGCGTATGCTATAAAACAACGACTTAAATATCATTTCTCTTTTTACGCTTTCTTGATTTTCATAAAAACACTCTGTTTTTCATAAACCCTAAAATTGAAAGCAATAAAAATCTGCAAATAATCCTTCTAAATGGCAAGATCAAAATTTTTCAATAATGCATACACCCCCACTGTAGAGATTAAAGCTCTTCGAGCCTCTGCAGTGAGCGAGGATCTTGTCGTTACAGTTCCCAAATCGAATTATTTGGGAAATGTAACTTGTTCAAAACCAGAGTATGCGGAGATAATAAACTTTTTGAATAACCACTTTATTCTCCATGCTCTTACGTAATCACCTGGGGAGATGAACCCTTAATGGCTCAGTGAGTTCTGGTTTACCTGTACTCACTCGGTAGTTCAAGGGGTGTCACATCTTCAGGGTTTTATTGATAACGGGAGTCAAAAGATAACCGTCACTGCATCCATCCTTCGATCTATTTTACAACTTCCTGTACATGACACTTATGTTCCACTGCCTGATAGAGATGAAGCCAAAGGAGGCTTAGTCAATCTCACTAGGATTGACTGTAAATACTCTGTCGATGGTAGTGGTAATCGTAAATATGCCATTGTACATAAAACCAAGATGGATGGAGTGTGGAATGCCCTGTTTTCAAATTTTATTCAATCTTTGGGCACAAAAACAGGGAGCCACGATCAATTTAGCTCCCTAGAGGCACAAATTAGCTGGTTACTGATCAACTATTTACGAGTTGATTATGCAAGTGTGATCTTTGATGAGCTAATCAATCGAGTCGCTGAGGCTACCAGGGCCAAATATGTGCCATATCCTAGGTTTTTGTCACTGATCTATAAAGATCAGTTTGAAGCCTATGATAGGATTTCTTTCGATGGCTTTGAACCAGCCCTGGTAGGGAGTCAAATATTTTCAAGGTCAGCAACTGTATCTCTACCTGATTTTATGAAACAAAAGGGGATACTTGCACTCCCAGCCTTTACAAACTGTACACTCGTCTGAATTTGCCCCCCAATCGAACACGTCACTGAACATGTTACTACTGTTGGTCAACCACCAAAGCAAAAACCACTAACTTCTCCCAAAAGAAAATCCAAATTAGGGTCCCTGACATTAAAGGATCAGGGACATAGCAAAAAGAAGATGTCTAAGGACTCCAAGGGTGAACCAGAGACTGAACGTTCAGTCCCTGCGGGCACCCTTGCTGAACCCAAGCCTTCAACTGCTTCACTGGACACCCGAAAGTCCAGTGACTTTAAAGTAGGACAACTGCAGATAGGTACAATGGCTCAACCCATTGTTAGCAGTGATTTGGGTGCAACCCATACCCTTTCAGTGAGTCAAACCCCCATACACTTGTCATCCTCACAAAAGGATGACATTTCAGACAAAGGGCTAGTGACATCAGTGGGTGATAACACACCCATCATTGATGTCACACCACTGGCTAAAGACCCGGGCCATCTCTCGTCTAGCACTTCACCAACCGCCAATGTCTCTCCCTAGTCACAGGGAGAGATACAGGTTGACCCTTCTGTTTCAGATGATCCGCTAGAACACAAGCTGGTGATGACCAGGAAGCCCAGCCTGTAGCAGAATACATCACTCATATTCAAAGCGTTCAAAAGTTAGTCACAACATTTCATGCTAACATCAAGGGGGAGAAATCTGATGACTCTACTATTTATGATGCAAGTGATGATGTAAATGGCTTTCAACTGGTGGGGCATATCATTTGAAGAAGATCAGTCTGATGATGTTACCAAAAATGCTGATCAAAACATGATAACTTTAGGAGCTAATTTTGGAACCGAGGATGTAGAAACCACTAGAAACATGTTCATTGTGGTTTTAGGTCACTCTTTCAAAAGCATGTGGAAATTACTCAAAAACTTCGTGGAAATGCTAACGTAATTTGGAGCATGAATATGAATACACACATCTTCCCTGAATGTGTAGTAAGTTTCAAGATGACTTCTATTATCAAAGGTAATCTAATTGCTGAAGATAATAGGTTTGATATGTCAAGAGTCACTACAACTCATGATCCAAATGGATCCTCAAAAACTGGTAAAAACTACCCTCAGTTGGAAGTTACGAAGCTACAACCTCCAGAAAAAGTTCCAAGTGTTATTTCAAGCACACCAGTTTGATCTGCAGCTACTCAGACCAGAAGATACTGTCATACGAGGTGGAATTGTGTAATAGATAAGATTTATTGTAACTGAAACTACCTGTAATGTTTATCATTTTACAGTTCAATAATATCTGATCTTTTGAGAAAACCAAAGTGCAAAACTCAGATCATGTTAAAAAATCCAAAAAGAAAAATGAATGGATCACAAGTATAAGTCACTGAATGTTTAAATCCTTAAACACTGACTATAAACTTTATCAGCAACAAGTTTGTCTAGGGAGCTTTGATCACAATCATTTAAGGGGAGATTGTTGAGTCACTGGTCGCTAACCAACTCAATAATATACAACTCGATGAAGAAATGATTTATGTCAAAGATGTTGTGGCTGAAGTTAACGATTGATGATCGCTATTCATTCTACTCTTGGATTTAACATGTTGAGGAAGATTAATACTCAACTTTGTGTGTCACTGATACAAGCAGCGAGAGTTTTATATCTTCATATTGAATAAGGTAAAAGTCACTGCCCGAATAACAGCTAGTCATTGAAGAACAATATTTCCAGTCATTCTACAAGAGCATGTTAGCTCGCAGTGAGTAAGGAGAGTTACTGCATCTTCAGTGACTATCCAATAAAGCCTCTTAATCTATAAGTACGAAGTGCTCTACTCTTATACGTCAGCAAGTGTTCCTCGTACTTGAAGAATGTCTGAAGGATTACGTGGTAGCGAATGATTGGTTTTGAGGTAACGAGATATTTGCGGTAACAAAATTGGGACCCGCAGAATGTCGGTTTATCAGAGATCAAGCCAATCAAACAGCGACACATGTCATTCCAAGATCCAATTTCTTAGGAGATATTTTAGGAACTCTTGTAGTATAAATAGAGTAGTACATTGTACTTTAGAGGCTAGTTGTTAATACGTATTATTCACTTGTCTGTCAAGGAATACAGTTTGTCTAAGTACGTATTATCGAGCAGCGAGTAAACAGTTTGCTTATTTGTCAGCAACTGTTATACTCTTATCTGTAATAGAGTTAGCTAAGTGTTTGATTTGAATTAGCCTTGGCTAATTCATTCCGCAATCAACACTGAGTGATTTTATGATTAATAAAGATCACAATTCAGCTACTATTGCAATTTTACTTTGATATTGTCATATCTATCTTTTACATACTCTGTTTGTGTTAGAACAATTAAAAACTGGTTACATAACTTGAATAAAATCAGAAAAAGTTTTTAGTTGTATTCAACCCCCCTTCTACAATTAAACTTTACTTATTGCGATTCCATATCACTAACTCATAGTGATTTTGCGACTCTCAGATTTCATAAGTATGACTGATGTATATCAGTTATACAAAGGAAATCTTAATGGTCCCAAAAGATGACATCCTAATTCGTTGTGGGTCGCCTTACTCCATAATGCATGCATTCTTACTTGCGCAGCTAATTCCCTAAAAAACATAGTAAAAAGTCAACACATGGTTGAATGAATTCACAGGTTTTATGTTTACAAGTGTAGTTTAACAAACCAAGTTTGTTTGTAAAGTGTTATTGCCATAATAGTTAAAAGGTATTCTATAGAATGTTGTCCAAATAAGTTTAGTTGGATGTCACTCAAAGTATAGTTCAAAGTTGTTTGTAGGAAAGTTCGTATCCTAAAATATGCTGGTAGGAAAATAGGTATCCTAAAATGTGTTTGTAGGAAAGTAAGTATCATATTCAAAAGCATTTGTAGCAAGTATGTACCCCATAGTTTGTAGGAAATAAAGTGTGACGCACGTCAAATTAGGGCTAGTACTTAGTACCTAATCATTGTATTAATACACGTAATTAGGGTTAACTATGTGTATTATTATGTGTATTGATATATTTATATATATATATATATATATAAACTCACACGTACGCGATTTGATTAAATTGTGCAATTTTATATCGGATGGATTCCGGTACATTTAATACGGACGTTGGTGAACAATATATTAAATAATGTGAAATTATTTAATTAAATCATTTTTATTATATGTTAGTTGGATAATATATACAAACGTATTTCGTATCATCTAAAACTAACAGTACACGACAGAAACGCGCGGAACATGCTCGACAAACGAAATAAACCCAAATTATATTTTGTTAATTCATTATTAATTATTTTGATAAAATACTTCGAATAAAAATATTACGATTACACGCACGCGAATAAAACGTTTAAAAACGTTACACGAGTCAAACAAATGTACAATTACGCAACGAACGCACAAAACGAGACCGAACAACATTATAGTAACTCAAAATAAGGTATTTAGAACAATAATTTTGATAAAAATATCGCGTCTTAAATCAATAACAAAACACACGTATTAAAACGTATAACAACGCAAAGAAAAACCAAACAGCCTGTTATGTCGCAGAGGCTCTGGGCCATCTGCGACACAAGCCTTTATGTCACTAAAAATAGATTATGTCGCACCTAGCGACGCAAAGATTTATGTCGCATTGAATTGTGAATATCGCAGTAGAGACACAACACCTAATGTCGCATTAAATTGTGGATGTCGCACATAGCGATACAAAGACCTATGTCACAGTCATGACCTGCGACATAACAACCTATGTCGCACTTAGTGTCGCACCCAGTTTCACACAAATCAGAACCTTGAAAACACTGATTTTTACTAAGTGTCAAGACTTGCAATTTTATCACTTACGTTACTGAAATTCAGATTTTTGGTGCGTTTTTCACTAAAGCAATATAGTAGAAATAAAAAATTTTCGAGCTGACTTGGCACCTCTACCCCAGCCAGGGGCTCTGCCCCTTGGACCCTGCCAGAGGTTGCACCACTAGAACCCCGCTAACCGGGGGCGCTACCCCCGGACCCCGTCATTTAAAGTTTGTAAATATACAACGAGTGTCAAACATTTACAACAACCAAACCACATACGATGTACTCGTACATGATACACATATACTTGAACACTTATATACGATACAACACATAATAATAAGGATGTAAGATTATTACAAACCATCACCAATGGGCCGTACATGTTTTCAAAACACAAACAAATAATCAAACAAACCAATGTATTTGGACATAACTAGTTGGATGACTAACTAGCATAGGTGATCTATTGAGATACCTACTCACGTATTAACCAACACGTGTCTTGGACGCCCTCAGGTTATAGTCTTCGGACATCGCTGCTTGGTTTAGCAACGCACGTTTATTGAGATAAACGTATCAGACTCAGGTGAGTCTCACAGCCCCTTATTTTACTGTTTTCAACCCAGGGGTGGGAATAGATGCTCACTTTTTATTTACATGTGAACACAAGTACAAAACTCGATATATTGACTGCATGAGTTATTTTACTAATCATAAAGTTCTCCACCACATAGTTGTTAATATGGATTTAGCGTGAATGTTAGTGTATGGTACCATATGGGATTGACGATCCCTATCCGGGGTAGTCGCGCTACCATGACTGTGATATCAAACGGGCACATTATCATTTGTTCACACGAGTGTAGATTAGGCACTCGCTCGGAGGCACCTCGCTCAGGTCCTTAAAGGCGGATCCTGACAACTCAGTTAAGCTCGAACTATGGGTTCATGGCAGTAATATACACATTTATTTGATTTATTTCAAACATATCATTAAATCTTGTGGTTCATACATTGTGGTTTTATCATTTACACCTGTGAGCTCACCAGCTTTTAGCTGACCTTTTAGCATGTATTCTCAGGTACTCAGCAGTAGGTTGGACTGCCCATCAGGATACTTTTAGCTCGAGTCATCATGCAAACCTTAGAGATTTTCTTGCATTATTATATTTTGTAAAAGTAATTATGTATTGAAATCTCTCATTTTCAGAACACGAGCTATGGTAATAGCTTCAAACGTTGTAAACAATTATCTAATCAATGTATTTTGTTAAACGACGCATATAGAGTCGTTCACTTTATCTTATGTGTTTGTGATTATTGATTAGTAGCACCCCAAGTATGCTTCCGCCAAACAATAAATTTGGGGGTGTTACATAAAGTATCCTATAATTTGTAGGAAAGTAAGTATCCTATAATTGGTAGGAAAGTGAGTATCCTATAATTTGTAGAAAAGTATGTATCTTATCCGAAAAGTGTTTGTAACAGAATAAGTATTCCTGATCCAAGTCAGTAGGATCCAGGAATGGTAAGGGGAGTAAGTGTCCATCGATCCAAGTCAGTAGGGTTTGATCTAAGTCAGTAGGATCCAATACCCAAATCAGTAGGGTCCAAAAATGTAGGGAGAGTAAGTGTCCCTCGATCAAATTTAGTAGGTTCTGGTCTAAGTCAGTATGATCCAATACCCAAGTCGGTATGGCAAAACCAAGTTTTTCAAAATAATGTATGAAAATGTTATTTTGTAAACAATAGTTTGTATAAAAGCTCAAAAGCCTTTTATAAACAGTTTTCAAGTATAGTATGAAATCATTCATAAATATAGTTCAAAAGTACTCATTCTATCGAGTAATACATGGATACATTCATATGTTCAGTAGTCTATAAGTATAAAAGCAAAATAGCATTTTATATAATCATGGTAAGTTATGGAAATAGTAAAACAATAACTATGTTTATCACCCCTAGTTTGAAAGCAGTATAACAGTAAAAGAGGGGTTGTGAACTCACCTCGTGAACTCAGCATGTAAGTGCTAGCAATATGTAAGCCCAAATAAAGTCTCTAACGTCCTAAACGTACGAGATAACTATATAAGTAGTTGGATCAATGCCAAAACATATTAATCGTTCACTCGTTGAAAGATCGTTGTTTGTTTAATTTGTACGTTTTCTCGTTGGTGATAATGTTGTAATAATAATATAATGTGATATTATTATTATGTTTCGTTGCTTTATAAGTATTCAATACTTACAGTCGTTTCATACATTGTTTGTTGCATATCTATATATGTATATATATATATGAGAGTGTTTATATATATATATATAGTTTATTTCGTTGTATAATTCTCTCTCTCTCTCTCTATATATATATATATATATATATACCGAGTTATAGTTATTGTGTATATGTGTGTGTATATATATATATAAATAAGTTATAGTTATTGTGTATATGTGTGTGTATATATATATATATAATTAGTTCACCAAATGTGTATAAGTATATATGTATCACTCGTTGTTTTGTCATGGATGTATTTATTCGAAAGTATGTATATATTTATATATAATATGTAAGGTGTCATTTTCGTTATGCACGTATATATAAAATTTTCGTTTTTACATATTCTCATTATTTTAGTCCGAGTTTGACCATATTGTATTTATAGAGCTCTTCCTTGACCAAAACTATAATATTTTTATTAAATCGAACATTTAGTGTTTTGTGTGTCAGTTTTATTGACTTTGGGCAAACATGTTCGATTTGACCCGAAACTTTTGAACAAGTCTTAAATATGATATTTGAGCTCGGGAAAATTGTATTTTCGTTTCTTGGTTAACCCGAAAATGTCGTTATTTAAAAACATATCAAATCAGTCCCTAGCTCTGCTTTTACGAGATTTTTGCCTACTTTCGAGCTCGTTCTCGGTGGTCAAAACTTATCGAACAAATCCAAAATTTTTACAAAACATTTCTACATATGTTAACTAGTTTCCCTAATTTTTTTCAAGATTTATAGGGTATATTTAGTGGGTCAAATACCATAAAGATGCAACTATGTTCCAGATTCGGCCAAATTTATGCATCACTTACAAATCGTGCTTTCTGTAACAATCGGTCAATTTTTATAAGTCGAGATCTTCACCAAAGTTGTAGCTATCACACATACGAAGATTTTGGCAGTGGTCTCATGTGTTTATTCAACTGCTACGATTTTATACGATTTTTCTACCAAGGCTGACTTTTCTGGGTAGAAAACAACATTCACCAAAGTTATGTTTTATTAGGTTTTTGGTATGTTTTAGCTTAAGATCTTTCAAGAGATGAACTTATAACATGTTACTAACTAAGAAACATGTAAAATTAGTGTAAGATTAAGAACCCTTACAAGCTTTTAAGGATGGAGAATAAAGGAGATGATGAGGATGATCTTTGAAGCTAGCTCTTCCTTTCCTTTCTTTGGAGATGATCAAGATGATGAGGATGTTTATGGTTGTTGTTGCTGCCGTTTTGCTCAAGGAAGGGGGAAGAAAAGAGAGCAAAGAGGGATGGTGGAGGTGAATGAAAATCTTAGAGTATGTTTGAGTGTGTGTGTTGTGGTAAATCAAATAAATGGGGTATGGTGGAAGTGGATATGTAGATATTTGAAGTCAAAAAGTGGGTATGGTGTTGTTTATTTTTGTCTCCCAATTATTGTGTTAAGTTTTTAGGTATTTAACCCGTGTTCGTTTACCCGATCGTTTGATGTTAAATCGTATTTTATTCGATAAATTTGATAACGTTTAATATACGTTATTATACTTCGAAGTATTATTACAAATACTTTATATTACGTTTCAAAAATATTATTTTTGACTAGTTTGATTGTCAGGTTCGTTTTATTTATTTTGTCGCATTTGTTACATTTTAATTAAAACGTATAAACGTTTATGTTTAGTCGTTATACTTTTATCGTTAATATTTTTGAGTAAATAATTACTAAAAATATAGTTTTACGTTATTTATAAAGTTTTGTATCACCAACATACATATTTGTTTTGTCGGACTCGCTCTGATTGTTTCGCGCGTAATTATAACTAACTACGAAAATAGTAATATTTCATGTATTAGATTAGTGGGCTTTGTTAGACTTATCTCATAAAATAGTTTGTGAATGCACTAAGTAGGGAATTAGCCTAATAATGCACTTGTTTAATGTACGTAATTATAATCAAAATTGGAGGAGTGTCACACAACTAGAGACACTAGCCAAGTGTCGCCAAAATTTTCTAAGTCACAACTATAGACACTAGCCAAGTGTCGCTAAAATTTTCTAAGTCACAACTAGAGACACTAGCCAAGTGTCACCAAAAATCTCAAAAATCTCTAAGTTACAACTAGAGATACTAGCCTAGTGTCGCTATTTACAGTCAAATTGGAAATACTTTTTCACTAAGTATCGTTTTCGCGAAACAATAACTAAACTATATACTATGCTACTCGTATACGCAAACACATATACATTTATAAGTATACAACGAAACAAACATAATAATAATGTCTTTGAGATGTATTATTACAAACTTTCTCTAACGGGTCATACACGTTTTCAAACACAAAACATATTTGTACATATTAGCCGAGTGAACAACTAGCGTAAGTGGACATTAACCCTCCACTTACACATATAACTTAAGTGGACATTAACCCTCCACTTACACAACTGACATAGATGGTCTTTTGAGACATCTACTTATACACACAACCTTATACATTTAGGGTGCTAGAAGGTTGTAATTGGAACACGAATACTTGCTAGTACTTGCTATTATTTGCTAAACTCGAATGAGTTTCATAGTCCCGCTTTTTACTGTTTTATACTTGGGGTGAGAATACATACAACTGTTTATATACAACTATTTTTATGATCACAAGTAACGAAGGAAAAACTTACAATAATTTGTACTAATTTACATGAGTGAGACCATAATCCACAAAAGTCCTCGCACATCGTAGTTCGTCAATTTTAAGCATGAATATTATAGAATAGATCTATTGGAAATTGACACTCTCATCCGGGCAAGTCGCTCTAGCCAACCCACGGACGCAGTGTTATTTGTTTTAAAAGTGTTCCGGATTAGACACTCGCAGAGGCACCAACAAGGGTTAAGCTTCAAACTATGAGCTCATGACAGAGGATAACATTATAGTTTTACAACTGTTTTTTCATTCGTGCAATGCAAAGGAAATCTTGTGATTCATACCAATGCTTTTACAACTGTTTACAAGCCTATGAACTCACCAACTTTATGTTGACCTTTTAGTATGTATTTCTCAGGTAACCAACCGCAGTAAGATGCTTTCGGAAGCATTAGTTTGAGTCGCATATTTTCACAAACAAATAAGAGATTAGATTGCATTACTATATTTTGTATTATCAATTATGTATTTTATGTAGTAGAAATCTCTAGACATTTGATGCGAACTCCAAGTATTTTGTAAATATTTTTTATGGAAATGTAATTATTTTTAAAACGTCTCATTTAGAGGTCTTTTTTTGTAACTTTGTGTGAGCTTCATCGTGATTTATGGGTGCGACAGATCAAGTGGTTAAGCCCCTTGCATTTGGAGACAGAGGTTAAGGGTTTGATCCTGACCCCCAGAAGGCCAGAGGTCCATTTCTGAAAGCAGCCTCTCTACCTATGGTAGAGGTAAGGTTGTCTACATCTCACCTCCCCCATACACCGTAGAAGACGGTATTGGGTAATGTTAAGTTAAGTTAAGTTAAGTTTTGTGAAAAAGCAAAAGTGAAAGCTTTTCTACATCAAAGTACAAAAGGACTGCAAAAGAATTAGCAGTTGAATGGTGTTTATTGTAGGGAGTGGAATTGAAAGTGATAGAAGGTGTTTGGTTTGTTGGTTTATTAATAAAATATATATATTGATACCTCATCAAAAGGAAGGTTTACTCAACTTTATGTGGGTCCACATTTTGTTCACTCGAACATTGTAAACAATTTTCATTTCTAACTACGTGATGGGGTATAAATACCGATATCTTTGTGTCTGTTTCGTAAGAAAACTATCTTGACATGCTTTTGAGGACAAAATTATCTCAAAGTTCCTTTTATCCCTTTTTGACCTAAATTTTGAATTTTGAAAATTTACCCATATGTTTGATTGTAAAGTTAGACCCTTTTGAATTTTAAGAAAATTTGAGATGCTACAACTTAGTTAATATATATGAAGAAAATATATATATATATATATATATATATATATATATATATATAAGTAGTATGGTTAATAAAAAAACCACTTGACCTAATTCCTATTTTGTTAAGTAAGAGTGAGTGTCACTGTGACAACCGTCAAAAAAAAAAATCTCTCAGGTCATTACCGCACTCGAATCTCAAATTACGCTTACAGCATTCCTTAAATCCTAGTGAAAATCCTAGGTTATGACTCCGTAGGCTTATCAAAGTCATAAAACGTCTTAGAGACTGCTTGGTGAACTGTAAATTCCCTCTAACATGCCAAATTAGGTACTAAGTGCCAATAAAATAAAGAAAAACCTATCTCTTTATGTCTTCACAAAATCCTCATCGAATCACAAAAACTGAATTTTCAGTGACACTACAAGTAAATTCAATCGGACGGTACCCGACTTAACAAGAACATTAGTGAAAATATTTCTATTAATAACTTAAATCTATTTTTAGAAGTTATTTATCATATATTATTATTATTTTTAAATAATACACGAAAAACTTAGACGTTTTGGCTAAAACGTCTCAAACGCAAAGAAAATGTGTGAATCGAATTCGGCAACCAAACGAACATCAATAAATATTTTGACAACTTAAAATAAAGTATTTTAATAATACATAAATAAAAAATAATCCCAAACATATCGTGAATTTAAACGACAAAAGAAAACGTTACGCGATTTAACGTATTAACGAATTTACGAGTAAACGAACACAGAACGCAACACAGTCTGGAAACCAATTTTTTTTAAAACATTTCCAGCCCTATGGGGCCCCAAAAATTCGTTCACCCCACCACCTACCCTCTTTTCCAATTCAAAATCATTTTTATTCCCTATACACCTCATTACTACTTCCATTTTCCCAAAACACACACACACACTCTTCACTTTTCTCTCTCAAAAACACACACAAACCCTCTCCAAATCCTCTCTAATTCTCAGCCATTTTCAAAGATAAATCCAAGTGTTTGAAGGTATTAATCCATCAAACAAATCCTAAAAGGTAAGCAACATCATTTACATATGTTAGGCTACTACTTTCTTGCTTATTTTCTTCAAAAATTCGGATTTTATGCCTCTCTCATGGCTAAAATTCTCATGCAAACCTTGATGTTTGTAGATTAACTCTTTTCACATCTTAATGTGTTAAAAGAAAGAGTAATCCCTGATCAAACCGAAAATCAAGTGAAAAATCATGTTATTACTTGTAAACTAGTTAGATCTTGTTCATCTTGTGTAAAAAGCTTGTTTATATGTTAATAATCATCTCTAACACATCAAGGATGTATGTCAACACCATGCATGTGTTAGAACATGGATTTAAATATCAAAAGATCAAAAGTTCATTTATTTCCATGGTGGTGTTCTTGTTTAAGCTCAAACATTCATCATGGACTTTCAAATATTCTGTCCAGAAACTTTCATCTACTTCAACGATTTTTGTAAAACTCATTTCTTCATGAAAATGGACATTTTTATAGTCTAGAATCAAGTTCTGGAAGTTACCTTTTCAACCACATAATCCTCATATTTTAATGAGTTCATTTGATATTTTTTATAATTTTTGTGAATAAAGATGTATAATCTGTTAGATTAAGTCAGAAACTTTTCTCTCAATTTTTAATCATAACTGGAGCATTAAAACTCCAAATGACTTGAAACCAACGCCAAAAGTTTAAAATTTTCATTGGCTACAACTTTCAAGAAGACCATTTTTATTGGTTCCATGTACATTTTGCGCAAAAATAATGATTGCATGCATATGTTCAGATCTGACCTCAGATGGTAAAACTAAAAATAATAAATACTTGACTTCTCTATAATCCCTGGAAAAATTACAGTACATAGATAACATGTTGAAGATGATCCTTGATTTTTGCATCATTTTATTTCGGACCATAAGTATTTTTTATAAATTCAACAAACTAATGTAATTTTCTAGATATAAGAAGGTGGACTGATTTTTGGTAAAAGTTGGAAACCGACACTTGTGGATTTGTTATTTAAGGAAAGACTAACTCCTTATGACTCATGAACATGTTTAAGGTTTGAGTAAAAGTTTCGGGTCAAACCGAGAAGGTTTGACTGAGTCAACAATAATCGGTCTCGATTTCGAAAACACGAAACTTACTATTTTTGGAATGAATGATAACCAAAAGGGGTTCGAGTGTCTTATGATGTATTTATCGATTTGTGTGTTGTTAATCATAATTTGGAAGGAACCAAAGTTCCAACACTCAAAACACTATGAAATTTGGACATAAACAATTACGAGACATTATATACTTGTATATTCATTATTATACTCAACGCGATTATTGGACATTAACAAACTTCAAAGCAAACAAACCATTTTGGCACTTTGTAATCTAAATATTTAGCTAAGCAATCCTATCAAACCTAAATTACCAAGAAACTAATTAGAAACCTCATGTTCATAGGTCTTGGATAGGAGTCATACCCGACAAGCACGCGCGCTACATTCATCGTTTACTCTTACACTCAATTGTGAGTATTCACAGCCCCTTTTTACTTGTTTATTATTTTGGGGTGAAAAGCATGATCTCGAACTTTAACTAAATTGGTTGTACTCTTTATGAACTTGTTGAACTTTTACTATACTATTTATGCGAATTGGTATATACTATTGTTATGCTTGAGTACTATCGTGCTAAAGTCCCCGGAAATACAGTTTACACTACTTATTAACTCGTCTGAGAGCCAGACGAGCCGTTGATATTTATGGATAGCGCTATTTAGGGGGAAACCACTCCTCACTCACACTGGTCGTGAGTGCATAGTATCACCTTACTCATGTTAGCGATAGAACATGGAGCTTGGGGCATGTGTCGGTTGAATCGGTTAAGTAGTGGCCTCAATTGCATTAACACTCTTGTATATTACCTTTCATATTCACAACTATTACAACCAATCATTTTATTTATGTCTCTTAGGAGCAAAACTTTTCGTTCAGTTAATTGTGGCATTAAACCTGTGAACTCACCAACTATGACCATAGTTGACTCTTTTGTTTTATCATGCTTTTCAGGCGAACGACAGTAAGGTGCATTCTAGGAGTACTTTTGCATGGATGCATACTCATATGCGTTTGCTTCACTTTGAATTATGACTATCTTTTGGAAACCTTTATGAACTTGGTGTAATCTCTTTTGAAACTATGGGTTGAACTTTTAATAACTTGTAATACTTTCTACAAATTATGTATGGTGTTGCTTCTATATCTTATGCATTGTTACCCGGTACTGTACATCTCGTGTTTCCGCTTTAGCGGGGTGTGACAGTCACACTATATCAAAAATTAAATGTTGAGTGGTATGATATATTACTCTTGAAAGTTCATGCATTGTAGTTTGTGGTTTCCTTACTCTCTTCATCTCATTAGACTCCTTCTATATTGAAGATTATGGTTTCCCTACTATAGGCAAATATATCCTTAGGTGAAACCTAAATCACTCCACAATCATATCTTCCTAATAAATATAGGTTGAGGAGTGATTTCCAAGGCTCATGTTCATATAGACGTGGTAAAAACATGGGTATTATTACTTGTAAAAGTTCGCGTAATAATCATTGCGGGTTGCAGTCTATCACAACCCAAGAGCATGTCAAGTGTCCTAGAACCCCTATATATCGATGACCATGTATACTAATGATAAGCATCAAATAGATACTATATTTTATATTATTTATCCCTATATTTGTATACATTTTATGCATTTATATGATTTTAGATACTTATTTTGTTAATATTTGCAGAAATGTATTTTAATTGAAGATTGGAGAAAAAGAACGAAAATAAGACTGAAACTGAAGAAATTAAAGCAATTGAAGAAAAGAAGACTTAAACCTTAAAGAAATGAAGACTAAAATGATAATATTGAAGAATTGGGCCAAGAAAACAAGTGAATCCGTTTAAAGAAGAAAGAAAAGCCCACATTGAAGCCCAAACCGATTTTGGAATATTCTGGAATTACAATCCAACCGGCGGTTGGATTAACCAACCGGCGGTTGGGGTTAAGGGGTTCAAGGAGGTGGAAAAGCACAGAGTTGGAGTGGGATTCAATTAACTCCAACCGGCGGTTGGAAGTCCCAACCGGCGGTTGGAGGGCCGGCCAGAAACATTATAAATAGAGGCTTAGTTTTAGCTAAACCATATACGATTCTTAGAATACAAAGTCGAATATTAAGGTTTAAGGTCGACTTTAGGTGCGAATTTGGAGGCTAAGGAGCTAGGGTTTGAAGGTTTTCAACCCTAGGAAAAGCTAGTTCGTCAATTGGTTCGGTTTCTTTATCCTTGTAACTTCACTAACCTTTTGGGTTACTATGGATATTGTTTATTTGAATTAATTACTTGTTAGATTTTCATTATGAATGTTTAAATGTATGTTTATTATGTTTATTATATGAATTATATGTTTATGTTGGAACTATATTATTGAATATTATTATGCAAGAATTATGTGTTATATTATGTTAATGCTCATAATTAACTGATTTATAGATAAACTCACTAACCTTTTGGGTTTTTAAATTAAGTGATTATGTTTCATTAGATGTTAAGTAGCATTATAATTCAACCGACCCTGGAATTGCATCAATAATATGTTGATAGCTCTTAATAAATAGTGATACTTTACATAACCTTTGACTGTATTGCTATATGAGAATTGTCATAACCTTTGAGGTTTTCTACATTAGTAAATCACAATAATAATAGCCAACACGCAAATAGACATAAGTTGATATAATAAGTTTAATAAATAATAGTTTAAATAGTCATAATCTTCTATCCAATTAAGTATTCTTAAGTTGTTCCTTAAAACTTATTTATTGAGAATCGGTATCAATTATATATATGTTCGATCGGAACTAAAACGTCCCCCCTATCTTGTATATTATTGTAAATTTGTATATTGACTGTAATAATTGTAATTAGAATAAATAAATAGTTAGTTATAGATTAAATCACGTTCCCTGTGTTCGAATCTGGACTTACTTATAAAACTATATTCTATGATCAGGATAACACTTGCCTGAATTGTGTGATAGTATTATTTAGTATTTCCTTAATTAAAACTTGTTATTATAATTGCCTATACTTAGCACACATCAAGTTTTTGACGCCGCTACCGAGGAGCGGTGTATTTCAATTTAAACTAACTATTTTCCCTGTAAAATAATTTTTATTTCTAATGATTTGCAAAATCAATACGAAATATCGGCTCACCCATTGAGAGTACTAACAAAAACAAAGGTATAAGGAGAGTTCAGTCCTACCTCATTGATTTATCATATAAGAGGTAAGGTGCTTCTCGAAAGAAATAAGTTTTTAATACGCTTCGCGCTGACCTGTTTCTCCGCTTTTGTGTACAATCAATGGAGCTACCGAGATCTATTGACTAGCTTGGTATAAGAAATTTAACAAACTAATTTTAACTTTAATTAACAACTAACTTGCATTACTAACAAAGAGGGAAAGTTGGGTTGGAAATATCTTTTCGAATATTTAATTTTGAATGTGTTTTATTATTAATTTTCGAAATTCATATACATCAACCTGATTATTTCTACAAAATTACTAACATTTACTTTTGAATTTATGGTGCTACTAAAATTCTGTTCTTCTTTACATATTAATGTATGACCCGGACACTTCATCTAGATCCTCTCAGTCCATTTGGCGAACCAGAACGAGAATTTCATTCTAGAATAAGATTATCATACGCACCACCAAATTCACCAGAAAACGAACTTTCACCAGAAGAAGACAATTTAGTTTTTCATAACAATTTAGCCAAAACGGCTGAATACGGTTATTATTCCGATCCAGAGTCGGGTGAGGATAAAATACCTTCTAGGTAACCTACGATATATCCAAGTGATTCTGAACTAGAGCACAAAATACAACCAATTATGGCAGACATAGCTGATATGACGCTTGAAGATTACACGATTCAAACTCGTGGAGATCCGAGACCGGGAGTGGTTAGGCCTGCCATAGCCAGAGAAGTAGAATTTGAGTTAAAGGGGCAATTTTTGAAAGAATTACGTGAAAATCCTTTCACAGGAGAAGATAAAGAAGATGCAAATGAGCATTTGAGAAAACTTTGGAGATTGCAGATATGTTTCATATTCCCAATGTTACAAGAGATCAGGTTATGTTACGAGTATTTCCTTTAACACTAAAGGATGGAGCTAAGAGATGGATCAATAACGAGCCAGCTGGATCTATTACTACTTGGGAAGATCTTCGCACAAAATTTCTAAAAATGTACTGTACACCTTCCAAGACCTCAAAGATGATTGATGAGATTAGGAACTTCAAACAGAAATCCGATGAATCTCTGTATCAAACTTGGGAAAGATATAAGGAAATGTTACACAAATGTCCACAACATGATTTGAATGTCCAACAAGAGATAACAGTATTTTATAAAGGAGTTGATCGGGCAACACGTCAACAGTTGGATGCACAAGGTCCAGTACCTAAGAAAACTCAAGCAGTGGCAAGGGCCGGAATTGAAGAATTAGCTAAACATTCTCAGTTATGGGATGATGGTTCATCTAGAAGAAAAAGGATATCTGAAGATAATGATGGTCTAGCAGCTTTAACAGCGAAATTGGAAAGTATGGGAAGAGATATTAAGAAAGTAAATGAACAAATTCATGCAATCAGGATTGGGTGTGAAATATGTGGAGGAAGTCATTTAAAAGAAGAATGTCCTAATACTGACAGCAAAATAAGTAATGAGGAAGTTATGTATGGGGATTTTCAAGGAAATCCAAATTATCATCAAGTTTCTAATTTTAGAAGAGTTAATCAACCAGACCAACAGTATCAACAAGGAGCACCAGGATATTATGTCAAAACAGGACAAACTTCCTATGATGACAGAATAACGGTGATAGAGAACGCATTGGGAAAAATGGTTGAAGCAAGTAATAAAAGAGATGAAGAAAACGATGCCAGAATGCGTAATCACGAAGCCTCAATCAAACAAATTGAGAGCTCAGTTCATCAAAATGCTAAAGCACTGCAGGAGAGATTTCCAGGAACATTGTCAGGATTTACTGAAACAAATCCAAAGGAACAAGCTAACGCAGTAATTACCAGAAGTGGTAAGAATGTTGACTCTCCTATTATAGCTAATAAAATTGTTGAATCTAAGCAGGTTGAAAAGGAAACAATTGATGAATACATACAAGCAAACAAAAAGGAGAATGGAGAAAATAAAGTTAAAGAAGTCATCAAAGACTATACACCCCCACCTCCATATCCAGCTGCTCTTAGGAAAGACAAAGAAGATGAACAATACCACAAATTTCTGGAAAACCTGAAACAACTTCATATTAACATTCCTTTTGTTGAAGCTATAGCTTAGATGCCAAAATATGCAAAATATCTTAAGGAGCTGCTGACAAACAAAAATAAACTGGATAATGTGACGAAGGTAACAATGAATGCAAGATGCTCAGCAATAATGCAGAATAAATTACCTTCGAAAGTCAAAGATCCAGGGAGTATTACTATACCTTGCAAAATTGGTGAAATAACTATTGAAAATGCATTGGCAGATTTAGGAGCTAGTATTTCATTAATGCCACATACACTTTTTATGCGATTAGGATTAGGAGAACCAAAACCTATTCATATGTGTATCGAATTAGCTGACCGATCTGTTCAATATCCTAGGGGAATAATTGAAAATGTTTTGATTAAAGTTGATAAATTTGTTTTTCCATGTGATTTTGTAATTTTAGATATGGTAGAAGACCCTAAAGTCCCTATTATATTAGGAAGACCATTTTTAGCAACAACTCATGCCCTAATAAGACGTTTTTGATAGAAAGATTACCATGA
The DNA here is from genome assembly GCA_963422505.1 of Pseudognaphalium luteoalbum. Classification (NCBI taxonomy): domain Eukaryota; kingdom Viridiplantae; phylum Streptophyta; class Magnoliopsida; order Asterales; family Asteraceae; genus Pseudognaphalium; species Pseudognaphalium luteoalbum. The sequence continues at coordinate 45,963,959 of OY730194.1, forward strand.
GATTAGGAGATGATAAAATTGTTTTTAATGTTAATAAATCTATGAAATTTCCTGATTATGTTGATGACTCTTGTTATTATTTGAATGCTTATGAGTATCTAGATAACCCTTCTTTTCAAGATTTTATAGAAAAAGATCAAACAGATACTGGAATTCTTACAGAATGGACTGAAGAATTTGACACTGAGAAAGATTTGGCAGAATTTGACAAACTATTAGAAGAAGATGAAGATTCAGAAGTAACTGTTGTTCTTCAACAACATACTAAAGCTGAATCATCATAACCAGTTGCTAAAATTCTCAACCAAGAATTATTACCAAATTCTATCGACACGATTCCGTATCTGAAGGAAGAGATCTTCGAGTTCAAAACATCTGTTGAAGAACCACCACAATTGGAACTTAAAGAGCTACCAGCGCATTTAGAATATGCTTATTTACAAGGTACATCAGACTTTCCAGTTATAATATCTTCTAAACTATCGATATCAGAAAAAGATCGCTTAGTGCAGGTTCTTAAACAACATAAAAAGGCAATAGCATGGAAGATCACGGATATCAAGGGAATCAGTCCTACTTACTGCACTCATAAAATCTTAATGGAAACGGATTTTAAGCCAGTTCTACAACCATTAAGAAGATTGAATCCAAATGTGAAAGACGTTGTCAGGAAAGAAATCATTAAACTATTGGATTCATGATTAATCTATCCTATTTCAGATAGTCCGTGGGTAAGTCCAATACATGTCGTACCAAAGAAAGGTGGATTGACAGTGGTACCTAATGAGAAGAATGAATTAATACCAACAAGGACGGTAACAGGATGGAGAGTTTGTATCGATTACCGGAAATTAAATGATGCTACCAGAAAATATCATTTTCCATTACCATTTATTGATCAAATGATAGAAAGGTTAGCAGGAAAAGAGTTCTATTGTTTTCTGGATGGATTTTCAGGATATTTTCAAATACCAATTGCAGCTGAAGATCAAGATAAGACAACATTCACTTGTTCGTTTGGTAATTTTGCTTATAGAAGAATGTCGTTTGGTTTGTGTAATGCACCAGCTACATTTCAACGTTGCATGATCGCGATATTTCATGATATGGTGGAAGATTTTATGGAAGTATTTATGGATGATTTCTCGGTATTTGGGGATTCATTTGATGTTTGTTTAGAAAATTTAAAAAGGATGTTGCAAAGATGTGAAGGTGCGAATCTAGTTCTTAATTGGGAAAAATGTCATTATATGGTTTGAGAAGGGATTGTATTAGGACATAAAATATCAAAGATAGGAATTGAGGTGGATAAAGCAAAGATTGAGGTTATTTCAAAATGACCTTATCCTACTAATGTAAAGGGAATAAGGAGTTTCCTAGGCCATGCCAGATTTTATAAAAGATTTTTCAAAGATTGTGATACTATTGAATCATTTGATGGAAAAAGATGCTAAGTTCGAGTTTACAGATGAATGCAAACAGTCGTTTGATGCCTTAAAGGAAAAGTTGATATCTGCTCCGGTAATGATTAGTCCAGACTGGAATTTACCTTTTGAATTAATGTATGATGCTAGAGATTATGCAGTAGGAGTTGTTTTGGGACAGAAAATTGATAACAAGTTTAAGCCAATCTATTATGCCAGTAAGACATTAACAGATGCTCGGGAAAATTATACAACTACGGAAAAGGAACTTTTGGCAGTAGTTTTTGCATTCGATAAGTTCCGTTCTTATCTTGTCTTAACTAAAACTGTGGTTTATATTGACCATTCTGCATTGAAGTATTTGTTTAATAAGCATGATGCGCGCCCTCGTTTATTGTGATTGATTCTTTTATTGCAGGAATTCGATATTGAAATTAAAGACAAGAAAGGAGCTGAAAATGTCGCAGCAGATCATTTGTCAAGGTTGGAAAATCCGGAATTAGAAATACTACATGAAGAGGAAATTCAAGATACATTTCCTGATGAGAAGTTGATGACAGCACAAGAAATAATGAATATACCTTGGTTTGCAAATTATGCAAGTTATTTGGTTACTAAGATTTTACCAAGGATGGATTACCAAAAGAGAAAAACATTCTTTTCTGATTTAAAGTATTATTTTTGGGAAGACCCATTTCTTTTCAGGTATTGTGCAGATGGTATAATTAGACGTTGTGTACATGGTGAAGAAGCTCAGCAAATTATAAAGCATTGTCATGAAGGACCAGTTGGAGGTCATAATGGACCAAGTTACACGGCAAAGAAAATATTTGATGCAGGATTTTATTGGCCGACGATTTTTAAAGATACATATGCTTTTGTTAGGAATTGTGATTCATGTCAGAGAGCTGGAAATATTTCTAAAAAAGATGAGATGCCACAGACTAATATACAGGTTTGTGAGATATTTGATATCTGGGGTATTGATTTCATGGGACCATTTCCTACAAATCACGGTAATAAGTATATATTAGTTGCTGTGGATTATGTTTCCAAGTGGGCAGAGGCGAAGGCATTACCTACAACTGATGCAAGAGTTGTGGTAAAATTTCTTAAACAGTTATTTGCAAGATTTGGAACTCCTAAGGCATTGATTAGTGGGGGTACTCAATTTTGCAATACTCAATTGGAGAAAGTATTAAAGAGATATGGAGTTAGTCATAGGATTGCTACACCTTATCATCCACAGACAAGTGGACAAGTTGAAAATACAAATCGAGCAATAAAACGTATTTGGAACGTTCTGTCGGATTAAACAGAAAAGAGTGGTCAGAGAAATTAGACGACGCACTTTGGGCATATAGGACCGCATTTAAAACACCTACAGGTTGTACTCCTTATAGGTTAATTTATGGGAAAGCTTGTCATTTACCAGTGGAAATAGAACACAAAGCATATTGGGCACTTCGGGAATGCAACATGGATACCCATGAGGTTGGTAGGCATCGCTTTTACAGTTACATGAGTTAGATGAGCTTCGTTGGAATGCTTATGAAAATTCAAGGCTTTATAAAGAAAGGACGAAGAAATGGCATGATGCGAGACTTCGGGGAAATAAAGACTTTGTTGCTGGAGAACATGTGCTTTTATATAATTCCCGTATTCGTTTATTTCCAGGTAAATTAAGATCAAGATGGAGCGGACCATATGTGATTCACCAAGTTCATGCTAATGGAAGTGTGGATTTAATAGCACTTGATGGAAATATTTTTAAGGTCAATGGACATCGTTTAAAGAAATATTATGAAGGAACTGTGGAGCATTTTTCAGATATATCTTTGGAAGTATAGGTTACAGGATTTGGTCGAACTTACCGACATTTAAACAAAAGTGCTTCTCAGGAGACAACCTGTGTTTATTTTTATATATGTTATGATTTTTATTTTATTTTCAGGAATGAACTTTGTAGGTGTATTCATTGGAAACCCTCACGAGACTATAACTCGTCCACTCAGGATACCGAGGGGTTTAAAGGCTTATTGCATATGCTAAATGCAATCGTGATTAACTACGAAAGTGTGGATGTTGTATATTATTTTTCAAGAGATCAAGGAATCAACCAAGCAGAATTTTTCTTAGCCAATGATGAATTTTGAAAATTCAGTCAGGGGAGTTTTTCTGTTCTATTTTTCTTTCCCTTACTCACTTTTAATAATCAGGATGTATTCAGAAGTATAAATATAGATTGTTTAAAGTGGATAAATATATTAGTAATCATTCATGAGCTATATATTGCACGAATAATAATAATTTTTATTTATACATTATAGTTATCCATGTTAATTAAATTGTTTAAATTTTTAAGTTATAAAACAGGTTTTTAATTTTGGTATTCTGATTTTTGAATATTAAGTTGATGCTTATTTTTAAATTTTATTCAGTATTCTACTTGAGGACAAGCAGAACTTAAGTGTGGGGATATTTGATAAACATCAAATAGATACTATATTTTATATTATTTATCCCTATATTTGTATACATTTTATGCATTTATATGATTTTAGATACTTATTTTGTTAATATTTGTAGAAATGTATTTTAATTGAAGATTGGAGAAAAAGAACGAAAATAAGACTGAAACTGAAGAAATTAAAGCAATTGAAGAAAAGAAGACTTAAACCTTAAAGAAATGAAGACTAAAATGATAATATTGAAGAACTGGGCCAAGAAAACAAGTGAATCCGTTTAAAGAAGAAAGAAAAGCCCACATTGAAGCCCAAACCGATTTTGGAATATTCTGGAATTACAATCCAACCGGCGGTTGGATTAACCAACCGGCGGTTGGGGTTAAGGGGTTCAAGGCGGTGGAAAAGCACAGAGTTGGAGTGGGATTCAATTAACTCCAACCGGCGGTTGGAAGTCCCAACCGGCGGTTGGAGGGCCGGCCAGAAACATTATAAATAGAGGCTTAGTTTTAGCTAAACCATATACGATTCTTAGAATACAAAGTCGAATATTAAGGTTTAAGGTCGACTTTAGGTGCGAATTTGGAGGCTAAGGAGCTAGGGTTTGAAGGTTTTCAACCCTAGGAAAAGCTAGTTCGTCAATTGGTTCGGTTTCTTTATCCTTGTAACTTCACTAACCTTTTGGGTTACTATGGATATTGTTTATTTGAATTAATTACTTGTTAGATTTTCATTATGAATGTTTAAATGTATGTTTATTATGTTTATTATATGAATTATATGTTTATGTTGGAACTATATTATTGAATATTATTATGCAAGAATTATGTGTTATATTATGTTAATGCTCATAATTAACTGATTTATAGATAAACTCACTAACCTTTTGGGTTTTTAAATTAAGTGATTATGTTTCATTAGATGTTAAGTAGCATTATAATTCAACCGACCCTGGAATTGCATCAATAATATGTTGATAGCTCTTAATAAATAGTGATACTTTACATAACCTTTGACTGTATTGCTATATGAGAATTGTCATAACCTTTGAGGTTTTCTACATTAGTAAATCACAATAATAATAGCCAACACGCAAATAGACATAAGTTGATATAATAAGTTTAATAAATAATAGTTTAAATAGTCATAATCTTCTATCCAATTAAGTATTCTTAAGTTGTTCCTTAAAACTTATTTATTGAGAATCGGTATCAATTATATATATGTTCGATCAGAACTAAAACGTCCCCCCTATCTTGTATATTATTGTAAATTTGTATATTGACTGTAATAATTGTAATTAGAATAAATAAATAGTTAGTTATAGATTAAATCACGTTCCCTGTGTTCGAATCTGGACTTACTTATAGAACTATATTCTATGATCAGGATAACACTTGCCTGAATTGTGTGATAGTATTATTTAGTATTTCCTTAATTAAAACTTGTGATTATAATTGCGTATACTTAGCACACATCAACTAGTATGGCGACCTAAAGCTGCGTACAGCTGGAGCAGAAACTTGCCTGAAAATGCAGCGATGAGTGTGTGTTTTTCCTGTGAATTTTGGTTGCTCTTCTTACTCAAATGATGGAGGTAGTGGTGTATTTGTACACCAAAAACAAGCATAATTGAAGCTTTAATCACCATGATTAAATTCATTAAATATTGATCATTAAAGAGGCTCTTGATCACCACCTGCTGTAACTGATGTGAACTGGAAAGTCGGGTCAGACCTGGTGGGTCAAACATATCCACTTAACTTGATGGGTCACAGGTCAGATTATATGAAACATGGGCTGGGTCAAAACAGGCCCAAAACAGACCCCCTTAAGTTCCTTATTTCCAACATCAAACACCTCACTTTGAAGCACGATATCTCATTCACCACAACATAACTTTGGACACATATTATACCGTTATGAAGCTCTTGCGAAAAGCTACATAACCATATAAAATGTCACTCATAAATATTGTATATAGATATACATATTTAGGTCCAAAGTTTAGGAAAATTGCACTTGAAACCCAAATTTTTCAACAATCCCCCACATGAATAGATATCGATCTATAACACATGAACATACTGCATTCTCAACAGTTAAGTCTTGCACAGGAAAGGTAGGTGTTACCCTTTGAACCTTCCCTTATGAAACATACTTAGTCTCCTGGCTCTTACTAGATGCAATGTCTTTGAACTGATCTGCTACTTGTGTAGATGACAATACATTTCACACATGACTCTCCCTGACAGTTTCAACTCCTCATAGTCGTGTCCATTATGGTCTCGAACACTAGCCTGGTTCTGCGAGAGCTCTAGGAATTGTGCCCAATAATTACTTTCGAAGCGACCCCACTTCTCTCTCACATAGGTGATTATTAAGTAATCATTAAAAGCTTAACGCTTAACCTCACATCATTTTCACTAATTACTAGGAATGGACTAGGAAGTTTATGAAAACTCCCCCACAGTGACCTCACTTAGTTAATACTATTAGGTTGTCCTATTGAACCTAGATCTTGGGATCTCTAGTCAACTAGGTTAGGTTTCCTTCATATAAACTCATTCATTCAAGGGCTTTAGTCCCATTCCTCTTGACGACCTATACACTACCTCTCTGCTTAAGCCTTTTGTAAGCGGATCCGCTATATTATCGGTTGACTTCACGTAGTCAATAGTGATAATTCATGTTAGTAGTTGTCGTATCGTATTATGCCTACGTCGTATATGCTGATACTTACCGTTATACATTATGCTATGAGCTCTGCCAATGGCCGATTGGCTATCACAATGTATACATATGGCCGACACCGGCTTAGACCATTCTGGTATGTCCTCGGTGAACTGACGTAGCCATTCTGCCTCTTCTCCACATTTATCTAAATGATAAACTCAGATTCCATTGTGGACCTAGCTATAACTGTTTGTTTACAAGACTTCCAAGATATAGCTGCACCACCAAGTGTGAATACATATCCACTGGTTGCTCTGGTATCCTTTATATCAGATATCCAATTTGAATCAATGTATCCTTCGATAACAGCTGGATATCTATTATAATGCAGTCCATATTCACGAGTGAATCTCAAATACCTGAGCAGTCGAGTTATGCTTTTCCAATGCTCAGAACTTGGATTACTCGTATATCTACTTAACCTACTCACAACATAAGCTATGTCAGGTCTAGTGCAACTCATCAAATACATTAGACTGCCAATTATTCTTGAGTATTCAAGTTGGACCACAGGCGCTCCTCTATTCTTAGCTAGATGTTGACTCGTATTAATAGGAGTCCTAGCTATGTTAGAGTCATTCGCATTAAATTTCTCAAGAATTTTGTCCACATAGTGTTTTTGACTCAACACAAGTCCATCATGGGTTCTTATGATTTTGACTCCAAGAATCACATCAGCTAAGCCCATATCCTTCATGTCAAACCTGGATTTCAACATGTCTTTGATAGATTTTATCATCTCATTATTGCTTCCAATAATAAGCATATCGTCCACATATAGACATAAGATGACATATCCACATGCCGTGTCTTTCACATAGACACACTTGTCACACTCATTTATTTTGAACCCGCATTCTAACATGACGTGATCAAACTTTTGATGCCATTGTTTTCGAGCTTGTTTCAATCCATACAATGACTTGACGAGCTTACAAACTTTTCTTTCTTGACCCGGGGACATAAATCCTTCGGGTTGCTCCATATAAATCTCTTCTTCTAGATTTCCATTAACAAAAGCTGTTTTGACATCCATTTGGTGAACTTTCAAATTTCTAATGGCGGCGATGGCAAGCACCATTCTTATAGAAGTTATTTAGGTTACCGGCGAATAGGTATCAAAATAATCGAGACCTTCTCGCTGCCTATAACTCTTAATCACCAATCTAGCCTTATATTTATTAATGGTGCCATTGGCTTACATCTTTTTCTTGAAGATCCATCGATAGCCTAGTGGTTTGCATCCCGGAGAAAGATCCACTAGCTCCCACGTGTGATTTTGTAAAATCGAGTCTATTTCACTTTTGATTGCTTCTTTCCATTGAGGTCCTTCCGAAGAAGTAATTGCCTCTCGGTAAGTTTGTGGATCACTTTCTACCATGTAAGAGACAAAATCAGGACCAAAAGATCTCTCAATCCTAGCCCTTTTACTTATTCTAGGCTCAACCTTTTCTTCCGCGGTTTGTTTTTGTCTTTCTAGACTATCGAGTCTATCATCATAATTAACCTCATTAGGTTGTTCAAATGAACTTAGACAAGGAAACACAATTTCAAAGAATGAAGCATTCCTTGATTCCATAATAGTATTCTTTTGTATCTCGGGAATTTTAGACTCGTGCACAAGAAACCGATAGGCACTACTATGGTGAGCATATCCAATAAATATACTATCCACCATCTTTGATCCTCTCTTTAGTGCTTTAGGTGGTGGGACGACCACCTTGGCTAGGCACCCCCACACTTTCAAGTATTTGTATGAAGGTGTTTGTCCCATCCATAATTCATAAGGAGTTTCATCCTTCTTTTTACGGGGTATCCTATTTAAAAGATAATTAGCCGATAAAATGGCTTCCCCCCACATGTGCTGGCTCACCCCAGAACTTATCAACATGGCATTCACCATTTCTTTTAAGGTGCGGTTCTTTCTTTCAGCAATTCCATTTGACTGAGGCGAATAGGGTGCGGTGAACTCATGTCTAATTCCATGTTGTGAACAAAAATCAGCAAATGGAGATACATATTCACCTCCCCTATCGCTCCGAATGACCTTAATTTTCTTGTTGAGTTGGTTCTCAACTTCGTTTTTGTACAAAACAAATTTATCAATTGCTTCATCTTTACCTTTAAGTAAATATACATATCAATACTTGGTGCAATCGTCAATAAATGTGATGAAATACTGTAACACCCCCAAATTCGTTGATTTTGTTTAGCGGGAGCATTTTGTTAAGTATGGGGAGTGCCACAATACACAGTACATGCATACGTATCAAAACTTATGATTACACAGAACATAATATATTAAGATGCCAAAAGTAATAGTTACAAAGTTTACGATTCATCGAATCGTACAAGTTGAAAAGTAATTAAGTTACAAAAGTAGATTTCGTAAATATGACTAAACAGCTTAGTTATATAAAAGAAATCCAGTTGTCAAAAGTTGGCATCATATTCCTTCGGGGGTCGCCTACGTTCCACGTGTGTAGGATGTCTTACATGCAGCTAATTCCCTGAAAAACATAGTAAAAGTCAACAACGAGGTTGAGTGAATTCACAGGTTTTATGTTTGCAAATAGTTGAATCAAGTTTGTAAGCACAGTTGTTAAAACCAATACGTTCACAAATAGTTATTGCCATAATAGTTAAGTAAATGTTTTGTGTAATGTTATCCAAATATAGTTCGGTTGGGATGTTACCCAAAATACAGTTCGCGTGGGATGTTACCCAAAGTACCATTTAAGTGAGATGTTACCCAAAATACAGTTTGTAATAAGTTGTTGGTCGTTCTCCAGCGTTTCCAAAACAGTACTGGTCATTCTCCGGTCAAAAGACGTACGGGTCGTTCTCCTGTCCAAACTCGGCCAGTCGTTCTCTGGCAATAAATACTGCTGGTCGTTCTCCAATTAAACACAGTACCGGTCGTTCTCCGGTCAAAAGACGCACGGGTCGTTCTCCCGTCTAAACTCGACCAGTCGTTCTCTGGCACTAAAATACGTTGCTGGTCGTTCTCCAGCGTTTACATAAAAGTACCGGTTGTTCTCCGGTTTTCCAAACAAGTTTTATCACGTTTATAGTATGAAAATGTTGTTTCATAAATACCAGTTTTGTTGTAAAGGTTCAACAGTTCAAAGTACTCAAATCGTGCGAGTAAACAAGTATGATAACAATCATGTAAGCAAAAGTAGTTATGGCAATCAGTAAAGCAGTTGACTATGTTTTCTACCCCTGTTCAAAAGTAGTAAAGCAGTAAAAGTAGGGGTTGTGAACTCACCTGTTGAGTTGAGTATGTTCGAGTGCTAGCAAAACCTAAAGCCCAAGAGGTCTAGTCGAAATCTCCTAACGCCCTAAACGTATGAGATTTTAATAAGTACGGGGATGTCTAAGTCGACCATCCATGTTAGCGTTCGTACAACTAAGTTATGTCCAAAGTATTTGTTTAACGTTTACGTTTGTATTTCGTAGTTGTGAAAATGTATATGACTCGTTGGTAACTATTTGTGATAGTAATCTCTGAACACATTTTTATATTTGTTTCATTGTGGTTCATAAAGTATGAAATTGTGTACGGGGGTCCGGGGGCAGCGTCCCTAGTAGCGGGGTCCAAGGGGCAGAGCCCCTGCCTGGGGTCGAGCTGCCAGGTCAGCTCGGAAAATTTTTATTTCTGCTATGTTGCTGTAGTAAAAACGCATTCGAAATTTCATTTCGGAGTATAATCAGGTGGTAAAATCTCATCCTAAACACTTAGTGAAAAAGTTGTAAACTTTCTGTTTTAGCGTCACTTGAGGCGTCACTTGCCTTGGGGTAGCGACACTTAGGAAGTGTCGCATAAAATGGTAAGTTCTACATTATTAGCGTCACTCGAGGAAGTGAAGCATATGGGGCGTCACTTAAATAAGTGACGGGTACAAGTGTCGGGTCAAAATCAGTATTCGAGTATAGGCGTCACTTAAGCTAGTGACGCATGGTAGTGACGGGTAGAAGTGTCGGTGTAAGTGCCGAAAAAAGAGGGTTTGTAGCGTCACTTGGTGAAGTGACGCAAAAAGAGGGCTTTATGCGACACTTAGTGCGTCACTTAAGTGACACGGTACTGTTTTTGGGCCTGATGCGTCACTTAGACTGTTCGTAAATCAGTTTAAAAACAATAAATTTAAGCTTCGATTTGGACATAATCAGTTGATAAAAACGCTAAAACATGGTATATTAAGTATTATAAACATGAGATATCAAAGAAAATAGCTAGATTTAAGAGTTTGCGGGATTGTCAGGATCTTACAAAGTTGTCATCGTGAAAATCCCAGAAGATGGAAGTGTAGATCTCGTTGTCGTGGTCGTTTTTCTCTAAATGAGTTATGTGATTTGAGGTGTTTTAATGGTAGTATTTGGTGATTTTTGTGGTGGATTTAGAGAGATTTGAGAGAAAATGGGGTAGAGAGAGAGAGAGAGTGGAATTGAAAAATGAAAGGAAAGTGAGGTGGGGGTGAGGGTGGGAGCCGGTTTTGGTATGCAAAAAGGGGAGGGGACTTTGTCCAAATTTGTGGTATTTAACCCGTGTTTGTTTACCCGATCGTTGCATGTTATAATATTTTAAATAATAAATTTTTAAATACGCATTCCATTATATTTTTAATTGGGATATTTATAAAACTAATCTAGTTGAGTTTATAAAATATTAAACTTTATTTTGTTTCAGTTTTACGTAATAAATGTCATTCGTTACGAAATACTTGTAAATATTATCGACATAATATTTAATAGACGTTAATGTTATATAATAATTTCATATTGTTAAATAATTTTGTTCACCAACAGTCATGTATTTTTTCGCGTTGTTTAAATTGTTCTGTACATAATTACAACTAATTATGGATAAGTAACACTACGCGTATTAACTAGTTGGGCTTTGCTAGACTTACCTCTAAAAGTAGTTGTGATTTCACTCAAAGTTAGGAAATTAGCCTAAAATGCAAATGTTTAGTGCTCGTAAGCGCGTTTAAATTTGCGGGGTGTTACAAATACTTATTTCCACCTTGTGTTGGAATCGATTTTAAATCACACACATCAGTGTGAACTATGTCAAGGGGTTCGGTTTTTCTTTCAACCGAATGAAAGGATGATCTTGTCATTTTTGCTTCAACACATGTTGGACATTTATAATTTGAGTCAATATGAAATGTTGGTATGTAATTTAATTTTATCAAGCGACGAATAGAATTAAAATTAACATGTCTAAGTCGACCATGCCAAACATTAGAGGACTCAAGCATATAAGCAGAACTAGTAGATGCTTTATTCATTTCATTCTTAGTCACCATTACATTTAGCTTAAACATACCATCTAGGGCATAGCCCTTACCAACAAACATACCATTCTTACTAAGGACAACTTTGTCTGACTTAAACACTAATCTAAAACCAAACTTGTTGAGCAACCATCCCGACACAAGATTCTTACGAATCTCGGGAACAAACAAGACACTTTTGAGCTTAAGCTCCTTTCCTGATGTCATCTTCAACACAACATCTCCCTCCCCATTGATCTCGGCAGTAGAGGAGTTACCCATGAACAATTTCTCCCCATTGTTCACCTCTTTAAACGTGTTAAAAAGGCTCTTATCGGAAGACACATGATGGGTAGCTCCCGTATCAACCCACCAGCCTTTAACATCCGATCCAATAAGATTAACTTCCGAAATCATGGAAGTAATATCGGAAACCATAGCCACAAGATCCATGTCATCATCAACCATATTTGCTTGACGCGGGGCATCTTGTTTAGGCTGTTTGCATTTAGCCGCTTTGTGACCCGGTTGGCCACAACTATAGCACTTCAACTTCTTCTTGAAAGTTCCACTCTTAGCACCAAGATTCTCACTTTTACCCTTGCCTTTCTCATTAGCTTTGCCTTTCTTATTTTTGGAAGATTGTCCCACTTCAACCACATTAGCCTTGGAAGAATCATTAGAATAAGTATTCTTTAGTGCTAACTTGTTGTCTTCTTCAATCCTAAGACGAACAATCAAATCTTCCACAGTCATCTCTTTCCTTTTATGCTTAAGGTAGTTTTTAAAGTCCACCCAACTAGGAGGTAACTTCTCAATCATGGATGTCACTTGAAACGTCTCACTCAAATGCATTCCCTCAGAATGAATATCATGCAAAACCACTTGAAGATCTTGCACTTGGCTCATAACAGTCTTTGTATCAATCATCTTAAACTCCAAGAATCGGGCAACCACATGTTTCTTTGACCCAGCATCCTCGGTTTTATATTTTTGGTCCAAAGATTCTCAAAGTTCCTTAGCCGTTGTTGCTTTGCAATAAACATTATAGAGAGGATCAACTAGCCCATTCAACACATAGTTCCGACATAGGAAATAGGAATGTTTCCATGCATCAATGGCACTAACAACTTGATTATCGGCATCCCCTTCAGCAATTTGAGGAGCAACTTCGGTTAGGAATCGAGCCAAGTTCAAAGTAGTGAGATAAAAGAACATTTTCTGCTGCCATCTTTTAAAATGCCACCCAGAAAATTTCTCAGGCATTTCGGCATGATTAGCCACGGTGTTAGCTAATGGCACGGCTGTTGGGATCACGGGTGTTGCACTCACGGGTGGGACACTTGAATAAGCCATTTCTGAAAATGCAACGAAACCCAAGTTAAACAAAACGTTAAATTAAGCAACAAATGCTAACTGTTAAGAAAACGGAATATAAATTGTAGCTCTAAGTACTGTTTTCCAGAACTTTAAAATTCATCGACTAAACTATATTGTTTTGATTAAAACATAGATTTCAGTCGAGAATAACCACCAATTGGGTTAGTCAGTAAAATGTGTTAACCACAAATCGATTTTGAGTCAACTCACAATCTGTTTGGAAAAGAAAGATACGTTCGGATACAAAACTCATTTGAACCAAACCACTATATCTTTCCTGTATTTATACTAGATATGATCCGAAAACAAAACTAATTTGAACTGATGTAAATGGAAAATATAACTATATAAATTCAGTTTCTGTAAAGTGTAAACATTTTCTGTTTATATTAAACTAAACATGTACTAGTTACTATTTTAACTTATTTAACCGTAACAAACAGCAAACAAAAATAGTTCAGCCCCAAAGCAAACAATATAGAGATTCCTTAATGTACTGGACTATATACTGGACATAAGAAAATGTAAAACGTAAGATCAGAATTTAGTTTAAAAAGGCATATTGCTGATCATTTATGGGACACATATCAATATTAATCAATTTAATTTGATAATATGATAAAGTGAACAAAATATAAGACAAGCTGTATTGACCAAAAGAGAATCTTAGCAACACGTTGCTATACTCATGAAAACATATATTGCAATGTTTCTCAAAGAAACAATTTAAAAAGGATGAGTTAATTTTGTTTTCGTTATACGAGTGTCAAACATAAACTTATAAAACTAATCTGCAACTTGCAAGCAAACAATAATAGATACTAGTCTCGATACAAAACTGGTTCATACGTAACATAGTAGACTAATCAGTTTGCTTTGGAAAGAATGTAATACACATAAACTCAATCGTATGAAAAATCTCAGTTTGTATCGTATCTGTTTTAAGACTTTAGGAACATAGTTTAGTATACAAACTGAGTTTTATTGACATTCACAATAATCAGAGTACAATAACATAAACATTCCCATGAATACAGAAAATAAAAGACAGTAACGACAAAGTAAATTTGGTCGGAGCTTGCGTTGAACGCAATTCCTTTAAAATAGATACGAGCCTGTTTCCCACGGTACGGCGGCCTAAAGCTGTGTACAGCCGGAGCAGAAACTTGCCTGAAAATGCAGCGATGAGTGTGTGTTTTTCCTGTGAATTTTGGTTGCTCTTCTTACTCAAATGATGGAGGTGATGGTGAAGCTTTAATCACCATGATTAAATTCATTAAACATTGATCATTAAAGAGTCTCTTGATCACTACCTGCGGTAACTGATGTGAACTGGAAAGTCGGGTCAGACCAGGTGGGTCAAACATATCCACTTAACTTGATGGGTCACGGGTCAGATTATATGAAACATGGGATGGGTCAAAACAGGCCCAAAACAGACCCCTCAAGTTCCTTATTTCCAACATCAACACCTCACTTTGAAGCACGATATCTCATTCACCACAACATAACTTTGGACACATATTATACCGTTATGAAGCTCTTGCGAAAAGCTACATAACCATATAAAATGTCACTCGTAAATATTGTATATAGATATACATATTTAGGTTCAAAGTTTGAGAAAATTGCACTTGAAACCCAAATTTTCCAACAGACCATGCATATTATAATAATTGGCTTTGGGCATGAGTGCAACCTTAAGCTTTTCTTGAAAGTGAATGAATGAAACTCATTTGTTCACCATTCTTCAAACTGAAGCAAGCATCTATACTACATATCTATAATCAACTTCTTCATCCTTGAAGATTTACTTTAAAGTATTAATACCCAACTTTCGGTAGCACCTGTGAAAGTGAATTGTGGAATAACTCCAAGATAACTTAATTTAGAAGGGGGTTTTCTTTTATGAATATATTTAGGTAGAGTTTGTATCCCCTATTTCATGTTCTTTCCATTCACCTGAAACCTTGTGAGTATGTATAGAATGAGATGAAAATCATATTCTTTGAGAGTGGGAAGTAATCTAAAATGTCGAGAAGACAAACACAAATGCATGCTTACATGGTTTGATGTTTGATAATTATGTTTTCATATGGACTAGACCTCATCCGGGATTAGTGATAACGGAGTGGAAGTTTTGGTTATATCTTAAAAAGTGCATTAATAGCACTTCAATTGTTAGCATCTCGATTTTCCAAATTTTAATATGCTTAAATCTATTTGGTCAATCTCTTTGTATTAACTTGCTACATACTATTCAAACATACCGGTATTCAAGCCCCTTGGTATAATTTCATTGATATGATACATGCAGCCAACTATAAGGGTACTTTTTGTGTTAAAATATGTGAGAGTTTGCTTGAGGACAAGCAAAGATTAAGTGTGTGATATTGATAACGCCTACATTATACATATTTTATGAGGCGATATCCCCATACTTAA
Organism: Pseudognaphalium luteoalbum; assembly: GCA_963422505.1. Classification (NCBI taxonomy): domain Eukaryota; kingdom Viridiplantae; phylum Streptophyta; class Magnoliopsida; order Asterales; family Asteraceae; genus Pseudognaphalium; species Pseudognaphalium luteoalbum. Next base: position 45,979,688 of record OY730194.1, read on the forward strand.
GGAGGAAATGTTGGCTTAATCCGTGAATTCGATACTTTGTTTCTTACTTTGCATTTCTAGGCTCGAGTTGTAGCGAAGATGAAAGAGTAGCATATTTGGAATGGAAATTGAAGAAATCATGGAAGCCGAGGAGGATGGAAGAAGATATGTCTATGTATTCGATATTTGCATAGCCATGTACCCCCTTATGATCCCCTGATGGAAACTTCTTTCATCTCAACAATTCACGTAGCTATGCTCCTTCATTTAATATGCCCATGCTTTTCAGACTTTAACTATAGTCAAAGTTGCTCAACAATTTCACGTGGCCATGCTTTCAGTTTTCACATAGCCGTGTAGTTTAAATAGCCACTTGAGTTTCAGAAAAGAATGACCGCACTTTCGGGATTTACATAGCTACATAAAACATGCAGGCTGCTCCTATATAAAGAGATAAAATTAGGGTTTCAAAGCATCTTTTTTCACCCTCTCACCCAAAAACGGCCAGGGATTTCCAAGGGCTATAGAGGACTTTAGTTGGAGATTAAAAAGATCAACGAACGATATAAGAAGATCATTACATTATTGCTTAATTCAAGACCTAAAATAGGTTTTGTTCTTTCATTTCTTTGGCAAAACATGAACATGTGTGTGTGAATCTTTTGCTAGTTATGTTTCAAGACCAATGTAGTAATTGATCTCGTCGAGTACTTGGTTACGATTTAAATAGCCAAATGCTCAATAAGTTACCTCGATAAGAGCCTGTTGAACATTGGGATAAGCAGTTCCTCGGATGGACCGCCCCGATAATACCCCGCTGGGGTTTGGGTGAGGATGAGGATTGCTTAGAATAATGAGGGTGGGGTTGGGGCTGACACCCCCGCATCAAACCTGCCTCATTGCCATTCTTATTTGTAACGAGGATTCTTCAGGATTGTTACATGCCCACGCCGGATCAAATCAATAATTATTCACTACGTTTCAAAATAAATGTCTATATTATTATTTATCATTATCCTAAAATAAATTGTACACTTAAAATAATAATTAATAAAAAATATTATACTTCTCAATTAACCCTCATTTATAAATATAAATACTTTAGTTTTTATATAAATTCAGACAAACATGTCATTATTATAAAGGTAAAAATGACATTTATCAAGCATGTCTTAATCCTAACAAATATGATATTTTTTCATCAAACAAACTATTAACATCCCATATAATACAACTTTAAATAATTTGTGTACTAAAGTAATGAAGTGTCTACTTAAAAAAAATCTCAAATAATAAAGCTTGAAATAATTTGTGTACTAAAGTAACGAAGTCTATACTTAAAAAAAAATGACACGTGAAAATATCTGAATAAAACTGGTACTGTTCATTGCCTTCAAAGGTTGATTATATGTTGGAATTATTTAAAAAAAATACTTTAATGTTTAATTGTGCGGTTAAGACCATTTGCATTGAAGATTGAACTATCAATGGTTTAATACATTTTCACATCAGTATTATGTTTTATAAATAAAATCTCTAAACTTTATTGTTGTCATGTCATTGTACCTTTTAAATTACTTTTCATTTAAATTTTATATCTATATTATTTTATACCTCTAATAAATATACTATGTACAAAGTTAGGTCTACCCTAAAGGGTTTGGTGATGGTTGGAGCTAGGGATGACAACGGTTACACGATTCACTGGATATCCATCCGATCCATTCACTTAATGGTGGATATGGACGATCTAGATGGATAAATAGCGGATATGAATATGAATGATAATTTATCACCCATGGATTTATCCGTTATCATCCGAAATACACACACACACACACATATATATATAAACCATAAACTATTAAGGTGTTATTGATTATATAAAGTTGTTAATTTTAAATATCTTATGTATATTTGAGGGTCTTTTTGTATAATTTATTTATATAGCAAATCTATATATATATATATATATATATATATATATATATATCACACCGAGCTAAATTTTGTAAATAATAATACTATGTTAATCAAATTATAAATAAATTGATAATATAGTACATTTCTTTCTTAAATTTATAAAAATAAATTAAATTAACAATAAAGAATTTTCTAAGCCTACTAAAGTTATGAAACCTCTTTTCTTTATTAATTTAATTAGATTTAAAATAACTATAACAATAATAATAAAATAATAAATATTTAACTATAATCCAATTTTAAAATTAAATGCCTTAAACCCTCATCCTATATTATATATTTAAAGTTATTTAAGATAATAATATTAAATTAAAGATGAATAGAAAGTGAAGTAAAAGTGTCATGATAGACAAATGTAAAATGGTAAAAGTATGATTTTTTTTAAAAGAGTTTTTTGCCGAAAAATGAATCAATAGTTCAGTTTTTTGTATTTTCGGATATCAACTAAGTTTTTTCTTTAAAAATGAACCACTAATTTAAAATCGATCATTTTCGTGTATATGCTAACATTTGAAACGGTCGTCGAGGATTATACAGCTGATGATTTTTTCTTAAAGATGTATTTTGAATTGATCATAAGCGTTTGAATTGCTATATAATCATCGACGACCGTTTCAAATGTTAGCATATACACGAAAATGATCGATTTTAAATTAATGATTCATTTTTCGGCAAAAAAATTAGTTGATACTCAAAAATACAAAAAACTGAACTATTAATTTAGTTTTTTGAAAAAAAACCCTTTTTAAAATTATGTGTAGCTAAACACCACTAGTTATGTTTCAAAGTGATGCTTATTAGTGATGTATGATTACAATTTAGTGTTTACTAATCATCGCCCGGTAATCAATAATTTTGTACGAAAAATTAATTTAAGGTCTATACTAAATTGAAAAGGACACTAGGGACTCACACCGGCAGGGTGTTGTGGTCCATGTCTATATCAACAAAACGATACCAAGTATCTGGCAACTAAATTCGATCATCATTTCATGGCAACAATTAAGGAAAAGATCGTGTGTGTAACAGGTGCAGGTGGTTTCGTAGGATCTTGGTTAGTTAAGCTTTTGCTTTCTAAAAACTACACTGTTCATGGCACCGTTAGAAACCCTTGTAATTCTCTTCCTCCTATCATCATCATTATTATTATTATTATTACTTCTTTTTTAATACAAATTGTTGCTTAAAATTTAGGGGTTGTTTACTGTTTAGGATTGTCTATATTATAATAGTATTGGGTGTTAGAGATTGTTTATTTTTTTGTGTTGTCTGCTTGAAAAGTAAGTATGAATTGACTTGTTTATAAAATAAACATAAAAGTTTATCTGATGATGTTTTAACATTTGATTATTTGCTGTAAAAGGCAATCCCAAACACCCCTAAATAACATGTGGCTAGTTTGAAAAATATGCTTGCCTAAACATCTTATTATCAGTATAAGGAACCCCCCTTAATATTTTTGATTTATTTTCAGTGGAAGAGAAATATGCCCATTTGAAGAGACTCGAGAAAGCATCCGAAAACTTGAAGTTATTCAAGGCGGATCTTCTGGACTACGAGTCGATTCGTGCAGCCATTGTGGGATGTGATGGTGTGTTTCATACTGCCAGTCCAGTTCCGTCTAGTTCTGTACCAAACCCTGAGGCAAGTTTTACTCACAGTTTCAGTGTACCTTTGTGTGTTGTCTATTAATGGCAATTTCGACCCGTTTATAAAGAAGATGTTAATTTGGCTAAAATAAATAGACCCAAACATTGACGTATAAAATAGAGTGTGAAACATGACAAATCCAATGCAAAAGATAAAGGAGAAATTTTTTTATAAACACTTGTCAACAATTAAGTGGATTAAGCCATTTTTATAGGTTGATCTTTTAGGCGTGTATAGCATTACTTGTTTTAAGAGATTGGTTAATGTTGGGTTGTGCTATCTTTTTTCATTTGTTGAACGGGTTGAAAGCTGCACAAATACTATTATAAGATTTAAGATTATTTTTGTGATGTAGTCATAATTATCATATTTAAAATGTACAAAGCCTATGTGCAGATCAACCTTACACGGGCAGTTATGACTAGTTATAAAATTGACTGGTTTACCAACCAACTTGCCCCACCCATTTTGCTTTTCTTAAGTCTGACTAATAACTATCAAAAGGTTTATAAGTATCTTCATTGCAGGTAGAATTGATTGAGCCAGCAGTTAACGGTACACTTAATGTACTTAAGGCATGTTGTGAAGTAAATGTTAAGAAAGTTGTGTATGTGTCCTCTGTAGCTGCTCTTGCCATGATACCTAATAAACCCGTGGATCGACCGTTCGATGAGACTTTTTGGTCAGATCAAGAATTCTGCAGATCAAATAATGTAATCAGCTGAACTACTCCTTAATGTTGCCTTGTGATAGTGGCTCTTGTTTTTATTATAAGTGAAATGGTTTTGAACTTTCACTTTCCATTGCAAAAAAATCATGATAAAAAGAATACTTGACTTTGCAAGAATGAAAGATTTTGGACAAATGTGCCACATGTACAACGTCATCTTAAACACTAATTTTCCCCAAATTTTCCAGTCAATCATTATTGCAAACTAGAAGTGGCAAAATGGGTTGGTCTGGCTGGTTGGGTATTGGGTCAAAACAGGTAATCTTTTGTTTATTCCAACAGAGAAGACTAGTAAAAGGAAGGATCAAGATTGTTATATATTTCAGGAGCTAGATCAGTATTTCTTTGGTATGGTTTCTGTTGGCTAAGCCAGAAACATTTAGTCCAAGATTATCTATTTTTAACAAAAAAAGAAAAAGAAAAAAAGGTAGTATGTTTATGATGATGGTTGCTATATTATTTCAATTTTAATGTAGGTTAAGGTTTTTTAAATTTTTCTGAACTACGGTTTGGGTAATGTTTGACCCGTGTCCTTTTTAGCTATATTTTTGGATTTTACTTGTTTGATCCGGTGGGGATGTAACATAAACCGCATTGACCTATTCATAACTCAACGGGTCAAAATTGCCACCTCAATAGGAAGGTAATATGCTTTTTACTGCCTATTTTCACAAGAGGTTCACTTGCAACAAAAAGCCAAGTACAGCCGTTCAAAAGATGTTATAGAATAATATTTATGCATAGTATCAACTGTGCTGTTCAGGATTGGTATTGTCTTTCAAAGACACAAGCAGAAAGTCAGGCTTGGGAATTTTCAAAAAGTAACGGTATCGATTTTCTGTCCGTATGCCCAACTCTTATTATAGGGCCCATGCTGCAGAGCACAATGAATGCTAGTAGCTTGGTTCTTATTAAGCTTCTTAAAGGTTGGTAATTTTATAATGCCAATATGTCGTATTATCTTCTCTATTTGTCTACATCTCTCTTAATATCACGGGTTTGTATTTATTTAAACTAATGATTTCCAAAGTCTACTACGATATATTGCAATTAAACTTGATTGTGAGTTATAAGTGGCATTTTTTATTTCATGTTCGCGTGTCTGCAGAAAGATATGAAGAATTGGAGAACAGACTGAGGCTAATTGTAGATGTACGTGATCTAGCCGAAGCGCTGCTTTTGGTATATGAAAAACCTGAGGCCAATGGAAGATACCTATGCTCGTCACACCAGATCAGGGCTAAGGAATTGGTAGAAATGCTGAAGAAATATTATCCTGACTACAAGTATCCAAATAAGTGGGTTTCCTTCTATATTACTCTTTCTATTCCGTGAATATTTCATTGACTTCCTATTTTAGACATTTTCCAAGTAAAAATAATGGTCGTTAGAAATAAGGGAAAATTGCATAGACATTGCATACACTTTACATTTCTAGTTTGTGATTTCATACTTTCAAAATCAACATTACGTAATCTACACCATGTCTGTGGAATTTGTGCTAAAAAAATACTTGTTACTTTGTTAGTCCGTATTTGATTTGGGTCTCCAAGACATTTGGAACGGATTTTAGATATATTTCTCAATGTGGTTTAACACTTTCCTTCAGTGGTACCAAGTTATACCAGTTAAATCTAAAATTTTAAAAATAGCTGAAGAACCACATTGATATATCTCCATATTTGATTTATAAACAAGATTAATGATATATATAGGTCTGAAATGTCAATCTGAAAATATGTCTAATCCAGTCATTGTTTGACACGTTGCATAACGAATTTCTATCCGTATATTTAGCATTGAAAACATGTCACATGTGTCCCGATTATATTATTTGGTTAATTATTTTAGGTGAACCACTTATTTATAAACAGTTAGGTTCCATTTTAGTTTTAGTAAGAATCAATCTTTTTGGCCAACAAATGTTAATCTAATCGAAAAGATTCGAGCTTTTGTTTGTTTTCTGCCCACACTAACTCTGTTTTACTTTAACGGGCTGGTAGATTTATTGAGCCTAAAGGAATATATACAGTTACATCTGAGAAACTACAGAAGCTGGGATGGAGTTATAGACCACTTGAAGAAACGCTTGTTGACTCAGTCGAGAATTATGCCCAAAACGGTCTTCTGGGTAAGAAATAGATAAGTCTGAACAGTGTTGGTCTTTTCATAAATTCAGCATGTACTCTGCCTTTTGCCTTTCAGTATTGCAATAAGATGAACTTGCGTTGCTTTTGGCCTGAAGTATTTGCTTGCCACCTAGCAGAACAACTTGTGAACCGTATATTGTAACTAATAATGAAAGTTATGTATGCGATAATTGTACATCATGAGATCATTTTCAGTCCGTCGGTCCTATGTTTGTTAGAAAAGTTATTGTGTTTGAAGTTTGTCAGAATGATGTTTAACAAAATACTACGGAGTATATTATAACGAATTTATGTGTTTGCTTAAAAAAATGTTTATAAGAGTTCTTATATAAAAAATAAAAAATTAAATTAAGTTATTTAAACGTTGTGCTACTCCCACTCTTTTACATTCATCTTTTTCTTCACCACACATTACTTATTTACTTACATCTCATTGCTCCAATTTTCAGATGAGCCAAACGAATGTAACAAATCATCCCACGTTGTACCTCGTTTAAGTCAAAAGCGTGTGAACTTTACCCCGTTGGTTCCTTGTCTAAGTCCATCAGTCCTTCACGTATGAACCGTTGATGTGTCAATAAACAACACACTAAGTTTTAAAGGATTTTGGTTTAATTTAGATGCGATAACACACAAAAATTGCAAGTGTACTAATTGTATGGTAGTATAGCTTAGGCGAGACCGAATTGAGCTTCGTTACTTTCACTTTTGTTAATGCTTAGTTAATCGACAATTGGTTTGTTTTAACTTCTAAAATGACAAACAAAAGTAAATTTTATTCTAGCAAGACAATATTTAAACTAACAAACAAGATAATGTAAACTAAAATGCACTGATCTAAAGGGTATTTGTTTAGACTTGATTCCCAATATGATGATGAAGTCGTGTTACAAAGCTTGTGCGAATTGGAAGATTAATATGGAGTTCTCAATATTCCCAATTACTTCCAACTACACACTTGAGTTGAACACTAATGTTGATTTGGTTGTAGATTTGGTTGTTTTTAGACGAATCAAACTCCTAAGTCTAGGTGATTTATACTTACCAATTTAAGGAAAATAGCGTAGAGTTCTCTAAAAAAATGGGTATTTGGGCCACCCACCGGAGACGCTTCACATTTCAATGGAGCATGACCGAACCCCCTACAAGGTCTAATTAACATCGTCGGGCAAATCACCTCCACACATATATCACAACGTCCAAGCCGGTGCTTGCGCGGATTAAGCCTTAACGTTGTGGGCGATGCGTTTCATTGGTGGTTATGATAAATAATACCCATGATAGGTTTCGAACCCATGACCTGAAGGAAGTCATGGGGGCTGTCCTTACAACTAGGCTATTTAAGTGTTCCCAATTACCTTAAATCGTTCATTAAGCACAATTGTTTACCAATTCCAAATGTAAATTAAACTTGTGAAGTCTTCATGGTGTTGTAACTCGAGTATGGAGTTCACCAATGTTACTAGAGTTAGCAACTTGCCTAAAAACATTCATTTTATAACCACACATGGGAATTCTCCTTTGTGTGTTTGATTAATTGTTAAACCCAGTATTACCAATTAATCCCAACTGCAATTTCTAGTTCTATACTCTTGCAATAACTATGAGTTACCAAATAATCATTAACAAACCCCTTAACACTTAGTGATTCCACTTCTAATGTTAAGAAAGTTAACTAGTTAGTTTTATAGTTAAATAAGTCAAACAATGGATAGTCAAACCATACATGAAATGGGTAAACAACCAAACAACTAAATCAACATAAACAGATAAACTTCGTCAAATTAAAGAGGGAATCACATGTCTAAACAAATACAAGATTTAGCCAATGGTTTTCATCAAAACGTAACTAGCAAAAGATTCACAAAACATAACCATTGCTAGATATATTGAGTTTGATAGGTTGAGAAAGTAATGATTATATGATTTAAAATTAATGGGACAATGAGAAATTATTGGGTATTGTTGATTCATACCACTAGAGTCAATTATAATGAGTTGTGAATGTTTAATGCATGATTTAGGGAAAAGCACATAATAGACTGATCATCTTGTGACATTGAATTGATGTTTAATGTTGAACCCTAAGTTGTAGGAATTAGTTGGACTTGAACCGTTGGCTAATTCACTTTCAATTTGGAATCTTTGATTAGTGACTAAATTGATATAAAAGAAATCACAATTAGATAATCAATATTGCAATGAATCGGGAAATATGAATCTGATTAAAGTCGATTATACAATTACTTGTTCCTTCCTATTGTTTCCTATTTGTTATTTTAGTTGTAAGTTTTATTTATTTTAATTTATTAATTTTATAAACAATTGTTTGCACGGAACTAAAACGCCCCCCAGTTTACTGTTTTCTAGTTAATTAGTATTTTCTGTTTTTTTGATAAATAACCACCGTTCCTGTTATCGACTCGGTCTTACCGCTTCTATACTTACATTCGATCAGGTATTCTTGCCTGGTTGTGTGAAAAGTATTAATTAGGTATTTTCATTTATAAATTATAAAATTAGACTCTTTCACATGCATCAAGTTTTTGGCGCCGTTGCCGGGGAACGGTTGCGTTGTCTATATAAAATAGGAATTTTAGTTGTTTTAATTATAATTAATTTTATTGTTTAGTGCTTTTTGGTTAAATTGTTTTCATAATTTAAGGTTAGTTCTTCAATTTAAATTGTTTGTTAATTAGGTTGAAAATAATTCCTTAAGTTTTGGGTAAAAAACAATTTTTCAATTAAGTTTTATTTTTACATTCAAAAGTCGGATTGAAATTTCATCCGGCAGTTGGGTTGGTTAAACCAACGGGGGATTAGTTTCAACCAGCAGATGGAAATCCATCCGCCGGGTGGAGTTTTGTTTGTAAAAGTTTCTTTTGTAATATGTAATTTTTAGTTCATTTATTGTAAACTAACTTGTTTTTCGTTAGCTTGTTTTGTGTCCAGATTTAACTTTTGTTCAGGTTTGATCCCATGGCTCGAAGTTTAGTAAGTGATGCGAATGATAACAGTATGGTTAAGAGAGATGATTCTACTAGTTCGGGTTCGAGTTCCACTAAGATAATTCCTTCTACCACATACTTGGGCCGTAGGCCAGTTCCTATTACTTTATCTTGTAAGGGTTTGTTGCATGCTATGGAGGAGTTTAGGGGAGATATACCTTTTATGGCTGAGATACTGAGGAGATCCACAGTTGATTTTACTGATAATCAACTGGTATTGAATAAGGATGTGTTGGAAGCAACGGAGATAGAAGGTAGGTATGGATTCGACTGGCAATTCTATGTTGCATTGACTGAGTTAGGGGAATCATTGGACTTAAGGATTGAAGAAGAGGTTGCATTTTTCAGTGGGCAGAAAAAGTGTTATACTGAAAATTATGAGATTCTAAGACAGTATTCCTTCCCATACTCGGCTAATCAAGCCGCCTGCTTCCATCGTATGATTACAGCCTTGTATGTGGCCACTGGGCACCCGAGTTCAGAATCTGATAAGGAGTTTACGACTGGCTTGAAAGAGTTAGTTAGATTTCTACATTCGTATGATCATTTTAGGGACACTACGCCTTACAGGTTCATGGTTACTCACACCATGAATTACTATCTCCAAAAGATGGTAACTCAGTTGGACCGGTTGGCTAAGGAGGAAGGAGAAAGATGTCACCCGGATTTCATTCACCCACATAGTGAGATTGACTTGGCTTCTTACCTAGTGGTAACTTTGGATGCTCTGATTGATAGAAGTAAGGTTCTAACCCCAAGGGAGCATTTCCACTATGGAATGGTGGAAATCTATACTAAATTGGTTGACATATTCAAGCAGTCAGGATTGAATTTTAGTAACGTTCAGGAATTAGTGCTGCAAAAGGTTGAAAGAAGGATTAGGGTTTTGAAAAAAGAGCCACTGATGAGCAAGCATGATGGAATAGTGGAAGATTTATTGGAATTCATGAGTGAGCTCGAAGAAAATAATCCCGATCGAGAAGTTAAGTTGGAAAATGATAAAGTAGTTTGGGCTGAAGAAGGAGAAAACAATAAGGGAATAAGGAAAATTAGCTGGGATTTGATCTATCATCAACCTGTAGCTACTGAGCACTTGTCTAAATTCTTCTGCTTTGGTAACGAGGTTGTTAATGTCGTTGCAATAGTCATGGAGCGCTTCTTGACTCTTTATCCCATGCGTTAATTTCCAATTTCTATAACTCTATTGCTATTGGATATCTAACATTGTTTCTTTTGGATTTTAGTATTATTTATGTGAACGTGTGGACATGTTTAAGTATTTATTTATGAGTGACTTGATTGTTTGAATTTAATTCGTGTTATTTTATTTTAAAGCTTTTAATTTTATTTTTTTTATTTTTATAGTTTGGAATATATGAAGATTTGAAGTCATGATAACACTTCAGTTAAATGGCTAGCAGGAGAACAAGGGGAGGCCAAGCATTGGGAAACCCATTGATAAGGGGCCACGGATATTTCACATTCCATGAGTCTTATTCGGAAACTACTAGATACAAATTCAGTGAACGTTTGGCAGAAAATATTGACTAACCGATCGAAGTCTTCGATGCAGTAAACTGGAATGTTCTAGACCGCGTAGTTGAGAGAGACGGATTCTCTACCGGGCATGAGACTTTGAGGAATTTTCTCACTACACCATATACACTTCGGGATGGAAATATTGGATTTGTTTCGTATGCTTGGTACAGGATGTTCAGCATTAGGGAGCACATTTACAGAGAGTTAGTTGTTGAGTTCTTCAGTACTTTCCGATTTGAGCATAGATTGACTGATTGGACTGCTGAGACCATTACCTTCCAGCTGGGTGGTCAGCCGAGGCAGATGTCGTTGGTAGAGTTTGCTATTGGGGTTGGGTTATATGAACCCAATGAGATTCATAACCTAAATTTTATGAGACATTTGTCAGCAGGCGCGGTAAAGAAGCTGACATCTTTGAAGATTGAGCAGGAGTGGCAGCACATTGCCCAGGGTAGCTATGGTTCTCATGCTCCTTCTTATAGGATTATCCGAGACCCTCGTCATCGTCTTATTCACAGATTGTTGACATTCACTATTGTTGGCCGACACGAGGGACCTGAAAAGGTTTCCAAGCCTGATATGTTTTATCTCAGCTCAATTATTAGGAAGAGGTTAGTGAATGTACCCTGGAGATTGGCGAGGTGGATGTCCAAGAGAGCTACTGGTATAAGGAGTTCGAGTAGTTTGTGTGGTGGTCAGTTTGTTACTAGACTGGCTAGGCATTTTGGGTTAGAGACTGCGGATGAGATGGGTACTTGCACAATTGTTCAGCCGGGTATGGAGTGGTTGACTGCACGGAGGTTAGAGGCTATGGATATTATCAAGCCGTGCAGTATTTATGGTGGTGATCCCAAGATGTTTTATTGGGTGGCTACCACTCGGATTGGGCAGACTTTACAGTCTAGGCAGGTTAGGATTGTTGCAGCGAGAGGAGGTAGTAGCAGTGATGCTGGTAGAGGTACGGCACGTGGCCGTAACAGAGGATATGCTGCAGAGTTCGATCAGCTATCACAGCAGCTACATTAGATGGATCTCCGCCAGACTCAGCGGTTCGACCAGATTGATCTTATGCTGAGGCAGCACTTCCATCAGACGAGTACCCATCTAGATTATCAGGATAGTTTTCCGCTCAGCTGTTCTGTTTCCACCAGATGCCGTATCAGCCATTTCAGTATCAGATGCCCCAGGAGTTCATGCCACCACCATCAGAGCAGCCATGACCATCTCATCATTATCGGAGCATGGACGAGGAGGAGGACAGTGATTAGGATGATGTGCATCCTATTGGGTTATTGACTTCAATCATTATTATTAGTTTTATTATTATTTATGTTTGTTGGATATTTTTGTTTGTGTTTGGATTGCTAGTTATTAGGATTGTGTATATTTGTTTTATTAAGATTATTATGTGGTATTATTAATCTTGTTTGTTGATGGTCTCTCAGAATTATTGTGTGAATACATGCTATGCTGGCAGTAAGTTCAGTGAATTGCGTTCAGGGAGTGTGAGATTATCATATCAACCTTGTTTTGGCAGTTAAACACATCATTCCAGGGGAGTTTTTCTGTTGATAATCTTTTCTCTTTTTTACCAATTCTCCTTTTTCAATTTTCTGTACAATGAGGGCATTGTACATCTTTAAGTGGGGGATGTGAGAGAAAAGAGTGAAGTTTCCACATACTTGTCTTGTTCATAAGTAGATAATTCTTTATTTAGATTAATTATTATTATTTCATTAAAATACATAACTAGGAGGTTATAAGTTTTGCCCATTTTTCAACAAACTTTTTAAAATTTAATGTTTCTGTTTTTCTAGAAATGATGTATTTTGTGACTATGTAGGTTAGTTTAGAATTTTTCTACACTATAAATGGATGTTAAATTGTGAATAATATTATTTAGTCTCATAATATGATGTACTGATAGACAATTTATATAAGAATTTTTGAGCTTTTAAGAAATGAAAATTAAGGTGTAGATGTTGTTTTTAGATGGAATTTAGTTATGTATGACGTTTGTCTTAATTTTCATATTAATAATGTGCAATATACAATAATTTTGGAATTTAATTAATATTATTTGGGGATATACTGGGTGTTTTTCCTCTGTTGTACGTAAGTATAGACCTGGTCTCCATCAGTATATCTAATGAAAAAGAGCAAACTAAGTTTAAAAGAACTCATGAACATGTAGTCAAATTAAGTCGCTTTGTTGTGCGGAAGCACAGACCTGTCACCAATGGTTTGACTAAAAATAATTTTTGCTAAACCAAAATCAAGTTATGTTGCTTTGTTGTGTTGAGGCACAGACCTGTCACCTATGTCTTGATTTGTAAAAGGATTTTTGGTTAAATTCTATAATATTTCATATTGGCATGTTATGAGTATGAAAGTATATAGCTATGGGAAGTCTGAGGGAGCATTTACGTGATGAATAATAAATTGAGCTCAATTATTTAAATATAGATTGTTTAAGTGGATAACAATATCAGTAGTCATAGTGAACTATTTAATGTTTTAAGAATAATAAGTTTATGTGTAGATTATTTTTACATCTTCATAGTTTCTTAACAATTGTCCTTAGAGTTAACAGAATTTTAAATATAAAAATTTGAATTGAAAAATGGGTAATGATGTATAATTCCTTTGTTAGTTATTTAGGTTAATGATGATGATCGTTTATCTTAAGAATTTTTTATTTTTAAACTGATAGTCTACTTGAGGACAAGTAGGATTAAAGTGGGGGATGTTTGATAAACGCTCATATTCTTGAGTATTTTACCCCTATTCTTGAGTGTTTTTATTGCATTTAAGTAAGTTTAGATATTGATTTCGTTCATATTTGCAATTAAATGTGGAAATGAAGCTTTTTGGAAAAAGGAGCGGAAAAACAGTCAATAAATAAGAGAAGTGATGCAATTTTGAAGAAATGAGTGAAGCCGAAGATTGAAAGTAGATCAAAAGAAGAAAATTGGAATTTCGGCTGGAAAAGCAATCCATACGCCGTATGGATTGAAGTGGATGAGGCCCAAGGAGCGCAGAGTTGGGCTGGGCTTATAATTGATCCATACGCCGTATGGAATATCCATACGCCGTATGGATTGATTACGCAGGAAGTATTAAAACGCGTAAAAAACCCTAAAAAGGGAGATTTGGCTGGGGTTTGTTGGAGAAGGCTAGTTTTGACTCCAGAGGCTTATTTTCGACTGAAAGGAGCAGTTTGGAGGCATTAGAGGCTAAGGTTAATTCTAATTAACGTTATTCGTTAATGATTTATCATTTCGGTTTGTAATTACTCGTATTATTTCAGTTTCATTGATGAATTTGACCTTGAATGATCTGAGTTTTACTTATTTAATGATGAATTGAATATTTGAAGTAGTTGTGTAATTGATTAAAATCGGATTATGATTATTGAATGATTATAGTTGCGTATTGAATAAGTTATTTAATTGAAAATGATTATATTACTCGTGGAACCTTGTTTATTGGTAATTAGTAATTGTTATTGCTCAACGTGGTTAATGATGTTGATGAGATTGAATTCCTTTGATGTTATTAATTATTGATGGTTAATGCTTTTAGGGTTTTACCATTGCTAGATATATTGAGTTTGATAGGTTGAGAAAGTAATGATTATATGATTTAAAATGAATGGGACAATGAGAAATTATTGGGTATTGTTGATTCATACCACTAGAGTCAATTATAATGAGTTGTGAATGTTTAATGCATGATTTAGGGAAAAGCACATAATAGACTGATCATCTTGTGACATTAGATTGATGTTTAATGTTGGACCCTAAGTTGTAGGAATTAGTTGGACTCGAACCGTTGGCTAATTCACTTTCAATTTGGAATCTTTGATTAGTGACTAAATTGATATAAAAGAAATCACAATTAGATAATCAATATTGCAATGAATCGGGAAATATGAATATGAGTAAAGTGAATCATACAATTACTTGTTCCTTCCTATTGTTTCCTATTTGTTATTTTAGTTTTAAGTTTTATTTATTTTAATTTATTAATTTTATAAACAATTGTTCGCACGGAACTAAAACGCCCCCCAGTTTACTGTTTTCTAGTTAATTAGTATTTTCTGTTTTTTTATAAATAACCATCGTTCCTGTGATCGACTCGGTCTTACCGCTTCTATACTTACATTCGATCAGGTATTCTTGCCTGGTTGTGTGAAAAGTATTAATTAGGTATTTCCATTTATAAATTATAAAACTAGACGCTTTCACACGCATCAATCGGCACACCCAAGAATCGAAAAAGTGAAGCATTAAAAATGAACGCTTTATATGGCTCAAGATACCTCACGAATCGAAAGTTGGTTTGTTGTGTGCCTAGTCATGCGATGCTCTTTATGGGATTACTAAACTAATTTTTCAAAGGAATTCATATTTCATTTATCATTCTTCCCCAAAGTAAATCATTCTTCGTCTAAATTTTTTCATTTTCAACATATTTTTAATTCAATTTTGATTTTTTTTTCAAGTTACTTTTTGCAAAAGGATGGTCTAAAGAGAAACGATTTTAGAATCAAGCATATACCATTATCCATTTCACAGTAGTGCAACTACTTCTATCCCACACTTAAAGGAATATCGTCCTCGATGTTATTCTAAGCTCTGTCTGGGGTGAAAATCCCACACTTAGGAGTTGAAACATCTAAGACATATTCTTTTAGCGGTGTGTGTTGGGTTTGAATCCCACACTTAGTGATAAGCATAATGGATATGATATATTTATAACTAGTGAAAGAGACGGTATAGAAGTACTCCCCGGTAGTTGCAGTACTCCTTTGCTTGCATCTACCGGACTTCGTCTTCATAGGTGCATTCTTGATCAAGTCTTCTTGTGATTGGTCTCGTAGGTGTGAACACGTCGGATATACAATTCTTCAGGTGTTGATACTTTCTTGTAGGCTGGGGCATGTATGATCCGTGTGTGAAGATAGTCGAAGATTTCATCACTTCTTAGAAAGTAAAATTTGCAGAAATTTAAAGACACGGGTTGCCTCCCGAGAAGCGCTCTTTTAAATTCGAGAGCTTGACTTAGTCCTTTCTTCTTTAGATGATGCTGGATGCGTCCCTAGTGCTGGAGTGGTCTGTAACACCCCCAAATTTATTGTTTAGCAGAAGCAAGATTTGGGTGTTACTAATCAATATTCAAAGCACAGAGATTCACAGTAAACGACTCTATATGCGTCGATTTAACAGAATGTATTAATAGCAAAATGTTTACAAAGTTTGAAGCTACATATAGCTCGTGTTCGTTTGAAATGAGAGATTTCAATACATAAATACTTATACAAAATATATTAATGCAAGAAAATCTCTATTGTCTGCATGCTGACTCGAGCTATAGTTTCCTGGGGCAATCCTGCCTACTGCTTTGTACCTGCGATACATGCTAAAATGGGTCAGCTAACGCTGGTGAGCTCACAGGTTTGAGTATCAAATAAGTTGTGTGAACCGCAAGATTTAAATAGTTGATTTGCATCCAGCAAATGATAGTGGTAACAGTATACAGCCATGAGCACATAGTTGAGCTTAACTCGTGGGTCAGGACACAGCCTGAGCGTTTTCGCCTCCACGGATGCCTAATAAACATCCGTCTTCCTTAAATATTAGTACGTCCGTTTACCCGGTTAGTGCTTGCTAACCCGGACGAGGTGGGTCAATCCTATATGGTACCATATACTAATATTCACGCTACAAATGTATTAACAACTATGCTGATGGAGGGCTTTAAAAGATTAGTTGTGTAAAACTCATGTAGTACATGTAAAAGTTGTACTTGCGTTCACGCGTTAAAACAAGCAATATATCACACCCCTGAGTAAAAATAGTAAAAGAGGGGCTATGAGACTCACCTGAGTCTTTAGAGTTTATATCAATAAGCTGAGATTGATGAGTCAGGAATCGAAGTCCAAAGACTTGTAACCTGAGGGTGTCCACGACACGCGATGGTTATAAACATGCGAAGGTATCTATCAAGACTACCTTGTAGTTGTTTGTCCAACTAGAATGTCCAAATTACCATGATTTGGTTGTTTGTTTAAGTATTGAAAATGTGTACGGCCCGTTGGTGATTGTTTGTAATAATAATCCCACGTTATTATTTTGATGATTTTGAAGTGTTATACCTAAAAGTAAGTTCCAATGTATTTTAGAAGTTAGGTCGCATTCGTGTTTGATGTTATACAAGTTTAACACTTTGTGTGAAAGTTTAGATGTTCACCGTTACTCGTGAACCTAGGGTAAGGGCGAAGCCCGTTAATGACGGGGGTCCGGGGGCAGCGCCCCTGGTAGCGGGGTCCAAGGGGCGGCAGCCCCTGGCGGGGTCCAAGGGGCAGAGCCCCTGGCTGGGGTCGAGCTTTGGTGAAAAACGCATCTGGACTCGAATTTGGGTGAAATGGGGCGTCGAATTTGGGTCTTAAAACTTAGTGTAAAATAGTTTGTATTTTCTGACTCATGCAACACTGGGCTAGTGTCGCTATGCGTGACGTTACTGTTTATGCGGCATTAAGGTTTCTGCGACATTACGGATCTCGCGACACTACGACTTGTGTCGCACCATGCGACATTAGAAATTTATGCGACACTATGACTAGTGTCGCATCATGCGACATTTACGGATTATGCGACATTAACACTTGTGTCGCATCATGCGACATTAGGAATTTATGCGACACTATAGCTAGTGTCGCACTATGCGACACTAAGGTGATTCATGCGACACTAGGCCTAGTGTCGCAGGTGGCCTGGAGCCTCTGCGACACTACGGGCTGTTGGCCGGAATTTTCGTCGAAAAGGTGTTTTCCGGCCACCGTTCGACCTGACACTTTTACCCAACCCATATTTGGACATTTTAAGCTTAAAGAAACAACTACTTGCTAAAAACACTAAAAATCGAGGAGTTGCGGGTTTTGTCGGAAACTTACAAATCGTCGGATGAAAATTCCGAGAAGAAGGAAATGTAGATCGTTGCTTCGTGGTGCTTTTCTTCCAAACGGTCAAGGTGATTTATTGAGGTTTAGGTGTGTTATTTGAGGGATTAAGGTGGTGGTGGTGTTGGTGGTAAATGGAGGGAAAAGAGAGAGAGAAAGAAAGGTAAAAAGGAAGTAGAAGTGGGAAATGGGGTGGGGAGGTGGTGACCTCACCCCTCTTGTGGCTGATCGGTGGGGGCCCACCGGGTGTGGGTCTCCACTTTTTAATTCCGTGTATTTGCGTTTCGGGCGGTGTTCGTTTTTCCCGTTCGTTTAAACGTTAAATAATTATTTTAATTATTTTAAAGTGTAAGTTTTTAAAGAAGACAAAGGTTAATTAAATAAACTTTTCAAGTATTTTACCAATTATTTAATAATCCAATTGGTCTCGTTTGTTTGCGCGTTTAATGTCTAAATCGCGTAGACTCATATAATATGATTCGAAGTGAACTCGAAATATTATCAAAATAATATTTTTGGTATGTTATTGTCAATATATAATTTTTATATTAATCAATAAAATTAATCACCAACGTCCGTATTTTACTTGCACCGAAATACATTCGATTTAGTTTGCGTACGATTTAAGAAAAATCGCATTTTTGTATATATTCAACAATATATAATTTGATACATTAATTAGCCTAATATAGAACTAATTACATGGATTAACAGAGAATCAGGCACTAATTGCCAGTCCTAATTTGGCGGGTGTTACATGGTCACTGTGGATTCTAGGTAGGGCGTATCTTGGAGGAAAGTATTGGAGGAATTGCTCTGTCATGTCGGCAATAAGAGTTGGTGGGTTGGTGGATTCCATTCTGAAGCTTTTGAAGTGGTCAGTGGCCAATCTGTCGAGGATTACCATTCCGTAGCTGATGTATCTAACTGACCCTGTAACTGGTCCGTTAGGGTCAATTCTGGTGCAGGTGTAAGTTTGGACAACCTCACGCTGGGGGTGGTTTCGACCTATCGAGGCGATTAAAGCCATAAACTCAGTTCTTACTTTTTCAAAGTCACTAGCCAAAGGATCTCCTCTAAAGGATCTTGTTGCTTGACATACTTGTCTGATGATTTGGTGTTGTTCACGGTTGAAGGGAAAATCCGAGTCTGTGAAGATGTAGATTAACTTTCTGAATATTTCACGATATCCATTTCGGTAAACGTCAAGTTCTACGTCTTCTTCTTGGTACATTCCGCGCAGTCGAGTTGTCACATAGGTTGCTAAGTTGATTTGCGACATGTGTGGAATGATTCTTGGTACCTCACGAGTTTCTTTTTCATATGCTGACTCGTTCAGCTCATCAACTATTAGTTCAACATGATGGCCAATGGTAGAGTGAATGACGATCCTGTAATTTTCCGAGACTGTGAGATGTTCTCCAGTTTCGATGAGATCTAGAAGGGTTCTAAGATCTCCCACCATTCTGATGTCGGCATAGTTTCATGGGTTTCCAGTAGCTCTTTCAAGATTGGTTCTCATTGATGCAAGTATAGCCTTCTGACTAGAAGAGTAGGGAAAAGCAGATCCGGCCAAGGCACAATAGACTTTTTTGTATATTTGCCTTTGGTTGCTGTAGAACTCGACTTCTCCCATCGGGTAGTGGGGTCTTTCTGGCTGTTGAGCTTCTCTGGTGATTTGTGCTTGAAGGGAATCGGAGAATTCTTGAATATATCTTCGAAGAGCGCGGGTTCTGGTTCTCCATAATTGGCGAGGTATGAATCGTATTCTTGTTCGATTTCCCTTATCAGTTGTCTTTGAGCGGTGGTGTAGTCATTGGTTGATTCTCTGATAGCTTCTACGATGACGCGAACATCGTCATTTTCATCAATCAGATCGATCATTTCTTGGTGGGTATCTATGAGAGGGATTTCCAATATCTCGGTTGTGGTGATGGGAAAATTTGCTGGAGCAGGGGGAATAGAGCGTTCATCGCAAGAAATGTTGACATATTCATCGTCACATTCGCTATTATATTCAGAATCCTTGTCACGTGAGTCTGGGAATTGGTGGAATTCTTCATCTGAGGGGGCGTTATTGAAAGGTTGGGAACTGTCAACTTCGATGGTCCTAACTTCCGTGGTTGTGTCTTGAAGGTTTCCTCCATAAAAGCCACACTTTTGCCTTGCCTTATATGCAACAATTTTTTGATAGAGTGTAGTATATAAGTCTGGGTGCCTTGATGATCG
Organism: Pseudognaphalium luteoalbum; assembly: GCA_963422505.1. Taxonomy (NCBI): domain Eukaryota; kingdom Viridiplantae; phylum Streptophyta; class Magnoliopsida; order Asterales; family Asteraceae; genus Pseudognaphalium; species Pseudognaphalium luteoalbum. The sequence continues at coordinate 45,999,920 of OY730194.1, forward strand.
GAGTTCTTCTTCAAACGTATCTATATCTCAGAGTCGGGTTCGGGTGAAAGGTTTCGATGGGTCGAGATAAGAGTCAAGAATGTTTCCCATTCTTCTGATATGAGTGAACTTTAGTTCTTGACGGAGGGTTTCATAATCAACGAATTCTTCTGATGAAGAGTGATCTGCGCAATTTTGTATCCTTTTGACTTCAGCCATTTGTGGTGATTCAACATGATCTTCATCTTCCTCTATTTCTTCGTTCATTTCTTCCTCTTCCTCAGTCTCTTCTTCTCCCTCTTCCTCAGGTTCTTCGTCTTCAGATTCAATTTCTTCCTCTGCTTCTTGAAATTCTTCTTCCTCTTCTGGTTCATACTCATAGTCAGAGATAAAAACTGACGACCAGGTGAAAGGTTTTTCTTCTTCGGGCTCTGATTCATCATTATAGGTTATTCTACCTGTTGATATAGCGCAACATTCTTCTTGCTCTGGGGTACATTCTGGTTGGTCGATCTTGTAAGTGATGCTTTCACCGTGTGAGCGTAGGACAATCGTGTGGTTGTACACATCGATCACTGCTCGGGCTGTGTTCATGAATGGTCTTCCAAGGATAATCGGGATATTTATGTCTTCGTGGATGTCCATTACCACGAAATCCGTAGGAAAGAAGAATTTGTCAACTTGAACTAGGACATTCTCAGCTATTCTTTTTGGGTATCTAACGGATTGGTCAGCTAGCTGGACGGTCATCTTAGTGGGTTTCAAGTTTTCAAGCTCTAGCCTCTTAAACAGTGAGTAGGGCATGAGGTTAATGCTAGCTCCTAGGTTAGCTAAGGCGCTTATTTCTCCGGATTGGTAAATAGAACAAGGGAGTGTAAATCTTCCGTTGTCTCCTAATTTTTCGGGAAGGCTATTCTTAAGTAGGGCTGAGGTTTCAGAACTAAGAGGAATGTTGTTTACTTCGGGTAGTTTATCCTTAGTGGATAGCAGTTTTCTGATGTACTTATTACGCCCGGGAACTCTAGACATGGTATCAAGGAATTTTCCGCCTAACATAAAAGATGATAATTTCTTAGGTTGGACCTTAAGTCTAGCGGGGTAAGGGATTTTAAATTCCTTGTTCATAGTCGGAGTGGTTTCCACAGCTGGTGTCTTGATCGTATGTTCTTCCTTTACTAGGACAACAGCAGGTGGTGGAGTGGCTGCTTCCTTGGTGGTGGTAACTTGCTTCGCCTCCTCAACATGTGGGTTGTGAACCGTGTTGCTAGGCAAACTTCCTATGGGTCTGTTCTCAAGATGTTGTGCCAATTGTCCAATTTGAGCTTCCAAGTTCTTCAGTATGGCTAATTGATTTCTCATGAAGAGATCGGCCTGGTCTTTCCTAGCGGATATCTTTTGGTTGAGTATGTGTTGGCCTTGCATGAACTGGGTAAAGGCGTCTTCTGAACTAGAAGTTGGGGCATTTGTCTTGTTGGGTTGTTCAGTAGTTTGGTTTGTATCGGAAGTGGGTCCAGGAAGTGCGAGGGGTTGGTTGTAGGCAAGTTGTTGTTGTTGTGGGTAAGGTGGGTATCTAGGTGGGTATCGGGGTTGGAAAGGTTGGTTGTTTCTTTGTGGGAATGGAGGTCCTCTAGGTTGGTTGTTGTTTTGGTTGAAACCGGGTGGAGAATTCTGTGGTCGAGCGGGATATTGAACATAGTAAATGGTGATGTCTGTCTCTTCATATTCAACTTGATATTCACCGGGTGGTTGCAAGTTGGTGCAGTTTTGACAGGCTTGTACTTGGTGTACTTGATGCTGTTGTTTCTTAAGTTCTCTGAACTGTTTGACAAGTGTGTCCATCTTCTCTGTTAATACCTTAATTGCTTCGACTCGAATTGGATTTGATGCAGCGAGAGGTGCTGAAGATGTCGAGTGATCTCCAGAGTTCCAATCATGGTGATGCATAGTCATATTTTCTATAAGGTCTCATCCTTCTTCTTCTGTCTTCGTCATAAAGCTTCCTTGTGCGGCAGCGTCGAGGGTGGTTCGGTGGTTAGGGTCTAAACCATTATAGAAGGTACACAATTGTACAGATTTGTCTAGTCGGTGATTAGGGCATTTCTTCAGTGCTCCTTTAAATCGTTCCCATGCGGTGTATAATGACTCATCAAAAGCTTGGTGGAAGTTCATGATGTCATTTCGGAGTTTTGTTTGTTTAGAGGGCGGAAAGTACTTGGTTAGAAACTTTGTTGCCATTACCATCCATGAAGGGATAGAGTTGGTTTCTAAACCTTCAAACCATGTTTGTGCATGATGTATGAGCGAATAAGGGAAAAGATACAAGTGGATTGTATCTTGGCTAACTCCATTTTGTTTGTAGGAGTTTGAAAGAGATATGAACTTGTCGACGTGAGAGTTTGGATCATCACTTGGTAGTCCTTGGAATTGACAGTGGTTTTGGATTAGTTGGATGATGTGGTGCTTAAGCTCGAATGATTGTCCTGGGGTTTCTGGGTAGAGAATTGGGCCTCCTCTTCCTTCAATAGAGGGCTTACTGTTGTCAGCGAGAGTGATGCGATCAGCCATTGCTTGTCTAATTGCAGATTGCTTCTTTTCTCTTCGAATAGTGCGTATTATAAATTCTGGATCAGGAAAGTTAAAAAGCGGTGTAGATCTAGGGGAACAGGTCATACACTAACTAAAAACAGACAATAAAGAAAATATATATATTTTTTATAAGGTTTTATCCTAAGGGTACTAGAAAACAGGATTGGTTGGGCCTCTGTACCGGACAGTTAGTCTCCCCGGCAGCGGCGCCAAAAACTTGATAGTGTTCCGACCGTCGCAAATGCGAATGATCACAACGCCAATCGGTGGGTGTTTTAAATTTATATTTGCTGGGGTCTAAGTATGACTTACTAATACTGAACCAAAGGCTAGTAGATGGTAAGTATGACCTAGAGTCGTTCTTAAAGAGAAACTGAATTGAACCGGAGGTGATCCAATCAATCGTTACTTTCTAGTATAGGTTTTTAAAAGAGTGCGTTGGGAGTTTGGTTCAGTTAACTAAGTAAAGTAAATAAAGCGAATGAAATATAATAATAAATCAGATAATGGAAAGTAGTATTTGTTGTGATTTTATTAGCTTATAATATGGGATGATGACTTTCATGGGAAAAATGATTAACTAAATTAGAATTATTTGCAAGATTCTATAACTTATGGTATAACCAATAGATTCCCTATTTGTCGGTTATCAACTAATATGTCACGAGGAACTAAGGTGTCATGATTCTGGTCAGACAGACGATGCTCAACTCTCCACACTCTCCTGTGAGGGAGTCAGTGGCCCATATTATTGAACGCATTTGCTCGTGGGCAAAGGAATAGAGTAGCAAGTCCAATACACATCTAACCATTCTTAATACCATAAATATTATGAGTCTTATCAACAACTAACTTAGGGTTTATGTTTGGACTTTTTACCAATTCCTATTAGTAAACCTTAAGAGTGATAAGCGGGGGAGAACGTTTAGGTTTCTTGCGTATCTTACTTTAGGGTTTTACAGGTTAGGAAAGAGTATCATTTTAGATTGGATTTTAAACTTGCCTTTCTTTATACAATTATCAAATCCCTAGGTTTTCGTAAATGGTTATTTAGCCTATAGCCTACCTACTCTAATCTAATTTAAACTAATCTAATTAAAATGCTGACGGTTTTTTGCAGAAAGTTAAACCTAGACCATGTTAGAAAATGCTATGGTAGTTTACAATGTATTTAATCGTTTACCGATATTTTCTTTGTGAATTTAACTGTTTCGTGATGTTTACATGATAATTACATTGTGATTGGAAGTGTACTATACTCATGGTAATTCCACGTAATCACACTGCTTTTTATGATGCTTGCATGACGTTACAATTAAACCATAGCTTTGACGCATATAATTATTGACCAAGTATTAAGGTTGTGACTCCTCTTTACAAGGTTACAATCACGTTTGTTAATCGAAAGGCGAATGTAAGTTTTAGGTTTAAGATCACACGATAAGTCCATTTATAAAGTTTTCATTTTTATAACGTCGATCTATAATACAACTACCTTCGGTCGTTTACCGGCTTCCATACGTATGTATTTTGCTTAAAAGCATTTCCAGCACTATACCAAGTAAACAGTTGAATAGGGGCCGTCATATTATTTCACGACGTATTTAAAGTCATCCCATAATTATATGTGATAACTACATCACAACAAATACAATAGTAATCTACTCGCTAATTATGGCACAAATTAATTTCAGCATAATTAAAGCATACATATTTAATTAAGATAGAATATGAAAGAAAGAACCCGGATTAGAGTGCGAGAAGGAATAGACTTGAATTAATAAGCATAATTCCAAGCGTACACCCAAGATTACAAGATGGTCCTTGCTTTCGTTCTACTCTAAACAAGCTTCCTAACTAGCCTAATATTAATTTTGAAGTAAGAAAATAGAATGAGAAAGTAAGAAAGTAATATCACTAATACATATGGTGTGTAAAGTGTGTTTGGAAGGTGTGTGTGGTAATGAAGCATCATGCCTCCTATTTATAGGAGAAATCCAGCTCATGTTAGCATCTTGAGGAGCACTTTAGCAAAAGGTGGAAAAGGTAGTTCACCAGGTACGTACAATCGCGCAAAGGTGTGGCACCGGGTACGTACAATCGCGTAAAGGTGTGGCACCGGGTACATGAAAGGACCAAAAAGCGGAAACGAGATGGGGGAGGGGAGGACGGCGCCACCACCATGGTGGCCGGCAGCGGTGTGGTGGTGGCCGGCGGCGGCTAGCTGCCACCCGCCCCGGTTTGTCGTCTTTTGCTTCGTTTCTTAGATTGCGTGTGTTTTCTTTGTTATGCGTCCATTTTCATCGATTCTTTTTTCGTTGGATTCGTTTTTCAAAAATGAAGATTTTGATGGAAAGTAATCCCAAAATTGAGCTTCCTATCTCCAGATATTGCGTACGAATCATTTGAATTTTCCGGCGGGCGTAGAATCTTCATTCTTTATCCATTTTTGTTGATTCTTCTTTTGTTAGACTCGTATTTTGAAAACGAACATCTTGGATAAGATGGATGTTGATGATGGGCACTTTAGTATTTAAATCTTTTTTTGATGCCTTGAATCTTCAATCGTGCATGGAATGTTCATTTTTCATCCGTTTTGCTTGATTTTTATCGTGCAACCTTGTTTTGACCTCCTTGGCAGATTCTCATTGATTTAAGTGTTATTTGAGTTCAAATGCCAAGAATCGTTCCAGAATGAGAGAGATATCGGTAGTAAAAACGTGACTTTTTACACGATATCAGATACATTGCAGCTACTCAATCTGTCCAAAATGCCACTGTGGTTATTACCTATCAAAATATGAGTGATCAACAAAGGAGGACTTTGAAGCAGAGAACAAAACTCATTCTTGTATTAAGATGTGTCTTCCTAAAGAGATCAATCATCATCTGAAATCTTTTTATACTGCTAAAGAGCTCTGGGAAGCTCTTGAGAAAAGAGGTGAATGTAGTCCACAAGTGAACGCTGGCAAGAAGAATCTTCTCAAGAAGCAATTTACAGTGTTTAAAGCTTGGAAGGGAGAAGATCTTAATGCTTATGTTACCCGTTTCTACCATTTACTGAGTGAGCTAGAGAACCATGAGATTACTGTAGGAGAACCAGAGAAAACCGACAAATTTATTGAGAGTTTGCCTTAAAAGTGAGAAATGCATGGTGTTATGCTTAAGGATAAATATGCTACCATGAACTTAGAGCAGGCTATTGACAAGCTCAAAGGTTATGATTTCACCAAAAAGTCAAGAGATACCGATTCTGATCAAGTTCAGAACCCTGGGTTATATCATAGTAAAACCAATCTTTCGACTGCTTCCTCCAGTTCGACCACTGTTTTGTTAGTTGGTGATACTAGTGAAAATGGTGAAATGATAACTGAGGATATGTGTTTTCTTTCCTCATCTAGTAGTGAAGTAAAATGAAAAGGTACTGAGAAGTCACCTCAAGAACATCAGAAGATGCCTATGAGTGTGAAATCTGCTGAACAGTAACTGTCTGTTCTTGCTTCCTTTGTTGCTTCGTATGAGAATTACATTCAGAGTAAAATCAATGATCCGATTCTTTTTGATGAAGATTATGATCAAATCGACTCTGACTATCTTGAAGAAATAGATCTCCAGGATCTACTTTCTATGTTATCAAGGAGAGTGAAGAGTTTCTTAAAGAGGACTGGTAGGAATGTTGTTGGCAACCGATCAGGGTTTGATAAAACCAAGATCAAGTGTTTTAACTGTCAAGGTTATGGACACTTTGCTCGTGAATGCCAAAGACCTAAGGTAGAAACTGGAAATGGAAAACAAGGTTCGGGAAGTACTCTTACTTCCAAAGCCTTGGTGGTAAAGCAGTTAGATGGCTTTTATGATTTGAAAGCTCAGTCTGAAGAAGCTTTGATGGCTGAGATTGAAGATCAAGAGAGAACTGCTGAATCAATGTCCTACATGCCTACTGATGTAGAACAACGAGTAGAGGTGCCTGCGTCTGAAGTGAAAGCAAGTGCCTGCGTCTGCCCACCTAAACCTAAACGGCCATATACTCTAAGTGACAATTCTTCCAATAAGCCTAGGGATATGACACCGTCAAGGTTTAGAACTCAAAGTAGAAATCACACTCATTATGAGAGTGGTTCTACTTCACGAACACATGTTTTTAATTATAATTATTATAATAGAACTCTTAATTCAGTGCCTAGAAGGTTCTCCTCAAATTCACCTCTTAAGGCTGATCATCCACAAGCTCAAGCATCTTCAAAAGTAACCAAAGCTCCTAATGGGAAGGATGGTTATTTTAAAGAGCTTAAGTTTGTTGATGATAATGGACAAACCAAGACCGTAATGGCTTGGGTCCCTCTTGACAATTGATTGTGTTTTGTGTTGTGTGCAGGAGTCTACTGTGAACAAGGATAGCTGGTGGTATGTAGACAGTGGATGCTCAAGGCACATGACAGGAGAGAGAAGTCTACTGAAGGACTTCAAAGAGAGTCTGAAGCAAAGAGTTAATTTTGCTGGAGATAAAGGAGGAGTAATTATTGGGAAAGGAAATGTTTCAAATGGAACTTTGACTTAGAGGATATGAACTATGTTGAAGAACTAACTCACAACCTAGTAAGTGTTTCCCAAGTCTGTGATAAAGGTCATCCAGTTCATTTCAATCAAAAGGAAGCCTTAGTCCTGAAGCCTGGAGTTAAAGTACCTGATGATTGGATATTGATGAGGGCACCAAGGAAGAAGGACATCTATGCTATAAACATGGGTATTTCTAACTCTTCAATGGTGTCTACATATTTATTATCTAAGGCTTCAGAAGCATACACATTATTATGGCATAGGAGAATGGCACATCTGAACTGGAGAAAGATGAATTTCATAACCAGAAATGGGTTAGTTCTGGGTGTACCACAAAAACATTTCGAGTCTGAAGATAAGTGTGTTCCTTGCATGAAAGGAAAGCAGCACAAGAAACCACACAGATCTAAAACTGAAAACTCGATCTCCTCACCATTTGAGTTGCTACACATGGACCTCTTCGGCCCTATAAGCAAGAGAAGTCTTAGTGGCAAATGGTACTGTTTGGTTGTCACAGACGATTATTCTAGATTCTCGTGGGTGTTCTTTTTGGGATCTAAGGACGAAACTCCAGGAATTTTAATTGAGTTCTTTGATCTAATAGAGAATGTCTATAAAACGAGAGTGAAGCATATTCGTAGTGACAACGGAACAGAATTCAAAAACTTAACGTTGAATATCTATTGCTTAAGCTAAGGGATTATTCAACAATTCAGTGCACCTTATGAACCTCAACAGAATGGTGTAGCTGAAAGGAAGAATAGAACGTTGATAGAGGCTGCTAGAACAATGCTTGCTGACTCAAAACTTCCTGTCATCTTTTGGGCAGAAGCAGTGAATACAACATGTTATGTTCTAAATAGAGTTCTTACGGTCAATAAGCAGAACAAGACTTGTTATGAGCTTTTGAACAATAAGAAACCAAACTTAAAAGGGTTTGAACCCTTTGGAGTTTCATGCACTATATTAAAAACTGGACATCAAGCTAAATTTGGTGAAAAGGATGACGAAGGATTTTTCCTAGGTTATATGCCTAATTCGCCAAACAAGAGGATCTTTAATAAAGTCACAGGACGTTTGGAGGTAGTGTATAACATTGAAGTTACAAGCTACACACCAGATGTATATAAGGGCTTAGATTGACAATTTGATTATTCTGATCTTCTTGCATCTTTTAAAGTTCCTTTGAGTGATTTTGTCAGTGATTCAGAGATTCCTGAACATTTATTGTCTGGAAATGAGGATATTGGCCATACTCCAACATCGAATGCTCAATCTTCTGCAATCAAGACAAGTGCTGATCCAAATCAACCATCTACTAGTGGATCTCAAAAATCCAAAGTAAATACACCTCCAGATGAGGAAGAGCTGATGCAAAAATTAGTGGATGATATCCTTACTCCATTTAGAGAATTAAGAATATCTACTGATATTGATAATTCACAGCCATCCAGTGAGGAGGTACCAGATTTGGAAGACACACCTGAACTTCATAGTACTTATGAAATAGGTACTAATTTGGAGGATGAAATACCAGTTGAACCAGTAACGGTTACCCGGACTAGCAAGAATCATCCACCTGAAAACATTATAGGTGATCCTTAAATACCTATGTTAACTAGAGGACAAGTTAAAGCTAGTACTTCTGAAAACCGAGATTACCCAAGCTTGTATTCTGAAATGAAAGAGACAGGGATTCCTAATCAATGTCTATATTCATGCTTTATCTCACAAGTTGAGCCTAAAAATATTTAAATGGCTCTGAAGGAAAGTTCGTGGGTGGAAGCAATGCAAGAAGAACTATCTCAGTTCTCAAAATTACAAGTATGGGAGTTGGTTAACCTTCCAAAGGGAGAGTATCCAATTGGAACTAGATGGGTATGTAAGTATAAGAGAGATGATCGGGGTGTCATTACTCGTAATAAAGCTCGTCTAGTGGTTTATGGGTTTGATAAACAAAAAGGAATAGATTACAATGAAATGTTTGCACCAGTTGCTAGGCTAGAAGCAATTAGAGTATTCTTAGCATTTTCCTCATTCAAAGGGATAAAAGTTTATCAGTTGGATGTTAAGAGTGCCTTTTTGTATGACAAAGTTGAAGAATTGGTGTACGTTTCACAACCACCAGGGTTTGATGATCCTAACTATCCAGATAGAGTATATCGATTGAATAAGGCTCCATATGGATTACATCAAGCACCTCGGATGTGGTATGGAACACTATCAACGTATCTACTTGAGAATGGATTCACAAGAGGATCAATTGATAGTACACATTTTGTAAAGTGGAAGAAGAAAGACTTTCTACTTGTGCAAGTGTATGTTGATGACATTATCTTTGGATCTTCTGGTGAAAAGATGTGTCAAGAATTTGAGAAAGTCACGAGAAAAAGGTTTGAAATGTCTGCAATGGGAGAGTTGAATTTCTTCTTAGGATTGCAAGTTGATCAAAAGAAGGATAGACTCTTTATTCATCAATCTAAATATACACATGAGCTATTGGAACGCTTTAAGATGGATGAAAGTAAGGTCTACAATACTCCAATTCCAGTCAATCATAACCTTGGACCAGATACATCGAGTGATAGCGATGTGGATCTAACTCTTTATAGAGCCATGATCGGATCACTAATGTATCTAACTGCCTCTTGACCTGACTTTATGTTTACTGATTGTATATGCGCAAGATATCAGACTAATCCGAAAGAGTCACATATGCAAGCTGTGAAACGGATCTTTCATTACCTCAAAGGAAAACCGAAGCTGGGACTTTGGTATCCGACTGATGGAGACTTAGATCTCATAGCTTATACTGATTCGGATTATGGAGGATGCAATCAGAATAGGAAGTCTACAACCGGAGGATGTCAATTCTTAGGAGGTAGATTAGTATCCTGGCAGTGCAAGAAGCAAAGCTCGGTAGCCATTTCTACACGTGAAGCTGAGTATGTTGCAGCTGGCAGCTGTTGCTCTCAAGTACTTTGGATCCAACAGCAACTGCGGGATTATGGGTTAAACATAACCAATACTCCTATGATGATTGATAATGAGTCAACAATGTCGATCACCAACAATCCGGTGAAGCACAGTAAAACTAAGCACGTTGATATTCGACATCATTTTATTAGAGACTGTGCTGAGAAGAATTTGATAAAGTTAGTTAAGGTTCCATCATTGGATAACTTAGCAGACTTATACACAAAGGCGTTCGATAGAGCAAGATTTGAGACGTTGGTTCAACTAAACGGAATGAGAAATCCAGAGTGAATAGTCTTCCAAGGGTATTTTTGTAATAGTTAGTAGTACTTTTTATGTTCTTATAAAAAAGGGGGGGCGTATGGCATTCATTTGCTTGTTACCTGAGGGGAATTGCCTCCATTAAAAGAACAACGGTAGTTCTTTAGAAAAATGTTTAAGTTTTTATCTGCGAAAACTATGGGAGATGATAGTACATTAGGAGAATAAGCTTCACAATAATAAGCTTAAGTCCTAAGTATGATGTGTTAGTAGGTTCAATTGAAGCTACATTAGAACTACAACGGTTCTATTAGGTATGTATTTATATTTATTTGATTATACACATATATCCACAAGTTATAATTTGCATGTTTAAATGTCTAGATAGCTTCATGATATGATGTACTGGTAGGAAAATTATATAAATATCTATAAGCATTTAAGAAGTCTTAATATACTTGATTGTTATCTAGTGTTTCTATTATATGGTGTATGACATAAGTCTTAATTGTTGACTGATAGCATTCGCATGCACTGTAGTTATAAAGCTATAAAATGACAAATAGTAACAATATGGGTATTAACTTAATTACTGGTGACTTTGTTGTACTGAGTACAGACCTGAAGCCTTCAATTAAATTAATATTCTCAAATGTATTTTGAATCATACTAAAAGGGATCCTCTGTTATACTAAGTACAGACCTGGATAACATAGCATCTTCAAAGTATGTTTGATATTTGTCTAAATTTTAAATTCAAGTGTAAGTTTGATGAACCTCTACCTTGTATCTAAAAAACCAGTGTAATATGTGTTGCTTGAATTCTTCAGTATGTCATATCTTAGAAAACACTTGGTAATTTTCATACTAACAATAATGGTGTTGCTTATATATGTGAGTATAATTTGTTTATGTGGATCATAATATTGGTAATCATCTTGAACTGTCTATAAGAAAAATTTTCACTTTAAGTGAATAATTTGTTTTTATTAATTATGATATGTGGATAAAGGTACCTAAGATATAATTTTATGAATATAAATGGATATATGATAAAATTAGTTGTAATTCTATTGTAATTTATTTGAATTTCATGAGGTATGTATACTAACAATCTACTTAGACTTTTTAATAAATTTAACTAGTTTGTTCTTTCTAATATGATCCCTATGCAGATAAATTCTTATTCAGTCTATTTATGAACTTTATTTTTCTAAGAGATTAATAAAATGGTACTTGATACCACTGTTAGCTTATATGTTTCATATTTTATTATTTATTTTTATTTTTATATAAAGTTGTTTTATTTTTATTTTATTTTTATAAATATTATCCTTTGAAATTAAATTATACTGGATTATCTTAGACTTGTTGAACAATCGTAACAAAATACAACTGAAAAATAATATTATTTTAGACTTGTTTAAATATTGGGTTTTAATTTACACTTAGTATTTAATTCACAATTTTTGTTTAATTCTGCGAGTTTGACTAGTCAAACCTGCGAATCGACATCAATATTGCGAATTGAGTATAAGGTATAAATGGGTGGTCAAACAAGTCAAATAAACCACCGAACCCACATTCTATTGCGAGTTCACTTCACCTCTGCGTAACTACTGATTGCGAAACGAGACGATTATTAGTTTTCATTTGATCTTGATTTCTACGAGTACAAGGACGAGTTTTTGATCCGTAGTTGTTATACATCTTTACATTGCGATCATTTTGAGGTATAACCAACGGATTTCACCGTGTAATTTGCTCGAAATTGAAGTTTTTAAAAACTTAGGGTTTCGGTTTGAATTTTGAACAATCTATGTCGATTCAAGGGTTATTTAACTAGAATCTTGAGGGTTAATGTTAATCGACCCTTAATAAACGTACATCAATAGATAGATCGCATTTGTAACACCCCCAAATTTACTGTTTGGCGGAAGCATAATTTGGGTGTTACTAATCAATAATCAAAGCACACAGATATATACCAAACGACTCTATATGCGTCGTTTTAACAAAATATACTAATATTTAAAATGTTTACAACAGTTGAACCCTTACATAGCTCGTGTTCGATGTAATGAGAGATTTCAATACATAAATACTTGTACAAAATATATTAATGCAAGAAAAGCTCTATTGTCTGCATGCTGACTCGAGCTATAGTAATCCTGAGGGCAGTCCAGATCTACTGCTGAGTACCTGTGATACATGCTAAAATGGGTCAGCTAACGCTTAACTCGAGGGGTCAGGATCCAGCACATAGTCCGAGCTTATAAAATTAAAGATTTAAGTACTGATTTGCATCCAGCAAATAAAGTTAAAGATAATGTATACAACCATGAGCACATAGTCTGAGCTTAACTCGAGGGGTCAGGATCACAATCAGTGCCTGAGCGAGGTGCCTCCACGAGTGCCTAATCAACACTCATCTGAACAAATATTAGTACGTCCGTTTACCCAGTTAGTGCTTGCTAACCCGGACGAAGAGGGTCAATCCTATATGATATCATATACTAATATTCACGCTACAACGTATTACCAAACTATGCTGACGGAGGACTTTGAAATGATTAGTTGTGTAAAACTCATGTAGTATATGTAAATGTTTGTACTTGCATTCACATGTTAAAATAAGCAATGGATCACACCCCTGAGTAAAAACAGTAAAAGAGGGGCCATGAGACTCACCTGAGTCTTGATACGTTTAATCAATTAACGTGAGTTGATTAGCCGATTAGTGATTGTCCGAAGACTTGTAACCTGAGGGTGTCCACAACACGCGATGGTTATTAATTGATTAGGTATCTTAAAAGACTACCTTTGTAGTTGCTCGTCCAACTAGAATGTCCAAATGACTACACTTTGGTTGATTAATCTTGAGTTTTGAAAATGTGTACGGCCCGTTGGTGATTTGTTTGTAATAATAATCCCACATTATTATTTTGATTCTTGAAAGGGGTTATACTTAAAAGTATTTATAAACTTTAGGTGACGGGGGTCCGGGAGCAGCGCCCCTAGTTAGCGAGGTCCCAGGGGTGGCAACCCCTGGCGGGGTCAAAGGGGCTGCCCCTGGTTGGGGTCGAAATGTCAAGTCAGCTCAAAAAAATTTTATTTCTATTATATTGCATTGGTGAAAAACACACCTGGACTTGAATTTGGGTGAAATCAAGTGATAAAATTTTAGATCTCGACACTTAGTAAAATCTGTGTTTTCTTGGTTCTGTTTCATGCGACACTACGTGCGACATAAGGCTTGTGTCGCTAGGTGCGACATAGTCTATTGTGTCGCATATCATATCTACAGCACAAGTCTTTGTGTCGCTAAATGCGACGTCCGCAATTTAATGCGACATAAAATGTTGTGTCGCTATATGCGACGGAAAATGAGTTCTGCGACATAGTCACTTGTGTCGCAATATGCAACATAAGTAAAGGGTTTAGCGACATAAGGGCTTGTGTCGCAGGTGGCCTGGAGCCTCTGCGACACAACGAGCTGTTGGCCGGAATTCGAGCCAAAAACATGTTTTCCGGCAACCTTTTGGTCCGATTCTTTTACCCAACCCATATTTGGACATTTTAAGCTTAAATAATCCATAAACAAGTGAAAATGAGTAAAATCGGAGTGTTTCGAGTTTTGTCGGAAACTTACGAGTTAGCGCCGGAGAGTTTTGAAAAGATAGAAATGTAGATCGTGGTACCGCGGTTCTTTTCTTCCAAAGGAGTAAAATGATTCGAGCGAGTTTGGTGGTGTTATTTTGTGATTTTAATGTGGTGGTGGTGTGGTGGTGGGAAGTGATGAGAGGAAAAGGAGAAAAGAGAGTGTGTGTGTTTGGGAATGGTAAAATGAAAGAGAGAGTGGGGTGGGGGGGCCGGTTTTGGGGAGGTCACCTAGTGTGGCCTCTCCAACTTTTTAATCTTCTGCGTTTGTGCTCCGTGCGGTGTTCATTTTCTCGGTCGTTTAAACGTTTAAATAATTTTATGTACATTTAACTATAGGTTTTAAAATACAGATGTTTATTCGATATTTTCTTGAAGTATTTTATCAAATACTTAATAATTGAGTTATAAAATATAACTTAACTTGTTTCGTTTTGTTTGCGTGTTTGTTATTTTAATTCACGAAATCCTTGTTTGTACGATACGAATTTTGGTTGAAATATTATCTAAATAATATTTTGGATAAAATAGAGTCATTTTATTTAATTAAAATTGTTCACCAACGTCCGTATTTATTTGATTCGAATTACATCCGATTTGGATTGCGTACGATTTAATCAAATTGCATAATCGTATATATTCATCAATATATATTTCAATACATTAATTAGCCTAAATCCGAACTAATTACATGTATTAACAAAAGATTAGGCACAAATCTCTAGTCCTAATTTGGCGGGTGTTACATTCTCCCCCTGTTAGGAGAATTTCGTCCCAAAATTTAGCTCGAGGTCACGTTTGATGTTGAGTCGGTGAATAATTGAGGATACTTGAGTCGCATTTGGTCTTCTCGTTCCCAAGTGAATTCCGGACCGCGCCGCAAATTCCACCTGACCTTAACGATGGGAATACGACTTTGTTTGAGTTGTTTGACTTCACGGTCTACGATTTCAGTGGGTTCCTCAACAAAATTGAGTTTGTTATCGACGTGAATCTCATCGAGTGGGATGATAAGTGTCTCATCAGACAGACATTTCTTTAGGTTAGCAATGTGGAAGGTGAGGTGCACGCTGCTGAGTTCGGGTGGCAGCTGCAATCGATATGCCACGGGGCCAATCCTTTCGAGGATCTCAAAAGGCCCAATGTACCTAGGATTCAACTTCCCGCATTTGCCGATTCGGATTACGCCTTTCCAAGGTGATACTTTCAGGAGTACTCGATCCCCAACCTGAAATTCAAGTGGTTTGCGTCTCACGTCAGCATAACTTTTCTGATGATCACGTGCGGCTTTGAGTCGATTTTGGATTTCGAAGATTTTCTCAGTGGTTTCGTGTATGAGTTCAAGACCAGTGAGTTGGCTGTCTCCCACTTCAGTCCAACAGATCGGTGATCGGCACTTACGACCGTACAGTGCCTCGAATGATGCAGCCTTAATGCTGGCGTGATAGCTGTTATTGTAGGAAAACTCGCACAATGGCAGGTGGCTTTCCCAGTTTGCACCGAAGTCAACTACGCAATCTCGTAGCATGTCTTCCAGTGTCTGAATAGTTCGTTCACTTTGGCCATCGGTTTGAGGATGGTATGCGGTACTCATATCAAGCCGGGTACCCTACGATTTTTGAAGTGATTGCCAAAAGTGAGATGTGAAGCGAGCGTCCCTGTCAGAGATAATCGAGGTTGGGACACCGTGTCGAGAAACAATTTCTTTGATGTAGATTTGTGAGAGGCGTTCCATTTTATCGGTTTCCTTGATTGCCAGGAAATGAGCAGATTTGGTGAGACGATCAATGATCACCCAAACGGTATCGCAACCGCTCGATGACTTGGGTAGTTTTGTTATGAAATCCATGGCAATTTGTTCCCATTTCCATTCAGGAATGCTAGGTTGTTGAAGTAAACCAGAAGGTTTTTGATGTTCGGTTTTGACTTTCGAGCAAGTAAGGCACTTGCTGACATATGTGGCGATTTCGGCTTTCATGTTCGGCCACCAATAGAATTCCTTGATGCCTTGATACATTTTGTCGGCTCCCGGATGGATAGAATATTTAGACTTGTGAGCTTATCCATCACCAAGTCTCGCATGTTCCCAAAACTAGGCAACCAGATTCGATTTGAGAAGTACCTAACATCATTAGGTTTGATTTCGAATTGCTTATCAACGCCTCGTAAGGCTTCGCTTTTGACATTTTTGGGGTTCAAAGCTTCGAGTTGAGCGGTGTGAATCTGAATGGTGAGATCATTATGAATGGTCATACCGAGGGCTCGGACTCGAAGTGGTTTTGTCCGTTCTTTTTGACTAAGGGCATCGGCAACAACATTTGCCTTGCCTGGGTGGTATTTGATTTTGCAGTCATAATCGGTGAGCAACTCAACCCAGCAACGCTGTCTCATATTAAGATCTTTTTGGTCGAAGATGTGTTGGAGACTTTTGTGATCGGTGAATACGGTACTTCAGTTACCATAGAGATAGTGTCTCCAGATTTTGAGGGCGAACACCACGGCCCCTAGCTCGAGGTCGTGAGTTGTGTAGTTCTTCTCATGAACTTTGAGTTGTTGGGAAGCGTAAGCAATGACCTTTTCTCGTTGCATCAACACGCAATCGAGACCTTGATGGGAAGCATCGTAGTATACCACGAAGTCGTCGGTGCCTTCGGGTAAGGATAGAATAGGAGCACTGCAAAGCTTGAGTTTTACTAGCTAGAATGCTGACTCTTGTTTATCAGTCCAATTAAACTTCTTTTCCTTTTGAGTCAGTGTCTTGAGTGGTTGCGCTATTTTGGAGAAATTTTCGATGAAACGACGATAATACCCGGCCAATCCCAAAAATTGGCGTACTTCGGTTGGAGTGGTTGGCGCTTGCCAGTCTTTGATAGCCTCGATTTTTGATGGCTCGACGTGAATTCCTTGACTGTCAATCACATGTCCAAGGAATTGAACGGTTTGCATCCAGAACTCACACTTAGAGAATTTAGCGTAAAGCTCCTCGTGCTTAAGTAGCTCTAGGATGGTTTTGAGGTGTTGCGCATGCTCCTGCTCGTTGCGCGAATAGATGAGGATGTCATCGATAAAGACAATGACAAACTTGTCGAGATACGGCTTGCACACCCGATTCATGAGATCCATGAATACAGCCGGTGCGTTGGTTAAACCAAATGGCATCACTTGAAATTCGTAATGCCCATAACGGGTTCTGAAAGCGGTTTTTGGGATGTCGGTGTTGCGAACACATAATTGATGATAACTTGATCGAAGATCGATCTTTGAATAACAGCTCTATCCTTGCAGTTGGTCAAACAGGTCATCGATGCGAGGAAGTGGATACCGGTTCTTAACAGTTAGCTTGTTCAACTCTTGGTAGTCGATACACATTAGGAAAGAACCGTCTTTCTTTTTAACAAATAAGACCGGGGCTCTCCAAGGCGAAGAACTCGGTCTAATGAATCCTCTGTCCAGGAGTTCCTGTAACTGGGTAGACAGCTCCTAAGTTCGGATGGGGCTAGGCGGTATGGTGCTCGGGCTACCGGTGCGGCACCCGACACGAGATCGATCGAGAACTCAACCTGTCTAGGTGGAGGTAAACCAGGTAGTTCTTCTGGAAAGACTTCGGGAAAGTCTCTAACGATTGGCGCATCCTCAAGTCGCTTCTCCTCCGACTTTTTCTCTGTGATGTGCGCGAGGATTGCAGGATAACCCTTTCTGAGAAATTTTCGGGTTTTCAGACAAGATATGATATTTAGTCTCGTCCCACCGGTCTCCCCCTATATGATCAAGGTTCTACCGATGGCGAGAGGGATGTGGACGATTTTGTCATAACAAATGATTTCGGCTCGGTGTTTGGACAACCAATCCATACCAATGATGACGTCAAAACTTCCAATTGCAACAGGCATAAGATCTATCGAAAAGGTTTCATTGGCTAAGTTTAAAATGCAATTAGGTATCACACTATCGGTTTCTATGAGTTTACCGTTCGCTAGTTCTACAGTGTACTTAACATCTAGAGTAACAGGGGTGATGTCAAGTAGGGGACAAAACTCATTGGAAATAAAGCTTCTATCGGCACCAGTATCAAATAGAACAGAAGCAGTTAAGTTGTTGAGGAGGAAAATACCCGTGACCACATTCGGGTCCTGACGGGCATCCCCAGAATTGAGCACGAAGGCTCTACCTTTAGCATTGTTGTTGTTGTTGCCCTTGTTCTTCAGTTTCGGGCACTCATTCCTAAAGTGCCCGGGATATCCACATTCAAAGAAGGCTCGTTGTGGACTGGCGTTGTTGTTGGTATTGTTGTTGTTGGCGGGGGATCTACAGTCCTTGGTGAGGTGGCCGTACCTCTTGCAGTTGTTGCAATAGGGACCGCAAGGACCTTCATGGTGGCGGTTGCACTTAGAACAGTAGGGCTTGTTCCCGGTGTAACCCCGTCTGGTTTCGGTGGTTGAGTTGTAGGCTTTGATGGTGTCGGGTTTCTTGTTTTGGGAGTTGTTGTGGTTGTCGGACCACTTTCTTTTGAGGTGGTTGGAGGAAGAAGTGGGTGGTTCAAAGTCTTCGTTCATGGCTAGAAGTTCGTGGGCCATCCGGATGGCGCCATGAAGTGTGGTTTGGTTTGATGATGCGACGTTTCCCCGGACAGGTTCCGGAAGGCCGCGGATGTATTTCTTGATTTTCTTGGGCTCGGTACTCACCATAGGTGGGCGAAGGATGGCAAGTTGTTGGAATCTGGTGGTATATCCAACAATATCAGTCCCCTGCACTTTCAAGTGCCAGAACTCATCATCCAGCTTATGGAGTTGTTCACTAGGGCAGTACTCATCAGTGAGCATTTTCTTCAAGTCCTCCTAAGGGAGTAGGTAGGTGGTATCAATACCCACAGACTGGGCATATGAATTCCACCATGAGAGGGCACCATCTTCGAGGGTGCAGGTGGATTATTTGACTTTGTCCTCTTCCGCACATTTGCTGATGTGGAAGACGGATTCCATTTTCTCGAACTATCTGATCAGTCCGATGGCTCCTTTGGTTCCCTTGAAGCTCAAGGTTTTGCAGCTCTGGAAGTCCTTGTATGAGCAAGGTTTGGATTGAGGCCCGTTGGCAGCTGTATCTTCGCTGCCCGAACTGGGATGTCGGGTAGCCATAGCTTGGGACACGCTTTGGGCGATGAGTTGGGCGATTTCAGTTTCGCTGAAGGTGAATCGCTTTGGTGGCATTTTGCTGAGTAAGATCAAGAAAAGACAATGAGATACTTGCGTGAATTTTTGATATATCACAGGTGTATATGATGAAATATATGATGACAGTACAAAGTGACAATCATATTTCATTAACATAACCAAGTTTGGTACACGATACGAGTTTTCAAAAGATTACGTAATATGGGGAGTACAAAAGGTACCAGGAATTGTTACATCCGGTTCGAATGGTAAGAGTCCTACATAGATAGATATGGATTACAAGATGACAGTCACACTAGTTCTAACGGAAGTCTATCCTTTCCATTAGTGCGACAAGTCGATCCACGGTGATTGCGAGTCTGCTGGTTTGTCGGGCGTTGTCTTCTGCCAAGGCTAGTCGTTGTACCAGCATTCTTGAGTATTCTTCGGCCTCTTGCAGGCGCTGTTCGCATTGTTCCAACCTGAGTCGTAAGAGTTCGACTTCTACCCCTGATTCCACTACTTGGTCGTGGAGAATGTTCATGTGGCTAACGGTGTTTTCGTGATCTTTGGAGACTTGGTTGATACACTCTAGCGCTGTGAGTCTCCAATTTTCATTTGTTTCTTGCAATGCGACATCCATGGTGCGAAGTCGTTGCTCGTGACCGTTCAGCCTGGCGGCCAAGGCCAGCAAAGTGAAGTGAGTGGGATACGGGCTAGTTCGAGGCAACCTGGCGTTCCTCCTAGCTACCCTCGGGTTCTGCGACCCGAATTGAGAGTGTGATGAATTGGGTGGTGTGTTTTCCATTCTGAGACAAAGTGTTAAAAAGGAATGAGACCTATATTCACATAATACATATATAATATAGCCTAAGATATTGAGCGAGAGCGAGGCCTATCTATGTATATATATATCACATAATAGCCTAAGGTGTCTAACACAGACATGTTTGTGTCCCGGTTTCTCTCGTGGTCAAAGTCAACTAGTGTATCCTGTTCGGTCATGAATCCTTTCAGATTCCACATCATATTCTATTAATTATACATAGTTGATCAGGCTATGTTAAATTAAACCAATACCATGTAGTCACCGAACCTAATCATACTTAATAAGGAATACTGCCTAACGGTCATAGTCTAGGCCCACTAAATGCAACCTAGTTCACTATAAACTTAGGCTCTGATACCAATCTGTAACACCCCCAAATTTATTGTTTGGCGGAAGCATAACTTGGGTGTTACTAATCAATAATCAAAGCACACAGATATATAGCAAACGACTATATATGCGTCATTATAACAAAATATACTAATATTTAAAATGTTTACAACAGTTGAACCCGTACATGGCTCGTGTTCGATTTAATGAGAGATTTCAATACATAAATACTTGTACAAAATATATTAATGCAAGAAAAGCTCTATTGTCTGCATGCTGACTCGAGCTATAGTAATCCTGAGGGCAGTCCAGATCTACTACTGAGTACCTGTGATACATGCTAAAATGGGTCAGCTAATGCTGGTGAGCTCACAGGTTTGAGTATCAAATAATATCGTATGAACCGCAAGATTTAAGTACTGATTTGCATCCAGCAAATAAAGTTAAAGATAATGTATACAACCATGAGCACATAGTATGAGCTTAACTCGAGGGGTCAGGATCACAATCAGTGCCTGAGCGAGGTGCCTCCACGAGTGCCTAATCAACACTCGTCTGAACAAATATTAGTACGTCCGTTTACCCAGTTAGTGCTTGCTAACCCGGACGAGTAGGGTCAATCCTATATGATATCATATACTAATATTCACGCTACAACGTATTACCAAACTATGCTGACGGAGGACTTTGAAATGATTAGTTGTGTAAAACTCATGTAGTATATGTAAATGTTTGTACTTGCGTTCACATGTTAAAATAAGCAATGGATCACACCCCTGAGTAAATACAGTAAAAGAGGGGCCATGAGACTCACCTGAGTCTTGATGCGTTTAATCAATTAACGTGAGTTGATTAGCCGATTAGTGATTGTCCGAAGACTTGTAACCTGAGGGTGTCCACAACACGCGATGGTTATTAATTGATTAGGTATCTTAAAAGACTACCTTTGTAGTTGCTCGTCCAACTAGAATGTCCAAATGACTACACTTTGGTTGATTAATCTTGAGTTTTGAAAATGTGTACGGCCCGTTGGTGATTTGTTTGTAATAATAATCCCACATTATTATTTTGATTTTCGAAAGGGGTTATACTTAAAAGTATTTATAAACTTTAGGTGACGGGGGTCCGGGAGCAGCGCCCCTGGTTAGCGGGGTCCCAGGGGTGGCAACCCCTGGTGGGGTCCAAGGGGCTGGCCCCTGGTTGGGGTCGAGATGTCAAGTCAGCTCGAAATTTTTTTATTTCTATTATATTGCTTTGGTGAAAAACGCACATGGACTTGAATTTGGGTGAAATCAAGTGATAAAATTTTAGGTCTCGACACTTAGTAAAATCTGTGTTTTCTTGGTTCTGTTTCATGCGACACTACGTGCGACATAAGGATTGTGTCGCTAGGTGCGACATAGTCTATTGTGTCGCAGATCATATCTACAACACAAGTCTTTGTGTCGCTAAATGCGACGTCCGCAATTTAATGCGACATAAAATGTTGTGTCGCTATATGCGACGGAAAATGAGTTCTGCGACATAGTCACTTGTGTCGCTATATGCAACATAAGTAAAGGGTTTAGCGACATAAGGGCTTGTGTCGCAGGTGGCCTGGAGCCTCTGCGACACAACGAGCTGTTGGCCGGAATTTGAGCCAAAAACATGTTTTCCGGCGACCTTTTGGTCCGATTCTTTTACCCAATATTTGGACATTTTAAGCTTAAATAACCCATAAACAAGTGAAAATGAGTAAAATCGGAGTGTTTCGAGTTTTGTCGGAAACTTACGAGTTAGCGCCGGAGAGTTTTGAAAAGATAGAAATGTAGATCGTGGTGCCGCGGTTCTTTTCTTCCAAAGGAGTAAAATGATTCGAGCGAGTTTGGTGGTGTTATTTTGTGATTTTAATGTGGTGGTGGTGTGGTGGTGGGAAGTGATGAGAGGAAAAGGAGAAGAGAAAGTGTGTGTGTTTGGGAATGGTAAAATGAAAGAGAGAGTGGGGTGGGGGGGGCCGGTTTTGGGGAGGTCACCTAGTGTGCCCTCTCCAACTTTTTAATCTTCTGCGTTTGTGCTCCGTGCGGTGTTCATTTTCTCGGTCGTTTAAACGTTTAAATAATTTTATGTACATTTAACTATAGGTTTTAAAATACACATGTTTATTCGATATTTTCTTGAAGTATTTTATCAAATACTAAATAATTGAGTTATAAAATATACCTTAACTTGTTTCGTTTTGTTTGCGTGTTTGTTATTTTAAATCGTGAAATCCTTGTTTGTACGATACGAATTTGGGTTGAAATATTATCTAAATATATTTTGGTTAAAATAGAGTCATTTTATTTAATAAAAATTGTTCACCAACGTCTGTATTTATTTGATTCGAATTACATCCGATTTGGATTACGTACGATTTAATCAAATCGCATAATCTTATATATTCATCAATATATATTTCAATACATTAATTAGCCTAAATCCGAACTAATTACATGTATTAACAAAAGATTAGGCACAAATCTCTAGTCCTAATTTGGCGGGTGTTACATCATTAAAATTACGAGATTAATCGATTTATGATTCAACCCGCAACGTTCGTTTATGATGCGAGTTGAGTTCCAGATTCGACTCGCAGAATTCAAATTAGCGATTTGAGTTAAGATTCGATTCGCAGATCTTGATTTGCTAGTTGAAAAACTTTTTCGTTGACTTGTTGACCTGCGGACCGAGTTGATTAGCGGATCGACTTGCGAGTCGAAGCTGCGAATTAACTTGGTTAGCGAGTTGACTAGTTTGCGAGTTCAGTTGCGAGTTGACATTGGTTTTAGCGAGTTGAAATAAAACTTTAAAAATAAAACGTCACTTGTAACTTAAACGTTTGATGTAATAAGTTATATTTATATATCTTTTAACTTCAAAAGTTAATATATGTTTTGATAAGGATTTTATATTAATACGTAATAACATATATATATATATATATATATATATATATATATATATATATAATATTAACTTACGACTGCTTAGTAATAAGTTAATTTATTATTATATAAGACTTGACAACAATGTAACAAGTTATATATAATTTTGAACTTAGATGTTTGATGAATTTTGATTCATAATACATTATAGTTTGTCATTAACGTGTCTTAATTGTTTTTGTCATTTGAGTTTTACAGATATGGCACGACAATTTTATGAAGGTCACAATATTCTTGTTGATCTTGATCTCGAAGCAAAGGGAGCTGACAAAGTGGCTCAAATGCTTACATTTTTTGCACGTTCACGCATTAGATATGCTATTACGAAGTCTCCACCTATTTCTCAAACCATACTGAATGATTTATGGGATGGTATTCAGTATGATGAGACGGTCATTCCTCAGGTGATACGAACAACGGTTAATCAACAACCGATTGTCTTTTCTGCTGGAAATCTTCGTGAGATTTTGCAGCTGGGAACTGAAGATCAAGAGAATGAGGATACAGAGTTTCCCATAGACTTTATTGAGGGAGCTCTAGGCCGTATGGGCTATACGGGTGCGAGACGAGGCCGTCAATTCCAAAAACCTCTGGTTATTGGTCAGTGGAAGTTTTTGTGGCACATTATAGTCACTATTTTTGCACCGAATTCAATATTCTTTATAGTTAACAAACAAATGATATAGAAACTTAATTGATAGAGCTTTAAGCTACTCATAAAGATTTAATATTATTGTAATTAGGAACCAATGGATAAGGAACCAGAGGTTGATAGACCTATAGGTTCTTCGTCCGTGGTCCTACCTTCTAAGGTATTATATGTTATTGACATATAGAACGTGTATGATAGAGCGTTATGCTAATCATTAATGTTTAATATGTTTAATATATAGGATATTGAGACTGGTCCGTCAGGTGGACGTGATGGTGAAACTACATCAGATTCTGATTCTGATGATGTTCGACCTATTTTACCGTCTGCTGCTATGATTCCTTATAGATCTGGACATATAAAGGATCCATGTTTAAAAGGAAAACGCACAGCTGATGATTTAGATCCTGATTTTAACGTGTTAGATGAGGATCTTGACGAGGAAGAAGAGTTTTTGGAAACTCGGAGCCGTAAAAGGGCTAGAGCTTCTACTAGACAATTGACTATTGGTCTAGGTTTGTTTATAAATGGTAGGACATTAATTATCTTGTTAGTTAATCAAGAGTCATCAACTAAGACAGATTTATCTATGATAGCTGCTCGGGATAGACCGCAGGATGAGCAGGTGTCAAAACAGGTGATTGCTGAACCTATATATGTACCTACTAAGGTAAGGGATATAAGTTTAGTTCTACATGTGTTATATAATTGATTAGAAATTGAGGAAGAGTAATCTGTAACAATTACTTATTTAATTTTATATAACTTGACAGGCTGAGATTGTAGATTTAGTACGTACGTTATAGTTTCTGACTACTAAAGCAAGTATATTTGCTGCTAGTCTGCTCACGGCAGCTTTATCTCAACCTACTCCACCACTTACCACTGCATCTCATATTTCTTCACTTACACCACCTGGATCATAAACTATCTCTGTTACTCCTACTTCTAATGCTGAAAGGATTACATCCTTAGAGTTGCGAGTTAAGGAGTTAGAGAAGCTTACTTCAAAAATTCCAGAGTTGGTAGCTTAGAATCTTCTTTTTGCACAGCAGATTACTCAACAGAGTACATCTTACAAAACACTGCTGGAGACTCATACCACTTTGCTTCAAGATTTTACTACCCAGTGACTGAAGCTTGATTCCTTAGAACGTTTAGTGTTGAGAGTGAATTCAGGACAGTCAGCTCAGGGGGAGATATTGGTATATTTAGAGTCTTGCAAACAAGATGAGATAAGGAAGAAAAGAGATGATGACAAAGACGATGATCCTAGTGCACCGAGAGATGGTGAGCTAACTGGTCCTTCAAAGACTAGTGAGAAAACTATGATTCAGGGGGAGTCTGCGGGTGCAAGTGGTGATGGTGCTGGTACAATTGTTACGGGTACAAGTGAAGCTGGTAAGACAGCTTAGACCTGTCTAGTTATTTGTACTTAGGATTTAGTTGAATTATGATTGTAAATTATAATTGTAACTGTATAATTATAACTTAATATTTTTTTTGGTAATATATTCGGCTTGAGATTATTATTACAAGTTAAATATATTAGAAATGAAATGAGTTAAATATGTTATGTAGAATAGTGATCGAAAGTCTTCCGACTTATTGAGTAGTCGAGCGGCGTATCCCAATTAGTTTTAGCGGTCAAATTTATATGATAACATACATATTTTAGACTTGAGAGTTTGTTTTAACTGACAAGTTTATTATGTAAAATCTTTAACTAGACAAAGATATATAATTTAAAGATATAATTGAAAGTTAAGTTTTTTGGAAGGTAACAGTTCAATTAAGTCTTGGAATTATATAAGTTAATTAACTGTAAACTTAAATGTTTGGTGATTACTCACAATATATTAGAGTTTAAGTTTAATTAATATTTGTTAAGTGTCTTATAAAAGACTTAAGAAATTTTAGATTGATTCAGGGTAATCAATAAAAGATTTATAAGTTATTCATTGCGTTTATATTATGGATTAATTACACGAAAGGATTAATAAAGAAATTCTTAGATTGATTCAGAGAAATCAATGAAGGAATTTAGATTATTAATATTTATTTGTGTTTGTGTCTTTCTAGGGATTGAAATGCTTGATCTATCAGATTCAGAAGATGATTTTCTTGATGAGATAGATGAAGACATTAATTATGATTTGGAAGAAGGAGAGTTTCAACCAACTGAAGATTAGACTGTTGTTTCAGAGATAGAGCTAGACATGGGTGTAGATCCAGATGCAAATATAGATGAACACCATGTGAGCCCATCTAGAACAGAGATTGTATACGAAGATGAAGAAGGTCCTAAAGTTGTTGATGTAGATGAAGATATCGATGACTCAACCGATTATGAAGAAGAGATTCCTGATAAGCATAAAGACAATCCGATGTTCAAACCTTTAGAGAAAAAGAAGAAGAAAAGGGTTGGAGTTTCGGAGGTTGATATTAAAGGAAAACGTGAAGCGCGTAGAGGGATTATCGGTTGGTATTTTGACTGACTTGAAACTATTCGCGATTAAAAGGTTTGACGGAGTTCTATATTTTGAGCGAAAGCTTGCAGTGTTCAGTTCTCTACCTAAATATGAGATTCGAGACTTGGCTCGATTACCTTTGAAGAATCCAGATAATGATTTTGTTGGTGGATATGTAGAACATGTAATCAAGACTGAGGTTCGTTCAGGGAAGTTTGAAAATATTAAGCCAAGGAATGGAAAAACGATAAAGTTAAAGGAGAGAAGTCAAAGGACTGGAAGGAGAAGGAGAAAGAAAGTGTATCCAGCTGTCAAGTGTGTTCAGCAGATTCTACTGAAAACAATGCCACATGATATTCTGGAAAATATGAAAAGTTGGCACGTGGATTCAGAAACTGGAGAGGTTGTCATGGTTGTAGCTGATGATGAAGTTGAGGGTGGTGAACGTGAGATTTTCAGAGTTTATGACCAATCGACACCTAATGAACATGTAAAAGAAAGATTGGTTGAAGTTAAATGAGAATAGAATCTTGATGACAGAAGCATGGGGTGATTTAGCACGAGATTATCAGATGATGGTTAAAACTTGTATTAGAATGAAGATATACGCAGGAAGTAAAATTTACAAATGAAGACTAAAGACAAGCGTGAAGATAAAGACGCTAGAGCTATTGTCAAGGGGGAGTCTATTGAGACATAGTTTGTGACAACAGATCTAGCTTGAAATAGGACTGATGTAATTGTTATCATGTTTGTACATTGATTTAGATTTGTAAATAAATGTTTGTTTTGTTATTAATATTCGTTAAATATATTAGTATATTAAAGTGTTAGACGAATATCGAAAATGAAATAAATATGCATAGCGAGTCGAGATCTCAAGTCGCAAGGCATTGCGATGCGAGATGAGATCTGAACTCGCAAATCAAAGTAAGCCGAAGCGAGTCTGGGCTTGGGCTTGTGTGCGAATCGAACTGGACTCGCAGGCCCAGTGGCTGCGAGTTGATCAAAGTATATATGTTCGATTCGGTTTAACCTAAGAACAACTTTTGCCATTCAATTACCGAACCTGCGAATTTAGCAATTCAGAGAAAACGTATTCTAAAGGCTAGGCTTTGACGGTTTATCGTTTAAAGCTAAGTATTAAAAATCTAAACGCAAACTTATTCGTTATAGTAAGATAACACCGTATTAAGGGATTCCGCACCTTAATACTATAGATAACGAAGTTATCGATTTTAGAACTAGGGACTTACATAATGTAAAAGGATATTCTACTATTACTTTTGACAAGAAATTTTACCTATGGCATAGTTCTCTAACTACAAAAAAATAGGCTCAAAAGTCTATGAATAGAAACAGTAATTTAGGAGGGAATAGAAAACAAAACAATAACAGCTTATCACTCCATTGGATTTAACAAATGTGCCATCCCCCTGTACCCCAGCAAAAACCACCAAAGCTAAATAATGGGCTCTCGTTATACAAAAACAGGCACCATGACAGCAAAACTCAAGATGTTAACACTAACTTGACTTTTAGGTTTTAACCGACCGAAAAGACACTGATATACTATCACCCATTATACATTAGCATCTGTTTTATGTGATCAGTTTCATCTACCATTAAATTGTTATGATTGTTTTGTATTACCACCAATATACATTTTTTAAATGGCATAGTAATAACATGTGAAACAAATAATTTCTATGTATCAACAAATAATCCATTCATTATATAGCTTCATGTATTACAATACTTCATTATCTATTGATATCCTAAAAAGGATCACAGTCTTACGCAACTACAATATCACATATTGTTATTTCTACACCTATTACACATTACAAGAACAAAGTAAAATGCAATAAACTACCAGTAGATGTTTAGTTCATTCACATCTTTTAGATAATCTCACCTTGAGACCATGCTTTATGTGAAGTATCTTACCATTCATGGGAATCACGGGATGACCTTCAACTAGGTTTATATGATAATTGTAAATTATCGTAGCTGACACTATCTTGAGCTGAGACATAGCCATGTCCTTACCCACACAACTTCTTGAACCGGCACCAAATGTCACAAACTTGTAAGATGGCTCATGTTTGATTCCTCCTCCTTTAGAAACCCACCTTTCTGGGTTAAACTCCATACAATCCTCACCCCCAAATTAATTTCATCCTCCCCATGGTATATACAGGTAGAATAATTTTGGTGTTTCTATTGACTTTATGGCCGCTTGGAAGGTTGTCCGGTTGTAATGGAGATTTATGATTAAATGGAACAGGAGGAAAAAGCCTTGGGGATTCACATAAAGCTCCATGAAGGTAAACCATTTTTAATAGCTCTTTGGTATTCTATCTCTTTCCCACTTTTACCTCCAAATGCTTGTGAATCTCTTTAAGAATCTTATCTTCAACTGATGGGTTTTTTGCAAGAATATAAATGAACCACGACAGAGCGCTGCTAGTAGTATCTTTTCCTGCAGCCATCAAACCTAATAAGGTGTCTCGTAGAAGTTCTGTTGGATTCCCAAAAATGCTACTTTGATCTTTGATTTCTCTCATAAGAGTTGTTAGTAGTATGAACTTCTCTTCTTTGTGCTCATTGTTCATGGTATTATACTCGATTTGTGTTTTGGTAATGCAATTGTATATGAATTGATCGAGAGTTTTCCATGCATCAATAAATGTATTTTCTTTCCCCACTCTGAGAAGTTGTTGTAATTTCCAAATGAATGGAGGCATAATGTGTCGTAGCAAGAAAACTTCTTCAATATCCGACAAGGCCTTCAAACACGAAATGTAAGGAAAATCAAGAGACAAGCTTTCAGGGTCGGTATCGAAGAGCAATTTGCATATAATGTCAAATGTGAACCTCTGAAATATCGAAGAGCAACTTGTGGAAGTGTCGCATGTGGCCGCCTTCATGCGGTCACTTACCTAAGTGTCGCTATGCGTCACTTAGGCAAGTGTCGCCTAAACTAAAACTTAAGTGTCGCATAATAGAAAATCTATATTTCTATTATATGACTAACGACACTTTTACAACTCAATAGACCAACTGACAGACAAACTAATATGCATCAACAAACTCCCCCGTGTCTTCAGCTTGGTCTTCAAAATCTTCAAAACTTTACTCAGCACCACCCTTCTGGGAATGTTCCTCCAGCACGTATTCCCACCTTCTAACAAATCTCGACCACCCTTGTAAACTTTGAAGCTTCCTCTAAATCAACTTGATTGTACTGAAGTTTATTCTTGTAGAGAGCTTTCAAATCTTTCTTCGTTAGATTTATTAGGCTGATCGGATCAAAAACTCGAATAGACTTTCCCACAAACTCCTTAACTGGCCATTCTCCCCATATATCCTGTGTTTGTACCACAGCAGTCTTTGTAGAATATTCAATTACAGCTTCTTGAGTGACAGAGTCAAACCACCAATACTTTAAATCCCGTAAGAAATCCAGTGGTAACTCTTGTAGGGGAACAGTCTTGAGACTAGCAGCTGGTGGATAATGATATTTCACAATTGGTTGTTGAGTTCTCAAATCAATCTTATTCTTGTATGAATACCGAACTCCCAGCTCTGGTCTAATCCACATATATTTCTTGCTGTAGATTTCTTTTCTCAAAATTCTCTGAAAGAGAACTCCTCGAGTATCTTCAGAGTGATTGACAATATTTAACTGAGCAAGACGATTCAGTTCGACCTTTGGCAATGTGCTGATATGATTGAATCTAGGTTTGAAGTATTGCACGCCATCACTTCTCTTGATCAAAATAAGAAAGTTATCAACATCAAATTTCCAGCTTCTGATCAATCCAGTCAATTCACCTTTAACAAGATAAGTTTTACAAGTCTTCAACTCATGTGCAATTGATTTGTATACCACTTGTGGTTTTGAAGTTCCAGAAGATGTAGACACAGGAACTGATTCATCAGTAGATTGTTCCATTGCAGGTTCTGCCTCATCCTCAGAAGAATCTGTCTCAATAACCGGAGCATCAAAATTATATGCTTGAGCAGGTTGTCGTAACACTGGCTTCGGTTCACGTTCAAGCGCCGGTTCTTGATTTGGATTATCCATATATTCCTCATCCGACCCTGGAACCTCTGCATCCATTTCTATATCATCGGGATCAAAAGATCTATCAACTTTATAAAATTGATTAACCAAACTCTGCAGATATGTCAGATTGACATTTGAATAATCAGCTGCAATCGGAGTCGGTTGTCCCGGAACATCAACAAAGTAGTCTAAAGCGATATTTTCATTTATATCTGAAGATTGTACATTTTCTGGTTCAGGGGGAGGAGTTACATTTGTTTCTAACTCCCTGGGAATATCCTCCCCCGAAACAATTGTGACAGACTCCAACTCTAAAACCCTAGATGACAGATTCGTCACCTGAAGCTGGAGATTATCAACCTCGGCAGCTTTGAGCTCCAAATCCTTTATCTGGGAAGCCTGAGCTGCAATAATAGCCTGTTGGTCATCAAATCGTTTCGACAAAAGGTCCATCTGAGCAAGTATCATCTAAATCGATGGCATGTCAGACGGTGGTGGAGGTTGTGGTCGCTGAGAAGTATGCTGAGTAGTTTCCTCAATAACAACCGTAGTCCGCTGGCGTCTTCGAAGAGGTAAATCTGCATACGAAGGAGAAGACCCAGCAGGACGTTTGCCTGGATTCCTCGGGACGTAGACCCTGCCAGCAGAAATCCGTCTCAAGATACGCTTAAAGCGTCGAGGATCAGTGAGTTGAATCCCGTCCAAAGCAGTTTGTGGTGGCACATCACCCTCAGAATCGGGTGGTGTGGGCCCACCATCATCAGAATCAGCATCAACCCGGTCAACACGATCAATATCATCTAAATCCTGAGCTATCTCGGTGTCAACCAGGTCATCCTCATTGACCGGAGGAATCACGTCATCATCAAAACCATCATTGAGCGGCGCAACATAGTTCTAATTGACTATGTGCCCGAAGAGCTCACGGTCAGCCAAAATTTGCTCACCCTTTGGCGCGAGTTTGCAGTCATTGAAGACTCGAAGAAGCATAGGCGTCGGCACCAAGAGGGATCGCTGATCTGGAGCAATCTCAAGATTCAAATCATTTAATAATAGCTGCACAAACCTTGGATATTGCAGCCATTTATCCTTACCAGCTCGGATATTCTCAACCATGTTGCCAAAAATGTAACCGCTGAAGTTGTACGGCTTGTTGTAGATTAGGGCCAACATGAGAGATAACGTCAAATGACTAGCAGCGTCGTATCCTCCCTTCCTTGGAGATAAACAAACAATCACTATATGACATAAATACCTCCAAACCCTGCAGAGATATTGCTTGCGAAAATCAGAAAGCTGATTCACCGGATAACCCATACGCTGAAGTCCCCCGTAGATAAACGTTGTGGGGAACATAGTCGGCATCGTAGCATTGTCATCGAACTAGAGAACCCGTCAAATGGAGTTCTCGGTGATCTCGATCTCTTCACCAAACATCTTTGAAACAATCCTCGGGACATCACCCTGAGTTCGTATGAACGCATGGTCGTAAAACTCTTCAACTTGATTCATATAAACCGGAGTAGAAGCAGTAATAGCGTAATGAATCCTCGAACATCGGAGGAACTCGATCGTTGGCCGAAAAGGAGCCGAATTGGCGTGTGTTGACTCCAAAAACGCAGTAATATTGTGACGGGTGTTGGTGCGGCGGTAATAGTTTTGTAAGTCAGCCATCTGTAAGCTAAAATACGAAACAAAAATAACAACAAACGTTATAGAATTAGCACGAACACACAAAACCTAAAAAACGAAATTCTTATTTAGGCGTCACTTATGGTAAGTGACGCATAGCCACTACCGAAACTTAGAAAGTGTCGCAGAAAATAGTGCTCAAAATCAGAAATGAAGTATAGCGTCACTTATAGTAAGTGACGCTATCATGCGTCACTAGTGTAAGTGACGTTGCCATATCATGAGTCATTATATACGACACTTAAGAAGTGTCGGGTCAACAGTATGCGGCATTTAACAGAGTGACGGTATCCTAAGTGAGTCACTTAAGAAGTGACGGTATAAGTGACGTTATAGACAAATGCGTCACTAAGTCAGTCACTTAAATGAGTGGGCGTCACTAAGATGAGTGACGGACTAACAGATAATATAAGTACATGCGTCACTAAGAGAGTCACTTCAGAAGTGACGCAATAATAAGCGTCACTGATGAAGTGACGGTATGGGTTCTAAATTACCAAGTAGCGTCACTTGAGGTAAGTGACGCATGAAGTGACGCAACAATGAAGATCATCGTGTCACTGTTCATACCCAGAAAACAAATTTGGGGGTTTTGAAAATCGAAGTTACCACAATGTACGCATGATAAAAATGAGTGAAACACACCAATTATTAACGAAAAACATTAACAAATTAAACCCCAAATCGTGAGATTTCGAAGAAACCCAAATCCCGTAACCCTAATACGTAATTAAAACATGAATACAAAAAGATAAAGGTTAAAATTAGTACCAATCGAGTCGTATGAATGAGGAGAACAAGAATATGACGATGGAATGCGCAACCAAGCTCGAGAAATCACAAATGGATCGACGAAAAATGCACAGACGAAGTGACGCAGAGACACAGTAAGTGACGGTATGTCAGAGAAAGTGACGCTATGTGAATTTGAAAAGTGGTGAGGTTGAGTGTCGTTGGAAAGGGTATTTATACGAAAACCCTAGTATGCGTCACTCAACCCGGCACTTGTAGCGTAGCTTACCCCGACACTTACAGCGTCACTAGTGGAAGTGACGCAATATCGTATGCGTCACTGGTAGCGACACTTATGAAAGTGACGCAACAGGTCACTTTTAGTGAAAAGTTTGCGATTTTATCGATTTTTGCGTTATGATTTCGGTACTCAAATTTGAAAAGGTAACTGTAACTTGGATAAAATCTAAAAGTAAACTATCTTATAGAAAATACAAGAACACATAAAAGAAAGCAAATTTACAAATAGAAAATTAACACATTCTTTTTGGTGACGGAGTTGATATAATCTGTTTAGGGATCATATCGGAGTAGCATGCATTGATTAGGAACAGTAAGTGTTATTTCAATCATCAGTATATTTGTCCACTTTAAATTTACTTGACATGCTAAGAACACTTTTTATAAAAATTATTTCAAAACAATTATTAGTATATTTGTCCATTTAAACATGTTACACTCACATCTAGGAGGTGATTTTATTATTATTGGTTTGTACACTTCGCTGTGGTCCCCACCATAGATATACATCTTAACTTAAGACATAGATGATGTTTCCATTTCCAGAGAGAATATAAGAAAATCAAATTTAAGAATCAAGTCAGCGGTGACAGGTCTGTACTTACGTACAACAGAGCGACATAGCTTGATTCAGGTTTAAGCAAAACCAGACTTGGTCAAACCATTTTGGCGACCTTGTAAGGTATCTTAATTTTAAAGACTTTGCAAGTACTTTGACTTGTGTTTGCTTAAGTTTTAAGTATATATTAACAGAGACCAGGTCTATACTTATGTATAACAGAGGAAACTGTCAATATATACCCCCAAATGAGATCAAATAAACTCCTTTCACGAAAACAGGTCTAGCATAAGTAAGAAATTAAGACTTGTTTCATGCATCTAATGATGTTATACCACTTGAAATAGACAATTAAGTATTAGGCTTCTTAAGAGATCTCAGAGAGTTTTGCATAACATGCCTACTAATATATCGTATGATGAAGACAATGTTTATAAAAACTGTTTTCAACACGTCAGATAAATCTACTGACACATCCAAGATAAACCTTAAAATTCCATTTTATGCATGTCACCCGATGTAGTATCATATCCCAAGTTGTTTACAGACACAACTTCAACGTCTATTTTAAAATGTAGCAACAGTGCATTTCTTTAATACTAAAAAGTATAAAGAGTGGCTGTTGCGTTTTTTTTTTTTACACACATAAAAGGAAATAAATGACATTCCATGTTACAAATTACTTTTTAGCGATAAAGAATCTTAAACCAATCATGTTGATTAGTTCATCAAATCGAGTACGCGAAAAAGCTTTTGTGAAAAGGTCGGCGTTCTGCTTTAGGGTGTCTATGTGGACAAGGTCTATCAGGTGCTTTTCATAGCAATCCCGTATAAAGTGGAACCTAAGTTCAATGTGTTTAGTCTTAGAGTGTTGTACGGGATTGCGTGTGATAGAAATAGCAACAGTATTATCTATGTGAATAGGAGTCATAGAAAGAAGTAACCCGTAATCACGCAGTTGATGCTGAATCCATAGAACCTGAGAGCAGCAGCTCGCAGCAGCAACATACTCAGCTTCTGCAGTTGAAATAGAAACTGTAGTCTGTTTCTTGCATTGCCAAGAGACCAATCTAGTTCCTAGGAATTGGCATCCACCAGTGGTAGATTTCTTGTCTATGCTGCAGCCGCCATGATCCGAATCCGAATAGGCAGAAAGAGCGAATGATTTCTCATTTGAATACCATAGACCAAGATTGGGTCTATGTTTGAGATAACCAATGATTCGCTTTACCGCCTTCATGTGAGACACCTTGGGTTTGGCTTGAAAGCGTGAGCAGACGGATACCGCAAATAGAATATCCGGTCGAGAAGCGGTCAAATACATCAAAGAACCTATCATTGATCGATAGTCCTTTTCTTTGCAATCTTCCTCATCGTCAGCAAGTCTGAGATTGTGATTAAGTTCGATAGGAGTCCCATAGGTTTTACAATTGAGCAGGTCATATCGAGTCAACATGTCTTTGACATACTTTGACTGATGAATATAAATGCCTTTTGGAGACTACTCAACTTGTACACCTAAAAAGAATTTGAGCTCCCCCATCGCACTCATTTCAAACTCAGATTTCATAATCTCCTCAAAATGCTTGCACATCGCTTCATTTGTAGAGCCAAATATGATATCGTCCACATACACCTGCACAAGTAACATATCCTCTCAATCGCCAGTCCGTTCTTTACGGATGAACAGAGTGCTATCGATATTCCCTCGAACAAAACCATGCTTGATTAAGTGGGTAGTGAGTCTCTCATACCAAAGCTGCAGAGCTTGATGAAGACCATATAATGCCTTGTTTAACTTGCAGACGTATTCTGGATGCTCAGGGTCTTCAAAACCTGGAGGCTGTTTCACATACACATCCGTATCCACTTGTCCATATAAAAAGGCGCTTTTAACATCGAGTTGGTTCACACGAAACTCTTTGAAAGAAGCGAACACAAGAAATATCCGAATAGACTCAAGTCTTGCCACAGGAGCAAAGACTTCATCATAATCCAAGCCCTCGATCTGACTAAAACCTTGAACAACCAATCGAGCTTTATTCCGAATCACGATACCCCGATCATCTATCTTATTTCGAAATACCCATTGAGTGCCGGTTAAATGAGCACCTTTGGGTAACGGAACTATATCCCAAACATGCAGCTTATTGAACTGCTGTAACTCTTCTTGCATGGCCTCGACCCAGGAGGGATCTTTTAAGGCCTCATCAACTTTCTTAGGTTCAATTTGGGATAAATGACAAGAATTTATCCGAGCAACCAAGTTTAACATTTCTTGATTTGGATTTTGCTTCATTTGGTGCCTTGTTTGAACAGCAGCATTAGGATCACCGATAATATTATCGATGGGGTGCTCCCTGTGTACACGTGTGACTGGGATTAACTCCGGTGCAAGTACTAACTCCAAATTGTTCATGCCTTCAGTAACGGGAACAGTGTTAGTCGTAGGAGCAGTAGAACTTTCAGGTTACACAGGAGGCTGAAGTTCCGTATCATCATCATTAGAGAAGAGGTGAGAATGAACCAATTCTTCTTCTTCCTCGTCTTCCTCTAACGGTGGCATGTTGGGATCATCTGGATGTTCTGTTGCATTAGTCGTTCCTGAAGTCGAAGGAACATCCGAAGGTGAGATAGTAGGAGATGGTGTGGATGTAGTAAGTAGTGGTGTGGGCATTGGAGTAGGTGTTGGAGGTGATGGTATGGGTGTTGGAGTAGGTGTAGATGTAGGTTTTAAGGTAGATGTGTCTTGACACAGACTGATGCCATGAAGTAAGGTAACTAACTCCTCCTTTTCACCATCATCTTCGGGTATGTCAAACGAATTAAACACATCCTTATAATTGAATAACCATTCAGGACCCATTCCTTGAGGAGGATCCGTGTAACGTAGGCATTTTACCTCAAAATGCTCTTCCACCTGGTGTGTTGATTTAATGTAGACTCTTTTGTTCGGAGAGTTGACTGAATAGCCAAGGAAAATTCCTTCAACGGCTTTAGCTCCAAACTTCGAGACCTTGTCTTTTGAGACCATAATCAAACACGGACACCCAAACGGCTCTAGAAACTGCAAAGTGGGCTTACGGTTATTGAAAAGTTCATAACAGGTCTTGTTCTTTTTCTTAACCCTGAGCACGCGATTCAGAACGTAACAAGCAGTACTGACTGCTTCTGCCCAAAATATGATAGGAAGCTTAGAATCGGCCAGCATAGTCCGAGCTATCTCGATAATAGTCCTATTCTTACACTCTGCAACTCCATTCTGTTGAGGAGTTCTTGGGGCACTGAACTGATGATCAATACCTTTTGTGGCACAGTATAACTCAAGAGTTGAGTTCTTGAATTCAGTTCCATTGTCACTTCTCAGTCTCTTCACCTTTAAGTTGCACAGATTTGCCAACTTATCCAACAGATACACCAAAATATTTGGTGTTTCACTCTTTGCACCTAGAAAATATACCCACGAAAATCTCGAGTAGTCATCAGTGACTACTAAGCAGTAAGATCTACCACCGATTCTCTTAGTTGAGATAGGACCAAACAGATCCATATGTAAGAGCTCCAGTGGTGCAGCAATGGAATTCACTATCTTCGACTTATGTGATTTCTTGTGGAGTTTCCCTTTATGGCATGCAATGCAGTCATCTTTTAGGGCAAATGACTATTTTGGAACTCCATTTACCAAATCATTGTTTATTAAAAAATTCATCTTACGAAAATGGATGTGTCCCATTCGTCTATGCCACAATAGTGATTCCTTTTCCGAAGCCTTTGACAGGAGACATGTGTACTCATCTGTAGTATCCACAGTTCGCATATTCATTACATAGGTGTTGTTTCTCCGTGGCGCCCTCATAAGCACCCATTCTTCAGGGATAACGAAACCACGCTTCAGTATCACACATTCCGTCTTTGTGAAAGCAGTGGTAAAGTCCTTATCACAGACTTGTGAAACGCTCAGCAGGTTGTGAGTAAGTTGAGCCACATAATTCACATTCTCGAAGCTAACTTTCCCGTTAGTTAGCGTTCCCTTTCCCGTAATGGTTCCTCCTGTATCTCCAGCAAAAGCAACATGTCCTCCGGCATGTGGTTTAACATCCGTCAAAAGAGACACATCGCCAGTCATGTGTCGCGAGCAGCCACTATCCATAAACCATTCACTATCCTTAACACGTTCTGATTGCTGCAACACATAAAGTAAGGGGATTAGTGAGAAACGATGACCCAAGCCTTTACAGACTTAGTCATCAACAATAATCACATCGGACAGAACTTTATTTTTTAACAAATTAGAATTTTCATCTAATGTGTTAATGTTGATGACAGAAGAGTCACTAACAGACTCCTTTCGTTTCCAAACCTTAGGTTGTTCGGAAATTGGTTTGGGAGTAATGTCGGGCTTTTGTTTTGGCAAAGGTTTTTGCCCAACATTACTCGGCCTTTCAGCAGGCTTGGGAGAGGTTGAGTAACGCCTAGGTGGAGATTTTGAAAATGAATTTCTGTAAACTGATGTCCTAGGCATTTCTCTCCCGTAGTGCTGATGAGACAGTTTGGGACATTCATGAATTAAATGTCCTTGTCTTTCACAATAAAAGCATGAGCGGGTCTCAACAAAAGGTTGAGGCTGAGGACTTACCACAGGAGTAGGAGAAGCATTTCTAGAACATGAACATTTCGTGCATGTCTTAGAAGATACTTGTTTTGGTTGAGAGGTTGAAGTGGATGGTTTATCACAAAAATCGTTTGCACGTGTAGCTTTATGTTGCAAAATCTTTACAGGTGACTGTAAAGTTTGAGATTTTGTATTTAAAACCTTATCCTTTTCCTTTTTAGGTTGAACCTTAATTTTAGGTTCAACCTTTAAAACCGCTTTTTCAGATTTTACTTCAACCTTCTTTTTAAATTCAGGATACTCCTGATCAGTAATATCCTCAATCTCAACAATCTCCTCCACACTAATTGGAGATTCACATTCAGACTTAACAAACTGAGGCGAAGGATACTCTGACCGTTTGGTTTTCTCCTTTGCCTGTTTGTTGTGATTATTGACCTTAGACTTGACCCCATATAACAGTGCATAGTCAACTGGAATCTCTTCGGTGCCTTCCTTAACTGGCATAGGACAGTATTCAGTGGGAGGCGGGACTACAGTATAACCTAGTCCTGTCTTAGTTTTACTATCTGTCCTTTGCTTGTTAAGGATTTCGTTGAAGGCAACCGTAGAAGAAGAGGAACCTAGAATCTTACTTTTATATTTGTCATATTCAACTTTCAGATCAGATAGTTCCTTTCTCAAAAGGTCTATTTCAGCAAGATAACTATTAATAGTATCCTGTTGACTAAAAACCTTAGATTTATACCTAAGCGTGTCCTGTTGATAAGCCTCAATTTTCTTATCATACAATTGTTCATTGGCCTTTAGGTATTTATTCGATTCACTAAGTTTTTCAACCTTTTTTCTTAAGTCTACATTATCTTCTTGAAAGCACCTTAAAGATTCAGTTAACTTAATGCACGAAATACAGTTCAAAGGTTCTTCTGGTTCATTGCGTACCTCATTAGAAATGTGAGCCATGAGACACTGTTGATACTTATCAGCATACATGCTCCAGTCGGTGTTGGTAGGCTCAAAGACAACTAGTGCATCAGTTGTCGCTTGCTTCACTTCATCTTTCTCTGGAGTTCTGGGAGCATCAGGCTTCGTGAAACCCGATGGAGGAACTTTGGGTTTTTCACACTCTCTCGCAAAATGTCCCAGATTCTGACAGTTATAACAGCGAACCTTGCTCTTATCAAAACCAAAACTGGTTTTGCCATCTCCTTCCAAACTCTTGCGACCAGTCCGTTGCAAGAATTTCTGAACTCTCCTTGATATCATGGCAATATTCCAGTTTAAGTCCATTTGCTCAAGATCATCGTCATCTAGTTGAGCATAATCTTCTTTGGCAAGTTCTAAAGTAGAATTCGGTTGTGAAACCAAATCCTTGTAGGAGCTGAGAAAGGCTGTATAGATAGCAGCCTGCTCTTGAATAGCAGGGGACACTGGAACTTGCGGTTGTGACCCTTGTGAGGGTCCAGAAGCATACACCGGATGATGAACTCCGGTAGATTGCAATGAAGGTTGAAGTGGAGAACTTGTAGAAGAAACGAAAGCCATTCCACCATAAGTCTTTCCGGTGTTGACTTTTCCTCCATATAACGTCGGGTCTTGAACAAAACCACCCGATTTACATTCTTTCTTCTTCAACTCCATCGCATGGTCTTGAAGAACACCAATTAGCTCATCTAAGTTCATCGTGGCTAATTCTTGACTTTCTTTCAGAAACTGTACTTTAACATCCCAACTACTCGGTAGAACGTCCAACAGCTTCTTATTTATTTCAATCTGAGGGAAATTATATCCTCCCTCAGTCAACTCACTAACCAACTGTGAGTATCTAGTAAACACACCCGAAGCTGTTTCATTAGGCAGAGAATCAAACAGATCATACTGTTTCTTGATCAGTTCTAATTTAGCCTCCTGGTACTTCTGATTTCCACCACATCTTGTCTCAATAGCCTTCCAAAGATAGTATGTTATATCATGTGTTTTGAAGAGGCGTAAGACATCTTTAGTAAGGCACATGCAGATGGCTGAATGAGCCTTCCTTTCAATATCGTACTCCTTCTTCTCTTCAGGAGACATGGCTTTGTAAGTTTTGGATGGAGGGATACCACGATAATCTCCCTCAGCTACTGGAGCTTCATATCTTTCTCTGAGCGGACCCCAGAGCTCCGGACAATGGAAATCTACATACTGTTCAAATCTATCACGCCAATATGCGTAATCCATATCAGCCGTAAATATAGGAGGTTTATTATTAGAACCAACATCATGATTTTGTTTTAGCATATCCCTGATTCCCTTTATATCCTCTTTATCAGCAACAGCAGCCATCAAAGATAAACCTGAAAATTAACTCAAAAACAAGAACTTGCAAACTAATTAGTACCGAAGGCGTCACTTGGTAAGTGACGCACTCAAGTGTCGCAACGACTAGCGGCACTTGGTAAGTGACGCTATCAAGTGACGGATGAAGTGACTGATGACACTGTAAGCAAGTGTCGCTCAATCTAGCAAGTGACGCACTCAAGTGTCGTACTTGAGTGACGCAATAAAACAAATAGGCATCACTAGTAAAAGTGACGCAACAAATCAAAAGGCGACACTAACAAAAGTGACGCAAGAAATCAAACAGGTGTCACTTGGAGAAGTGACGCTTGGCACTCAAGTGACGTGCTAAAGTGACGCACGTGAGTGACAGTGGATTAAAATAGACGACACTTAAGTTATGTGTCGTATAAACCTCAAATGACGCTCCAAGTGACGCGTTCAAGTGACGGTAGAACCCTAATTTGGGATTATGAAGTGCCGCTCTAAGAGATGCGTTCAAGTGACGCAGCGAGTGTCGCAGAAACGGCTGTAAAATCCCAAAAACCCTAAAAATCGAATTTTCGTAAACCAAATGAAAATTACTCGAACCCTAATGAACGAAACCTGTAGTAAATGATGAATATCGTCTGGAAATCACCTTATCAACTCGAAATCCGTAGTTATTCTCGATTCTTGATCCGAACGAAACCGAAATCAATCCAAAACATCTTCAAAACGTCAATCTAATCACCTAGTGGCTCTGATACCAGTTGTGAGTGCCCTAAACGTTGGACCTAAGTGATGATCGACTGCTATTGAAAGGCGGAAACAATCAATTGCACAAATCACTAATAAACGCACACCGAAACGACTGAATTAAACAAAGTAAACGAGTATATTAGCCTGAATAACGTAATGGAACTCATTACAAGTGAGTTTAGTCGACAAATGGTGCTAGGGTTTCGTCAACCCTAGCCGAAAACCCGTAGGTTCTATTTATTCTAAAATTCTGGCCGACATGCGTCACTTGTGGAAGTGTCGCATGTGGCCGCCTTCATGCGTCACTTACCTAAGTGTCGCCTAAACTAAAACTTAAGTGTCGCATAATAGAAAATCTATATTTCTATTATATGACTAACGACACTTTTACAACTCAATAGACCAACTGACAGACAAACTAATATGCATCAACAAACTCCCCCGTGTCTTCAGCTTGGTCTTCAAAATC
The DNA here is from genome assembly GCA_963422505.1 of Pseudognaphalium luteoalbum. Lineage (NCBI taxonomy): Eukaryota > Viridiplantae > Streptophyta > Magnoliopsida > Asterales > Asteraceae > Pseudognaphalium > Pseudognaphalium luteoalbum. The sequence goes on from OY730194.1 coordinate 46,041,830, forward strand.
TTCAACACTTTACTCAGCACCACCCTTCTGGGAATGTTCCTCCAGCATGTATTCCCACCTTCAAACAAATCTCGACCACCCTTGTAAACTTTGAAGCTTCCTCTAAATCAACTTGATTGTACTGAAGTTTATTCTTGTAGAGAGCTTTCAAATCTTTCTTCGTTAGATTTATTAGGCTGATCGGATCAAAAACTCGAATAGACTTTCCCACAAACTCCTTAACTGGCCATTCTCCCCATATATCCTGTGTTTGTACCACAACAGTCTTTGTAGAATATTCAATTACAGCTTCTTGAGTGACAGAGTCAAACCACCAATACTTTAAATCCCGTAAGAAATCCAGTGGTAACTCTTGTAGGGGAACAGTCTTGAGACTAGCAGCTGGTGGATAATGATATTTCACAATTGGTTGTTGAGTTCTCAAATCAATCTTATTCTTGTATGAATACCGAACTCCCAGCTCTGGTCTAATCCACATATATTTCTTGCTGTAGATTTCTTTTCTCAAAATTCTCTGAAAGAGAACTCCTCGAGTATCTTCAGAGTGATTGACAATATTTAACTGAGCAAGACGATTCAGTTCGACCTTTGGCAATGTGCTGATATGATTGAATCTAGGTTTGAAGTATTGCACGCCATCACTTCTCTTGATCAAAATAAGAAAGTTATCAACATCAAATTTCCAGCTTCTGATCAATCCAGTCAATTCACCTTTAACAAGATAAGTTTTACAAGTCTTCAACTCATGTGCAATTGATTTGTATACCACTTGTGGTTTTGAAGTTCCAGAAGATGTAGACACAGGAACTGATTCATCAGTAGATTGTTCCATTGCAGGTTCTGCCTCATCCTCAGAAGAATCTGTCTCAATAACCGGAGCATCAAAATTATATGCTTGAGCAGGTTGTCGTAACACTGGCTTCGGTTCACGTTCAGGCGCCGGTTCTTGATTTGGATTATCCATATATTCCTCATCCGACCCTGGAACCTCTGCATTCATTTCTATATCATCGGGATCAAAAGATCTATCAACTTCATCAAATTGATTAACCAAACTCTGCAGATATGTCAGATTGACATTTGAATAATCAGCTGCAATCGGAGTCGGTTGTCCCGGAACATCAACAAAGTAGTCTAAAGCGATATTTTCATTTATATCTAAAGATTGTACATTTTCTGGTTCAGTGGGAGGAGTTACATTTGTGTCTACCAGTTGTGAGTGCCCTAAACGTTAGACCTAAGTGATGATCGACTGCTATTGAAAGGCAGAAACAATCAATTGCACAAATCACTAATAAACGCACACCGAAATGATTGAATTAAACAAAGTAAACGAGTTTATTAGCCTGAATAACGTAATGGAACTGATTACAGGTGAGTTTAGTCGACAAATGGTGCTAGGATTTCGTCAACCCTAGCCGAAAACCCGTAGGTTCTATTTATACTAAAATTCTGGCTGACATGCGTCACTTGTGGAAGTGTCGCATGTGGCCGCCTTCATGCGTCACTTACCTAAGTGTCGCTATGCGTCACTTAGGCAAGTGTCGCCTAAACTAAAACTTAAGTGTCGCATAATAGAAAATCTATATTTCTATTATATGACTAACGACACTTTTACAACTCAATAGACCAACTGACAGACAAACTAATATGCATCAACAAACTCCCCCGTGTCTTCAGCTTGGTCTTCAAAATCTTCAAAACTTTACTCAGCACCACCCTTCTGGGAATGTTCCTCCAGCACGTATTCCCACCTTCTAACAAATCTCGACCACCCTTGTAAACTTTGAAGCTTCCTCTAAATCAACTTGATTGTACTGAAGTTTATTCTTGTAGAGAGCTTTCAAATCTTTCTTCGTTAGATTTATTAGGCTGATCGGATCAAAAACTCGAATAGACTTTCCCACAAACTCCTTAACTGGCCATTCTCCCCATATATCCTGTGTTTGTACCACAGCAGTCTTTGTAGAATATTCAATTACAGCTTCTTGAGTGACAGAGTCAAACCACCAATACTTTAAATCCCGTAAGAAATCCAGTGGTAACTCTTGTAGGGGAACAGTCTTGAGACTAGCAGCTGGTGGATAATGATATTTCACAATTGGTTGTTGAGTTCTCAAATCAATCTTATTCTTGTATGAATACCGAACTCCCAGCTCTGGTCTAATCCACATATATTTCTTGCTGTAGATTTCTTTTCTCAAAATTCTCTGAAAGAGAACTCCTCGAGTATCTTCAGAGTGATTGACAATATTTAACTGAGCAAGACGATTCAGTTCGACCTTTGGCAATGTGCTGATATGATTGAATCTAGGTTTGAAGTATTGCACGCCATCACTTCTCTTGATCAAAATAAGAAAGTTATCAACATCAAATTTACAGCTTCTGATCAATCCAGTCAATTCACCTTTAACAAGATAAGTTTTACAAGTCTTCAACTCATGTGCAATTGATTTGTATACCACTTGTGGTTTTGAAGTTCCAGAAGATGTAGACACAGGAACTGATTCATCAGTAGATTGTTCCATTGCAGGTTCTGCCTCATCCTCAGAAGAATCTGTCTCAATAACTGGAGCATCAAAATTATATGCTTGAGCAGGTTGTCGTAACACTGGCTTCGGTTCACGTTCAGGCGCCGGTTCTTGATTTGGATTATCCATATATTCCTCATCCGAACCTGGAACCTCTGCATTCATTTCTATATCATCGGGATCAAAAGATCTATCAACTTCATCAAATTGATTAACCAAACTCTGCAGATATGTCAGATTGACATTTGAATAATCAGCTGCAATCGGAGTCGGTTGTCCCGGAACATCAACAAAGTAGTCTAAAGCGATATTTTCATTTATATCTAAAGATTGTACATTTTCTGGTTCAGTGGGAGGAGTTACATTTGTGTCTACCAGTTGTGAGTGCCCTAAACGTTGGACCTAAGTGATGATCGACTGCTATTGAAAGGCAGAAACAATCAATTGCACAAATCACTAATAAACGCACACCGAAATGATTGAATTAAACAAAGTAAACGAGTTTATTAGCCTGAATAACGTAATGGAACTGATTACAGGTGAGTTTAGTCGACAAATGGTGCTAGGGTTTCGTCAACCCTAGCCGAAAACCCGTAGGTTCTATTTATACTAAAATTCTGGCTGACATGCGTCACTTGTGGAAGTGTCGCATATGGCCGCCTTCATGCGTCACTTACCTAAGTGTCGCTATGCGTCACTTAGGCAAGTGTCGCCTAAACTAAAACTTAAGTGTCGCATAATAGAAAATCTATATTTCTATTATATGACTAACGACACTTTTACAACTCAATAGACCAACTGACAGATAAACTAATATGCATCAACAAACTCCCCCGTGTCTTCAGCTTGGTCTTCAAAATCTTCAAAACTTTACTCAGCACCACCCTTCTGGGAATGTTCCTCCAGCATGTATTCCCACCTTCAAACAAATCTCGACCACCCTTGTAAACTTTGAAGCTTCCTCTAAATCAACTTGATTGTACTGAAGTTTATTCTTGTAGAGAGCTTTCAAATCTTTCTTCGTTAGATTTATTAGGCTGATCGGATCAAAAACTCGAATAGACTTTCCCACAAACTCCTTAACTGGCCATTCTCCCCATATATCCTGTGTTTGTACCACAGCAGTCTTTGTAGAATATTCAATTACAGCTTCTTGAGTGACAGAGTCAAACCACCAATACTTTAAATCCCGTAAGAAATCCAGTGGTAACTCTTGTAGGGGAACAGTCTTGAGACTAGCAGCTGGTGGATAATGATATTTCACAATTGGTTGTTGAGTTCTCAAATCAATCTTATTCTTGTATGAATACCGAACTCCCAGCTCTGGTCTAATCCACATATATTTCTTGCTGTAGATTTCTTTTCTCAAAATTCTCTGAAAGAGAACTCCTCGAGTATCTTCAGAGTGATTGACAATATTTAACTGAGCAAGACGATTCAGTTCGACCTTTGGCAATGTGCTGATATGATTGAATCTAGGTTTGAAGTATTGCACGCCATCACTTCTCTTGATCAAAATAAGAAAGTTATCAACATCAAATTTCCAGCTTCTGATCAATCCAGTCAATTCACCTTTAACAAGATAAGTTTTACAAGTCTTCAACTCATGTGCAATTGATTTGTATACCACTTGTGGTTTTGAAGTTCCAGAAGATGTAGACACAGGAACTGATTCATCAGTAGATTGTTCCATTGCAGGTTCTGCCTCATCCTCAGAAGAATCTGTCTCAATAACCGGAGCATCAAAATTATATGCTTGAGCAGGTTGTCGTAACACTGGCTTCGGTTCACGTTCAGGCGCCGGTTCTTGATTTGGATTATCCATATATTCCTCATCCGACCCTGGAACCTCTGCATTCATTTCTATATCATCGGGATCAAAAGATCTATCAACTTCATCAAATTGATTAACCAAACTCTGCAGATATGTCAGATTGACATTTGAATAATCAGCTGCAATCGGAGTCGGTTGTCCCGGAACATCAACAAAGTAGTCTAAAGCGATATTTTCATTTATATCTAAAGATTGTACATTTTCTGGTTCAGTGGGAGGAGTTACATTTGTGTCTACCAGTTGTGAGTGCCCTAAATGTTGGACCTAAGTGATGATCGACTGCTATTGAAAGGCAGAAACAATCAATTGCACAAATCACTAATAAACGCACACCGAAATGATTGAATTAAACAAAGTAAACGAGTTTATTAGCCTGAATAACGTAATGGAACTGATTACAGGTGAGTTTAGTCGACAAATGGTGCTAGGGTTTCGTCAACCCTAGCCGAAAACCCGTAGGTTCTATTTATACTAAAATTCTGGCTGACATGCGTCACTTGTGGAAGTGTCGCATATGGCCGCCTTCATGCGTCACTTACCTAAGTGTCGCTATGCGTCACTTAGGCAAGTGTCGCCTAAACTAAAACTTAAGTGTCGCATAATAGAAAATCTATATTTCTATTATATGACTAACGACACTTTTACAACTCAATAGACCAACTGACAGATAAACTAATATGCATCAACAAACTCCCCCGTGTCTTCAGCTTGGTCTTCAAAATCTTCAAAACTTTACTCAGCACCACCCTTCTGGGAATGTTCCTCCAGCATGTATTCCCACCTTCAAACAAATCTCGACCACCCTTGTAAACTTTGAAGCTTCCTCTAAATCAACTTGATTGTACTGAAGTTTATTCTTGTAGAGAGCTTTCAAATCTTTCTTCGTTAGATTTATTAGGCTGATCGGATCAAAAACTCGAATAGACTTTCCCACAAACTCCTTAACTGGCCATTCTCCCCATATATCCTGTGTTTGTACCACAGCAGTCTTTGTAGAATATTCAATTACAGCTTCTTGAGTGACAGAGTCAAACCACCAATACTTTAAATCCCGTAAGAAATCCAGTGGTAACTCTTGTAGGGGAACAGTCTTGAGACTAGCAGCTGGTGGATAATGATATTTCACAATTGGTTGTTGAGTTCTCAAATCAATCTTATTCTTGTATGAATACCGAACTCCCAGCTCTGGTCTAATCCACATATATTTCTTGCTGTAGATTTCTTTTCTCAAAATTCTCTGAAAGAGAACTCCTCGAGTATCTTCAGAGTGATTGACAATATTTAACTGAGCAAGACGATTCAGTTCGACCTTTGGCAATGTGCTGATATGATTGAATCTAGGTTTGAAGTATTGCACGCCATCACTTCTCTTGATCAAAATAAGAAAGTTATCAACATCAAATTTCCAGCTTCTGATCAATCCAGTCAATTCACCTTTAACAAGATAAGTTTTACAAGTCTTCAACTCATGTGCAATTGATTTGTATACCACTTGTGGTTTTGAAGTTCCAGAAGATGTAGACACAGGAACTGATTCATCAGTAGATTGTTCCATTGCAGGTTCTGCCTCATCCTCAGAAGAATCTGTCTCAATAACCGGAGCATCAAAATTATATGCTTGAGCAGGTTGTCGTAACACTGGCTTCGGTTCACGTTCAGGCGCCGGTTCTTGATTTGGATTATCCATATATTCCTCATCCGACCCTGGAACCTCTGCATTCATTTCTATATCATCGGGATCAAAAGATCTATCAACTTCATCAAATTGATTAACCAAACTCTGCAGATATGTCAGATTGACATTTGAATAATCAGCTGCAATCGGAGTCGGTTGTCCCGGAACATCAACAAAGTAGTCTAAAGCGATATTTTCATTTATATCTAAAGATTGTACATTTTCTGGTTCAGTGGGAGGAGTTACATTTGTGTCTACCAGTTGTGAGTGCCCTAAACGTTGGACCTAAGTGATGATCGACTGCTATTGAAAGGCAGAAACAATCAATTGCACAAATCACTAATAAACGCACACCGAAATGATTGAATTAAACAAAGTAAACGAGTTTATTAGCCTGAATAACGTAATGGAACTGATTACAGGTGAGTTTAGTCGACAAATGGTGCTAGGGTTTCGTCAACCCTAGCCGAAAACCCGTAGGTTCTATTTATACTAAAATTCTGGCTGGCATGCGTCACTTGTGGAAGTGTCGCATGTGGCCGCCTTCATGCGTCACTTACCTAAGTGTCGCTATGCGTCACTTAGGCAAGTGTCGCCTAAACTAAAACTTAAGTGTCGCATAATACAAAATCTATATTTCTATTATATGACTAACGACACTTTTACAACTCAATAGACCAATTGACAGACAAACTAATATGCATCAACACAGAGTCTACGCCTGATCAAACATTCCATCCAATAAACCTGCAAGAAGTGGGGTGGTGGGGTTAGCTCAAAGCTAAGTGAGGGAATATATAACCAACAGCCTAACTTAGCATAACAACATTGTTTACAGCAAATCATCGTAAACAAATAACATCACAATAGATCGATGGTTCTTGGGGAAACCTTCAGCCAAGAATACCAACAGTAAACACATAATATCAATGAGATAACATCTCAATACAATGAGAATCGGTGGTTCTTGAGATATCATGATACCCGGGGATTCTCCAAGAACACTTAACGTCAATCTGTAAGGCCAATACAGAATAGACCGATAGTTTGGTACTAATCTCATACGACCTAATTTCCTATTAACGATAAGTACAAGGAAATTCCTATCGTCTTACAATAGTAACCAAACCCAACCAATAGGTTGACCTCAATACTGATGCCCGAAGGTGAAAAATCAAGTGATCACGTATTCACATATTCAATCAAGTCAACATATCAGACTAACCAGTCTATCAACAGTATTATTACTATCAAACCAAATTAATCATGGCAAACTTAAGCAGTAATAATACGATTACCCGTTGTAACCAAACCTGTTACAACTAAATTACACTGAGGATTAAGAGCCACTCACCGACACCTTAGTTGTCCACTCAGTAGTCTAATGTCACTGAGTCTTCTCGAAATCTGAGAATTCAAATCAAATATAAGTTAGTAACCAAGACCATTAACATTTAACTCATATCAATTCACAATACTAAGAACTTAATACAATTGATATCACAATTACAAGTTCCTAATCACGTATTATAAATCACAACACAGCTATTATCATCTATCAATGTTATATCATATAACAATACAATTAACTTTAACATTAACAAGTAGGAATGGACTGGCCAAAGAAGCCACCGGCTGGGGTCTAGGACCCGCCGGCTTAAGGTCTCAAACCGCCGGCTTGGGTCTTTGACCCGCCGGTTTGCCAACACAAATAAGTACCCGCCGGCTTGGCTCATTAAGCCGCCGGCTTGTTCTTCACTTCCTGCGATCTGCAGGTTTAAAACCCTGCTGTCCAAGCCTAACTAACCCCCAAAAACTACACAACTCGAGCTAAAAATTAATGTTATACATAGTCTTACATCAAACAATATCCACAATCATCATATATCATCTATTCAAGCTTCAATTTCACTTCAATTATGCTAATTAAATCCAATACACAAAACCCATTTTCTAGGGTTTAGATTAAATTCAAGAATTAGCAATTACAACATGTTTATAATGATGATGGAATGATTAATACATGTTATTGAAGCTTAACTAACCTCAATTTACACTTTTGAAACCCTAATTTCGGATTTTGATCAAGAACACCAAATTCCCTAAATTCTAGGTTTTAGAAAATGAAGAACACAAGATTATACCTTGATTAGGATGATTAAAGAGGCTTGAGTTCGAGTTCTGGAGCTTCAATTTGATGATTGTATGAATTGATTCAAAGTTTCTTCATGTATGTATGTATGTCGTGTATGTGTATGTATACAGGAGATAAGTTTGAGTTTAAACCGACTCAATATAGAGTATAACATATAATTGGTTAATTTTCATTCCCCGTACTTGTCATTGCCTGGAACTTAAAAACATTTACGGGGAAATATTATTTTATTTTACCGTCAACTGAATTAAATTAAAATATTTAACAATTTACCTGTCACAATAAATTATGTGACTCTTTTCCCAATTATTTTTAAATAAACTTCAACTAAATATTTCCTAACACATTAAGTAATGATTTAAAGTCAGGAAAATATTATAGAACTACTAGACCCGAGAACTGGGTGTTACACAAACTTACATTAAAACTAATTAAACTGTGTAGAACAGTAGGATTGCTGGATTATTTCTATATGTTAATGTCAACTATAATTAAAGTCATACACCATTATAGATGATTTGCCCATTACTCCCTGGCTATTCCTCCATACTGAAAACGAGTTTTCATAATTTTATTCATTCATTTTCTTTGGGTCTCTTTTCATAATATTTTGGGTTGTTATTGCCATATGCTGTGTACTTCAATTCATTAAAACTATGGAAAAGGTAGTCTCAACCAAGTTATCAGTCCCCTTCATGGTATAATTCCATGTTTAAAACACATGTGATTTCAGTAAGACCGGCTAAAAATTTATATCTAACTGGCCTTTGCTAGATAATAATATTGGGATTCAATCGCTGTTGTCAGTATCTTATTAACCGAGCTAAGTTAATCAATATTGTTAATCAAAATTGCAATTTGGGGGTGACAATTTGGATTGGGTCGAGTTGACCGGTCAAGTATTTCTAAGCGGTCCGGACCTAGACCTGAAAAACTAATAGGCTAGAGGGTCAAAAGTACCAACCCAAACATGTTTATATGTCAGGTTACTCAGGTAATTTCATGTCGTGTTGAAAATTCCTAGCTTAAAACCTCTTTTTTTGTTTGTTTTTGATTTATTAAAAATTAATAATCTGGGGTTGTTTTGGTATAGTTTATTTTAAAAAATCAGCACGTGTCGACATGCTTATTTTAAGTACCAACTTTTTAATAAATAAACAGATCAGTTGTTTTTGTAAGGATGTTTGTATTTGCTTATCTACATCAAAAATAAAAACATAAACGCATAACCATCTAAACTAGTATTTTATCCAGGCGTTGCCCAATTACATTTGCTGCCATATAAAGATGTTTATATCGTGATTTGCAAGTTATGTTGATCACTTTGGCATCAATGTTTCGTTGCCACATAAATTTGTTTGCGTTGCCACCTCACATAGATAAATGTTGATCAGTTTGATATGATCTTGATAAAATTTAGTTAGTGTGGGTGAAAAATAAAATAATCGGAATACGATTATTATGCAATTGGAAAAAGAAATATAATTATACATGGGTACCGTTAGTCTTTTTATCACTCCACAATATGTCACTCTGGCACAAACAAACATAAGGCAATCTTACCGAGCAGATTGGAGATAAATTCATATTTTAATACCCTCATCCAGAAGTTATGGAAGGCCGACTTCATAGTTTCTCATGATGTCTTCCCTCATTGCACAATACTCTACACCATGACACGACACAAACGTTATACTCCGTGATATTTTTATTTGTTTTGATTAGTTTGCATCAAATATTATATAACATAAACAAAAATATTGAAGATCAAAATTGAAAGAGAAAAACTTCAAAGTCAACAAGTGGACAATAGATTTGGAACGGAGGGAGTACAACATTGCTAATGATTGCCATAGACTGCCATAGTAAAAGGTCGGTCAAGGTAATTTCCTATTGCTACATGGAAATCTTAAATTGAAGTTTGTTCTCTCTATTTTATATTTAATAAATAGTATTATAGTATTATAGACGCTCCAATAAAAGTAAACAACCATGAAAACTAATCAAAACAAAGTAGATCAATAATTCAACATAAGGCTCACAACATTAACACATACAGTTTGCTTTCTTTCACCATTAGAACTATTTAATATGAAATGAAATACACAATTGATATCGTAGACGATATCATTTTAAATTTCACACGAATAATATGTTTTTTTTAAATAATAAAAATTGAATATCTAATAATTAGAATTAGCTTCTATAAGAAACATTATCTGTCACCCCACATTCAACTAGTGATGTATATTAAACCCAAACCCACAATTTTGCCCCACACTAAACTGCTCAATCCTAAACTAAATAGAAATTCAAGAAATGCATCTACAAAAACACAAGCTGAATCAAACTACAAAGTTACTCAGATCCTGAACTAGAAATTTAGGAGACTACATACACAGTCGAACAAAATGTACTCTGTCATTCCATAAATAAAATCGAGCTAAAATTACCTCCCAAGTAGATTCCACTAGGTGATTTTCATCTTCTTGTTATATTATACTCTCTTTTAGTCACCATTTCTACAACCTCTCCAAGTTTGTCTTGAAATAGCTTGCACACCCATCAATTCTCTTGTAGTTTTAAATTATTGCACCACATTGGATATACGTTGGTCCCTTTTGGTAATGTTGATGTCTATAACAATCTGCAGAAATATAAATTATGCTAAAAGACCAATCTGACTATAAATGTTTATGTGAGGTGGGTTTTTTTATTTGGACCAATTAACCTCCACAATCTCTATGTAAAGGGAAGTTACATTTTATCATATTCAACATATAAAGTCTTATGTTTTTCAAAAGAAAATTGTTAATAAGAGATATGTAAATTACCGAACCATAGGCACACATTTTACCATAATCTGGTTTGGCTCGTCACCCAACCCTCACAACCCACCCATTTTATCACCTCTAATGTTACTGAAAGCAAGTTTCACTTAGATTGCAGGTAAAGAAGGGTGCCCACCTACAGTTCTTTGAATAATTATGTAGTACCTTGATTGCCTGAAATCACAATCAGTCCCGTTTGTTGTTGCCACTGCATGCACAATTATTTCATGATGTTGGACTGATCAAAATCAGGTGTGACTTGAAACATCAGCAATTTGTGCAGTAACAGTGATATTAAAAAATATAATGAAACAAAAATGTGATATTATAGTGTTATGTAACAACAAAATTCAAAGATCTTATGGAAGAATCATTTCAGTGAATACGGATAGCTAAAATGCACGAGTGAGGTGGGTGAGGCAATGGGTCAAACCTATTTATTTCTAAGTGAGCTGTATTCTTACAACTTTTTGCATTTTTATTATGATGATCATGTAGCTATTAAATTCTTTGTCATTCTAATATATAGATCATTCACGAGGCATACACAAGAAGCTTATATTTACGCATTTTCAAGGCCCTACAAAAGAGTATGCATATGAATTATAATACACAATACCCCAAAAACATATAGCAAGCTTGTATTCCTAATCATATAAAAGAATGTAAATATCTGTAAAACATATTAATGTAAACAACAAAGAAAAGGAAAACAAACACAATTGAGGGGATTACTTGTCCAGTTTTGTCGAAAACACCTGTCGTATATATACTCATATGAAATAACTTCATCCACATGACCACTGCAAATTAACATACTCGATCAGTCACATATCGTACATAAAGTTCATATTTTTTTTCAAACTGCTACATAAAGTTCACATTAACAGTAGTAGATATATTATCGTACATAAAGTTCATAAAACACGTACATATATTATCGACATAATGCCTAAAAGCTTAAAACTTAGAGACTCCAACCTACACAACAGATTGATGATATTGTCAAAAATCAGTTCTTTGATAAAATAGTAACCTTTTTCTCTATAAAAGAACATGTTCGCACAGCTTTGAAGCCCGACTAAATGATATCCTTCTCTTGTTTGCAAGCTTATGCGACTGGCACTTAAATCATATGTAATTTGGTATATAAAATTTTTAAAAGTATCTGCCATGAATCAATGTTTGAAATCAGAAAGCGAATAAATATTAATAAAGGTTCTTTACTTTCTCAGCACAAACACAGGCTGATCACAAGTTCTGATTTGACCTTTTCTCAAGCACCTAGTACGCATGTAAAAGTACACACTTATTTAAATGAATCTAAAACAAATGAACATAAAAAAAGGGTTGTGAAAATCAAGGATATTGAAGATTTAGAAAGCGAAGGGTTAATAGGGACATAGAAGATCACTTACTATATCGAAATTGAAACCTGCAAAAGATATGTTACCACTACGAATCTAGTAATGGATAGATTATAATAGTCAAAATCAATTGAACCATCTCACCTATAATGAAGCCTTGTTATGTCAATAAATTCGAGCTCCTCGCAGCACAATCCAGTTGTGAAACCGTCTTACACATGAATAAATTATTTCTATAAAATGCACCAAAGCTAGAAATCAAATTCAAAAACACAAAATCAGAAAACGGAATATATTGTATATTGACATCAATTGAAAAGGAAAAACGATTGAAATTAAAGATCAAAAGAGAACCTAGATGTATATTGATTTGGCAAATTGAAATTAAAAGGATGGAAGAAATAAGCAATATTCATTACCTTTTTGTTAACCATGATTTCAACTCTTCGATTCATCCATCGACTGACTGTGCAATTAATGGAATTGATAGGCTCGCAATCATACTGGATTATTAGCAAAAAACTTAAACGTTAGCACAAAATCAAAGTTTACATACGACTGGGTTACCTCTTGTTGTCGATTTGGGGTGAAACCCTACGTAAGTATATATGATGTTAATTTTGAGGTTGGGGAAATACAATAACCTGAATTTATATTAATTTTTCCGGAGCGAATTTTGAGCGCCTAATATTTACCGAAAAACTGATGCAGTTGGTGGAGGTAGGTTAAGAAAAAACCGTCAAGAAAAATAACCAACAATTATAGGTTGTGACACTCAAGATTTAAAGGTGATGTGATCTAATGGTGCGAGAATCAAAGTCAAAGCAAAAAATGCTAGTCAACTCACCAGCAGCGATATATATATGGCCAATTAGCAATCCCAAACACCCCTTTGAAAAAGTCTATAAACATTGAACTTAGCTAATACTTGATCCTTGAACCACAAGTTTATGATCTTTATTCTATTTTTTGATAAATAACCCTTGATGAGTTGATGTTGTATATGACATTTGAACCTACCCCTTATTCATAACTCGAAAGCACGAAAGCACGTGAAGATGTCGGTAATGTTAGTGGATATATAAGCCCCTTGTTTATAATCTAGACTCGGCCCATTATTAGATTAGGTTTCATATTTCCTCTATATATTTGTACTACGTTAATGAAATGATCAAGCAAACAATAATACCAATCTTTATGGTATCAGAGCTACACCTAAAATTATTTTCCTCTCCGTTCGTCGACTACTTGATCTATCAAAATCAAAACCCCATACCAGGGGTTGTCTCACCTTTTCACTGGTTCCGTTTCTCTCTCTGTATAACATTAGTTATAGCATAGCAAATTAGTCCATCAAATTGAATATTATGAACAATATTCATCTCTACTTTGCCACACGTACAACCACACAATCCACGTGTTGGTGCATATTTAGTGTGTCTGTCAGTTGGTCTCGGTCTGTATTTGTTTTGCTATGTAATTACGTTTGTTACGAAGTTTGTATTTTAGAAGTAATTACATTTTGTGTTTAGGCGACATAGAGTTTGTGTCGCAGTTGCGACACAAATCTTGTATCGCATGAGTCGGTCTGGCGACACAGACTCTGTGTCGCAAGGTCAGTTTAGGGTTTCAGTATAAATACTTGATTTCGGCTCACAAATCAAGGTTGACGAATTTAGGATTTGGGAGAGTCTGAGGTATTCTGTGTATTCAAGCTAATTGGTTATACGTTCAATATAAGAATACTTTGTGTTTGATTCGTGTTTTAATCGTTTACGTGTTATTATCAATTGTTGTTTTCCGCGCTTCAATTGATTGGGAGGATTCGGTTTAGGTCCGGTATTGGGAACCTACAAGTGGTATCAGAGCCATAATCTTTGGATTCGGCGTTATCGGATCCATTTGATACATTTTTTGGTTAAAATTGAATAGTTTTTGGTGTTAGATCTTCGTAGAAGGTGTTATAGGATCATATTCTGGGTTTTCTTGAAGATCTAAGAGTTTAGATTCGAACTCCGTTCGTGAAAATTCGTTAGGGTTTCGAAATCTTACAAATTTTAGGGTTTTATGCCGCAGCTCACTTCGAAGTTGCGACACAAGCTGCGACACAACCTTTATGTTGCGTTTAGGGTTTCTGCGACATACAACTGCGACACAAACTCAGTGTTGCAACATAGGCTTGCGACATAAGCCTTTTGTTTCGTGTTACATTGGCGACATAAGCTTGCGACACAAGCTTAGTTTTTGCGACATATCTTGCGACATCTGTTGCGACACTTCGTGCGACATTGGTTACGACATTAGACTTGGAATTCTTCCTTTGCTCTAGGATCTGCGACACAACCATTGTGTCGCTATTTGGACTGTTTTATAAACCTCTGCGACATAACGTTAGTGTCGCTACTTGATTTTGCGACACTACCTCTGTGTCGCATAACCAATACTTGCTTTATCTTTGGTGTTTTTTTTTTTATAGTTTATCTAAATGGCTGCTTCAACTTCTTCTTCATCATCTATTCAACAAGTAGGGGCTATGCTAAAGCCCAATAGTGAGATAAGTTCAACAAATAAGCCACCCATGTACACTAATGGTATGAATTATCTTGATTGGTGTCAAAGGTTCGAGTCGTTCATTGCCTTCAATGATCCTGAAATGAAAATCCATCCTAGAAGAGCGATATGAAAGTCATCTCCGAACTGAGATTTTGTAACACTCCGCAATTTCGACATAATTATAAACAGTAATTGCACGCTTTTTAGGCTAATTCCCTACTTAAGTGAATTCACACTATTTTTACGAGATAAGCTGATGCGGAAATGGTCACAATACACAAGCAACCAATTAAAGATCTTTGATTAGCTTGGAAACAAATTCATCTATGTTATTTCAACTATAAATTCGTACTACGAGGGGGATATTTCTAGAACCAAACAACATGTTATGGTAGTTAGTACCATAATTGTTTTTTAATATTTTCTTTAATTTTCTTTAAGACTTTTGATTAGCATTAGACTTTTCATATTTCATGAGACTTTTCGTATTTCGTGAGTTATTAGCTTCTTTATCTTGCAACCTATATAAAGGCTTCCATATGTAATAGAAAGGGATATATGATGAGTTTTGAGTTTTATGAAATTGTAATTTTCTCTCAAATTGGGTTGAGAGAGCATAACACAGATATAGTTATGCTTATGATGAAATTAAAGTTTCTCTCAATTTTGTGTTAACAATTGAGTTGAATTTATCCTCCCCGCGGTATTCTTGTGAATCAACGTGTGTTGAAAAATCCTAACCGCGATATTCTTTGTGAATCAACGCTTGTTAGAAGAGATTATTCTTGGGTATTCTAAGAATCAACAAGTTTAATTTGTGTTATCTTATTTTCACGCTACATCAGTTGGTATCAGAGCCGAAATTCCTGTTCGCAATGGTAATCTACGATGTCTATGAAGAGCTAGAGAAACCTGATGAATGGGAGACACTATTTATAAACAATGTTCTCAATGGTAAAGTTGAGATTTTTAGTTTTGATGGAACGGGAGAAATATTCAATACGAGTTGCAACATCAAAAATGAGAATTTCGATGTCATTATTGATGAGGTAAGTTATGAAGATGTTACTTCATTGAATATGGTGGATAAGTTCCAATTGGAGAAGAAAGACTATACACATCATTATAATCGATCTTTACTTAGCAAAGAAAACGATGTTCATGGTGTCACAAAAATATTGGTTGTTATACCTTTATTGACAAATAATTATGAATCTTTGAAGTGGGAAGGTGATCTTAAACGTATGCAACAAACATTTATGTTTCCAAGAGGGGAGAGTCCTTTAGACAATAATACGAAAATGTGTTATTTGTCTACTACTACCCTTGTGCTCGTTGGTTATGTTCTTTTGGCCTCTAAATTGTTGACGCTACTAATCTATCTCCAAATGTTAAAGAAAAATTCAGTCAAGACTCGAGGACGAGTCACTTTTAACCCGGGGAGAATGATGCGGAAATGGTCACAAGACACAAACAATCAGTTAAAGATCTTTGATTAGCTTGGAAACAAATTCATCTATGTTATTTCAACTATAAATTCATACTATGAGGGGGATATTTCTAGAACCAAACAACACGTTATGGTAGTTAGTACCATAATTGTTTTTTAATGTTTTCTTTAAGACTTTTGATTAGCATTAGACTTTTCGTATTTCGTGAGTTATTAGCTTCTTTATCTTGCAACCTATATAAAGGCTTCCATATGTAATAGAAAGGGATATAAGATGAGTTTTAAGTTTTATGAAATTGAAATTTTCTCTCAAATTGGGTTGATCATTTGAGTTAAAATTTTGCCTAATTGCGGTATTCTTGGTGAATCAATGTTAATTAGAAGTAATTATTCTTCGGTATTCTTAGAATCAACAAGTTTAATTTGTTATCTTATTGCGATATCTTATTTAATTTGTGTTTGTTATTTTCACGCTATATCATAAGCCTAGCAAAGCCCAACTATTTAATACGTGAGGTATTAATATTTTCGTAATTAGTTATAATTACGCGTGAAACTATTGGATCGAGTCCGACACACTTAATTTTGGGTGTTGGTGACCACTTTTATAAATAATGAGGATTTTATCCAAACGAACATTATTTACTTTATATTATTGAGATAATATACTTGTGTAACACGTTTTAAAGAAAACGCAACCGTACACGACCGAAACATACGAAATGAACCCGACAAATGAATTAAAACCAAGTTATATTTTTATAACTCAAATAAAGTATTTTGATAAAATACCCTAGTTAAAGATGTTACACAATTTATACGATCGGGCAAACGAAAACAGGAACACGCCAACCCCTTTTATTCCCATTCCTTCCTCATTTCCCCTCATTTTCATCTCCTCTCTCTCTCTCTCTACAAACACACATACACCCACACTCTCTCACTTCCCTCTCTAGAAATCGGTCACCACCACCGCCGGACCGACGTCAACACCACCACCTTCATCATCATTTTCAGAATCATCATCATCACCATAAGAGAGGAAGCAAGAAAAGGAACATAATCATCATCACATCCGATTCATCTTGTTAATCATCATCTTCATCTCCTTCATTCTTGATTTAGTGGTACGAAATGTTATAACTCTTTTAAAGGTATTAGAAATCTTATATTTGCATGCTAGAACGTTTACCCAACGAGATTATCTCCAAAAATGACACAAAAATGCGTTTTTAAAACCTAAAATACGAGCAGTTCGTCCTGCGAGTTGAGATCCCAGATTTCAGTTTGTCCTGCAAGGCGAACCGAGATCTCGACTCGCGAAGCCAAATAGCGAACCGAACCAAAACCAGCGAACCGAAAACCCTGAACTCGCGAAGTCAAACTGCGAAGCGAACTGACTTGCGAGCCGAACAACTTGCGAGCCGAATTGAACTACGAACCCACCTGCAAGTCGACCTTGTGAACTGACATTTGCGGATCAAAATTTTTGAGCTGAAACTAACAAATTGAAATTTTATATGCGTTTTTATTAAAGCAATATATACATAAATAAATTTTTTCCAAAATGACCTGGCAGCTTGACCTCATCCAGGGGCTCTGCCCCTTGGACCCCGCCAAGGGTTGCCACCCCTTGGACCCTGCTACCAGGGGCGCTGCCCCCGGACCCTTGTCAACCAAGTATACAACAATTTGAACATAATAACAAAATTTTGAAATTATTATTACAACCGTCACCAACGGGCCACACATACTTTCTAAAACAAACGATTAAACAAACTTTGGACATAACTAGTTGTGTGGACAACTAGCATAGATGGTCAGACATCTACTTATATTACTATCTCATACGTTTAGGGCGTTAGGAGATGTCGGACTAGACTTGGGCTTTAGGCTTTGCTAGCACTCGAACATACTTAGCTCACCAGGTGAGTTCACAGCCCCTACATTTACCGTTTTACTACTTTTGAACATGGGTGAAAAACATAGTCAACTGCTTTTACTTACATGATTGTATACTTGCTTTACTCGAACGATTAGAGTACTTGAAACTGTTAAACTCTTACACGAATTGATGTTTATGAAATAACGTTATCATACTACAAACTACTACAAACGAGTTAAACTATATTTGATAAACCGGAGAACGACTGGTACTATTTTGGAAATGCTGGGGAACGACCAGCAACACTTTTTACTAAACTGATTGAGAAGTCCCTACGTCTTGGGCACGCATACAGAATCTCTACTACTTGAGCAACTATTTGGTCCAACTGACATGGACCGGATCCTACTGACATGGATCCAGGGACGCTGACACTCCCTACTATTTGAACCCAACTGACATGGGTACTAGATCCTACTGACATGGATCAAGGGACACTGACTTTCCCTACTATTCTGGTTTTACCATTCTGACTTGGGTACTCGATCCTACTGAATTGGATCAGGGATACTGACTTTCCCATGAAACATTTTATAGGATATTGACATTCCTACAACAACTACTAAACTGTATTATGGGTAACATCCCACGTAAACTGCATTTTGGGTAACATCCCAACCAAATGAACTTTTGGATGACATTCCACAAAACATCACTTATTTGCTATGGTAAAACGTTACAAACACATTGAGCATGAAACTTTACACGTAAACACAAAACCTGTGAATTCACTCAACCTCATTGTTGACTTTTACTATGTTTTTCAGGGAATTAGCTGCACGTAAGACTACCGCCTACACAGATGGAAACTAGGCGACCCGTGAAGCTTTAGGATGCCAACTTTTTGAAATACATGGATTTCTTTTGTATAACCAATTTAGTTTAGTCATATTTACGAAATCCACTTTTGTACAACTTAACTATTTTTACACTTGTACGATTTGATGAATCGTAAACTTTTTAACTATTACTCTTGGCATCTTAATATATATGTTATGTTGTAATCATATGCTCTGATATGTATGCATGTACAATGTTGACGTCATTACCCCCATACTTAACTAAATGCTTCCGCTAAACACAATCAACGAATTTGGGGGTGTGACAGATTTTTAATGGACCTGTTCCAGAAAATTCAATTAAATCAATGACACCTGAAGAGCGAAAGGCATTTGATATGGAAAGGAAAACTCATGCTGCTATCACCATGGCTTTACCTCAGCCTCTTATGAGGCAATTAAGACATCATGAGATAGCTTACGATTTATGGAGGCCTTTTGAAAAGAGATATGGTGGAAGTGACCAGTATAAAAGGAACAAGCTGGATCTTATCAAGAAACAGTATGAAGCGTTCGATATACTTCCTAACGAGTCTCTTGAAGATTTATGCAACAGATACTCACAGCTATTTAGTGAGTTAACCGAGGGAGAAATCACTTTGGATAGAAATGATATCAACAAGAAACTTCTAGGATCTTTGCTAAGAAGTGAAATACCCGTGTGTTGTTGATGGAAAAGGATGCTGATATCATGGATATGTCCTTAGAAGATTTAATTGGACAGATAGAAGCTGATCTTCTAGACATGCAGCGCAAGGAAACCAAAGCTACTGCTCATGTTCAAAATCCTAAGCTGTGACGGTGTGGACGTTCCTGTGTCCACAAGTCAAACTACTGCTTCTGCATTTCTTGTTGGCGGATCTGGTGGAACTGGATCAGCAAGTACTACTTCTTCTGGTGGTACTTATGTGCATATTCAAGGAACTTCTCCTGCTGTTGCTGTTGAAGAACATGCTGTTATTTTTTTCAGCATTTTTGTCCGCATATGATGAATTTCTTTCTAACAAGAACAACACTGTGGACTTGACTGAAGAAGACTTCAGTCAAATTGATCAAGAAGATTTTGAAAGGATGGATGTGAAGTGGAGCATGGCTATGCTCACGAGAAGAGTTAAAAACTTTTTGAAGAAGTCAGGCTGAAAGTCCGTGACTGATCCAGATGAAAAGGGTTTGGGTTTCAACAAAAGCAAGGTTAGGTGCTACAATTGTCAAAACTATGGACACTTTGCTCATGAATGTGATAGAAACAAGAATCCACCATCTGGGTTATCCAAATAAGTCAGTTGAGAAGACTAAAGCTGAAGAGAAGGCAATGGTGTCCGCTGCTTTGTTGCTGTCAAACAATGCTTGGGAATGGTCTGATCATGAAGATGATGGAGAAGGTAAAGGCGTGTTTGTTTCGCGGAATCCCTAGGAATTCCTTGTTTAAAGTGTTTGGTTGAAAAATTTAATGGAATTGGAATTGTTTGAATTCCTATGAATTCCATTACATAATGGAATTCAACTTTCCTTCCAATAATGTAAGGAAACTTTCACATTGCATAGGAAAGTCTACACTTTTACTAAAAAACCCTCAAACAAATAAAATCTCAAACCCTTTTATATTTTTTTGTAGACAACATTTTCACTTCCATTTCTCTTCTTCTTCCTTCCCAGCCATCACCGCCGGCTAACAGCCATCACCACCACCGGCGCCGTTGATACATCACTATCACCATCACCATCATGGCGGGCCAACTGTCTCACCACCGCCGGTTAACTTAATCACCATCGTTGTCAACCAAATCCCGCCGCCGGTAAACCCATATCACATCATCATCAACAACCTTACACCACCGTAGTCCGTAACTACCTCCATCGACTTTCTTCTTCGTTCTTTCTATTCGTTTCTCTTCATCTTCTTCATTTTTTTCCTTTGATTTGGGTTAATTGGTTTTTTTTTTCTTTCTATTCGTCTTCATCTTGTATGGTTCTCATATTTGTTTGTGTTGGTGGTAGTGACAAGGGTTCACAAGTTTGATTTTGGGGTTATGTTCTTAATTTTTTGTAGTTTTAATTTTAATAATTAATGGTGTATGGTGATTGTAAATCGTTTTTGATAGGTTTTATTTTGTGACGATGTGATGAGATAGAATCATAAAATCATGGCTGATACTACTTGTGTATAAAAATTTTTACCATTTAAAAAATGTAACAAATAATGAAAAATGTATAGTCGATCTGTTCTTTGAAAAGAGGAAAAAAAGCATGATTAAATAATTAAAAGGGTAATTTTGTCACTTACTATTATTTACATTCCAATTCCATTTGATAAATTATATCAACCAAACATAAGAGAATATTTCTAAATTCCAATTCCATTAAATTCCAATTCCTTCACATTCTAATTCCTTTAACAGATTCCAATTCCATCAAAAACATTCTGCGAAACAAACGGCCCCTAAAGCTCTCATGGCAGAAGTACATGAGGTAGATGATGAACCTTTATCTTGTATTTCTTACATTAAGCTAACAACTTAGGTTAATAGATATAGAGAGGAAAATACACGCTTAATACTGTCATTGAAAAATTAAATGAAACTAATGAAATGTTAAGAGATAGTGATAAGGCTAGTGAGAAAAAGTTAAAAGCTATTCCTGAAGAAAAGAAGGAATCTAAAACCAAAATTTTTGAACAGCAAGATGAAATAGGAAGTTATGTTGATATGCTTACTTCTGTAAAGAGAGAACTTGCCGATTCTCAGGTTGAGGCTCTAGATTTAGAAAGAAAATTATCTTATTTTTCTACATCCTCTCTAGTATTTGATGAAATCCTTCATGCTCAAAAGGTTGATACTAAAAGCAAGGCCAGACTTGGCTACCATCAAGTCCCGCCTCCTAAAGATTATTTCCCTATGCCTCTCAAGGAGATTGTCAATGATTTTGTGCATATCTTCTCCAAGATAGACATAAAACCTGTTATACCTGCTATTAGTATCAAAATAAGTAAGCCTGAGGTAGTTAAGGCTGAAACTGTTAAGAATATGTTTAAGAAACCTGTAGTATGCCTGAGCCAGTTAAGGTATCGACTAGTGAGTCTGAAACTTTCAAGGATCTAAAGGTTGAGAAGGTTGAGTCTGATAAGACTCATAGTGTCAATGCTGAGCTTATTAAGCCTGTAGTAGTTGAGCCTGTTAAGGCTAATGATGTGAAGGCTGAGCCAGTTAAGCCTAATGTTGATGAAAAGCCTGAGTCTAGTAAGGCTAAGTCTAATCCTCCAGTTAGTTTAAAGGAGGAAATTGAGATTGAAGATATAACCGATGAGGACTACGGTCCTCCTGAGAAGAAATCAATTAAAATTGAAAATCACATTTACACCAATGTAGAAGAAAAATATGCTGTGATTAAAGGCAAAGCTAAGGCTGAGCCTAAAAAGAAGATTTTGAAACAATATGCAAATAAGCAAATTAATTAGACATCTTCTAAAACATCTTCTCAAGAATTAACCTCTGCATGCCCACACAAATGTACATGCTCAGGAAATGTTTCTTTTGACCATTCTCAAAGGTTTATTCCCCAATCTCAGGAGCTTGTTGAGTATCGATCTTGTTTCTACTGTGAGCAACAAGGTCATTTGATAAATAATTGTCTGTTGCTTGCTCAAAAGCGGTTCGGGAGAGGTGTTTCACGAGCTTCTAAATATCGAATTTTTTTACATAAGTCCGTCTCTATGAGAGGTTCTCCATCTCCTCCACCCGCCAAGAAAATCAACAAAATTGAGCCACCCAAATCAACTGATATGAAGCTTAAGGTTGTTGACAAGCAACCATCCAAATCTCAAAAGGTTTGGAAGATTAAAGAATCTGTCAAGGATTTTTTATCTGACAGTGACACATCAGTCAACACCTCTGATTTGCTTAAGAATAAATTTTTGACTGATGTGATCATTGTAGATGATGCTACTGGAGTACCCAAGTCTGTAAAGGCTTGGGTCTCCATTACTAATCAATTTTTGTGTTTGTGGTGCCACAACAACCTGAAGCAGTCAAGAACAGTAAATTGTATATTGATAGTGGTTGCTCACGGCAAATGACAGGTGATGTATCCCTTATGTCTGAAGTTCATGTTTATGATGTGGGATATGTTGCATTTGCTGGTGATAAGGGAGGTGTAATCATAGGTCAAGGTACACTCATTAATGGACAAGTGAGTTTTGATAAAGTAAATTTTGTGGAACATCTTAATCACAATCTACTCAGTGTTTCCCAAGTGTGTGACAAAAAATACACTACTGCTTTTACGGACATTGAGTGTTGTATTTTGAAGCCGGGATTCATAATTCCCGAAGAATGGGTGCTACTGAGAGCACCAAGGGAGTGTGACACGTATATTCTTGATATGAGCACAGTTGAAATGAAACAGCTCACATGTCTTCTTTCAAAAGCTCCTGAAAAAGAGTCACTACTTTGGCACCGGTGTATGGGTCATCTACACTTCAGAAAGATGAATTATTTGGTGAAAGATGATCTTGTGCATGGAAATCTGAAGCAATCCTTCGGGATGAATGATCATTATGTTTCGTGTCAAAAGGGGAAGCAACACAAGAAGTCCCATAAGCAAAAGTTAGTGAATTCTGTTGAAAAGTCGTTAGAGTTAATGCACATGGATTTATTTGGACCGGTAAGGAAGAAGAGTATTGGCGGTCCATCTTACTGTTTGGTAGTTACTGATGACTACTCCAGATTTTCCTTGGTATACTTTTTGGCTACTAAAGATGAGGCTGCTGAAATTCTTATCTACTTGTTTGATAAATTGCAAACTCTATGTGATTTGAAGATTAAGAAACTGAGGAGCGATAATGGTACAGAATTTAAGAACTCAACTATTGAGATGTATAGTTTGAGCAAAGGTATTGAGCATCAGTTTAGTGCTGCACGGACTCCACAACATAATGGAGTTGCTGATTGCAAGAACGGGATTATCATAGAAACTACGAGGACCATGTTAGCTGATTCTAAATTGCCTATCACTTTCTGGCAGAAGCGGTCAACACAGCGTGTTATGTTCTTAATAGGGTCTTGACGGTTAAGAAATGAAACAAAACTTCTTATAAATTGTTTAATAAATGTAAGCCCAAATTACAGTTTCCGAAACCATTCGGTTATCTTTGCACTATCATGTATACAAAGGAGAGGGTTGCGAAACTTGGTGAGAAGTCATGTGAAGGTGTATTTTTGGGCTTTTCAAACAACTCTCCCAATAAACGAGTGTACAACTTGGTAACAAAATGTGTGGAAGAGCACTTTGAAGTGACGTGTTTTTGTTACACTGAAAATCCACAAGGAAAGTAACCTGAATATCTCTTTGATTATGAAGCAATGTTTGACTCTTTCAATCTTCCAGAGGATGAAGAAGTTGAACAAGTGGTGTCTTTTCTACATGGGCTGGATATTTCTTCGGATGTACCTAAACCACCTACAACTACTATACCACCAATTGCTCCAACAACAACACCAATTTCTCCAACAACAACGCCAACTGCTCCAACTACATCTGCAACTCCACCACCTCCTCCAACTGCTGCATCGGTTCCTGAATCATCCACAAGAAATCAAGAAAGATATGCTGATCTTTCTAATCTGTCTGGTGATGAAGAGGAACTGGTTTCTGATTATAACGCTTATGATTTTGGTCCTGAAGGAGATTCTACAAACTTGGACTCTGTCATTATGCCTGAGGAGATTCCAAGTACTCGTGTGAATGTAGATCATCCGGTGGAGAACATTATTGGTAATTTGGATGACGGGGTTAGAACTCGTGGTCAAACTAAGGCCTCTGCATCCAACACAGAAGAATGCCTCGCTGATATAAATACATGCTTCCTTTCTCAGATCGAACTGAAAAATATTAAGGAAGTTTTGTCTGACTCTCACTGGGTGGAGGCTATGCAAGAGGAGCTACAATAGTTTACGAAGCTACATGTATGGGAACTGGTGAAGATACCATATGGATATTATCCAATTGGTACGCGTTGGGTTTATCGGGTAAAAAAGGATGATCGAGGTGTGGTTACTAAGAACAAAGCTTGATTAGTTGTTCAAGGATTTACCCAAGTGGAAGGTTTAGACTATGACAAAGTTTTCGCACCAGTTGCACGTTTAGAGTCGATACATATATTCCTTGCCTATGCTACATACAAGGGATTTCGTGTTTATCAGCTGGATGTGAAAATCACATTTCTCTATGGAAAGGTAGATGAAGAGGTATATCTGAGACAACCTCGTGGTTTCAAAGACTCAGTGCATCCTGACTATGTCTATTAACTACAAAAGGCACAATATGGGCTTCATCAAGCTCCTAAAGCTTGGTATGAAACGCTGTCTCAATATGTGCTGGATAATGGTTTCTCTGGCGGGCGGATTGATTTTACACTCTTCATAAAAGGGGATGGAGATAGTTTATTACTTGTGCAGGTATACGTTGATGATGTCATTTTTGGCTCTACCAACAAGGCGATGTGTGAAGACTTCGAGACTATCATGAAGTCTAAGTTTGAAATGAGTGCAATGGGTGAACTCAAGTTTTTCTTAGGTGTTCAAGTCAATCAATCTAATAAGGGTATGTACATTCATTAGTCAAAGATGCTTGACTATAAAACCTATGAAAGCAAGTATCAAGCTTGGACCGGCTGATAACGAAAATGATGTGAATAAGAAAAACTATCTTTCAATAATAGATTCTCTGATGTATCTTACTGCATCGAGGCCAGATATTGTGTTTGCCATATCTTTGTGTTCAAGATATCAAGCTAAGCCGAAAGCTTCTTATGAGAAAGCAGTTAAAAGGATACTCAACTACCTCAAATGGAGAACATCTCTGGGTCTCTGATAGTCTAATGAGGACAACTTTGAGTTAACTGCCTACTCAGATTCTGATTATGGTGGCTGTAACGTGGATTAGTTTTGTGGCAGTGCAAGAAGCAGACTACTGTGTCTACTTCGACAGCTGAAGCGGAATACATTGTGGCTGCAAGTTGCTGTTCCCAAGTTCTCTGGATTCAGCACCAACTACGCGACTATGGGTTCATTCTTACTCTCACTCCTATACATATAGATAATTCAGCCGCTATCTCTATAACACGCAATCCCGTGCAACACTCCAAAATGAAGCACATTGAAATTTGTTACATTTTATTCGGTATTTCTTTGAGAAGCGTTTGATTGACCTTGTCCAAATCCCTACGATGAAACAAAGCGCTAATCTCTTTACTAAAGCATTTTGATGTAACGCAAAAAGTCATATTTTTACGTACATATTTCTACACTTTTTAAGCTATTCTTTAGTGAAAATATTTCAAAACAATCATTTTTTACTTAAAATCACTAAGGTAGTCTAAATCCAGACGTTGCAATAAAAATCGGTAAAAACATCCAAATAACACGCAAATCGAGGCAAAAACAATCACCTTAAATATTCCCTTCTTGAATTTTTTTATGAGATCAAATCTTAATTCATATTTTATAATTCCATAGGAAAATACAAGAGCGGAGGTGAAAGAATCAAGCGAAATGGACGAAAGATGGAGAAGATGTGCAGTCTAGAAGCTAACCGATCGTCATCCGGAACATGCAAAAGTTATACATCTCCAAATTTGACAAATTTAGTGTTATTTCAAGCGTAACAGAAAAACGAATCCTACGGTGCAAGAATCAAGCAAATCGGGCTTAAAATGAAGAAGATACGGGCGAAACAAGCAACGAACGGATCAAGCGGAAGACAAAAGCCAACCCCCCTAGGTGCCATATATGGCACCTTAAGGGACGTATACGGCCCCCTAGGGTCCATCTACCTCTAGTTTGTGCTTGGTAGATGGTACCCAAGGGCCATCTGCACCCCCCCTTTGCTTGCTACCCCCCGATTACGCTTAAATGCTTGTATTTTGAGCTTTAAGACTTGAACACAACCTCCACTTCTTCTCCTATAAATAACCCACCATTTCTCTCATTTAAACACACCTTCACACCATTCACCTCTCATTTTCTCTGTCTCTCTAGCTTTCTCTCTCTAAGATAGAAGCTAGTAGGTTATAGTTAACGTAGGATTTTTATTTAGATTTTGTACGGAGATACTCCGAGACTTCAGATTTGTGAAGTTTTCTCTGTATTACTCTTCTATTCAGGTTTAATACAATCTCTCGTATTTCTTCTTATAATCATGTTATCTTATTATGCATGCTTAGGAATGAATGCTAGAATTATGCTAGGCTAGACAAATATGTGTTTGTTGTGATGTATGCAATGTTAGAATAGTTATGATTTAATTACCGTGCTGTTACTCTATCTGTTTGAATATAAACTGTTTGTGAACTTATAAACTGAACCTCTGCCTGTTTATCTATCCAACTTATGTTGTGGTTTGAATCCTCCTCCCTAGAATCTGGCCAATTACTAGCAGTAGGAATTCCAACTATTCTGTGTATGATGATCAATGAACTCAACATGGCTGTTGTTCTCTTAATTGAAACATATCCGAGAGACACGGAGCATAAGATTAGAGATAGATTAGGTTCATGTTTGTTTGTTGCATATCTTTGGGACAACTTCTGGGATATCCATGATTTAATCTTTAGGTCAACTGATATGATGCTAGTATACCGTTCTATTGCATGTTCTTGTTTGATTGTTGCTTAGGTACTGTATGCTAGATATATCCACTATCATTGATTGAATGATTAGGTTTTTATGAATGATTTAGATTCACTACAGATAGATTAACATGCATTCAATAGCTGTGGTGATTTATATGATTAGTGATGAACAATTCATTTGATTGTCAGACAGACTTTCCCAACCGGTTCCGCGGGTTAATTCATGTTCACTAAACAATTCATGCCAAGATACGGACGTCTCTGATGTCTGAGATTGGGGACCTGGATTAGAGGATAGTCGTCAGTTGAATTGGTCTGTACATTTAGGAGAACTTCCGGTGTACTGTACACTCTATAACTGTTATCCATGTGACATATTCTGTATCTGATTGCGGACAACTCTACGTTAGGTACTTAATAGGATCGTAGTTATAGCTCATTGAGAAATATAGGTATTTTCCAGTAGAATAATATGGAACCCTAATCGCTATAACGGAAAAGCCGTAAAACGTCCAAGTATCTGGTACAGTGTTGGAACCACCTCTGGTGTAGTACAAACACGTGGAAGCCGAGGAAAGGCCGTAGGCACAATACTTTATACCGGTTGAGTTTCCGAGAACTTGATCCCACTGGAATTAGTCATCACAACTAGTGGCTTTATCCCTCATAACTATTCGTAAATAGCATTGCAGTAATCCCAGTAAACACATTTCTTATCTTGATTTATCTGCGTTCTCGGTACAACCCTCCATTAATTTTGTTTTAATTTCAGTAGTTAAATTAGAAAAACCAAAACCCCCTATCAAAAGTTTTAAAATCCCAGCTAAATTACCAAAGATAATTAATCCACCTAAAATCCCATGCCCGTTGTAGTTTGAAGAACGACACCTGAGTCATACGTACCGCTTACTGCCCTTTTAGGTTTTGAAGAGTTAATCTGTATGATCAAAATGGTCAGTCTGGGGCGTAATTGACTTTCCATTTTTGTTCATAATTAATTTTGGGACATGGAGTGAAGTTTAATAATTTTTTAAAAAACTTTTGCAACAACCACTGTTGCAAACTATTTTGAACTGTTTTCTTATGCTGTGAAAACTACCTGATTTCTGATTTGTTCATTATGATTGAATATGTGGCATACTGATTGTGATGACTTATTGTTTACTGAACGGATTGGTCGGATGAGTCTTGTGTCTTCGGGACCTTGACAAAACTCCATATTGCTTATTTATACATGCGATTATTGATAGTACTATCGGATGACATAAACCGAACGGATTGCTTATTGAGGATGAAAAAAATTGTCTTATGTGCATATTTCATATCATATGTCCTACTTATTAATACATTTGTTAGTATTAAAGAAATGCAAGGTTGCAACATTTCTAAAATAGACGTTCAGTTATGTCTATAAACAACTAGGGATATGATAGTACATTAGGGAACATGTACAAAATGGAAATTTAAGGTTTATCCTTGATGTATCAGTAGGTTTAGCTAGCATATTTAACACATTTTTTTATAGAAATTAGCTTCATCATATGATGTATTGGTAGGCATGATGTACACCGGTCTCTGGGTTACTAAGAAGTAAACTCTAACACTTGTCTATTATCTTGTGGTAAACACCTTGTGATGTACGACTCAATGTCTTAATTCCTTAATGTAGCTTAACATACTTCTATATTTGGGTTTTATCTGAAATCATTTAGGGGTTTATACTGATTGTTTCCTGTGTTGTACGTAGGTACAGATCTGGTCTCCATCAGTATAAGCTCAAAACTATGCAAACGCAAGTAAATTGTAACACCCCCAAATTTACTGTTTAGCGGAAGCAAGCTTTGGGGTGCTACTAATCAATATTCAAAACACACAAGGCATACAATGAAAGACTCTATATGCGTCATTTTACAAATACATTGATAATATAAGTTTTACAATGTATAAATGCTTACAAAAAGCCCAATAGTTACAATATTTAGAGATTAATCGGCATAACTTAGTTTCAAAATGTAGTAATGCAAAATAATCTCCTGATGTGTATGCTGACTCGAGCTATGGGCATCCTGAGTGAACGGGTCCTACTGATGTTTGGTACCTGAGAACACATGTTAAAAAGGTCAGCTAACGCTGGTGAGCTCTTAGGTTTGCATAATAAATATGTAAGTGTGAACCACAAGATTTAATAGTAAACGTTTGAAATGAATCAAATGATGTATATGTCTACCATGAGGTCATAGTCTGCGCTTAACGTGGGTGTCAGGATCACAATAAAGTGCCTGATCGTGGGTGCCTCCGGGCGAGTGTCTAATCCACACTCGTATGAACAAAATTTAATGTGTCCGTTTAACCAGTCAGTGCTTGCTGACCTGGACGAGGATGGTCAGTCCTATATGGTACCATACACTAACATTCGCGCTACATAAAGTATTACCAGTACTATGATCGTAGAGGACTTAAAAGTGATTAGAAAACAGCTCATGCAAAATATAGCGAGTTTTGTACTTGTGTTCACGTGTAAAACAGTTAGAGCATGTATTCCCACCCCGGGAGTAAAAACAGTAAAAAGTCGGGGCTATGAGACTCACCTGAGCCTGAAGAGTTGCAATGAAGCAAATGTGGTGAAGTAAAATGGGGTGTCCAATGACTGTAACCTGTCGGCGTTTATAACGCACAAGGTTGAATAAAATAAGTAGCTATCTTAAAAGATAACCTATGCTAGTTGTTCATCTAACTAGTAATGTCCAATGATTTGATTTGATTGGTAAGTTTGAGTTTTGAAAACGTGTACGGCCCGTTGGTGATTATTTGCAATAATATTATTATTATTTCGAAGTGTTATACTTAAAAAGTATTTACAAACTTTAGGTGACAGGGGTCCGGGGGCAGCGCCCCTGGTTAGCGGGGTCCCAGGGGTGGCAACCCCTGGCGGGGTCCAAGGGGCTGGCCCCTGGCTGGGGTCGAGATTTGAATTTGGGTAAAATCAAGTGATAAAATTTCAGGTCTTGACACTTGGTAAAAATCTGGGTTCTGTTTCATGCGACACTTATAGCGACACTTAGGGTCTTAGGCGTCACTTAGGAAGTGACGCATGAAATAGCAGAGTCTGGGTAAGGGCGTCACTTATGGTATCACTTATGGAAGTGACGCATAGTGAGGCGTCACTAGGTGACTTGGGCGACACTTAGGAAGTGTCGCATAAAATTGGAAATTCTGAGTTTAGGGCGTCACTTAGGTAAGTGACGCATAAGGTGGCGATACTCCATTAGTGTCGGGTATAAGTGTCGGTTAATGCTTCTAGGCGTCACTAAACAAGTGACGGAGGTAAGTGTCCGGAAAAAGGGGTTTTATGCGGCACTTATGCAAGTGACGCAAGATTAGGGCTTTTAGCGACACTCAATGCGTCACTTAAGTGACGCACGAAGTGACGCTATACTGCACCTTCGTTGCGACACTTAAGGCTGTTAACGAATTTTTGAGCCAAAAATGAGTTTTCGGGTTTCAGTTTGGTCTGATTCTTTTACCCAACCCTTATACGGACATTCTAAGCTTAAAGGAACAACTAGAACTTAAAAATACTCGAAATCGAAAGGTTTCGGGTTTTGTCGAAAACATACAAATCGTCGCGCGGAGAATCTGGAAAGGTGGAAGTGTAGATCGTTGCGAGGTGGTTCTTTTTCTTCACCAAACGGGTGGTGAAGATCGAAGTCGTTTGGTGGTGTTTTTAGTGATATTAAGTGGTGGTGGTGTGGTTTAGTTTAGAGAGAAAAGAAAGAAGTAAAAAGGTGAAAGTGATAAAGAAGAAAGGAGGGGAAAAAGGGGCGGGGGGGGGGGGGGGGCTGGTGGGGTCCACCGAGGGTGGACTTCATCAGTTTTTCGTTCTCTCGCATACGCGCTCCGTGCGGCGTTCGTTTTTCGATCGTTTTGCGTTAAATAATTATTTTTATACGTTTAATTACAAGTTTTATGATATGTGGATTTATTCAATATTTTTGTTGAAGTATTTTACCAAATACTTAATAAACTTAAATGGTTTCGTTTGCTTGTGTGTTAAATGTTTAAGTCACGTAGATGTTCATTATACGATACGAAATGTAATTGAAATATTATCAAAATAATATTTTGGGTATGTTATCGATATTAAATAATTTTATACTATTTAATAAAATTGATCACCGATGTCCGTATTTAATTGAACCGAATTATATTCGATTTGAAACTTGTACGATTTAATCGAATCGCATATTCGTATATATTCAACAATATATATTTTGATACATTAATTAGCCTAACACAGAACTAATTACATGTATTAGAGAATGATTAGGACCTAATGACAAGTCCTAATTTGGCGGGTGTTACATAAATGTACTTGAAAAGTTTTAAATCCTAAGATACCTAACAAGGTCGCCAAAACGGTTTGACCAAGTCTGGTTTTGCTTAAACCTGAATCAAGTTATGTCGCTTTGTTGTACGTCGGTACAGACCTGTCACCGCTGACTTGATTCTTAAAAATGATTCTCTTATATTTTCTCTAAATATGGAAACTATGTTCATGTCTGGGTTACAGGGGTATGTCAAAGGTGGGGACCATAGAGAAATATTCATACTAACAATAAACAGTTAGCTCACAGACACAGATGTAACATGTTTAAGTGGACAAACAATACAGATAATCGTTTTGAAATAATTTTGATAAAAGGTGTTTTAAATATTCTACGTAAATTTAAAGTAGGCAAAAATGTCCCGATAATCAAAATAACACTTACTGTTTGCTAATAATTGCATGTTATCCTGATATGATCCCTAAGCGGACTAAACCAACTGCGTCACCAAAAAGATTTTATTGTGTTCGTTGATTATAAAATCTAATCAACATTTTTATATTTAATCATGTATAGTTACGCAATTCTATTTAGTTCAAATCTTAGTTTAATTTTATTGTAATTTTATCCTCCAAGTCTCTAAGTTAATTTCAAATCGAGAATCGAACTGCAATCGAAATAAAATTTCACCAAGTGTCTGAGCTGCGACACAACTTGTGTCGCTACTTGTGTCACAGCCCGTGTCGCAAATTAGGGTTTCGGTATAAAAGCCTGACCCCACACTATTCGTCGCTCACACTGTTATTAAACACCTGCGACACACACTAATTACTAGCGACATAAACGTACGACTTGCGAAACAACCATTTTCGAGGTTATTTTCGATTCAATTGTGATTTTGGGGAGTTTTTGTTCCAATCCACTGTGCGATTCTTGTTCTACTAGTTTTACTTGATCAATAGGTACCTTTTTCAACATGTGTGTTGCGCGCCGTCAGAGTGCTGACTCTGCTGCGGTCGTTTGGGGGCACAGCGGTTCTATAAACAACGACGCAACACGTGAACGTGTTAGGTTTTAAATTTATATGAGTTGGGGATCGAACTATAAGTACTACCTACTTTGGCGAGTAAGCAGTAAGTATAACTCGAGTGTCGTCCTTAAATCGGAGCGAATGGAACCAAAAGTGACTTATTGTAAATGGGCTTCCTGATAGGATGAGTTTATAAAAGTAGGTAGATTTTGGTTGGTTATCTAAGCTAATACTAAGATTAAAACAAGAAAATAAACAAAGAGTAGGCAACAGGGTAGAGCGTTGATGCGTGTGAAAGTGCCTCTTGTTTTATAATTTACAAATGGAAATACCTAATTAATACTTTTCACACAACCAGGCAAGAATACCTGATCAAATGTAAGTATAGAATCGGTAAGACCGAGTCGATCTCAGGAACGATGGTTATTTATAAAAACAGAAAATACTAATTAACTAGAAAACAGTAAACAGGGGGGCGTTTTAGTTCCGTTCGAACAATTGTTTATAAAATAATAAATTAAAATAACTAAATTAAATGAAAATTAAATTAAAACAATTAAACAAGAAACAATAAGAAGGAATAAGTAATTGTATTATTAATGTCACTCAAATTCATATATTCTGATTTATCACGTATTGATTATCTAATTGTGATTTCTTTTATATCAATTTAGTCACTAATCAAAGATCATAAATTGAATGTGAACTAGCCAACTTTCCGGGTCCAACTAATTCCTATAATTCAGGTTCCAACATAAAACAACGGTCCGTCGTCACAAGATGATCAGTCAATTGTGTGCTTTCCCCTAAATCATGCATTAAACATTCACAACTCGTTATAATTATCTCTAGTGGTATGAATCAACAATACCCAATAATTAACTTATTGTCTCATTCATTTTAAAGTACATAATTATTACTTTCTCAACCTATCAGACTCAACATATTTAGCAATAGTCAAAACCCTAGACTTTTAACTATCAATAATTAATAACATTAAAGGAACTCGATCTCATTAACATTATCAACCACGTTGAGAATTAATAATTACCAGTTACCAATAAATAAGGATCCAAGAGTAATATAACCGTTTTCAATTAAATAACTTATTCAATACGCAATTATAATCATTCAATAATCATTATCTAAGCTAAATCAATCATACAATCACTTTAATATTCAATTCATCATTAAAACACTAAACAACAGATTATTCAAGCTTAAAGTCATCAATAAAACTTGATAAAAGAAATTATAACGAATTAAAAAGACGAATCACGAAGAATTAAGACGAACTATCCTCAATCTTCACTCCTCGTGCCTCCAAAAGCTAAAGAAATTTGTAACTAAACCCTACTGAACCGAAAATAGTCGAATACAAAAACCCTAGTACGAAATCTGCCATTTTTAGGTTAAAATCGCAATTTTATACTTTCTGGAAAAACCAACCATACGGCGTATGGATATCCATACGGCGTATGGATGGAAAACAAGCCCATCCCAAGTCCGCGTGACCTGGACTTCCACCGCCTCAATCCATACGGCGTATGGATTGAATTTTCAGTCGATTTTTTCCTTTTTCTTCTTTTAATCATCCGACTTCACTTTATTCTCAAATAATGCATCATTTAACTCGATTATTGACTGTTTTCCGTCTCTTTTCCTCAGATCCTTCATCTCCACTGTTAATTACCAATATGAACGAAATTAATATCTAAACTAAACAATTTTCAATAAAACACATAGGATTTGGGACAAATTACTATATAAAAATACTACTTTTACACAGTTATCAAATATCCCCCACTTTGAATCCTACTTGCCCTCAAGTAGACTATCAATTATAATTCAAAAATAATAACTTAACAAGGAATAACATCACCCTTTCCAAATTAAAAATCTTTACTTTTAATAATCTAATAAAACTAAAGTTAAAAATTAAGTAACTATGAGGTATATATATAAAAAATTAATCTACACTCAAATTTATTATTATAATGATGTCAAATAGTCCACGATGATTACTGATATTATTGTCCATCTAAACAATCTATATTCAAATAATTGAGCTTAACCTTTTATTATTAATGTAAATGTCCCCTGAAACTCTCAATAATTATATACTTTCATACTCATAGCACACAAATATATCATATATATTGGAAATTCAATTCAAATAATCATTTTTCAAATCAAGACATTGGTGACAGGTCTGTGACTCAACACAACAGAGCGACATAACTTGATTTTGGTTTAGCAATAATGTTTTAGTCAAATCATTGGTGACAGGTCTGTACCTTAGTACAACAAAGCGACTTAGTTTGACTTCATTTTCAGGAGTTAATGTAAACTCTTTTTGCTTTTTTTTAGATATACTGACGGAGACCAGGTCTGTACTTACGTACAACAGAGGAAACAACACCCAGTATATCACCAAATGATATTTATTGAATGGGTTTTTTGCCGAAAAAGGCATCAATAGTTCCATTTTTTGCATTTTCGGGTATCAACTAATTTTTTTTAAATGAAGCACTAATCTAAAATCAACCATTTTCGGGTATTAGTTACCGTTTGAAACGGTTGCCGGTCAACATATCACATTGGATTTTTCTGAAAAATGCATCAATAGTTTTGTTTTCTACATTTTCGTGTATTGACTAATTTTTTTCCCTTTAAAAATGAACTACTAATTTAAAATTGATCATTTTCGGGTATTAGAAAAAAATTAGTTGATACCCGAAAATGCAAAAAATAGAACTATTGATTCATTTTTTG
This sequence comes from Pseudognaphalium luteoalbum, assembly GCA_963422505.1. NCBI lineage: Eukaryota > Viridiplantae > Streptophyta > Magnoliopsida > Asterales > Asteraceae > Pseudognaphalium > Pseudognaphalium luteoalbum. The sequence continues at coordinate 46,077,766 of OY730194.1, forward strand.
GAAAAAATATATAAGTTTTTTGGTATCCGGTAATGATACCCGAAAATGATAAGTTTTAAATTAGTGGTTCATTTTTTGGAAAAAAAATTAGTTGATACTCGAAAATGCAAAAAACTGAACTATTGATGCTTTTTTCGGTAAAAAAACCTTATTGAATTCAAAACTTATGGCATATCACATGCTACTAATATGAAAATTAAGACTTATGTCATACATAACTAAAGTTTATCTCAAAGTACATTTACTCCCTTAATTATCATTTCTTAGAAGCTCAAATATTCTTATTAAAATTGCCTATCAGTACATCATATAATGAAACTAAACAACATTTACCAACAAATTAACCTTAATTTCGTGTAGAAAAAGTTTTAAATATCCAACCTCCATAATTACAAAATAATATAACCTTAGAAATACAGAAAATTAAATTTAAAACTTTAATCGAAAATAAGCAACCTATAACCTCGTAGTTATCAAGTTGAAAACAAGTGGAATCATAAATTAAAGGTTTTCTCTCCCATCCCTCACTTTAAAGTGTACAATGCCCTCATTGTTCAAATAATGAATTGCTAAAACGGGAAAAAGAGAAAAGAAATAAGACAGAAAAACTCCCCCCGGAAAAATGTGGTTAACGGTCATGACAAGGATGATATGAAATTCCCACATCCTCTCGGATCAATTTCTTGCGCTGAACTTACTGCCAGCATAACACGTACTCACACACAATTCTGAGGGATCAATCAACAAACAAGATTAAACAATACCAAATTAAACATCCTAAACAAAAATAAAAACAACCAAACCTAATAGCTACACATCCAACATAATTAAAAATCCTACAAATAAAATCAGTCATAATAATAAAAATAGAAATAGTGTCTGGAATCATAAACCACATAGGATGAACATCATCCTAATCGCTGTCATATTCCTCATCATGCTCCATACTCCGGTACTGGTGAGATGGCTCAGCCCCCTGATCTGGTGGTGGTGATGGGTAGAACTCCTGTGGCATCTGGTACTGAAAAGGCTGGTATGGAAAATGGCTAAAATCAAACAGCTGCTAGAATAGACCATCCTGATAGTCCAAATGAGCACTGATCTAATGAAAATGCTGCCTCTGCATAAGCTCCATCTGATCAAACCTCTGAGTGTGATGGATGCTCATCTGATCTAACTGCTGCGATAACTGATCAAACTCCCCAGCATATCCTCTACTACGGCCTCGTGCCGCTCTTCTACCTGCAGCTGCTCCTCTACCTGCCTCAGTAGTCCTAACCTGTCTAGACTGTAGAGTCTGCCCAATCTGAGTGGTCGCTACCCAATAAAACATCTCGGAATCACCACCATAAATACTGCACGGCTCGATAATATCCATAGCCTCTAACCTCCGTGCAGTCAGCCACTCCATGCCTGGCTGAACAACTGTGCAAGTACCCATCTCAGCCGCAGTCTCCAACCCAAAATGCCTAGCTAGTCTAGTAACAAACTGACCACCACACAAACTACTCGAACTCCTCGTACCGGTAGCTCTTTTAGACATCCACCTAGCCAATCTCCAGGGAACATTCACTAGCGTCTTCCTTACAATCGAACTCAGATAGAACAGATCAGGCTTAGAAACTTTTTCCGGTCCCTCTCGACGACCAACGATGGTAAATGTCAACAACCGGTGAATGAGACGGTAACGAGGATCTCGAATAGCTCGATAAGAAGGGGCATTAGAACCATAACTGCCCTGAGCAATAGACTGCCACTCCTCCACAATCTCCAAATCAGTAAGCTTCATTACTGCACCAGCTGAAATATGATCCAGAAAATGTGGGTTGTGGATCTCATTGGGCTCATACAGTCCAACCCCAATGGCAAACTCAACAAGAGACATCCGTCTCGGCTGGCCACCTAACTAAAAAGAAATAGTGTGAGTAGTTCAGTCAGTCGACCGATGATCAAACCGGAATGTACTATAAAACTCCTCAACTAGCTCCCTATAGATATGCTCCCGAATACTAAACATCCTGTACCATGCATAAGAAACAAACCCAATGTTACCATCCTGCAGCCTATACGGAATAGAAAGTAAGTTCCTAATTGTCTCGTGCCCAGTGGCAAATCCGTTTCTCTCCACCACATGCTCCAAAGCATTCCAATTCACAGCATGAAAAACCTCAATTGGCTGATCAATATTCTCAGCCAAACGCTCACTAAACTGATATCTTGTAGTTTCCGAATAAGAATCATGAAAAGTAAGATATCCGTGGGTTCTAATCAGGGGATTGCCCAATGCCTGGCCACCTCTGGTTCTCCTGCTAGCCATTAAACTGCTAAGAAAAACAATCATTAACAAAACAGGAAATGCAAATAAGGTTTCAAAAAAAATTTCGGTAGCATTACGGCTTAATATGGAATAATCCACCATCAAGGTTTAGCCTAAACTACCGCAACAAACACAATTTCAAATACCTTATTGCATTATGAACTAAAAATTTCTCAAATTGCTAATAAAAAATAAATACTTAATTAATAATCATGGCAATTGTCGATTCAAAGTGAACTATAACAATTTGGTACCAATCTGAACATAAAAATAATCACTTTTTACCATCACTAATATCAGTCTTAGTAACTAGCAATCATTTAATATATTCAACATGAATTATCATAATCACAAAATAGAACAACGACAATTTTATCACAACCGTAATCACAAACATTCGTGTACCAAACAAACATTTGCATTAATCATCATGTATCCAGAAAATTAACAAGCGTTAAATCAAAACATAGCACAATTGAGTACATATCATCATCACCTTCTATACACACTAACGGATAAATCAAATCAACAAATATATCACATTATAAAAATTGAGCATGCTAGCATAATATATGTTATGAACAACATAATTAAAACATTATATACCTACAATCATACTCAAATTCGAAATACCCAAAATCACATACACAAACCCTAACTTTCAATTGCAAAATTTAATCAACGAAAATTAAAATTGAAAGTTATACCTTGTAGAGCAGAGTGAATTGAATGCGAAAATATAAAAATGAGGGGGAATGTGTGGCCGGAAGTGGTGGTTGGGTGGTGGACAGCCACAGCAGTGGGTAGTGGTGGTGGTATGAGAATTCAAAATGGAAAAGAAGGGGCTGTAACCGGTTTATACCCTTTTTGATCCATACGGCGTATGGATATCCATACGGCATATGGATTAAAAAGGCCCAGGTCACCGCATCTTTAACCGAGTCAACCAGGCTCGTTAGCCCAATTCAAACCATACGGCATATGGATATCCATACGGCATATGAATTGAAAAACAGAAATTTTTCAAAAACGTTTTCCACTACCTGCTACTGACTCGACATGATTTTTGTGATTAAACCACATACCTGGAGGTGTACAATAACTTCATAGCTTCTTAATTCCAAACTATAAAAATAAGTAACAAAAAATTAACAATCTAGAAATAATAAAAAAAAATGCATACATAAATCATACTCAAAATAAATATACAAATCACGCAATAATAAAATCTAACCTAACCAATGTCAAACATAATCCAATAAAATAAGAGTTATATAATAAAATGAGAACTAATGAAAGGGATATAGAGCTAAGAAACGCTGCATGACTTGTGCAATGACATTTTCAACTCCATGACCAAAACTCGAAAATTTAGCTAAGTGTTCAGTAGCCACGGGTTGAAGATAAACCAAGTCCCAACTGATTTCATTTATCGCTCTATTATTCACTCCTTCAGGTGCCAACACCAATTTATCACCTTCCAACTTGTATTCACGGTCGGGGTTATCCTCCTCTAACTCGCTTATAAACTCACGACAAGCATTAACAATCCCAACATGCTTAATCATCAGTGGCTCTTCCTTCAAATTCTTAACTCTATCTTCAATCTCATCCTGGACTACACTAAACTCTAATCCCGAATTCTTAAATATATCAACAAACCTCATGTAGATTTCCACCATCCCATAATGGAAATGTTCCCTCGGGGTTAGAATCTTAGTTGTATCCACTAATGCTCCCAAATTCACCACTAAATAGATAGCTAGGTCAATCTTACTATGCGGGTGAATAAAATCTGGATGTGGTCTTCCTTCTTCTTCCTTAGCAAGTCGATCTAATTGCGTAACCATCTTTTGTAGGTAATAGTGAATAGTGCTAGTCACCACAAAGCGATGAGGTGACTCATCCCTAAGATGGCTATCTAACTGCATCAGTCGGACCAACTCCTCTAAACCAGATACGAACTCCTTGTCTACGTCGGAACTTGGATGACCATTAATCACATACAACGCCTTTATCATACGGTGAAGACACTCGCCCTGCTTCGCTGAATACGGAAATGAGTATTGTCTCATAATCTCATAAATTTCCGTGAATTTCCTCTTCTATTGAGTCAAGAATACCTTTTCTTCTTTAATCCTCGAGTTCAATGATTCCTCAAAGTCGACAAGGTCATCCCAGAACTGCTTCTTGTACCCGAACTGATTTTCCACTTCTGCACTATCTAACAAATTCTAAACCAACGCTAGTTGCGGATCAGTCCAATAAATAGTAGACTTCCGTAGCACCTTAGCGGTAAAAGGGATATTCCATCCAAATTCCTTAACAGCACCTAAAAGTTCCTTACAAGATGAGGTGATGGGGACAGCCTTGCGTTCAAACATATGATAATTATTGGCGTCACTCTCGTAACTTCGAGCCATTGGATAACACCTAAATAAAAATCAACTCTGAAATACAAAACACCACTAACGAAAAACAAGTTAGATCACACAAAATAAATAAAAATAATAACATATACACAATTTTTACAAAAGAACTCCAACCGGCGGATGGATTTCCATCCGCTGGTTGAAACTAATTACCAAAAAGTTTAACCAAATAAAAAAGTAATTTATTTCAACCAATTTTATTAACAAAAATTTATTGCTACAAATAAGTAATAATGAAACAACTTCACAAAAATCTAATTAAAAACTTTTACAATTAATAATTCCTAATTAAATAAACAACGCAACCGTTCCCCGGCAGCGGCGCCAAAAACTTGATGCGTGTGAAAGCGCGTCTTGTTTTATAATTTATAAATGGAAATACCTAATTAATACTTTTCACACAACCAGGCAAGAATACCTGATCAAATGTAAGTATAGAATCGGTAAGACCGAGTCGATCTCAGGAACGGTGGTTATTTATAAAAACAGAAAATACTAATTAACTAGAAAACAGTAAACAGGGGGCGTTTTAGTTCCGTTCGAACAATTGTTTATAAAATATTAAATTAAAATAACTAAATTAAATTAAAATTAAATTAAACAATTAAACAAGAAACAATAGGAAGGAATAAGTAATTGTATTATTAATGTCACTCAGATTCATGTATTCTGATTTATCACGTATTGATTATCTAATTGTGATTTCTTTTATATCAATTTAGTCACTAATCAAAGATCATAAATTGAATCTGAACTAGCCAACTATCCGGGTCCAACTAATTCCTATAATTCAGGTTCCAACATAAAACAACGGTCAATCGTCACAAGATGATCAGTCAATTGTGTGCTCTCCCCTAAATCATGCATTAAACATTCACAACTCGTTATAATTATCTCTAGTGGTATGAATCAACAATACCCAATAATTAACTTATTGTCTCATTCATTTTAAAGTGCATAATTATTACTTTCTCAACCTATCAGACTCAACATATTTAGCAATAGTCAAAACCCTAGACTTTTAACTATCAATAATTAATAACATTGAAGGAACTCAATCTCATTAACATTATCAACCACGTTGAGAATTAATAATTAGCAGTTACCAATAAATAAGGATCCACGAGTAATATAACCGTTTTCAATTAAATAACTTATTCAATACGCAATTATAATCATTCAATAATCAATATCTAAGCTAAATCAATCATACAATCACTTTAATATTCAATTCATCACTAAAACAGTAAACAACAGATTATTCAAGCTTAAAGTTATCAATAAAACTTGATAAAAGAAATTATACCGAATTAAAAAGACGAATCACGAAGAATTAAGACGAACTATCCTCAATCTTCACTCCTCGTGCCTCCAAAAGCTAAAGAAATTCGTAACTAAACCTTACTGAAACGAAAATAGTCGAATACAAAAACCCTAGTACGAAATATGCCGTTTTTAGGTTAAAATCGCAATTTTATACTTTCTGGAAAAACCATCGATACGGCGTATGGACATCCATACGGCGTATGGATGGAAAACAAGCCCAGCCCAAGTCCGCGTGACCTGGACTTCCACCGCCTCAATCCATACGGCGTATGGACATCCATACGGCGTATGGATTGAATTTTCAGTCGATTTTTGCCTTTTTCTTCTTTTAATCATCCGACTTCACTTTATTCTCAAATAATGCATCATTTAACTCGATTATTGACTGTTTTCCGTCTCTTTTCCTCAGATCCTTCATCTCCACTGTTAATTACCAATATGAATGAAATTAATATCTAAACTAAACAATTTTCAATAAAAAACACATAGGATTTGAGACAAATTACTATATAAAAATACTACTTTTACACAGTTATCACACATGCTAGACCTTTTCTCGCTTTAGGGTACATGTGGTAGCAACATTTCCACCTTTTGCTAACATGTTCCCCTAGTTTCTAAAGTGCACCGGATTTCATCTATAAATAGGAGCCCCCATGGTTCATTTGAACACACCTTTCCTACACGATTCCTATCACACATTTCTTAGGAAAAACACCTTTCATACTTTTCTTTAGACTAATAATACTCTCTAATTTTTAGTTCTACTTTCTTCTTCTATCTTATTATTCCAAATTAGTTAAGCTAGTTTAGAAAACTTGTTTAGAATAGAACGAAAGCAAGGAACGCATTGTAATCTTCGGTGTATGCTCGGAATTGTGTTAATAAATTCAAGTCTATTCTCTCTCGCATTTAATCCTGGTTCTTTCTATCCTTATCTACCTTATTTAATTACATTTATATTGATTATGCTAGATTTAGTTATTGCCATGATTAGAGAGTAGTATATTTGTTGTGTTTGCTTGCGATGTAGTTAGTTAATTATGGGATGATTTATAATTAAATATTAAAGATCGGTAGTATTGCTTTGATCGTCTTATTGCATGTTCTTGTTTGATAGTTGCCTTAAGATCATCATAGTAGTAAAATATAAACGGTCCTAATTACCGTAAAGTATTATGACGGCCCCTATTCGACTGTTACTCGATATAGTACTAGAAACACTTCAAGGTGGAGTACAAATGTATGGAAGTTGAGGAACAATCGAAGGTAGTCATATTACAAAATGGTACAATATTACGAAGTAATATGACGGCCCCTATTCGAATGTTATTCGATATAGTACTGGAAACACTTCAAGGTGGAGTACAAATGTATGGATGTTGAGTAATGACCGAAGGTAGTTATATTACGGACTAATATATAAATTGAGAAACCTAGTTTAGTTAACCTTTCTAAATAGACTTTTAAACTTCAAATTAATCTAATCACCTTTCCACCAATAAACGTGATTATAACACTTTTTTAACGACGTCCAATTGAAAGGTAGTCTGTCATCTGTGTCAATATAATTTGTCAAAGGTATGAAACTATGGAACCGCAAGGCTACATGGGGGATTATCATAGGACAAGATATGGCCATGGTTTGAATCGGCGGAACCACTTTAAGTGAGGAACGTTGTGGATAATTAGGGGATTTATTGGGTAGTCTTAAGCAAGGGCTAGTTTAAAGTCATTAATGAAATTTTTAAATACATGAATCTGTTAAAATGAGGAGGAATCGTTATATGATTCGGTTATGTCTTGTACCTTAAGATTTTGTTCCCGTTCATATGAAAGTATTATTAAACCATAATTAAGATTTTGCTTATTATTCTAAATACTTTGTGATGTTACCATAACCTAGCTCCCGGTGTGACATGCTAATGGGATTTTAATTAGTAGGGAATCTAGTGTTTACATCACAAGTATTCAAGAATAATAATTAACAAATATCTTTCAACGCAGTTTCTCTAAACATCATCCCATAACTTAATTAACGAAATCTCAGCAAACACTATCTTTATTACCTGCTTTATCTTTTATTTTTATTTCGCTTTTATCTATTTACTTGCCTAAGTTAGTTAATATAAAAACCAAAACTCCCTCACTATTTTATAAACTCTTCACTAGTTTGAAAACCCTCATCTGCCACGCCTTAGTTTTAATTCAGTCGGTTTGAAGAACGACTCTAGGTCATACCTACCACTTGCTCACCCTTAGGATTAGCATTGTTAGGGAAAACTTAGGGCCCACAATTACAAATTTAAAACACCCACTGATCGCCATCGCCAGTAGCCGGTGCAACGACAAGGGTAAAATCCTTACCGACCGCTAGTGACGCATCAAGTTTTTGGCAACGCTGCCGGGGAACCAACAATACAATTGATATCGCGTAAAAATTCACGTTTTTACTACCGATATCTCTCCCATTTTGGAATAATACTTGCCAAATAAACTCAAATAATGTTCAAATCAATGAAACTTTGTCAAGAAGGTCAAAATAGAGTTACATGAGAAAAATCAAGCAAAACGGATGAAAAACGAAGATTCTACACACGTTTGAAGATTCAAGACATCAAGACAAGATTTAAAGGCAAAAGTACCCATCACTGAGATTTCTCTTATCCAAGATATTTGGTTTTCAAAATACGAGTCTACCAGAAGAAGAATCAACAAAAATGGATGAAGAATGAAGATTCAATGTACGCCGGAAGATTCAAATGATTCGAACAAGACATCCAAAGATCAGACATATTTTTGAGATTTCTTTTCATCAAAGTCTTCATTTTTGAAAAACGAATCCAACGCAAAAAGAATCAATTCAAACGGACACATAACAAAGAAGATACACATGAATTAAGAAACGTGGCGAATGACGGCGAACCAGGGCGGGGGAGGGGCAGCCGCCGCCGGCCACCACCCCACCGCCGCCGGGCACCAGGGAGGCGGCGCCGGCTGGCCTCCCCCTTTCTCCCGTGCGCTTTTTCATCCTCGCCCGTACTCGCAGGGTACATGTGCTAGGCCTTTTCCGCGACTTTGGGGTATACGTGCTAGACCTTTACGCGCTTTAGGGTATATGTGCTAGCAACATTCCCACCTTTTACTAACATGTGCCCCAAGTTGCTAGAATGCACCAATTTTCCCCTATAATTAGGGAACCCGTGGTTCATTTGAGATACACCTTCACATCTTGAAAAAAACACACTCCATACACTTTCTATATTCTATATCTTTCTTGTAAAATTAGTATTTCTTCCTTTAGGATAGTTTAATTAATTATAATAGCTAATTAATTAACTAAGGAAGATTTATACGGAGGTGCTCCGGGATGCATTGTAGCTACGAGTTATTTGTATAACTTTCCAGGTTTTAGTCTATCTTCCATATTTAAATATGTTTGTTCTTTATTTTATAAATTTAAATATGCATGCTAGAATTGTCATGATTAACTAGATAACTTTTTTTTTCTGCTATGATAGTCGTTTAGAAAGTTTTAAATATGTAATTGTGTTGTATGTTATGAGATTGCGGAGTAGGAATTAAATCTTTATCGTTTATCTGCCTAACTCATGTTGTGACTAAAACCTTATCCAAAAATGAAAGTAGCTAACTCATAAGATATAGGTCACTTAGTTATACTATGTTAAATTGAATTGTTAAGCTCGACATGGCCGGTGTTCTCTAGACCAAAATAGGATCCAAGAGACACGGAATATGGGAATAGAGGTAGATTAAGATTAAATTCATATAGACGATATTTTTGAGACAACTTTCAGAATATCCTCGACTTAAATAATACCTTTGTATGCTTATATTGAACTGTTGCTTGGGATCGTCTTATTTCATATTCTTGTTTGATTGTTACCTTAGGATCATCATAATAGTGAAATACAATTGGCATTAAATATCGTGAAGTAATATGTGTCGGATTTCAGTACGAAAATGCAGCGGAAAACACGGATTATAAAACGAGATTTAAATTCCGAACTCTTTCATTTAATCGACATGAACAAAACAATAGCTACAATAGAGATAATGTCACACCCCGATAAAGCGGAAACACGAGATGTAACAGCACTGGGTAACAATGCATAAGATATAGTAGCAACACTATACATAATTTAGAGAAAATATTACACATTACTACAAGTTTCAACCACAGTTCGAAAAGAAATTATAATAAGCTCTTAAAGTTTCCAAAAGATAGTCATAGTTTCAAAATAAAGCAAACGCGTGTGAACATGCATCCATGCTAATGTACTCCTTGAGTGCATCTTACTGTCGTTCTCCTGAAAAGCATGATAAAACAACAGGTCAACTATGGACATAGTTGGTGAGTTCACAGGTTTAATGTTACACATAAATGAACTAAAAGCTTTTGTCCATAAAGACATGAATAAAAATGATTGGTTGTAATTGTTGCGAATATGAAAGGTAATATACAAGAGTGTTAATGCAATTGAGGCCACTACTAAACCGATTCAACCGACACATGCCCCAAGCTCCATGTTCTATCGCTAGCATGAGTAAGGTGATACTATGCACTCACGAACAGTGTGAGTGAGGAGTGGTTTCCCCCTAAATAGCGCTATCCATAAATATCAACGACTCGTCTGGCTCTCGGATGAGTTAATAAGTAGTGTAAACTGTATTTCTGGGGACTTTAGCACGATAGTACTCAAGCATAACAAAAGTATATACCAATTCGCATAAATAGTATAGCAAAAGTTCAACAAGTTCATAAAGAGTCAACTAATTTAGTTAAAGTTCGAGATCATGCTTTTCACCCCAAAATAATAAACAAGTAAAAAGGGGCTGTGAAAACTCACAATTGAGCGTAAGAGTAAACGATGAATGTAGCGCGCGTGCTTGTCGGGTATGACTCCTATCCAAGACCTATGAACATGAGGTTTCTAATTAGTTTCTTGGTAATTTAGGTTTGATAGGATTGCTTAGCTAAATATTTAGATTACAAAGTGCCAAAATGGTTTGTTTTCTTTGAAGTTTGTTAATGTCCAATAATCGCGTTGAGTATAATAATGAATATACAAGTATATAATGTCTCGTAATTGTTTATGTCCAAATTTCATAGTGTTTTGAGTGTTGGAACTTTGGTTCCTCCCAAATTATGATTAACAACACACAAATTGATAAATACATCATAAGACACCCGAACCCCTTTTGGTTATCATTCATTCCAAAAATAGTAAGTTTCGTGTTTTCGAAATCGAGACCGATTATTGTTGACTCAGTCAAACCTTCTCGGTTTGACCCGAAACTTTTACCCAAACCTTAAACATGTTCATGAGTCATAAGGAGTTAGTCTTTCCTTAAATAACAAATCCGCAAGTGTTGGTTTCCAACTTTTACCAAAAATCAGTCCACATTCTTATATCTAGAAAATTACATCAGTTTGTTGAATTTATAAAAATACTTATGATCCGAAATAAAATGATGCAAAAATCAAAGATCATCTTCAATATGTTATCTATGTACTGTAATTTTTCCAGGGATTATAGAGAAGTCCAAGTATTTATTATTTTTACTTTTACCATCTGAGGTCAGATCTGAACACATGCATGCAATCACTATTTTTGGGCAAAATGTACATGGAACCAATAAAAATGGTCTTCTTGAAAGTTGTAGCCAATGAAAATTTTAAACTTTTGGCATTGGTTTCAAGTCATTTGGAGTTGTAATGCTCCAGTTATGATTAAAACATTGAGAGAAAAGTTTCTGACTTAATCTAACAGATTATACATCTTTATTCACAAAAATTATAAAAAATATCAAATGAACGCATAAAAATATGAGGCTTATGTGGTTGAAAAGGTAACTTCCAGAACTTGATTCTAGACTATAAAAATGTCCATTTTCATGAAGAAATGAGTTTTAAAGTTTAAGGTTTATTTTGTGATGTTTTGGTGATTAATATTTGAGTTATTAAAGTTTATGTTCTTTAGTTTATAAAAGTACTTTATTTTATAATTGAATTGCTTATAATAGGTATTAGAGTGTTAATTTGTTATATTCGAGTTTCATTTACCGATTTACGGAATTTTAGCAAACCTTGGTTGTGCGACAAGATAGTATTTTTGTGATAATTCATGAGACTTGATTCTTTTGTTTTTCATGGCACTTCATAACTTAATTTAGCATGTCTGAATGAACTTATGGTTCACTAAACAATCTCTAAGACGTTCTACAGCTTTAACAATTTAAGGAGTCATAACCTAGAGTTTTCAGTAGGATTTAAGGAATGCTGTAAATTTAAGATTCAAGTGCGGTAATGACCTGAGATTTTTGACGGTTGTCACATTATCCCACCGTTGAAATGAATTTCGTCCCGAAATTCAGCTGGTCCTATTGGGTGACGAAGCTCTAGTGAATAGGTGGGGGTAGTTTCGTCTCATTAAATCTTCCTGTTCCTATGTGAACTCAGGTCACAACTGTTTGGTACCTCTATTAAGGATTTCAGTGGGTGCTTCACTAAAAGAAAGTAGTCAATCATCGATTCGAATTCTTCTAAGGGCAAGGTCTGAGAGTTGTCAACTAGACACTTCTTAAGGTTTGAGACATGAAATATGTCATGAACGCCATCCAACTCTTTGGGTGATTCTAGTTCATAAGCCACCGGGCCTATTTGTTTCAAGATTTTGTATGGTCCAATTTAGCTTGGGCTTAGCTTGCCTTTCTTGTTGAAGTGCACAAGTCTTTTCTGAGGTGATACTCTCAGGAACATTCTATAACCCGTTTGGGATTTTAATGGCTTTCTGCGACTGTCAACGTAGCTTTTCTGAATGACGTCTAGCCTTGTCAAGTGCTTCTCACCGACTTCGTGCCAACACAACGGTGATAGGCATTTTTGTCCATATATGGCCTCAAATGGCGCACACTTGACGCTAGTCTGGTAATTGTTGTTGTAAGAGAACTCTATCAGGGGTAAGTAAGTGTACATCCCAACTTCCTCCAAAGTCTAGTACACAGACTCATAGCATATCTTCTAAGCTTTGAATAGTTCGCTCACTTGCCCATCTGTTCGAGGGTGATAAGCTGTACTCACGTTTAGTTGGGTATTCAACACCTTTTGCATTGATAGCCAAAACCGTGAAGTAAAATGACAATCTCTGTCGTAGATAATTGAAATGGGCACTCCGTGACGCGACATAATTTCTTCAATATAGCTTTGAGCAAGTCTTCTCCATTATGTAATCCTCTCGGATAAGTAGAAAGTGCACGAATTTTGTCAGTTGGTCGACAATAACTCAAATGAATTCGTGACCTTTGGAAGTTCGAGGTGACTTAGTGACGAAGTCAATTGTTACCTGTTCCCATTTCGATTGGGGTATTTCGGGTTGTTGTAATAATCCTAACGGCTTTTGGTACATAATTTGGCAATCATAGTCGTTAAGTAACTCCATCCACCTTTTTTTTTGCCTCATGTAGAGCATCTTCTACTCGAGTATGTCCTGGAAACTCTTATGATCAGTAAACATAGAACATCTGGAACCGTATAGGTAATGTCTAAGGGTTTTAAGTATGAAGACCACTGCTCCTAGTTCCAAGTTATGCGTAGTACAATTCGCCTCATTTTTCTTGAGCTGTGTGGAAGAATTCGTAATTACTTTATTCTTCTGTATCAGATGGCAACCCAATCCCTAGTGTGACGCATCACAATATACCACAATCTGTTCCTTCAGGCAATGATATGATTGGCGCATTGCACAGTTTCTCCTTCAGCATTTGGGATGCCTTCTCCTTTTCAATATCCCAAATGAATTCCTTCATCTTTTGGGTCAGTTCTGTCAAGGGCTTGGCGATCTCTAAGAAATTTTCTATGGACCTTCTATTGTATACAACAAATCCTAGAAATTGACGGATTTCCGTAGGGGTCCTCGGGACTTTCCATTTCTCAATCGTCTCGATTTTAGTTGGATCCACATGGATCCCTTCTATGTTCACCATATGACCGAGAAAGTGTACTTCTCTGTTCCAAAACTCACACTTAGAGAATTTGGAGTACAACTTCTCTTCCTTGAGTGGTTGCAACACTTGCCCTAAATGTTGCTCGTGATCCTCTTTACTACGCGAGTAGACTAGTATGTCATCGATAAAAATCACAAATTTATCTAAGTATGCTCTGCAAACTCTGTTCATTAAGTTCATGAATGCCGCAGGAGCATTGGTTAGGCTGAAGGGCATAAGCATAAACTCATATAGTCCATATCGTGTTTGGAACACCGTTTTGGGTATAACTTCTTTGTGAATCCATAATTGGTGATAACCTGACTGTAGGTCGAGTTTAGAGAAATAGGAGGCGCCTTGCAGCTTGAATAGATCGTCGATTCAAGGGAGCGGGTACCTATTCTTAGTTGTTAATTTGTTCAGTACTCTATAATCAATGTACATTCATGAGGATCCGTCCTTTTTATTAACGAATAGAACAGGAGCACCCCATGGTGATGAGCTGGGGCGAAAAAAATCCCTTATTGGAGAGTTCTTGGAGTTAGTTAGACAACTCCTGCAACTCTAAAGGGGATATTCTGTATGGGGCTCGTGCCACGGGTGTAGTTCGGGGTACAAGATCGATTTGGAATTTGACTTGTCTGGGCGGGGAAGGCCAGGGAAGTCTTCGCGGAAAGACTTTCGGAAAATTCTACATAAAGGGGTACATCCTCAAGTTGGTTTGCCTCCGGCTTCTACTCGGTTATGGGTGCGAGGATTACATGGTACTCTTTTCTTAGGTATTTTCGGGTTTTTATAAAGGAAACAATGTTCAAGCTCAGCTTACGTCTCTCCTTGTAGGATCAAAGTTCTACCGGTAACAAGGGGAATATGAATGATTTTCTCAAAACAAGTAATTTTGGCATGGTGCTTGGATAAGCAATCCATGCCTACTATGATATCAATGCTTTTGATTTCGACGGGTATGAAGTCTATGGGGAAAAGTTCGTTGCAAGTACGTCTTGCATTAGAAATTAGTTGGAAATCAAATCATTGATTTAAAAAGTAGACATAACAATGTCTAAGTCATGTTTAAAAGCAGTCAATTCATGATCATTCCATTGTTCAAATCGTAGTCAAAAACGTTATAGAGTAGTCGTTTACAAAATAGTCTAATCTAATCGTGACTAAAGAGTTGATAAAACACTTGGTAAACTTGTTTGTAAATTAGTTGTTGTAGGTATAATTAGTGATAAAACCTTGACCAAATGATATGTTTTATATAAATTAGTTTATATACTTAAGAATTTTGAAAGTTTTATAAAATATTTCGTGAATAGGTTGTTGTAAAATCTTGTTGAAAATTTGTTTTACAACTTAGAGTTGGTTAAAAAAAAATTTTGAGTCAATCAAAATACGTTGAAAACTTTTATTACTGACAAATCGTTTGAAAATTCTGTTTAACGAAATCCGTTCGAAAAAATTGAAGTTGTGAAATTTTTTGATTAAATGTCTGATGAAAATCCATTGAAGGCTTGAGTCAATAAAATACGTTCATGGTCATTGAAAAGTGTTGAAAGTTATGTTTTATTAAAAATTTGTTGAAAGATTTATGTTTGTGAAAAATCCATGGAAAATGTCCGATGAAGATTTGGTTGAAACCGTTTCCAACACATTGTACATGTTTAGTAGAATTTCTACTAATCTTAAGTGAGTTCTATTTTGCACACTAGTTTTAATCGCAAGGCAACGACTTTGCCTCTGGTCTCCATCACCGGAAGATGGGTAGTTTCTATGGTTTCACTAAGACCTTGTTGGTCCTCATAGATATGTACATCTCGGCCTTGTGCCAGTCACACCTAGCCTAAACGGGTTTCATGTTGTTCTAACTTCTTAGTATCTATTCTATTCTCGTGGCGGCGTAGCCTAGCAGCTAGTACCGGGAAGGTATGGTGAGTGAGTTCATGTACGTGTAGAGAGATTTGCGTGTAGAAAGCTTCTGCGTCCTCTGTAAGAATCTATATTCCTTATTCTATTCTCCAAGCCTCAAGAGTTGCGGGTAATTAATTCCATTGACGGACATGACGGGTCCTAGTGGTTGGAGTATCAATAATAGTGTAGATAGTGTAAGGTCTAGTTCAAGGTGAACTGTCAGTAATTCTAGTCGTGTATAGCACACACGATTCATAGGTTTTCGATAAGAGTGGGAGGAAGAGAGTAAAATAGAAGAAGTAGATGTAACGCGCCTAGGTGACGACTTCTCATGTTGGTCCAGTTTTGTTGGTTCATTCTTAGGCGGAACCTCCTCAGGTGGGTCCTTTTTCGAAGAGATTCTCCTTCTCGATATTGGGTGGGTTATCGCGAGGGCAACCGGTGACGTAACCATAATCGTCGGTTGATATGGAAGCGTGGGATGATGGTTGCGACAAGGTAAGACTACAAAT
The DNA here is from genome assembly GCA_963422505.1 of Pseudognaphalium luteoalbum. NCBI lineage: Eukaryota > Viridiplantae > Streptophyta > Magnoliopsida > Asterales > Asteraceae > Pseudognaphalium > Pseudognaphalium luteoalbum. The sequence goes on from OY730194.1 coordinate 46,094,271, forward strand.
AGAAGATTTAGTCCCCAAGACGATTAGTGATGTGTCCTGACACGTTTGTTGAGTAAGCAGTGTGGGAAAATGATGTGTAGTTTCCAATCTATTGATCTTTAGGGTTCGATTCACTAGTTAAACGTGCGGAATATTGTTTAACGAGTTTACGTATGCGAAATCAAGTGCCATTTAATACAAACAAGAGTAGTAAAACTATTGCTCTATAATTAAATAGAATCGATTAGAATATCACTTAATATGGCTCGAGCATAGACAGAAAGAACAGTCATAGATTCAGACACAACCACTATATATAGTAGCTAATGCAACACGTACCCCAAGTGTTGCTATCCTGTACTTAGTGTCGCTTACAAAGATCACAAGATTTGACTAACACCTTAAACAAGCTACTTTGACATTATGCACTAACATGTTAACCTCGAAATGATAAGACTAAAATGGAGGTATACTTAGTTACTAACAGTGCTACATGGATGCCTACGATATGCAATGCACACACACAATGTTTGCTTTTCATAGGTTTAAACAGGAAAGAAAATCGAACATAATCATAGTACACCTACTCCGTGTCTCGCATAATCTTACCTAAATTAAACATAGGTGATCAGGCTATGTCTAATTGAGGTCAAATAATGCAACACGCGGGTTAGCTATACTAGTTATATGCTCGGTTTAGGTAAACTAGTAATGCTTTTGGTGTTTTAAGAAAATATTATTTAAAAGTGTTGGTTATAGTTGGGGTTTTTGTTTGAAAAACCGGCATTCTCTATAACCTTAGGCTCTGATACCAAACCTGTCACACCCTGCTAAAGTGGAAACACGAGATGTAACAGCACTGGGTAACAATGCATAAGATATAGTAGCAACACCATACATAATTTAGAGAAAGTATTACACATTACTACAAGTTTCAACCACAGTTCGAAAAGAAATTATAATAAGCTCTTAAAGTTTCCAAAAGATAGTCATAGTTTCAAAATAAAGCAAACGCGTGTGAACATGCATCAATGCTAATGTACTCCTAGAGTGCATCTTACTGTCGTTCTCCTGAAAAGCATGATAAAACAACAGGTCAACTATGGACATAGTTGGTGAGTTCACAGGTTTAATGTTACACATAAAATGAACTAAAAGCTTTTGTCCATAAAGACATGAATAAAAATGATTGGTTGTAATTGTTGCGAATATGAAAGGTAATATACAAGAGTGTTAATGCAATTGAGGCCACTACTAAACCGATTCAACCGACACATGCCCCAAGCTCCATGTTCTATCGCTAACATGAGTAAGGTGATACTATGCACTCACGAACAGTGTGAGTGAGGAGTGGTTTCCCCCTAAATAGCGCTATCCATAAATATCAACGGCTCGTCTGGCTCTCGGACGAGTTAATAAGTAGTGTAAACTGTATTTCCGGGGACTTTAGCACGATAGTACTCAAGCATAAAAATAGTATATACCAATTCGCATAAATAGTATAGCAAAAGTTCAACAAGTTCATAAAGAGTACAACTAATTTAGTTAAAGTTCGAGATCATGCTTTTCACCCCAAAGTAATAAACAAGTAAAAAGGGGCTGTGAAAACTCACAATTGAGCGTAAGAGTAAACGATGAATGTAGCGCGCGTGCTTGTCGGGTATGACTCCTATCCAAGACCTATGAACATGAGATTTTTAATTAGTTTCTTGGTAATTTAGGTTTGATAGGATTGCTTAGCTAAATATTTAGATTACAAAGTGCCAAAATGGTTTGTTTGCTTTGAAGTTTGTTAATGTCCAATAATCGCGTTGAGTATAATAATGAATATACAAGTATATAATGTCTCGCAATTGTTTATGTCCAAATTTCATAGTATTTTGAGTGTTGGAACTTTGGTTCCTCCCAAATTATGATTAACAACACACAAATTGATAAATACATCATAAGACACCCGAACCCCTTTTGGTTATCATTCATTCCAAAAATAGTAAGTTTCGTGTTTTCGAAATCGAGACCGATTATTGTTGACTCAGTCAAACCTTCTCGGTTTGACCCGAAACTTTTACCCAAACCTTAAACATGTTCATGAGTCATAAGGAGTTAGTCTTTCCTTAAATAACAAATCCGCAAGTGTTGGTTTCCAACTTTTACCAAAAATCAGTCCACATTCTTATATCTAGAAAATTACATCAGTTTGTTGAATTTATAAAAATACATATGATCCGAAATAAAATGATGCAAAAATCAAAGATCATCTTCAATATGTTATCTATGTACTGTAATTTTTCCAGGGATTATAGAGAAGTCCAAGTATTTATTATTTTTACTTTTACCATCTGAGGTCAGATCTGAACACATGCATGCAATCACTATTTTTGGGCAAAATGTACATGGAACCAATAAAAATGGTCTTCTTGAAAGTTGTAGCTAATGAAAATTTTAAACTTTTGGCATTGGTTTCAAGTCATTTGGAGTTGTAATGCTCCAGTTATGATTAAAACATTGAGAGAAAAGTTTCTGACTTAATCTAACAGATTATACATCTTTATTCACAAAAATTATAAAAAATATCAAATGAACGCATAAAAATATGAGGCTTATGTGGTTGAAAAGTTAACTTCTAGAACTTGATTCTAGACTATAAAAATGTCCATTTTCATGAAGAAATGAGTTTTAAAAAAATCGTTGAAGTAGATGAAAGTTTCTGTACAGAATATTTGAAAGTCCATGATGAATGTTTGAGCTTAAACAAGAACACCACCATGGAAATAAATGAAATTTTGATCTTTTGACATTTAAATCCATGTTCTAACACATGCATGGTGTTGACATACATCCTTGATGTGTTAGAGATGATTATTAACATATAAACAAGCTTTTTACACAAGATGAACAAGATCTAACTAGTTTACAAGTAATAACATGATTTTTCACTTGATTTTCGGTTTGATCATGGATTACTCTTTATTTTAACACATAAAGATGTGAAAAGAGTTAATCTACAAACATCAAGGTTTGCATGAGGATTTTAGCCATGAGAGAGGCATAAAATCCGAATTTTTGAAGAAAATAAGCAAGAAAGTAGTAGCCTAACATATGTAAATGATGTTGCTTACCTTTTAGGATTTGTTTGATGGATTAAGACCTTCAAACACTTGGATTTATCTTTGAAAATGGCTGAGAATTAGAGAGGATTTGGAGAGGGTTTGTGTGTGTTTTTGAGAGAGAAAAGTGAAGAGTGTGTGTGTGTCTTGGGAAAATGAGTTTAATTATGAAATGTGTGAGAAATGAATGGAATGCATGGGAATAAAGGGGCTGAACGTTTTTTAGGGTATCTAGGGTCATTTTCCCTTTATTTTTATTATAAATATAAAGTTTAAAAGGTGTATTAAGTTTGTATTAAAGATGTGTAAGTATATTGTAAAGTATAAGGTTTATTTTGTGATGTTTTGGTGATTAATATTTAAGTTATAAATGTTTATGTTCTTTAGTTTATAAAAGTACTTTATTTTATAATTGAATTGCTTATAATAGGTATTAGAGTGTTAATTTGTTATATTCGAGTTTCATTTACCGATTTACGGAATTTTAGCAAACCTTGGTTAGGCGACAAGATAGTATTTTTGTGATAATTCATGAGACTTGATTCTTTTGTTTTTCATGGCACTTCATAACTTAATTTAGCATGTCTGAATGAACTTATGGTTCACTAAGCAATCTCTAAGACGTTCTACAGCTTTAACAATTTAAGGAGTCATAACCTAGAGTTTTCACTAGGATTTAAGGAATGCTGTAAATTTAAGATTCAAGTGCGATAATGACCTGAGATTTTTGACGGTTGTCACAGATAAGAACTAGAATCATACCCTTGAAGCATGATTCCAATCGATACGATCTTTGGCTCAAACGAGAACCTTTCTATCAGGGAGACACCCAACGTTTTTGACCGGCCTTTGCGTGTGACCGAATAGGATAAATGGACTTTATATTATTATGTCATGGACATATCTTTGAATCATATGTACCAAGGTCAAACCCGAAGCCAACCCGAGAACATTGATTCCAACAGACTCCCACTTGCACAGACATGAATAATATTTGAATGTCTAAAAGAACATACTAAATGTAATCAGTGCAACGACATGCTACATTTCCTATTAGTTGATTTACATCAATTCTCCTTTTGTTCTAGATATCATTATGAATGTGTGACATGGTTAAGTGTCAATCAACATCGTTCAAGATTATGTTTCTTGATCGAGATTTGTGGTGATCATTATAGACTGCAATCATATTGATTCAGTGTTAGCATGACCATGCTTTCAACATCAGCACAAATCAACGAGGGGCCCAGTGATATCGCTTCAACTCGCTTAAAGAAGAAGGAACAAATTGTTTCGATTACATAGACATCCATCACATCTCATGTTGTACCCAATGTACACCCTTATAACTGGCATTTACGCATAGCATTAGATGCAGTTCAAAGTACAACACAATTTGTGTCAGGATTCTCATGTATCTCCACTCTAGGATAAAGATGTTGCCATCTTAGAATTACCTTTTGACTTAAAACCATGCAGTAATTTCTAAGTGTGGTGACTCCAGAACCTTGAATCAATTATCAAGTTCCTCATGAATGTAGTATCACATAAACCTATATAACTACACTTCATAGCAACCTTAATTCAATTCTCTCTCCATTAGAGAATGACTGACTGTGGAAGTTTATGAATTATTATTCAATGGAGTGTAAAACATGTAAAATTTGAACAAGATAATATACAATGAAATGATCCCGTCATGCGTATTATATAATCTCCATATAAAAAATCATCAAATCACTGTAATAGATTATTATCCAATGTTCAAGGTGTCAGACTTAATATATATTAAAATACAATCAAAGTAAGTCATCAATAACACGAACACCAATAGATCTACGATGAGCACCATGCTTGGTTTGTGACAAAGGCTTGGTGAATGGATCAGCCAAGTTTTCACTCATGTGTATTCTGCTTATGACAATGTCCCTTTCTGCGATAACTTGACAAACATAATGGTACTTTCTGAGTATGTGCGGTGTGCACTTTTGAGACCTCGGTTCTTGAGCTAAGACAACCGTACTCTAATTGTCGCAGAAAATCTCAACGTGATCATTTATAGTCTGAACTACATCTAGATCCCCAATGAACTTCTTTATCTACATGGCCTCTTTAGCAGCTTTACTGAGTGCTATCTACTCAGATTCTGTTGTATAATCTACAATGGTGCTTTGCTTGGAGCTTCTCCAAGTAACTGCGCCACCATTCAGTGTAGACACAAATCCTGATTGCCAGGAGCAATCATCTGTATCTGATTGGAAGCTAGCATCGGAATATCCTTTGATACTCAGTACATCTTCCCCACCATAGACCATGAACATCTCTTTCGTCCTCCTAAGATACTTCAGAATGTTCTTGACTGCTATCCAGTGAGCTTCCCCGGGTGTGGTTTGATAACGACTAGTGATGCTTAAAGCATATGATACGTCAGGCCTAGTGCATATCATGGCATACATGATCGATCCTATAGCGGAAGCATATGGGATACGAGTCATCATAGCTACTTCTTTATCAGAAGTAGGACATTGAGCTTTGCTCAGTGTCATACCAGGGTTTATAGGAACATACCCCTTCTTGGAGACATGCATATTGAATTTCTTCAATATCTTATCTATGTATGCACTCTAACTTAGCCCAATTAGTCTCCTAGATCTATCACGATAGATCTTTATTCCCAAAATGTACACTGCATCTCCCATATCTTTCATTGAGAAACATTTCCCCAACCAAGCTTTGACAGCTTTCAATGTCGGGATATCATTTCCAATGAGTAATATGTCATCGACATATAATATAAGGAAGACTACAACGCTCCCACTGGACCTAACATAGACACATGGTTCATCCTCGCTTCTAATGAAACCAAATTCTTTGATTTTCTCATTAAAACAAAGATTCCAACTACGAGAAGCTTGCTTAAGTCCATAAATGGATTTTTGAAGCTTACACACATGATTAGGATACTTAGGATGTATAAAACCCTCAGGTTGTGTCATAAACAAATCCTTAGTTAGCTTACCATTTAAGAAAGCAGTCTTTACATCCATTTGCCATATCTCATAGTCATAAAATGCAACTATGGCAATAAGTATTCTCATAGATTTCAACATTGCTACTGGTGAAAAAGTTTCATCATAGTCTACACCATATCTTTGCGTGTAACCCTTTGCCACCCATCTAGCTTTGAATGTGTGTACATTTCCATCCATGTCGGTCTTCTTCTTGAAGACCCAATTACACCCAACGTCTTGATCCATGGTGTATGATCAACTAAGTTCCAAACTTGGTTATCTTTCATGGATTGGATCTCACTGTCCATAGCCTCCTGCCATTTAGCAGACTCAGGGCCTGCCATGGCTTCCTAATAAGATGTAGGTTCATCAGAATCTACTTGCGCCTCATCACCTTCAGATATGTTTAAACCATATCTTTCAGGTCTATGTTGCTCTCTATCATACCTGCGTACAGGTGGTGGCTGTATGTCAGTTTCTCCTTCATTAATAGGTTCATCGACCTTCTGAAGAAAATCAGTGTCATTTTCAATTTCCATGTCGGCTGATTCTTGAATTTCTTCAAGGTCAACAGGGCTCCCACTGATTCCTTTGGATATGATGTTCCTTTCAAGGAACGTTCCCTTTTGAGACACAAAAACTTTGTTCTCTGTAGGGTTGTAGAACAAATATCCATAAGAATTAGCTGGATATCCGACAAAGAAACACTTCTCTGGTCTGGGTTCAAGCTTATCTTGAGTCTCTCGATGTACGTAAGCTTCGCAATACCAAATTCTTAGATATGACAATGAAATTGTCTTACCATGCCATATTTCAGAGGGTGTTTTGGAAACTTTCTTGGTTGGGATGAGGTTAAGGATTTTTGCAGCAGTTTCTAAAGCATAGCCCCAAAAACTGATTGGAAGCATTGTGTGACTCATCATGGATCGAACCATATCAAGTAATGTTCGATTTCTCCGTTCAGTCACACCATTATGTTGGGGTGTCCTGGGAGGACTTAATTGTGAGTTTATCCCAAAATCCCTTAGATGATCACAATATTCTTGTTTAAGATATTCACTGCCTCTATCAGATCGGAGAATCTTAATCCGTTTGTTTAGTTGATTCTCTACTTCGTTTTGGTATGTCTAGAACACTTCAAAAGTTTCATACTTATGTTTAAATAAATAAACATAACCATATCGACTGAAATCATCAGTGAAAGTGATGAAGTAATGTTCACCGTCTCTAGTTAGCGATCTTAACGGACCACACACATCAGTGTGTACTAGTTCCAACAAATCCTTGCTCCTTTCACAGTTGCCTGTGAAGGGTGCTTTTATCATTTTGCCCAATAAGCAGAATTCACAGTCATCACATGATTTAATATCAAATGATTCCAAATTTCCATCCAACTGGAGCTTGGCGATGCGTTTTTTGCTTATGTGACCCAAACGACAATGCCATAGATACGCTTTATCCAAACCATCTTTGGATGAACCAACATTATAGATTGAACTGTCATTTAATTTTATGGTGGTTTCTAATATGCCTCTACAAGGACTAACCATAAAGTAAAATATTTCATCCTTGTAGACTAGTATTGATCCATTATCAAACTTATAATCAAAACCATCCTTAAATAAAGCATTAAACGACATAATGTTTCTTGCCATATCGGCACTGTAGCAAACATTCTTCAAAACAATACATAAACTAGAATCAAAATGAAGCTTGTAATCTCCAATCATTTCAACTGAGGCAACATACTTGTTCCCCATGATTAGATCAAGCTCCCCAGTTCGTAGCTTTCTACTTCTTGTTAGTCCCTGCACATTTGTACAAATGCGAGTACCACAACTTGTGTCCAATACCCAGGAATTAGAAGTAGAAGTATTGTTTAGTTCAATCATGAACATACCCGAGGGATTGCCAACACCACTAGTCCATAGTGCGTTGAGCTCATTCAAGTATTTAGTACATGCACGCCTCCAATGTCCTTTCTCCCCACAATGGAAACATGTCACCTCCTTAGGATCCTTGGCTTGTGGAATCTTATCGGAAGATGTGGAAGAAACACCCTTGGGCTTAGGTTTGGGATTGGAACATGGAGTTCCAACCTTGTCCTTACCTTTGGATTTGGTTGCTTTCTTCTTCTTCTTGATCCCTCCTTCCCTGATGGATAAAACATCAACAGCGGGTTTAGCTTTGGCCATGTTAGACTCAGCGGTCTTCAGCATGCCATGGAGCTCCATGATGGTTTTCTCCACAGTGTTCATATTGTAGTTCAATACAAACGAGTCAAAAGAACTAGTCAGCGAGTTCAGGATGAAATCCGTGGCAAGCTCCTGACTTATGGGAAAACCAAGACACTCTAGCTGGTCTATGTACCCTTTCATTTGAGTACATGGACACTAATGATGCTGCCTGCTGCCATTTTGCAACAAACGACAGATTTGACAGTGTCAAATCGTTCCTGCTTTGCTTGCACTTGAAACATATCTTTCAACTGTGTAAGCATGTCATACGACCCTAATGTTTCCAAACCCTTTTGGAGTTCTGGAGTCATGGTCACCAACATTAAGCGGGCTACCTCATTAGATTCGGTACGACGTTTTTCAAACTCATCCCGAACTACCTGAGTATATCTCGCTTATGGCTCAGCGGGTAGGGGTTCCTCAATTGCCCTGATCTTAACTTCCATCCTGAGAACAATTCTCATTTTGCGAAGCCAGTCAATGAAGTTCAAGCCATTAAGCCTATCCTTCTCAAGAAGCCCTTTTAGGCAAAAAGTAAAAATAGATGAGGAAGCAGAGTTTTTGTTTGTCGCAGACATCTGTCAATTTATAGATTGTATAAGTAAATCTGACATATTTGATCCTTGTTAAGATAATTACCCTTGTGAGTTTTAATATTTAAAACCATTATAATTAAGAAGGCTAAGATCCATATTTCACTTATAGTAATGTCGGGTATGCCGCGGAAACATTAGTTATAAGCTATTTATGTAGGTATACTATATTACCAATTTCATCCATTATGAAATTCTTAGACTCCTGCGGGATTCAATGATAATCCATTATATCAATTGACATGTTTGATCCCTTCTACGCCAACCCTTTCTTGTGCCGGGTGTGCCGTGGAAAACACAAGTCCAGATTGTAAAGTGTCCATGATAGATACACGTGAAATCCGGCCCAAGACTCTCGAGTATCGTGAACTTCACCTCACCCTTGCCAACACCCAATTGAAAACCGGCCCAAGACTCTCGGGTATCGCGAGTTTCAACAGGTAGAAGGTTCGAATGTGTGCACTACTCGTGGATGGCGTAAATTTATATTTAAAAACGGGGTTTTGTTTTGTATTAGCAAAAATATTTTATACCATTTTAAAATCTTGCCAATTTTATGTCGCGTTTGTTAATCCATTATAACCAAACCAATATATGATTATTACATTTGTTTAAAACAATTTTCTTGTTAGCACAACCAAGACAAATACTTAAAATAATAATAATCATCACATGCATTTATATCGGTAGTATGCCAATCCTATGCGTTTTTCTGGTAAGCCACCATACCGACAAAACAAGGTCAATCTAAGGACAAAATTAAGTAGTGGCAACGGCTCCCACTTAAACCATCATCCTTGAAGAAGACCCGCTTGCACCATCTTGAACATCATCTCCGTGATTCTAATCTTGGGCGTCTCTTTACATTTTAAAACAAAATATTCTACTTTCTATACTATTACAAATACATAGAAAGAAAATGACACATTTGTCGTTTATACAAATACATGATTAAAATGAAAAAGACGACATGCAATCCGTTCGATTAAATATTATTACATTCATCCCGAATAAATAATACACAACCAAACATCACACAAGGTCCATGGGCATAAACTACCGATATCCAATCAATCATCATACGAGTGCTTCAAAATCTCATGTATCATTCGACAAAGGGCTGAAATTTCGACTCGGTTACTAGATATTAAAATCAGCCCTTTTAACATTTTATTATATTTACAAATGTAACTTTTAAAACTCAAAAGGGGCTGTTTTTATTCATGCTAAAACCGATTACAAAATCTGTCCAAAACAGTCCGAAATGTACATATGAACAAATTTTTTTTTTCTGATTTTTAACAAGATTAAATATCTATCATTTTTACTCACATGCAAAACCATTTTAAGACGGAAAATGTCAAGAACACATCAAATAATTTTGGACCAACAATCTTTCCAAAACAGTCTGAAACAAACAGCCATGGTACATGCATTTCGAAGCAATCAATTCAATAGATTTATGAGCTAACGTTTGTATAATGTGGCTCTGATACCAATGTCGGAGTTCGGTACGAAAACGCAGCGGAAAACACGGATTAGAAAACGAGATTTAAATTCCGAACTCTTTCATTTAATCGACATGCACAACACAATAGCTACAATAGAGATAAGAACTAGAATCATACCCTTGAAGCGTGATTCCGATCGATACGATATTTGGCTCAAACGAGAAGCTTTCTGTCAGGGAGACACCCACAGTTCCAATCTCGAATGTATGCTTTCGGTCACCGATTCCAGCTCCTTGAACACCTCTTTATCTCCACCACACTGTAACACCACACCTTTGTGTATTGCGTATCCGAAATCCTCAAAGTCTTGAGATTTCAGACTGATTTTGCGGTTTTCTTTATATAGAAAACCGTGGGTTAGAGAGGAAGAGAGAGAAGTGAAAAAGCGATAAGTTATTAAAAAGAGGAGGTTGAGTCTTATAAAAGATTCAAGAAATCTCATGTACGAAACCATTAACAAATGTCTAGTTAGCTAATCTCATGTACGAAAGCATATTAAACAATTTTCGACCGGCCTTTGCATGTGACCGAATAGGATAAATAGACTTTATATTATTATGTCATGGGCATATCTTTGAATCATATGTACCACGGTGAAACCTGAAGCCAACCCGAGAACATTGATTCCAACAATATGACGGCCCTATTCGACTATTCTCTGATATAGTATTGGAAACGCCTACGGCGGAGTACAAATGTATGGAAGTCGAGAATGACCGAAGGTAGTTATAATATGAAACGAATAACAAACGTGTTACTTAAGTTTCCTTTTGTAGTACAAACCATCCATGTATTCTTGCATACCTGAGTAATGTCGATAATTCGTACGAATAAGTGATGACATATTATCCGGCCGTCTAAACCAGTTAGTCCAACATATTCCGGTGAGGGTAAACCTCGTTCATAAGATCATTTATTCAAAAAACTATGCCATGATGTGGACATCTCTGACGACCAAGATTGGGGAATAGGATTCGAGATTAACTGTCGGATAATATGGGTATACATTTTAGAAATCTTTCGGTGTATGCTTTAATATATGCTGCAACCCACGTGACATTCTATTTGCCTGATTGTGGACACCTGCGCGTTAGACCGATAGAAGGATTGCAGTGATAGCTCACGTTAACTTACGAAATTATCCCCATTAGAACTCTCCATATTAAACAACTCCTAAACCACTTCATAGTAGACAATCGCTTCAATTGCTGAATGCCCGAAGTAACCTCCCCCTTTAGTTTATTTTAATTTAATTTAAATAGAAAATCCAAAACCAAAACCAAAACCAACTCTTTTCTCCCTAGCTAAATACATAAGAGTTTCTAAATCCCCTAGCTTCAATTTGTCGCGCTTTGAAGAACAATCCTAGGTCATACTTGTCCTTTGCTAGCCCTTTGATTAGCATAATAGTAACCCTAGGCCCAGCCTTATAAATTTAAAACCCACTGTTATGTTGCATCACCATTAGAAATTTCAACGACCGGTGTGCAACATAACAAGTTTTTGGCGCCGCTACCGGGGAGCGTCAGCAACCGATTTTAGAAATTTAGCAACTTTAGTGTTTAGTGAACCTTTTGAAAGATTAACATCAATCAAAAGTTACCTTTTAACCTTTAGAATTAGTTTAGCGATCCTGTTGTGTTGCATCTAATAGACTTTAAGAGTGTGCCGATGTATGCGTTTTAAGTTAGAACTTGCTTGAGCAATACATTTCGAAACTACAAAGATGGGCGTAATACGTGACGAAGGTGCAATTAGAAGATCTCGACATTTCCTAGGATAAAATCCTCTCATAAAAACCCTTGTTTTCAAGCCTAACCTAACCAATGCTCACTTTCAGCAATGAAGATCAAGTAGAAAACCTGTTGAGCCTTAGCCTTTTCATTTCAAAAACTCATTTAAAGAAACCAACCCTTCTTTTACATCTTTTGGCCATAGCCTAAGTTTTTATTTCTGTCAAACAGAAGTACTGCAAGAAATACATTGAAACCCCCAAAGGATAAAAATGCCATCCAAAAAAAAATAGAAGGGAACTCCAAAGAAAAGCATGATTCAACAAAAACAAAGCTGCCAGGAGGAACCAAAGAACTAAAAGACCCAAGGATCATTTAATGCCAAGGGGAAGGTTCCTCAAAATGAAAACATGAAAAGAAGGCTCTCAAAGAGAGAAATCCAAAAAGAGGTATCACTAAAACATCAAAGATAAAGTCATCACAGACAAATTCTTAGGCTATATCAAAACCACACTAAACCACCTACAAAACCCCTCTTCCATATCCATCTTTACCCTCTTACAAATATCTAGGGATAATTAGCACCGTCCCCATTTGAGTATTACAGATTCAGTTCTCAACCAAGTTTATGATGACAAAAGAGCTACATGACTGGCCCCTGAGTGAATTAGAAATTAGGAAACCCGATACACTTGAGTGAATTGAGTGACCACCTGGGAGGGCCCCAGTCATGTAAAGAAAGCTTGTTAGAACCGGTAGTTTGAGAAAGCATCAAAGGTTAAGACCCCGTTTGAAATCTTTCCACCCAGCCTATAGGAATCATGTTCTCCAGGATACGAAGACACCCTTCCAGAATTTCTAAGCAGTTTTTCTGACAATTTGCTTGAGGACAAGCAAAACTCTAAGTGTGGGATACTTGATATCGCGTAAAAAGTCACGTTTTTACTACCGATATCTCTCCCATTCTGGAAAAATACTTGGCAAATAAACTCAAATAATGTTCAAATCAATGAAACTTTGTCAAGAAGGTCAAAATAAAGTTACACGAGAAAAATCAAGCAAAACGGACAAAAAATGAAGATTTTACACACGTTTGAAGATTCAAGACATCAAGACAAGATTTAAAGGCAAAAGTACCCATCACTGAGATTTCTCTTGTCCAAGATATTTGGTTTTCAAAATACGAATCTAACAGAAGAAGAATCAACAAAAACGGATGAAGAATGAAGATTTTACGTACGCCGGAAGATTCAAATGATTCGAACAAGACATCCAAAGATCAGAGACATATTTTATTGATTTCATTTCATCAAAGTCTCCGTTTTTGAAAAAAGAATCCATCACAAAAAGAATCAATGCAAACGGACGCATAACGAAGAAGCTACGCACGAATTAAGAAAGAGGCGAATGACGACGAACCGGGGCGGGGGAGGTGCAGCCGCCGCCAGCCACCACCCCACCGCCGCAGGCCACTAGGGTGGCGGCGCCGGTTGGCCTCCCTCTGTCTCTCGTGCACTTTTTCATCCTCGCCCATACTCGAAGGGTACATGTGCTAGGCCTTTTCCGCGACATTAGGGTACACGTGCTAGACCTTTACGCGCTTTAGGGTACATGTGCTAGCAACTTTCCCACCTTTTGCTAACATGTGCCCCAAGTTGCTAGAATGCACCAATTTTCCTCTATAAATAGGGAACCCATGGTTCATTTGAAATACACCTTCACATCTTGAAAAAAACACACTCCATACACTTTCTATATTCTATATCTTTCTTGTAAAATTAGTATTTCTTCCTTTAGGATAGTTTAATTAATTAGAATAGCTAATTAATTAACTAAGGAAGATTTATACGGAGGTGCTCCGGGACGCATTGTAGCTACGAGTTATTTGTATACCTTTCCAAGTTTTAATCTATCTTCCATATTTAAATATGTTTGTTCTTTATTTTATAAATTTAAATATGCATGCTAGAATTGCCACGATTAACAAGATAACTCAATTGTCTGCTATGATAATCATTTAGAAAGTTTTAAATATGTAATCGTGTTGTATGTTATGAGATTGCGGATTGTTTATATTATAAATAGATGTAGGAATTAAATCTTTATCGTATATCTGCCCAACTCATGTTGTGACTAAAACCTTATCCAAAAATGAACGTAGCTAACTCATAGGATATAGGTCATTTAGTTATGCTATGTTAGATTGAATCATTGAGCTCAGCATGGCCGGTGTTCTGTAGACCAAAATAGGATCCTAGAGACACGAAATATGGGAATAGAGGTAGATTAATGAGAGTGCCCCTGACGTTGGATCTAGATGACAATTGACTACAATTGAAATGCGGAATTAATCAATTGCACGTATTGCTATCAAACACAAACCGAAACAAATGTATTTGAACAAAGTAAACGTGTATATCAGCTTGTATAACGAATTGGGAACGATTACAAGGTGGTTTTGTCGACAAGTTGTGCTAGGGTTTCGTCAACCCTAGCCTGAAACCCATAGGTTTGTATTTATACTAAAAATCTGCCGACATGCGTCACTTGTGGAAGTGTCGCATGTGGCCGCCTTCATGCGTCACTTACCTAAGTGACGCTATGCGTCACTAAGGCAAGTGACGCCTAACCTAAAATGTAAGTGTCGCATATAACAAAAAACTATATTTTCACTATACAACTAACGACACTTATTACAACTCGATAGACCAACTGACAGACAACCTAATATGCATCAACAAACTCCCCCGTGTCTTCAGCTTGGTCTTCAAAAATCTTCAAAATCTTCAAGTTTAGCGTTTAGCACCAACCTTCTGGGAATGTACCTCCAGCGTGTATTCCCACCTTTAAACATATCTCGACCACCCTTGTGAACTTTGAAGCCTCTTCTAAATCAGCTTGATTGTACTGAAGTTTATTCTTGTAGAGAGCTTTCAAGTCTTTCTTCGTTAAGTTTATTAGGCTGATCCGATCGAAAACACGAATTGACTTTCCCACATATTCCATAATCGGCCATTCTCCCCAAACATCCTGTGCTTGTACCACAGCTGTCTTTGTAGAATATTCGATTACAGCTTCTTGAGTTACAGAGTCAAACCACCAATACTTAAGATCGCGTGAGAAATCCAGTGGCAACTCTTGTAAGGGAACAGTCTTAAGACTAGCAGCTGGTGGATAATGATATTTCACGATCGATTGTTGAGTTCTCAAATCAATCTTCTTCTTGTATGAGTATCGAACTCCCAGCTCTGGTCTGATCCACAAATATTTCTTGCTATAAATCTCTTTTCTCAAAATTCTCTGAAAAAGAACTCCTCGAGTATCTTCAGAGTGATTAACGATGTTTAGCTGAGCAAGACGATTCAATTCAACCTTCGGCAAAGTTCTAATATGATTAAATCTCGGTTTGAAGTATTGCACGCCGTCACTTCTCTTTATCAGAATCAAAAATTTATCAACATCGAACTTCCAACTTCTGATCAACCCAGTCAATTCACCTCTAACCAGATAAGTTTTACACGTTTTCAATTCAGGTGCAATTGACTTATAAACCACTTGCGGTTTCGAAATTCCAGAAGATGTAGACGCGGGAACTGATTCTGCAGTAGATTGTCCCATTGGAGGTTCTGCCTCATCCTCGGAAGAATCTGTTTCGATAACCGGAGCATCAAAATCAAATGCTTGAGCAGGTTGCCTTAACACTAGCTCCGGTTCACGTTCAGGTGCCGGTTCTTGATTAGGATTATCCATGTATTCCTCATCCGACCCTGGAACCTTAGCATCCATCTAAATATCATCGGGATCAAAAGATCTATCAACTTCATCAAATCTATTAACCAAACTCTGCAGATATGTCAGATTGACATTTGAATAGTCGGCTGCAATCGGAGTCGGTTGTCCCGGAACATCAACAAAATAATCTAAAACGATATTTTCATTCAGTTCAGAAGAATGTACATTTTCTGGTTCAGGGGGAGGCGTTACATTTGTTTCCAAGGCACGCTGACCTTCCTCCCCCGAAACAACAGTAACAGACTCCAATTCTAACAACCTAGAATCTAACTCGGAGACCTGTAGCTTTAACTCATCCACCTGTGCAGCTTTAAGCTCTAACTCTTTGATTTGAGACGCCTGAGCTGCAATGATTGCCTGTTGATCATCAAAACGTTTCTGCAAAAGCTCCATCTGAGCCAAAATCATCTGTAGTGATGGCATGTCAGACGGTGGTGGTGGTTGTTGTCGCTGAGAGGTCGGTTCCTCGATAACCACTGAAGTCCGCTGGCATCTTCTGTGAGGTAAATCAGCATAAGAGGGTGAAGACCCAGCAGGACGTTTGCCTGGATTCCTCGGGACGTGGACCCTGCCAGCAGAAATCCATCTCAATATACGCTTAAAGCATCGAGGATCGGCAAGTTGAATACCATCAAGAGCGGTTGGTGGGGGCACGTCACCCTCATAATCGGGTGGAGTGGGCCCACCATCATCAGAATCAGCCTCGACTTGGTCAACACGATCAATATCATCTAAGTCTTGAGCAATATCAGCATCAACCAAGTCATCCTCGTTGACTGGAGGAACGACATCATCCTCAAAACCATCATCGATTGGCGCAACATAGTTCTCGTTGACTATGTGCCCAAAAAGCTCACAGTCTGCCAAAATTTGCTCACCCTTTGGCGCGAGCTTGCAGTCGTTGAATACTCTAAGTAGCATAGGTGTCGGAACCAGAAGAGATCGCTGATCAGGTGCAATCTCGAGGTTCAAGTCGTTCAACAAAAGCTGCACAAAACGAGGATACTGCAGCCATTTATCTTTACCTGCTCGAATATTCTTGACCATGTTGCCGAAAACATAACTGCTGAAGTTATACGGTTTGTTATATACCAAGGCCAACATGAGAGAAAGTGTCAAGTGGCTAGCAGCATCGTATCCCCCTTTCCTCGGAGATAAGCATATGATAACAATATGGCACAAGTACCTCCAGACCCGGCAGAGATACTGTTTCCGAAAATCCGATAGCTGGTTCGCTGGATAACCCATCCTCTGAAGTCCCCCATATATAAACATGGTTGGGAACATGGTGGGCATCGTAGAGTTGTCAGCAAACTGGAGAACCCGTCTAATAGAATTCTCGGTGATCTCGATCTCTTCACCAAACATTGTTGAAACAATCCTTGGAACATCACCCTGAACCCGGATCACCGCATGATCATAAAACCGGAGTTGAGGCGGTAATAGCATAGTGAATTCTGGATCTGCGTAGAAAATCAATCATCGGCCTGAAAGGTGCTGAATTAGCATGTGTAGACTCCAGAAATGCCGTGATATTGTGTCGGGTGTTGGTACGGCGGTAATAGTTCTGTAGGTCAGCCATCTGTAAGCTAAAATACAAACCAAAAATAACCGAAATCGTTATAGAGTTATCCCGAAAACAGATAGGTTAAAAAACGAAATTTGAATTTAGGCGTCACTTATGGTAAGTGACGCATGGCCACTACCGACACTTAGGAAGTGTCGCAAAATACAGTGCTCAAAAATAAAATTAAAGTATAGCGTCACTTATGGTAAGTGACGCAATCAAGCGTCACTGAAGTAAGTGACGTTTGTATTTCGTGAGTCAATGTATACGACACTTAAGAAGTGACGGGTGAAGAACATGCGACATTTAACATAGTGACGGTATCCTAAGGGAGTCACTTAATGCGTCACTTAGACAGTCACTTAAGGGAGTGACGCATTATGCGGCATCACTAGGATGAGTGACGGTCTTAACAAATAACTCAAGTATATGCTTCACTACAAGAGTCACTTAAGAAGTGACGCAAGAATAAGCATCACTTTTCGAGTGACGGTATGGGCGTTCTAAATTACCAAGTAGCGTTTCTTGAGGTTAGTGACGCACGAAGTGACGCAACGATGAAGATCATCGTGTCACTGTTCATACCCAGATTTCAAAATTGGGGTTTTTCAAAATCGAAGTTACCAAGTTGTGCGCATATAAAAAACGATTACTACACACCCTTTATTACACTAACACATCATCTAATCATGCACCAATTCGTACAATTTCAAGTTATATTAAAAACCCGTAACCCTAAATCAAGATTAAAGCATAAATAATGAACAAAAAAGGTTAAGGTTAGTACCAAATAGGTCGTGTGAATGAGGGGAACAAAGATAAAGCACTGGAATGCACGAACAAGCCGTAGAATGCACGAACAAATCGAAGAAAATCGAATAGGTGGAAGTGACGCAGAGACAGTTGGAGTGTCGGTATGTCAGAGCAAGTGACGCTATAGTAGTTTAAAAAGTGGTGAGGTTGAGTGTCGTGGGGAAGAGTATTTATACACAAACCCTAGTGTGCGTCACTCAACCCGGCACTTATAGCGTTGCTTACCCCGACACTTACAGCGTCACTAAAGTAAGTGATGCAATATCGTATGCGTCACTGGAGACGTCACTTATGAAAGTGACGTGCAGTTCACTTTTAGTGAAAAAGTTGCGATTTTATCGATTTTCGCGTTGTGATTTCGGTACTCAAATTTGAAAATGTAACTGTAACTTGGAGAAAATCTAAAATTAAACTAACTTAGATAAAATAAAAACGCATACAAGAATGTAAACTTACACCTAGAAAAGTAACACATTCTTTTTGGTGACGGAGTTGATATAGTCTGGTTAGGGATCATATCGGAATAACATGCATTTATTAGGAACAATAAGTGTTATTTCGATCATCAGTATATTTGTCCTCTTTAAATTTACTTGACATATTAAAAACACATTTTATAAAAATTATTTCAAAACGATTATTAGTATATTTGTCCACTTAAACATTATAAACTTACATCTAGGAGATATTTTATTATTATTGGTATGTTCATTTCGCTGTAGTTCCCACCATAGATATACATCTTAACTTAAGACATAGACCATGTTTCCATTTACAGATAGAATATAAGAAAATCAATTTTAAGAATCAAGTTAGCGGTGACAGGTTTGTACTTACGTACAACAGAGCGACATAGCTTGATTCAGGTTTAAGCAAAACCAGACTTGGTCAAACCATTTTGGCGACCTTGTAAGGTATCTTAATTTTAAAGACTTTTCAAGTACTTTGACTTGTGTTTGCTTAATTTTAAAGTATATATTAACAGAAGCTAGGTCTATACTTACGTATAACAGAGGAAACTGTCAATATATACCCCCAAATGATATCAAATAAACATCTTTCATGAAAGCATGTCTAGTATAAGTAAGAAATTAAGACTTTTGTCATACATCTAATGATGGTGTACCACTTGAAATAGACAATTAAAGATTAAGCTTCTTAAGACTTCTCAAAGAGTTTTGCATAACATGCCTACTAATATATCATATGATGAAGACAATGTTTATAAAAACTGTTTTCAGTACGTCAGATAAATCTACTGACACATCCAAGATAAACCTTAAATTTCCATTTTTATGCATGTTACCCGATGTACTATCATATCCCAAGTTGTTTACAGACACAACTTCAACGTCTATTTTTAAAATGTAGCAACCTTGCATTTCTTTAATACTAGAAAGTGTAAAAAGTGGCAGTTGCGTGGTTGCCCTTTTTTTTTTTTTTTTTGAAACACACACAAATAAATAACGTTCCAAGTTACAAATTACTTTTTAGCGATAAAGAATCTTAAACCAATCATGTTGATTAGTTCGTCAAATCGAGTACGCGTAAAGGCTTTAGTGAAAAGGTCGGCATTCTGCTTTAAGGTGTCTATTTGGACTAGGTCTATCAGGTGTTTTTCATAGCAATCCCGTATAAAGTGGAACCTAAGTTCAATGTGTTTAGTCTTAGAGTGCTGTACGGGATTGCATGTGATAGATATAGCAGCAGTATTATCTATGTGAATAGGAGTCATAGAAAGAAGTAACCCGTAATCACGCAGTTGATGCCGTATCCATAGAACCTGAGAGCAACAACTCGCAGCAGGAACGTACTCAGCTTCTGCAGTGGAAAGAGAAACTGTAGTCTGTTTCTTGCACTGCCACGATACCAGTCGAGTTCCTAGGAATTGGCATCCACTAGTGGTTGACTTCTTGTCTATGCTGTAGCCGCCATGATCTGAATCCGAATAGGCAGAAAGAGCGAATGATTTCTCATTTGAATACCATAGACCAAGATTGGGTCTATGTCTGAGATAACCAAAGATTCGCTTTACTGCCCTCATATGAGACACCTTTGGTTTGGCTTGAAAGAGAGAGCATACGGATACCGCAAACACAATATCCGGTCGAGAAGCAGTCAAGTACATCAAAGAACCTATCATTGATCGATAGTCCTTTTCTTTGCAATCTTCTTCATCGTTAGCAAGTCTGAGATTGTGATTAAGCTCGATGGGAGTCCCATAGGTTTTATAATTGAGCAAATCATATCGAGTCAACATGTCTTTGACATACTTTGACTGATGAATATAAATACCTTTTGGAGACTGCTCAACTTGTACACCTAAAAAGAATTTGAGCTCCCCCATCGCACTCATCTCAAACTCAGATTTCAGGATCTCCTCAAAGTGCTTGCACATCGCTTCATTTGTAGAGCCAAAAATAATGTCGTCCACATACACCTGCACGAGTAGCATATCCTCTCGATCGCCAGTCCGTTCTTTGCGGATGAACAGAGTACTGTTGATATTCCCACGAACAAATCCATGCTTAACTAAATGGGTAGTAAGCCTCTCATACCATAATCGCGGGGCTTGATGAAGACCATATAGCGCCTTGTTTAACTTGCAGACGTATTCTGGATGCTCAGGGTCTTCAAAGCCAGGAGGCTATTTCACGTAGACATCAGTGTCCACTTTTCCATATAAAAATGCGCTCTTAACATCGAGTTGGTGAACGCGAAACTCTTTGTAAGACGCAAATGCAAGGAAGATCCGAATGGACTCAACTCTTGCCACAGGAGCGAAGACTTCATCATAATCCAAGCCCTCGATCTGACTGAATCCTTGAACGACCAATCGGACTTTATTCCGAATTAGAATACCCATATCATCCATCTTATTGCGAAACACCCATCGAGTGCCAGTTAAATGAGCACCTTTGGGTAATGGAACTATATCCCACACGTGCAGCTTGTTGAACTGCTGTAACTCTTCTTGCATAGCCTCGACCCAAGATGGATCTTTTAAGGCCTCATCAACCTTCCTCGGTTCAATTTGGGATAAATGACAGGAATTTATCCAGGCAACCAAATTCAACATTTCTTGATTCGGATTTTGCTGCACTTGGTGCCTTGTTTGAACAGCAGCATGAGGATCACCGATAATGTTATTGATGGGGTGATCCCTGTGTACACGTGTGACTTGGATTCGATCGGGTGCAAGTACTAACTCCAAATTATTCATGTCCCCTTCAGTGACGGGAACAATGTTAGTTGCAGGAGCAGTAGGACTTTCAGGTTGCACAGGAGGTTCCGTATCATCTTCATTAGAGAAAAGGTGAGAATGGACCATTTCTTCTTCTTCCTCATCTTCCTCTAACGGTGGCATGTTGGGATCATCTGGATGTTCTGTTACATTAGTCGTTCCTGAAGTCGAAGGAACATCCGAAAGTGGAACAGTAGACGATGGTGTGGATGTAGTAGGTAGTGGTGTGGGTGTTGGAGTAGGTGTTGGAGGTGATGGAGTGGGTGTTGGGGTAGGTGGAGATGCCGGTTTTAAAGTAGAAGTGTCTTGACATAAACTTATACCATGAAGCAAAGTAACTATCTCATCCTCGTCATCATGTCCTTCGGGTATGTCGAACGAATTGAACACGTCCTTGTAATTAAATAACCATTCAGGACCCGTTCCTTGAGGTGGATCCGTGTATCGCAAGCATTTCACCTCAAAATGCTCTTCCACCTGATGAGTTGATTTGATGTAGACTCGTTTATTCGGAGAGTTGACTGAATATCCAAGGAAGATTCCTTCAACGGCTTTAGCTTCAAACTTCGAGACCTTGTCTTTGGAGACCATAATCAAACACGGACACCCGAAAGGTTCCAGAAACTGCAAAGTGGGCTTACGGTTGTTGAAGAGTTCATAACATGTCTTATTCTTCTTCTTAACCGTGAGCACGCGGTTCAAAACATAGCAAGCAGTACTGACTGCTTCTGCCCAAAAGATTATAGGAAGCTTAGAATCGGCCAGCATAGTCCGAGCTGTCTCGATAATAGTCCTATTTTTACGCTCAGCAACTCCGTTCTGTTGAGGAGTTCGAGGGGCACTGAACTGATGGTCAATGCCTTTCGTGGCACAGTATAACTCAAGAGTAGAGTTCTTGAATTCAGTCCCGTTGTCACTTCGCAGTCTTTTCACCTTTAAGTTGCATAAGTTTGCCAACTTATCTAACAGATACACCAGAATGTCTGGTGTTTCACTCTTCGCACCCAGAAAGTACACCCATGAAAATCTCGAGTAGTCGTCGGTGACTACTAAGCAATAAGATCTTCCACCGATGCTCTTGGTAGAAATAGGACCGAATAGGTCCATGTGCAATAACTCCAACGGTGCCGCAATGGAATTCACTAATTTTGGCTTGTGGGGTTTCTTATGAAGTTTCCCTTTATGGCAGGCGACGCAGTCATCTTTTAGCGCGAATGACTGTTTAGGAACTCCATTTACCAAGTCATTGTTTATTAAGAAGTTCATCTTACGAAAATGGATGTGTCCCATTCGTCGATGCCACAATAGTGATTCCTTTTCTGAAGCCTTCGAAAGGAGACATGTATACTCATCTTTAGTCTCCACGGTTCGCATATTCATAACGTAGGTGTCGTTTCTCCGTGGCGCCCTTAAAAGCACCCATTCCTCGGGGATAACGAAACCCGGCTTCAAGATCACACATTCCGTCGTTGTGAACGCTGTTGTATAGTCCTTATCATATACTTGTGAAACGCTCAGCAAGTTGTGAGTCAGTTGAGCTACATAGTTCACATTCTCGAAGCTAACTTTCCCGTTAGTTAGCGTTCCTCTACCCAAAATGGTTCCCCCTGTATCTCCAGCAAATGCAACGTGTCCTCCAGAATGTGGTTTAACATCCGTCAAAAGGGACACATCGCCCGTCATGTGTCGTGAACAGTCACTGTCCATAAACCATTCACTGTCTTTAACGCGTTCTGACTGCTGCAACACATAAAATAGGAGATTAGTGAGAAACGGTGACCCAAGCCTTTACAGACTTAGGTCGACCACAGTCATCAACAATTAAGATTAAATTCATATAGACGATATTTTTGAGACAACTTTCGGAATATCCTCGACTTAAATAATACCTTTGTATGCTTATATTGAACTGTTTCGTTGATCGTCTTATTGTATGTTCTTGTTTGATTGTTGCCTTAGAATCATCATAACAGTGAAATACAATTGGCATTAAATATCGTGAAGTAATATGACGGCCCCTATTCGACTGTTCTCTGATATAGTACTATAGTACTGGAAACGCCTACGGCGGAGTACAAATGTATGGAAGTCGAGAATGACCGAAGGTAGTTATATTATGAATCGAATAACAAACGTGTAACTTAAATTTCTTTTTGTAGTACAAACCATCCCTGTATTCTTGCATACCTGAGTAATGTCGATAATTCGTACGAATAAGTGATGACATATTATCTGGCCATCTAGACCAGTTAGTCCAAGCTATTCCGGTAATGGTAAACCTCTTTCATAAGATCGTTTATTCAACAAACTGATGCGGACATCTCTGACGACCGAGATTGGGGAATAGGATTCGAGATTAACTGTCGGATAATATGGGTATACATTTGAGAAATCTTTCGGTGTATGCTTTAATATATGCTGCAACCCACGTAACATTCTATTTGCCTGATTGTGGACACCTCCGCGTTAGACCGATAGAAGGATTGTAGTGATAGCTCATGTTAACTTACGAACTTATCCCCATTAGAACTCTCCATATTAAACAACTCCTAAACCACTTCATAGTAGACAATCGCTTCAATTGTTGAACGCCCGAAGTAACCTCCCCCTTTAGTTTATTTTAATTTAATTTAAATAGAAAATCCAAAATCAAAACCAAAACCAACTCTTTTCTCCCCAGCTAAATACATAAGAGTTTCTAAATCCCCTAGCTTCAATTTGTCGCGCTTTGAAGAACAATCCTAGGTCATACTTGTCCTTTGCTAGCCCTTTGATTAGCATAATAGTAACCCTCGGCCCAGCCTTATAAATTTAAAACCCACTGTTGTGTTGCATCACCATTACAAAATTTCAACGACCGGTGTGCAGCATAACAAAGATCCATAGGCGTCAAGATGAACTTACTCTCTAGTGAACCTTTAGGATTAACTCCTCCTTAGACCCCTACGTATTTCTTTTTTTTTCCTTCCTTTTACCACTTTTACAAATTACGTTATCCCTATCTGCTCAACTAGTCAACCACCTGCCAATGAGACTACGACAGCTACACGTATAACTCTCGCTGAAGACTCTAAACCCTTGATTGAAGGTCGAGGAGAACCAATTATCTATCCATAAATTGGTAGAGGATCATTCAATTTAAATCCACACATTGTTCAATTAGTCCAAAACCTCTGTCAATTCCATGGCCTACCAAATGATGATCCCAACTCACACCTTGACAAATTCATTTCCTTATCCAACTCCTATAAGCCGATTGGGGTTAATCAAGACATAGTCTATCTATACCTATTTCCCTATTCACTCACTCTCAATGCACAAACCTGGTTTGAGGGATTAGAGATTAACTCTATAACCTCTTGGGTAGAATTAGCTACCAAATTTTTGGCCAAATATTTCCCCCCATCAAAACAAGCCACGTTTAGGACCAACATCATAAACTTCCGTCAAGTGCATGATGAATCAATCTACGATGCATGGGAATGCTTTAAGGGATTGCTTAAGAAATGTCTAAATCATCGATTTGAGAGCTCAAACCAATTGCGCATTTTCTACAATGGTCTCTTCCCACATCACCGTCCCTTACTTGATACTGCCTCTCGAGGCAGTTTCATGAATTGTACGACCAATGAAGCTTGGAGCCTTATTGAGGAAATGACAATGCACAACCATGATTGGAATAGTGAAAATCACCCCTTAATTGTGAATCCACCTACTACAATCGGGAATGAAGATATCCAAACCCTCACTCAGCAAGTAGCAAACCTAACCAAGGAGATTAAGGAATTGAAAAGTCACCAACAACAAGTCTATCAAGTTCAAACCTGCCTTAATTGTGCTAATCTGAACCACTCAGCCCAAATTCCTCACTCCTATCTAACTCAGCCCCATACTAACCCTTCCTTTAACCCACCTAGGAATAGCCCACTAACTTACCAACCTTAACCTTTGGACCCCTCTTCCTCACAAACCTCTAGTTTTGACGACACCCTGATACAAGTCATTCAAGGAATCTCGGCTAGACAAGACCAAGCTGATCTCATCTTAAGAGATCAACAAACTTTGTTAAAAGCTTTCGAATCCCAATTAAGACAATTAGCACAACATATTAGCGCTAAACCTCATAATAGTCCAACTAGTTGCCATAAGGAGGCTTCTCTTATTCAAGACTCTCAGGTAGCACATAACCCACCTACGATTTCTTCTCCGGTGAAGGAACCACCTATTGTCCCATCTACAATGGATTTAGAGTCTACCTCAAATAGGAAAGTAAGCATTCCATTTCCGGCTCGTCTTAAACAACGATCTGACAAGCTTAAGTCTTTTAAGCTTGATAGGAAATTCCTAGATACCGTATCTGAAGTTCCTTCCAAAAAGTACTCCAGAAGGCTTCTTACAACCAAGGATAAGGTACCCGAAGTACCCAATGTCCCGCTGACAAAGGAATGTTCAGCTATCTTGAAAAATACCATTCGAGAAAAAATCGGAGATACCGGACGTTTTACTCTCCTCTGTTTAATCTACAATACAAGAATCATCTGTTCTCTTTCCGATTTAGGAGCTAGTGTTAATCTTATGCCATACTCGCTTTTCAAGAGGCTTGAGTTAGAAAATCTTTGACCTACCAAAATGACCATACAGCTTGCTGACCACTCGGTTAAATACCCTAGGGGAATAGCTGAAAATGTTTTAGTTAGGATTGACAAATTTCTTTACCCAGCAGATTTTGTAGTAATGGATATGCAGGAAGACGTACACATCCCAATCATACTAGGAAGACCTTTCATGAATACGGCCATGGCAATCATCAACGTCTTCGCACAAACCATTAGTTTGCAGTCTCAGGGAGAAACCATCACTTTTCATAACGACAATCCTAATGCTGGAGACCAATCCGATATGTACATGATCTCCACGAACAAGACCACAGAGGACAAAGAAACTACAAAGTCAATAAGTGAAAGGAAATCTAGCAAGGAACTGGAAATCACGCCATATTTTCCGATTGACCTCCGACGAATAGGACAAAAGATGAAAAATGCATCAGCAAACAAACCAACGATGGAAGAAATAATCGAAAAGAGAAAGATAGAAGAAGAAAACAGAAAAAGCAGACCGCCAACTAATCTATTTACCCCTAAAGAAATGGCAGGAACTAACCACGACCATCCTACGAGAGGAGAAACACTGGAGGAATAAGCGGCATAGTCAACATGCTTGCTCTTTCCCCATCTAAACTACAATTCTGTCAATAACAGAAATGGACTTACGCTAGGATCTACAATGCCCTTAAAAGATCTAACATCCCATTCACCTCAACGCAATGGGAGATGTTAGGATCCATTAGAGCGCATATGAAAGAGACTACTGGACATTCCAGCAGTGGTGCTGATATATTGACTTGCTAAATAGAGAAGATCACCTTAGTTCCAAAGAAAGCGGATATATGGTTATCAACTCCACTATTGAAATACAAGTTAAGTTATTGATTGAAGAACTTAGTGATCTCATTTGGGAGGAATCAAGGTGCGAACGACCTTTTAGGGCCACACATAAATCACCACTTGATATCGCTACTTCTGTGATGATCCATCTAAGGGAGATTCAACAACGGAAAAGTAACTCCAGAACGAAGTTCATATTCTACTCAGGATGCAAGGAGATACTTCGTCAGCTTACTTTAGTTTTCTCAGAATCCAACTTTCCATTCAACAACCATCAGCACCAGCAAATAGAGGACCTGTGCACGTCCATCGAAAGATTCAACGGAGACCCCAAGATCGAGAATTATGAAGAAATAAAGCTGCAATTCTTGGTGTTTGTATGCTCTCTCTGGCAAAACCCACCGCCAAGAGAGGTTGTGATCACACGCAAAAAGTCATGTTTTTGTATGTCATTATCTCACATTTTTAGCACAAATATTGATTAAAACATTTGAAATATATAAATATCTATCACATTTCATCATGATGGCTAAAATATAGACGATGTTTCAAGAATTGGCAAAAACAACCTAAAAATGAGCAAAACAGAGCACAAACGATCAATGAATCTTCTATACACTCATTTCATTGCTTCTTGAGCTACGCTTCGAGTTATGACCTCTAACTTATGTCATTTTCTTCGTTAGGAAAATATGAACATGTGGGCGCAAGAATCACTCAAAACGGATAAACGACGAAGAAGATACGACCAAACGAAGAAACGAAGAACCGAAGGGCCAGGATACGGCTATCCACAGCCGTATACGGCTGACCCAGACCGTATACGGATAGGCACAGACCGTATACGGCCTGTGTGGACCGTATACGGCCTGTGTCCAGCCGTATACGGCCTGGACCAGCCGTATACGGCCTGGACCAGCCGTATACGGTTGGTGTCTGTAACACCCGCCAAATTAGGACTAGTGATTAGTGCCTAATCAGTTGTTAATGCATGAAATTAGTTCTGTGTTAGGCTAATTAATGTACCGATATATATATTGTTGAATATATACGAATATGCGATTTGATTAAATCGTACAAATTCCAAATCGAATGCAATTCGGTCCAATTAATACGGACGATGGTGAAATTTTTATTTAATAATATAACATTATTTAATAACTCGCTTCCATCCAAAATATTAGTTAGATAATAGTTCATTTCAAATTTGTATCGTACAAGTAACGTGTACGCGATTAAAACTTAAGCGCGCAACAAAACAAAACAAAGTTAAATTATATTTTATAACTCAATCGTAAAGTAATTAATGAAATACTTTAACAAAAATATCAAGTTAATAATCGTATTTTAAAACTTATATTTCAACGTATAAAATAAACATTTGACGTTTAAACAATTAGGAAAACGAACACCACACGGAGCATGACTGCAGGAGCTGAGGAAGTGAGGCTTTCAACAAAACCCCACTCCCTCCTCATTTCTTCTTCATTTCCACCCACATTCTTTCTTTCTTCTCTCTCTCTCACCCTTTTTCTCTCAAACTACATCACCACCACCATGACCTAAATCTAGCAAATAACACCACCAAACGGCTTTAAATCACTGGAGTTCTTTGGAGAAAAATAATCACCACGCAACGATCTACACTTGTGACAACTCTCCAAATTAGGTACTGATTAACATTTAAGCATGTGCATTCTTACGCTAATTTCCTGATTAAGTTTAAAACAAAACTTTTGATGTGATGTAATCCTAGCAGCCCAGTACTTTCAAACAAAAAGTATTACTAATACGTAAGTATTTAAAGTTACGTACAAATGTATCGGGATGAACCCGACAGATAAATACCACAAGAGTTGATGACATAATATAATTAATAATTCAATTATTAATTACGAGTACTATTGTATCTATAACCTATAGATAAAACGAGTTAAATATACGTTTAACGTAAAACGTATTATAAAATGAACAGAAACAATTTTAAATTGCATTCAAAGATCAAGATGAGGAAAATTCAAATTTTCTCATTCATTCGGAAACAATTGTAACATTACCTCAAAATATGAACCCAAAATTCGACTGAAATTTGGCACTCAATTAAATGATAGCAGTCCAATGCACAAATTTGTACAACAGTCCAAAATAATGAAAACATCATTATTCCGAATTTAAATAACGAACCAGGAGAGCATCTACAAAATAAAAATATAAAATGTTTAATTTTATATTGTACCAATTATACCCGTACTCGAAACTAACGGGCTTAAAATACCCCAACTAACTCCAATAATTGGGAGACCACAGATTGTGATCTCCCATACTCGACTCATTATACTCCTTTTCTTCCCTCTCCTGATCATTTGATCAATACACACACACACACCACATCAAGAATCATCTTCATTTCCAATCTTCTTCTTCTCCTTCACTGAGTAGCAGCAAACAGTAGAAGCAGTAGGACAACACCTCAGGATCATCATCTTCTTCGCATCATCATCGCCACCATCAAACCTACTTTGTAAGGAACTTTCTAATCTTTGATTCTTTGCTTAAAATTCGTAATCTAACATGTTTATGTATCACAATCTGTGTATATAACATCAAAAATTGAAGATTGGAATGATTGTTCTTGAAATGGGTTGTAAAACTAAAAACTTTGAATCCAAAAGGTTATATATATAAACTTGATGTAATGTGATATAACATAATATAATGACGTTATGATATGAAAATGGTGTAAAGACGAGCTAAACATTCGAAAACCAAACATGTATATATATGTACCACGAACTCGGGCAAGAACAGAGAGTGCGAATGACAGGGACGAACCAACCCGATCGGTTGGCTTGGGCCAGCCGATCGGCTGGTTAAGATGAGCCGAACGGCTAGATTGGTTGAGCCGAACGGTTTTTGATTTTTCACCCGAACAGATGGGTTAGGATATGGACTGGACCGAAATGAATAATGGACTAATTAAATTGGACTGGATCGAGTGGGACTTGGATTGGGCCGGAACCACCATCCGAACGGCTGAAGGCCCAAGCCGAACGGCTGGCCCAAGCCGATCGGCTGGGCTGGGCTGGGATGCAGACTGGGCTTTGGTCGCGAGCTGGGCCAGACGTTTCTTGGCTAGAGACTTTGGGTTGGACAGAGACATTTAACGGAACGAGTAATTATAAAATGAACTCATAAACTTTACTTTTATATTAACGAACAATTATGATTAAATATACATATATATATATATATATATACATATATACATAATTGATAACAAACGATCCTTAGAAATTTTATATATATATATATCCACATATATATATATATATATATATATATATATAATGAAAACTTACATATTTTCTTACGTAAACAACGTATTCAAAAACTTATATACATAGATATATATATACGTGTACATATGACATTTATAATTATATATTTTCATATATATACATACAAATAAATTACACGTTTAACCAACTTACGCCTTAATAGTATTCAACAAGTATATGTACAATGGGGTCGAAACAACATTCAAATATATATATGATTACATATTTGTATATACACTTAACAAAGTATACGACGTGAGAAATAATAACAACATTTCAACGCAACGTCACCAACGAATGCAACGACTTAAATTACTAAGAAATCAACAATTTCTTCAAACATACAAACCGTTAACACAAGTTGATTAAACAAATCAAACGTACTTATGTTAATACATTTATTGTATATAGGTTAACACACCTTGGGCTATTACCTGTCGGCTGCTAGCTTTCCTTACCGAGCACATCACAGTGAGTTTACAGCCCCTACTTTTAAATGTTTTCTGCTTTTAAACACAGGGGTGTTAAACATAGAAATTGCATGCCAATACATGCAATAAAACTATAAATGCTTTATTGCTTTTATACAACTGTTGATTTGTGATATTACATATTCACTATTATTTTGGGAATTAGACAAGGTATCCTAGTACGGACCTAGACTTGGATTGTGTGCATGAAATACCTCATGACATGATACTGTAACCATTAGCTAGGTGACTCTAGCCACTGAGTATACGGATAGTACTATTGCCGTGACGACCCTCCTACGGTGGAGCGTATACTTAAACGTCCGTTCAGGCAAACAACATAAGTTCTGGTTGTGGTTTGGTTATAGGGTTAGGTCGCGTTACTTTAACCTGCGAGGTTTAGCTCACCTTTCAGGGGATCACAATCTAAGTAAATTCCCACATACTTTTAGGAAGAACGAATCCTACAACTGTTAAACACCGGAAAACATACCGGTAACTTATTTTACACTGGTAAACAACCAGTAACATATTTTGGGACGACATCCCACGTATAATAATACTTTAGGGTAACAACCCTACCTAACTTGATTTTTATAAATGAATAACAAATCATTTATACAAACTTGGTTTAACTAACCACATACACATATAAACCTGTAAATTCACTCAACATATTTGTTGACAACTTTCTCTATGTTTTTCAGGAAATTAGCTGGGTAAGTAATCGCATGCATTCAGGATGGACAACCCTGGACTAATTAGGATGCCACATACTGTTGGGACCGCTTTTGGGAATTTCATTCGTAAAACTGCAGACATTGCAGTCATACTTATGAAATCTTATTTTAAACTTACGTATTATTGTTAAAACTGAAATGTTTTAAATTCCACTACTACTGTTACGACTTACATAGTCGTACAACTTTTGTAACAAATGTTTGAACTGGCATCCTTATCTATTATGTTGTGCAATAACCATATGCTCTGAGTATGTATGTATCTGTTGGTTGAAAATACTGTTCGCAGCTCCGCCACGTCATTTAAGCTTCCGCAAACTAATCACAACTAATTGTAATTACCGTTTGGCGGGGTGTGACAGACTTGGTATCAGAGCCATTGGTTATAGCGAACTAGAAGTCTTTAAGTGACCTAAAACCTTAGAGACCTAGACTATAGCCTTGGCTAAAACATTCATTTCATGCATACTGATAACACGCAAAAAGTTATGTTTTTGCGTGCATTAATCTCACCTTTTTAGCCCAATATGTGACGAAACTAATTAAAATAAATACTTTATCATTAAAACTCATCACATGGGCCAAAATATAGACAATGTTTCAAAAGTCATCTAAAATGGTCAAAAAACACGATAAATCTAACGAATACGATCATGAGCATTCTCGTTCACTCGTTCTAGCACTTTTTGAGCTACACAAAGAATTATGACCTCTAACTTATGTCATTTTCTTCGTTAGGAAAATACAAACGCGTGGATATAAAGAACACTCAAAACGGATAAACGACGAAGAAGTTACGCCCGAACGAAGAAATGAAGAACCGAGGAACCAGCATACGGCTGAACCAGGCCGTATACGGCTGGTCCAGGCCGTATACGGCTGGACCTAGACCGTATACGGTCTGTGCAGGCCGTATACGGCCCATGCACAGCCGTATACGGTCCAGTTCAGCCGTATCCACCCTATGCACAACCGTATACGGTCCAGCTCAGCCGTATCGTGCGTTTGGGTGATAAAAATGTGATTTTTATTCGCCTTTGCGATACGGTTGTGCATTTGGAGGTTTGGATACGGTCTACGTAACGGAGGTGCTCCGAGAATGCGGTGTCGCACGATTTGTAATAACGCTCTATCAGGTTTTATTATAATCTCTATCTTGTTATTTTAAATAATGTTGTGCTATTGCTATACTTGTTTAGAATTACTTGCTAGGATTATTGCCATGCTTAGCTAGACAAATATGTGTTTGCTATGATAGTTGCCATGCTAGGGTAGTTATACTTAAATCATGCTGTTACTCTGTTTGTATGCTGTTGAATTATATTTGAATCTATGAATTGAATCTCAAATGCTTATCTATCCAACTTATGCTGTGGTTAGTAACATCCTTCTAGGCTTGGCCAATTGCTAGTTGTATGCCACTAATTATTCTGTGTCTGATGATCGTTGAACTCGACATGGCCGGTGTTCTCCTGGTTGAAATATTACCGGAGGGAGACACGAAGCGTAGGATTAGAGATAGATTAGATTCAGGCCATTTAACAAGTGTCTTAGAGAGAACTTTCAGGACACTTGTGACTTAACCATGTACCCCGTCACTCTGCATAAATTGATCCCTGCTATGCTGCCTTTCTGCATGTTCTTGTTTGATTGTTGCTTAGGGTTTGCATGCTAGTATCTGTTATGCTGATTAGTTACATGATTAGGTTTTCGAATATTTATCAATTGCATATACCAGTTTAACATGCATAGAATAGTTAAAATGATTTATATGGAATAATGATGAACAATTTAATCAGCCGTTAGACCAGGCCATCCCAACTTGTCCCGGTAGGAAACCCCTGTTCATGTTTTTGTTTATTCAACAATTCATGCCATGACTCGGATATCTCAAATGTCCGAGATTGGGGGACAAGACTCGAGGATGGTTGTTGTTTAAATTGGTTGCTACATTTGGGACAACTTCCAGTATAGTTTACATTCCATAACTGTTATCCATGTGACATATTATTTATCTGATTGCGGACAACTCTACGTTAGATAGATAATAGGCTAGTAGTTATGGCTCATTAGGAAATATTAATGTCATCTTAATTAAGGCTTTATCTCATTAACTACCCCTAAATAGCATGAGTAGTTATCATAGTAAACACTCGCTTCACCTATACGTTCTCGTTGCCACCTCCACTCCATTTTACTTTAATTTAGTTTAATTTTAGATAATTAGTAGTTAGTTAAAACCAAAACAAACCAAAATCTCTTTTAAAACCCCAGCTAAATTTCCATAGATAACTAAAGTCCTAGATCCCATGCCCGTTGTAGTTTGAAGAACAACCCTAGGTCATACCTATCGCTATACTTATCCATAGCTTTAGTATACTTAGGCCCAGCATAAAACAAAATTTTAAAAATAAAACCCTCACCGACGCCGCCGCTGACGGACGGTCCGACGACAGGGTGAAAACCCGATTGACCGTTGGTGGCGCGTCAAGTTTTTTAGCGCCGCTGCCGGGGACTATAACGACCGATTTAGGAATTTAGTTGTCTTAGTTATTTAGCGATCCTTTCGGAAGATCAATATCATCCGAAAGTTCCTTTTCTGTTCTTTCCTTTCCAGAACTCTCTTTTCTACCAAACCCAAACTTCATCAGCTATGACGAATCGTATTACTCTCGCCTCAACCTGTGTACCACTACTGGAAGGAAGAGGAGGACCTATCGTGCTACCCGACGAAAACTTCGAAATTAAGCCTAGCGTTTTCAAGTTACTCAAAACCTTCTGCCAATTTCACGGTTTTCCGCTCGATGATCCAAATTCACATTTGGTTAGATTCATCAATCTTTCTGATTCCTGTGAGCAATCAGGGATTTCGAGAGAAGTCACCCGACTATATCTTTTACCCTATTCTTTATCTTCGCGTGCTCGAACCTGGTTTGATGAACTCGAACCCAATTCGATTCATACTTGGGAAGAGTTGGCTACTAAGTTTATAGCTAAGTTTTTCCCTCTTTCCAAGCAAACCAAGCTCAAGGATGATATCGTTAGTTTTCGACAGGAAACCAATGAGTCATTCTATCTAGCATGGGAACGATTTAAGAAGATGCTTAACAGATGTCCGAATCATCAAATGGGTAAGACGAACCTAATCTGCATATTCTACAATGGTCTGACTCCTCAGCACAAGTCAACCCTCGATACTGCTTCTCAAGGAAATTTCATGTCACATACTTCTGAAGAAGCCTGGGAGCTAGTTGAGATGATAGCAATGCATCAACATGACTGGGAGTTTGGTGAACCGGCTAAGGAAGTAACTAGTACTTCAAGCCTATCCTTTGAAGCTCTGCAAGCTCAAGTGGACAATCTCTCCAGAGTCTTCAAGGATCTTCAATCTTCTACACCTCAACCTTGTGAAGGTACGGAAGAAATTCTTGTCACTACTGTTAAAAACCCTGAATCGAACTTTCATTCTAAACCTTTCATTCAACGGACAACCAATAGCCCACATACTCAGTTTCTGCAACCTTTATCCTCTAATATGTCAGATTCCACCGTAAATTCTCAACAACACTATAATGAAACTTTGACTAATTTTATGGTTGATCAAATGAACATAAACAAACAAGTAATAGATTTTCAAGATAAAATTGATGCTTTACTTAAAATATCAGAAGATTTGATCAAAAACCTGGAAGTCAGTCTTAAACAACTGTTTTTAAAAGTTGAGAATCAAGGAGGAATCATTGTCATCACTAGAGGAGGTAAAGAAACCAGAAATGAGAAGTCTTCAGATAATTCTTCAAATCAACTTCCTATCTCTGAACCGACCACTGATCCAGTGCCTAGTGACACCCCTGTCACTACACCAGATCCAGTATCACCTAAAGCCCCAGAAATCATTCCACGAACTAGGATACCCTTCCCTGGTAGGCTTAAGAAAGAGAAACAGGAAGCACAATTTGGGAAATATCTAGAAATGTTTAAAAGCCTGCACTTAAACGTTAGACTATTAGACGCTTTAGTAGAGATGCCTAGCTGTGCTAAGTTTTTCAAAGAACTCATTTCAAATAAGGAAAAATTAAGACAAATAGTTAGTTTACCCTTAGATGCTGAATGCTCAGCAATCATGTTACATGGCCTTCCACCCAAACTAGGAGATACTGGCCGTTTCACTATTCCCTGTTTTCTTCAAAATATCCAAGTTAGTAACGCCTTAGCTGACCTAGGAGCTAGTGTCAATCTTATGCCTTACTCTCTCTATAAGAAACTAGGATTAGGTGAACTGCTACCAACTCAAATGACCATCCAATTAGCTGATAGATCAGTTAAACTCCCTCGAGGAACTGCTAAAGATATAATGGTCCGAGTTGGTAAATTTATCTTCCCGGTTGACTTTGTCATTATGGATATTGAGGAAGATGCCCACGTTCCCCTCATCCTTGGTAGACCTTTCCTAAACACTTCCAAGGCTGTGATAGATGTAAATGAAAAATCTTTAAAACTGAGGGTCGGAGCGGAGGAAGTCACCTTTAATATCGATAAGTTGATGAAGCGCCCTATGGGAGAAGATCTTGGTCTTGTGGATGCCATGCAGGAAATATATGACGAGCATTTGGAGGAGACTCTAGCAATCAGCAGTTACGAACCTTTCTCCAGCACTGTCATCACCAAAAGAAGACTTTGCCTGGACGACATCGGACTCTGCTCGGCTATCTCTGACAAATCAGCACCTTCCGGAGAGCTGCTATTTCCTTTACCTGAAATGAAGAATCCTTTAGCACCGCCTAACTACTCTTCCATGAACAACTCTATTGTTGCTGTTCCTTTAGGCGAAGGCATTCCTATCCCACTTTTAAGAAGAAATCAATTTTTTCCGATACCCGAATCGTCTCCGTCTGTAGCTGAAATCCTCAAATCTTTCAAGGAGATAGATTCTGGTACCTTGCCACAACTATCTGAAGGTTGTGCAAAAGTAAATCCAGAAATCACCAAGAACGTGCTTTCCAATGAGACAGTAGAAATAGCATCAGCCACTACAGCCGACTCATCTCCAAAAGAATTAGAGTTCCAAAAGGAGTATGACAAGTTACAAAGAGACGAGATCGCTCGAATGAAACCCTCTATCGAAGAACCACCAGAATTGGAGCTGAAGGAATTACCCTCTCACTTGGAATATGCTTTTCTCGAAGGAACCTCACACCTCCCCGTCATATTGCCAAAGGTCTTTCACTAAAAGAGAAAGCAAGACTTATCCAGGTTTTGAAGTCACACAAGAAGGCGATTGCATGGAAGATTTTTGATATACAAGGGATCAGTCCAAACTACTGCACGCACAAGATACTCATGGAAAACGACTTCAAACCTTCTATACAGAGACAGAGGAGAGTAAACCCGAAGATTCAAGACGTGGTTAAGAAAGAGGTCATCAAACTCTTGGATGCTGGTTTGATCTATCCTATCTCAGATTCCCCATGGGTCAGCCCAGTTCAGGTTGTCCCAAAGAAAGGAGGAATGACGGTTATCGCTAACGAAAATAATGAATTGATTCCTACACGAACCGTCACCGGCTGGAGGGTGTGTATCGACTACCGGAAATTAAATGAAGCCACCCGGAAAGATCACTTCCCTCTGCCGTTCATCGATCAGATGTTGGAAAGATTATCGGGGAATGAATATTACTGCTTCCTCGATGGTTTCTCAGGATATTTTCAAATTCCTCTCGATCCAAAGGACAAGGAAAAGACGACATTCACATGCCCATATGGTATATTTGCCTACCGCCGCATGCCATTCGGTTTATGCAATGCGCCTGCAACATTCCAAAGGTGTATGGTGGCAATATTCCATGACATGATTGAACAGTGTATGGAGGTATTCATGGATGACTTCTCATGAATCCCAGAACGAGAAAGATATTGAGGTAGACTCTTCTCAGCCGGTATCTCAGATCATCGACGAGTCTCAGCCACTTCCCGACGCTGTTGAGTTCCAGACTCTAGTGTCAGTCCTAGAGACTCTAGTGTCAGTCTCTAGAGAACCTGGAACTCAACAGCGCCGGGAAGTGGCTGAGACTCGTCGGTGATCTGAGATACCGGATGAGAAGAGTCCACCTCAATATATTTCTCATTCTGGGAATCAGAATCGTGACTTGATCCAGATGTACCTCCAAGCTCGAAATGAGTTCGAGGATCGGATGAGCCAAGGGTTGGATTCCATTGAGGAGGTATATGTGGCTTAAGTCGAGACTCATCATCCAGAGAGTGGTCAAGACGATGTCGTTTTCATTGATGTCCTGATCGATACCCGCTCTATTCATCTTCGCCTAACTCCTACTCTCAATATCATTACCCCTCCTACTCTCGGAAATATCGAAATCCTAAGTGTCTCTGATCCTGAAGAAATAATTAATGCTATTAAAGAGCACGAGGAGGATTTTCGAACCCTAATAGCCATTATAAGAGACTCTACCATTGAGTACACACCACGTCAAAGGGACATAATAGAGGACACTGAAACTGAATATGAGATCTTTCGCGCCACCAACTCCCGGAGTCCTCAACACTTAGTTAGCCGCATCAATGCCTTCGCCAACGATCTTGCAGGAGAATCACCAAACAATGATGAGTCTTCTCCAGATAAGCTGGAATTTAATGAAGACCAAAAGATCACGTATGGCAGTGTATATCAAGCATTTATCAGGTCCGCATTTCCATATTCGCGCCAGCAATTGGATTTTCTCCAATCTTTCAGACACCGTATGGATTATGCCACTGGGAACCCTGAAGACGAGATAGATGTTCAGCTAATGAGTGATCTCAAAGGACTACTGTATTCCATGGCCGATAATGACCATATCGACGAGTCCTTACCACATCGGTTCTACATCAGTTGCACCATCGAGCATCACGCCCACATAATCGTCGAGAAGCTGGAGCAAATAAGTTCAGACTAAAGATCATGGACCATTCCTTCCTCTATTCCAGAAGGTTTGATGGTCAACACTGTAGATTTCATCTCTGAAAGACTTAAAGACATTTTCGGTTCTATCCTTTGGGAGCAGCCCTGACAGCTATTCCACGACGGTTAGCGTGAGGTTTATAATAGGATGATTAACATCTTCCTAAAACCGGACCTCACGTACACCGACCATCAGAAGCAGCTGATCCAAGGCATCTTTAGATCCATTGAAGAGCTAGGGAGGAGCACTAGCAATACCACTCACGAAGACATTCACCTACGCTTCTTTGGATTCATGAATTCCTTACGGATGGACCGACCTAAGGGTCAGACGATCGAGCATGATGGAGCTTACCTTGTAAACCTTGATGGACCAATCTCCAAAGTGATTCACGATGTTACATGGGAACTTCTATACTAGCAAAGGACAGCTGAGGAGCATTTAAGTAGCTATCCTCTCCATGTGACGAGAATCCCAAACATCACAGAAGTCATCGCACATCACTTCATGAGATTCAACCCACAAAACCCCATGGCACCACCATTCAGCATCTCTAGCCCTGGTGGATCCTCTTCAGGCTGATCCTAGAGGAAAAATTGAGCCCTCGACTCTAAATAGAAGCGTTTCTCGGGAGGCAACCCATGCAATAAAGTATCCTTAGTATTAGTAGTATTAGTTTTTAAATTCCAAGAAGTGATATATCTCTGACCATCTTTCACACTTGGATATACAAATACCTTCAAAACAACACTTCAGCTTTTACCGCCTAATCCAGAAAATAGGAAACATTTTCTAAAAATGTTAAGCCATGTGTTTCGAGCATTTGAGGTACCTGTGCGCTACTTTCACGCATTATGCTCGAACTCGTTTAAAAACACATGACTTAAAATAATTTTGTATTAGCAAACATCTTTCGCTTTCTCAGATTAAGGCACTCTTTTGATAAAAAGATACAATATGAAGTCAGTGAAAAGTATATCCAACGTGTTCACACTTACGAGATATCTTCACAAGAGAGTGAAATAAATTATAAGAATGAAGAAATAAGCCGCTGTTTATAAGCTTCGCCTGCTAAAATCCAAACAAGCTTCATGAAGCTGATGCCAAAAAAGATTCATGGCAAGATCTTCTTCAGAGTCGGTATATCTTCAGAATTTCAACCTTCCACCGTCACTTCGATAGGGGAGTTTTTCTCGTTCTTATTCTTGTTTTGATATGATTTGTAGTTTTAATTTCTCACAAAAGTAGTCTATACCATATCCTAAGCTTATCACCAAGTGTGAGATTCCAGCCCAAACAAACAGTTGAGAAACATTTTCCGATATGTTCAAACTCTAAGTGTAGGATTTTACTCAAATCCTAACTCAAGAGTACATTAGGGACAATGCCCCTCTAAGTGTGGGATAGCGGTATAGAATACCTTAGGTTAGATTCTTATTTCCAAAAAGCAAACTCAGAAAATGTTTCTGAAATTCATAAGCCTAACTTCGATAGTGGATATGCCACTCATTCAGTCGCCTTAATTTTCATAAAAATTCACTTTTGCATAAAAAATTTCAAAATTTTCGAATTAAAATATCTCTAGGGGAATCATTTTCATATATGAGTAAGGTATTTTGGAAATTAAGAGTAAATAAATTAGGAATTTCTTGAGCTGAAATGATGATCTAAGAGGGGCATCGCATGGCTAGGCACAAGCAAACCCAAAAACTGCAGTGAGGTATCTTGAGCCTATCATAAGCATTCATCTTTAATGCTTCACTATTCGTTTGTTTGAGTGTGCCGATGCATGCATCCGGAATTAGAACTTGTTCCTGGTATGCACTTCAAGACCACATTGGTAGAGTACCGTATGCGGTATAAGTACAGTTAGATGAACTTGACATTCCTTAGGATTTACCCCCTTTTCATATCTTTTCAAGCCCAAAACCCTTCCAACACTCATCTTTAGTGTTGATGATCCGCCTAGAAAACCCTGTTGAGCCTTAGCTTATTCGTCTCTTTCAAAACCCTAAATTTAACCCACTCACTCCAATACCCACCAAAATCTTATCTTAGAAATTTTAAACTTATTGAAAATTATATTTAGATATCCTTTTGCTTTCACTCCAAATCACAAATATTGGTATTTACTGAAAACCTCTGGTGTGCGTTCCCTTGATAAAAATAAAAAAGTTTAGAGTATATGGTGCGAAAAATTGGCACCAAATAAATGCAAAGTCATCAAAAGGATGAAAAAGATGAAAGAAACAAAGGATTTAAAAAGGGCAAAAGAAAGAAACAAAATAAAACATTTAGAAAAGCCCAAAAATATAAAGAAAGAAGAAAAGAAGAAAAGAAAAGAAAAGTAGAATAAAGCTAAGTTCTTCAAACCCTTCGAAAACCCCTATTCCCAAAAGGTGATAAATTTCTTCGTGTGTTTTTAAAAAGATAGAAGTCAAAATAGCTATCTTCTTCCCTTGCCGTTATCCGTTTCCGTTTTCATTAAAAAGGTTGTCTAAATGATGTTTTTCAAAAGTTTAAAGATCATGAGATAAGCAAAACCTTTTTTTTCAAACCATAAATTCCCACTTATCCATACCACTTAAAACCTTTACCAACCATTACAACCCATTTTTGAATGTCCTGGGATGACTAGCACCGTCCTCACCTAAGTGGTGAAGATCTGATTCTCGAGCAAGCCTATGACGATGGATGTCGCATGACTGGTTTATGAGAGATTTCATTTGATTAGATTGATATGAAACCTGAAGCACTTCTGAGTGAATTGAGTGACCACCCGGTGAGATCTCCTAGTCATGTATATTCCAAGATCGCGAGAATTGAAAGCATGCCTAAGAGTATCATTTTGTGGTTCTGAAACGAATACCTTATTCTCTCTTACTTTTCAGGATATGTTGCTTATATATAAAAGTGGTTGTTCTTAATATGTTTTGATTCCCCCAAAAACCAAGCTTTCAAAATATTTTCATAAAAAAGCAAGTGAGAATTTTGAGTTTTGCTTGAGGACAAGCAAAGTCTAAGTGTGGGATATTTGATGACACGCAAAAAGTCATTTTTTTGTATGTCATTATCTCACCTTTTTAGCACAAATATTGATGAAAACATTTAAAATATATAAATATCTACAACATTTCATCATGATGGCTAAAATAAAGACGATGTTTCAAGAATCGGCAAAAACAAACTAAAATGAGCAAAACAGAGCACAAACGATCAATGAATCTTCCGTACACTCATTTCATTGCTTCTTGAGCTACGCTCCGAGTTATGACCTCTAACTTATGTTATTTTCTTCGTTAGGAAAATATGAACGCGTGGGCACAAGAATCACTCAAAACAGATAAACGACGAAGAAGATACGACTGAACGAAGAAACAAAGAACCGAAGGGCCAGGATACGGCTATCCACAGCCGCATACGGCTGACCCAGACCGTATACGGCTGGGCACAGACCGTATACAACCTGTGTGGACCGTATACGGCCTATGTCCAGCGATATACGGTTGGTGTCCACCCGTATTTGCTCCATGACAGCCGTATTTCCCTAGGACAGCCACATTGGTGCATTTGAGGGATAAAAATCAGATTTTTATACGGTTGTGCGATACGGTTGTGCGTTTGAGGTCCTGGATACGGGCTATGGATACGGTTGTGCGTTGCCTATAAATACTAAGCTCAAGTTCTCATTTCAACAACAACCAAGATATACACCACCAACAACAACACATCCAAGAATATTTTCTCTCACTATTCTCTCTCTAGATTAGGTTATATTTAGTATTTAGATTAGTCGCTAGTTAATAGAAGGGCAATATTGAAATATCGCTTGACGCATACTAGGAGTTATGCTCGTGTAACGTTCAAGTTGTATTTCAGCTACGCTCTTATTACGGTTATATCTATCCTTTATCTATTTATTATGATGATTGTTATTATTGTTATCATGCTAGATTTAGGATTGATTACCATGATTTGCGAGTAGTGATATTGTGTGTTTGCTATAACGTAGTTAGACATAATTGATTGGAGTTATGTTATGAAAACTTAGTACTTTGACTTACTTTCTATCTATGATTTTAAACCTCATAAAATAAACGCCTTTCAACCAGTAAACGTGATTACGGCCTTAATGATGGGATGTCGCGAACCCTATCCAAAGGTACTTAGTTATCTGTGTCAAATATGAACATGGTCTGATTAATGAATAGTGTAAACATCGCTTTCTTAATGAACACTAAGTACATCGTCGCCGTGGAAATACTGCTTTCTTAATGAACACTAAGCTCAAGTTCTCATTTCAACAACAACCAAGATATACACCACCAACAACAACACATCCAAGAATATTTTCTCTCACTACTCTCTAGATTAGGTTATATTTAGTATTTAGATTAGTGGCTAGTTAATAGAGAGGCAATATTGAAATATCGCTTGACGCATACTAGGAGTTATGCTCGTGTAACGTTCAAGTTGTATTTCAGCTACGCTCTTATTACGGTTATATCTATCCTTTATCTATTTATTATGATGATTGTTATTATTGTTATCATGCTAGATCTAGGATTGATTACCATGATCTGCGAGTAGTGATATTGTGTGTTTGCTATAACGTAGTTAGTCGTAATTGATTGGAGTTATGTTATGAAAACTTAGTGCTTTGACTTACTTTCTATCTATGATTTTAAACCTCATAAAATAAATGTCTTTCAACCAGTAAAAGTGATTACGGCCTTAATGATGGGACGTCGCGAACCCCTATCCAAAGGTACTTAGTTATCTGTGTCAAATATGAACATGGTCTGATTAATGAATAGTGTAACCATCGCTTTCTTAATGAACACTAAGTACATCATCGCCGTGGAAATACTGCTTTTTTAATTGAACTCTAAGTACACTGTGGCTATGGAAATAAGGTGGTCTGAATTAAACGTGAATATTACACTATTGATAAGTTAGGGATTTATTGGGAATTAAAAGTAAGGGCTGGTTTAATCATTGATGGTTAATGTTGTGCTTCAAATACAAACTTA
This sequence comes from Pseudognaphalium luteoalbum, assembly GCA_963422505.1. NCBI lineage: Eukaryota > Viridiplantae > Streptophyta > Magnoliopsida > Asterales > Asteraceae > Pseudognaphalium > Pseudognaphalium luteoalbum. The sequence continues at coordinate 46,137,838 of OY730194.1, forward strand.
GTTAAGTAGTCTAGATTAACCTTTATGAAGCACCGTATGGTACCGTAAGTTGGCTGATTACTTGGTATAGCATCGAAAACACCTCCGGTGTAGTCAATACGTGGAAGCCCAGGAAAAGACGCACTTACTAAGCCTTGTGGATTAACGGTAACAATGTGATAAGCAGGGCTAGTACCGACTGAGTACTTAGTTCAGCGTTGGAAACACCATTGGTGGAATACAACGTAGTAATCACGGAAGAAGTCGTTGTTACCGGAATATGTGACTCACTAGTAATCAAACACAATTTATAAGTGTATACTTAAATGTTTTACTTAGATTAGGTATCATTGTGGGGTTAAGAAAGGTCGGACATCGAGTTAGTTTGTCGCCTTATTCATGCACCCAGGGTTTTATCCTAGATAAGGGTCACTATACCTTCACCGGTTAATGTTGTGGGCTGGATAAACTACTCCGATCAGAATCAGGACTAGTGCTTACTCCCCAGATACCTGAAATAAGTGGAATACAAACCTTTAGAACATGTTTTCATAACTCATATATCATTCCAATCAATAGGCTACCGAAATCATAGCAAACACCTCCTTTAGATTATCTGCTATCTACTGTTATTTTATATGCTTTATTTAAATTTTTTGCCTAAGTATAAAAACCCCAAAAACAAAACCCCAACTACTCTTTAAAAACCCTCACTAGATAGATAGTACGTCTCTTTCGTCCACGATCCATAATACATTGACTCATAGAACGACCCTAGGTCATCCTTGCTACTATACTCCCATAGTAACTAGGTATACTTAGGCCCCACACTTATAAATTTATCGACCACTGACGCCCATTTTTGGTCGGTCTAGTCCTCTGACGACAAGGACGGGTCGCCCATAAAAAGGTGAGCTTTCGGACCGACTGATCTGGGCGCGTCAGGTTGTTAAGATAGATACAACCACCATGACTGAACCTAGTGGGACCGTCACTAAAGTAGTCGATTACATCACCTTCGGACTTCACGGACTTGCAAGGATAACTTCAAAGCATCTTCTGAACTACAAGGCATAATCGAGAGATAGTCCATTTGAATTGATTACGACAATAGTCAATCATTTCATGAGAGTCTATCCACCTTGATATACTTTCCCACAACCTAAGGCCCACAACATCAGCACAACGGATCCCATGGATGCATCCATCTCCATCTAGCCGAGAGAAAAGAAGTCGAGCTCTCCACTTTAAAAGAGCGCTTCTCGGGAGGCAACCCGTGTTTTACATTTCCGCAATTTTACATTCCAAGAAGTGATGAAGTCTCCGACTATCTTTCACACTTTGATATACGAAGAAGTTTTAAGAACTGTCCGACACATCAAGTTTTCGACGTCGGAAATAAAGAAAGTATATCCAACGTGTTCACACCTACGAGACCAATCACAAGAAGACTTGATCAAGAGTGAACCCAACAAGATGAAGTTCGGCAAATGCATACCATCGAACACTGCAACTACTGAGGAGTACTTCTATACCAGTCTCTTTCTTTCGTTATAAATATATCATATCCACTATGCTTATCACTAAGTGTGGGATTCAAACCAAACACACACCGCTAAAAGAATACGTCTTAGATGTTTCAAATCTTAGAATAACATCGAGGATGATGTTCCTTTAAGTGTGGGACAGCAGTAGTTACACTACTGTAAAAAGGATAATGATATATGCTTGATTCTATGCTCGTTGCTCTTTAGACCATCCTTCTCCAATAAGTAAACAAAATTTTTCAAAATTGAGTTAAAAATATGTTGAAAATGAAAAATTTTAGACAAAGAATGATTTACTTTGGGGAAGAAGGATAAATAAAATATGAATTTCTTTGAAAAATTAGTTTAGTAATCCCATAAAGAGCATCGCATGACTAGGCACACTACAAACCAACTTTCGATTCGTGAGATATCTTGAGCCATATAAAGCATTCATTTTTAATGCTTCACTGTTTCGATTCTTGAGTGTGCCGATGTATGCGTTTAGAGTCAGAACTTGCTCCTGTTATGCATTTCGAATCCGAACTACTGAGTAAAATGGAGATCGAATCACATCATTCTTAAACCCTTCCATACACCCAAAAATGAAAATACGTTATCCATACCCTCTCAGAAGCATACCTCAAACTTCATATAAAGTTCCAAAGATGAAAGAAGAGAAGCTACAAGATATGACGTCGAAAAAAAATAAAAAAAAAAGAATTCGAAGAAAAGAAAGTCAAATGGAGAAAAAGACTCCTACCAAAAATCATGAGAAAATAGCGTCAATCCTCCCAAAAATTCCAGTTTTCCTCTTCACAAATAAAAAATTAAACCTATGAAAAAACCAACACAACCCCCTCTCATATCACCAACACTCCATACCAAAACCCTAAATCACTTCTCCTAGAATGATTGTGGGTAGATTGACTTCGCGCTCACTTAAAAGGTAACAATTTAATTCTCGATCAAGCCTATGACGATAAACGATACATGACTGGCGTTCTGAGTGATTGATAATATTAGAATAGGAAACCCTAAACACTTTGAGTGATTAGAGTGACCAACGTGAGAGGATCGCCTAGTCATGTATCCAAGATCAAATATCAAAAGCATGCTCCTAAAGATTACAACCCTACTGTAACACCCTCAAATTTTGGGTTGCGGAAGCGGTCGGGTCGGGTGTTACCAAATCAAATATCACAAGCGCAAAGGTACATAATGAATGACTCTAAATGAGACGTTTGAAAATAGTTATACATTTTCAAAATGAAACTGCATACAAGTTGTGAGTTCGTAAAATAATTTTGATACATAATTTGTAATACAAAGGTTATGCAGAGAAATCTAGACGGTTGAAAACATGCGACTCGAGCTAACATATCTTGTAGCAATCCTAATCCTGCTAGGCACCTGAGAACACATGCTAAAATGAGTCAGCTATAAAGCTGGTGAGTTCATAGGATTATTAGTTGAAAACATAAAGCATAAACCTTGTATGTTTTTGGAAAATGATTCAAAACCCACGATTTTGAATTGTTTTGTTATATCATTTTAATATCAATGTGAATACATTTTACGAGGTATCGCATACCTAAGTGACTGTGGTGTGTACTTAAGTACATTGAGGAAGTGGCATACCATGCCTAGATACCTATCAGGTATAAGTATGTCTACAGACGTGAGGCACTTCATGCCTAAGTACTATCGAGTAAGTATATTACCGGGTCATATCGAGGGTGTGGAAATCCATGCGGAGATACCTATCAGGTAGGAGTAGATAGCCCAATGTGAGGCAATACATACTGATGGCACCCGAAAGCGTCGGTGTCGTTGATGGTAACTTAATCGGGCGTCATCAGGGGTTTTAAAATTTATAATTAGCGGGGCTTAAATTATATGTACTACCTACTCTGGTTAGTAAACGGTAAGTATAACTTAAGATCGTTCTATGAATCCAAATGTGTGGGTAAATTAAAGTTGGCACTTTCGGTAGGGAAGTATCTAGGATGGAACAAAGTAGGTAGGTTTGGGGGTTAAAGACAAGTAATTAAAATGCAGGAAATTCAAGTACAGGAAAGAAGATAAAGATAAATATGTGATTGTTGAGATTTCAATAATTAATATTTCGGGATGACAGAATAAATAGGGATGATACTAATGTGGCAACCAAACTACTAGGCGTAAACTCTAGAACCCTACCAACTCAATTTCCCATTGGCATGTCACTAGGAACTAGGTTATCAGATCGGAGCAATACGCAAACTTCCAATACTTATCTAGTTGAAAGATAAGCAACCTATCTTGCTTTTACACCGAGGTTCATGAATCAGTAGCGTATCCTCTCATAGGTCCGACCGTTCTTAACTCCTAAAATAGTTTATTGTTCTATTAGCATGCAGATTAATAACTTTGTATGTTTGGACTGCCGATTTTATAAAACTTGGTGTTTTAAGGATTCTAGGTCATTACGACTTTGATCTAATTCCGAAGTCCTATTATCATTCATTTAAGCTCTAGTTACTTCGACTTATGATTCAAATCTCTCCTTTTCAAACAGTTATACATCCCCGGATTATTCGCAGTTTGTTAAAACGTGTTTCATATGCGGACCATGCCTTTCAATGATAGACAGTGTACTTTACACAGTAATTCCACGGTTTCTCATATCAACATGCGGTCAAGAGTAATTGATAGTGAAAGTGACACTCTATCTAACTAAATGTAAAGCAGTGCAGAAATGTAAACCTAATATATACAACGAGTGGTTTCAATGTGTCTTACTTATTGCATGTCATGGGCACAGATAACTACTTACCATAATTAAGGTTGATCAGGTCCTAATTACTAGGTTGCAGTCACGTGGATAACCAGAAAGGGTAATCCATAAATTAAACTTGAATTCATAAGGTCTTAACGTTACAAGGCTTACTAATTCCTATTTTATCTGAACGTATTTCACGAACATCATTTTATAGTGTTTTGACTTTCGTAGGATATACCAGTTAGTTGTGAAGTTGTATTACCCCTTTGGGATTCCAACTATTAAACCAGAGCTGATTCCTGAGATATAACTACCATACATTTGTACTCCGCCTTAAAGCGTTTCCAGTACTATATCGGATAAACAGTCGAATAGGGGCCGTCGTATCTCTTTACGATTGTCGTGCATTAATTATATAATGTCATCCTTACTTATAGTTATCTACATCATCAACAACCACAATAATAAACTACTCGCAATTCATGGCAATAAATATATCACATACCAAGCAATAACACATATTTAAAATATGGAATACAATAAGTATGATAAAGGTTTAGATATCACCCAGAAATAAATGTGTAGCAGCGTATTATTATGATTGACAACTTGTGTACTTGAACAAAGATGAATCTTCAAACCTCCTAACGTTCGTTCTAGCCTCTATACTAATCCGAAGATTAATTACAATAATCCTAGACTATAAGAGAAATTCTCGAGTGAGAAAGTGGAAATGGATAAGGAGTGTGTGGAAGTATTAGAATGTAGAAGTGTATTCTTGAGTGTGTCTTAAAATGAGACTTAGGGGCTGCTATTTAATGGGAAAATATGGCTCACATTAGCATCGCTAGGCTCACATTAGCAAAAGTAGCGAAAGATGGTGCACCAGGTACGGAAAAGTAGCGAAAGGTGATGCACCAGGTACGAGCAAGGATGAAAAAGTACAAAAGAGATGAGGTGGTGGAGACAGCTCCACCCACCAGCAGGCCGGCGGCGGCTGGCTGCTACCCGCCCCGGTCCGTCGTCTTTCGCTGCGTTGCTTAATTCACGCGTATCTTCGCCGTTATGCGTCTGTTTGCATTGATTCTTTTTTCATTGGATTCGTAATTCAAAAACTAAGACTTTGATGTAAAGATATCCCAAAAATATGTCTCTTATCTCCAGATGTTTCGTACGAATCATTTGGATCTTTTGGCGGGCGTAGAATCTTCATTCTTTATCCGTTTTTGTTGATTCTTCTTCAGTTGGATTCGTAATTTGAAAACGAACATCATGGGTAAGATGGATGTTGATGATGGGCACTTTTGTCTTGAAATCTCATTTTGATGCCTTGAATCTTCAAACGTGTGTGGAATCTTCGTTTATCATCCGTTTTGCCTGATTTTTATCGTGCAACCTTGTTTTGACCATCTTGGCATAATATCACTGATTTGTATTGGTTTTGAGTTTAAAATGCCAAGAATCGTTCCAGAATGAGAGAGATATCGGTAGTAAAAACATGACTTTTTACGCGATATCAAGTATCCCACACTTAGAACTTTGCTCGTCCTCAAGCAAACTCATTCTTAAAAAGCTTCTGGAAGGATTCTAGTCGCATTAGTTTTTAGAGATACCATTTTCCAAAGAATATAAAGTTACAGTTATGAAAGAGTTTTCACCGGAAACTAAGGGTTTATAGAATTTGATACCTTCTTCGAGCAACATAAATGATGATCATGACTAGGCAATCCTCACAAGTGGGTCACTCAAGTGTTTAGGGTTTCCTACTTACTAGTGTCAATCACTCAGATAGCCTGTCATGCAGCATTCTCGTCATAGGCTTGATCGAGAATCAGATCTCCATCACTTTTGATGTGGACGGTACTAACCTTTTGAGATATCTTGGAAGGAATCGGATGTTTTGGGTTGAAGAAGGTGTGAGGGTTTTCCTTGTATTTTCTCGAAACTTTTCTTGAGAAAGTTTCTTTGGAATTTCTCAGATTTTGAAAGGACTACATGGCCTTTTTCTTTCTTTTTCTTTGGAATTTTTCTTTTCTTGGCCCTTTTACTTGATCCTTGGGATTTTAGGTTTCTTCTGACAGCTTTTGCTGAATTTCTTTTTCTTGGAGCTCCTTTTACGGATGATGCTCATCCTTTGGGGAACGCTCCAATATATTTTATGGCTTTGTATTAGGCTGCAGAAGTCTTGGAAAATCAAGAGTATCTTTGAGAGTTCGTCGGAAAATGAAACTTTTGTAGGTTCGGGACGAATATTAGGAGGTTTTGATTGGGTGTGAGGAGTGAATGTTGAGTGGGTGGATGTTTGATGGTGGAAGGGTGTTTGGATTCCTTAGAAGTTATCAAGATGGGTTGTACCTGTACCACATATGGCACTCATCGGTGTGATCTCGAAATGCATTACAAGAGCAAGTTCTAATTCAAATGCATACATCGGCGCACACATGAAACGAAAAGTGAATCATTTTAGAGATGAATGCTAATGATGGGCTCAATCCTCACGAATCGAATGTTTTGGTCAATGTGTGCCTAGCCATGTGCTGCCCTTTTCGTCCGTATCTTATTCTAAAACAGTTTTGTTTCGTTGTCAAAACTCATTTTTTGCTGTAATTTATAATTTTGAAAGATATGATTTCTAAAGAACGATGTTTTTTGAATCTTAAAATTTGAAATTTTATCCATTTTTAGCCTTTTAATGAAAATATTGTTTGATTTACGGACAAGAGGTAAAAACTTGCGGTTGAAGGCCGTATATCCCACACTTAGAGGAACATTGTCCCTAATGTTCGAATCTATTCATTGAGTACCTCTTGTTGAAGTATCCCACACTTAGAGATTCTACTTATTTTCGGATTTTTTCGTAAGTGTAGTGTGGTTTTGATTATCCCACACTTAGTGTTTGGAATATCGGATGAGATAATCAATTCTTTAAACGGGTAGAGGGTTTTAGAACGGTGTAACGCTTTTGCTGTGCACGTTGTCGGTTACTCGTTAGAAGTCTGCTGGTCCATGGCTTGTAGCTTATGGCTCTCGGCATTCTTCTTTGTGTGGTCCCCAGCTTCCCTTGCTTTGGTCTTCTATGGATAGTTTCTCAAACAAACCACTCAATTCAATCAAGTAATAGCTGCTAATAAGAAAAGTAAAGTAATAGCTTAATAAAGTAATAACTGGATAGATGTGATGTCTATGCATCCATAGTACATCAAATACACACAATAATAATAAAGTCTTGATAGAAAATAGAAAGGAGTCAGAAAGCGGAGCAATCTATTGCTCGACTGGTGGTGATACTGCAGCTGAAGATATTATAGGTCCAGGAGATGTCTCATCTGATGAAGAATCATCATGCTGATAGTGGGTGCCTTTGTCTGATGCATCTCGATCAGCCTCTGCATCTAGTGTACCTATGGTGAATACTCCATCCTGTATCAAATGGTCAACAAATTCCCCTGCGGGCATGTCGAAGCTATTAAGTGGAATCTCAGGTGTCCTCTGTTGGGAGTGTCCTCTGAATAAATCAGTCTATCTATGAGAGGATATTGGATCAATCGGTGCATCTGCAGGGCTGGTGCTCCTGAGAATCCTGTGACTCTGAGCAATGGTGGCTCGTGTAGGGGTTTTGGATATCCTACTGCCTCTCGAAGTCTGACCTTTAGCCGAACCAACAACAGAAGGAACATGCTGTCTCTAAATAGGAACTTGTGCTGGTGGTGCTTGTGGCCTAGGTGGAACTGTGTGAGGTGGTAAACCATGGCCACGGTCAAGAACTGGATGTCGGTGAGGTGCTGGAGTAGGAACTGCGGGGGAATATAAGTGTGGTGGTGCTCGGCCCAATCCACCGGGTAAGTCAGGAAGTGGGCTCACTGGTATCCCTGTTGTTTGCTTTCTCATAGCCTTATAACATCGGACCTGCATCTGCATCAGCCAATACCAATAGTCTGGCCCTGGTGGTGTCCCATAGTGGTATATGTAAGGTGGCACCCGAGATCTAGGAGCTGGTGTGGAAGGTCCCGCTCTAGTAGGCTGTGATACTACTAGTGGTGGTGCAACTGGGTCGTCATAATCATCCTTATCTTCGTCTAAATCTGAGTCTGAATCTGAGTTATTTGGCTCTTTTGGTTGATGCCTCTTTCTTCCCTCTCTTGGTAAAATTAGACCTAGTACCAATTCATCCATACTTTCTGTGTCTGATGATCGTTCCTTGATGTAAATGATGTCGTCTCTCATAATCTTGAGTATATCCATGCTCCTAAGGAACTCATAATCTATCGGGTGGGCACTCCATACTGGCAGGCTTTTGAATTTTTCTACCTCTGTCGTCTTAAGCAATCCCATTCTGCGAATCAGCGTTGTAATTATTGGACCCATATATGATCTCTTTGCACCAAAATCCTTTTCTTCCATACTCCGCTGGGTAATTAAACGGGCAACCTGAATATTCCTCTTCTCGAGGATGCATGTCATCATGGCAATATCAAATCTGGCAACTCGACCGCTTGTCATGTATTTTCCATCAAATGAACAAGCTATCAGCATGTGTAGGATTTGTAAGACTGGATCTCTGAGTTTAGTAGCTTTTATACCGGAGAAATATGTTGCTGATGATAACTTACTCCATGCCTCGGATGGTGTGGTCGAGATGGATATCGAAGTGGCTCCATTAGTGAATAGTGGGGAATGTATCTCCTCAGGTGTGTATAGATCCAAATGTTGTGCGAACTGAGCCAATGACAAGGTGAATGAACTTCCCATGTATCGAAATGTGATCGAACTGTCTCCAACTCTACTCCTTGTCTTAAATGTGTATGTGGTCTTGAACTCGGTAACCATTTCCATGTATACCGGTTCATCAATGCTGAACAGTTTCTTGAAGGAATCGAACTATTGACCCTAAACTGGATAACTGAGTTGGTTCTCTAGTCTTTGTCTGAATCCCAATACTTGCAACTTTTCCCAGTCCATATATCTAAAATGCCCGAGCTTTTTGTCTCTCCAAATGCGTGCCATCTGGTCGTGATCAGGTGATGCACTAAGATAGGCGAGAGATCCTGTAAGTGGTCGTGCTGGGTTTAGTTTTTTCTTCTTCGGTGACATAGTACCTGAGAACATGAGAGATTTAAAGTAATGGATTCTCAAGAAGGAGAAAATTTAAAGCACTTATTAAAATTTTCAATAGAAGATTTGAAATGAGGACTTTAAATTTTTGACAGTCCAAAGATTACAGTAAATATCAAATGTCCCCAAGTAACTAATAATAAGGAAATCATTAATAGGTGAAAAATATATAGTCATGAAATGGCAATAGCTTTATTGTGAAGTAATGCAATTTACAAAGTTTGGTGTTACCCAAATTCGAAATGTCATTATTTCACTGTCTATAATTATCGGTAGGTTTGGATTTAAAAAAAAAAAGTTCAAGTTGAAGTAAGGTTTAAAAATTCAATTGATTTGTTTTAAGAATGCAATACTTCAAGTTGACTTTTTAGGTCAAATCTTACTTCAAATAATAACTTCGTATGCCAAAATTATATCCTATGCATGTAAATATGACCTAAACTATTTCAATCATTTCCTATTTGGTAAACAAGCTAGGTCATGCAATAAGAGTTATGTCATCCATGTGTTTGATTTTATTCAAGACTTTTATTTTCACAATAATGATTTTCTAGTTATTTTGCCTATTTTGACTAGTCAAGCAGGTACAAGATTCTAGTGAGCAAGAATTATCAAGTAATTTTAATTTAGTATTCTATTCAAGCAAGCTAGTTAATCTTTTGTAGATTTTCAAATTTCAACTTGCTAATCCTAATTCATCCGCATTGTGCAATTAACATAGGGTAATCATTCAAATCACCATGATCATTTAAATACCTAACAACTACACTTAAGCATGCAAAATCATAGACTTAATTAATAGGTCAAAGTTCTTCCTTTTAATAAAGTCAAACATGTGTGGATTAGCATGGGTAAGTGGTAGTAGTATGTAATTTCTAAGCATTCAACCAAGAAAAGTAGCAATTCCTAGTTACTAACTTAGCTAATTTCATAAAATAAGATATTCAAAGTTCAAAGTGGGTTTCTTATGATCATACCTTTAGTGTAGTGCGTAAAACTTCTAAACAAATGTACAACCGAAAAGAATATGCAACAAGGAGCTCAAAAGGATGCAAAGTTATAGAGTTTGATGGAGATTTAATGGTGGTTCATTTTGGTGTGGGTTTGGAGGTGAAGGTGTGGAGGTGGTGGCCGGTCATGGGGATCAAAAAGGAGGAAGAAAGTGTTTTTGTTTTTGAATTATGGGAGTGCATGGAAGTCTTAATGGTCCGCTAGGAATATGTGTCCTAGTTCCAAGTACCATATTCCTTACATGGTCACTGTTGTACTTTTAAATTAATAATCTAAGTTAACTTCTAATGTCCTATTAATAATGATTACGAATCCTAAGTGTATTTATTGTGACTTGTTACTTGTTAGTTTCTTATCACGTTATAAATGATTTAGGGAATGCGCACATTTTTGCGGGATGATTATAATTAACCTAAAATATTAAACTTAAGTTATTTATTATATATTATTATTTCTTTCTTTTTTTTTAACAGAAACTTTCAAAAATTATTAAAAATAAGTTCGTTTAAAGTTGCGAGCCTCGACCTTTTAGGAAAGAATCGTTTCATGATTCGTTCCGATCTCTTTGTAGAGAAAGGGTCGAGATTTGTTCCCTTAGACCAACGTTTTTAGACACAAAACATTTTGAAAGCTCCCATATGACGTTATAAATTAAATAATGAATGTTCTCTATGTCCCCTAGGGTTTCCCTTTCTTCATATCCTAAATTGACAAGATCACTAATTAACTTATTATATGCCTTTCTTATCTTCTTAGGGTTTGACAATCCGTCGCGAGCTCCTTGGTCTTTGTAATTTAGATCGTGATTGAGTTTATCCATCATTTCTAGAAATGCTTTATCTTCTTGTGAATCAGGTTCTCCGGTTGTAGAATTGACTATTCTAAAGAGTTTACTTATTAGGGATTTTTGTGTGGAAGTGAAGGGGTATTTGGTGAAAGCGAAGATTTGAACAAGCTTAACGTGAAGGTCTTTCCGTTTAGTGAAGAAACGGTGTCAGGTCTTTTGGTGGAATCTTGAAAAACGTCTCGCAATTTTGAGATCAAGTAAGAAGCAGGGTCAACAAAGAATGAAATTTTACCAGGGATGATGATAGGAATCATCGGGTCCCGTTCTACCCAGAACTCAAGTTCATTGATCATTGAAGCAACATTATAATTGATTAATATCATAGATATTGGATGGAAATCCATGTCGGCAAGTGATTCAAAAAGTAGATCCAAACCTGCTATAAACTTTAGTTCTTGGTCTTTGAAATTGGTGGAAGTGCTTTCGCATTCATGATTTGACAGGCGAGATAAGAATTTGAGTTGTTCGTCAAGATTGGTAATCTTTTCTCGTTGTTCATATGAAAAGGGAAAGTCGGAGGAGTCTAATTTCCTAACGAAAGCCCTATAAAGATCTATTCTGCGAGAAGGATTAAAGGATGCGCCCAGGTGGCGTTCTTCAGAATAAGGTTTTTCTGGCTCGACTGATGGAACTTTATCCACCACTCGATAGATGGTGTATTTGTGTTCTTGTGAAAGGAATGGAAAGATGCCGTCATTACGAGAATTTGACAGAGTATTGCCATACACTGACATTTCAGGAATGAGGGTGATTAAGTCACATAATTTCAGAGGTTTTTCTTCGTAATCTTCTTTGGAAGGACTATCGAAGTGGACAGAATTTTGTATTTGAGGCAAATGCAAAGTTGCAAAGTGATCTTCTGGAGATGATGCCAGGTCAGGCAACTGTTCCGTGTCATCAAAGTCCAGGCAATGTTTTGGAATAGAAAGTGAGGTCCTAAATTCTTCTAGGGTTTCGGAGGTTTCTTTAGCTTTACAGGAAGAGGGTGAAAAGAAATCAGATCCTATTTCTCCTACTAAGTAGTTAAAGAATTCCGTATCGTCCATTGCCGTCAATTCATCTTTTGAAATGAGGTAAGAAGTGGGTTTTTGAGTTGTCATTTTGAACTAATAATATCCTAATTAACTAATGCTAAACTAATACTAAGTTAATAATTAATACTAAATTACTCAATTTAACTTCCGAAAGATACCTGGAGAGGTTTCGTTCGGAAGGGTCTCCTAAATACTACTACTTAAGGTGGCTTTAAATTGTACGTTTGTGATTCCCCGGCAGCGGCGCCAAAAACTTGATGGCACCCGAAAGCGTCGGTGTCGTTGATTGTAACTTAATCGGGCACCATCAGGGGTTTTAAAATTTATAATTAGTGGGGCTTAAATTATATGTACTACCTACTCTGGTTAGTAAGCGGTAAGTATAACCTAAGATCGTTCTATGAATCCAAACGTGTGGGTAAATTAAAGTTGGCACTTTCGGTAGGGAAGTATCTAGGATGGAACAAAGTAGGTAGGTTTGGGGGTTAAAGACAAGTAATTAAAATGCAGGAAATTAAAGTACAGGAAAGCAGATAAAGATAAATATGTGATTGTTGAGATTTCGATAATTAATATTTTGGGATGACAGAATAAATAGAGATGATACTAATGTGGCAACCAAACTACTAGGCGTAAACTCTAGAACTCTACCAACTCAATTTCCCATTGGCATGTCACTAGGAACTAGGTTATCATGATTCTGATCGGAGCAATACACAAACTTCCTATACTTATCTAGTTGAAAGATAAGCAACCTATCTTGGTTTTACACCGAGGTTCATGAATCAGTAGCGTATCATCTCATAGGTCCGACCGTTCTTAACTCCTAAAATAGTTTACTGTTCTATTAGAATGCAGATTAATAACTTTGTATGTTTGGACTGCCGATTTTATAAGACTTGGTGTTTTAAGGATTCTAGGTCATTACGACTTTGATCTAATTCCGAAGTCCTGTTATCATTCAAACCAAGCAATAACATACCAAGCAACTCGCAATTCATGGCAATAAATATATCACATACCAAGCAATAACACATATTTAAAATATGGAATACAATAAGTATGATAAAGGTTTAGATATCACCCGGAAATAAATGCGTAGCAGCGTATTATTATGATTGACAACTTGTGTACTCGTACAAAGATGAATCTTCAAACCTCCTAACGTTCGTTCTAGCCTCTATACTAATCCGAAGATTAATTACAATAATCCTAGACTATAAGAGAAATTCTAGAGTGAGAAAGTGGAAATGGATAAGGAGTGTGTGGAAGTATTAGAATGTAGAAGTGTATTCTTGAGTGTGTCTTAAAATGAGACATAGGGGCTGCTATTTATAGGGAAAATATGGCTCACATTAGCATCGCTAGGCTCACATTAGCAAAAGTAGCGAAAGGTGGTGCACCAGGTACGAGCAAGGACAAAAAAGCACAAAAGAGATAGGGTGGTGGAGACCGGCGCCGCCCACCAGCAGGCCGGCGGCGGCTGGCTGCCACCCGCCCCAGTCCATCGTCTTTCGCTGTGTTGCTTAATTCGTGCGTATCTTCGTCGTTATTCGTGTGTTTGCGTTGATTCTTTTTGCGTTGGATTCGTAATTCAAAAACGAAGACTTTGATGTAAAGATATCCCAAAAATATGACCCTTATCTCCAGATGTTGTGTACGAATCATTTGGATTTTCCGGCGGGCGTAGAATCTTCATTCTTTATCCGTTTTTGTTGATTCTTCTTCTGTTGGATTTTGTAATTTGAAAACGAACATCTTGGGTGAGATGGATGTTGATGATGGGCACTTTTTTCTTGAAATCTCATTTTGATGCCTTGAATCTTCAAACGTGTGTGGAATCTTCGTTTTTCATCCGTTTTGCCTGATTTTTATCGTGCAACCTTGTTTTGACCATCTTGGCATAATATCACTGATTTGTATTGGTTTTGAGTTTAAATTGCCAAAAATCGTTCCAGAATGAGAGAGATATCGGTAGTAAAAACATGACTTTTTACGCGATATCACATACCTAAGTAGGAATTGAGTAAATGTATGACCACGTCATATGATAACAAGAAATAAACCCATTTGCCACCTGGCGTAGTGTGTTGCCTCCAGCAACATAAAAGTGTAGTCCCCCAGAACTATAATTGAGTATTTAGCCAAATACTGAGTTAACGACCTCGCGTGAAAGCTCATCGATCCATTAACTGATGCGAATCTCGAGTGTAGCCTCGCGGGTCCGTGAATGAGTGCGGATCACGATCATAAGCTCGCTCATCCGTGTGTTTGTGATTTGTATCGCTTTACCGCGATATCGTTTGGTGCCCACTTCTAACCGTGGTATCGTTTTGTGCCCACTTTACTGTGGCATCGTTTTGTGCCCACTTGGCATCGACTAGATTGCTCGCAAGCAATGTATGAGAGTCAGCAGTACCACGAGATGCCCGACTTGAGTAATTGAGAGCCGACAGTACTACGACATGCCCGATTATAGTAATTGTGTTTGTATGAGTGTATGTATACCAATATACATATGTAGATTGTAGGTATCACCAAGTGCTCGAGATAGAGTACTTGTATCTAAATATATATATATATATATATATATATATAAGTCAGATCACAACTACAAGTAACAGAGTATTAGGCAGCGCATGAAAGTAATTTATTGTATCTAAATATGTATTCACAATACTTAGTTATAAGGTGTAGCACAGTAAGCCTAGGTATGAATAACTCATCACCTAGTTGTTTGGTAATAGAATAAAGAGTTATACTAATGTGCGTTACTAATGTATACTCCTAGCCTCAGACTAGAAAGTATATTGAGGTCTCGGGGAAATGTTCACAAAAGTACAATTCCCATTCTAATACTCATAGAGTGTATTGGCAGTCTTAGTTGCTAAAAGGTCGACTAATCCTATAAAGGTCTAGCTGTCATCCAGTTTAGGTAGAACTAATCAGTTCTAGTTTATTCGATAAGGTTGTCCCGCAACAATACGGTCAAAGTGTAGTGATAACCTAATGAGGTTATAAAATGGTAGTCATTGTTTAAGATCTAGTGAAGTACAATTGTAACCTACCTAGGTTAAGTATTGATATTGTTCTACGACAATATGATGGGTGTAATCCTAAGCATTACACATTTCGTATTACATACCGCAAACCAGATAAGTGTGAATTATAAAAGTTTATCATTATAATTCAAAATATTAGTTGTGCATGTGTCTTACCCCGAAAATAGTAAAACAGTTGAAAGACTGGGACTATGAACTCACCTGAGGAGTTAGTGATCCTAATTTATGCGCGTCGTCCGATGGGTTACCTCCTGGTGTCCTAAACACGTGAGGTTATATGAGTACGAGGTAAATCAGTTTGTCTAAGCGAGTTGTGTAAGTATTCATTTGTCGTTCAGGTTTGGAAACCGTGTACAGGGGTCCGTGGGCAGCGCCCCTGGTAGCGGGGTCCAAGGGGTGGCAACCCCTGGCAGGGTCCAAAGGGCAGAGCCCCTGGCTGGGGTCGAGCTGGAAAATTTTTATTTCTACTACATTGCTTTAGTAAAAACGCACGTGAAATCCAAATTCGGAGTAAAATCGAGTGGCAAAATCTTACTTTCGACACTTAGTGAAAAACATGTGTTTTTAAGGTTGTGAGTTTTGCGACATAAGGACTGTGTCGCTAAAAGGTTCTGCGACACAAGGGTTTGTATCTCCAAGTGCGACATCCGCAATTTAATACGACATAAGGCTTTGTGTCGCAGTGTGCGACAATGGTGTGGTGTGCGACACAAGTATTTGTGTTGCAGTAATGCGACATAGTCTTCGACATCAATCCTGCGACATTAACCTGCGACACAGGCTATGTCGCAGCACCGTTTTTGGTCCTCTGCGACATAACGATCTGCTCGTGAGATTTTTACCCAAAATCAAGATCTAACCTATTTTTGGGCCAAATCTTGTTGATATAATGTTAAAACATGATATATTAAGTATTTCTAACTCGAAATACCAAGAAAAGGGAGTAATTTCTTACGATTTGGAGGTGGAGACCAAAATGATGATGATGAACTTGATGATGAAGGGGATGAAGATGAAGATGATGATGGTGTCATTATTGTTGCCGATCTGTTGTTGTTGTTGTTGTTGATGATGATTCCGAAAATGATGACGGTTGGTGGTGATATGTACAAACCGAGAGAGAGAGAGAGAGAGAGAGAGAGAGAGGGGGGAGAGATGGAGGGATATGGATGTGTGTGTGTGTTTTTGTTTGATAAAAATGAAGAAAAAGGGGTGGGGAGGGGGTGTTTGGGCCGGTTTATAGTAGGGAAAAAGGGAGGGGAGTTTGTCTCCCAAATTGTAGTATTTTTATGCCCGTGTTCGTTTACCTGATCGTATAAAAATGTATTATTTTCGATTCTAAGAATTTATTAATATTCTTTCAAAATATTTTCGAGTGAAAGTATTTTATCCAAATACTATTTTGGAAACTAAAATTTAATAATTTGTTTTCGTGCGGTTTCCGATAACTATAATGCGTTTTTAATTAAAATGACTTACATTCTCAAACGTTTAATATTTTACTCAAATGTATAATGTTAAATCTATATAGTAAAACATTATTTATAAAATTTTCAAATACTTTGTTATAATTGTGTACTAAGTACGAATATTTGAAGTTAAAATTGGGCGCGGAAATTGATCTTTTTAACCGGGTGTCACACCTACTTTTTCAAAAGCACAAATTTTTTATTTTTCTAAAACCCCATCAGTTAAAAGTTCCGCCTCGAAATATTTCATTATCTACTTATTTCTAACCATGCTTGAAATTCGAGTTTGCTTGAGGTCAAGCAAAGTTCTAAGTGTGGGATACTTGATATCTCGTCAAAAGTCACGTTTTTACTACCGATATCTCTCTCATTCCGAAACAACACTTGGCATATAAACTCAGATAATGTACAAATCAATGAAACTTTGCCAAGAAGATCAAAATAAAGTTGCACGAGAAAAATCAAGCAAAACGGATGAAAGACGAAGATTCCACACACGTTTGAAGATTCATGACATCAAAACAAGATTTAGAGACAAAGTACCCATCACCAAGATCCATCTTATCCAAGATGTCTGTTTTCAAAATACGAATCTAATAAAAGAAGAATCAACAAAAACGGATGAAGAATGAAGATTCTACATATGCCGGAAGATTCAAAAGATTTGTATGAGACATCCAAAGATAAGAGACACTTTTCAACGATTTAGTTTCTTCAAAGTACTCATTTTTGAAAAGCGAATCCAACGCAAAAAAAATTGACGAAAACGGACGCATAACAAAGAAGATACGCGCGAATTAAGAAACGGAGCGAAAGACGGCGAACCGGGGCAACAGGCTACCAGCCGCCGCCGTCGGCTGCCATGGTGGCGGCGCCGGCTGCCTATCCCCCATCCCCCGGCTGCTTTTCCGTCCTTTCTCGTACTCGCAGGGTACATGTGCTAGGCCTTTTCCGCAATATTAGGGTTCACGTGCTAGACCTTTTCTCGCTTTAGGGTACATGTGCTAGCAACTTTTCCACCTTTTGCTAACATGTTCCCCTAGTTGCTAAAGTGCACTGGATTTCATCTATAAATAGGAGCCCCCATGGTTCATTTGAAACCACCTTTATGGCTGAATTGAGATCACTGACCGGTAGCAGCTAACTCAATGGCCCGAAGGCTTCTTTCAATCGATCTAGTAGGTAAGAAATAAGATCTTCGTACACACCTTTCCTACACCTTCCATACTTTTCTTTAGACTAATAGTACTCTTTAATTATTAGTTCTACTTTCTCCTTCTATCTTATTATTCCAAATTAATTAAGCTAGTTTAGGAAACTTGTTTAGAATAGAACAAAAGAAAGGAACGCATTGTGTTAATAAATTCAAGTCTATTCTCTCTCGCATTTAATCCTGGTTCTTTCTATCCTTATCTATCTTAATTAATTACGTTCATATTGATTAGCTAGATTTAGTTATTGTCATGATTACAGAGTAGTATACTTGTTGTGTTTTCTTGCGATGTAGTTAGTTAATTATGGGATGATTTATAATTAAATATTAAAGATCTGTAGTATTGCTTTGATCGTCTTATTGCATGTTCTTGTTTGATAGTTGCCTTAGGATGACTATAGTAGTAAAATATAAATGGTCCTAATTATTGTAAAGTAATATGACGGCCCCTATTCGACTGTTACTTGATATAGTATGAGAAACACTTCAAGGTGGAGTACAAATGTATGGAAGTCGAGGAACAACCGAAGGTAGTCATATTATGAAATGGTACAATATTACAAAGTAATATGACGGACCCTATTCGACTGTTATTTGATATAGTACTGGAAACACTTCAAGGTGGAGTACAAATGTATGGAAGTCGAGTAACGACCGAAGGTAGTTATATTACAGAATAATATATAAAATGAGAAACCTAGTTTAATTAACCTTTCTAAATAGACTTTTAAACTTCAAATTAATCTAATCGTCTTTCCACCAATAAACGTGATTACAACACCTTTTTAACGACATCCAATTGAAAGGTAGTCCGTCATCTGTGTCAATATAATTTGTCAAAGGTATGAAACTATGAAACCACAAGGCTACATGGGCGATTATCATAGGACAAGACATGGCCAAGGTTTGAAGCGGCGGAACCACTTTAAGTGAGGAACGTTGTGGATAACTAGGGGATATTGGGTAGTCTTAATCAAGGGATGGTTTAAAGTCATTAATGAACTTTTTAAATAAATGAATCTGTTAAAATGACGAGGAATCATTATATGATTAGGTTATGTCTAGTACCTTAAGATTTTATTACCGTTCATATGAAAGTATTATTAAACCATAATTAAGATTTTGCTTATTATTCTAAATACTTTTTGATGTTACCATAACCTAGCTCCCGGTGTGACATGCTAATGGGATTTTAATTAGTAGGGAATCTAGTGTTTACATCACGAGTATTCAAGAATAATAATTAACAAAAATCTTTCAACACAGTTTCTCCAAACATCATCCCATAACTTAATTAACGAAATCTCAGCAAACACTATCTTTATTTTATCTGCTTTATCTTTTATTTTTATTTCTCTTTTATCTATTTACTTGCCTAAGTTAGTTAATATAAAAACCAAAACTCCCTCACTATTTTATAAACCCTTCAGTAGTTTGAAAGCCCTCATCTGCCATGCCTTAGTTTCAATTCAGTCGGTTTGAAGAACGACTCTAGGTCATACCTACCACTTGCTCACCCTTAGGATTAGCATTGTTAGGGAAAACCAAATTTAAAACACCCACTGATCGCCGTCACCAGTAGCCGGTGCAACGACAAGGGTAAAATCCTTACCGACCGCTGGTGACGCATCAGAAATGTTGAAAGAAGGTACATATTTGGTAACATGAATGTTAATAGAATACGTGCAAGGTGTGGTTTGAAATTCCTTGGTAATATAATGTGATATGTGATCAAAAATTTAATGACTCCTGAGGGAGGATATGTTATGAATATGGTAACATGAAAAGATGAAAGGAATATGAATGTGCTTATGGAATAAGCAAGTTATGATACTTTTTTTAAATTGATTTGGAAGAGGTAGGTCTTCCTGGTCAATTGTAAACAAGTGAAAGATACGTGTAAAGGTAACAGATAAATGTTGAGATTAATGGTGAGAAGATAACATGATTAGAATATTTGTTATCATTATGTGACAAGTTGTTATGTGAAAAGAAGTATGTGTGTCAAAGTGAAATATAAACTTGTCAGAGGCAAAGTTGAAAGTTTATTATTTAATGTTAATTATTTAGGTGGAATTACTTGCTTATGTAAAGTTGATAATGATAAGTAGCAAGTTAATCCTTGTGTGTGTGGTAGTCATACATGTATTGTGATTAGCTATGTATTTGTAAGTAGATATTTGTTCAGATTTTTGTAGAAATCTATATAAAAGTATATGTTTAAGTGTTCAGTTATGTGCAGAGATTCAGTTATGTTTAGATGTCCAGATAAGCTAACTTATGTTAGTTGTACGATCAGATGTTTAGATAAGCTAACTTATGTTAGTTGTATGTTCAGATGTTCAGATAATTGCTAATTTATATTGGCAATAGATTAATGAGTTTAGATAATTTGAAATGTGATAGTAGGTTAATTATGTGTTCAGAGTTTCGAATGACCACAAGTATTGACTTATGTAAGTTATTGTGTTAAGAGTTTTATGTGAATAGATGTATTAAAGTTCGTGTTAGCTGCAGTTTTATGTGTTTAGTTGAAATTTTCATGATTTATTATCGTGCAGATTAAAGTGTTTTATGATTATTCGGATTATATGAAATCAAAGTATAGTTACGCTTGGACCATTATATATTTGTTAGTGATGAATAGAAATGTGAGACTGGTATAATAGAACGACGCTTGGCCAAATTAAGACACACGGGTGATTCATGACTGTTAAATGATGATGGGACTAGTGATGATTAGCTTTGATTGGGAGTAGAAGAGAAGACAGTAAGTGTATAATGTTGTGAAAAATTGATTGATAAAGATGTTTATGAGTTAACTAACTGTCAGATTGAGAACATGTAGGTATGTTATTAGACTTTTTACGGGCACAATTAATGGTCTAAACATATTGATTAGTAATGGTTAATGTGATTAGAATATTGTTGTGATCATGTTGATCATAACTTAAAAGATGGAATTTGTGAAATTTATCATTTGAAAACATTAAAAGCTTAACTGGTTCAATTGGTTGTTAAATGATTAGAAAGTTAGTTTAATGTTGATAATAACTCATATTATTATGATGTTTTGATTATAATCCAAGTAACAAGGCAGGTATGAAATGTTGGATAAAGATGATCATGTAAATATAACACACCTCATTTACTAAACAATTATAATATTGATTTTGACTCAGAAGCGTATATTTAAAACATATAGCATATAAAATGTACATAAATTTGTTTTCAAAACTTGATACCCAACATTTATTCAACCATTACAATAATAATAATACCACTACGAGATGTTTTAAAATTTCATCATTTTCATATCAAAATATATCAGAGTTGACGTTTGATTTTCAAAAATTCCATTCATTCCAACTTCTTGCCCACCCAATAAGAAATCCTTACCCTGCAAGAAGTATTAATGTGGGGGATTAGCTCAAAACTAAGTAAGTAGACATATAATCACTAGTCTAACTTAGCAATAACAAATCTTACAACAAGATAATTGTAAACACGTAATATCAATGAGATAACATCTCAATAACACAATATATATCAATGAGGCTCGGTGGCTCTTGAGATACCATAATACCCGGGTGGCTCTCCAAGAGCACTTACCGTCAATCTGTAAGGCTAATACAAAATAGACCGATAGATTGGTACTAATTTCATACGACCTAATTTCCTGTTAACGATAAGTACTAGGAAATTCCTGTCGTTTTCAATAGTAACCAAACCCAAATTCTATGCTGACCTCAATAATCAATGCACATAGGCAGTATATCACGTGATCACATATTCACACTTATCATGTCAGACAAAACACTCTATTAACAGTATTATTACTATTAAACCATAATCATCATGGCAAACAAAAACAGTAATAATACGTTTACCCGTTGTAACCAAACCTGTCACAACTAAATTACACTGAGGGTTACATATCCACTCACCATATACCTCAGTTGTCCACTCAGTAGTCTAATGTCACTGATTCTTCTCCATATCTAAGAATACATTATAATAATGAGTTAATAACTAGTCCAAAACATATAACTCATTAAATATGATAATATCAAACTACAAATAATCACCTAGTTATAACAACTCATGTTATGAGTACACCATTATCTCAATTCTTGGTATCAACTGTTATCAATAATCAAGTGGTAATTAATTACCATACTACTTCACGAGTAACAAAGTTCAATAATTAGAATCATATTAACAACAATTATCAATTATATACCACTAACACCAGCTTAAAACTTTCATTTATAATTTACTCAATTGTATCAAAATATGATATAGGTGATTTCATCAACTTAATCACATTTCATCATCAATAATCAACTATAATATGATCATTAACAACTACATATCATTAAATTAAGCTTAAGAGCTTTAATTCTTAGAATACATATTAAGTTCATGACTTTCTTCATGAACATATATCAAATTCTACAATTCTAGATTAGGGCTTAGCTTATAATCACGATTCAAATATCAACTAACAAATTTAACATGATTACAATCTTTAATTAATGAATAATCAACTAAGCTAATGACTTTCTTCATAATCCTTATTTAATTTTATCATTTCTATCTTAGGGTGTTACTTATAATCATGAAACAATCATTAACTAGCAACTATATGATCATTACAAGGCTCAATTTCATATTAATCACCCTAATTTAATCATTTCCCCAAAAACCCATTTTCTAGGTTTATGAAAATCAAAGAATTAACACTTACAAGTTGTTTATAATGATGATAAGATGATTCAATCACGTTTTTGAAGCTTAATTCGAAGTTACTTAGCTTCAATTTAACTCCAAGACTTGTTTTGAAAAGTTCCAATCATCACTGTGGTTTGATACGTACGGCCAAACAAGAACAGGAGGAAAAAGGGTATGATTTCATTCAAGAATTTTGATGATTGTTGATGAACTAGGGTTTTGAAACCTTTCTCTCGCTCTCTCGAACTCACTGGAATGATTTTGGATATATACGTATTAAACACATGTATTAGATCATATGTGTACTAGTTTTGTCCCCTTTTAGATCTATTGTCTGGAACTTAAAACCCATTTGTGAGGAAAACTATTTTATTTTACCGTCATCTATATTAATTTAAAAAAGTTAATAATTTATTAGTCACAATAAATTATTTGACTCTTTTCTCATTATTTTCAAACAACACAATAAAACTTTTTTCTGACACATTAAATAATAATTCAAAGTTAGAAAAAGTTAAAATACTACTAGACCCAAAAAGTGGGTGTTACATAAAGGTTAAAGAAATGATAATAATGATTAGTTAAAATTGATCACCGATTGATGCTAAATATGTTGTTACGTGGATATGTTATATGATAGGTGATCAAAAGATGTGACATCCCTAAAGCAAGTGTTAGATCACCTAATCGCCTAAAAAGCTAAGGTGAGTTACATGGGGTTTAAATGGATAACGGTTGTGTGTTCTGGATTGCTTCCAAGCAATAGATTCATACAACAAGGTGAAGTATTGTTTATATCCTATATTGGGATTTATTGTTGAATTCCATATATTGTTGATTATGTAAGGCGTTGCTATGATATGCGATATAAATATGTGTTAAATGGTAAGTGTTGATAGAACGTGTGACGTATGGAAGTAAATAGATGGACATGTGATGTGGTTTCCATTACTTACGCAAGTAAGTAGATGGATATGATTGTGGAGGCAGGAAATGATTTTATCATTGGCTTGGCGGTATCCAAGTAATGACTATGACATTAGCTTGATCATATGTCGATTCTTATGAATTGGTATTGAGGATGTTGTTGAGGATCCTTAACTATGTGGATGATGTTTTAGTATCCATACCACCGAGAGGTATGGTACTAATTGAAAAGGTTTAAGAATGATCTCTACACTTACTTGATGGTTATGTGGTAAAGCAGATACTTATCGTTGATAGTGTTATATGTTGAATGATTGTGCAATTATTCATTTAATTGCCTATGTACTCACCATGCTTAATGCTTACCCCTTTAGTTGTTTTATGTTGTAGGTGCAAACTGGGAAAGACAGCTGCCATTGTGCGAGTTTTCTTACAATAACAGTTATCATATCAGCATTAAGGCTGCACCATTCGATGCACTGTACGGTCGTAAGTGCCGATCACCGATCTGTTGGACCGAAGTGGGAGACAGTCAGCTCACTGGTCCTGAACTCATACACGAAACCACCGAGAAAATTGTCGAAATCCAAAACAGGCTCAAAGCCGCACGTGATCGTCAGAAAAGTTATGCTGACGTGAGACGCAAACCACTCGAGTTCCAAGTTGGGGATCGAGTACTCCTTAAAGTATCGCCTTGGAAAGGCGTGATCCGATTCGGCAAAGGCGGGAAGTTAAATCCCAGATACATTGGGCCTTTTGAGATCCTAGAAAGGATTGGCCCTGTGGCATATCGACTGCAGCTGTTAGTTGAGCTCAGCAGCGTGCACCCTACTTTTCACATCTCTAACCTAAAGAAATGCCTGTCTGATGAGACACTTATCCTCCCACTCGACGAGATTAGCGTCGATGACAAACTTCATTTTGTTGAAGAACCTGCGGAAATCATGGACCGTGACGTCAAACAACTCAAACAGAGTCGTATTCCCATCGTTAAGGTCAGGTGGAATTCGCGGTGTGGTCCGGAATTCACTTGGGAACGGGAAGACCAAATGCGACTCAAGTATCCTCAGTTATTCACTGACTCTACGTCAAACGACACATGGAGATAAATTTCGGGACGAAATTCTCCTAACAGGGGGAGAATGTAACACCCGCTAAATTAGGACTAGTGATTAGTACCTAATCAGTTGTTAATACATGTAATTAGTTGGTTTTAGGCTAATTAATGTACCGATATATATATTGTTGAATATATACGAATATGCGATTTGATTAAATCGTACAAGTTTCAAATCGAACGTAATTCGGTTCAAGTAAATACGGACGTTGGTGAATCAATTTTATTAAATAATATAAAATTATTTAATAACGATATCATACCCAAAATATTATTTTGATAATATTTCAACTACATTTCGCGACTAAGACATTTAACACACAAACAAACGAAATCATTTAAGTTATTAAGTAATTGGTAAAAATACTTCAACAAAAATATTGAATAAACATTTGTATTTTAAAACATATATTTAAACGTATAAAATAATTATTTAACGTTTAAACGAACGCCGCACGGAGCGCGAATACACGGAATTAAAAAGTGGAGACCCACACTCCGGTGGGCCCCCCACCGAATCAGCCACAAAGGGGAGGGACCCCATCCACTCACCCTCACTTTCTCAATTCTCATTCTCTCACTCTCTCTTTCTCTTCCTCTTTTTTTTCTCTCAAAACAAACCCACCACCTCCATCATCCCAAATCGTTAAAACGCACCACCAAACGACCCTAAATCTCGAAACCCATTTGAAGAAAAGTAACCACCGTATCACGATCTACGTTTCCATCTTTTTGGATTCTCGATTCACCACTTTGTAAGTTTCCGAAAAATCCCGACACCTCTCGTTTTCTATTGTTTTCAACTTATAATTGTTTAGTTAAGCTTGAAATGTCCAAATATGAGTTGGGTAAAAGTTTCAGGTCAAACGGAGGCCGGAAAACACCTTTTCGGCTCATTTTCTGGCCAACAGCGCGTTATGTCGCAGAGGCTCCAGGCCACCTGCGACATAAGCCTTTATGTCGCTAAATCAAACCTTATGTCGCATATAGCGATATAAGCCACTATGTAGCACTAATCACGGATGTCGCATATAGCGACATAAATAGTTATGTCGCAGAAATTACGGACGTCGCATATAGCGACACAACAGACTATGTCGCACTTAGCGACACAAAGCCGTATGTCGCACGCTATGTCGCATGAAACAGAACCAAGAAAACACAAATTTTACTAAGTGTCGAGACCTAAAATTTTATCACTCGATTTCACCCAAATTTAAGTCCAGATGCGTTTTTCACCCAAATTTAAGTCCAGATGCGTTTTTCACCAAAGCAATTTAGTAGAAATAAAAATTTCCAAGCTGACCTGGCAGCTCGACCCCAGCCAGGGGCTCTGCCCCTTGGACCCTGCTACCAGGGGCGCTGCCCCCGGACCCCCGTCATTAAGGGCTTCGCCCTTACCCTAGGGTCACGAGTAACGGTATTACATCTAAACTTTCACACAAGGTGTTAAACTTGTATAACATCAGACACGAATGCGACACAACTTCTAAAACACATTGGAACTTACTTTTAGGTATAACACTTCAAAATCATCAAAATAATAATGTGGGATTATTATTACAAACAATCACCAACGGGCCGTACACATTTTCAAACACGTAAACAATCAACCAAATTGTAATCATTTGGACATTCTAGTTGGACAAACAACTAGAAGGTAGTCTTATTAGATGCCTTCACATGTTTTTAACCATCGCGTGTCGTGGACACCCTCAAGTTACAAGTCTTTGGACTTTGATTCTTGGCTAATCAATCTCAGTTTATTTAGATAAACTCTTCAGGCTCAGGTGAGTCTCATGGCCCCTCTTTTTACTGTTTTACTAGGGGTGCGATACATTGCTATGTTTTTAACACGTGAACGCGAGTAGATATTTCAATATACTACATGAGTTATTTTCAACCAATCAAATCAAAGTCCTCCGTCAGTATAGTCTGGTAATACGAAAGTAGCGTGAATATTAGTATATAGTACCATATAGGATTGACCCACCTCGTCCGGGTTAGTTGCGCTAACCTCTGCAACAGACGTACTAATATTTGGGAAAACGAGTGTAGATTAGGCACTCGTGGAGGCACCTCGCTCGGAATTCTCTATATGGGACCCGACCCTCGAGTTAAGCTCAGACTATGCGCTCATGGTTGTATACACTATCAGTATCATTTGCTGGATGCAAATCAACATTTAAATCTTGCGGTTCACACACTATTATTTTATATCTAAACCTGTGAGCTCACCAGCGTTAGCTGACCCATTTTAGCATGTATCACAGGTACTCAGCATTAGATCTGGACTGCCCATCAGGATGCCTATTAGCTCGAGTCTTCATGCAAACTTCAGAGATTTCATTGCACTATTAGATTTTGTATAACTAATTATGTACTTAAATCTCTCATATTACGAACACGAGCTATGTACGAGTTCAAACTGTTGTAAACCTTTTAATATTAATGTATTTTGTTAAAACGACGCATGTAGAGTCGTTTGCTATATATCTGTGTGCTTTGATTATTGATTAGTAACACCCAATTTATGCTTCCACAAAACATTAAATTTGGGGGTGTTACAGATTGGTATCAGAGCCTAAGGTTATAGTGAACTAGGTTGCATTTAGTGGACCTAGACTATGACCGTTAGGCAGTATTCCCTATTAAGTATGATTAGGTTCAGTGACTACATGATATTGGTTTAATTTAACATAGCCTGATCAACTATTTATAATTAAAAGAATATGATGTGAGATCTGAAAGGAATCATGACTGAACAGGATACACTAGTTGACTCTGACCACGAGAGAAACCCTGATTCAAACTTCTCTGTATTAGACACCTTAGGCTATTATGTGATATATGTATATATACATAGATAGGCCTCACTCTCACTCAATATCTTAGGCTATATTATATAGGTATTATATGAATATAGGCCTCACTCTTTCTAACGCTTTGTCTGAGAATGGCAAACACACCACCCAATCCATCACACTCTCAATCCGGGTCGCAGAACCCGCGGGTAGCTAGGAGGAACACCAGGTTGCCTCGAGATGGCCCGTACCCCACTCACTTCCCTCTGCCGACCTTGGCCACTAGGCTGGACCGTCACGAGCAACGACTTCGCACCATGGATGTCACATTGCAAGAAACCAACGAAAACTGGAGACTCACAGCGCTTGAGCGCATCAACCAAGTCTCCGAGGATCACGAAAACACCGTTAGCAACATGAACATACTCCACGACTGGGTAGTGGAATCAGGAGTAGAAGTTGAGCTTTTACGACTCAGGTTGGAACAATGCGAGCAGCGCCTACAAGAGGCCGAAGAGTACTCAAGGATGCTGGTACAATGACTAGCATTGGCAGAAGATAACGCCCGACAAACCAGCAGACTCGCAGTCACTGTGGACCGACTTGTCACACTAATGGAAAGGATCAACTTGCATTAGAACTAGTGTGACTGTCATCTTGAAATCTATATCTGTCTATGTAGGACAATTACTATTCGAACCGGATGTAACAATTCCCGGTATCTTTTGTACTCCCCATATTATGTAATCTTTTGAAAAATCGTATCATGTACCAAACTTGGGTATTTTCAATGAAATATAATTATCACTTTGTATTGTATATTCCATCATATATACCTGTGATATATCAGAATTTCACACAAGAATCTCATTGTCTTTTCTTGATCTTACTCAGCAAAATGCCACCAAAGCGATTCACCTTCAGCGAAACCGAAATCGCCCAACTCATAGCCCAAAGTGTGGCCCAAGCTATGGCTACCCGACAACCCAGTTCGGGCAGCGAAGATACAGCTGCCAACGGGCCTCAATCCAAACCTTGTTCATACAAGGACTTCCTAAGCTGCAAACCCTTGAGCTTCAAGGGAACTGAAGGAGCCATCGGACTAATCAGATGGTTCGAGAAAATGGAGTCCGTCTTCCACATCAGCAAGTGTGCGGAAGAGGACAGAGTCAAATACTCCACCTACACCCTCGAAGATGGTGCGCTCTCATGGTGGAATTCATATGCCCAGTCTGTGGGTATTGATACCGCCTACCTACTTCCTTGGGAAGAACTGGAGATAATGCTTACTGCTAAGTATTGTCCCATCGAACAACTCCAAAAGCTGGAGGAAGAGTTCTGGCACCTAAAAGTGTAGGGAACTGACATTGACGGATATACCGTCAGATTCAAACAGCTTGTCATCCTTCGCCCAGCAATGGTGAGCACCAAACCCTATAAGATCCGAAGGTACATCCGCGGTCTTCCGGAACCTGTCCGGGGGAACGTCGCCTCCTCAAACCAGAACACCATTGATGGTGCTATCCGATTGGACCATGAACTCATGGCCATGAACGAGGACCCAGAACCACCCACTTCTTCCGCCAACCATCTCAAAAGAAAGTGGTCCGACAGCCACAACAATTCCCAAAACAAGAAACCCAACACCATCAAGGCCTACAACTCAACCACCACCGATACCAGACGGGGTTACACAGGGAACAAGCCCTACTATTCCAAGTGCAACCGCCACCATGAAGGTCCCTGTGGTCCCTATTGCAACAACTGCAAGAGGTACGACCACCTCACCAAGGACTGCAGATCCACCGCAAACAACAACTCCAACAACAACACCAGACCACACCGAGCCTGCTATGAATACGGGAACCCTGGGCACTATAGGAATGACTGCCCGAAACTGAAGAACAAGGCCAACAACAACAACAATGCTAAGGGTAGAGCCTTCGTACTCAATTCTGGGGATGCCCGCCAGGACCCGAATGTGGTCACGGGTACGTTCCTCCTGAACAACTTAACTGCTTCTGTTCTATTTGATACTGGTGCCAATAGAAGCTTTATTTCTGATCAGTTTTATCCCCTACTTGATATCGCCCCTGTTGCACTAGATGTTAAGTACATTGTAGAGCTACCGAACGGTAAACTCGTAGAAACCGATAGTGTGATACCTAATTGCACTTTGAACTTAGCCAATGAAACCTTTTCGATAGATCTTATGCTTGTTGAAATTGGAAGTTTCGACGTCATCATTGGTATGGACTGGTTGTCCAAACACCGAGCCGAAATTGTCTCTTATGACAAGATCGTCCGCATCCCTCTCGCCATCTGTAGAACCTTGATCATACAGGGGGAGACCGGTGGGGCGAGACTAAATATCATATCTTGTCTGAAAACCCAAAAATTTCTCAGAAAGGGTTATCCTGTAATCCTCGCGCACGTCACAGAGAAAAAGTCGAAGGAGAAGCGACCTGAGAATGTGCCAATCGTTAGAGACTTTCCCGAAGTCTTTTCGGAAGAACTACCTAGTTTACCTCCACCTAGACAGGTTGAGTTCTCGATCGATCTCGTGCCGGGTGCCGTACCGGTAGCCCGAGCACCATACCGCCTAGCCTCATTCGTACTTCAGGAGCTGTCCACCCAGTTACAAGAACTCCTGGACAGAGGATTTATTAGACCGAGCTCTTCACCTTGGGGAGCTCCGGTCTTATTCATGAAAAAGAAAGACGGTTCTTTCCGAATGTGTATCAACTATCGAGAGTTGAACAAGTTGACCATCAAGAACCGATATCCACTCCCTCGCATCGATGACCTATTTGACCAACTACAAGGGTAGAGTATTTATTCAAAGATCGACCTTCGGTCAGGTTATCATCAACTTCGAGTTCACGACACTGACATCCCGAAAACTGCTTTCCGAACTCGATACGGGCATTATGAATTTCAGATGATGCCCTTCGGTTTAACAAACGCACCGGCTGTATTCATGGATCTTATGAATCGGGTGTGCAAACCGTATCTCGACAAGTTTGTCATCGTCTTTATCGATGACATCCTCATCTATTCGCGCAACGAACGAGAGCATGCGCAACACCTCAAAACCGTCTTAGAACTACTCAAACATGAGGAGTTATATGCCAAGTTCTTCAAGTGTGAGTTCTGGATACAATCCGTTCAATTCCTTGGACATGTTGTTAATAGTCAAGGAATTCACGTTGACCCATCGAAAATCGAGGCTATCAAAGACTGGCAAGCGCCAACTACTCCAACTGAGGTACGCCAATTTCTAGGATTGGCCGGTTATTATCGTCGGTTCATCGAAAATTTCTCCAAAATAGCTCAACCACTCACGACACTGACTCAAAAGGAAAAGAAATTCTATTGGACTGACAAACAAGAGTCAGCATTCCAGCTACTAAAACTCAAGCTTTGCAGTGCTCCTATTCTATCTTTACCCGAAGGCACCGACGACTTCGTGGTATACTGCGATGCTTCCCACCAAGGTCTCGATTGCGTGTTGATGCAACGAGACAAGGTCATTGCTTACGCTTCCCGACAACTCAAAGTTCATGAGAAGAACTACACGACTCATGACCTCGAGCTAGGGGCCGTGGTGTTCGCCCTCAAAATCTGGAGACACTACCTCTATGGTACCCGAAGTACCATGTTCACCGATCATAAAAGTCTCCAACACATCTTTGATCAAAAGGACCTTAATATGCGACAACGTCGTTGGGTCGAGTTGCTCACCGATTATGACTGCGAAATCAAATACCACCCAGGCAAGGCAAATGTGGTCGCCGATGCCCTCAGTCGAAAGGAACGGCCGAAACCACTTCGAGTTTGAGCCCTCAATATGACCATTCATAATAATCTCACCATTCAGATTCACACTGCTCAACTCGAAGCTCTGAAACCCGATAACATAAAAAACAAAGCCTTACGAGGCATTGATAAACAATTCGAAATCAAACCTAATGGTGTTAGGTACTTCTCAAATCGAATCTGGTTGCCTAGTTTTGAGAACCTGCGAGACTTGGTGATGGATGAAGCTCACAAGTCTAAATATTCTATCCATCCGGGAACTGACAAAATGTATCACGGCATCAAGGAATTCAATTGGTGGCTGAACATGAAAGCCGAAATCGCCACATATGTCAGCAAGTGCCTTACTTGCTCGAAAGTCAAAACCGAACATCAAAAACCTTCTGGTTTACTCCAACAACCCAACATTCCGGAATGGAAATGGGAACAAATCGCCATGGATTTCATAACCAAACTACCCAAGTCTTCGAGCGGTTGCGATACCATTTGGGTGATCGTTGACCGACTCACCAAATTTGCTCATTTCCAGGAAATCAAGGAAACCGATAGAATGGAACGCCTCTCACAAATCTACGTCAAAGAAATTGTTTCTCGACACGGTGTCCCAACCTCAATTATCTCTGACAGGGATGCTCGTTTCACATCTCAATTTTGGCAATCACGCCAAAAATCGTTGGGTACCCGGCTTGATATGAGTACCGCATACCATCCTCAAACCGATGGCCAAAGTGAACGAACTATTCAGACACTAGAAGACATGCTACGAGCCTGCGTAGTTGACTTCGGTGCAAACTGAGAAAGACACCTGCCATTGTGCGAGTTTTCCTACAATAACAGTTATCATACCAGCATTAAGGCTGCACCATTCGAGGCATTGTATGATCGTAAGTGCCGATCACCGATCTGTTGGACCGAAGTGGGAGACAGTCAACTCACTGGTCCTGAACTCATACACGAAACCACCGAGAAAATTGTCGAAATCCAAAACAGGCTCAAAGCCGCACGTGATCGTCAGAAAAGTTATGCTGACGTGAGACGCAAACCACTTGAGTTCCAAGTTGGGGATCGAGTACTCCTTAAAGTATCGCCTTGGAAAGGCGTGATCTGATTCGGCAAAGGCGGGAAGTTAAATCCCAGATACATTGGGCCTTTTGAGATCCTAGAAAGGATTGGCCCTGTGGCATATCGACTGCAGCTGTCAGTTGAGCTCAGCAGCGTGCACCCTACTTTTCACATCTCTAACCTAAAGAAATGCCTATCTGATGAGACACTTATCCTCCCACTCGACGAGATTAGCGTCGATGACAAACTTCATTTTGTTGAAGAACCTGCGGAAATCATGGACCGTGACGTCAAACAACTCAAACAGAGTCGTATTCCCATCGTTAAGGTCAGGTGGAATTCGCGGTGTGGTCCAGAATTCACTTGGGAACGGGAAGACCAAATGCGACTCAAGTATCCTCAGTTATTCACTGACTCTACGTCAAACGACACATGGAGATAAATTTCGGGACGAAATTCTCCTAACAGGGGGAGAATGTAACACCCGCTAAATTAGGACTAGTGATTAGTACCTAATCAGTTGTTAATACATGTAATTAGTTGGTTTTAGGCTAATCAATGTACCGATATATATATTGTTCAATATATACGAATATGTGATTTCATTAAATAGTACAAGTTTTAAATCGAATGTAATTCGGTTCAAATAAATACGGACGTTGGTGAATCAATTTTATTAAATAATATAAAATTATTTAATAACGATATCATACCCAAAATATTATTTTGATAATATTTCAACTACATTTCGCATCGAATAATAAACGTCAACGCGACTTAGACATTTAACACACAAACAAACGAAATCATTTAAGTTATTAAGTAATTGGTAAAATACTTCAACAAAAATATTGAATAAACATTTGTATTTTAAAACATATATTTAAACGTATAAAATAATTATTTTACGTTTAAACGAACGCCGCACGGAGCGCGAATACACGGAATTAAAAAGTGGAGACCCACACTCCGGTGGGCCCCCCACCGAATCAGCCACAAAGGGGAGGGACCCCATCCACTCACCCTCACTTTCTCAATTCTCATTCACTCTCTCTCTTTTCTCTTCCTCTTTTTTTTCTCTCAAAACAAACCCACCACCTCTATCATCCCAAATCGTTAAAACGCACCACCAAACGACCCTAAATCTCGAAACCCATTTGAAGAAAAGTAACCACCGCATCACGATCTACGTTTCCATCTTTTTGGATTCTCGATTCACCACTTTGTAAGTTTCCGACAAATCCCGACACCTCTCGTTTTCTATTGTTTTCAACTTATAATTGCTTAGTTAAGCTTAAAATGTCCAAATATGAGTTGGGTAAAAGTTTCAGGTCAAACGGAGGCCGAAAAACACCTTTTCGGCTCATTTTCCGGCCAACGGCGCGTTATGTCGCAGAGGCTCCAGGCCACCTGCGACATAAGCCTTTATGTCGCTAAATCAGACCTTATGTCGCATATAGCGACATAAGCCACTATGTCGCACTAATCACGGATGTCGCATATAGCGACATAAATAGTTATGTCGCAGAAATTACGGACGTCGCATATAGCGACACAACAGACTATGTCGCACTTAGCGACACAAAGCCGTATGTCGCACGCTATGTCCCATGAAACAGAACCAAGAAAATACAAATTTTACTAAGTGTCGAGACCTAAAATTTTATCACTCGATTTCACCCAAATTCAAGTCCAGATGCGTTTTTCACCAAAGCAATTTAGTAGAAATAAAAATTTCCAACAGGCCGTACACATTTTCAAACACCTTGGAACTTACTTGTATAACATCAAACACGAATGTGACACAACTTCTAAAACACATTGGAACTTACTTTTAGGTATAACACTTCAAAATCATTAAAATAATAATGTGGGATTATTATTACAAACAATCACCAACGGGCCGTACACATTTTCAATCACCTAAACAATCAACCAAATTGTAATCATTTGGACATTCTAGTTGGACAAACAACTAAAAGGTAGTCTTATTAGATGCCTTCACATGTTTATAACCATCGCGTGTCGTGGACACCCTTAGGTTACAAGTCTTTGGACTTCGATTCTTGGCTAGTCAATCTCAGTTTATTTAGATAAACTCTTCAGGCTCAGGTGAGTCTCACGGTCCCTCTTTTTACTGTTTTACTAGGGGTGTGATACATTGCTCTGTTTTTAACACGTGACCGCGAGTACATATTTCAATATACTACATGAGTTATTTTCAACTAATCAAATCAAAGTCCTCCGTCACTATAGTCTGGTAATACGAAAGTAGCGTGAATATTAGTATATGGTACCATATAGGATTGACCCACCTTATCCGGGTTAGTCGCGCTAACCTCTGCAACGGACGTACTAATATTTGGGAATTCGAGTGTAGATTAGGCACTCGTGGAGGCACCTCGCTCGGAATTCTCTATGTGGGACCCGACCCTCGGGTTAAGCTCAGACTATGCGCTCATGGTTGTATACACTATCAGTATCATTTGCTGGATGCAAATCAACATTTAAATCTTGCGGTTCACACACTATTATTTGATATCTAAACGTGTGAGCTCACCAGCGTTAGCTGACCCATTTTAGCATGTATCACAGGTACTCAGCAAGTAGATCTGGACTGCCCATCAGGATGCCTATTAGCTCGAGTCTTCATGCAAACTTCAGAGATTTCATTGCATTATTAGATTTTGTATAACTAATTATGTACTTAAATCTCTCATATTACGAACACGAGCTATGTACGAGTTCAAACTATTGTAAACCTTTTAATATTAATGTATTTTGTTAAAACGACGCATGTAGAGTCAAAAATGAATATATTTTGGGTAGACGTTTGAATTCTTTGTTAACACGAATTTCAAAAAAGTGTAAAAAGGGAAATCTCTATTATGGTATAGTGGAGGTGTCTGTAAAATTTCAGGTCTTAATGCTTAACGAGTTAACAGTTATGTACAATTGAAATTGAGTTTAAAATATGAGTGTTGATACATCTATGTGTGTCTGTCAGTTGGTCTCAGTCTGTACTAGTGTCGATATTGTAATTACATATTAAACTGTTTTAGATCTAGTTTAATTACAATTTTTGTAATCATGCGACACAAGCATTGTGTCGCAGTGTCATTCTATGCGACACAAGAATTGTGTCGCAGAGTCATTGTGTGCGACACAAGAATTGTGTCGCAGAGACATTCCATGCGACACAAGGACTGTGTCGCAGGATGTCTAGATCAGACTATATATAGAGCTCAACAGCCTGTATTTTAGTTACCACTACACACACACATAACCTACTGTCCAGAGAGAAAATTACATTTGTAAGGTTATTTTGTTCCTTGTGTGTTTTGTCAAAGTGTATGTTTACTTGTTGATAATATATATACACTTACATCTTTGTGTTGTGGTGATATTTAGCTTGAATCTTGCTTATCTTGTTGTGTTTAATTTCCGCATTTACACACAAGCAAACTACTCGTTTAGGTCCGAATAGTTGGAACCTACAATTGGTATCAGAGCCACATACTCTTGAGTTGTGGTTGCGAGTTAGTTTTTGCAAGATTTTAGTCCAAATATTGATATTTTTATCTTGTGTGTTCTTGGTGTTCTTGGTCAAAAAAGGGCATACTTGAGCTTATTTTGGTGTTTAATTCTCAAGTGTTTGTGTTTGTCAAGCCTTGGAATTTGTTTAAACAAAAGTTGGTGAACTTTTTGATTAAAAATTGGTATTCTAACTGCAGAAAAGCATGGTGTATTTGTTTATTATTTGTGTTGAAAGTTGAAATTTTTTGTGGGCTCTAGGTTGTCTGCACGCGTGTCTTTGCGACACAAGCACTGTGTCGTAACCACTGTTCATACGACACAACTATACGACATTAACTTGTCTACGACATAGTGTGCGACATAACGTGAGACATAAGCCTACGACACAATCTTCTTTGACCTTAACTGGTCTGCGACACAAGTTGCGACATAACATACGACATTACTGTTGTGTCGCATTTTTGTCTTCTGTCTGATTAAGCTCTGCGACATATCTCTTGTGTCGTATTGATCTTCTGCGACACAACCATTGTGTCGCATCCTCCCAGACTTAGACAAAAATTTCAGCTTGTTTGTAGGATTTTTTTTTTCTAACTTGTCTTGCAGATTTTCAACATGTCTCTTCAAAGTGTTGATGCAGTTCTACAACATAATGCTACAATCGGTAGTGCAAATAAACCTCCTTATTTTGCACCAGGGATGGAATATCGAGCTTGGAAACAACGTTTTATATCTTTTGTTTTATTCACTGATCCTGTCATGGAATTGGCTCTTCTTGAAAGATATGAAGCACCGGTTGCTCTTGGAGAACACATGGGTGTTCCTCCACCCAAGCCCATTCGTTCATACACTCCCGAAGAACGAAAAGCTTGGGAAATTGAACGCAAAACTCATTCTGCTATCACTATGTCACTTCCAACTGACGTTTTGGATATGTTTCCACAAACAATCGCTTATGATCTTTGGATTGCAATTGAGAAGAGATTTAGTGGGAATTCAGAGTTCATCGAGAGCAAACTGGAATTAGTTAAAACTCAGTTTGATTATTTCTATATCCAGAAGAATGAGACGGTCAGAAATATGCTTTGTAGATTTACACGTACTGTAAACGAATTACAAGCTGGAGGATATAATCTAAAAAATTCTGAGATCAACAAGAAGGCTTTGGCTGCTCTTCCTCCAAGTTGGGAAACGCGAGTTTTGCTGTTGGAAAATGATCCTAAGACTATGCAATTGTCTTTAGATGATCTTGTTGGAAAGCTTGAAGCTGGAGCTTTGGATATTCAAAAAAAGGAAACAAGATCCACTGCTCGTACATCAGAATCAAGTAATGGTGGAATCGCTTTCATCTCATCTGAGACTAATTCTCAGAGATCTTCTTCTTACAGTAATCCTGCTGTAGGAACATTTTCATCCCTCCCAACTTATACTGCTTCTTCAAGTAAACCTTGTTCATCATCGTCTGTTCCTTCCTCTGCCACCACAGATGAGCATGCTGCAATGTTCACTGCTTTTCTGTCATCTTATGAAGACTTTCTCTCTAAGAGAGTCAGTACCTTAGAACTGACTGCTGAAGATTTCAATCAGGTTGATCCAGATGAGTTAGAAAGAATAAACATTAGATGGAATATGGCTATGCTGACTCACAGAGCCAAGAACTATCTAAGAAGAACTGGAAAGAGATCTCTTGAAGATGCAGCTGACCGAACACCAATGGGATTCGACAAAAGCAAAATCAAATGTTATAAGTGTCAGAATCTTGGACACTTCGCCCGAGAATGTGAGAAAGGACGACAGCCTGCCACTGGTTTCACAAAGCCATCTGTTGCTCCAAAACAGATTGAGAACTCTACTGCTAAGGCTGCATTATTGATTGAAGATGGTGATGCTTATGATTTCTCTGCTCATGAGGCTCAAGAGCAATGCTTCATGGCCATCAACAATGAGGTACAATTTGCATCGTTTTCCTGTGATTCTTGCATTAGTTTAACTGGTAAAGTAAATGGGCTTATGGAACATAATAACAACTTGAAGTCTGATATCTTGAACTTGATGGAGGCAAACAAAGTTTTGAAAAATAATGAGAAACATTTTGAAAGTAACATTAATCAATTTATAGAAGATAAAAAGGAGTTAAAAGCTCTTATTTTCAGTAATCAAGATGAAATTGACAGTTACTTAAAGATGATTGCTCATTTAAAAAAAGAATTGGCTGCCTCCCAAGCCGAAGTTGTTGATTACAAACGAAAACTCAAGAATATCAACACTTCTTCCATGGTATTTACCGAGATTCTGCAGACAGGTAGATCTAACACCAAAGACAAGTCCGGTTTGGGTTATCATAATCAACCGCCTCCATCTTTAGATGTAAACTTGTGTAGACCATCTAAGGATGAAATTAAAGACTTTGTGCCCACTACTTTAGTAGATATAACGCCTGTTGAATTGCCAGTTAATGAATCTGTTGTTAAGAAAGTAGAGATGCCTGTAGTTGAATCTATTAGTTTGCCTGCCGTTAAGCTACCTGAATCTGATCAAGCTGATATAGAGGTCAGACATGATAGAAAGAGAACTAAAATAATCAAGGCTAAACCAGTGAAGCCTTTTGAGCCTGTTAAGTTTGTATCCTCAGGAACTGTCAAGTTCACCCCATTTGGTAGTTTTCAGCCTGCTCCCTTACAAACTATTGAAGAAGAGGTTGAGAGTGTGGATATTCCTTGTAAGTGTGTGTCTCAATGTGAAAAGAAAAATATTAAGCCTGAACATCACACCATTAATTCTAGGTTAACTGATGAAAGTTTTCAAAGACATGCTAAGACTCAGGCTGAATTTAAAAGAAAAGTTTTAAGAATATTAATGACAAATCAATCAAAAATTCTGTTAAATCTTCTGTTTCACAGTCTGAGACATCCACTTTCACATGCTCACATAAGGTGTCTACCTCACCTCAATTTCTAGACTGTGACGACCAAACCTTTAGGGAAAGACGATCA
The DNA here is from genome assembly GCA_963422505.1 of Pseudognaphalium luteoalbum. NCBI lineage: Eukaryota > Viridiplantae > Streptophyta > Magnoliopsida > Asterales > Asteraceae > Pseudognaphalium > Pseudognaphalium luteoalbum. The sequence continues at coordinate 46,176,848 of OY730194.1, forward strand.
TGTTTCTACTGCAAGAAACAGGGTCACCTGATTAATCAATGTCCGTTGCTTTTGAGAAAGAAGTTATCAAAAGGTGTCTCCAAAAATTCCACTGGTAAATTATTTTCAAAGAAGGATTCACTTGCTCAAACCTCTTTCCCAAAAGTTAATGTTGTTAGGCCCAGTAAACCACCGGTTAAAAGGCCTAACATTGTTAACAAGCAACCCTATACTGTACCTGTGAAAGTTTGGAGACCAAAAGAGTCATCAAATGACTCATCATCAAGTAATACTGCATCAAAAAATACTTCTGATCTCTTGAAGAACAAAGTTTTAACTGATGTAGTTATTATTGATGAGATCTCCGGAGTACCCAAGTCTGTAAAGGCCTGGGTCTCCATTTCTAACTAACTCTCTCCTCATGTCGTGCTGTAGCAGTCAGATCATGTACAAAGCAGTAAATGGTATGTGGATAGCGGCTGCTCACGGCACATGACTGGTGACATGTCTCTTTTGTCAAATGTTAAACCATATCGAGGAGGACACGTTGCTTTTGCGGGAGACACAGGTGGTAACATAACTGGTCAGGGTACTCTTTCTAATGGGCAAGTAACTTTTGATAAAGTGAATTATGTCGAGGAACTGCAACACAATTTAATCAGTGTTTCTCAAGTCTGCGACAAGAAGTTCACTACTGCCTTTACAGATGTTGAATGCTTAATTTTGAAGCCGGGATTTGTCATTCCCGAGGAATGGGTGTTGCTGAGAGCACCTCGTGTACGCAACTCGTACATTTTGGATATGCATACTGTGGTTACCAAGGAGCATACTTGTTTGTTATCAAAAGCATCTTCTAAAGATTCACTGCTTTGGCACAGACGAATGGGACATATTCATTTTCGGAGAATGAATTATCTTATTAATAATGATCTTGTGTTAGGTGTGCCTAAAAAGTCATTTGTAATAGATGATGAATGCATTTCCTGTCTCAAAGGGAAACAACACAAGAAGTTCCATAAGTCTAAGCAGGTGAACTCTATTGAATCTCCATTGGAGTTGCTTCACATGGATTTGTTTGGTCCTGTGAATAAGAAAAGTTTTGGAGGAAAGTCATATTGTCTAGTCGTTACTGATGATTACTCAAGATTTTCCTGGGTATATTTCTTGGCGGGAAAGGATGAAACGCCTGATACTCTAACTTATCTGTTCGACAGATTGGAAAATCTGTGTAATCTGAAAATTAAGAAACTTCGCAGCGATAATGGGACAGAATTCAAGAACAGAACCTTGGAAATGTATTGTCTTCGAAAGGGAATCTTTCATCAGTTTAGTGTTGCTCGTACTCCTCAGCAAAATGGAGTAGCCGAACGTAAAAATAGGACAATTATTGAGACAGCAAGAACCATGTTGTCTGACGCGCATCTGCCTACTACTTTTTGGGCAGAAGCTGTTAACACTGCCTGCTATGTGTTAAATCGGGTCTCCATGGTTAAAAAGCGAAACAAAACATGTTATGAATTGCTGAATAATCGCAAACCAAACTTGAAGTTTCTTGAACCTTTCGGGTGTCCTTGCACCATCTTAATTACCAAGGACTCCGTAGGCAAATTTGATGAAAAGGTGGTCGAGGGTCTATTTTTGGGATATTCTGTGAACTCGCCAAATAAAAGAGTTTTCAACAAGTCTACTGGGAGAATAGAGGAACATTTTGAAGTAAGATTCATGAAGTATACTGATTCTCCAAAGGGTAAGGGACCGGAATCCTTGTTTGAGTATGACAAATTGGTAGATTCTTTTAATCTTCCCAAATTTAGTGAAGAAGATCAGGTGGTATCTTTACTTCATGGTTTAGATCTTTCTTCTGAAGTCTCTACTTCAACCTCTTGTGTTACACCACCTGAGAATATTGTCAATGTTGATATTCCCTCCGACGCTGATCAGACGGCTACTGAATCCAATCCTGTGACTGAAACTGATATCATCTTACCAGTTGACCACGAAAGTTGTGCCACTGATCATTCAGTTGATATTGAACATTCAGAAGCAGCTCCTTCTAATCTGGATTCGATCATTGTGCCTGATCCGATTCCTCAGCTTCGAATTCATTCTTCCCAACCCACTGATAACATCATTGGTGAACTTCAACAAGGCGTTTTAACTAGAGGTCAAGTAGCTGCTAATGAATCTCGTGAAGAATCTTCATCTGCCTCTTTTGCATGTATTGAAGAAGAAATAGAAGAATGTTTCTTATCCCAGCTTGAACCGAAGAAAATTTCTGAAGCTTTGAAAGACCCATACTGGGTTGAGGCTATGCAGGAGGAATTAAATCAATTCAAGAAGCTTGATGTCTGGAGTTTAGTTCCTTTACCCAAGATGTCGATCCAATTGGAACTCGCTGGGTATACCGTGTGAAAAAGGATGACAGAGGCGTAGTTATTCGAAATAAGGCACGGTTGGTGGTTCAAGGTTTTACTCAAATCGAGGGTTTGGACTATGATGATGTGTTTGCTCCAGTTGCAAGGTTGGAATCTATTCGCATCTTTCTGGCTTTTGCAACATTTAAAGGTTTTCGAGTTTATCAACTCGATGTCAAGAGCGCATTTCTATACGGAGAGGTTCTGAAGGATGTGTATGTCCAGCAACCTCCAGGTTTTGAAGATCCTATTCATCCTGATTATGTTTGCAAGTTAGGCAAAGCTTTATATGGTCTTCATCAAGCTCCCAGAGCTTGGTATGCGAGGTTGGCAAATCATCTAACGAAAAATGGCTTTTCCCGAGGTCACATTGACAGCACTCTCTTCATTAAAAGGGATGGAAAAGATTTGCTGCTGGTACAGGTTTACGTGGACGACATTATATTTGGTTCAACTAATGATTCTTTGTGCAGGGATTTCGAGAAAATTATGAAGTCCGAGTTTGAGATGAGTGCCATGGGAGAACTCAAATTCTTTCTGGGTGTACAGGTTGAGCAGTCTGATATAGGACTCTACATTCATCAGTCCAAATATGTCAATGACATGTTGACTCGGTATGAGCTCCATGACTGTAAACCATATGGTACTCCTATTGAAACTGATCACAAACTCGGGCCTGCTGAACACGAAGAAGACTGCAAGGAGCGAGATTATCGTTCTATGATAGGATCGTTGATGTATCTTACTGCATCAAGACCAGATATTGTGTTTGCTGTGTCTATTTGTTCCAGGTATCAAGCGAAGCCCAAAGTTTCTCACATGAAGGCTGTAAAGAGAATATTTGGTTACCTCAAATATAGACCATCACTTGGTCTATGGTACTCAAATGAGAAAGATTTCTCTCTCTCAGCCTATTCTGATTCTGATTATGGCGGCTGCAATTCGGATAAGAAGTCAACTACAGGAGGTTGCCAATATCTCGGTTCAAGATTGGTGTCTTGGCAGTGTAAAAAGCAAACAACAGTCTCCACCTCAACTGCGGAAGCTGAATACATTGCTGCTGCAAGTTGTTGCTCACAGATTCTGTGGATACAACACCAATTGCGCGATTATGGGTTACTTCTTACTTTGACTCCAATTCATATTGATAACACTGCTGCTATATCTATTATTCGCAATCCTGTTCAACACTCTAAGACCAAGCACATAGAGATTAGGTTTCACTTCATAAGAGATTGCTATGAGAAACACTTGATAGACCTTATTCACATAGATACCCTCATGCAAAAGGCCGACCTTTTCACCAAAGCATTTTCGCGTGCTCATTTCAACGAACTTGTAGATATGATAGGGATGATTTCCCTTGATCTCAAGAAATGATTTGTGACTAGTTTTATGTCCAGTATCTTAAAAAAAAAAAAAAAAAAAAAAAAAAATTCGCAACAGCCACTCTTTATACTTTGTAGTATTAAAGAAATGCAAGGTTGCTACATTTTTAAAATAGACGTTGAAGTTGTGTCTGTAAACAACTTGGGATATGATAGTACATTGAGTGACATGCAATGAAAATGGAAACTTTAAGGTTTATCCTGGATGTGTCAGTAGATTTATTTGACATATTAAAATCAGTTTTTATAAACATTGTCTTCATCATACGATGTATTAGTAGGCATGTTATACAAAAATCTTTGAGAATTATTAAGAAGCCTAAATGATAATTGTACATTTCAAGTGGTTCAACATCATTGGATGTATGACACAAGTCTTAATTTCTCACTTAGACTAGACATGTCTTTCATGAAAGAAGTTTATTTGATGTCATCTGGGGGTATATATTGACAGTTTCCTCTGTTATACGTAAGTATAGACCTGGCCTCTGTTAATATATATTTTAAAATTAAGCAAACGCAAGTTAAAGTACTTGAAAAGTCTTTAAAATTAAGATACCTTACAAGGTCGCCAAAATGGTTTGACCAAGTCCGGTTTTGCTTAAACCTGAATCAAGTTATGTCGCTCTGTTGTACGCAAGTACAGACCTGTCACCGCTGTCTTGATTCTTAAATTTGATTTTCTAATACTCTTTCTGTAAACGAAAACATGTTCTACTTCTTAAGTTAAGATGTATATCTATGGTGGTGACCACAACGAAATGAACATACCAATAATAATAAGAGATCTCTCAGATGTGAGTATAACATGTTTAAGAGGTCAAATATACTAATAATCGTTTTGAAATAATTTTTATAAAATGTGTTTCTAGTACGTCAAGTAAATTTAAAGAGGACAAATATACTGATGATCGAAATAACACTTACTATTCCTAATTATTGAATGTTATTTCGATATGATCCCTAACCAGAATAATCACAACTCCGTCACCAAAAAGATTCTATAGATTTTACGCTTTCAGTTGACCTTGTGTCTATTTCTTTTGTTTATGTTTAGTTTTATCTTTTTAATTTTATTTAAATTGTATTTTTTCTTCATTTTCATTTTTATTTAAGTCACAAATCATCTTCGGTGCGAAAATCCTTAAATCGAAAACAAAAATCGGGCTCGTAATCAAATTTTATGTCGTTAAAATCTGCCTTGTTTTCTGTGCGACACAAGCATTGTGTCGTATTCCATTTATGCGACACAAGAATTGTGTCGTACATAGTGTCGTATCCCTTCTTTACGACACAACAGTTGTGTCGTATATTATGTCGTATGCATGTCGGGGTTAACTATTCACTACATGTGACATAATCATTTACGTTTTCTAAACTTTTCACGACACAAGTATACGACACAAACGCGATTCTGCGACATAACTGAGATTCTGCGACACAGTCGCTTTCTCGATCGAGCTCGTGATTTCGAGACGTTTTCACCGCGATTCATTGCTTGATTCTTGTTCTTCATCACTTCGTGCATCTTTAGGTATGATCTATTCACGATTTCATCCAATATTGTGCCTGTAATCGAGTCGTGCCCTATTACGGTTTTAGGGATACGGTTTTTTGCCCAAATTAGTTAGGGTTTAGGGGTTATTAGGGTTAGCAAACTTGATAATACTGATCCCCTATTGTATGCGAACCCTAGGGTATATGTAGATTTCAAAACCCCTAATTTTCTTCGTTGACAGAATCTGGGTTTACGTTGATGTTCATCTTTGCGACATAACATACGACATAGTTGCTATGTCGTATTGATTATTTGTTATGTCGCATAGATTCGTTCGTTTTATGTCGTATTGATCTTAACTGCTTATGTCGTATTTTCTACGACATAACATACGACACAAGCCTTATGTCGTACCTTATGTCGCATCTGAGATTAATTTCTCAAATAATGCTAAATGCAAGGGAAACTCTGTCCGTGTGACAAGTGTCATGCGACACAACGCTTATGTCGTATTGCCCTTCTACGACATAACTCTTATGTCGTATAGGTATTTTGCGACACAACTGCTGTGTCGCACACCTTTCTGTGAATTTAAACGCGACTTATTTTTTTTGTACTAATGCTAACGCAGCTCGAGCTTTGTTGTATTACTGTTATTATTTTCAGATATGGCTGATCAACAACCTGCCCAAGCTGCTCCACTTCCTGAGATTGATGTGACGAAGTATTTTTGGGAACCGCGTCACAATATTGTGGCTTTCATGAACACTGCTGTTGAGACGTCGCGTCCATATCGACCCATGATCTCTTTTCTACGGCGGTCTCGGATCCATAAAGCCATCACTGCTGAAACCAGGATTTTGAGGGACCACGTCACTGAGTTTTGGGATAATGTTGTGGTCAACAAAGAGGCACCGGATACTCGCATTATCTCTAGGGTTCGAGGTCAGGAGGTCATCTTTACTGAGCAGCTGATTCGAGATTTCTTTGAGTTTGGAGACAACCCTGATATGCTCACTCAGTTTTCTGCTACGGCCATTGCTCAAGGGATGCAATCGATCGGTTATCAGGATATCCCCGTGGACCAGTACAAGAAAACCTATATGACAAAGGTTTGGCGGTATCTGGCTCACATTGTGATTGTTTGTCTCTCCAGCCGCCGGGCAGGCCTCGAGGGAATGAGTTACGCAACTGTATCAGCTTTTCTTGCGTTAATCTACAACAAGCCCTTCAACTTCTCCGGTTATATCTTCAGAGGGTTTGTCACCAACGCACTAGATACCCGTGAAAAGTGGGCTTTATATCCTCGATTCACTCAGCTACTGCTGAATCATCTTCTTCCGGATCTTCCGGTGAATGCTACCCACACTTTCAAGCAGACGCCGATGAATACCCACATTTACACCACTTGTACTTCTTTTGCCAAGCAGGGTCAGGCACCGGAACGTGAGGTTGCCCTGTTCGGTCATATCATTGATCCAGCTTTTGTTGCACCTCCAGGCGAACAGTTTGTCATTCCAGCACCTCAACCGCCACCTGTTCAGCAACCAGTTCCACCGCCACCAGCTCAACAACCGCAAGTACAACCACCGCCAGTTCAGCAACATCAGGTTTTGCCAGATCCATTGGATCAGGAGTTGATGGAACTCGATCGTGAGATCGATTCGTATCAGGCACCATCTCCACCTCCTGAGTCCTCCAGCCGAGGTAAAAGGCCTCGCGATTCTTCTGCTGCAGACGTTGTGGATCCACGGGTCACACGTCCTCGTACTTCTACGTCTACATCTTCTGAGATTCCAAGAACCGACACTCCGATCACTCCTCATCCGTCGGTTATTCAGGAACTTCTGTCCAGGCTAGACAGGATACAGCACGAAATGGAGGCTCAATCGACGATTTCTCAAGCTCAGGATGCCAGAATCACGCGCTTGGAAAAAGAAAATGAAGAGCTGAGATCGAAGATTTTGTTGCTGGAAACCCCAGCTATTGCTTCGGGGGAGACGTCTGTGCCTGTAATAGAATCAACACCTAGGGTTTCTGATGAAAATGTAACTGCTGAAAATGTAACTGATTCTTCTATTAATGAAACCCCTCTTAGTTTGGATTATATTCTTGAAGTACCAGGGCAACCGAAACCGTTAGCTGTAGATTACACTTTCTGTAATTTAACGTATTTTCAAGCTGCGGTTGACCAAGACGGTGTTGCGCCTGAAGAGCCTTTTGACTTTGAGGCTGCCAACAATGATGATGATATTGACGTTGAGCAAGAAGAGCTGGATCCAGCTGTAGAATTTGTTGGTCGTCCAGCTCATCCACAGGAAGGTGTTGTTGCTTCGGATTCTTCAGATGATGAGTCAGAGCCTGCATACAATTATGTACCAGGATCCACTTCAGGATCGACTTCTCAGGCTGCTCCTGCTCCAGAATCTTCAGAACCTGCTGGACCTGCTCAAGATATACCTGTCCCTGTTCAGGAATCAACAAGGACAACCTATGATGACATTTTCCCACAGGATACACGTGAACATGTTCCTTCTGATAGGGAAATGGCCATCAGGGATGGGTGGTTTATCAAAGGTAAAAATCCCGAACCGGTTCCTGTCACATGCAAAAAATACAGGGTTAGCGGAGATTATACCGGTCTGATAAAGAGTTGGAAAGTGAACAAGGGAAGGCTTATGATCAAAAGACGTGACGGCATTCAATACTTTCGTCGATCATTGAAAAAGCTTAGTACGTTGCCAATGCATGATGTCGTTCGTCTCTCTCAACTTCAGTTGATAAATCCGAAAAAGGACGGAATTGCTAATGCAATTCAAAAGATCATGCGTGCAGAGATTCGAACGAAGAGATATCATTATATCAAGCCAGTGCTAGGTACAAGATATACCTTCAAGAAAAAGGTCGACCCGAAGACGAATCGGCCAATCGTTAGAATTCATTATCCTCCGGCTAAATGTTTGCATGAAATCTCCCTGGAAACAGTTCCATTCAATCTCTTGAAACGTTTTCATTATTGGGAACTGGATGCTCATTCTGGCGAAGCTGTTCTTGTATATGTTCCTGATTCAGTGCCTCAAACTGGATCTACATCTCTGTGGGGTCTTCCTAAAGCAGAATTCAGAATATTTGACCCAATGAGCTTGATAAACTTGTCGAAGGATGATATGAAGAAGCTGTTCGATAGTCGCATTCGCTACAACCCTGACAACGAGTTCAACACGATTTTGGCGAAGCGATTTCAGAAAATTGTCGATATATGCTTCATCTTTGGTGTACACGCAGGAGGAAACTTTCCACCCGGATGGGTTTGAAGACTGAAGCAAATTGAAGAAATTTTGAAGACCAAGCTGAAGACACGGGGGAGTTTGTTGATACATCTATGTGTGTCTGTCAGTTGGTCTCAGTCTGTACTAGTGTCGATATTGTAATTACATATTAAACTGTTTTAGATCTAGTTTAATTACAATTTTTGTAATCATGCGACACAAGCATTGTGTCGCAGTGTCATTCTATGCGACACAAGAATTGTGTCGCAGAGTCATTGTGTGCGACACAAGAATTGTGTCGCAGAGACATTCCATGCGACACAAGGACTGTGTCGCAGGATGTCTAGATCAGACTATATATAGAGCTCAACAGCCTGTATTTTAGTTACCACTACACACACACATAACCTACTGTCCAGAGAGAAAATTACATTTGTAAGGTTATTTTGTTCCTTGTGTGTTTTGTCAAAGTGTATGTTTACTTGTTGATAATATATATACACTTACATCTTTGTGTTGTGGTGATATTTAGCTTGAATCTTGCTTATCTTGTTGTGTTTAATTTCCGCATTTACACACAAGCAAACTACTCGTTTAGGTCCGAATAGTTGGAACCTACAATGAGTTTGCAGGCTTTTGTTCAGGTACAGGGTTCATATGTGATCGCGTGGGTTATGCCCGATCGCGTATATTGCACTAAATTGGTTACAGTCGATTTCTAAGTATTAGTACCCGATCGCATAATGTTAGTATGATCGCGTATAAATGGTTAGTACGCGATCACGTATCTTGAGTACGATCGCGTATGCATGTTTAATATGAGTTCAGTGTTTTAAGTCCAACTCTCTTTGTGCTATGTTATGATAACAAAACTATCATAACAAAACTATCAAGTCATATTTATTATGGGGTATTATAATGAGTTTAAAAAAAGAAAAATTTACAGAGTGTTTCACATCAAGAGGTTTCCTACTTTGGTTAAGATTAAGGAGAACTATGCGATAATATTGAACAAGGTCAAAGAGGTTGAAAATAGACAATTTTCAAAGTCATTAAAACATTTTGTAATCACACAAAATCAGTCTTCATCTTATAAAAACCCGATTAGGAAATCATTTAGTATGACGAGAAGGAGAATAGTTAATTTGAAAAATTATGTGAGAAAGCATTTAACAAGGTCAAAGAGATTTTCAACAGAATGCCATTAGCCCACAACCCCCGCATAATTTTCAAATCAACCATGCTCATTCCCATCATGCTAAATGATTCCTCAATCATTTTTTAGAAGATGAAGACTGATTTTATGTGATTACAAATGTTTTAGAGATTTTGAAACTCCTCAAGTTTTAGCCTCTTTCATCTTGTTCAATAGTATCACATACTTCTCCCAATCCTTAACTAATGTGGGACACCTCTTAATGTTAGCTTTCCCCTGATCACAATATGAAAGAAATGAGCATGAATTCTTGTATAGAGCTTTTATAATGAACTTTGCAATGGTTGCCAATCTAAATCTTGGTGCTCCCTTTATTAATACATCCACCAACAATAATTACTTCTTGAAGGAGCGGTTTAGAGTCATTTTCATCTCTATTGTTGAGTTTCACTTGCTCTTGCATTTTTACTTTGGTCATCATTAGAAAGATCAATGAAATCATCATTCTGTTTGTCTATTTGCTAATGAACATAATGAGTTCTTTTGCCAAAAATCATTTTGCTTAAAAGTGCAACATCTTTCTAATTTGAAAAGAACTTGGGGTTTTAATTAATTTCATTTAATTTGTTTTAAATATGTAATAATCATACTTTGATTTTATGGGAATAGGGAAAGCCAATGACTATTCAGTTCTCTAGGCATATGTATACTTTATGATGATGAACGTTCCTCATACTAATTCTTTATTCTGGAATTAGAAAGGCCAATATCGTTTCCTAAATCACCCGGACCACCATTTCATTCGGCCTAATTGCGAACCTACCATCAATCGAAACGGAATCGAAACGTATTGGAAACATTAAATATCACATCTCACTTTGAAGCGTACCCGATTCAATTATGCCGACTCCTATCGTAATTCGTGGCATATCTAGTGAATGTGGTAACTATGTTTAAAGAAAATGTATAATCACAATAGTGTGTGAGAGAAAAATGACATTATTACCCTTACTTTCGTGAACATTTATTTTAAGGTAAATTGGTAAAGTTAATAAATTACTTTTGGAAGTGGACACTTATCTTTGGAAGGTGGATACTTATTTGAAGATGGATGAGTATATTGTCTTATTATCAAATAGTAGCAAATGTGGTTATATGTCCTTTTTTATAGAGTTAACTGATATTCTCTTTTATTGAATTAATGGAGCTTTTATCTTGGACATATCGAATGTCGGTATGTTTCACTTTTATAATGTGAACCTTGAATGCATAGCATGTATATCTTAAGTAATGTGGTTTCGCTTTAATTCAAAACTTGAGAGGTAATTTTGATTGTTTTTTGTACCACACAAAATCGAGCTGTAACCTAAATTTCAAGTTTTGACCCAGCCTTTTTTATCTTTGAATGCAAGGATGAAAATGGAGTGATGGGAAGATGTTTGTAGCTGGAGCAATTATCACTACACAACACAGCTGCTATATGGAAAACAAACCATTCACCATAATTCATTCTTTCTAGATCTTACCATCATATTATCTGTTTTTTACCTTTTCAGTCAAACTTGATACTTTCCAAATCCACATCAATGTAACAATGTTGTCCTGATAAAAATCTATTAGAAACTTACTTTTGCATATATATTAAGTGTGTCAGGTCTTTAGTATACATATTGTGACACCCCGCAAATTTGAATACAATTAAGTACAGGGAACTCGTGAATTTTACGCTAAATTCCTGACAAAATTTAAAACAAAAGTTTTGATGTGAAATAAGTCTAGCAAGCCCAAAATAATAATACAAAAAGTATTACAAAAGTGGTAATTATCATAATTACAAACAAAATAATATGAATATTTACAGAAGGTTAGCGAAACACGTGTCCGAAAAACATCTTAGAAATGTTCCCAGAATCATTTCGAAATATTATTTAACTAATGTAATATGTGGGAAAAATTTTAAGACGAAATAATATTGTGTTTTAAACACATATTGAGAACGCAGAGCATTTATAATGTACCAATCATACATCAGTCAAAAATAATGAAAATGTCATTAGTCTGATTTTAAATAACGTACCTAGAGAACATCTACAAAATAAAAATATAAAATATTAAATTTTATATTGCACTAATTATACCCGTATCCGAAATTAATGGGCATTTTACACTACGTATGGGAGACACCCAACTCCAATTATTGGAGCTGGGAAGTATAAGCCGACCAAACACCCTCTTCAATCATTTTTCATCATCTTTCTCTATCTCTTTCTCTCGGTTGATCTTCATCAAACAACAACCAACAACAATAACAATAAGATTAAGCAACAGCAGCAAGCATCATTATCATCTTCGTCTTCATCATCATCTTCATCGTAATCCATCATCAACATCACCACGGCTCCACTTTTGATTCATAAGAAAACTCCACTTTTCTTTGAGTTTTCAAGTTTAAACTACTTATATCATCATGTTATATTGTTCCATTAACTAGTTATGTTCAGAAATCGGGTTAAAAATGTGTTTTGAGTGATGATCGGACGAACAGACCTAAAAAACCACCATAGCCGTTCGGCTATACCCCTCTAGCCGATCGGGTGAGGTTCACCAGCCATTCGGCTAAGAAACCATAGCCGATCAGCTATGTACTATGTTCCAGCAAATCATATTTTGTAGATTTGTAGCCCTCTGAGTGACGGTCATTTGGACGCCTGAATCACCTCAATCCGAGTTCGTATGAGGGAGATATGGCCAAAATGGTGCAGCCTCGCCAAATCAGTTTAACAACCAACTTTTATCGTGTGTGTGTGTATATATATATATATATATATATATATATGCGAACACAAACATTTACATACGATATAATACACGTTTTGACAAACTTTGAAATGCGAAACAAACATAATCAAACAAACATTGGGAATTATGTTTTTGAACTATCACCAACGAGTCGTGTACGTATTCAAAACTACAAACTTAAACGAGAAACAAAATTACTTGGATATAATGCGGTTGAACAAAACACTAACATGGATTGTCTGGTACGACATCCACATACTTATACATTTAATCTCATTCGTCTAGGGCGTTAGGAGATTAATGACTAGGAGAACACTTGGTCTTAGACTTTGCTAGCACTCTCGTGTACTTAGCTTACCAGGTGAGTTCATAGCCCCTATTTTCACTGTTTTAATGCTTTTAAAACTTGGGTGAAAAATATAGCAAAGGTTTTTGATGCGGAATTATATTGAAGACCTTTGATTAGTTTGGAAACAAATTAACTAATCTATGTTTAATTGCATTCTAAGTCTTTATTAATATTAGACTTTTGATATTACATAGGTTAAAGCTTCTTTTATTAATTAATCTATGTTTAATTGCATTTTAAGTTTTCATTAATATTAGACTTTTAATATTCCATAGGTTAAAGCTTCTTTTATTTCCCTTTATAAGGATTTTAAGTTGTAATAGAATAAAAGTGGAAAACTTATGTTTTTTTTATAAAAGTTCAAGTTTCTCTCAATATTTTGTTAACAATTGAGTTGAATTATCCTAGCAATGGTATTCATTTAGAATCAACGTTTGTTGGAAGAAATTATTCTTGGGTGTGAGTCCCTAATCACTATTATGTTAGTGATTGTGAATCGTTAACAGTGAGTTAATTGTAGAAGGGGGGGGGGGGGGTTGAATACAATTAAAAACTTTTCCTTTTTGATATAATGTGTTATCTTTGTTTAACAAGTTTTTAACCGTATTAAAGTAACAGCAATATGAACACAAGTATGTATATAAGATAAACAGTTCAGTTGCTGATACACATGTAGCTGAAAGATAAATTCTTTTATTGATAAAATTTATCTCTTGTTGATTGCGGAATAGATTAGCCAAAGCTAATCTAAATCAAACAATACAGCTATTACAAAGGAGATGAGCAGTAGTGGACAAACACGCTAACTTGCTCACTCGCTGAAGTAAACTAGTAGTGGACAAACACGCTACTAGTTCACTTGCTGGTGTTACTTGTATCTTAGACAAACTAGTCACTGACAAACAAGTGACAATACAAGTAATCAACACAAAATGAAGTACAACATACTACGCTATTTATAGACGCTGAAATCCTCAATTTTCCGGATCTGAACGACACGTGTCGCTGCTTGATTGGAGAGGTAGTTGAGATGTGATACATCATGGCATGACATTCTGTCTTGGGAAATATCACCTTGTACCATAGACCAATCAAAAGCTTCCACGTTACTCTTTTCAAGTTTCGAGGAACACGTGTTGTGCCGTAATAACGCCGGATGTTGACTTCTTATTTAATGTGGCATTTAATGCTGCAGTCACTGATAGATATATCAATTCTCCTCATTCTCGATGCGAGCTAACATGCTCTAAAGAATGACTTGAACAACTAATCTTCAGCGACTTCTTTTATTCAGCAGAAGAGAGAACTCAAGAAGACTTGGAGACTCTCGCTGATAGATGAGTATCAGCGACACACATAGTTGAGTCTTTGATCTTTATAAATTCTTCCTCTACTGGTCTAAGATACAAACAGCGACAAGAAAACCTTTAGCAACACTATCTTCAACTTGAATTATACTTCATGTACAGAGAGTAATGCTCTCGCTAATATTGATCAGCGACACACAGAGTTGAGCATAATTCTCCTTCAGTAACTTAGTGAGAGAGAGAGAGAAGATCAGCGAACATAAACATCAGCAACAGGAGCTTGACTTGAATCATTTCTTCTTAGAGAGATCTTCATTAAGTGAGTCAGAGACATGAGAATATAAGACACCAACAGTGACTTCGCTTATCAGCGACCAGTGACTCAACAATCTCCCCCTAAATGGTTTAAGTCAAAGCTCCCTTAGACAAACTGGTTGCAGGAAAAGTTTAGGCTCAATAATCTCCCTTACTCTGTTGATAAGTTGATTGCACAGAGACTTGTTCTTGTAAATTTTTGTAGTTGAAAAGATTTGAGTCTCTGATAGTAGGTAGGTTGCCCAGTGACTTGTACTTGTAGATTTTCTTGTGTAAAGCCTCATTTATATCATAGAATAAATATTTACAGAAGCTAACTATTACAAAATATCTAAGTTATTTATCTCTCCACATCTCCTCCTCTTTCACTATGCCAAGTTCAGCTTCAAGTTCATATTTGTCCTTAGAAGGCAGGTATCTGAATTTTCTGGCTAAGGCTTCATCGAGAATAGCTTTTCTGATCTTTGAATCTGTTGGGAGCATGCTAGCTGACCTGATTAGGTGTATGAGTTGTTCTTGATCAACCTTCTCAAGTTCAGCTTCTCTCTGAAACCTAAGGGCACCATTTAGGTCCCTGTATACCAGACCCTTCTCCCCCTTAGTGACTTCATGACCTTCAAGCTTTGGCACACCAGCAGGGATAGATAGATTTAGCCTTGAAGTGTTGGGGATTCGATAGATGCTACTGGTACCTGACCTATACCTTGGGCTAGGTGGCTGAACAATTTCCTCACCATATATGACAGTATCTTCTGGTCTGAGGAGTTGCAGCGACACCATTTTCTGATAGAGCCTATCAATCTCCTTCAAGACATCAACCTTAGCTGCACTTGTAGAGTGGCTGATAGCAAGCCTTATCTCATTCCATTCTTCTCTGTGCAGCTTGCATACTTGATCAAGTAGCATTGATTGAGTCTCTGAACCTCTTTGTATAAGTAGCTGAGGTTGAGATTGGTTCCTTGACTTTTTCAGTTTAACTTTGGTAATAGGTGCAGGGTTTGATCTCCCTGTCATTCAGGCAGCAAACCTTTTTCAATCTATTTCATCCCATTTCTTATCCACTGCTGTTCTGACAGCTCCCCCTTTCTTTTTAGAGCTCTTGCTAGCTGAAGTTTTCAGTTTTTGTTGCTCTAGCTCACTCTCTTCTATCTCAGCAAGTACCCTGGCAATTGCAGCATCAGACTCTTCTTGATCTTTCTTTTGTTTAAGAAGTCTGGCCCTTTCATTGGCATTTTTAGAGCTCAATTCCAGTAGGTATGCTCTGTCAGCATCTGATTGCTCTTTCAGCAACCTTTTCCTTTCTTGTTCCTCTCTTAACTCAGCCTGAAAGGTTATTTGCATTATCATTTCATGCTCCCTATCCTGTCTTGCCTTTATCTTTCTGGCAACTCTCTGTTCGTTAGTTTCATCAGGACAAGGGGTATCTGAGACTGAGTCAGAGGAAAGGCATGCTGTAGGGGAGGTATCTGAGGTGGTAGTGTTGGAAGGAGTTGCTGTGGAGATTGGTGTTATTGTTGCTGGGGTAGGTGTGGTTATTTGGGTTGTTTGGGTTGTTGTAGTTGTAGTTGCTATAGGTGAGGGCAAGTTTAGGGTTGCTGGTGGAGATGAAGGTACAGCTACCTCAGATATGACAATATGTAATTGAGGGTCACTGACCTGTTATTTCTTTGATGGAGGAGTAGATGCAGGAGAGGTGTCACTGGTCCTTTTTCTCTTAATAACAGAAGATATGGGTTGCTGATCCTCCATATTTATATCATCTTCATCATCTGAACCCTGACCATTTCCATGACCACCTCCCTGGCCATCATCATTGTTATCATCATCATTATCATCAGCATCATGCATGATGGTATCATCCTCCTCATCATCAGATGCATCAGCTACCACTTCCCTATTCATCCATTCACAGCTAGCCAATTCGTAGCTCACTGAGGTACCCTCAATCCTAGCAGTATCATCTACTGCCCATTGTTGCACCAGCCCGTTGTAGTTCCTGAGCTCTTCAGCACTGAACTCAGGAAAGCTTTCAGTGATATCCACCATATCAGTGGCTATCTCCATATCTACCCAATACAGTTCAGCAACTGCAAGGGCCTCCAGTTCAGGTTGCTCAGCGATCGGACGAAGTGCATAAGTAGTGAGCACAATGTCCCTGTGAGCTTTGTTTGAAAGCGGATCAGTCATCTTACGGGGCATCTCAGGATCAGAGACAAAGTCCTCTTCTTCACTCTCCCCCTGACTGGTTCGCTCAAACTGATCAACTGCCCTAGGTATCTGATCAGTGAAATCTGCGTTTTCCTCTCGCAGGGCAGCGACCTCAGCTTTTGTCTTCGTGAGCTGTGAGACAACCTGTGGAAGTACCTTAATAACTTTGTCAGTGTTATACAGGTAGTTAGATACAGAAATGGCTAAGTCATTTTGCTTGGTGGTGAGTTGGGCAATGGCAGCAGCATGATTAGTGAAGTTGTTGGTGGAGGTGGAGGCTAGCTTAGTGACTGCATGGTTTATTGCAGCACTAGCATCAGCTACTGTTTGTACCCTCTCACTAACAGATGTGCTCCATGGTTCAATGGAGTTGTATACATCAGTGAGAGCAGCAACAGCTTTCTGAAGGGCAGAGACATTGCCAATAAGTGCCTCACGGTCTTCAGTGAGCATCTTAATTTGGGTTTGGGATTGGGCAATGTACTCCATCAGTAGCTGATCTGATGTGGAGTGAGTGGAGGTGTTTGGGGGAGTAGTTTGGGTAACAATAATGGGGGTAGGTGTAGATTGGGCTACCTGATCAGGGGGTGTGGTCTGATCAGCATTGACTTGGATGTTATCACTGGAGAAAGAGGTGGGGGTG
This sequence comes from Pseudognaphalium luteoalbum, assembly GCA_963422505.1. Classification (NCBI taxonomy): domain Eukaryota; kingdom Viridiplantae; phylum Streptophyta; class Magnoliopsida; order Asterales; family Asteraceae; genus Pseudognaphalium; species Pseudognaphalium luteoalbum. Next base: position 46,194,173 of record OY730194.1, read on the forward strand.
AGCTCTCTGATGGGAGAGTTGGATGTGGGTGGAGGAATGGGTTGGGTGTCCTCAGAGGTGTCCATAGGCATGATTTCCTCATCATCAGCTTGTGATTTAGCTGGTGGTTCATTGGAAATAGAAGTAGCGACCTGTATCTCACCACGGGTCAGTGGTGAGACATTGACAGTCGGTGCAGTGATAAATGAGAGATGGCCCGGGTCTGTAGCCAGTGGTGTGACATCAGCTATGAGTGTGTTATCACCCACTGATGTCACTTGCCCTTTTAGTGAAATGTCACCCTTTTGTGAGGATGACAAGTGGCTGGGTTGACTCAATCTGAGGGTGTGGGGTACACCCGAATCACTGCTAACAGTGGTTTGATCCACTGCAGCTGTCTGTAGTTGTCCCTTTGTAGAGTCACTGGACTTTCGGGAGTCCAGTGAAGCAGGTAAAGTTGAGGGTTCAGCAGTGGTGCCCTCAGCAACTGAACGTACAGTCACTGATTCACCACTGGCATCCGTAGATGTCTTCTTCTTACTATGTCCCTGATCCTTTAATGTCAGGGACCCTAATTTGGATTTTTTCTTGGGAGCGGTTGGTGGTTTCTTAACTGGTGGTTGACCAACAGTAGTCACTGGGGGTGTAGTCAGTGACGTGGTCGATGGGGGGCAGCAACTGACATATGTACAGAAGTTACAGGCTGGGGTGCAAGGATCCCCGGATGTTTCATGAAAGCAGGTAAAACCACAGTCGCTGGTTTTGCAAAAATCTGAGATCCTACCAGAGTGGGCTCAAATCCCTGAAATGATACCCTATCATAGGCAGCAAACTGATCCCTAAAGATCAGTGAGAGATACCTAGGGTAAGGCACATATTTTGCCCTAGCAGGATCAACGACTTTGGTGATCAGTTCGTTAAAGATCACACTTGCATAGTCAACTCGTAGAGAGTTGACCAGTGACAAACTGATCTGGGCCTCCAGGTAGCTGAATTGATCATAGCTCCCTAATTTTGTACCCAAAGATTGGATAAAGTTTGTGAAAAGAGCATTCCAAACACCATCCATTTTTGTTTTATGGACCGTAGAGTACTTACGGTTACCACTGCCATCGACTGAGTATTTACACTCAATCTCAGTGAGTTCGACGAGGCCTTGTTTGGCAACGTCGCTCTCTGGCAGTGACTCGTACGACTCATAGGTCGGCAGTTGTAAAATGGAGCGGATGGTGTTGGCAGTTATGATGATGGGTTGGGTACCATTGTCTATAAAACCCTGGAGTTGGGAAACACCAGAGACGACAGAGTGAGTGCAGGTATACCAGAACTCACTGAGCCATTCTGGGTTCATTTCCCCAGGAGACAAGGTAAGAGCAGGGAGGATAAAGTGGTTTTTCAAAAAGTTTATCACCTCCGCATACTCAGGTTTAGGACAGTTTACATTTCCCAAATAGTTAGATTTGGGAACTGTAATGACAAGGGTCTCACTGACCGTAGAGGCTCGAAGAGCTTTAATCTCTGGGGTCGGTGTGTAAGCATTGTTGAAAATTTTTATCCTTGCCATTTTTAGAGAAAGAAAAAGTAGAAGATATAAAATATGAGATATTTGCAGAGAAAAATGAAGAAGATGAAGTTTGAAAAATTAGAAAGCGTAAAGAGTGAAAAGGTAAGGGTTTCGCTGCTTATATACGGTTACTGATGTTAAAAACGTGTGGTTAAAACGAGTATGTACGTTGTCAAAAAGTAAAAAAAAAATGTGGTTGGTGATAGTGGAGTAGGGTGATGATGGTGATAAGTGGTAACATTAAATGGTGATGGGAGTGGTGCGCCGGAAAGGTATACGAGGTGTCAGAAAAAGTGTACCTTTTCGAGTTCCCATAAGATATTTTAATAAAGCATTTATTAAGAATATAAATCGTTAAAAATTAAATACAAAATGTATTAATTGTAAGGAATATATGTCGAAATAAATGCTGTATTAAATTGTAACAAAACTTTCGCTGGTACGTTATGTCTCAGCGAGATGAAAATAAGTTATATCTTAAAATAAAATAAACATTATGTTTCACATTTGATGTCGCTGATCAAATTACAACTTAGAATACTAATCCAATCAGCTAGTCAAGTATGTGAAGCATAAGATATAGTTTATTTATACGATATAAGGAACTTTCATGTGCAGTTACAAAGTATATAATTTATTGATTATAACAATGCTAACTTATTGTTCTTGCTGATTACATCAGTGAGAATAATAGGTCAGCGTGTTAAAAATATAAACTATTTATTCTGTAACTACCTATTATTAAACAAACAGGTTTTAATCATTTAGGTTCAGCATGCCCAACTCGCTGATGAGAAAGGTGAATCTTTTCTCATCTAAAGGTTTTGTAAAAATGTCAGCGAGTTGGTAATCAGTTGGAATGAAATGCAGTTCAATGTCACCTTTCATAACGTGGTCCCTGATGAAGTGATATCTGACATCAATATGCTTTGTCCTTGAGTGCATCACAGGATTATTTGCTATGGCAATAGCACTTAGACTGTCACAATAAATTGGAACATTGCCAAAGTCAAAACCATAGTCAGCGAGCTGATTCCTCATCCACAGAATTTGAGCAGTGCAGGCTCCAGCAGTGACATATTCAGCCTCAGCAGTAGAAGTTGAGACAGAATTTTGTTTCTTGCTTGACCAGCTTACAAGCTTTTCTCCAAGAAACTGACAGCTACCAGAGGTACTCTTTCTGTCCATTTTGCATCCAGCATGATCAGAATCTGAATATCCCTTCAATGAGAAATCTGAACCAGATGGGTACCAGAGACCAAGATTTGGTGTACCCTTCAGATATCTGAATATTCTTTTGACAGCGAGCAAATGGGATTCCTTTGGATCAGCTTGATATCTAGCACATAGGCAAGTAGAAAATATATGTCTGGTCTACTAGCAGTTAGATACAGCAGTGACCCGATCATTCCTCTGTAAGCAGTGATGTTTACAGACTTACCATCAGGATCAGCATGTAATTTTACTGCAGATGACATTGGTGTAGCAAGGGATGAGCAGTTGGTGAATTCAAATTTCTTTAATAAATCTTTAACATATTTTTCTTGATTTATAAAAATACCAGTTTTGGTTTGCTTAATTTGCAGACCAAGGAAAAATGTTAGTTCACCCATCATGCTCATTTCATAACTTTTAGTCATGAGGTTACTGAATTCCTTGCACATGTCATTGTTAGTAGACCCAAAAATAATATCATCAACATAAATTTGGACCAATATAACATCTCTCTTATCCTTTTTAATAAAAAGTGTGCAGTCAATTTTACCTCTGACATACCCACAGTTAGTTAAGAAGGTAGAGAGAGTGTCATACCAAGCTCTAGGAGCTTGTTTTAGTCCATATAAAGATTTTTCCAGCTTATAGACATAACCTGGATGTTTGGGATCAGTGAATCCAGGTGGTTGCTTCACATACACTTCTTCCTGCAGCTTTCCATTCAAGAAGGCACTTTTCACATCCATTTGATATACCTTGAACTTCTTGTGAGCTGCATATGCTAAGAACAACCTGATTGCTTCAAGCCTAGCAACTGGTGCAAAGGTTTCATCATAATCAATTCCTTCTTGCTGACAGTAACCTTGTGCAACCAGTCTAGCCTTATTCCTTATTATAACACCATCTGCATCCATCTTGTTTCTGAACACCCATCTTGTTCCAATCACAGATTTCCCAGCTACTTGAGGTACTAACTTCCACACTTTATTCCTTTCAAACTGAGATAGCTCATCTTGCATGGCAGCTATCCAGTGATGATCAGTGAGTGCCTCATCAACTTTCTTGGGCTCAATTAGTGACACAAAGCTTACAAACAAACAAAAGTTAGCAGATGCTGATCTGGTCTGGACCTAGGATTGAGGATCACCAATAATCAATTGATTATCAATATGTCTAGTCCATTTATTCACTCGCTGAGGTTCAGCAGTGACTTGATTATTCAGAGATGATCCACCAGACACATCAGCATTAGAAGCATGATTAATGTTTAAGCTTTGATTTGGAAAGTGAGTGTTATTATTTTGATGCAAATGATGAGATGATGATGGGGTATCAACAGGCAAAGATGAAGTTCCTGAATTATTCTTAGCTAAAGTAGAGCCAGAAGTATCTTCAGGGACATCATCTTCCCTTTCAGAATCTGATGGATGAACCTCATGCTTGTCATCACTGATTGTGTCAAAAATAAGGTTTTCATAATCTTTTGGATCAGTGAGTGATTCATCATAAGATTCATCAAAGGTAACATCCATTGATTCTTCAATACATTCCCTTCTTTTATTATAAACTCTGAAAGCTTTTGAAATGATTGAGTAACCAACAAATATACCTTCATCAGCTTTGGGATCAAACTTTCCTAAGTGATCTCTTTTGTTTAAGACATAGCAGGTACTGCCAAAAACATGAAGAAAACTTATGTCAGGTTTTCTCCCCCTTAACACCTCATAGGCTGTCTTATCATGTCTCTTGACAATCAGAGACCTATTCTGAGTGTAGCAGGCAGTGTTAACTGCTTCAGCCCAGAAGTGGGTCTTAAGACCAGCATCTATGAGCATTGACCTTGCTGATTCAATCAAGGTTCTATTCCTCCTCTCTGCAACACCATTTTGTTGAGGTGTTCTTGGTGCAGAGAAGTTTTGAGAAATACCTTTTGAATCACAGAAACTTTCAAGGTCAATATTTCTGAATTCAGTGCCATTATCACTTCTTAAATGTTTAACTGAACAATCATTTAAGTTTTCCATCTTTTTGATAAAGGATATAATTTCCTGTGTTGCATCACTTTTGGCTTTAATGTCGCACCCCCAAAATACGTGGCAGCGGAAGTGGGAGGTGTCACGGGGGCGCCGACCAAATTAAATATCACAACACAAAGATTGAAGCAAACGACCTCTACATGAGACGTTTGAAAAATAGTTACATTACCATAAGTTAAATGTTTACAAAAGCATCTGGAGTTCGCATGATATAAGCAGATTTACATAGTTATAACTATAAAATATAGGAATGCAATTAAATCTCTTGTTTGAAAATATGCGACTCGAGCTATGCTTCCCAAAAGCATCCTACTGTCTTGTTTCCTGTAGGTAGTCCTACTGTGTCTGTAAACCTGAGAATACATACTAAAAGGGTCAACATAAAGTTGGTGAGTTCATAGGTTTAAACAGCTGAAAACATAAGTATGAAACACACGATTTCTTTTGCATTGCACGAATGCGAAAACAGTTGTAAAAAGTATCATGTTATCCTTTGTTAACCTTTGTTATCTTTTGTTATCCTTGTTATCCTTTGTTTTCATTTGTTATCCTTTGCGTCATGAGCTCATAGTTCGAAGCTTAACCCTTGTTGTTGCCTCGACAAGTGTCTAATCCGGAACACTCGTTTAAACAAATAATATTGCATCCGTTTGACCAGTTAGAGCAACCTAACCCGGACGGGGGTGTCAATCCCCGATAGATCTATCCAATAATATTCACGCTTCAAAATTATCGAACTACGATGTGCGAGGGCTTTGTTGGATTATGGTCTCACTCATGCGTTATCCTTGCTATACTTTGTTTTCCTTTGTTTCCCATTGTTTATAAACAGTTGTATAAAAATAGTTGCACAACAACAGTTGTATAAAACATATATAAAGACAGTTGTATAAAATATGTATGTATGTATTCTCCCCCAAAACAATTTAAAACAAGTAAAAAGGGGCTATGAAACTCACCAGAGTTAAGCAGGTAGCAAGCAATATCAAATATTAGCAAGTAGTGGGTGTTCTCGTTCCCGTGTGCAACCTCCTAACGCCCTAAACGTATGAGGTTGTATAAGTAGATGTCTCAAAAGACCATCTATAGCGATTGTATAAGTGGGGGTTAATGTCCACTTAATCCAATCGGGTAGGTGGGGGTTTTATGTCCACCTAAAGCTAGTTCATCAACTAGTATGTCCAAATAGTAGTTCAAGTTCGTTTATCAAAAACGTGTACGACCCGTTGGTGAAAGTTTGTAATAATAATTCGTTAAGACATTATCATTATGATGTTGTATCGTGTGCTTACAAAGCATGTTTATGTGTTATCGAGTTATATCGTATAAGTTTAGATGTTACATGAAGTTCAACACTTAGTGTGAAATCTAGTTTTAAAGTTTCTGTTTAGGCGTCACTTAGGGCGTCACTCAGGGCGTCACTCAGGGCGTCACTTAGGGGCGTCACTTAGTTGGTTAGCGGCACTAGGTCAAGTGACGTTAAATGTGATTTTTAAGTTGGCAGCGTCACTTGGGGTAGTGACGCTATATGCAGCACTTGGTTCAGGCGTCACTTATGGTAAGTGACGCTATAGGCGTCACTTGAGTAAGTGTCGCTGGTAGGGCGGCACTTACGCCTGATCTAATTTTCAATTTTATATCCAATTGTTCTAAGTGTCGGTTTTCGTTCGGGAAACTTTCTAAAATTAGTTTTTGATCCAAGTTACTAATTAAGTCACCCAAACCCATTTTTGTTACCACTTTCCAAATATAGTAAGTTTTTCGAAAACGAGCCACTTTTGTTGACTTGGTCAAACTTACTCGGTTTGACCCGAAACTTTCACCCAATCCAAATATCAGTTTATAGGGTCTAAATATGTTGTCGGTTCATGTCGGAGTTCACCAAAAGTCTTGATTTTTATAAAAGTCCAAAAACAGTCCATACTTATGTTTTTCGGTTTTGTCGGTTCACTTCCTCTATTTTTCTTAACTAGTTATATTCCGAGTTAGAGTCCACAATTTTTACCAGTTGTTCTACCATGTGTCTAGAGGTTAACTTAATTTTTCCAGTAATTATAGTGTCCATCTTGATAGGTATAAAATTTTATGGGTAGAACCATACTCAGTTTTCAAGCACATGCAGACCAGTCGCATAGATTCGTATTTATGTGAAAATCCGTAGATTTCTGGAAAGAGCCATAGAAGAACGTTTTGTAGATCTCTTCAATACGCAACTTTTAAAAAAAATGCATCTTCTAATTCTTTGTAGAACTCAAGTTATGGTCGATTTACTAAACTGACTTTTCTGAGACAGATTATGTAAGTTTGAATATAATTTATAAAAACGATTTTTGTCAATGGTTTTGGACATAAACATGATAGATGAACTTTATAACATGTAAATAAACATTATGTAAGTAAAATTAATGAAGAGTTTAGGTGATTTATACCAACAAGATGAAGAACAAGTGATGATGAGGAAGATGATGCTCTTGAGCTTGAAAAACCCTAGCAAATGGTGGTGGTTGATGGTGATTTAGTGGTGGTGGTAATGGTGGTTCTTGGGTGGTGAAAGGTACTGAGTTTTCTGGAGTTTAGAGAGAGGAAGAGTGTGAGAGAGAATAGAGAGAAAGTGGAAATGGGTGGAGTGTAGAATGAGGAGTGAGGTGGAGTGTGGGATTGATATCCTTGCATGAAATTTGAATGGGGGAGGGGAATGGGCAGCAAAAAGGGGAGGAGAGGGGTGGCTGATCGTTCTCATGGGCCCCACCAAGGGCATTATGGTCATTTTTTATTCCTAGCTTAATTTGTTGCGTTTAACGTTCGTTTACTCGCTCGGTTTGGTGTTAAACGTATAATACGCGTTTTTAAGTAACGATTTAAGTTTCAATATTTTTATTTGAAGTATTTAATCTAAATACATGAAAAACATTTATAAAAATGATTCGTTAAATTAGAAATCTCGATTTGCGCGTTCGTTGTACGGATTTTAAATCGCGTGACGTTTTATTTGGACGTTTTTAGTTATCGTTTAAAGATACGGTATATTAATTGATAACTTTTCACTAATTAATATATTTTAGATTCAAAAGTGTATTTTGAATTTCATTCGATTGTCGGGCGCGTTCAGCGCGTTTTCGTTACGTTTGAGACGTTTTAATCGGAACGTCTAGGTTTTTCGGGTATTATTATATAATAATAATAATATATGATAAATAACTTCTAAAAATGGATTCAAGTTATTTATAAAAAATGTTTTCACCAACGTCGTATTTTCTGTCGGACTCCGTCCGGTCGTTTTGCACAATTTCACCAAATTGCGTAAGCGTAATATAAATCAATTTCGGGGGTGTATATTCACATAAATATACAAATAGTTACAAGTAATTACTAGTATTTAGCCTAATACTAAACTAAACACACGTAATTAGGGTTTCTAGTAGGTTAATAAGTAACCCTAAATCGTTGGGTGTCACATTTAAGAAAGAATACCCAAGTATATCTGGAATATTCATCCACAATTACCAAGCAATACCTTTTACTACCAAGACTAGGAGAACTCACTGGACCAAATAGATCCATATGCATCAGTTGAAAACATTCTGTCACTGAAGATGTTTGTTTGCTTTTGAAAGAGGAGCTGTGATGCTTTCCCTTCTCACATGCTGAACAAAGCTTGTCTTTGTCAAAAGTAAGCTTTGGAAGACCATTTACCAAGTCATTCTTGCTGAGCTTGCTTATGGCCTTGAAGTTCAGGTGAGAAAGTCGCTTATGCCATAACCATTTTTCTTCTGAAACGGTTCTGGAATAAAAGCATGTTCCTGATTGTGCTGAGTCCATATTGACTACATATGTATTTCCTTTTCTTTGAGCACCCAGGACAGCACTTCCATTTCTGTTGTAAACAACTTCAGCTTCATGATCAAATAGCACTTTATTCTTGGCATCGCAGAACTGACTGATGCTTAATAAATTATGCTTCAGTCCTTCAACATATGCCACCTTTTTAAACATCACATTTCCATTGGTCAAGACCCCATACCCTCTGGTCTTACCAATGTTGTTATCACCAAAAACTACATCAGGACCTCTTTCATCCTGGTAGTCGCTGAGCAGGGACTTACATCCGGTCATATGTCTGGAACACCCACTGTCCAGATACCAGATTGTTTCTCTAAGAATGCCCTACATCAGAAGTGAAATGTTAGTTCCATTTATGAACCCATCCTGAGATGGGTTCATGGTAGACAAGCCTTGAACTTGGCTTCCACTGACCAGCAAGACATTTGATTCACTGCTGATGGTTGGTTTGACACAAGCTTGTACTGATGAACAATCTGTTGACACATGTTGCCTACTTCCACACTTATAGCATTTTTTATTTGTGGCTTTAGACTTCTTTTGCTCATTATGCTTATTTGATTGAGATTTGAAAGAGTTCAGACTTACTGTCTCAGTTTGTTTCTTTGACTCCAAGTCACTGATGACAAGATCATCAGTCACTGGAGTGTCAGAGATGAGATTGCTAAATATCTTTTGATTAATAGCAGTAATACTGATGGGAACTGGATTGGTTGTTGACTCATTTAAGCTCAAGTCTTTCAGTTCATCAATACTTGCAGCTATATCACAGTTGTCAGTGACCAGCGAGCTTTTAACAAAGTGATTTGGTTTAGGCTCACTGAAGACTGACATTGGTTCAAAAACGAAGTTTGAAAAGGATTGATCAGGCTTGAATATTTGATCAATGCTTGTGGCATCAGCCAGAGAAGCAGCTGTGTCATAATCACCTCCCAAAATAGCTTTTACTTGTTTTGGAATTTGATTATTAACACACTGATTTACATTTAATGCAGATTTGCACCATGACTTTATAACTTCATTGAGTTGAGAAAATTTGGTTTCAAAACTTATTTTCTCTTGAATGCACATTTGATTTGCATGTATTTGTGCATCAAGTTCAAGTTTTAGATCTTTCATTTTCAACAAATTTTCTTCTTGAAGTTTAAGTTTAGATGTTAAGTCATTGATCATGCATTCTTGCCTCTTCTGAATATCATGAGCATTTGATAGGTCAACTATCAAAGTCTCAAAGATATTCTCCTTTTCAGTCACTGAAGCTGATTTAAAACAATGTACCTTGTAGAGAGTCACTGGATCCCAGCCAGATGCTGAACATTTCTTAGCTACTTCTTTGATGTTTTCATGGAAGTCAGCATCATCAGCCATCAGGCAGTAATCTCTATCTAAACAAATCATAGCTTCTTCTTCATCAGATGATGAGGTTGAGTCAGAGTCGCTGAAGGATCCTTCTTCAGCGACGAATCCTTTTCCCTTCTTCTTGCCAATTTTGGACATAGCTTTCAGCTTCTTGTATTTTGACTTGTACTTGTTATACTTGTCATTTCTGAAGCTGGGCCTTTGTTCAGGGAGAGGATTGACAGCTTTGGATCTACAGTCAGCTGCAAAGTGACCAGGTTTGCCACATTTGTAGCAGTCACCTTTTGACTTTGAGATGTCACTTGATGGTGCACCAGCAAATTTGTTAAACCTTGTGTTCTTTCTGAAATTTGCAACCATCATGGCCATATCTCTTTCCAGCTTCTCTAGTCCTTCTTCATAGCTGACTTCAGACTGACTGTCAGCAGCACAACCTTCCTCATCTGCAATCAGTGACTTTGAACTCAACTGGGTGATCTTAACTTTCTGCTTTTGATCAATCTCTTCTAGCTCAGCTACAAGGGCATTTGAAATCTTTTGACTGCCTAGTGCAGCACGAATGTGCTCACTTTGATCAGCCTGTTTTTCAGATTGTTCCCAGTTTAACAATATACCATAAATTTGAGTTAGATTGAGAGAAGTATAATCATTACGTTGTCGAGTACATGTTGCAATGGTTCCCCAAACTTTTCTAGGCAACAGTTCTAGAAACTTTTCGACAACAAATCTTTGGTCCTTTCCTATATTAGCCTTTTCCATTTTATTTATTAAAGCTTGATATCTAGTATAGGTGGAGGCCAGTGACTCATTGGGTTCGATGGCAAACAGTTCATATTGACGAGTCAGATTTACTTCTCTACAGCGAATAATGTCGGGGGTTCCAATATAGATATTTTTTAGAGTGTCCCACATCTGTTTCGCTGTACTGCACAATCTAATGGACTCAAACACTTCATCAGGAAGTGACATGCTTATGTATATTTTAGCTTGTTTATCCAGCCTGACCATGCGCCTGTCCTCATCTGTCCATTGTTCCTCCCTTTTTGGCATAACCATTTCTGGTAGTGCAGGAGTGGTTGCAGTGGCTGCAACAGCAGGAATAATGACAGTGGGGGTGTGAGGACCGTCAGTTATTATAGAAAAAAGACGATCATCAACAAGGTCTAAGAACATCATCATCCTGGACATCCAGGTTTCAATTCTTGATGGGTCAAAGGCTGGAGGTTTTGTAGTGGAGCCATTTCCCTTCTGGTACTCAGAATCAACACAACTGTACTTAACGGATTCCATTGCAGATCTGGTTAAATTATATTTTAAACCAACTCTGCTCTGATACCAATTGTGAGTCCCTAATCACTATTGTGTTAGTGATTGTGAATCATTAACAGTGAGTTAATTGTAGAAGGGGGATTGAATACAATTAAAAACTTTTCCTTTTTGAAATAATGTGTTATCTTTGTTTAACAAGTTTTTAACCGTATTAAAGTAACAGCAATATGAACACAAGTATGTATATAAGATAAACAGTTCAGTTGCTAATACACATGTAGCTGAAAGATAAATTCTTTTATTGATAAAATTTATCTCTTGTTGATTGCGGAATAGATTAGCCAAAGCTAATCTAAATCAAACAATACAACTATTACAAAGGAGATGAGCAGTAGTGGACAAACACGCTAACTTGCTCACTCGCTGAAGTAAACTAGTAGTGGACAAACACGCTACTAGTTCACTTGCTGGTGTTACTTGTATCTTAGACAAACTAGTCACTGACAAACAAGTGACAATACAAGTAATCGACACAAAATGAAGTACAACATACTACGCTATTTATAGACGCTGAAATCCTCAATTTCCGGATCTGAACGACACGTGTCGCTGCTTGATTAGAGAGGTAGTTGAGATGTGATACATCATGGCACGACATTCTATCTTGGGAAATATCACCTTGTACCATAGACCAATCAAAAGCTTCCACGTTACTCTTTTCAAGTTTCGAGGAACACGTGCTGTGCCGTAATAACGCCGGATGTTGACTTCTTATTTAATGCGGCATTTATTGCTGCAGTCACTGATAGATATATCAATTCTCCTCATTCTCGATGCGAGCTAACATGCTCTAAAGAATGACTTGAACAGCTAATCTTCAGCGACTTCTTTTATTCAGCAGAAGAGAGAACTCAAGAAGACTTGGAGACTCACGCTGATAGATGAGTATCAGCGACACACATAGTTTAGTCTTTGATCTTTATAAATTCTTCCTCTACTGGTCTAAGATACAAACAGCGAAAAGAAAACCTTTAGCAACACTATCTTCAACTTGAATTATACTTCATGTACAGAGAGTAATGCTCTCGCTGATATTGATCAGCGACACACAGAGTTGAGCATAATTCTCCTTCAGTAACTTAGTGAGAGAGAGAGAGAGAAGATCAGCGAACAATAACATCAACAACAGGAGCTTGACTTGAATCATTTCTTCTTAGAGAGATCTTCATTAAGTGAGTCAGAGACATGAGAATATAAGACACCATCAGTGACTTCGCTTATCAGCGACCAGTGACTCAACATTGGGTATTCTTAGAATCAATAAGTTTAATTTGTTATCTTATTGCGGTATTTTATTTAATTTGTGTTTGTTATTTCACGCTACATCAGTTGGTATCAGAGCCGAAAATCCTGTTAGAAAGCGAAATGGTAATCTACGATGTTTATGAGGAGCTAGAAAAACCCGATAAACGTGAGATTTTGTTTATAAACAAAATTCTCGATGAAAAATTTGGGTTTTCTAGTTATGAAGATATGGAAGACATATTCCATCCGAGTTGCAACAATAAAAATGACAATAGTGATGTCATTTTGGATGGAGGAAGTTGTGTGAATGTAGCATCAAATGATATAAATATCGAATCTTTTGCATTTGATGTGAATGCTAAATCTCATGAATCCAATTTAGATGTTGCTTCATTTGTGTCTGATTTGGATCACAATTCTTTTGAATTTGATATGGTTATTGAATTTGTTAAATTATTTACAAATGGTTGTCAAGTTCAAAGGGGTGATTTGATTGTTGAATTCTGTGGCTGCTCATTGTTTTACAAAAACAATGTTCATAATAGCTACCATCGAGGAAGAATTGAATATGGAAGTAGTTGGAAGATTAGATGCAAGATGAAAGGGAAACGGAGTCTATGTGAAAGGACTTGAGGACAAGTCCCAAATTAGAGGGGGAGAATGATGCGGAAATGACCCCAAGCTACCAACAATCAATTGAAGATTATGGATTAAATTACATGCATTTAGTTTAATCTTTATGATAATTAATACCATAATTGTGTTTTAATATTTTATTTAATAGCTTTGTGACTTCTGGTTATCCTTAGACTTTTCCACCTGTATACCATCACCAGAAACAACATACCCCAAAAACAAAACTTTAGGGGTCATGAACACACACTTCTTCACAGCAGCATAGAAACTATCCCTGCGAAGTAATGTTAACACCTGTAGCACATGGCTTACATGCTCATTAAAAGAAGCACTGTAAATAAGAATATCATCAAAGTAAACAACCACAAACTCGCCAATAAAGGGCCTTAGTAACTGGTTCATCACACGCATAAATGTACTAGGAGCGATTGATAATCCAAAAGGCATCACCAACCATTCATACAATCCTTCACGAGTCTTGAAAGCTGTTTTCCATTCATCCCCGGGTCTAAGACGAATCTGGTAATACCCACTTTTCAAATCCAGTTTTGTGAAAATAGTAGCACCATTGATTTAATCAAGCAAGACATCAAGTCGGGGAATAGGAAACCTGTACCTCACAGTTATTTTATTGATGGCCCGACTGTCAACACACATACGCCACGTACCATCTTTCTTTGGAGTTAATAGAGCAGGAACAGCACAAGGACTCATGCTCTCACGAACGTGACCCTTTAAAATCAACTCCTCAACATGTCTCTGCAACTCCTCATGTTCTACTGGACTCATTCTGTAATGGGGTCTGTTTGGTAATTGGGCACCAGGTTCTAAATCAATGTGATGTTGGATGTCACGCAAAGGTGGCAACCCATCAGGTAACTCGTCAGGGAACACATCTGCAAATTCCTCAAGTAAAGGAATCATTGTATCAGGAATATCAACATTATCATTAACTACTTCCTTCCCTATCAATACAAACACATCAGTTGGTATCAGAGCTGAAATTCCTGTTAGAAATGGTAATCTACGATGTTTATGAGGAGCTAGAAAACCCAAATTAAATAAAATACCGCAATAAGATAACAAATTAAACTTGTTGATTCTAAGAATACCCAAGAATAATTTATTCCAACAAACATTGATTCTAAATGAATACCGTTGTTAGGATAATTCAACTCAATTGTTAACACAATATTGAGAGAAACTTGAACTTTTATAAAAAAATATAAATTTTCCACTTTTATTCTATTACAACTTAAAATCCTTATAAAGAGAAATAAAAGAATCTTTAACCTATGGAATATCAAAAGTCTAATATTAATGAAAACTTAAAATGCAATTAAACATAGATTAATTAATAAAAGAAGCTTTAACCTATGTAATATCAAAAGTCTAATATTAATAAAGACTTAGAATGCAATTAAACATAGATTAGTTAATTTGTTTCCAAACTAATCAAAGGTCTTGAATATAATTCCGCATCATTCTCCCCGGGTTAAAGCAACTCGTCCTCGAGTCTTGACTGCTTCTTCAACATTTGGAGATAGATTAGTAGCATTAACAACTTAGATGTTAAAAGAACATAACCAAAGATAATAAGGGTAGTAGTAGACAAATAAAACATTTTCACATTATTGTGAAAAATACTTCTCTCTCTTAAAAAATGAAATGTTTGTTGATTGTTCTTAACATTATCTTGCCACTTTGAAGGTTCATAACAACGTTCCAATAAAGATGAAACAATCAATATCTTCGTGGCACCGTTAAAATCTTTTTCTTTGCTAAGAAAAGATTGATTATGATGATGTGTGTAGTCTTCCTCTTCAAATGATAACTTATCAAAGATATTCAATGAAATAAAATTTTTACATGTTACTCCATTGTTAATGAAATCACAATTATCATTTTTGTTGTTGCAACTCGTAAGATATATGTCTTCCATTTCTTCAAAACTAGAAAACCCAAATTT
Organism: Pseudognaphalium luteoalbum; assembly: GCA_963422505.1. Lineage (NCBI taxonomy): Eukaryota > Viridiplantae > Streptophyta > Magnoliopsida > Asterales > Asteraceae > Pseudognaphalium > Pseudognaphalium luteoalbum. Next base: position 46,209,345 of record OY730194.1, read on the forward strand.
AACATCGAGAATTCTGTTTATAAACAAAATCTCACGTTCATCGGGTTTCTCTAGCTCCTCATAAACATCGTAGATTACCATTTCTAACAGGAATTTCGGCTCTGATAACAACTGATGTAGGGTGAAATTAACAAACAAAAATTAATGATAATGTTGATATTCCTGATACATGCGATAATTGTTTATAAATATTGTATATATTTACTTGAACTGTTTATAATTGTATTGGTGCTTATGTGCTACTGATTTCATGAATAATTTCATATTATGTTTGTGAACTATTTGTGTATACTTATATACTGTTGTATAAACAACTCCTAGGATTTACCATCCTACACAAACCTTACCTTAGGATACTTACTTCCCTATAGGTACTTTTGATCAGGATACTTATGAGCAACTGTATTTGACTCTCATGTCAATAACTCTCAAATGAACATGGTTTAACAAACCACTTACAAACATAAAACCTGTGAATTCACTCAACAATTTTGTTGACTTTTACTATGTTTTTCAGGTAATTCACAGAACAAGTAAGAACGCATACTAATGGAGTTAGGCAACCCGTGACGAATTTGGATGCCACATTTTGAGACAAATAAGGATTTATTTTGTATAACTGATATTATTTTTACGACTTGATGAGTCGTAGTTCTTTTGTAAACAAACTACTTTCTTAAATGGCATCTTAATTTTATGTTCTGCAATAATTATATGCTCTGATCTGGCATGAGTGTCAAATGTTGACGTCAGCACCCCGCCTAAACTGATGCTTCCGCAAATTACGCGTTGACCGCGTTGATCGAATTTGGGGGTGCTAGAGATATAAACTTCAATCAAAAAGTTTCCAAATTAATTAGATGTCAAATGGCTTATGACGCTTAACCTATTTTGACTTTGACCCGTGCATAATCTCACAGAAACACTGCGACTCCTGTGGAGATCAATCACACTAATATGCCTTTATTTTCTGTATTAACGTTTATTGTCATGGCCACCCAAGTTTAACTGTCAGATATCTTGTCATATTTACTACAATACAATAGATCCCGGATGATTTTTAGAATTACAGATTTAACAGTAATCGATGTATTGCACTGGTAACAGAACTAGTGGGTATAGTATATGAGGATATAGGTACCCATGCCGGATATATGCTTGACATCTACGTCTGCTTCCTTAGTTGAATCACAATAAGTCATGTTTTCTTTAGCTCATCAACAACTTAAATAATTAAAATTATTCCTTTATATATAATGATTTAAATTCATTTTCTTGTGTATTATTTAAGTTAAGAGTAGAATACAGTATATATAATTATATAATTATATATAATAGAAGACGATATGCAGCAGATAGCATTTTAGGTCAATCCACTTCTTTCAGTTAATCTCACCTTAACACCATGCTTCATCTGAAGTACCATTGAACCTGTTGGTTGCACGAGATGACCTTCTACCAGCTCTATATGATAATGGTAAATAATTTTGGTTGACACTATCTTCATTTCATATAAGGACATGTCTTTAGCTAGACAAGTTCTTGGTCCCGCATTAAACGCTGGAAACTTGTAAGACGGCTCATGTTTGATTCGTCCTAGTTTAGTAATCCACCTTTCAGGCTTAAACTCCATGCAATCTTCACCCCATATTGATTTCATCCTTCCCATAGAATAAATAGATAGAATTATTTTGGTATTTTGATCAACCTCGTGGCCACTTGGAAGGATGTCACGTTGTAAGGGAATTTTGTGGTTAAATGGAAGGGGAGGGAAAAGCCTTAATGATTCACATAAAGCTCCATGAAGATAAACCATTTCACATAGTTCTTTTGCATGCCATCTCCTACCCAATTTCACCTCCAAATGTGTGTGAATTTCTTTCAAAATGTTATCTTGTATGGTTGGGTTTTGTGCAAGGATATAAAAGAACCAAGAAAGAGTGCTGCTAGTGCTATCTTTTCCTGCAACCATCAAATTAACTAACGTATCTCTTAAAAACTTCTTTTGATCACCAAAAACAACACTTTGATCTTTAAATTCTCTCACGATAGCTGTTAATACTAAGAAATTGTCATTTTTGAGTTCATCGTTCATGTTATTGCACTCCTTTGATTTTCGGTTTAAACATTTGTAAATGAATTTATCTAGAGTTATTCTCGCATCACCCAACTTCTTTTCAGTCCCCACTCTAAGAAGCTGTTGCAATTTCCAAAAGCCTCTAGGCATAACATGCCTATGTAAGATAGCTTCTTCCGCATCTGAAAAGGCCTTTTGACATGGAACGTAAGGAAATTCAATCGACAAACTTTCTGGATCGTGATCTAACAGCAATTTACATATGGTATCAAAAGTTAGCCTCTGAAATATTTCCTGCAAATCCATCTCTGTTCCTTGTGCAGAAATGGATTCAAGTATGGGTAGCAGCCCGTTTTCAACCTTGTTCCATAAGATTGTCTCCCACAAACTTTGAAATCCAGGGTGCTTGAGTACACCCATGGTGACCTTGCGGTGGATCTCCCATAACTCACCATCCGAGTTAAACACTCCATCTCCCATGATATCAAAGATCTTTTGAAAATTTTCACCTTTGGGATAATTGCCAAAGTTTTTGCTTAATATGTGATGGACGTCTAAAGGATTGGTGGTAAAAAGCATGTCCATTTTCGCAAACCAAGGCCCTTTTGACATGAAAGTTCCGCCACTATGAAATAATACTTCAGTGACGTAATCATGCACTCGGTGTACATTTACAAGTGCACCTGGTGTCATACCAAGAATCGGCCAATTTTTAGGAACAACTGTTCTCTGATTTTTAGATTTTGAGACTAATATTAACTGCAATATAATACTAAAAACTAAAGATCCAATCACCAAGTATGCAGGAAGTGCCATAAAGAAAACACGTGAGAGAGGAAGAGATCGAAGAAAATTATAGTGAGTCACTATGAATGTTAATCGTTTAAGTAGGCCATGAATTTACTTCATAAAAGGTCATACTATGTACTTGAGAGTCTTTTAGCATTTTTGTTATTTGTATCCTAATGCGCACGTGTACCTTGATCGAAAACGAATGCTCAATTGGGATCCATGTACGCTTTTTATACTCCTTTTCCATTTTACTAAACAACCAGTAATTATGTCTGATTTCCTTACACCATTTCTCATGTTCAATCTCCCTAGGAACTATGTTGGGAGTACTGGGCAGCGAAATAGTCAGAAATGATCATGATACCACGATTATCCACTCACCCTCTCCATGTAAGTTGAACCTAAAAAAGCTCTTTAGTTTACCATTTTCCAAATTGACTAGACTTGAAGACATAGATCCATCAGAAAAAAGTGTGTGTATTTCTTATTGTGTCAACTTTAATTAACCACAACCCTGATTATCAATTAATTATACCTACCGTCTTGTAATTATATCTTTCATGCTAGCGTGTAGTGGAAAAAACAGATTTAGGAAAGTTGAACCGTATGAAAGCTGTTTCTTTTTAAAAGGCAATCACAAATTAAGAAGCAAAGAGTTGATATGCACCGACTAATTCAAACGTGTTCTTGTTCATTGCTATCAACTGCAACTAACTTCACATGCAATCTTTGTGAATTAGGAGTCTAAATTAGGCCATTCACCAGAACTTTATGTAACTTCAAAAACACATATCTGGATTGCTTATCAATAAACGTCACTACAAGCCTCCGGACGTGTACCCGAGTGGTTGAGGGTGTTGCACAAAAGTGGGCCTCTATTGAATAGATGAGGTCGGGTGTTCTATCCCAAGGATTGGCATTCCTACATGGCCTTGGCTACTCGGCGAGTCCGATTCACCTCTCACGTGTTGGGCCTGGGGCGGCTTGGCGTTAGCCGGTTAGCGTGTCCGGAACATACACGTTTTGAATAAACGTCACTACAACACATATATATCATTTATCCATACTTTTTTTTCACACATTTTATAAAAATGTGTAGAATTATGTTAATTATTGTGTAGAAAATTGTTACATTTATAGGTGTGGAAATCACATGAATCTCCACACATACAAGTGTGAGAAAAAAACAAAATTACAATTAAAAGTGTGAAAAAATTACAACTTGTCAGCACTTTAAAGTGTGAAAAATTGTTGTAAGACCTAATTTCTCAAGACTTTCTCTTTTGTGGGAAAATCATTTATTACAATTTAGTGTTAAAAAGTTGTAATTTCTTCAGTTTCTAAGTGTGAGCTTTTCTTTCTTACATATATAAGTGTTGAAAATCTTATATTTTTCAAAAAGTTTTACACACTTTCTAAAGGCGTCGAGAAAAAATTATGATAAAATGACATTTTTTTATATTGCGTGCTTGTTTAGGACAAGTATACTACTTAAATAATCCATGATATTTCTCAACGGAGAAAGATATAAACCAAGGTTGTGAAGATCTTAATCGTAGGATTGTATATTTTTAAGAATATGGATGACAAAAATATAGTTGGATCGTCATAGTATATTTAAAAAAAGGATCGGACATAAAATATGATGTCACGTAAAAGGTCATGTTTATATGGATATTATTTTCACCTTATTAGCCCTATAATTGATATGAATGCTTATTTACTAAATTTGATATGATGGCCTAAGAAAAACTAGGGCTTAGTGTCTGGGAATGTATCTGTAACACCTGGTTCAAAAAGTCAATTTTCACGCCAAATTTAAACTTCAAATAATCGTATTTAGTGCGCGATTATAGTAAAGTATTCGAAAATTATATATATATATATATATATATATATATATATATATATATATATATATATAACGATTATTTAATAATCACAATTGAAATAATCTGAAAGAACGCAGAATAACGCATTATATTTTTTTTGTAATTTAAGTAAAATATTTTTATTTAAAATATTTACTAATTATAAAGACAGAATTACAAATTTAAAATATCAAATTTATATTACGATCGGGTATAGTACAAAAATACGGGTATTTTGTACTGTGGTTAGAGACCACAGTCCCCAAATTTGAGGATCTAAGTTTTGACAAAACCCGAATCCCCTCCCCATTTTCACCTCATTTCTTCTTCTTCCTTCCCATCTTTTTCTCTCTAACACCAAAAACACTTTCTCTATCTCTATCTCATCTCTTTCTCTCCATTTCATCTTCATCAAACAACAACAATAATAAACAACAAAAATCACCACCACTAACAACAAATCGGCACCAGCAACAACAGATAATCATCAACATCATCATTTTCATCTTCATCTTCTTCATCAAGTTCATCATCATCCTCCTCACCTGATCTCTCAAATCGTAAGGAATCACCCACTTTTCTTTATTATTTCTTGTTAAAAACACTTAATATATCATGTATTAACATTATATCAACAAGATTTGGCCTAAAAATGGGTTAGATCTTAGTTTTGTGAATTGTCGAACAGTCCGTTATGTCGCAGGGAACCAAAAACAGTGCTGCGACATAGCCTATGTCGCATGTTATGTCGCAGGATCGATGTCACTGCTTATGTCGCATCACTGCGACACAAATCCTTGTGTCGCACTAAAATCACCGATGTCGCATGTAGCGACACAAAGCCTTATGTCGCATTAAATTGCGGATGTCACACTTGGCGACATAAACCCTTGTGTCGCAGAACCTTTTAGCGACACAATCCTTGTGTCGCAAAACACAGAACCTTGAAAACACATGATTTTCACTAAGTGTCGAAACTAAGATTTTGCCACTCAATTTTACTCCAAAATGGAATTTCGGAGCATTTTTCACTACAGCAACATAATAGAAATAAAAATTTTCCAAGCTCGACCCCAGCCAGGGGCTCTGCCCCTTGGACCCCGCTAGGGTTGCCATCCCTTGGACCCCGCTACCAGGGGCGCTGCCCCCGGACCCCCGTACACAGTTTTCAAACCCGAGCGACGAACGAATATTTATGCACAACTCGCTTAGACAAATTGATTTGTCTCTTACTTATATAACCTCACGTGATTAGGACACTAGGAGGTTACCATCCGGATGACACGCGTATCTTAGGATCGCTGACAACTCACAGGTGAGTTTCATGGCCCCACTTTTTCAACTGTTTTACTGTTTTCGGGGTGAGACACATGCTCAACTACTGTTTTCGAGTTATAATAATAAACTTTTATAACTCACACTTATCTATATTACTGCCATGTAATACGAAATGTGTAATACTTAGGAATTACACCCATCATATTGTCTTGGAACAATATCAATACTTAACCTAGATAGGTTATAATACACTGTTAGATTGTTGGGAACCAATTACCACTACATAACTTGACTAAGTTATCAATTTTAGCCGGACCATATTGTCACGGGACAATGCTATCAAACACACTAGGACTGCTTAGTCCTACCTAGTCAAGATAACAACTAGACTTTTACAAGATTAGTCTTCCTCTTAGGAACTAAAACTGCTCATATACATTTCAGGACTTTTAAATTGGAATTGAACACAAGTAAACAATAACCAAGGATCTCGACATACTTGCTAGGCTGAGTCTAGGAGTATACATTAGAAATATACGTTAGTATGGATCTCTTATACTAATACCAAAACAACTAGGTGATGATTTGTCATACCTAGGCTTATTGAGACACAACAAATAGTTAAGTATTGTATATACATACTTAGCTACAATAAATCAATTTCATGTGCTACATGATACTCGATCTGAGGTATTTGTTGGTTCAACTCATATATATATATATATATATATACACACATACATACATACATACATGCTTGTACTTCATCTCGAGCACTTGGTGCCACCTACAATTTAGTTATGTATATAGATATATATACACCCATACAAACATAATCAAATTAGTCGGGCATGTCGTAGTACTGCCGGCTCTCAATTACACTAGTCGGACATGTCGTAGTATAGTCGGCTCTCAATTACTCAAGTCGGACATGTCGTTGTACTGTTGGCTCAGTTACTCAAGTCGGGCATGTCGTAGTACTGCCGGCTCAATTACTACGACATGTCACGGTAAAGTGGGCACAAAATGATGCCACGGTATTGCCACGGTAAAGTGGGCACAAAACGATGCCATGGTAAAGTGGGCACAAAACGATGCCACGGTATTGCCACGGTAAAGTGGGCACAAAACGATGCCACGGTAAAGTGGGCACAAAACGATGCCACGGTATTGCAGTGGTCACAAGTACGATATCGTGGTAAAGCGATATACTCGATGGATGGTTGAGCTTATGCTCGTGATCCACACACATATACGGATGGGCGAGCTTATGCTCGTGATCCGTACAATTAATGGATCGGCAAACTTTCACGCGAGGTTGTTAACTCAGTATTTGATTAAATACTCAATCATAGTTCTGCGAGACTACAAATTTCATATTGCTGGAGGTAACACAATATGCCAAGGGGGCATACCAACTTATCACTTATTATCATATGACGTGGTCATACATTACTCGACTCATACTTAGGCATGTATTGCTTCACTTCAATCGAATTACACCATACATGATAGGTATCAAGGCATGGAATGCCTCACTCTTTATGTACTTAGGTACACACCGCTATCACTTAGGTATTAGATACCTCGTTAGATGTATGCACATTGGTGTTAGAACTTTATAACAATTCATATCAAAATCATAGATTTTGAACTACTTTTCAAAACATAAAAGGTTTTATACTTTATATTTCAACTAACAATCCTTTGAACTCACCAGCTTTATAGCTGACTCGTTTTAGCATGTGTTCTCAGGTGCCCAGCAGGATTAGGATTGCTACAAACTTTGCTAGTTCGAGTTGCATGTTTTCAAACAACTGGATTTCTCTGCATAACTTTTGTATTACAAATTATGTATTGAAAATATTTTGCGAACTCGCAACTTGTATACACTTTTATTTTGGGAATGTATAATTATTTTCAAACGTCTCATTTAGAGTCGTTCATTATTTACCTTTGTGCTTGTGATATTTGATTTGGTAACACCCGACCCGACCGCTTCCGCAACCCGGAAATTGGGGGTGTTACAGATTGGCATCAGAGACTAAGGTTGTAGTGAACTAGGTTGCATTTAGTGGGCTTAGACTATGACCGTTAGGCAGTATTCCTCATAAGGTATAACTGGTTCAGGGATTACATCATACGAGTTTAATTTAACATAGCATAGCTAACTATGTACAATTAAATAAAAATGATGTGATATCTGAAAGGGGTTGTACTGGATCGGGAATGCACTAGTTGACTCTGATTGTTACGTGCTAGACACCCTAGGCTATTATATGTACTGTAGGTTTATATTAATAGGCCTTGCTTGTGTACTACTTCTATGTATCTATATATATACTGAGTATATATAACACAAATCCGCTGTACCATCACATACTCGCGAAGAGGCACATCGCCATCTTCCTCATCATCACGACTCAACACTCTCTCTATATGTATGCATAGGAGAATATCATACCTATCGCTGAACCTCGGGAAGGAGGCATAAACATTACCAATTGGGATGGAAACCCACACATGCTAAAGGTTCACAAAATTTAAGACAAACAAATTTCTCACCATAGGAGAAATCATTACCCGGGGCGTGTCACGATCACTACCCTCATATTATTTTCACTCGCTCTCATCGTCGGGCAGACGATCACCAATCAAAATCGGTCAACCACAACACTCAAACATTTTGGAACGTTCTCCAAACAGTTAAACCGAAAATCAATGACTTATTTGTGCCTCGATATCAACTTTGACCATACTGATCACCATTGGATTAGTGTTGACTAAGTCCACAAAATCATCTCAATCACAACTGGATTATTTAGATCATCACGATTCTATACCTAGGTGCCTACCTGGTTCGATACCTTGGCACTTACATTTTATCCTTCGCACTACAGTTGGGAAATTACGAAACATCCTTCGTGCTACATTTTATCCTTGAACAACACACAACACGTGGTGTTGCATTACACGGTATGTTAATACCGCAATTTGGCACGTTAGTGCAACACTCACAGTATGTTGATACTGCAAATGGCACATTGGTGCTACACTCACAGTACATGGGTACTGCATTATGGTGCTTTGACCACTGCATTACGGCACGTGGTGCTGTGTTTCATAGTACTTCGGTACTACACTCATAATACAACTATATTACATTATTGTGCTTTTAGCACTGCATTACGATACGTGGTTACTGCATTCTAGTACTTAGGGTACTACACTTTGATTTATTAGAATTCCATCTACAATACGTTAGTACTGCAATATAATCTGTTAGACTACTACAATGACCTAGTCACGGTTGACCTACATTGGAAACACTATTTAGTCATTATCACGACTACACACTGAAACTACAACATCTCAACTTACTCATTCTAAGCATAAGTGAGCTATTCACGTCATGACAACTTAAAAGTCTGAGGACTTTCAAAAGCATAACTTGGTTAACTTTCTGTGTCACCTCACTACAAATCACTGATTTTCACGGCGCGCTAAATCAAAAATCTTTGAATAAAGATCTCACACCTTATCGTTTCATTCTTGTTTAAGAATCATGCCGCCTAGATGACAAACTTACACTCAAGCTGAGCGTGACCAATTCGCTGATCAAAGAGTGGTTGATGCTCTAGCTACTTGAAACCTAGCGAGACCATGCACCTATAAGGTCCTGAACTGTAACCCACCGAACTTCGTTGGAACTAAAGGGGCTGTCGGATTAATCCGATGGATCGAGAGAATGGAATTTGTATTCCACAATTGCAATTGCCCCGATGACTACAAAGTTAAGTACTCCACCTATACCCTCCAAGATAATGCCCTTACCTGGTTGAATTACTACGCCCAATCTATAGGGATCGACACTGCTCACAAACTTCCTTGGGAGGAACTAAAACGAATCATGAGGGACGAGTATTGTCCCAGTGAGGAACTACACAAACTCGAGGATCAACTTTGGCACCTCACCGTAAAGGACAACGACATCATGTCTTACACCAATTGTTTTCACCAGCTGGCAGTTCTTTGCCCAACCTTGGTGAACCCTGAAAACAAACAAATCGAAAGGTACATCGGAGGACTTCCGATGCAAATTGAGGGAATGGTCACCGCCTCCAAACTCTCCACTATTCACGATGCTGTTCGCATGGCTCACAAACTCATGGCACAGGTGGTCCGACGCGGAACACCTGTAACCGAAAACAACCAAGGAAAATGGAATGGAGATTCCAGCACTAGTCACAACCCAACAAATCAACCCGAACCCTTGAGGACCTACGCAACCGAACCCAGAGAAAAACGAGGCTATGCGGGTAATAAACCATTTTGTCACGGCTGTAAACGTCATCATGATGGTTCATGTGGTTTACCCTGTGAAAGATGCCAACGATACGAACACAAAATCTGGGATTGCAGAGTTCCCGCGAATCCCGACTCACAAAGGATATATTTCAAATGTAAAGAACCCGGACATTACAAGAAGGATTGCCCAAAAAGGAAAGGCAAAATCCATCTGATCGGCTTCGAGGGAACTGAATCAATCTCCGACAATGAAATAGGTACATCCTTCCTCAGAAACATAGTCTTTCAATTCCGGTTTACACCAAGAGTGTACTTTCACTCCTCGATATTGCATTTTACCGACTTAATGTCGGGTGCATCATAGGGCTAGTTAACCTAGGCCCATGTAGTACCGGTTTTAGCCCATTTCAAGTGGTGTATTCTGCTCAACCACGGGGACCACTTGATTTAATGTCATCTTCTGTTTCTGGAAATGTTCCAAAGAATGTGCAGGATTTTTTAGAAGGGTTACACGGAATCCATCAAGCTGTTCATAATAACTTGGCCAAAGCTAATGCCAAGTACAACCAGGATGCGGATCAAAAGCGCAGGCAGGTTGAGTCTGAAGAAGGAGACTTTGTCTGGGCAGTTTTGAGTAAAGATCGGATTTCAGTTTGTGATTACAACAAGTTGTCAGCCAAGAAGATTGGACCAGTGGAGATTCTGGAGAAGATCAATTCTAATGCTTATCGTTTGAAGCTGCCAAGTCATATTCGTTGTTCTGATGTTTTCAATTTGAAGCATTTGTTACCTTTTCATGGAGATTCTTCTGAAGATGAACCTGCTGCAGATTCGAGGATGAATTTTGTCTACCCAGGGGGGAATGATGGAGGCCCAAGTATTGAAGATCGGGCCCACATGATTCTGGAGGCCCATGATCGTCAAATAAAAGGGGCTGTACGGAAAAGGGCCTAACTTGGGCTGCTGGGCTCCGTTTCACTCCAGTGAGAAAGCGAATTGAAGCTCGGTTAACCCCTATTTTTATACTGTTATTCAGGGTGTTCAATCTGGGCAACTGTCAGATTTTCTGGTGCATGATGGTTTTATTTTCAAAGGAAATCAGTTGTGTATTCCTGATTCCAGTATTCGTTAGCAAATTATCAAGGAGTTACATGGAGAAGGGCATGCTGGTCGTGATCGCATTTTATAGTTATTGCAATCGTCTTATTTTTTGCCTACTATGAGAAAAGAGGTGGATCGGTATGTTAAGCGGTGTCGGATCTATCAAGTATCAAAGGGTACAGCTACTAATGCTGGGCTCTATATGCCTTTACCTGTTCCCTTGCAACCATGGGTGGATCTTAGCATGGATTTTGTGTTGGGGTTGCCACATACTCAAAGGGGTAATGATTCAATCTTTGTAGTTATTGATCGTTTTTCTATGATGGTGCACTTTATTCCTTGTAAAAAGACTACAAGTGCAGTTAATGTGGCGCAGCTTTTCTTTCGTGATGTCTATCGTTTGCATGGTTTACCATCTTCTATTGTTTCAGATTGAGACACTAGATTTTTGAGTCATTTTTGGCGTTGTTTGTGGAAAATGGTGAACACTCAGCTTAATTTCAGCAGTGCTTATCATCCTCAAACAGATGGGCAGACTGAAGTTTGCTCATAATCACGTTGTCAATCGTAGTACCGGTTTTAGCCCATTTCAAGTGGTGTATTCTGCTCAACCACGGGGACCACTTGATTTAATGTCATCTCCTGTTTTTGGAAATGTTCCAAAGAATGTGCATGATTGTTTAGAAGGGTTACACGGAATCCATCAAGCTGTTCATAATAACTTGGCCAAAGCTAATGCCAAGTACAACCAGGATGCGGATCAAAAGCGCAGGCAGGTTGAGTTTGAGGAGGGAGACTTTGTCTGGGCAGTTTTGACTAAAGATCGGATTTCAGTTTGTGATTACAACAAGTTGTCAGCCAAGAAGATTGGACCAGTGGAGATTCTGGAGAAGATCAATTCTAATGCTTATCGTTTGAAGCTGCCAAGTCATATTCGTTGTTCTGATATTTTCAATTTGAAGCATTTGTTACCTTTTCATGGAGATTCTTCTGAAGATGAACCTGCTGCAGATTCGAGGATGAATTTTGTCTACCCAGGGGGGAATGATGGAGGCCCAAGTATTGAAGATCGGGCCCACATGTTTCTGGAGGCCCATGATCGTCAAATAAAAGGGGCTGCACGGAAAAGGGCCTAACTTGGGCTGCTGGGCTCCGTTTCAGGCCAGTGAGAAAGCGAATCGAAGCTCGGTTAACCCCTATTTTTATACTGTTATGCAGGGTGTTCAATCTGGGCAACTGTCAGATTTTCTGGTGCATGATGGTTTTATTTTCAAAGGAAATCAGTTGTGTATTCCTGATTCCAGTATTCGTTAGCAAATTATCAAGGAGTTACATGGTGAAGGGCATGCTGGTCGTGATCGCATTTTATAGTTATTGCAATCGTCTTATTTTTGGCCTACTAGGAGAAAAGAGGTGGATCGGTATGTTAAGCGGTGTCGGATCTATCAAGTATCAAAGGGTACAGCTACTAATGCTAGGCTCTATATGCCTTTACCTGTTCCCTTGCAACCATGGGTGGATCTTAGCATGGATTTTGTGTTGGGGTTGCCACATACTCAAAGGGGTAATGATTCAATCTTTGTAGTTATTGATCGTTTTTCTAAGATGGTGCACTTTATTCCTTGTAAAAAGACTACAAGTGCAGTTAATGTGGCGTAGCTTTTCTTTCGTGATGTCTATCGTTTGCATGGTTTACCATCTTCTATTGTTTCAGATTGAGACACTAGATTTTTGAGTCATTTTTGGCGTTGCTTGTGGAAAATGGTGAACACTCAGCTTAATTTCAGCAGTGCTTATCATCCTCAAACAGATGGGCAGACTGAAGTTTGCTCATAATCACGTTGTCAATCGTAGTACCGGTTTTAGCCCATTTCAAGTGGTGTATTCTGCTCAACCACGGGGACCACTTGATTTAATGTCATCTCCTGTTTTTGGAAATGTTCCAAAGAATGTGCATGATTTTTTAGAAGGGTTACACGGAATCCATCAAGCTGTTCATAATAACTTGGCCAAAGCTAATGCCAAGTACAACCAGGATGCGGATCAAAAGCGCAGGCAGGTTGAGTTTGAGGAGGGAGACTTTGTCTGGGCAGTTTTGACTAAAGATCGGATTTCAGTTTGTGATTACAACAAGTTGTCAGCCAAGAAGATTGGACCAGTGGAGATTCTGGAGAAGATCAATTCTAATGCTTATCGTTTGAAGCTGCCAAGTCATATTCGTTGTTCTGATATTTTCAATTTGAAGCATTTGTTACCTTTTCATGGAGATTCTTCTGAAGATGAACCTGCTGCAGATTCGAGGATGAATTTTGTCTACCCAGGGGGGAATGATGGAGGCCCAAGTATTGAAGATCGGGCCCACATGTTTCTGGAGGCCCATGATCGTCAAATAAAAGGGGCTGCACGGAAAAGGGCCTAACTTGGGCTGCTGGGCTCCGTTTCAGGCCAGTGAGAAAGCGAATCGAAGCTCGGTTAACCCCTATTTTTATACTGTTATGCAGGGTGTTCAATCTGGGCAACTGTCAGATTTTCTGGTGCATGATGGTTTTATTTTCAAAGGAAATCAGTTGTGTATTCCTGATTCCAGTATTCGTTAGCAAATTATCAAGGAGTTACATGGTGAAGGGCATGCTGGTCGTGATCGCATTTTATAGTTATTGCAATCGTCTTATTTTTGGCCTACTAGGAGAAAAGAGGTGGATCGGTATGTTAAGCGGTGTCGGATCTATCAAGTATCAAAGGGTACAGCTACTAATGCTGGGCTCTATATGCCTTTACCTGTTCCCTTGCAACCATGGGTGGATCTTAGCATGGATTTTGTGTTGGGGTTGCCACATACTCAAAGGGGTAATGATTCAATCTTTGTAGTTATTGATCGTTTTTCTAAGATGGTGCACTTTATTCCTTGTAAAAAGACTACAAGTGCAGTTAATGTGGCGCAGCTTTTCTTTCGTGATGTCTATCGTTTGCATGGTTTACCATCTTCTATTGTTTCAGATTGAGACACTAGATTTTTGAGTCATTTTTGGCGTTGTTTGTGGAAAATGGTGAACACTCAGCTTAATTTCAGCAGTGCTTATCATCCTCAAACAGATGGGCAGACTGAAGTTTGCTCATAATCACGTTGTCAATCGTAGTACCGGTTTTAGCCCATTTCAAGTGGTGTATTCTGCTCAACCACGGGGACCACTTGATTTAATGTCATCTCCTGTTTTTGGAAATGTTCCAAAGAATGTGCATGATTGTTTAGAAGGGTTACACGGAATCCATCAAGCTGTTCATAATAACTTGGCCAAAGCTAATGCCAAGTACAACCAGGATGCGGATCAAAAGCGCAGGCAGGTTGAGTTTGAGGAGGGAGACTTTGTCTGGGCAGTTTTGACTAAAGATCGGATTTCAGTTTGTGATTACAACAAGTTGTCAGCCAAGAAGATTGGACCAGTGGAGATTCTGGAGAAGATCAATTCTAATGCTTATCGTTTGAAGCTGCCAAGTCATATTCGTTGTTCTGATATTTTCAATTTGAAGCATTTGTTACCTTTTCATGGAGATTCTTCTGAAGATGAACCTGCTGCAGATTCGAGGATGAATTTTGTCTACCCAGGGGGGAATGATGGAGGCCCAAGTATTGAAGATCGGGCCCACATGTTTCTGGAGGCCCATGATCGTCAAATAAAAGGGGCTGCACGGAAAAGGGCCTAACTTGGGCTGCTGGGCTCCGTTTCAGGCCAGTGAGAAAGCGAATCGAAGCTCGGTTAACCCCTATTTTTATACTGTTATGCAGGGTGTTCAATCTGGGCAACTGTCAGATTTTCTGGTGCATGATGGTTTTATTTTCAAAGGAAATCAGTTGTGTATTCCTGATTCCAGTATTCGTTAGCAAATTATCAAGGAGTTACATGGTGAAGGGCATGCTGGTCGTGATCGCATTTTATAGTTATTGCAATCGTCTTATTTTTGGCCTACTAGGAGAAAAGAGGTGGATCGGTATGTTAAGCGGTGTCGGATCTATCAAGTATCAAAGGGTACAGCTACTAATGCTGGGCTCTATATGCCTTTACCTGTTCCCTTGCAACCATGGGTGGATCTTAGCATGGATTTTGTGTTGGGGTTGCCACATACTCAAAGGGGTAATGATTCAATCTTTGTAGTTATTGATCGTTTTTCTAAGATGGTGCACTTTATTCCTTGTAAAAAGACTACAAGTGCAGTTAATGTGGCGCAGCTTTTCTTTCGTGATGTCTATCGTTTGCATGGTTTACCATCTTCTATTGTTTCAGATTGAGACACTAGATTTTTGAGTCATTTTTGGCGTTGTTTGTGGAAAATGGTGAACACTCAGCTTAATTTCAGCAGTGCTTATCATCCTCAAACAGATGGGCAGACTGAAGTTTGCTCATAATCACGTTGTCAATCGTAGTACCGGTTTTAGCCCATTTCAAGTGGTGTATTCTGCTCAACCACGGGGACCACTTGATTTAATGTCATCTCCTGTTTTTGGAAATGTTCCAAAGAATGTGCATGATTGTTTAGAAGGGTTACACGGAATCCATCAAGCTGTTCATAATAACTTGGCCAAAGCTAATGCCAAGTACAACCAGGATGCGGATCAAAAGCGCAGGCAGGTTGAGTTTGAGGAGGGAGACTTTGTCTGGGCAGTTTTGACTAAAGATCGGATTTCAGTTTGTGATTACAACAAGTTGTCAGCCAAGAAGATTGGACCAGTGGAGATTCTGGAGAAGATCAATTCTAATGCTTATCGTTTGAAGCTGCCAAGTCATATTCGTTGTTCTGATGTTTTCAATTTGAAGCATTTGTTACCTTTTCATGGAGATTCTTCTGAAGATGAACCTGCTGCAGATTCGAGGATGAATTTTGTCTACCCAGGGGGGAATGATGGAGGCCCAAGTATTGAAGATCGGGCCCACATGTTTCTGGAGGCCCATGATCGTCAAATAAAAGGGGCTGCACGGAAAAGGGCCTAACTTGGGCTGCTGGGCTCCGTTTCAGGCCAGTGAGAAAGCGAATCGAAGCTCGGTTAACCCCTATTTTTATACTGTTATGCAGGGTGTTCAATCTGGGCAACTGTCAGATTTTCTGGTGCATGATGGTTTTATTTTCAAAGGAAATCAGTTGTGTATTCCTGATTCCAGTATTCGTTAGCAAATTATCAAGGAGTTACATGGTGAAGGGCATGCTGGTCGTGATCGCATTTTATAGTTATTGCAATCGTCTTATTTTTGGCCTACTAGGAGAAAAGAGGTGGATCGGTATGTTAAGCGGTGTCGGATCTATCAAGTATCAAAGGGTACAGCTACTAATGCTGGGCTCTATATGCCTTTACCTGTTCCCTTGCAACCATGGGTGGATCTTAGCATGGATTTTGTGTTGGGGTTGCCACATACTCAAAGGGGTAATGATTCAATCTTTGTAGTTATTGATCGTTTTTCTAAGATGGTGCACTTTATTCCTTGTAAAAAGACTACAAGTGCAGTTAATGTGGCGCAGCTTTTCTTTCGTGATGTCTATCGTTTGCATGGTTTACCATCTTCTATTGTTTCAGATTGAGACACTAGATTTTTGAGTCATTTTTGGCGTTGTTTGTGGAAAATGGTGAACACTCAGCTTAATTTCAGCAGTGCTTATCATCCTCAAACAGATGGGCAGACTGAAGTTTGCTCATAATCACGTTGTCAATCGTAGTACCGGTTTTAGCCCATTTCAAGTGGTGTATTCTGCTCAACCACGGGGACCACTTGATTTAATGTCATCTCCTGTTTCTGGAAATGTTCCAAAGAATGTGCAGGATTTTTTAGAAGGGTTACACGGAATCCATCAAGCTGTTCATAATAACTTGGCCAAAGCTAATGCCAAGTACAACCAGGATGCGGATCAAAAGCGCAGGCAGGTTGAGTTTGAGGAGGGAGACTTTGTATGGGCAGTTTTGACTAAAGATCGGATTTCAGTTTGTGATTACAACAAGTTGTCAGCCAAGAAGATTGGACCAGTGGAGATTCTGGAGAAGATCAATTCTAATGCTTATCATTTGAAGCTGCCAAGTCATATTCGTTGTTCTGATGTTTTCAATGTGAAGCACTTGTTACCTTTTCAAGGAGATTCTTCCGGAGATGAACCTGCTGCAGATTCGAGGATGAATTTTGTCTACCCAGGGGGGAATGATGGAGGCCCAAGTATTGAAGATCGGGCCCACATGTTTCTGGAGGCCCATGATCGTCAAATAAAAGGGGCTGCACGGATAAGGGCCTAACTTGGGCTGCCGGGCTCCATCTCAGGCCAGTGAGAAAGCGAATCGAAGATCGGTTAGCCCCTATTTTTATACTGTTATGCAGGGTGTTCAATCTGGGCAACTGTCAGATTTTCTGGTGCATGATGGTTTTATTTTCAAAGGAAATCAGTTGTGTATTCCTGATTCCAGTATTCGTTAGCAAATTATCAAGGAGTTACATGGTGAAGGGCATGCTGGTCGTGATCGCATTTTATAGTTATTGCAATCGTCTTATTTTTGGCCTACTAGGAGAAAAGAGGTGGATCGGTATGTTAAGCGGTGTCGGATCTATCAAGTATCAAAGGGTACAGCTACTAATGCTGGGCTCTATATGCCTTTACCTGTTCCCTTGCAACCATGGGTGGATCTTAGCATGGATTTTGTGTTGGGGTTGTCACATACTCAAAGGGGTAATGATTCAATCTTTGTAGCTATTGATCGTTTTTCTAAGATGGTGCACTTTATTCCTTGTAAAAAGACTACATATGCAGTTAATGTGGCGCAGCTTTTCTTTCGTGATGTCTATCGTTTGCATGGTTTACCATCTTCTATTGTTTCAGATTGAGACACTAGATTTTTGAGTCATTTTTGGCGTTGCTTGTGGAAAATGGTGAACACTCAGTGTCACACCCCGCCTCGGCGGAAGGTTGCGAGATGCGACTATCATGAGATCACAACACAAGAATTACAATGAACGACCTCTACATGAGTCGTTTTAAACATACTTCATAAAAGTTTAAAATGTCTTACAGACTTAGACCATTTGTCTTTAAGAAGTTTACAAACAATTCCCATAAGTTACAAAATAGTTAGGAGTTTAAGAATTTAAGATCAAAAGCAATGTTCGTCCATGCAAATGTAGTTCCTAACTTCAAAAGGGGTATGCCATCTTCACAAATAGCAAGCATCTTAATTACCTGAGAATAACATGTAAAAAAAATGGGTCAACATAAAGTTGGTGAGCTCATAGGTTTTAATAGTTGTAAAACATTACCGTGGATCACGAGATTTCAAGTTATATTGCCATTCAACAATATAGTAAAAATTGTATTACTATTGCCATAAGCTCATGAATTGAAACCTTAACATTTAGTGCCTCGCAAGTGTCCTATCCAAACACAAGTAGTTCTCAAATGACAATGCACCCGTTTGACTTATAGTCATGTTGGCGCTACCAACCCGGATGGGGGCGTCAACCCAAATAGATCTATTCATGACATTCACGTTTAAGTCCTTAACTAACAATTCATGATAAAGGCCTACATAATGGATAGTGTCAACTCATGCAATACATAACAGTTTAGTTTGTGTCCACAAAGAAAGAACATGTTTTCTCACCCCAAAAACATTTCAAAGCATTTAAAAAAGAAGTAGGGGCCATGAGACTCACCTTAGTGAGAGAGCGGAAAGTTGCAAGTACTTGTTTGGGTCTTGGTGGGGTTTATGCTTCCTAGATCACATAAAATGTTTAAGTTTAGTCATATCGTATATATATATATTAATTCTAATTTTTGTAAAGTTTCATCACCCATAGTTTTTAGTTTAAGTGTCACGTTTTATTTAACCATTTTTGGGTACATTTACACCTTTTCAAGTGATCTTTAGTAAGAATCCAACAAAATTCCAGAAAGTTTCCAGACCAGACCCAGAAATTGGCTTACAGAGAAAAATGCGTGCATTTCTGGAAAAAGTGTAAAACATGAAAGTTGTAAGTCTGAAGATGAACCTACTGCAGATTCGAGGATGAATTTTGTCTACCCAGGGGGGAATGATGGAGGCCCAAGTATTGAAGATCGGGCCCACATGTTTCTGGAGGCCCATGATCGTCAAATAAAAGGGGCTGCACGTAAAAGGGCCTAACTTGGGCTGCTGGGCTACGTTTCAGGCCAGTGAGAAAGCGAATCGAAGCTCGGTTAACCCCTATTTTTATACTGTTATGCAGGGTGTTCAATCTGGGCAACTGTCAGATTTTCTGGTGCATGATGGTTTTATTTTCAAAGGAAATCAGTTGTGTATTCCTGATTCCAGTCTTCGTTAGCAAATTATCAAGGAGTTACATGGTGAAGGGCATGCTGGTCGTGATCGCATTTTATAGTTATTGCAAATCGTCTTATTTTTGGCCTACTATGAGAAAAGAGGTGGATCGGTATGTTAAGCGGTGTCGGATCTATCAAGTATCAAAGGGTACAGCTACTAATCCTGGGCTCTATATGCCTTTACCTGTTCCCTTGCAACCATGGGTGGATCTTAGCATGGATTTTGTGTTGGGGTTGCCACATACTCAAAGGGGTAATGATTCAATCTTTGTAGCTATTGATCGTTTTTCTAAGATGGTGCACTTTATTCCTTGTAAAAAGACTACATATGCAGTTAATGTGGCGTAGCTTTTCTTTCGTGATGTCTATCGTTTGCATGGTTTACCATCTTCTATTGTTTCAGATTGAGACACTAGATTTTTGAGTCATTTTTGGCGTTGCTTGTGGAAAATGGTGAACACTCAGCTTAATTTCAGTAGTGCTTATCATCCTCAAACAGATGGGCAGACTGAAGTTTGCTCATAATCACGTTGTCAATCGTAGTACCGGTTTTAGCCCATTTCAAGTGGTGTATTCTGCTCAACCACGGGGACCACTTGATTTAATGTCATCTTCTGTTTCTGGAAATGTTCCAAAGAATGTGCAGGATTTTTTAGAAGGGTTACACGGAATCCATCAAGCTGTTCATAAT
This sequence comes from Pseudognaphalium luteoalbum, assembly GCA_963422505.1. NCBI lineage: Eukaryota > Viridiplantae > Streptophyta > Magnoliopsida > Asterales > Asteraceae > Pseudognaphalium > Pseudognaphalium luteoalbum. Next base: position 46,229,785 of record OY730194.1, read on the forward strand.
AACTTGGCCAAAGCTAATGCCAAGTACAACCAGGATGCGGATCAAAAGCGCAGGCAGGTTGAGTTTGAGGAGGGAGACTTTGTATGGGCAGTTTTGACTAAAGATCGGATTTCAGTTTGTGATTACAACAAGTTTTCAGCCAAGAAGATTGGGCCAGTGGAGATTCTGGAGAAGATCAATTCTAATGCTTATCGTTTGAAGCTGCCAAGTCATATTCGTTGTTCTGATGTTTTCAATGTGAAGCATTTGTTACCTTTTCATGGAGATTCTTCTGAAGATGAACCTGCTGCAGATTCGAGGATGAATTTTGTCTACCCAGGGGGGAATGATGGAGGCCCAAGTATTGAAGATCGGGCCCACATGTTTCTGGAGGCCCATGATCGTCAAATAAAAGGGGCTGCACGTAAAAGGGCCTAACTTGGGCTGCTGGGCTCCGTTTCAGGCCAGTGAGAAAGCGAATCGAAGCTCGGTTAACCCCTATTTTTATACTATTATGCAGGGTGTTCAATCTGGGCAACTGTCAGATTTTCTGGTGCATGATGGTTTTATTTTCAAAGGAAATCAGTTGTGTATTCCTGATTCCAGTCTTCGTTAGCAAATTATCAAGGAGTTACATGGTGAAGGGCATGCTGGTCGTGATCGCATTTTATAGTTATTGCAATCGTCTTATTTTTGGCCTACTATGAGAAAAGAGGTGGATCGGTATGTTAAGCGGTGTCGGATCTATCAAGTATCAAAGGGTACAGCTAATAATGCTGGGCTCTATATGCCTTTACCTGTTCCCTTGCAACCATGGGTGGATCTTAGCATGGATTTTGTGTTGGGGTTGCCACATACTCAAAGGGGTAATGATTCAATCTTTGAAGTTATTGATCGTTTTTCTAAGATGGTGCACTTTATTCCTTGTAAAAAGACTACATATGCAGTTAATGTGGCGCAGCTTTTCTTTCGTGATGTCTATCGTTTGCATGGTTTACCATCTTCTATTGTTTCAGATTGAGACACTAGATTTTTGAGTCATTTTTGGCGTTGCTTGTGGAAAATGGTGAACACTCAGCTTAATTTCAGCAGTGCTTATCATCCTCAAACAGATGGGCAGACTGAAGTTTGCTCATAATCACGTTGTCAATCGTAGTACCGGTTTTAGCCCATTTCAAGTGGTGTATTCTGCTCAACCACGGGGACCACTTGATTTAATGTCATCTCCTGTTTCTGGAAATGTTCCAAAGAATGTGCAGGATTTTTTAGAAGGGTTACACGGAATCCATCAAGCTGTTCATAATAACTTGGCCAAAGCTAATGCCAAGTACAACCAGGATGCGGATCAAAAGCGCAGGCAGGTTGAGTTTGAGGAGGGAGACTTTGTATGGGCAGTTTTGACTAAAGATCGGATTTCAGTTTGTGATTACAACAAGTTTTCAGCCAAGAAGATTGGGCCAGTGGAGATTCTGGAGAAGATCAATTCTAATGCTTATCGTTTGAAGCTGCCAAGTCATATTCGTTGTTCTGATGTTTTCAATGTGAAGCATTTGTTACCTTTTCATGGAGATTCTTCTGAAGATGAACCTGCTGCAGATTCGAGGATGAATTTTGTCTACCCAGGGGGGAATGATGGAGGCCCAAGTATTGAAGATCGGGCCCACATGTTTCTGGAGGCCCATGATCGTCAAATAAAAGGGGCTGCACGTAAAAGGGCCTAACTTGGGCTGCTGGGCTCCGTTTCAGGCCAGTGAGAAAGCGAATCGAAGCTCGGTTAACCCCTATTTTTATACTGTTATGCAGGGTGTTCAATCTGGGCAACTGTCAGATTTTCTGGTGCATGATGGTTTTATTTTCAAAGGAAATCAGTTGTGTATTCCTGATTCCAGTCTTCGTTAGCAAATTATCAAGGAGTTACATGGTGAAGGGCATGCTGGTCGTGATCGCATTTTATAGTTATTGCAATCGTCTTATTTTTGGCCTACTATGAGAAAAGAGGTGGATCGGTATGTTAAGCGGTGTCGGATCTATCAAGTATCAAAGGGTACAGCTACTAATGCTGGGCTCTATATGCCTTTACCTGTTCCCTTGCAACCATGGGTGGATCTTAGCATGGATTTTATGTTGGGGTTGCCACATACTCAAAGGGGTAATAATTCAATCTTTGTAGCTATTGATCGTTTTTCTAAGATGGTGCACTTTATTCCTTGTAAAAAGACTACATATACAGTTAATGTAACACCCCTCATTTATTAAATTAATATTATATTTATTGTACTCGGAAGCGTAGGAAAATTTAAACATATTTATATTCGGTACATTATAATAATGTACATACACAGTTATATATTCAAAACATATTAACTTAGAACTGTTTACATTACATATGTCGGGGTATTATCTATTACAAAACTAGGTTTATAGCAAAACCATATCAGAGTCAATTATCTGTCAGACATTGTCTGCGAAAACATCCTTTCCTGACACCCACATACATATATCAAAACTTGCAGGAAGTAGGATAAGGGATTAGCACAAAGCTAAGTGAATGAATTCTTCACACACAACTCAACTTAGCTTAACTACCTGTTTACCCCAAACAACTGTAAACATGTATTACAACTAGTCAACAATATAGTAATGAGGATCGGTGGTTCTGGGAAAACCATAATACCCGGGTGGTTCCCAAGAACACTTACCCAACCATATCCGTTTGGCCATAACGGACGAGACCGATGACTAGTGGTTACTATACTCAGACACAGGTTCTATACACACAACAAATGAAGTAAGACCCTGTGTCATTCACACAACAACCAACTAGCCCAACCAACCAGTTCAACCTGTTGACCTCATTAACAACTGATGCCCGAAGGCCACACATAGCACGTAGATTTATAATCAACTATGAATATTAAATATAACAACATATCTACGTTTAATTGTTGCAACCAAATAGTTACAACTAAATCAAATGGTGAGTTCCAAATCCACTCACCGATACCTCTGTAGAATCCACACTCAGTTTATAGTCACTGAGTCTTTGGAGTATCTGAAATATCATTAAACACACAAGTTAATAACTTGTCATCATTCCATAACTTTAATAAAATTTATAATGTTATACAATTATCACACTACTATAAACATATTATTTCTTAAACGTATCTATGCATTGTAAATATATCACAAACTAAAACTGATTTGTTCCTGTTTAACCCATACCCGATCGGCTAGAGCTTCATAGCCGATCGGCTAGCATAATAAACCCGACACATTTTGTTTTCAAAGCAATGTTCTGGAATGATTTTGTACTAACTTAGCCGTTCGTCTCATTTTAGCCGTTCGGCTTAACTCGCTTACCCGATCGGCTCGTTAACATTACCCGATCGGCTATCACTATTATTTTGCTTCTTTACACGCGAAGGTTAAGTTCTGTGGTCATTTTGGTCTATATTAGCCGTTCGGCTAAAAGAAGCCGTTCGGCTCAAACGTATATACCCGATCAGTTCCTTAGCATAGCCTATCGGCTATGGCTCAAAACCCAGAAAACCTGCAATTTGTTTCTGCTTAGCTCAGCTCGAACCATATGTTCCAAAACCCAAAATTTCAAGTGCTAAATCAACCAAACCATACTTCAAATCGCAAGGAAAGTATCACATATCAACTAGTTAACATCAAACAACTTATTCAAGCATCAATCACTACAAATTTTCAAGCTAAATTCTTAACACATCAAGAATGAACTTGAATCACATTTCAATGGCAACTTATCACAATTTGAGCTAAGAATTCAGTTCACTATCATTAGCTAATACTATATATCAACTTTAAACACATATAACTTATTCAATTCATTAATTTCATATGTGACCTAACCAAAGTTTAAGTTCATAACTTAACATCACTTACACTTTGAAAGATGAACAATAAGATGAAGATGATGATGAAATCAGTATGATGTTGATGGAATCAAACTACAATAACACTTTGAATCAACCTAATTCACAATCTTTGATTTTGTTTGAAGTTTAATTAGGGCATATGAGCTTGTAAGAAACTGAGGTTGAAGAAACAATCTAAAGAAGAGGTCATCTCCTTTTAACCCGACTTCAGTAAATGGGTATTTTATACCCGTTCTAAATCTCTTGTCTGGAACCTAGAAATCTTTTGCGAGAAATATTATTTTATGATACTGTCATCTATAGTAATTTAAAACAAGTAACAATTTACTATCCACAATAAGTCCTGAGACTTATTTACTTATGTTTCTTAATTAACAGTTGGTATCACATATTTAATAAAATTCAAATAATAGATTTAAATAGAAAATTACCAGGCTACTGGAGAGGATGTTACAGTTAATGTGGCGCAGCTTTTCTTTCGTGATGTCTATCGTTTGCATGGTTTACCATCTTCTATTGTTTCAGATTGAGACACTAGATTTTTGAGTCATTTTTGGCGTTGCTTGTGGAAAATGGAGAACACTCAGCTTAATGTCAGTAGTGCTTATCATCCTCAAACAGATGGGCAGACTGAAGTTTGCTCATAATCACGTTGTCAATCGTAGTACCGGTTTTAGCCCATTTCAAGTGGTGTATTCTGCTCCACCACGGGGACCACTTGATTTAATGTCATCTCCTGTTTCTGGAAATGTTCCAAAGAATGTGCAGGATTTTTTAGAAGGGTTACACGGAATCCATCAAGCTGTTCATAATAACTTGGCCAAAGCTAATGCCAAGTACAACCAGGATGCGGATCAAAAGCGCAGGCAGGTTGAGTTTGAGGAGGGAGACTTTGTATGGGCAGTTTTGACTAAAGATCGGATTTCAGTTTGTGATTACAACAAGTTGTCAGCCAAGAAGATTGGGCCAGTGGAGATTCTGGAGAAGATCAATTCTAATGCTTATCGTTTGAAGCTGCCAAGTCATATTCGTTGTTCTGATGTTTTCAATGTGAAGCATTTGTTACCTTTTCATGGAGATTCTTCCGGAGATGAACCTGCTGCAGATTCGAGGATGAATTTTGTCTACCCAGGGGGGAATGATGGAGGCCCAAGTATTGAAGATCGGGCCCACATGTTTCTGGAGGCCCATGATCGTCAAATAAAAGGGGTTGCACGTAAAAGGGCCTAACTTGGGCTGCTGGGCTCCGTTTCAGGCCAGTGAGAAAGCGAATCGAAGCTCGGTTAACCCCTATTTTTATACTGTTATGCAGGGTGTTCAATCTGGGCAACTGTCAGATTTTCTGGTGCATGATGGTTTTATTTTCAAAGGAAATCAGTTGTGTATTCCTGATTCCAGTCTTCGTTAGCAAATTATCAAGGAGTTACATGGTGAAGGGCATGTTGGTCGTGATCGCATTTTATAGTTATTGCAATCGTCTTATTTTTGGCCTACTATGAGAAAAGAGGTGGATCGGTATGTTAAGCGGTGTCGGATCTATCAAGTATCAAAGGGTACAGCTACTAATGCTGGGCTCTATATGCCTTTACCTGTTCCCTTGCAACCATGGGTGGATCTTAGCATGGATTTTGTGTTGGGGTTGCCACATACTCAAAGGGGTAATGATTCAATCTTTGTAGTTATTGATCGTTTTTCTAAGATGGTGCACTTTATTCCTTGTAAAAAGACTACATATGCAGTTAATGTGGCGCAGCTTTTCTTTCGTGATGTCTATCGTTTGCATGGTTTACCATCTTCTATTGTTTCAGATTGAGACACTAGATTTTTGAGTCATTTTTGGCGTTGCTTGTGGAAAATGGTGAACACTCAGTGTCACACCCCGCCTCGGCGGAAGGTTGCGAGATGCGACTATCATGAGATCACAACACAAGAATTACAATGAACGACCTCTACATGAGTCGTTTTAAACATACTTCATAAAAGTTTAAAATGTCTTACAGACTTAGACCATTTGTCTTTAAGAAGTTTACAAACAATTCCCATAAGTTACAAAATAGTTAGGAGTTTAAGAATTTAAGATCAAAAGCAATGTTCGTCCATGCAAATGTAGTTCCTAACTTCAAAAGGGGTATGCCATCTTCACAAATAGCAAGCATCTTAATTACCTGAGAATAACATGTAAAAAAAATGGGTCAACATAAAGTTGGTGAGCTCATAGGTTTTAATAGTTGTAAAACATTACCGTGGATCACGAGATTTCAAGTTATATTGCCATTCAACAATATAGTAAAAATTGTATTACTATTGCCATAAGCTCATGAATTGAAACCTTAACATTTAGTGCCTCGCAAGTGTCCTATCCAAACACAAGTAGTTCTCAAATGAAAATGCACCCGTTTGACTTATAGTCATGTTGACGCTACCAACCCGGATGGGGGCGTCAACCCATAAAGATCTATTCATGACATTCACGTTTAAGTCCTTAACTAACAATTCATGATAAAGGCCTACATAATGGATAGTGTCAACTCATGCAGTACATAACAGTTTAGTTTGTGTCCACAAAGAAAAGAACATGTATTCTCACCCCAAAAACATTTCAAAGCATTTAAAAAAGAAGTAGGGGCCATGAGACTCACCTTAGTGAGAGAGCGGAAAGTTGCAAGTACTTGTTTGGGTCTTGGTGGGGTTTATGCTTCCTAGATCACATAAAATGTTTAAGTTTAGTCATATCGTATATATATATTAATTCTAATTTTTGTAAAGTTTCATCACCCATAGTTTTTAGTTTAAGTGTCACGTTTTATTTAACCATTTTTGGGTACATTTACACCTTTTCAAGTGATCTTTAGTAAGAATCCAACAAAATTCCAGAAAGTTTCCAGACCAGACCCAGAAATTGGCTTACAGAGAAAAATGCGTGCATTTCTGGAAAAAGTGTAAAACATGAAAGTTGTAGGTCTATTCAATACGCAACTTTTAAAAAAAAACGCATCGTCTAACTCTTCCTAGAACTCAAGTTATGACAATTTTAGTAACCTGTGTTTTTCTGGACAGATTGTGTTCTCTTGTGTATAAATTTATAGAAACGTAATTTAAACTTATATTTGAACATAATCTTGTTAGATGAGCTTTATAACATTAAAATCAGTAATAAAATGGTAGTCTTAGGTTAAGTATTCATGGAGTTATGACCTTGCAAAGTGAGGTATACGAATCTGCCACAACATGCGCAATAATTTCGTATGGGCTGTTTGGAGGTCGAATACTCCATGTTTTTAAGTGAGACCACTTGGGTTTGAAAGCTAATACATAAAATTAATTTCATTAGTAAAATGGTGGTATTTTGTTAAGTATACACGAATTTATGACCTCATAAAGTGAGATATAGAAATCTGGACAGATTGCATGGGTATGTGTGGGTTAGGATTTCAAGTCATAGACCACCATCCTAACACATAGACACTAATCATTGTTTAGCCCTTTTTCCCACATGCAATTTCCATCATTTTTCTATAGATTTTGAGTATATTACAAGCATGATATTCTTGAAAGATTTTGTAGATATGTAATAAGTAAAATTTACATCTTTCAACTTGATATAGGTTTGATCATGGATTATCACTTATCTTTAACACATGATTATGTGCAAGTGATAATCTACAAACATCAAGTCATTTTTGTAGGTTTAGCCATACTTTTCAATACTTCAAATAAAAAGAAAATGGAGATGAAGATGAGTAATATAATGCATGTTTACATCTATTTTGTAGGCATAGCCATACATAAGAATCACAACAACACGAAATATAAAGATGCATGTATACATATATGATCGTAGGCATAGCCATACATAAGATATTAACAAAAATGAAATATAAAGTGCATATATACATATGTAGATTTGTAGGCATAGCCTTACATAAAATCTTACATATGTATATAGTAAGATAAAAGATGTATATACATAGATATAGATATATTATTATAAGTCTTGTATTATTCATCCATGGGTGATGATTATTGTATAGAAGTTGAAGGAAGTAAAGAAGAGAAAATTGTGTATCTTCTTACCAACGAATCTAAGACAAAAGTAGGTTGTTTTTGAGTGGATTTAGGGTTGTTTGTGTGGTGATTTGTGGTGGTTTTTGATGGTGAATTAGGGCAGATTTTTGGGAGAGAAAATGGAAGAAAAGTGGTGTGAGGAAGAGAGAATTGGATGTGTGTGTGTGAAAAGTGAGAAAAGGGTGGATGTAGGTTGCTTAAATAGAAGAAAAGAGGGGGGGGAGTGAAGGGGTGGCCGGCCATGGGGGGGGGAGGGGAGAGGAAGAGTTTTGGTGGTGATTGGTGGAGAAGTGGTGGTGATTAAATGTGTAATTTATTATTTTAATTAATTAAATTAGTTTTATTTAATTAATTAAAAATTAAAATCAGATTTTTAATTATAATATAATTAAATTCTTAAATAATTTAGTTATAAGTATTTATTTAATTATTATGTTGTATTTCATGCAAAGGTAGTGGTTTGTTACTTTCATGCAAGTAAGTGTACTTATCACTATATTATTGTTTCACACATATTTATATATATATATAGGTATATATATATTAATATATTAGGGTTTACTAGATGAATTAATAAACATAAACGTAAGCACTTTGTCACATTATATGCATCCACGGATAAACGCTTGTTTAGTGTCAGGTTGTAACGATAAGGCGCCTAAATTCAATGTTATTTAATTATAGGCGTTAATTCACTAAAATTATAGTTTAACTAAAAAAAGATTTTTTCCTCTAAGTTTATTACCCGAGCGGAGTTGAATCATAGATTTTTGCCGGTTGTCACATTCTCCCCCTGTTAAAAGAATTTCGTCCCGAAATTTAGTTCGTGACCTCGGGTGGTGCAGGGTTTGAGAATAAGTGGGGATACTTGCGACGGATTTGATCCTCGCGCTCCCAGGTGAATTCCGGACCTCGTTTCGAATTCCACCTAACCTTTACAATGGGTATACGACTCCGCTTCAAGGTCTTTATCTCTCGGTCCATGATCTCAATTGGTTCTTCGATAAAATGCAATTTCTCATCGATTTGTACTTCTCCGACTGGTATGATAAGGGATTCGTCTGATAAACACTTTTTCAGATTTGACACATGAAACGTGTCATGTACATTACTGAGTTCTTGAGGCAACTTAAGTTTGTATGCAACTGGACCAATCCTCTCCAGTATTTCGAATGGCCCGACATATCTAGGGTTTAGCTTTCCTCGTTTCCCAAAACGGACTACGCCTTTCCAAGGTGACACTTTCAACATGACTCTATCCCCAATTTGAAATTCTAACGGATTGCGCCTCGTATCTGCATAACTCTTTTGGCGGTCACGGGCTGCCTTCAGTCTATTTTGGATTTTCACAATCTTCTCGGTCATTTCATGTATAATCTCTGGACCAAGGAGTTGACTATCTCCCACCTCAGTCCAACATACAGGCGATCGACACTTTCGTCCATAAAGTGCTTCGAATGGGGCGGCCTTGATGCTGGTGTGATAACTGTTGTTGTAAGAGAACTCGCATAAGGGAGGTGGTTGTCCCAGCCACGTCCAAAGTCGATAACACATGCGCGTAACATATCTTCTAGGGTTTGAATTGTCCTTTCACTTTGGCCATCTGTCTGAGGGTGGTATGCGGTACTCATATCCAAGCGAGTACCTAGAGCTTTTTGGAGTAATTGCCAAAATCTAGAGGTGAAACGGCTATCTCGATCAGAGATAATCGAGATGGGCACCCCGTGCCTTGTCACCACTTCTTTCAAGTAAATCCTAGTCAATCTTTCCATTGTGTCGGTCTCCTTGATTGCTAGAAAGTGGGCGGATTTTGTCAGGCGATCAACAATTACCCAAATTGTATCACAACCATTTGTTGTCTTAGGAAGCTTAGTAATAAAGTCCATTTTTATTTGCTCCCACTTCCATTGGGGTATTTCGGGTTGTTGCAATAGACCTGATGGTTTCTGATACTCGACCTTTACCTTGGCACAAGTCAAGCATTTACTAACATAGGTGGCCACCTCAGCCTTCATGTTAGGCCACCAATACAAGTCCTTAAGCCCATGGTACATCTTGTCAGCACCCGGATGGATGGAATATCTAGATTTATGTGCCTCGTCCATTACCAACTTCCTCAAGTTACCAAAACTTGGTATCCATATGCGATTCATATAATATCGGATTCCATCGGACTTAACCTCAAATTGCTTATCCATACCGCGCAGAGATTCACCCTTTACATTCTCCTCCTTGATAACCTCGAGTTGAGCATCACGAATTTGAGAGGTAAGGTTCGTATGAATGGTCATACCTAAAGCCCTAACTCGTAGTGGTTTCATCCGTTCTTTTCTGCTCAAAGCATCAGCTACAACATTTGCCTTGCCTGGGTGATAACGAATTTCGCAATCGTAATCACTGAGCAATTCAACCCACCTACGCTGTCTCATGTTCAGATCCTTTTGATCGAAAATGTGCTGAAGGCTTTTATGATCTGTAAACACGGTACACTTTGTACCATAGAGGTAATGCCTCCAAATCTTGAGTGCAAACACCACTGCTCCCAATTCCAGGTCATGGGTTGTGTAGTTTTTCTCATGCACTTTAAGTTGACGAGAAGCATAAGCTATGACCTTCTCCTTTTGCAATAACACACATCCTAGCCCTTGTCGTGATGCATCGCAAAAGACTACAAAATTTTCGGTTCCCTCCGGCAATGATAATACTGGTGCGCTACAAAGTTTTTGCTTCAACAATTGGAAAGCTTCCTCCTGCTCATCACTCCAATTATACTTTGCTATTTTCTGAGTTAGCAGTGTCAAGGGTTTGGCTATTTTAGAAAAATTCTCGATGAATCGTCTATAGTAACCAGCAAGACCTAAGAATTGCCGTACTTCTGTTGGGGTTCTAGGCGTCTCCCAATTTTTGATAGCCTCAATCTTGGCAGGGTCGACATGTATTCCTTGACTATCAATAACATGTCCTAGAAATTGCACTCTTCGTAACCAAAACTCACACTTTGAGAACTTAACATACAACTCCTCCTTTTTAAGCAACTCCAAGATTGATCTCAAATGCTTTTCATGGTCCTCTTTGTTCTTCGAATAGATCAAAATGTCATCGATGAATACGATGATGAACTTATCTAAGTACGGTTTACACACGCGGTTCATGAGGTCCATGAATACAGCCGGTGCGTTAGTGAGGCCGAACGACATTACTTGGAACTCGTAATGACCATACCGAGTTGTAAATGCCGTCTTTGGGATGCTCTCTTCTCCGACTCTCAACTGATGATACCCCGATCGTAGGTCAATTTTTGAGTAAAAACTCGAGCCTTATAGCTGATCGAATAAGTCATCAATTCTAGGGAGTGGGTAACGGTTCTTCACGGTTAGTTTATTCAATTCCCGGTAATCGATGCACATCCTTAAGGATCCATCCTTCTTTTTCACAAATAAGACGAGAGCTCCCCAGGGTGAGGAACTTGGCCGGATAAACCCTTTATCTAAAAGCTCTTGTAGTTGACTTGACAACTCTTGCATTTCGGAAAGGGCTAATCGATATGGTGCTCGGGCAACGGGTGCCGCACCAGGCACCAAGTCGATATGAAATTCCACTTGCCGGGCTGGTGGTAGTCCAGGCAAGTCTTCAGGGAAAACTTCGGGAAAATCCCGTACGATAGGGACATCCACGAGTCGTCTCTCTTCCGGTTTCTCCTCTACAACATGAGCTAAGATTGCTTGGTACCCTTTTCTTAGGTATTTCTGCGTTTTCATGCACGATATGATGTTCAATTTCGTTCCACTCTTTTCTCCTTGTATTATTAAAGTTGCTCCGCTAGAGAGGGGTATGCGGACAATCTTATCATAGCATACTATTTCAGCACGATTCTTGGACAGCCAATCCATACCAACGATGACGTCAAAGCTTCCTATTTTGACGGGTATCAAATTTATGGGAAAGATTTCGCTTGCTAAGTTTAGGGAACAGTTTCGAATTATGCTATCAGCTTCAATTAATTTACCATTAGCTAACTCTATCGTGTATTTAGTATCTAAGGCAGTTGGAGTGATATTAAGTAAGGGGCTAAACTCGTTAGACACGAAACTCTCATCAGCACCGGTATCAAATAAGACTGAAACAACCTTGTCATTTAGGAGAAACGTACCCGTGACTAGGTTGGGATCCTGGCGTGCTTCATTGGTATTGATCACGAATGCTCTGCCGCACGCCGCATTGTTATTCTGATTTTTCAGCTTCGGACAATCCTTTTTAAAGTGTCCAGCACTCCCGCACCCGTAGCATGTGTTTGGAGTGTTAGTATTGGCGACAGGTGCAGGGCTCCGACAATCCTTGGCGTGATGGCCAGGCTTCTTACATCTCCCACATGCGTTGCTACAGGGACCTTTGTGGTGAAGGTTGCAACGCTTACAATATGGTTTGTTTCCAGCATAACCTTTCTTAGCATCTGGTCCTGCAGCATATGCCCTAACTGTCTCGGTCTTCTTATTTTGTTGTTGGTTGGTGTTTCCCCTAGAACTTTCCTCCCATTTCCTTTTTCCATCAGAAATCTTATCAACATTTCCCCTTTCCAAAGCCCCACGTCGCACAATTTGATCCATTAAACTGTGTGCCATGCGGACGGCATCGTGGATCGTATTGGGCTTGGATGAAGTTACATTTCCTTGGATTTGGGAGGGAAGTCCCCAGATATAACGTTCAATTCTCTTGTACTCGGGAGTGACCATAGATGGGCAAAGAAGTGCCAATTCATGGAATCTCCTTGTATATCTAGCTACATCAGCCCCAATGACAACCAGATTCCAAAATTCTACCTCCAACTTTTGCAGTTCGTTCCGAGGACAGTACTCTTCCGTCATCATTTTCTTAAGATCTTCCCAAGAAATCTGATAAGCAGCATCGATGCCCACCGAATGGGCGTATGAATTCCACCATGATAACGCACCATCTTGAAGGGTGCATGTTGCATACTTAACCTTACAATCTTCCTTGCAGTTGCTAATACGGAAAACTGACTCTAGCTTCTCAAACCACCGAACCAAACCGACAGCTCCTTCGGTTCCATTGAAGTGATTGGGTTTGCAATTCGAAAAGTCCTTATAGGTGCATTCTCGGGTTACATTCCCCGAACCTCCTCCGGTTTCATTCCTTCTACCGGTTCTTTCGTTTCCATCATTCCTCTCAGTCCTTTGGGTGGCGATTGCCTCAGCTACTCTTTGTGCTACAAGTCGCTCGATAGCTGCATTACTCATCGTGGATGTTCTCTTGGGTGGCATGTTTCTTGAAATTACAAGCACAACAAGACAATGAGATACTATACAAGATAGAACTTTATCATGCATGTAAGGAATAAATAAGTACAAACCACACAACCAAAGTCACAAGATAGTAAGATTAATAACCCAACAAGAGCATAAACTTAGTCAAAATACTTGATTCATTGTTCACAAAAACAGGCCGGGAATGAAACATCCGGAAAAATACAAGTAAATCCATAAATTTATCCTCTAGGCACAACCCGCCATAGTAGGTTAGAAATCGAAATGAAACTATCCGCGAAATTGGCCCAAAAGTGCGCTAACACGTCCCAAACTATGCTCCATTGCGGACATACGCTGCTCTGCCCTAGTCGCGCGCTCTTCCGCTAATTCAGCGTGCCTTTCGCTGTGCTCCACCCGTCGGCGCAACTCAGTGACCTCCTCTCGAAGCATCTTGATGTCGTCATCAGCACAGTAAACCGAGTAGTCCATGTTACCGATCCTCTTCTCAACTTCCGAAATTTGTGCCTGTATGAGTTCCACTTTATCGGAACGTGACTCATCCTGGTCGTACTCCAGCTGATTAAGTCTCCTCTCCTGATCAACCAAATGTGCTATCACAACGGGGATAGTGTGATGTACAGGCTCCAAGGTGAGAGAGGGTATGGGGGTAGTGGTGGAGGGCTCCCCAACTTCCAGTGTCTTGGGTATCCCTTCTTCTTTTCTCCAAGACTGAATCTGCTCCTGCATCCAAGTCCACTTGCGGGATCGCACTCGCCTAGTAGTAGTGTTGGTAGTCCCGGTAGGGGGAATGGAGGGGGTCTCAGTAGGGGGATGGAGAATGTCTCAGTCAAAGGTGGAAACACGGTTATCCGAGGGGTACGCATCAATCGTGGTCCCCCGGGGCGGAATGATCGGAGTGAAGAGGCTAGCTTTGGTTGGGTAGAGAGAGCAGGGGCAGTCTTAGTAGGTATGACAGGGGAGGGATGGGATTCTTCGGGATCGGACTTTTCCTCAGTAGGCTCGGACTCTTCCTCCATTGGCTCGGTCTCATCCTCAAATGGCTCAGTCTCATTGGAGGAACCCGTCTTTTCAACTCGGGTAGTGGACACAGGCATGAATGAGGGTGACTTAAGCGAGGTGAGGAGGCATGCAGCCGTCTCGGAGTCATCGTCGGACACGACTTGGACAGGGCTATTAGGGTTCGACATACTCTGTTATATAAGATAATAGTATATAAATGGGGAGTATATAAAATAAGTAATTATTTAACATGTATGTACTAACTTAACAATTAACATGTAATAAGCATGCATGGAACCACATTCGGTAAGTAGGCAAGGATGTATGGATTTAATAATTAGCAAGTACACCTAAAGGTCCTTATTCTAGTCATGGCTATAGTCTAGGCCCACTAATGCAACCTAGTTCACTATAACCTTGGGCTCTGATACCAATCTGTCACACCCCACCTCGGCGGAAGGTTGCGAGATGCGACTATCATGAGATCACAACACAAGAATTACAATGAACGACCTCTACATGAGTCGTTTTAAACATACTTCATAAAAGTTTAAAATGTCTTACAGACTTAGACCATTTGTCTTTAAGAAGTTTACAAACAATTCCCATAAGTTACAAAATAGTTAGGAGTTTAAGAATTTAAGATCAAAAGCAATGTTCGTCCATGCAAATGTAGTTCCTAACTTCAAAAGGGGTATGCCATCTTCACAAATAGCAAGCATCTTAATTACCTGAGAATAACATGTAAAAAAAATGGGTCAACATAAAGTTGGTGAGCTCATAGGTTTTAATAGTTGTAAAACATTACCGTGGATCACGAGATTTCAAGTTATATTGCCATTCAACAATATAGTAAAAATTGTATTACTATTGCCATAAGCTCATGAATTAAAACCTTAACATTTAGTGCCTCGCAAGTGTCCTATCCAAACACAAGTAGTTCTCAAATGACAATGCACCCGTTTGACTTATAGTCATGTTGGCGCTACCAACCCGGATGGGGGCGTCAACCCAAATAGATCTATTCATGACATTCACGTTTAAGTCCTTAACTAACAATTCATGATAAAGGCCTACATAATGGATAGTGTCAACTCATGCAATACATAACAGTTTAGTTTGTGTCCACAAAGAAAAGAACATGTATTCTCACCCCAAAAACATTTCAAAGCATTTAAAAAAGAAGTAGGGGCCATGAGACTCACCTTAGTGAGAGAGCGGAAAGTTGCAAGTACTTGTTTGGGTCTTGGTGGGGTTTATGCTTCCTAGATCACATAAAATGTTTAAGTTTAGTCATATCGTATATATATATTAATTCTAATTTTTGTAAAGTTTCATCACCCATAGTTTTTAGTTTAAGTGTCACGTTTTATTTAACCATTTTTGGGTACATTTACACCTTTTCAAGTGATCTTTAGTAAGAATCCAACAAAATTCCAGAAAGTTTCCAGACCAGACCCAGAAATTGGCTTACAGAGAAAAATGCGTGCATTTCTGGAAAAAGTGTAAAACATGAAAGTTGTAAGTCTGAAGATGAACCTGCTGCAGATTCGAGGATGAATTTTGTCTACCCAGGGGGGAATGATGGAGGCCCAAGTATTGAAGATCGGGCCCACATGTTTCTGGAGGCCCATGATCGTCAAATAAAACGGGCTGCACGTAAAAGGGCCTAACTTGGGCTGCTGGGCTACGTTTCAGGACAGTGAGAAAGCGAATCGAAGCTCGGTTAACCCCTATTTTTATACTGTTATGCAGGGTGTTCAATCTGGGCAACTGTCAGATTTTCTGGTGCATGATGGTTTTATTTTCAAAGGAAATCAGTTGTGTATACCTGATTCCAGTCTTCGTTAGCAAATTATCAAGGAGTTACATGGTGAAGGGCATGCTGGTCGTGATCGCATTTTATAGTTATTGCAAATCGTCTTATTTTTGGCCTACTATGAGAAAAGAGGTGGATCGGTATGTTAAGCGGTGTCGGATCTATCAAGTATCAAAGGGTACAGCTACTAATGCTGGGCTCTATATGCCTTTACCTGTTCCCTTGCAACCATGGGTGGATCTTAGCATGGATTTTGTGTTGGGGTTGCCACATACTCAAAGGGGTAATGATTCAATATTTGTAGCTATTGATCGTTT
This sequence comes from Pseudognaphalium luteoalbum, assembly GCA_963422505.1. Taxonomy (NCBI): domain Eukaryota; kingdom Viridiplantae; phylum Streptophyta; class Magnoliopsida; order Asterales; family Asteraceae; genus Pseudognaphalium; species Pseudognaphalium luteoalbum. Next base: position 46,246,154 of record OY730194.1, read on the forward strand.
TTCTAAGATGGTGCACTTTATTCCTTGTAAAAAGACTACATATGCAGTTAATGTCGCGTAGCTTTTCTTTCGTGATGTCTATCGTTTGCATGGTTTACCATCTTCTATTGTTTCAGATTGAGACACTAGATTTTTGAGTCATTTTTGGCGTTGCTTGTGGAAAATGGTGAACACTCAGCTTAATTTCAGTAGTGCTTATCATCCTCAAACAGATGGGCAGACTGAAGTTTGCTCATAATCACGTTGTCAATCGTAGTACCGGTTTTAGCCCATTTCAAGTGGTGTATTCTGCTCAACCACGGGGACCACTTGATTTAATGTCATCTTCTGTTTCTGGAAATGTTCCAAAGAATGTGTAGGATTTTTTAGAAGGGTTACATGGAATCCATCAAGCTGTTCATAATAACTTGGCCAAAGCTAATGCCAAGTACAACCAGGATGCGGATCAAAAGCGCAGGCAGGTTGAGTTTGAGGAGGGAGACTTTGTATGGGTAGTTTTGACTACAGATCGGATTTCAGTTTGTGATTACAACAAGTTGTCAGCCAAGAAGATTGGACCAGTGGAGATTCTGGAGAAGATCAATTCTAATGCTTATCGTTTGAAGCTGCCAAGTCATATTCGTTGTTCTGATGTTTTCAATGTGAAGCATTTGTTACCTTTTCATGGAGATTCTTCTGAAGATGAACCTGCTGCAGATTCGAGGATGAATTTTGTCTACCCAGGGGGGAATGATGGAGGCCCAAGTATTGAAGATCGGGCCCACATGTTTCTGGAGGCCCATGATCGTCAAATAAAAGGGGCTGCACGAAAAAGGGCCTAACTTGGGCTGCTGGGCTCCGTTTCAGGCCAGTGAGAAAGCGAATCGAAGCTCGGTTAACCCCTATTTTTATACTGTTATGCAGGGTGTTCAATCTGGGCAACTGTCAGATTTTCTGGTGCATGATGGTTTTATTTTCAAAGGAAATCAGTTGTGTATTCCTGATTCCAGTCTTCGTTAGCAAATTATCAAGGAGTTACATGGTGAAGGGCATGCTGGTCGTGATCGCATTTTATAGTTATTGCAGTCGTCTTATTTTTGGCCTACTATGAGAAAAGAGGTGGATCGGTATGTTAAGCGGTGTCGGATCTATCAAGTATCAAAGGGTACAACTACTAATGCTGGGCTCTATATGCCTTTACCTGTTCCCTTGCAACCATGGGTGGATCTTAGCATGGATTTTGTGTTGGGGTTGCCACATACTCAAAGGGGTAATGATTCAATCTTTGTAGTTATTGATCGTTTTTCTAAGATGGTGCACTTTATTCCTTGTAAAAAGACTACATATGCAGTTAATGTGGCGCAACTTTTCTTTCGTGATGTCTATCGTTTGCATGGTTTACCATCTTCTATTGTTTCAGATTGAGACACTAGATTTTTGAGTCATTTTTGGCGTTGCTTGTGGAAAATGGAGAACACTCAGCTTAATTTCAGTAGTGCTTATCATCCTCAAACAGATGGGCAGACTGAAGTTTGCTCATAATCACGTTGTCAATCGTAGTACCGGTTTTAGCCCATTTCAAGTGGTGTATTCTGCTCCACCACGGGGACCACTTGATTTAATGTCATCTCCTGTTTCTGGAAATGTTCCAAAGAATGTGCAGGAATTTTTAGAAGGGTTACACGGAATCCATCAAGCTGTTCATAATAACTTGGCCAAAGCTAATGCCAAGTACAACCAGGATGCGGATCAAAAGCGCAGGCAGGTTGAGTTTGCGGAGGGAGACTTTGTATGGGCAGTTTTGACTAAAGATCGGATTTCAGTTTGTGATTACAACAAGCTGTCAGCCAAGAAGATTGGACCAGTGGAGATTCTGGAGAAGATCAATTCTAATGCTTATCGTTTGAAGCTGCTAAGTCATATTCGTTGTTCTGATGTTTTCAATGTGAAGCATTTGTTACCTTTTCATGGAAATTCTTCCGGAGATGAACCTGCTGCAGATTCGAGGATGAATTTTGTCTACCCAGGGGGGAATGATGGAGGCCCAAGTATTGAAGATCGGGCCCACATGTTTCTGCAGGCCCATGATCGTCAAATAAAAGGGGCTGCACGGAAAAGGGCCTAACTTGGGCTGCTGGTCTCCGTTTCAAGCCAGTGAGAAAGCGAATCGAAGCTCGGTTAACCCCTATTTTTATATTGTTATGCAGGGTGTTCAATCTGGGCAACTGTCAGATTTTCTGGTGCAAGATGGTTTTATTTTCAAAGGAAATCAGTTGTGTATTCCTGATTCCAGTCTTCGTTAGCAAATTATCAAGGAGTTACATGGTGAAGGGCATGCTGGTCGTGATCGCATTTTATAGTTATTGCAAATCGTCTTATTTTTGGCCTACTATGAGAAAAGAGGTGGATCGGTATGTTAAGCGGTGTCGGATCTATCAAGTATCAAAGGGTACAGCTACTAATGCTGGGCTCTATATGCCTTTACCTGTTCCCTTGCAACCATGGGTGGATCTTAGCATGGATTTTGTGTTGGGGTTGCCACATACTCAAAGGGGTAATGATTCAATATTTGTAGCTATTGATCGTTTTTCTAAGATGGTGCACTTTATTCCTTGTAAAAAGACTACATATGCAGTTAATGTCGCGTAGCTTTTCTTTCGTGATGTCTATCGTTTGCATGGTTTACCATCTTCTATTGTTTCAGATTGAGACACTAGATTTTTGAGTCATTTTTGGCGTTGCTTGTGGAAAATGGTGAACACTCAGCTTAATTTCAGTAGTGCTTATCATCCTCAAACAGATGGGCAGACTGAAGTTTGCTCATAATCACGTTGTCAATCGTAGTACCGGTTTTAGCCCATTTCAAGTGGTGTATTCTGCTCAACCACGGGGACCACTTGATTTAATGTCATCTTCTGTTTCTGGAAATGTTCCAAAGAATGTGTAGGATTTTTTAGAAGGGTTACATGGAATCCATCAAGCTGTTCATAATAACTTGGCCAAAGCTAATGCCAAGTACAACCAGGATGCGGATCAAAAGCGCAGGCAGGTTGAGTTTGAGGAGGGAGACTTTGTATGGGTAGTTTTGACTACAGATCGGATTTCAGTTTGTGATTACAACAAGTTGTCAGCCAAGAAGATTGGACCAGTGGAGATTCTGGAGAAGATCAATTCTAATGCTTATCGTTTGAAGCTGCCAAGTCATATTCGTTGTTCTGATGTTTTCAATGTGAAGCATTTGTTACCTTTTCATGGAGATTCTTCTGAAGATGAACCTGCTGCAGATTCGAGGATGAATTTTGTCTACCCAGGGGGGAATGATGGAGGCCCAAGTATTGAAGATCGGGCCCACATGTTTCTGGAGGCCCATGATCGTCAAATAAAAGGGGCTGCACGAAAAAGGGCCTAACTTGGGCTGCTGGGCTCCGTTTCAGGCCAGTGAGAAAGCGAATCGAAGCTCGGTTAACCCCTATTTTTATACTGTTATGCAGGGTGTTCAATCTGGGCAACTGTCAGATTTTCTGGTGCATGATGGTTTTATTTTCAAAGGAAATCAGTTGTGTATTCCTGATTCCAGTCTTCGTTAGCAAATTATCAAGGAGTTACATGGTGAAGGGCATGCTGGTCGTGATCGCATTTTATAGTTATTGCAATCGTCTTATTTTTGGCCTACTATGAGAAAAGAGGTGGATCGGTATGTTAAGCGGTGTCGGATCTATCAAGTATCAAAGGGTACAACTACTAATGCTGGGCTCTATATGCCTTTACCTGTTCCCTTGCAACCATGGGTGGATCTTAGCATGGATTTTGTGTTGGGGTTGCCACATACTCAAAGGGGTAATGATTCAATCTTTGTAGTTATTGATCGTTTTTCTAAGATGGTGCACTTTATTCCTTGTAAAAAGACTACATATGCAGTTAATGTGGCGCAACTTTTCTTTCGTGATGTCTATCGTTTGCATGGTTTACCATCTTCTATTGTTTCAGATTGAGACACTAGATTTTTGAGTCATTTTTGGCGTTGCTTGTGGAAAATGGAGAACACTCAGCTTAATTTCAGTAGTGCTTATCATCCTCAAACAGATGGGCAGACTGAAGTTTGCTCATAATCACGTTGTCAATCGTAGTACCGGTTTTAGCCCATTTCAAGTGGTGTATTCTGCTCCACCACGGGGACCACTTGATTTAATGTCATCTCCTGTTTCTGGAAATGTTCCAAAGAATGTGCAGGAATTTTTAGAAGGGTTACACGGAATCCATCAAGCTGTTCATAATAACTTGGCCAAAGCTAATGCCAAGTACAACCAGGATGCGGATCAAAAGCGCAGGCAGGTTGAGTTTGCGGAGGGAGACTTTGTATGGGCAGTTTTGACTAAAGATCGGATTTCAGTTTGTGATTACAACAAGCTGTCAGCCAAGAAGATTGGACCAGTGGAGATTCTGGAGAAGATCAATTCTAATGCTTATCGTTTGAAGCTGCTAAGTCATATTCGTTGTTCTGATGTTTTCAATGTGAAGCATTTGTTACCTTTTCATGGAAATTCTTCCGGAGATGAACCTGCTGCAGATTCGAGGATGAATTTTGTCTACCCAGGGGGGAATGATGGAGGCCCAAGTATTGAAGATCGGGCCCACATGTTTCTGCAGGCCCATGATCGTCAAATAAAAGGGGCTGCACGGAAAAGGGCCTAACTTGGGCTGCTGGTCTCCGTTTCAAGCCAGTGAGAAAGCGAATCGAAGCTCGGTTAACCCCTATTTTTATATTGTTATGCAGGGTGTTCAATCTGGGCAACTGTCAGATTTTCTGGTGCAAGATGGTTTTATTTTCAAAGGAAATCAGTTGTGTATTCCTGATTCCAGTCTTCGTTAGCAAATTATCAAGGAGTTACATGGTGAAGGGCATGCTGGTCGTGATCGCATTTTATAGTTATTGCAATCGTCTTATTTTTGGCCTACTATGAGAAAAGAGGTGGATCGGTATGTTAAGCGGTGTCGGATCTATCAAGTATCAAAGGGTACAGCTACTAATGCTGGGCTCTATATGCCTTTACCTGTTCCCTTGCAACCATGGGTGGATCTTAGCATGGATTTTGTGTTGGGGTTGCCACATACTCAAAGGGGTAATGATTCAATCTTTGTAGTTATTGATCGTTTTTCTAAGATGGTGCACTTTATTCCTTGTAAAAAGACTACATATGCAGTAAATGTGGCGCCGCTTTTCTTTCGTGATGTCTATCGTTTGCATGGTTTACCATCTTCTATTGTTTCAGATTGAGACACTAGATTTTTGAGTCATTTTTGGCGTTGCTTGGGAAAATGGTGAACACTCAGCTTAATTTCAGTAGTGCTTATCATCCTCAAACAGATGGGCAGACTGAAGTTTCCTCATAATCACGTTGTCAATCGTAGTACCGGTTTTAGCCCATTTCAAGTGGTGTATTCTGCTCAACCACGGGGACCACTTGATTTAATGTCATCTTCTGTTTCTGGAAATGTTCCAAAGAATGTGCAGGATTTTTTATAAGGGTTACACGGAATCCATCAAGCTGTTCATAATAACTTGGCCAAAGCTAATGCCAAGTACAACCAGGATGCGGATCAAAAGCGCAGGCAGGTTGAGTTTGAGGAGGGAGACTTTGTATGGGCAGTTTTGAGTAAAGATCGGATTTCAGTTTGTGATTACAACAAGTTGTCCGCCAAGAAGATTGGACTAGTGGAGATTCTGGAGAAGATCAATTCTAATGCTTATCGTTTGAAGCTGCCAAGTCATATTCGTTGTTCTGATGTTTTCAATGTGAAGCATTTGTTACCTTTTCATGGAGATTCTTCTGAAGATGAACCTGCTGCAGATTCGAGGATGAATTTTGTCTACCCAGGGGGGAATGATGGAGGCCCACGTATTGAAGATCGGGCCCACATGTTTCTGGAGGCCCATGATCGTCAAATAAAAGGGGCTGCACGAAAAAGGGCCTAACTTGGGCTGCTGGGCTCCGTTTCAGGCCAGTGAGAAAGCGAATCGAAGCTCGGTTAACCCCTATTTTTATACTGTTATGCAGGGTGTTCAATCTGGGCAACTGTCAGATTTTCTGGTGCATGATGGTTTTATTTTCAAAGGAAATCAGTTGTGTATTCCTGATTCTAGTCTTCGTTAGCAAATTATCAAGGAGTTACATGGTGAAGGGCATGCTGGTCGTGATCGCATTTTATAGTTATTGCAATCGTCTTATTTTTGTCCTACTATGAGAAAAGAGGTGGATCGGTATGTTAAGCGGTGTCGGATCTATCAAGTATCAAAGGGTACAACTACTAATGCTGGGCTCTATATGCCTTTACCTGTTCCCTTGCAACCATGGGTGGATCTTAGCATGGATTTTGTGTTGGGGTTGCCACATACTCAAAGGGGTAATGATTCAATCTTTGTAGTTATTGATCGTTTTTCTAAGATGGTGCACTTTATTCCTTGTAAAAAGACTACATATGCAGTTAATGTGGCGCAGCTTTTCTTTCGTGATGTCTATCGTTTGCATGGTTTACCATCTTCTATTGTTTCAGATTGAGACACTAGATTTTTGAGTCATTTTTGGCGTTGCTTGTGGAAAATGGAGAACACTCAGCTTAATTTCAGTAGTGCTTATCATCCTCAAACAGATGGGCAGACTGAAGTTTGCTCATAATCACGTTGTCAATCGTAGTACCGGTTTTAGCCCATTTCAAGTGGTGTATTCTGCTCCACCACGGGGACCACTTGATTTAATGTCATCTCCTATTTCTGGAAATGTTCCAAAGAATGTGCAGGAATTTTTAGAAGGGTTACACGGAATCCATCAAGCTGTTCATAATAACTTGGCCAAAGCTAATGCCAAGTACAACCAGGATGCGGATCAAAAGCGCAGGCAGGTTGAGTTTGAGGAGGGAGACTTTGTATGGGCAGTTTTGACTAAAGATCGGATTTCAGTTTGTGATTACAACAAGTTGTCAGCCAAGAAGATTGGACCAGTGGAGATTCTGGAGAAGATCAATTCTAATGCTTATCGTTTGAAGCTGCCAAGTCATATTCGTTGTTCTGATGTTTTCAATGTGAAGCATTTGTTACCTTTTCATGGAAATTCTTCCGGAGATGAACCTGCTGCAGATTCGAGGATGAATTTTGTCTACCCAGGGGGGAATGATGGAGGCCCAAGTATTGAAGATCGGGCCCACATGTTTCTGGAGGCCCATGATCGTCAAATAAAAGGGGCTGCACGGAAAAGGGCCTAACTTGGGCTGCTAGTCTCCGTTTCAGGCCAGTGAGAAAGCGAATCGAAGCTCGGTTAACCCCTATTTTTATACTGTTATGCAGGGTGTTCAATCTGGGCAACTGTCAGATTTTCTGGTGCAAGATGGTTTTATTTTCAAAGGAAATCAGTTGTGTATTCCTGATTCCAGTCTTCGTTAGCAAATTATCAAGGAGTTACATGGTGAAGGGCATGCTGGTCGTGATCGCATTTTATAGTTATTGCAATCGTCTTATTTTTGGCCTACTATGAGAAAAGAGGTGGATCGGTATGTTAAGCGGTGTCGGATCTATCAAGTATCAAAGGGTACAGCTACTAATGCTGGGCTCTATATGCCTTTACCTGTTCCCTTGCAACCATGGGTGGATCTTAGCATGGATTTTGTGTTGGGGTTGCCACATACTCAAAGGGGTAATGATTCAATCTTTGTAGTTATTGATCGTTTTTCTAAGATGGTGCACTTTATTCCTTGTAAAAAGACTACATATGCAGTAAATGTGGCGCAGCTTTTCTTTCGTGATGTCTATCGTTTGCATGGTTTACCATCTTCTATTGTTTCAGATTGAGACACTAGATTTTTGAGTCATTTTTGGCGTTGCTTGTGGAAAATGGAGAACACTCAGCTTAATTTCAGTAGTGCTTATCATCCTCAAACAGATGGGCAGACTGAAGTTTGCTCATAATCACGTTGTCAATCGTAGTACCAGTTTTAGCCCATTTCAAGTGGTGTATTCTGCTCCACCACGGGGACCACTTGATTTAATGTCATCTCCTGTTTCTGGAAATGTTCCAAAGAATGTGCAGGAATTTTTAGAAGGGTTACACGGAATCCATCAAGCTGTTCATAATAACTTGGCCAAAGCTAATGCCAAGTACAACCAGGATGCGGATCAAAAGCGCAGGCAGGTTGAGTTTGCGGAGGGAGACTTTGTATGGGCAGTTTTGACTAAAGATCGGATTTCAGTTTGTGATTACAACAAGTTGTCAGCCAAGAAGATTGGACCAGTGGAGATTCTGGAGAAGATCAATTCTAATGCTTATCGTTTGAAGCTGCCAAGTCATATTCGTTGTTCTGATGTTTTCAATGTGAAGCATTTGTTACCTTTTCATGGAAATTCTTCCGGAGATGAACCTGCTGCAGATTCGAGGATGAATTTTGTCTACCCAGGGGGGAATGATGGAGGCCCAAGTATTGAAGATCGGGCCCACATGTTTCTGCAGGCCCATGATCGTCAAATAAAAGGGGCTGCACGGAAAAGGGCCTAACTTGGGCTGCTGGTCTCCGTTTCAGGCCAGTGAGAAAGCGAATCGAAGCTCGGTTAACCCCTATTTTTATATTGTTATGCAGGGTGTTCAATCTGGGCAACTGTCAGATTTTCTGGTGCAAGATGGTTTTATTTTCAAAGGAAATCAGTTGTGTATTCCTGATTCCAGTCTTCGTTAGCAAATTATCAAGGAGTTACATGGTGAAGGGCATGCTGGTCGTGATCGCATTTTATAGTTATTGCAATCGTCTTATTTTTGGCCTACTATGAGAAAAGAGGTGGATCGGTATGTTAAGCGGTGTCGGATCTATCAAGTATCAAAGGGTACAGCTACTAATGTTGGGCTCTATATGCCTTTACCTGTTCCCTTGCAACCATGGGTGGATCTTAGCATGGATTTTGTGTTGGGGTTGCCACATACTCAAAGGGGTAATGATTCAATCTTTGTAGTTATTGATCGTTTTTCTAAGATGGTGCACTTTATTCCTTGTAAAAAGACTACATATGCAGTAAATGTGGCGCCGCTTTTCTTTCGTGATGTCTATCGTTTGCATGGTTTACCATCTTCTATTGTTTCAGATTGAGACACTAGATTTTTGAGTCATTTTTGGCGTTGCTTGGGAAAATGGTGAACACTCAGCTTAATTTCAGTAGTGCTTATCATCCTCAAACAGATGGGCAGACTGAAGTTTCCTCATAATCACGTTGTCAATCGTAGTACCGGTTTTAGCCCATTTCAAGTGGTGTATTCTGCTCCACCACGGGGACCACTTGATTTAATGTCATCTTCTGTTTCTGGAAATGTTCCAAAGAATGTGCAGGAATTTTTAGAAGGGTTACACGGAATCCATCAAGCTGTTCATAATAACTTGGCCAAAGCTAATGCCAAGTACAACCAGGATGCGGATCAAAAGCGCAGGCAGGTTGAGTTTGAGGAGGGAGACTTTGTATGGGCAGTTTTGACTAAAGATCGGATTTCAGTTTGTGATTACAACAAGTTGTCAGCCAAGAAGATTGGACCAGTGGAGATTCTGGAGAATATCAATTCTAATGCTTATCGTTTGAAGCTGCCAAGTCATATTCGTTGTTCTGATGTTTTCAATGTGAAGCATTTGTTACCTTTTCATGGAAATTCTTCCGGAGATGAACCTGCTGCAGATTCGAGGATGAATTTTGTCTACCCAGGGGGGAATGATGGAGGCCCAAGTATTGAAGATCGGGCCCACATGTTTCTGGAGGCCCATGATCTTCAAATAAAAGGGGCTGCACGGAAAAGGGCCTAACTTGGGCTGCTGGTCTCCGTTTCAGGCCAGTGAGAAAGCGAATCGAAGCTCGGTTAACCCCTATTTTTATACTGTTATGCATGGTGTTCAATCTGGGCAACTGTCAGATTTTCTGGTGCAAGATGGTTTTATTTTCAAAGGAAATCAGTTGTGTATTCCTGATTCCAGTCTTCGTTAGCAAATTATCAAGGAGTTACATGGTGAAGGGCATGCTGGTCGTGATCACATTTTATAGTTATTGCAATCGTCTTATTTTTGGCCTACTATGAGAAAAGAGGTGGATCGGTATGTTAAGCGGTGTCGGATCTATCAAGTATCAAAGGGTACAGCTACTAATGTTGGGCTCTATATGCCCTTACCTGTTCCCTTGCAACCATGGGTGGATCTTAGCATGGATTTTGTGTTGGGGTTGCCACATACTCAAAGGGGTAATGATTCAATCTTTGTAGTTATTGATCGTTTTTCTAAGATGGTGCACTTTATTCCTTGTAAAAAGACTACATATGCAGTAAATGTGGCGCCGCTTTTCTTTCGTGATGTCTATCGTTTGCATGGTTTACCATCTTCTATTGTTTCAGATTGAGACACTAGATTTTTGAGTCATTTTTGGCGTTGCTTGGGAAAATGGTGAACACTCAGCTTAATTTCAGTAGTGCTTATCATCCTCAAACAGATGGGCAGACTGAAGTTTCCTCATAATCACGTTGTCAATCGTAGTACCGGTTTTAGCCCATTTCAAGTGGTGTATTCTGCTCAACCACGGGGACCACTTGATTTAATGTCATCTTCTGTTTCTGGAAATGTTCCAAAGAATGTGTAGGATTTTTTAGAAGGGTTACACGGAATCCATCAAGCTGTTCATAATAACTTGGCCAAAGCTAATGCCAAGTACAACCAGGATGCGGATCAAAAGCGCAGGCAGGTTGGGTTTGAGGAGGGAGACTTTGTATGGGCAGTTTTGAGTAAAGATCGGATTTCAGTTTGTGATTACAACAAGTTGTCCGCCAAGAAGATTGGACCAGTGGAGATTCTGGAGAAGATCAATTCTAATGCTTATCGTTTGAAGCTGCCAAGTCATATTCGTTGTTCTGATGTTTTCAATGTGAAGCATTTGTTACCTTTTCATGGAGATTCTTCTTAAGATGAACCTGCTGCAGATTCGAGGATGAATTTTGTCTACCCAGGGGGGAATGATGGAAGCCCAAGTATTGAAGATCGGGCCCACATGTTTCTGGAGGCCCATGATCGTCAAATAAAAGGGGCTGTACGGAAATGGGCCTAACTTGGGCTGCTGGTCTCCGTTTCAGGCCAGTGAGAAAGCGAATCGAAGCTCGGTTAACCCCTATTTTTATACTGTTATGCAGAGTGTTCAATCTGGGCAACTGTCAGATTTTCTGGTGCAAGATGGTTTAATTTTCAAAGGAAATCAGTTGTGTATTCCTGATTCCAGTCTTCGTTAGCAAATTATCAAGGAGTTACATGGTGAAGGGCATGCTGGTCGTGATCGCATTTTATAGTTATTGAAATCGTCTTATTTTTGGCCTACTATGAGAAAAGAGGTGGATCGGTATGTTAAGCGGTGTCGGATCTATCAAGTATCAAAGGGTACAGCTACTAATGCTGGGCTCTATATGCCTTTACCTGTTCCCTTGCAACCATAGGTGGATCTTAGCATGGATTTTGTGTTGGGGTTGCCACATACTCAAAGGGGTAATGATTCAATCTTTGTAGTTATTGATCGTTTTTCTAAGATGGTGCACTTTATTCCTTGTAAAAAGACTACATATGCAGTTAATGTGGCGCAGCTTTTCTTTCGTGATGTCTATCGTTTGCATAGTTTACCATCTTCTATTGTTTCAGATTGAGACACTAGATTTTTGAGTCATTTTTGGCGTTGCTTGTGGAAAATGGTGAACACTCAGCTTAATTTCAGTAGTGCTTATCATCCTCATACAGATGGGCAGAATGAAGTTTGCTGATAATAACGTTGTCAATCGTAGTACCGGTTTTAGCCCATTTCAAGTGGTGTATTCTGCTCAACCACGGGGACCACTTGATTTAATGTCATCTTCTGTTTCTGGAAATGTTCCAAAGAATGTGCAGGATTTTTTAAAAGGGTTACACGGAATCCATCAAGCTGTTCATAATACCTTGGCCAAAGCTAATGCCAAGTACAACCAAGATGCGGATCAAAAGCGCAGGCAGGTTGAGTTTGAGGAGGGAGACTTTGTATGGGCAGTTTTGAGTAAAGATCGGATTTAAGTTTGTGATTACAACAAGTTGTCCGCCAAGAAGATTGGACCAGTGGAGATTCTGGAGAAGATCAATTCTAATGCTTATCGTTTGAAGCTGCCAAGTCATATTCGTTGTTCTGATGTTTTCAATGTGAAGCATTTGTTACCTTTTCATGGAGATTCTTCTGAAGATGAACCTGCTGCAGATTCGAGGATGAATTTTGTCTACCCAGGGGGGAATGATGGAGGCCCAAGTATTGAAGATCGGGCCCACATGTTTCTGGAGGCCCATGATCGTCAAATAAAAGGAGCTGCACGGAAAAGGGCCTAACTTGGGCTGCTGGTCTCCGTTTCAGGCCAGTGAGAAAGCGAATCGAAGCTCGGTTAACCCCTATTTTTATACTTTTATGCAGGGTGTTCAATCTGGGCAACTGTCAGATTTTCTGGTGCAAGATGGTTTTATTTTCAAAGGAAATCAGTTGTGTATTCCTGATTCCAGTCTTCATTAGCAAATTATCAAGGAGTTACATGGTGAAGGGCATGCTGGTCGTGATCGCATTTTATAGTTATTGCAATCGTCTTATTTTTGGCCTACTATGAGAAAAGAGGTGGATCGGTATGTTAAGCGGTGTCGGATCTATCAAGTATCAAAGGGTACAGCTACTAATGCTGGGCTCTATATGCCTTTACCTGTTCCCTTGCAACCATGGGTGGATCTTAGCATGGATTTTGTGTTGGGGTTGCCACATACTCAAAGGGGTAATGATTCAATCTTTGTAGTTATTGATCGTTTTTCTAAGATGGTGCACTTTATTCCTTGTAAAAAGACTACATATGCAGTTAATGTGGCGCAGCTTTTCTTTCGTGATGTCTATCGTTTGCATAGTTTACCATCTTCTATTGTTTCAGATTGAGACACTAGATTTTTGAGTCATTTTTGGCGTTGCTTGTGGAAAATGGTGAACACTCAGCTTAATTTCAGTAGTGCTTATCATCCTCAAACAGATGGGCAGAATGAAGTTTGCTGATAATCACGTTGTCAATCGTAGTACCGGTTTTAGCCCATTTCAAGTGGTGTATTCTGCTCAACCACGGGGACCACTTGATTTAATGTCATCTTCTGTTTCTGGAAATGTTCCAAAGAATGTGCAGGATTTTTTAGAAGGGTTACACGGAATCCATCAAGCTGTTCATAATACCTTGGCCAAAGCTAATGCCTAGTACAACCAAGATGCGGATCAAAAGCGCAGGCAGGTTGAGTTTGAGGAGGGAGACTTTGTATGGGCAGTTTTGAGTAAAGATCGGATTTCAGTTTGTGATTACAACAAGTTGTCCGCCAAGAAGATTGGACCAGTGGAGATTCTGGAGAAGATCAATTCTAATGCTTATCGTTTGAAGCTGCCAAGTCATATTCGTTGTTCTGATGTTTTCAATGTGAAGCATTTGTTACCTTTTCATGGAGATTCTTCTGAAGATGAACCTGCTGCAGATTCGAGGATGAATTTTGTCTACCCAGGGGGGAATGATGGAGGCCCAAGTATTGAAGATCGGGCCCACATGTTTCTGGAGGCCCATGATCGTCAAATAAAAGGGGCTGCACGGAAAAGGGCCTAACTTGGGCTGCTGGTCTCCGTTTAAGGCCAGTGAGAAAGCGAATCGAAGCTCGGTTAACCCCTATTTTTATACTTTTATGCAGGGTGTTCAATCTGGGCAACTGTCAGATTTTCTGGTGCAAGATGGTTTTATTTTCAAAGGAAATCAGTTGTGTATTCCTGATTCCAGTCTTCGTTAGCAAATTATCAAGGAGTTACATGGTGAAGGGCATGCTGGTCGTGATCGCATTTTATAGTTATTGCAATCGTCTTATTTTTGGCCTACTATGAGAAAAGAGGTGGATCGGTATGTTAAGCGGTGTCGGATCTATCAAGTATCAAAGGGTACAGCTACTAATGCTGGGCTCTATATGCCTTTACCTGTTCCCTTGCAACCATGGGTGGATCTTAGCATGGATTTTGTGTTGGGGTTGCCACATACTCAAAGGGGTAATGATTCAATCTTTGTAGTTATTGATCGTTTTTCTAAGATGGTGCACTTTATTCCTTGTAAAAAGACTACATATGCAGTAAATGTGGCGCCGCTTTTCTTTCGTGATGTCTATCGTTTGCATGGTTTACCATCTTCTATTGTTTCAGATTGAGACACTAGATTTTTGAGTCATTTTTGGCGTTGCTTGGGAAAATGGTGAACACTCAGCTTAATTTCAGTAGTGCTTATCATCCTCAAACAGATGGGCAGACTGAAGTTTGCTCATAATCACGTTGTCAATCGTAGTACCGGTTTTAGCCCATTTCAAGTGGTGAATTCTGCTCAACCACGGGGACCACTTGATTTAATGTCATCTTCTGTTTCTGGAAATGTTCCAAAGAATGTGCAGGATTTTTTAGAAGGGTTACACGGAATCCATCAAGCTGTTCATAATAACTTGGCCAAAGCTAATGCCAAGTACAACCAGGATGCGGATCAAAAGCGCAGGCAGGTTGAGTTTGAGGAGGGAGACTTTGTATGGGCAGTTTTGAGTAAAGATCGGATTTCAGTTTGTGATTACAACAAGTTGTCCGCCAAGAAGATTGGACCAGTGGAGATTCTGGAGAAGATCAATTCTAATGCTTATCGTTTGAAGCTGCCAAGTCATATTCGTTGTTCTGATGTTTTCAATGTGAAGCATTTGTTACCTTTTCATGGAGATTCTTCTTAAGATGAACCTGCTGCAGATTCGAGGATGAATTTTGTCTACCCGGGGGGAATGATGGAGGCCCAAGTATTGAAGATCGGGCCCACATGTTTCTGGAGGCCCATGATCGTCAAATAAAAGGGGCTGTACGGAAAAGGGCCTAACTTGGGCTGCTGGTCTCCGTTTCAGGCCAGTGAGAAAGCGAATCGAAGCTCGGTTAACCCCTATTTTTATACTGTTATGCAGGGTGTTCAATCTGGGCAACTGTCAGATTTTCTGGTGCAAGATGGTTTTATTTTCAAAGGAAATCAGTTGTGTATTCCTGATTCCAGTCTTCGTTAGCAAATTATCAAGGAGTTACATGGTGAAGGGCATGCTGGTCGTGATCGCATTTTATAGTTATTGCAATCGTCTTATTTTTGGCCTACTATGAGAAAAGAGGTGGATCGGTATGTTAAGCGGTGTCGGATCTATCAAGTATCAAAGGGTACAGCTACTAATGCTGGGCTCTATATGCCTTTACCTGTTCCCTTACAACCATGGGTGGATCTTAGCATGGATTTTGTGTTGGGGTTGCCACATACACAAAGGGGTAATGATTCAATCTTTGTAGTTATTGATCATTTTTCTAAGATGGTGCACTTTATTCCTTGTAAAAAGACTACATATGCAGTAAATGTGGCGCCGCTTTTCTTTCGTGATGTCTATCGTTTGCATGGTTTACCATCTTCTATTGTTTCAGATTGAGACACTAGATTTTTGAGTCATTTTTGGCGTTGCTTGGGAAAATGGTGAACACTCAGCTTAATTTCAGTAGTGCTTATCATCCTCAAACAGATGGGCAGACTGAAGTTTGCTCATAATCACGTTGTCAATCGTAGTACCGGTTTTAGCCCATTTCAAGTGGTGTATTCTGCTCAACCACGGGGACCACTTGATTTAATGTCATCTTCTATTTCTAGAAATGTTCCAAAGAATGTGCAGGATTTTTTAGAAGGGTTACACGGAATCCATCAAGCTGTTCATAATACCTTGGCCAAAGCTAATGCCAAGTACAACCAAGATGCGGATCAAAAGCGCAGGCAGGTTGAGTTTGAGGAGGGAGACTTTGTATGGGCAGTTTTGACTAAAGATCGGATTTCAGTTTGTGATTACAACAAGTTGTCCACGAAGAAGATTGGACCAGTGGAGATTCTGGAGAAGATCAATTCTAATGCTTATCGTTTGAAGCTGCCAAGTCATATTCGTTGTTCTGATGTTTTCAATGTGAAGCATTTGTTACCTTTTCATGGAGATTCTTCTGAAGATGAACCTGCTGCAGATTCGAGGATGAATTTTGTCTACCCAGGGGGGAATGATGGAGGCCCAAGTATTGAAGATCGGGCCCACATATTTCTGAAGGCCCATGATCGTCAAATAAAAGGGGCTGCACGAAAAAGGGCCTAACTTGGGCTGCTGGGCTCCGTTTCAGGCCAGTGAGAAAGCGAATCGAAGCTCGGTTAACCCCTATTTTTATACTGTTATGCAGGGTGTTCAATCTGGGCAACTGTCAGATTTTCTGGTGCATGATGGTTTTATTTTCAAAGGAAATCAGTTGTGTATTCCTGATTCCAGTCTTCGTTAGCAAATTATCAAGGAGTTACATGGTGAAGGGCATGCTGGTCGTGATCGCATTTTATAGTTATTGCAATCGTCTTATTTTTGGCCTACTATGAGAAAAGAGGTGGATCGGTATGTTAAGCGGTGTCGGATCTATCAAGTATCAAAGGGTACAGCTACTAATGCTGGGCTCTATATGCCTTTACCTGTTCCCTTGCAACCATGGGTGGATCTTAGCATGGATTTTGTGTTGGGGTTGCCACATACTCAAAGGGGTAATGATTCAATCTTTGTAGTTATTGATCGTTTTTCTAAGATGGTGCACTTTATTCCTTGTAAAAAGACTACATATGCAGTTAATGTGGCGCAGCTTCTCTTTCGTGATGTCTATCGTTTGCATGGTTTACCATCTTCTATTGTTTCAGATTGAGACACTAGATTTTTGAGTCATTTTTGGCGTTGCTTGTGGAAAATGGTGAACACTCAGCTTAATTTCAGTAGTGCTTATCATCCTCAAACAGATGGGCAGAATGAAGTTTGCTGATAATCACGTTGTCAATCGTAGTACCGGTTTTAGCCCATTTCAAGTGGTGTATTCTGCTCAACCACGGGGACCACTTGATTTAATGTCATCTTCTGTTTCTGGAAATGTTCCAAAGAATGTGCAGGACTTTTTAGAAGGGTTACACGGAATCCATCAAGCTGTTCATAATACCTTGGCCAAAGCTAATGCCAAGTACAACCAAGATGCGGATCAAAAGCGCAGGCAGGTTGAGTTTGAGGAGGGAGACTTTGTATGGGCAGTTTTGACTAAAGATCGGATTTCAGTTTGTGATTACAACAAGTTGTCCACGAAGAAGATTGGACCAGTGGAGATTCTGGAGAAGATCAATTCTAATGCTTATCGTTTGAAGCTGCCAAGTCATATTCGTTGTTCTGATGTTTTCAATGTGAAGCATTTGTTACCTTTTCATGGAGATTCTTTTGAAGATGAACCTGCTGCAGATTCGAGGATGAACTTTGTCTACCCAGGGGGGAATGATGGAGGCCCAAGTATTGAAGATCGGGCCCACATGTTTCTGGAGGCCCATGATCGTCAAATAAAAGGGGCTGCACGAAAAAGGGCCTAACTTGGGCTGCTGGGCTCCGTTTCAGGCCAGTGAGAAAGCGAATCGAAGCTCGGTTAACCCCTATTTTTATACTGTTATGCAGGGTGTTCAATCTGGGCAACTGTCAGATTTTCTGGTGCATGATGGTTTTATTTTCAAAGGAAATCAGTTGTGTATTCCTGATTCCAGTCTTCGTTAGCAAATTATCAAGGAGTTACATGGTGAAGGGCATGCTGGTCGTGATCGCATTTTATAGTTATTGCAATCATCTTATTTTTGGCCTACTATGAGAAAAGAGGTGGATCGGTATGTTAAGCGGTGTCGGATCTATCAAGTATCAAAGGGTACAGCTACTAATGCTGGGCTCTATATGCCTTTACCTGTTCCCTTGCAACCATGGGTGGATCTTAGCATGGATTTTGTGTTGGGGTTGCCACATACTCAAAGGGGTAATGATTCAATCTTTGTAGTTATTGATCGTTTTTCTAAGATGGTGCACTTTATTCCTTGTAAAAAGACTACATATGCAGTTAATGTGGCGCAGCTTCTCTTTCGTGATGTCTATCGTTTGCATGGTTTACCATCTTCTATTGTTTCAGATTGAGACACTAGATTTTTGAGTCATTTTTGGCGTTGCTTGTGGAAAATGGTGAACACTCAGCTTAATTTCAGTAGTGCTTATCATCCTCAAACAGATGGGCAGAATGAAGTTTGCTGATAATCACGTTGTCAATCCTAGTACCGGTTTTAGCCCATTTCAAGTGGTGTATTCTGCTCAACCACGGGGACCACTTGATTTAATGTCATCTTCTGTTTCTGGAAATGTTCCAAAGAATGTGCAGGACTTTTTAGAAGGGTTACACGGAATCCATCAAGCTGTTCATAATACCTTGGCCAAAGCTAATGCCAAGTACAACCAAGATGCGGATCAAAAGCGCAGGCAGGTTGAGTTTGAGGAGGGAGACTTTGTATGGGCAGTTTTGACTAAAGATCGGATTTCAGTTTGTGATTACAACAAGTTGTCCACGAAGAAGATTGGACCAGTGGAGATTCTGGAGAAGATCAATTCTAATGCTTATCGTTAGAAGCTGCCAAGTCATATTCGTTGTTCTGATGTTTTCAATGTGAAGCATTTGTTACCTTTTCATGGAGATTCTTCTGAAGATGAACCTGCTGCAGATTCGAGGATGAACTTTGTCTACCCAGGGGGGAATGATGGAGGCCCAAGTATTGAAGATCGGGCCCACATGTTTCTGGAGGCCCATGATCGTCAAATAAAAGGGGCTGCACGAAAAAGGGCCTAACTTGGGCTGCTGGGCTCCGTTTCAGGCCAGTGAGAAAGCGAATCGAAGCTCGGTTAACCCCTATTTTTATACTGTTATGCAGGGTGTTCAATCTGGGCAACTGTCAGATTTTCTGGTGCATGATGGTTTTATTTTCAAAGGAAATCAGTTGTGTATTCCTGATTCCAGTCTTCGTTAGCAAATTATCAAGGAGTTACATGGTGAAGGGCATGCTGGTCGTGATCGCATTTTATAGTTATTGCAATCGTCTTATTTTTGGCCTACTATGAGAAAAGAGGTGGATCGGTATGTTAAGCGGTGTCGGATCTATCAAGTATCAAAGGGTACAGCTACTAATGCTGGGCTCTATATGCCTTTACCTGTTCCCTTGCAACCATGGGTGGATCTTAGCATTGATTTTGTGTTGGGGTTGCCACATACTCAAAGGGGTAATGATTCAATCTTTGTAGTTATTGATCGTTTTTCTAAGATGGTGCACTTTATTCCTTGTAAAAAGACTACATATGCAGTTAATGTGGCGCAGCTTCTCTTTCGTGATGTCTATCGTTTGCATGGTTTACCATCTTCTATTGTTTCAGATTGAGACACTAGATTTTTGAGTCATTTTTGGCGTTGCTTGTGGAAAATGGTGAACACTCAGCTTAATTTCAGTAGTGCTTATCATCCTCAAACAGATGGGCAGAATGAAGTTTGCTGATAATCACGTTGTCAATCGTAGTACCGGTTTTAGCCCATTTCAAGTGGTGTATTCTGCTCAACCACGGGGACCACTTGATTTAATGTCATCTTCTGTTTCTGGAAATGTTCCAAAGAATGTGCAGGATTTTTTAGAAGGGTTACACGGAATCCATCAAGCTGTTCATAATAACTTGGCCAAAGCTAATGCCAAGTACAACCAAGATGCGGATCAAAAACGCAGGCAGGTTGAGTTTGAGGAGGGAGACTTTGTATGGGCAGTTTTGAGTAAAGATCGGATTTCAGTTTGTGATTACAACAAGTTGTCCGCCAAGAAGATTGGACCAGTGGAGATTCTGGAGAAGATCAATTCTAATGCTTATCGTTTGAAGCTGCCAAGATATATTAGTTGTTCTGATGTTTTCAATGTGAAGCATTTGTTACCTTTTCATGGAGATTCTTCTGAAGATGAACCTGCTGCAGATTCGAGGATGAATTTTGTCTACCCAGGGGGGAATGATGGAGGCCCAAGTATTGAAGATCGGGCCCACATGTTTCTGGAGGCCCATGATCGTCAAATAAAAGGGGCTGCACGGAAAAGGGCCTAACTTGGGCTGCTGGTCTCCGTTTCAGGCCAGTGAGAAAGCGAATCGAAGCTCGGTTAACCCCTATTTTTATACTTTTATGCAGGGTGTTCAATCTGGGCAACTGTCAGATTTTCTGGTGCAAGATGGTTTTATTTTCAAAGGAAATCAGTTGTGTATTCCTGATTCCAGTCTTCGTTAGCAAATTATCAAGGAGTTACATGGTGAAGGGCATGCTGGTCGTGATCGCATTTTATAGTTATTGCAATCGTCTTATTTTTGGCCTACTATGAAAAAAGAGGTGGATCGGTATGTTAAGCGGTGTCGGATCTATCAAGTATCAAAGGGTACAGCTACTAATGTTGGGCTCTATATGCCTTTACCTGTTCCCTTGCAACCATGGGTGGATCTTAGCATGGATTTTGTGTTGGGGTTGCCACATACTCAAAGGGGTAATGATTCAATCTTTGTAGTTATTGATCGTTTTTCTAAGATGGTGCACTTTATTCCTTGTAAAAAGACTACATATGCAGTAAATGTGGCGCCGCTTTTCTTTCGTGATGTCTATCGTTTGCATGGTTTACCATCTTCTATTGTTTCAGATTGAGACACTAGATTTTTGAGTCATTTTTGGCGTTGCTTGGGAAAATGGTGAACACTCAGCTTAATTTCAGTAGTGCTTATCATCCTCAAACAGATGGGCAGACTGAAGTTTGCTCATAATCACGTTGTCAATCGTAGTACCGGTTTTAGCCCATTTCAAGTGGTGTATTCTGCTCAACCACGGGGACCACTTGATTTAATGTCATCTTCTGTTTCTGGAAATGTTCCAAAGAATGTGCAGGATTTTTTAGAAGGGTTACACGGAATCCATCAAGCTGTTCATAATAACTTGGCCAAAGCTAATGCCAAGTACAACCAGGATGCGGATCAAAAGCGCAGGCAGGTTGAGTTTGAGGAGGGAGACTTTGTATGGGCAGTTTTGAGTAAAGATCGGATTTCAGTTTGTGATTACAACAAGTTGTCCGCCAAGAAGATTGGACCAGTGGAGATTCTGGAGAAGATCAATTCTAATGCTTATCGTTTGAAGCTGCCAAGTCATATTCGTTGTTCTGATGTTTTCAATGTGAAGCATTTGTTACCTTTTCATGGAGATTCTTCTTAAGATGAACCTGCTGCAGATTCGAGGATGAATTTTGTCTACCTAGGGGGGAATGATGGAGGCCCAAGTATTGAAGATCGGGCCCACATGTTTCTGGAGGCCCATGATCGTCAAATAAAAGGGGCTGTACAGAAAAGGGCCTAACTTGGGCTGCTGGTCTCCATTTCAGGCCAGTGAGAAAGCGAATCGAAGCTCGGTTAACCCCTATTTTTATACTGTTATGCAGGGTGTTCAATCTGGGCAACTGTCAGATTTTCTGGTGCAAGATGGTTTTATTTTCAAAGGAAATCAGTTGTGTATTCCTGATTCCAGTCTTCGTTAGCAAATTATCAAGGAGTTACATGGTGAAGGGCATGCTGGTCGTGATCGCATTTTATAGTTATTGCAATCGTCTTATTTTTGGCCTACTATGAGAAAAGAGGTGGATCGGTATGTTAAGCGGTGTCGGATCTATCAAGTATCAAAGGGTACAGCTACTAATGCTGGGCTCTATATGCCTTTACCTGTTCCCTTACAACCATGGGTGGATCTTAGCATGGATTTTGTGTTGGGGTTGCCACATACACAAAGGGGTAATGATTCAATCTTTGTAGTTATTGATCGTTTTTCTAAGATGGTGCACTTTATTCCTTGTAAAAAGACTACATATGCAGTAAATGTGGCGCCGCTTTTCTTTCGTGATGTCTATCGTTTGCATGGTTTACCATCTTCTATTGTTTCAGATTGAGACACTAGATTTTTGAGTCATTTTTGGCGTTGCTTGGGAAAATGGTGAACACTCAGCTTAATTTCAGTAGTGCTTATCATCCTCAAACAGATGGGCAGACTGAAGTTTGCTCATAATCACGTTGTCAATCGTAGTACCGGTTTTAGCCCATTTCAAGTGGTGTATTCTGCTCAACCACGGGGACCACTTGATTTAATGTCATCTTCTGTTTCTGGAAATGTTCCAAAGAATGTGCAGGATTTTTTAGAAGGGTTACACGGAATCCATCAAGCTGTTCATAATAACTTGGCCAAAGCTAATGCCAAGTACAACCAAGATGCGGATCAAAAGCGCAGGCAGGTTGAGTTTGAGGAGGGAGACTTTGTATGGGCAGTTTTGACTAAAGATCGGATTTCAGTTTGTGATTACAACAAGTTGTCCACGAAGAAGATTGGACCAGTGGAGATTCTGGAGAAGATCAATTCTAATGCTTATCGTTTGAAGCTGCCAAGTCATATTCGTTGTTCTGATGTTTTCAATGTGAAGCATTTGTTACCTTTTCATGGAGATTCTTCTGAAGATGAACCTGCTGCAGATTCGAGGATGAATTTTGTCTACCCAGGGGGGAATGATGGAGGCCCAAGTATTGAAGATCGGGCCCACATGTTTCTGAAGGCCCATGATCGTCAAATAAAAGGGGCTGCATGAAAAAGGGCCTAACTTGGGCTGCTGGGCTCCGTTTCAGGCCAGTGAGAAAGCGAATCGAAGCTCGGTTAACCCCTATTTTTATACTGTTATGCAGGGTGTTCAATCTGGGCAACTGTCAGATTTTCTGGTGCATGATGGTTTTATTTTCAAAGGAAATCAGTTGTGTATTCCTGATTCCAGTCTTCGTTAGCAAATTATCAAGGAGTTACATGGTGAAGGGCATGCTGGTCGTGATCGCATTTTATAGTTATTGCAATCGTCTTATTTTTGGCCTACTATGAGAAAAGAGGTGGATCGGTATGTTAAGCGGTGTCGGATCTATCAAGTATCAAAGGGTACAGCTACTAATGCTGGGCTCTATATGCCTTTACCTGTTCCCTTGCAACCATGGGTGGATCTTAGCATGGATTTTGTGTTGGGGTTGCCACATACTCAAAGGGGTAATGATTCAATCTTTGTAGTTATTGATCGTTTTTCTAAGATGGTGCACTTTATTCCTTGTAAAAAGACTACATATGCAGTAAATGTGGCGCCGCTTTTCTTTCGTGATGTCTATCGTTTGCATGGTTTACCATCTTCTATTGTTTCAGATTGAGACACTAGATTTTTGAGTCATTTTTGGCGTTGCTTGTGGAAAATGGTGAACACTCAGCTTAATTTCAGTAGTGCTTATCATCCTCAAACAGATGGGCAGACTGAAGTTTGCTCATAATCACGTTGTCAATCGTAGTACCGGTTTTAGCCCATTTCAAGTGGTGTATTCTGCTCAACCACGGGGACCACTTGATTTAATGTCATCTTCTGTTTCTGGAAATGTTCCAAAGAAAGTGCAGGATTTTTTAGAAGGGTTACACGGAATCCATCAAGCTGTTCATAATACCTTGGCCAAAGCTAATGCCAAGTACAACCAAGATGCGGATCAAAAGCGCAGGCAGGTTGAGTTTGAGGAGGGAGACTTTGTATGGGCAGTTTTGACTAAAGATCGGATTTCAGTTTGTCAACAAGTTGTCCTCCAAGAAGATTGGACCAGTGGAGATTCTGGAGAAGATCAATTCTAATGCTTATCGTTTGAAGCTGCCAAGTCATATTTGTTGTTCTGATGTTTTCAATGTGAAGCATTTGTTACCTTTTCATGGAGATTCTTCTGAAGATGAACCTGCTGCTGATTCGAGGATGAATTTTGTCTACCCAGGGGGGAATGATGGAGGCCCAAGTATTGAAGATCAGGCCCACATGTTTCTGGAGGCCCATGATCGTCAAATAAAAGGGGCTGCACGAAAAAGGTCCTAACTTGGGCTGGTGGGCTCCGTTTCAGGCCAGTGAGAAAGCGAATCGAAGCTCGGTTAACCCCTATTTTTATACTGTTATGCAGGGTGTTCAATCTGGGCAACTGTCAGATTTTCTGGTGCATGATGGTTTTATTTTCAAAGGAAATCAGTTGTGTATTCCTGATTCCAGTCTTCGTTAGCAAATTATCAAGGAGTTACATGGTGAAGGGCATGCTGGTCGTGATCGCATTTTATAGTTATTGCAATCGTCTTATTTTTGGCCTACTATGAGAAAAGAGGTGGATCGGTATGTTAAGCGGTGTCGGATCTATCAAGTATCAAAGGGTACAGCTACTAATGCTGGGCTCTATATGCCTTTACCTGTTCCCTTGCAACCATGGGTGGATCTTAGCATGGATTTTGTGTTGGGGTTGCCACATACTCAAAGGGGTAATGATTCAATCTTTGTAGTTATTGATCGTTTTTCTAAGATGGTGCACTTTATTCCTTGTAAAAAGACTACATATGCAGTTAATGTGGCGCAGCTTCTCTTTCGTGATGTCTATCGTTTGCATGGTTTACCATCTTCTATTGTTTCAGATTGAGACACTAGATTTTTGAGTCATTTTTGGCGTTGCTTGTGGAAAATGGTGAACACTCAGCTTAATTTCAGTAGTGCTTATCATCCTCAAACAGATGGGCAGAATGAAGTTTGCTGATAATCACGTTGTCAATCGTAGTACCGGTTTTAGCCCATTTCAAGTGGTGTATTCTGTTCAACCACGGGGACCACTTGATTTAATGTCATCTTCTGTTTCTGGAAATGTTCCAAAGAATGTGCAGGATTTTTTAGAAGGGTTACACGGAATCCATCAAGCTGTTCATAATACCTTGGCCAAAGTTAATGCCAAGTACAACCAAGATGCGGATCAAAAGCGCAGGCAGGTTGAGTTTGAGGAGGGAGACTTTGTATGGGCAGTTTTGACTAAAGATCGGATTTCAGTTTGTGATTACAACAAGTTGTCCACGAAGAAGATTGGACCAGTGGAGATTCTGGAGAAGATCAATTCTAATGCTTATCGTTTGAAGCTGCCAAGTCATATTCGTTGTTCTGATGTTTTCAATGTGAAGCATTTGTTACCTTTTCATGGAGATTCTTCTGAAGATGAACCTGCTGCAGATTCGAGGATGAATTTTGTCTACCCAGGGGGGAATGATGGAGGCCCAAGTATTGAAGATCGGGCCCACATGTTTCTGAAGGCCCATGATCGTCAAATAAAAGGGGCTGCACGAAAAAGGGCCTAACTTGGGCTGCTGGGCTCCGTTTCAGGCCAGTGAGAAAGCGAATCGAAGCTCGGTTAACCCCTATTTTTATACTGTTATGCAGGGTGTTCAATCTGGGCAACTGTCAGATTTTCTGGTGCATGATGGTTTTATTTTCAAAGGAAATCAGTTGTGTATTCCTGATTCCAGTCTTCGTTAGCAAATTATCAAGGAGTTACATGGTGAAGGGCATGCTGGTCGTGATCGCATTTTATAGTTATTGCAATCGTCTTATTTTTGGCCTACTATGAGAAAAGAGGTGGATCGGTATGTTAAGCGGTGTCGGATCTATCAAGTATCAAAGGGTACAGCTACTAATGCTGGGCTCTATATGCCTTTACCTGTTCCCTTGCAACCATGGGTGGATCTTAGCATGGATTTTGTGTTGGGGTTGCCACATACTCAAAGGGGTAATGATTCAATCTTTGTAGTTATTGATCGTTTTTCTAAGATGGTGCACTTTATTCCTTGTAAAAAGACTACATATGCAGTAAATGTGGCGCCGCTTTTCTTTCGTGATGTCTATCGTTTGCATGGTTTACCATCTTCTATTGTTTCAGATTGAGACACTAGATTTTTGAGTCATTTTTGGCGTTGCTTGTGGAAAATGGTGAACACTCAGCTTAATTTCAGTAGTGCTTATCATCCTCAAACAGATGGGCAGACTGAAGTTTGCTCATAATCACGTTGTCAATCGTAGTACCGATTTTAGCCCATTTCAAGTGGTGTATTCTGCTCAACCACGGGGACCACTTGATTTAATGTCATCTTCTGTTTCTGGAAATGTTCCAAAGAATGTGCAGGATTTTTTAGAAGGGTTACACGGAATCCATCAAGCTGTTCATAATACCTTGGCCAAAGCTAATGCCAAGTACAACCAAGATGCGGATCAAAAGCGCAGGCAGGTTGAGTTTGAGGAGGGAGACTTTGTATGGGCAGTTTTGACTAAAGATCGGATTTCAGTTTGTCAACAAGTTGTCCACCAAGAAGATTGGACCAGTGGAGATTCTGGAGAAGATCAATTCTAATGCTTATCGTTTGAAGCTGCCAAGTCATATTCGTTGTTCTGATGTTTTCAATGTGAAGCATTTGTTACCTTTTCATGGAGATTCTTCTGAAGATGAACCTGCTGCAGATTCGAGGATGAATTTTGTCTACCCAGGGGGGAATGATGGAGGCCCAAGTATTGAAGATCGGGCCCACATGTTTCTGGAGGCCCATGATCGTCAAATAAAAGGGGCTGCACGAAAAAGGGCCTAACTTGGGCTGGTGGGCTCCGTTTCAGGCCAGTGAGAAAGCGAATCGAAGCTCGTTAACCCCTATTTTTATACTGTTATGCAGGGTGTTCAATCTGGGCAACTGTCAGATTTTCTGGTGCATGATGGTTTTATTTTCAAAGGAAATCAGTTGTGTATTCCTGATTCCAGTCTTCGTTAGCAAATTATCAAGGAGTTACATGGTGAAGGGCATGCTGGTCGTGATCGCATTTTATAGTTATTGCAATCGTCTTATTTTTGGCCTACTATGAGAAAAGAGGTGGATCGGTATGTTAAGCGGTGTCGGATCTATCAAGTATCAAAGGGTACAGCTACTAATGCTGGGCTCTATATGCCTTTACCTGTTCCCTTGCAACCATGGGTGGATCTTAGCATGGATTTTGTGTTGGGGTTGCCACATACTCAAAGGGGTAATGATTCAATCTTTGTAGTTATTGATCGTTTTTCTAAGATGGTGCACTTTATTCCTTGTAAAAAGACTACATATGCAGTTAATGTGGCGCAGCTTCTCTTTCGTGATGTCTATCGTTTGCATGGTTTACCATCTTCTATTGTTTCAGATTGAGACACTAGATTTTTGAGTCATTTTTGGCGTTGCTTGTGGAAAATGGTGAACACTCAGCTTAATTTCAGTAGTGCTTATCATCCTCAAACAGATGGGCAGAATGAAGTTTGCTGATAATCACGTTGTCAATCGTAGTACCGGTTTTAGCCCATTTCAAGTGGTGTATTCTGCTCAACCACGGGGACCACTGGATTTAATGTCATCTTCTGTTTCTGGAAATGTTCCAAAGAATGTGCAGGATTTTTTAGAAGGGTTACACGGAATCCATCAAGCTGTTCATAATACCTTGGCCAAAGTTAATGCCAAGTACAACCAAGATGCGGATCAAAAGCGCAGGCAGGTTGAGTTTGAGGAGGGAGACTTTGTATGGGCAGTTTTGACTAAAGATCGGATTTCAGTTTGTGATTACAACAAGTTGTCCACCAAGAAGATTGGACCAGTGGAGATTCTGGAGAAGATCAATTCTAATGCTTATCGTTTGAAGCTGCCAAGTCATATTCGTTGTTCTGATGTTTTCAATGTGAAGCATTTGTTACCTTTTCATGGAGATTCTTCTAAAGATGAACCTGCTGCAGATTCGAGGATGAATTTTGTCTACCCAGGGGGGAATGATGGAGGCCCAAGTATTGAAGATCGGGCCCACATGTTTCTGGAGGCCCATGATCGTCAAATAAAAGGGGCTGCACGAAAAAGGGCCTAACTTGGGCTGCTGGGCTCCGTTTTAGGCCAGTGAGAAAGCGAATCGAAGCTCGGTTAACCCCTATTTTTATACTGTTATGCAGGGTGTTCAATCTGGGCAACTGTCAGATTTTCTGGTGCATGATGGTTTTATTTTCAAAGGAAATCAGTTGTGTATTCCTGATTCCAGTCTTCGTTAGCAAATTATCAAGGAGTTACATGGTGAAGGGCATGCTGGTCGTGATCGCATTTTATAGTTATTGCAATCGTCTTATTTTTGGCCTACTATAAGAAAAGAGGTGGATCGGTATGTTAAGCGGTGTCGGATCTATCAAGTATCAAAGGGTACAGCTACTAATGCTGGGCTCTATATGCCTTTACCTGTTCCCTTGCAACCATGGGTGGATCTTAGCATGGATTTTGTGTTGGGGTTGCCACATACTCAAAGGGGTAATGATTCAATCTTTGTAGTTATTGATCGTTTTTATAAGATGGTGCACTTTATTCTTTGTAAAAAGACTACATATGCAGTAAATGTGGCGCAGCTTTTCTTTCGTGATGTCTATCGTTTGCATGGTTTACCATCTTCTATTGTTTCAGATTGAGACACTAGATTTTTGAGTCATTTTTGGCGTTGCTTGTGGAAAATGGTGAACACTCAGCTTAATTTCAGTAGTGCTTATCATCCTCAAACAGATGGGCAGACTGAAGTTTCCTCGTAATCACGTTGTCAATTGTAGTACCGGTTTTAGCCCATTTCAAGTGGTGTATTCTGCTCAACCACGGGGACCACTTGATTTAATGTCATCTTCTGTTTCTGGAAATGTTCCAAAGAATGTGCAGGATTTTTTAGAAGGGTTACACGGAATCCATCAAGCTGTTCATAATAACTTGGCAAAAGCTAATGCCAAGTACAACCAGGATGCGGATCAAAAGCGCAGGCAGGTTGAGTTTGAGGAGGGAGACTTTGTATGGGCAGTTTTGACTACAGATCGGATTTCAGTTTGTGATTACAACAAGTTATCAGCCAAGAAGATTGGACCAGTGGAGATTCTGGAGAAGATCAATTCTAATGCTTATCGTTTGAAGCTGCCAGGTCATATTCGTTGTTCTGATGTTTTCAATGTGAAGCATTTGTTACCTTTTCATGGAGATTCTTCTGAAGATGAACCTGCTGCAGATTCGAGGATGAATTTTGTCTACCCAGGGGGGAATGATGGAGGCCCAAGTATTGAAGATCGGGCCCACATGTTTCGAGAGGCCCATGATCGTCAAATAAAAGGGGTTGCACGGAAAAGGGCCTAACTTGGGCTGCTGGGCTCCGTTTCAGGCCAGTGAGAAAGCGAATCGAAGCTCGGTTAACCCCTATTTTTATACTGTTATGCAGGGTGTTCAATCTGGGCAACTGTCAGATTTTCTGGTGCATGATGGTTTTATTTTCAAAGGAAATCAGTTGTGTATTCCTGATTCCAGTATTCATTAGCAAATTATCAAGGAGTTACATGGTGAAGGGCATGCTGGTCGTGATCGCATTTTATAGTTATTGCAATCGTCTTATTTTTCGCCTACTATGAGAAAAGAGGTGGATCGGTATGTTAAGCGGTGTCGGATCTATCAAGTATCAAAGGGTACAGCTACTAATGTTGGGCTCTATATGCCTTTACCTGTTCCCTTGCAACCATGGGTGGATCTTAGCATGGATTTTGTGTTGGGGTTGCCACATACTCAAAGGGGTAATGATTCAATCTTTGTAGTTATTGATCGTTTTTCTAAGATGGTGCACTTTATTCCTTGTAAAAAGACTACATATGCAGTAAATGTGGCGCAGCTTTTCTTTCGTGATGTCTATCGTTTGCATGGTTTACCATCTTCTATTGTTTCAGATTGAGACACTAGATTTTTGAGTCATTTTTGGCGTTGCTTGTGGAAAATGGTGAACACTCAGCTTAATTTCAGTAGTGCTTATCATCCTCAAACAGATGGGCAGACTGAAGTTTCCTCGTAATCACGTTGTCAATCGTAGTACCGGTTTTAGCCCATTTCAAGTGGTGTATTCTGCTCAACCACGGGGACCACTTGATTTAATGTCATCTTCTGTTTCTGGAAATGTTCCAAAGAATGTGCAGGATTTTTTAGAAGGGTTACACGGAATCCATCAAGCTGTTCATAATAACTTGGCAAAAGCTAATGCCAAGTACAACCAGGATGCGGATCAAAAGCGCAGGCAGGTTGAGTTTGAGGAGGGAGACTTTGTATGGGCAGTTTTGACTACAGATCGGATTTCAGTTTGTGATTACAACAAGTTGTCAGCCAAGAAGATTGGACCAGTGGAGATTCTGGAGAAGATCAATTCTAATGCTTATCGTTTGAAGCTGCCAGGTCATATTCGTTGTTCTGATGTTTTCAATGTGAAGCATTTGTTACCTTTTCATGGAGATTCTTCTGAAGATGAACCTGCTGCAGATTCGAGGATGAATTTTGTCTACCCAGGGGGGAATGATGGAGGCCCAAGTATTGAAGATCGGGCCCACATGTTTCGAGAGGCCCATGATCGTCAAATAAAAGGGGCTGCACGGAAAAGGGCCTAACTTGGGCTGCTGGGCTCCGTTTCAGGCCAGTGAGAAAGCGAATCGAAGCTCGGTTAACCCCTATTTTTATACTGTTATGCAGGGTGTTCAATCTGGGCAACTGTCAGATTTTCTGGTGCATGATGGTTTTATTTTCAAAGGAAATCAGTTGTGTATTCCTGATTCCAGTATTCGTTAGCAAATTATCAAGGAGTTACATGGTGAAGGGCATGCTGGTCGTGATCGCATTTTATAGTTATTGCAATCGTCTTATTTTTGGCCTACTATGAGAAAAGAGGTGGATCGGTATGTTAAGCGGTGTCGGATCTATCAAGTATCAAAGGGTACAGCTACTAATGCTGGGCTCTATATGCCTTTACCTGTTCCCTTGCAACCATGGGTGGATCTTAGCATGGATTTTGTGTTGGGGTTGCCACATACTCAAAGGGGTAATGATTCAATCTTTGTAGTTATTGATCGTTTTTCTAAGATGGTGCACTTTATTCCTTGTAAAAAGACTACATATGCAGTTAATGTGGCGCAACTTTTCTTTCGTGATGTCTATCGTTTGCATGGTTTACCATCTTCTATTGTTTCAGATTGAGACACTAGATTTTTGATTCATTTTTGGCGTTGCTTGTGGAAAATGGTGAACACTCAGCTTAATTTCAGTAGTGCTTATCATCCTCAAACAGATGGGCAGACTGAAGTTTCCTCATAATTACGTTGTCAATCGTAGTACCGGTTTTAGCCCATTTCAAGTGGTGTATTCTGCTCAACCACGGGGACCACTTGATTTAATGTCATCTTCTGTTTCTGGAAATGTTCCAAAGAATGTGCAGGATTTTTTAGAAGGGTTACACGGAATCCATCAAGCTGTTCATAATAACTTGGCCAAAGCTAATGCCAAGTACAACCAGGATGCGGATCAAAAGCGCAGGCAGGTTGAGTTTGAGGAGGGAGACTTTGTATGGGCAGTTTTGACTACAGATCGGATTTCAGTTTGTGATTACAACAAGTTGTCAGCCAAGAAGATTGGACCAGTGGAGATTCTGGAGAAGATCAATTCTAATGCTTATCGTTTGAAGCTGCCAGGTCATATTCGTTGTTCTGATGTTTTCAATGTGAAGCATTTGTTACCTTTTCATGGAGATTCTTCTGAAGATGAACCTGCTGCAGATTCGAGGATGAATTTTGTCTACCCAGGGGGGAATGATGGAGGCCCAAGTATTGAAGATCGGGCCCACATGTTTCTGAAGGCCCATGATCGTCAAATAAAAGGGGCTGCACGGAAAAGGGCCTAACTTGGGCTGCTGGGCTCCGTTTCAGGCCAGTGAGAAAGCGAATCGA
Source organism: Pseudognaphalium luteoalbum (assembly GCA_963422505.1). NCBI lineage: Eukaryota > Viridiplantae > Streptophyta > Magnoliopsida > Asterales > Asteraceae > Pseudognaphalium > Pseudognaphalium luteoalbum. The sequence continues at coordinate 46,277,795 of OY730194.1, forward strand.
AGCTCGGTTAACCCCTATTTTTATACTGTTATGCAGGGTGTTCAATCTGGGCAACTGTCAGATTTTCTGGTGCATGATGGTTTTATTTTCAAAGGAAATCAGTTGTGTATTCCTGATTCCAGTATTCGTTAGCAAATTATCAAGGAGTTACATGGTGAAGGGCATGCTGGTCGTGATCGCATTTTATAGTTATTGCAATCGTCTTATTTTTGGCCTACTATGAGAAAAGAGGTGGATCGGTATGTTAAGCGGTGTCGGATCTATCAAGTATCAAAGGGTACAGCTACTAATGCTGGGCTCTATATGCCTTTACCTGTTCCCTTGCAACCATGGGTGGATCTTAGCATGGATTTTGTGTTGGGGTTGCCACATACTCAAAGGGGTAATGATTCAATCTTTGTAGTTATTGATCGTTTTTCTAAGATGGTGCACTTTATTCCTTGTAAAAAGACTACATATGCAGTTAATGTGGCGCAACTTTTCTTTCGTGATGTCTATCGTTTGCATGGTTTACCATCTTCTATTGTTTCAGATTGAGACACTAGATTTTTGATTCATTTTTGGCGTTGCTTGTGGAAAATGGTGAACACTCAGCTTAATTTCAGTAGTGCTTATCATCCTCAAACAGATGGGCAGACTGAAGTTTCCTCATAATTACGTTGTCAATCGTAGTACCGGTTTTAGCCCATTTCAAGTGGTGTATTCTGCTCAACCACGGGGACCACTTGATTTAATGTCATCTTCTGTTTCTGGAAATGTTCCAAAGAATGTGCAGGATTTTTTAGAAGGGTTACACGGAATCCATCAAGCTGTTCATAATAACTTGGCCAAAGCTAATGCCAAGTACAACCAGGATGCGGATCAAAAGCGCAGGCAGGTTGAGTTTGAGGAGGGAGACTTTGTATGGGCAGTTTTGACTACAGATCGGATTTCAGTTTGTGATTACAACAAGTTGTCAGCCAAGAAGATTGGACCAGTGGAGATTCTGGAGAAGATCAATTCTAATACTTATCGTTTGAAGCTGCCAGGTCATATTCGTTGTTCTGATGTTTTCAATGTGAAGCATTTGTTACCTTTTCATGGAGATTCTTCTGAAGATGAACCTGCTGCAGATTCGAGGATGAATTTTGTCTACCCAGGGGGGAATGATGGAGGCCCAAGTATTGAAGATCGGGCCCACATGTTTCTGAAGGCCCATGATCGTCAAATAAAAGGGGCTGCACGGAAAAGGGCCTAACTTGGGCTGCTGGGCTCCGTTTCAGGCCAGTGAGAAAGCGAATCGAAGCTCGGTTAACCCCTATTTTTATACTGTTTTGCAGGGTGTTCAATCTGGGCAACTGTCAGATTTTCTGGTGCATGATGGTTTTATTTTCAAAGGAAATCAGTTATGTATTCCTGATTCCAGTCTTCGTTAGCAAATTATCAAGGAGTTACATGGTGAAGGGCATGCTGGTCGTGATCGCATTTTATAGTTATTGCAATCGTCTTATTTTTGGCCTACTATGAGAAAAGAGGTGGATCGGTATTATAAGCGGTGTCGGATCTATCAAGTATAAAAGGGTACAGCTACTAATGCTGGGCTCTATATGCCTTTACCTGTTCCCTTGCAACCATGGGTGGATCTTAGCATGGATTTTGTGTTGGGGTTTCCACATACTCAAAGGGGTAATGATTCAATCTTTGTAGTTATTAATCGTTTTTCTAAGATGGTGCACTTTATTCCTTGTAAAAAGACTACATATGCAGTAAATGTGGTGCCGCTTTTCTTTCGTGATGTCTATCGTTTGCATAGTTTACCACCTTCTATTGTTTCAGATTGAGACACTAGATTTTTGAGTCATTTTTGGCGTTGCTTGTGGAAAATGGTGAACACTCAGCTTAATTTCAGTAGTGCTTATCATCCTCAAACAGATGGGCAGACTGAAGTTTCCTCATAATCACGTTGTCAATCGTAGTACCGGTTTTAGCCCATTTCAAGTGGTGTATTCTGCTCAACCACGGGGACCACTTGATTTAATGTCATCTTCTGTTTCTGGAAATGTTCCAAAGAATGTGCAGGATTTTTTAGAAGGGTTACACGGAATCCATCAAGCTGTTCATAATAACTTGGCCAAAGCTAATCCCAAGTACAACCAGGATGCGGATCAAAAGCGCAGGCAGGTTGAGTTTGAGGAGGGAGACTTTGTATGGGCAGTTTTGACTACAGATCGGATTTCAGTTTGTGATTACAACAAGTTGTCCACCAAGAAGATTGGACCAGTGGAGATTCTGGAGAAGATCAATTCTAATGCTTATCGTTTGAAGCTGCCAAGTCATATTCGTTGTTCTGATGTTTTCAATGTGAAGCATTTGTTACCTTTTCATGGAGATTCTTCTGAAGATGAACCTGCTGCAGATTCGAGGATGAATTTTGTCTACCCAGTGGGGAATGATGGAGGCCCAAGTATTGAAGATCGGGCCCACATGTTTCTGGAGGCCCATGATCGTCAAATAAAAGGGGCTGCACGGAAAAGGGCCTAACTTGCGCTGCTGGGCTCTGTTTCAGGCCAGTGAGAAAGCGAATCGAAGCTCGGTTAACCCCTATTTTTATACTGTTATGCAGGGTGTTCAATCTGGGCAACTATCAGATTTTCTGGTGCATGATGGTTTTATTTTCAAAGGAAATCAGTTGTGTATTCCTGATTCCAGTCTTCGTTAGCAAAATATCAAGGAGTTACATGGTGAAGGGCATGCTGGTCGTGATCGCATTTTATAGTTATTGCAATCGTCTTATTTTTGGCCTACTATGAGAAAAGAGGTGGATCGGTATTATAAGCGGTGTCGGATCTATCAAGTATCAAAGGGTACAGCTACTAATGCTGGGCTCTATATGCCTTTACCTGTTCCCTTGCAACCATGGGTGGATCTTAGCATGGATTTTGTGTTGGGGTTGCCACATACTCAAAGGGGTAATGATTCAATCTTTGTAGTTATTAATCGTTTTTCTAAGATGGTGCACTTTATTCCTTGTAAAAAGACTACATATGCAGTAAATGTGGCGCCGCTTTTCTTTCGTGATGTCTATCGTTTGCATAGTTTACCACCTTCTATTGTTTCAGATTGAGACACTAGATTTTTGAGTCATTTTTGGCGTTGCTTGTGGAAAATGGTGAACACTCAGCTTAATTTCAGTAGTGCTTATCATCCTCAAACAGATGGGCAGACTGAAGTTTCCTCATAATCACGTTGTCAATCGTAGTACCGGTTTTAGCCCATTTCAAGTGGTGTATTCTGCTCAACCACGGGGACCACTTGATTTAATGTCATCTTCTGTTTCTGGAAATGTTCCAAAGAATGTGCAGGATTTTTTAGAAGGGTTACACGGAATCCATCAAGCTGTTCATAATAACTTGGCCAAAGCTAATGCCAAGTACAACCAGGATGCGGATCAAAAGCGCAGGCAGGTTGAGTTTGAGGAGGGAGACTTTGTATGGGCAGTTTTGACTACAGATCGGATTTCAGTTTGTGATTACAACAAGTTGTCAGCCAAGAAGATTGGACCAGTGGAGATTCTGGAGAAGATCAATTCTAGTGCTTATTGTTTGAAGCTGCCAAGTCATATTCGTTGTTCTGATGTTTTCAATGTGAAGCATTTGTTACCTTTTCATGGAGATTCTTCTGAAGATGAACCTGCTGCAGATTCGAGGATGAATTTTGTCTACCCAGGGGGGAATGATGGAGGCCTAAGTATTGAAGATCGGACCCACATGTTTCTGGAGGCCCATGATCGTCAAATAAAAGGGGCTGCATGGAAAAGGGCCTAACTTGGGCTGCTGGTCTCCGTTTCAGGCCAGTGAGAAAGCGAATCGAAGCTCGGTTAACCCCTATTTTTATACTGTTTTGCAGGGTGTTCAATCTGGGCAACTGTCAGATTTTCTGGTGCATGATGGTTTTATTTTCAAAGGAAATCAGTTGTGTATTCCTGATTCCAGTCTTCGTTAGCAAATTATCAAGGAGTTACATGGTGAAGGGCATGCTGGTCGTGATCGCATTTTATAGTTATTGCAATCGTCTTATTTTTGGCCTACTATGAGAAAAGAGGTGGATCGGTATGTTAAGCGGTGTCGGATCTATCAAGTATCAAAGGGTACAGCTACTAATGTTGGGCTCTATATGCCTTTAACTGTTCCCTTGCAACCATGGGTGGATCTTAGCATGGATTTTGTGTTGGGGTTGCCACATACTCAAAGGGGTAATGATTCAATCTTTGTAGTTATTGATCGTTTTTCTAAGATGGTGGACTTTATTCCTTGTAAAAAGACTACATATGCAGTAAATGTGGCGCCGCTTTTCTTTCGTGATGTCTATCGTTTGCATGGTTTACCATCTTCTATTGTTTCAGATTGAGACACTAGATTTTTGAGTCATTTTTGGCGTTGCTTGTGGAAAATGGTGAACACTCAGCTTAATTTCAGTAGTGCTTATCATCCTCAAACAGATGGGCAGACTGAAGTTTGCTCATAATCACGTTGTCAATCGTAGTACCGGTTTTAGCCCATTTCAAGTTGGGGGCGCCGACCAATCAAATATCATAACACCAAGATTAAAGCAAACGACCTCTATATGAGACGTTTGAAAAAGTTACATTTCTTAAATAAAACGATTACAAACGTTATATCAAAACATTGGAGTTCGCATTAAAAGTGTAGAGATTTCTAATACGTAAATGTTGATACAAAATATCGTAATGCGATCTAATCTCTTGTTGTTTGTGAAAACATGCGACTCGAGCTAATGCTTTCCAAAAGCATCCTACTGCCTTGTTTCCTGTGGGTAGTCCTACTGCATCTGTGAACCTGAGAAATACATGCTAAAAGGTCAACATAAAGTTGGTGAGTTCATAGGTTTACGCAGTTAAAATCATAGTATGAACCACAAGATTTCATAGTTATCAAAGTAGCACGAATGCCAGAGTAAATCATAGTATACTATTGCCATGAGCTCATAGTCCGAAGCTTAACCGTAGTTGTTTACCCCCAGTGAGTGTGTAACCAGTACACTCGGCTGTACGAAATATTATGCATCCGTATAGTGGTTAGAGCGACTAACCCGGATGGCGGATTGTCAGGTCCCGATAGATCTATCCATAATGTTCGCGCTTAGTATTAACGTACTATGATATTTGTTAGGGGCCATCGTAGTTTGGTTTAGTTACTCATGCAATCAGTATAAGAGTTTTCGTTACTTGCGTTCATATGTAAAACAATTTATAAAACAGAGCATGTATTCTCACCCCAAAGTAAAAAGCAGTAAAAAGTGGGGCTATGAAACTCACCTGAGTTAGCAAGTACCAAGCAATATATCTAATAGCAAGCAAGTAAGCGTGTCCAAGTGCAGCCTTCTAACGCCCTAAACGTATAAGGTTGTAGGTAAGTAGATGTCTCAAAAGACCATCTATGTAAGTGGAGGGTTAATGTCCACCTATAGTTAGCTTATTCAACTAGTTATGTCCAAATAAGTTATTCAAGTTCGTTTATCAAGGACGCGTACGACCCTTTGGTAAAAGTTTTGTAATAATAATTCATTTAGACATCATTATCAAGTTTGTTTCGTTGTACATTATTCATTAGTATATATCGTGTGTTGCTAACAAATTATTTAGTTCGTAACATCCTCAAACCGTAGGTCAAAGTTGGTCAACTCGTTGGTCAAAGCTGGTCAAGCTAGTCAAAGTTGGTCAAACCTGGTCAAAGTTGGTCAAACCTGGTCAAGCCTGGTCAAACTAGTCAAAGTTGGTCAAACTGGGTCAAAGCTGGTCAAACTGGTCAAAGTTGGTCAAACTGAGTCAAGGTTGGTCAAATTCATTTATTTAGTCACCCCAAGCCCATTTTTGTTACCACTTTCCAAAAATAGTAAGTTTGTCGGTTTTTAGAAATCGAGCCCTGTTTTTGTTGACTTGGTCAAACCTTCTCGGTTTGACCCGAAATTTTTACCCAAGTCTTAAAATAGTTTATTAAGCCTTAGAAAACTGTTGGTACACTTTTTAGTCGGTCCGAAGTGTCGTTTTTACACTTGGTACAAAATCAGTCCAAAAAGAGGGTTGTTTCGGTTTTGTCGGTTTGTTTCACCAATTATTTTCTACACTTTCTGGTCAAAATCAGTTCTCACAAGAATTATCCATTAATCCTCTATGTTTCTAGTGTCTAAAAATAATTTTTATAACCTTTACAAGGGTCATCTAAGTGGGTAAATAAAATGCACAAAAGTTCTTAATCTCAGATTCTGATTTCATGCAGATCAGTCCCACAAATCAGATTATAGAGAAAAACGTGTACGGATCTGGTAAAAATGTAAAACATGAAAGTTGTAGATCTTTTCAATACGCAAATTTTAAAAAAAAATACATCGTCTAACTCCTCATAGAACTCAAGATATGACGTTTTTACTAAACTGAGTTTTTATAGACAGATTATGTATCTTTCATGAATAAATTATAAAAACGTATTTTAACAATTATTTTGGACATAATCTTGTTGGATGAGCTTTATAACATCTAAATCAGTAACATGCAATCAAAATAAGTGAGGGTTTTGATGAATCTTACAAAGAAATGATAGAGATGAAGAAGAGAGGATGATGATGGTGTTGATCTTGTGTTTTGCTTCTTCTTTTGTTTTTGATTTATCTTCAAGATAGAGGTGTTCTTGTGGTGGTTTTAAAACTGATTTTCCATCAGTTTTTGAGAGAGAATTTGGAGTAGAGAGAGGTGTGGGAAGTGTGTGTGCAAATGAGAAATGAAGATTGCATGGAATGTGAGTGGTTGTGTAAGAAAAGAAAAGGAGGTTTGAAGGTGATTGGAGAGTGAGGGTGGTGGTGGGATGGCAGATTTTAGGGGGGGGCCCTTCAAGGGCTGAAATGTTTTAATTTAAAATTTACACTGTATTCGCGTACTGTGGTTGTTTGTTCGTTATTCGGGTTTAAACGTTAAATCGCCTAATGTTATTTTGAGTTGTTTAAATTAACGATTTAATTTGGATAAATTTTTATTGAAGTATTATTTAAAATACTTAATTTGAGTTGTCAAATTAATTATTGACGTTTATTTGGCTGCCGAATAAAGTTCGCGTGTTATCGTTGCGTTTGAGACGTTTTAATCGAAACGTCTAGGTTTTTCGTGTATTGTTTTAACAAAATAATAAATAATGATAAATAACTTCTAAAAATATATTTAAGTTATTTATAGAAAGATCTTCACCAACGTCATATAGTTTGTCGGACTCCGTCCGATTGTTTCGCGTAATTTCAGCAAATCACGTAAGCGTAATATAAAACAATTACGTAGGCGTATATTCTCATGAATATACAAATAGTTACAAGTATTTAGCCTAAATCACATCTAAATACACGTAATTAGGGTTTCGGTTAATTTTAAAAGTCAACCTAAATTGCCGGGTGTCACACAAGTGGTGTATTCTGCTCAACCACGGGGACCACTTGATTTAATGTCATCTTCTGTTTCTGGAAATGTTCCAAAGAATGTGCAGGATTTTTTAGAAGGGTTACACGGAATCCATCAAGCTGTTCATCATAACTTGGCCAAAGCTAATGCCAAGTACAACCAGGATGCGGATCAAAAGCGCAGGCAGGTTGAGTTTGAGGAGGGAGACTTTGTATGGGCAGTTTTGACTAAAGATCGGATTTCAGTTTGTGATTACAACAAGTTGTCCGCCAAGAAGATTGGACCAGTGGAGACTCTGGAGAAGATCAATTCTAATGCTTATCGTTTGAAGCTGCCAAGTCATATTCGTTGTTCTGATGTTTTCAATGTGAAGCATTTGTTACCTTATCATGGAGATTCTTCTAAAGATGAACCTGCTGCAGATTCGAGGATGAATTTTGTCTACCCAGGGGGGAATGATGGAGGCCTAAGTATTGAAGATCGGGCCCACATGTTTCTGGAGGCCCATGATCGTCAAATAAAAGGGGCTGCACGGAAAAGGGCCTCACTTGGGCTGCTGGTCTCCGTTTCAGGCCAGTGAGAAAGCGAATCAAAGCTCGGTTAACCCCTATTTTTATACTGTTATGCAGGGTGTTCAATCTGGGCAACTGTCAGATTTTCTGGTGCATGATGGTTTTATTTTCAAAGGAAATCAGTTGTGTATTCCTGATTCCAGTTTTCGTTAGCAAATTATCAAGGAGTTACATGGTGAAGGGCATGCTGGTCGTGATCGCATTTTATAGTTATTGCAATCGTCTTATTTTTTGGCCTACTATGAGAAAAGAGGTGGATCGGTATGTTAAGCGGTGTCGGATCTATCAAGTATCAAAGGGTACAGCTACTAATGCTGGGCTCTATATGCCTTTACCTGTTCCCTTGCAACCATGGGTGGATCTTAGCATGGATTTTGTGTTGGGGTTGCCACATACTCAAAGGGGTAATGATTCAATCTTTGTAGTTATTGATCGTTTTTCTAAGATGGTGCACTTTATTCCTTGTAAAAAGACTACATATGCAGTAAATGTGGCGCCGCTTTTCTTTCGTGATGTCTATCGTTTGCATGGTTTACCATCTTCTATTGTTTCAGATTGAGACACTAGATTTTTGAGTCATTTTTGGCGTTGCTTGTGGAAAATGGTGAACACTCAGCTTAATTTCAGTAGTGCTTATCATCCTCAAACAGATGGGCAGACTGAAGTTTGCTCATAATCACGTTGTCAATCGTAGTACCGGTTTTAGCCCATTTCAAGTGGTGTATTCTGCTCAACCACAGGGACCACTTGATTTAATGTCATCTTCTGTTTCTGGAAATGTTCCAAAGAATGTGCAGGATTTTTTAGAAGGGTTACACGGAATCCATCAAGCTGTTCATCATAACGTGGCCAAAGCTAATGCCAAGTACAACCAGGATGCGGATCAAAAGCGCAGGCAGGTTGAGTTTGAGGAGGGAGACTTTGTATGGGCAGTTTTGACTAAAGATCGGATTTCAGTTTGTGATTACAACAAGTTGTCCGCCAAGAAGATTGGACCAGTGGAGATTCTGGAGAAGATCAATTCTAATGCTTATCGTTTGAAGCTGCCAAGTCATATTCGTTGTTCTGATGTTTTCAATGTGAAGCATTTGTTACCTTTTCATGGAGATTCTTCTGAAGATGAACCTGCTGCAGATTCGAGGATGAATTTTGTCTACCCAGGGGGGAATGATGGAGGCCCAAGTATTGAAGATCGGGCCCACATGTTTCTGGAGGCCCATGATTGTCAAATAAAAGGGGCTGCACGGAAAAGGGCCTAACTTGGGCAGCTGGGCTCTGTTTCAGGCCAGTGAGAAAGCGAATCGAAGCTCGGTTAACCCCTATTTTTATACTGTTATGTAGGGTGTTCAATCTGGGCAACTGTCAGATTTTCTGGTGCATGATGGTTTTATTTTCAAAGGAAATCAGTTGTGTATTCCTGATTCCAGTTTTCGTTAGCAAATTATCAAGGAGTTACATGGTGAAGGGCATGCTGGTCGTGATCGCATTTTATAGTTATTGCAATCGTCTTATTTTTTGGCCTACTATGAGAAAAGAGGTGGATCGGTATGTTAAGCGGTGTCGGATCTATCAAGTATCAAAGGGTACAGCTACTAATGCTGGGCTCTATATGCCTTTACCTGTTCCCTTGCAACCATGGGTGGATCTTAGCATGGATTTTGTGTTGGGGTTGCCACATACTCAAAGGGGTAATGATTCAATCTTTGTAGTTATTGATCGTTTTTCTAAGATGGTGCACTTTATTCCTTGTAAAAAGACTACATATGCAGTTAATGTGGCGCGGCTTTTCTTTCGTGATGTCTATCGTTTGCATGGTTTACCATCTTCTATTGTTTCAGATTGAGACACTAGATTTTTGAGTCATTTTTGGCGTTGCTTGTGGAAAATGGTGAACACTCAGCTTAATTTCAGTAGTGCTTATCATCCTCAAACAGATGGGCAGACTGAAGTTTGCTCATAATCACGTTGTCAATAGTAGTACCGGTTTTAGCCCATTTCAAGTGGTGTATTCTGCTCAACCACGGGGACCACTTGATTTAATGTCATCTTCTGTTTCTGGAAATGTTCCAAAGAATGTGCAGGATTTTTTAGAAGGGTTACACGGAATCCATCAAGCTGTTCATAATAACTTGGCCAAATCTAATGCCAAGTACAACCAGGATGCGGATCAAAAGCGCAGGCAGGTTGAGTTTGAGGAGGGAGGCTTTGTATGGGCAGTTTTGATTAAAGATCGAATTTCAGTTTGTGATTACAACAAGTTGTCAGCCAAGAAGATTGGACCAGTGGAGATTCTGGAGAAGATCAGTTCTTATGCTTATCGTTTGAAGCTGCCAAGTCATATTCGTTGTTCTGATGTTTTCAATGTGAAGCATTTGTTACCTTTTCATGGAGATTCTTCAGAAGATGAACCTGCTGCAGATTCGAGGATGAATTTTGTCTACCCAGGGGGGAATGATGAAGGCCCAAGTATTGAAGATCAGGCCCACATGTTTCTGGAGGCCCATGATCGTCAAATAAAAGGGGTTGCACGGAAAAGGGCCTAACTTGGGCTGCTGGGCTCCATATCAGGCCAGTGAGAAAGCGAATCGAAGCTCGGTTAACCCCTATTTTTATACTGTTATGCAGGTTGTTCAATCTGGGCAACTGTCAGATTTTCTGGTGCATAATGGTTTTATTTTCAAAGGAAATCAGTTGTGTATTCCTGATTCCAGTCTTCGTTAGCAAATTATCAAGGAGTTACATGGTGAAGGGCATGCTGGTCGTGATCGCATTTTATAGTTATTGCAATCGTCTTATTTTTTGCCTACTATGAGAAAAGAGGTGGATCGGTATATTAAGCGGTGTCGGATCTATCAAGTATCAAAGGGTACAGCTACTAATGCTGGGCTCTATATGCCTTTACCTGTTCCCTTGCAACCATGGGTGGATCTTAGCATGGATTTTGTGTTGAGGTTGCCACATACTCAAAGGGGTAATGATTCAATCTTTGTAGTTATTGATCGTTTTTCTAAGATGGTGCACTTTATTCCTTGTAAAAAGACTACATATGCAGTAAATGTGGCGCCGCTTTTCTTTCGTGATGTCTATCGTTTGCATGGTTTACCATCTTCTATTGTTTCAGATTGAGACACTAGATTTTTGAGTCGTTTTTGGCGTTGCTTGTGGAAAATGGTGAACACTCAGCTTAATTTCAGTAGTGCTTATCATCCTCAAACAGATGGGCAGACTGAAGTTTGCTCATAATCACGTTGTCAATCGTAGTACCGGTTTTAGCCCATTTCAAGTGGTGTATTCTGCTCAACCACGGGGACCACTTGATTTAATGTCATCTTCTGTTTCTGGAAATGTTCCAAAGAATGTGCAGGATTTTTTAGAAGAGTTACACGGAATCCATCAAGCTGTTCATAATACCTTGGCCAAAGCTAATGCCAAGTACAACCAGGATGCGGATCAAAAGCGCAGGCAGGTTGAGTTTGAGGAGGGAGACTTTGTATGGGCAATTTTGACTACAGATCGGATTTCAGTTTGTGATTACAACAAGTTGTCAGCCAAGAAGATTGGACCAGTGGAGATTCTGGAGAAGATCAATTCTAATGCTTATCGTTTGAAGCTGCCAAGTCATATTCGTTGTTCTGATGTTTTCAATGTGAAGCATTTGTTACCTTTTCATGGAGATTCTTCAGAAGATGAACCTGCTGCAGATTCGAGGATGAATTTTGTCTACCCAGGGGGGAATGATGGAGGCCCAAGTATTGAAGATCGGGCCCACATGTTTCTGGAGGCCCATGATCGTCAAATAAAAGGGGTTGCACGGAAAAGGGCCTAACTTGGGCAGCTGGGCTCCATATCAGGCCAGTGAGAAAGCGAATCGAAGCTCGGTTAACCCCTATTTTTATACTGTTATGCAGGTTGTTCAATCTGGGCAACTGTCAGATTTTCTGGTGCATGATGGTTTTATTTTCAAAGGAAATCAGTTGTGTATTCCTGATTCCAGTCTTCGTTAGCAAATTATCAAGGAGTTACATGGTGAAGGGCATGCTGGTCGTGATCGCATTTTATAGTTATTGCAATCGTCTTATTTTTTGCCTACTATGAGAAAAGAGGTGGATCGGTATATTAACCGGTGTCGGATCTATCAAGTATCAAAGGGTACAGCTACTAATGCTGGGCTCTATATGCCTTTACCTGTTCCCTTGCAACCATGGGTGGATCTTAGCATGGATTTTGTGTTGGGGTTGCCACATACTCAAAGGGGTAATGATTTAACTTTGTAGTTATTGATCGTTTTTCTAAGATGGTGCACTTTATTCCTTGTAAAAAGACTACATATGCAGTAAATGTGGCGCCGCTTTTCTTTCGTGATGTCTATCGTTTGCATGGTTTACCATCTTCTATTGTTTCAGATTGAGACACTAGATTTTTGAGTCATTTTTGGCATTGCTTGTGGAAAATGGTGAACACTCAGCTTAATTTCAGTAGTGCTTATCATCCTCAAACAGATGGGCAGACTGAAGTTTGCTCATAATCACGTTGTCAATCGTAGTACCGGTTTTAGCCCATTTCAAGTGGTGTATTCTGCTCAACCACGGGGACCACTTGATTTAATGTCATCTTCTGTTTCTGGAAATGTTCCAAAGAATGTGCAGGATTTTTTAGAAGGGTTACACGGAATCCATCAAGCTGTTCATAATAACTTGGCCAAAGCTAATGCCAAGTACAACCAGGATGCGGATCAAAAGCGCAGGCAGGTTGAGTTTGAGGAGGGAGACTTTGTATGGGGAGTTTTGACTACAGATCGGATTTCAGTTTGTGATTACAACAAGTTGTCAGCCAAGAAGATTGGACCAGTGGAGATTCTGGAGAAGATCAATTCTAATGCTTATCGTTTGAAGCTGCCAAGTCATATTCGTTGTTCTCATGTTTTCAATGTGAAGCATTTGTTACCTTTTCATGGAGATTCTTCTGAAGATGAACCTGCTGCAGATTCGAGGATGAATTTTGTCTACCCAGGGGGGAATGATGGAGGCCCAAGTATTGAAGATCGGGCCCACATGTTTCTGGAGGCCCATGATCGTCAAATAAAAGGGGCTGCACGGAAAAGGGCCTAACTTGGGCTGCTGGGCTCCGTTTCAGGCCAGTGAGAAAGCGAATCGAAGCTCGGTTAACCCCTATTTTTATACTGTTATGCAGGGTGTTCAATCTGGGCAACTGTCAGATTTTCTGGTGCATGATGGTTTTATTTTCAAAGGAAATCAGTTGTGTATTCCTGATTCCAGTATTCGTTAGCAAATTATCAAGGAGTTACATGGTGAAGGGCATGCTGGTCGTGATCGCATTTTATAGTTATTGCAATCGTCTTATTTTTGGCCTACTATGAGAAAAGAGGTGGATCGGTATGTTAAGCGGTGTCGGATCTATCAAGTATCAAAGGGTACAGCTACTAATGCTGGGCTCTATATGCCTTTACCTGTTCCCTTGCAACCATGGGTGGATCTTAGCATGGATTTTGTGTTGGGGTTGCCACATACTCAAAGGGGTAATGATTCAATCTTTGTAGTTATTGATCGTTTTTCTAAGATGGTGCACTTTATTCCTTGTAAAAAGACTACATATGCAGTTAATGTAGCGCAGCTTTTCTTTCGTGATGTCTATCGTTTGCATGGTTTACCATCTTCTATTGTTTCAGATTGAGACACTAGATTTTTGAGTCATTTTTGGCGTTGCTTGTGGAAAATGGTGAACACTCAGCTTAATTTCAGTAGTGCTTATCATCCTCAAACAGATGGGCAGACTGAAGTTTGCTCATAATCACGTTGTCAATCGTAGTACCGGTTTTAGCCCATTTCAAGTGGTGTATTCTGCTCAACCAAGGGGACCACTTGATTTAATGTCATCTTCTGTTTCTGGAAATGTTCCAAAGAATGTGCAGGATTTTTTAGAAGGGTTACACGGAATCCATCAAGCTGTTCATAATAACTTGGCCAAAGCTAATGCCAAGTACAACCAGGATACGGATCAAAAGCGCAGGCAGGTTGAGTTTGAGGAGGGAGACTTTGTATGGGGAGTTTTGACTACAGATCGGATTTCAGTTTGTGATTACAATAAGTTGTCAGCCAAGAAGATTGGACCAGTGGAGATTCTAGAGAAGATCAATTCTAATGCTTATCGTTTGAAGTTGCCAAGTCATATTCGTTGTTCTGATGTTTTCAATGTGAAGCATTTGTTACCTTTTCATGGAGATTCTTCTGAAGATGAACCTGCTGCAGATTCGAGGATGAATTTTGTCTACCCAGGGGGGAATGATGGAGGCCCAAGTATTAAAGATCGGGCCCACATGTTTCTGGAGGCCCTTGATCGTCAAATAAAAGGGGCTGCACGGAAAAGGGCCTAACTTGGGCTGCTGGGCTCCGCTTCAGGCCAGTGAGAAAGCGAATCGAAGCTCGGTTAACCCCTATTTTTATACTGTTATGCAGGGTGTTCAATCTGGGCAACTGTCAGATTTTATGGTGCATGATGGTTTTATTTTCAAAGGAAATCAGTTGTGTATTCCTGATTCCAGTCTTCGTTAGCAAATTATCAAGGAGTTACATGGTGAAGGGCATGCTGGTCGTGATCGCATTTTATAGTTATTGCAATCGTCTTATTATTTGCCTACTATGAGAAAAGAGGTGGATCGGTATGTTAAGCGGTGTCGGATCTATCAAGTATCAAAGGGTACAGCTACTAATGCTGGGCTCTATATGCCTTTACCTGTTCCCTTGCAACCATGGGTGGATCTTAGCATGGATTTTGTGTTGGGGTTGCCACATACTCAAAGGGGTAATGATTCAATCTTTGTAGTTATTGATCATTTTTCTAAGATGGTGCACTTTATTCCTTGTAAAAAGACTACATATGCAGTTAATGTGGCGCAGCTTTTCTTTCGTGATGTCTATCGTTTGCATGGTTTACCATCTTCTATTGTTTCAGATTGAGACACTAGATTTTTGAGTCATTTTTGGCGTTGCTTGTGGAAAATGGTGAACACTCAGCTTAATTTCAGTAGTGCTTATCATCCTCAAACAGATGGGCAGACTGAAGTTTGCTCATAATCACGTTGTCAATCGTAGTACCGGTTTTAGCCCATTTCAAGTGGTGTATTCTGCTCAACCACGGGGACCACTTGATTTAATGTCATCTTCTGTTTCTGGAAATGTTCCAAAGAATGTGCAGGATTTTTTAGAAGGGTTACACGGAATCCATCAAGCTGTTCATAATAACTTGGCCAAAGCTAATGCCAAGTACAACCAGGATGCGGATCAAAAGCGCAGGCAGGTTGAGTTTGAGGGGGGAGACTTTGTATGGGGAGTTTTGACTACAGATCGGATTTCAGTTTGTGATTACAACAAGTTGTCAGCCAAGAAGATTGGACCAGTGGAGATTCTGGAGAAGATCAGTTCTAATGCTTATCGTTTGAAGCTGCCAAGTCATATTCGTTGTTCTGATGTTTTCAATGTGAAGCATTTGTTACCTTTTCATGGAGATTCTTCTGAAGATGAACCAGCTGCAGATTCGAGGATGAATTTTGTCTACCCAGGGGGGAATGATGGAGGCCCAAGTATTGAAGATCGGGCCCACATGTTTCTGGAGGCCCATGATCGTCAAATAAAAGGGGCTACACGGAAAAGGGCCTAACTTGGGCTGCTGGGCTCCGTTTCAGGCCAGTGAGTAAGCGAATCGAAGCTCGGTTAACCCCTATTTTTATACTGTTATGCAGGGTGTTCAATCTGGGCAACTGTCAGATTTTATGGTGCATGATGGTTTTATTTTCAAAGGAAATCAGTTGTGTATTCCTGATTCCAGTCTTCGTTAGCAAATTATCAAGGAGTTACATGGTGAAGGGCATGCTGGTCGTGATCGCATTTTATAGTTATTGCAATCGTCTCATTTTTTGCCTACTATGAGAAAAGAGGTGGATCGGTATGTTAAGCGGTGTCGGATCTATCAAGTATCAAAGGGTACAGCTACTAATGCTGGGCTCTATATGCCTTTACCTGTTCCCTTGCAACCATGGGTGTTTCTTAGCATGGATTTTGTGTTGGGGTTGCCACATACTCAAAGGGGTAATGATTCAATCTTTGTAGTTATTGATCGTTTTTCTAAGATGGTGCACTTTATTCCTTGTAAAAAGACTACATATGCAGTTAATGTGGCGCAGCTTTTCTTTCGTGATGTCTATCGTTTGCATGGTTTACCATCTTCTATTGTTTCAGATTGAGACACTAGATTTTTGAGTCATTTTTGGCGTTGCTTGTGGAAAATGGTGAACACTCAGCTTAATTTCAGTAGTGCTTATCATCCTCAAACAGATGGGCAGACTGAAGTTTGCTCTTAATCACGTTGTCAATCGTAGTACCGGTTTTAGCCCATTTCAAGTGGTGTATTCTGCTCAACCACAGGGACCACTTGATTTAATGTCATCTTCTGTTTCTGGAAATGTTCCAAAGAATGTGCAGGATTTTTTAGAAGGGTTACACGGGATGCGGATCAAAAGCGCAGGCAGGTTGAGTTTGAGGAGGGAGACTTTGTATGGGGAGTTTTGACTACAGATCGGATTTCAGTTTGTGATTACAACAAGTTGTCAGCCAAGAAGATTGGACCAGTGGAGATTCTGGAGAAGATCAGTTCTAATGCTTATCGTTTGAAGCTGCCAAGTCATATTCGTTGTTCTGATGTTTTCAATGTGAAGCATTTGTTACCTTTTCATGGAGATTCTTCTGAAGATGAACCAGCTGCAGATTCGAGGATGAATTTTGTCTACCCAGGGGGGAATAATGGAGGCCCAAGTATTGAAGATCGGGCCCACATGTTTCTGGAGGCCCATGATCGTCAAATAAAAGGGGTTGCACGGAAAAGGGCCTAACTTGGGCTGCTGGGCTCCATATCAGGCCAGTGAGAAAGCGAATCGAAGCTCGGTTAACCCCTATTTTTATACTGTTATGCAGGGTGTTCAATCTGGGCAACTGTCAGATTTTCTGGTGCATGATGGTTTTATTTTCAAAGGAAATCAGTTGTGTATTCCTGATTCCAGTCTTCGTTAGCAAATTATCAAGGAGTTACATGGTGAAGGGCATGCTGGTCGTGATCGCATTTTATAGTTATTGCAATCGTCTTATTATTTGCCTACTATGAGAAAAGAGGTGGATCGGTATGTTAAGCGGTGTCGGATCTATCAAGTAT
Source organism: Pseudognaphalium luteoalbum (assembly GCA_963422505.1). Taxonomy (NCBI): domain Eukaryota; kingdom Viridiplantae; phylum Streptophyta; class Magnoliopsida; order Asterales; family Asteraceae; genus Pseudognaphalium; species Pseudognaphalium luteoalbum. The sequence continues at coordinate 46,295,024 of OY730194.1, forward strand.
CAAAGGGTACAGCTACTAATGCTGGGCTCTATATGCCTTTACCTGTTCCCTTGCAACCATGGGTGGATCTTAGCATGGATTTTGTGTTGGGGTTGCCACATACTCAAAGGGGTAATGATTCAATCTTTGTAGTTATTGATCGTTTTTCTAAGATGGTGCACTTTATTCCTTGTAAAAAGACTACATATGCAGTTAATGTGGCGCAGCTTTTCTTTTGTGATGTCTATCGTTTGCATGGTTTACCATCTTCTATTGTTTCAGATTGAGACACTAGATTTTTGAGTCATTTTTGGCGTTGCTTGTGGAAAATGGTGAACACTCAGCTTAATTTCAGTAGTGCTTATCATCCTCAAACAGATGGGCAGACTTAAGTTTGCTCATAATCACGTTGTCAATCGTAGTACCGGTTTTAGCCCATTTCAAGTGGTGTATTCTGCTCAACCACAGGGACCACTTGATTTAATGTCATCTTCTGTTTCTGGAAATGTTCCAAAGAATGTGCAGGATTTTTTAGAAGGGTTACACGGAATCCATCAAGCTGTTCATAATAACTTGGCCAAAGCTAATGCCAAGTACAACCAGGATGCGGATCAAAAGCGCAGACAGGTTGAGTTTGAGGAGGGAGACTTTGTCTGGGCAGTTTTGATTAAAAATCGGATTTCAGTTTGTGATTACAACAAGTTGTCAGCCAAGAAGATTGGACCAGTGGAGATTCTGGAGAAGATCAGTTCTAATGCTTATCGTTTGAAGCTGCCAAGTCATATTCGTTGTTCTGATGTTTTCAATGTGAAGCATTTGTTACCTTTTCATGGAGATTCTTCTGAAGATGAACCAGCTGCAGATTCGAGGATGAATTTTGTCTACCCAGGGGGGAATGATGGAGGCCCAAGTATTGAAGATTGGGCCCACATGTTTCTGGAGGCCCATGATCGTCAAATAAAAGGGGCTACACGGAAAAGGGCCTAACTTGGGCGGCTGGGCTCCGTTTCAGGCCAGTGAGTAAGCGAATCGAAGCTCGGTTAACCCCTATTTTTATACTGTTATGCAGGGTGTTCAATCTGGGCAACTGTCAGATTTTATGGTGCATGATGGTTTTATTTTCAAAGGAAATCAGTTGTGTATTCCTGATTCCAGTCTTCGTTAGCAAATTATCAAGGATTTACATGGTGAAGGGCATGCTGGTCGTGATCGCATTTTATAGTTATTGCAATCGTCTTATTTTTTGCCTACTATGAGAAAAGAGGTGGATCGGTATGTTAAGCGGTGTCGGATCTATCAAGTATCAAAGGGTACAGCTACTAATGCTGGGCTCTATATGCCTTTACCTGTTCCCTTGCAACCATGGGTGGATCTTAGCATGGATTTTGTGTTGGGGTTGCCACATACTCAAAGGGGTAATGATTCAATCTTTGTAGTTATTGATCGTTTTTCTAAGATGGTGCACTTTATTCCTTGTAAAAAGACTACATATGCAGTTAATGTGGCGCAGCTTTTCTTTCGTGATGTCTATCGTTTGCATGGTTTACCATCTTCTATTGTTTCAGATTGAGACACTAGATTTTTGAGTCATTTTTGGCGTTGCTTGTGGAAAATGGTGAACACTCAGCTTAATTTCAGTAGTGCTTATCATCCTCAAACAGATGGGCAGACTGAAGTTTGCTCTTAATCACGTTGTCAATCGTAGTACCGGTTTTAGCCCATTTCAAGTGGTGTATTCTGCTCAACCACAGGGACCACTTGATTTAATGTCATCTTCTGTTTCTGGAAATGTTCCAAAGAATGTGCAGGATTTTTTAGAAGGGTTACACGGAATCCATCAAGTTGTTCATAATAACTTGGCCAAAGCTAATGCCAAGTACAACCAGGATGCGGATCAAAAGCGCAGGCAGGTTGAGTTTGAGGAGGGAGACTTTGTCTGGGCAGTTTTGATTAAAGATTGGATTTCAGTTTGTGATTACAACAAGTTGTCAGCCAAGAAGATTGGACCAGTGGAGATTCTGGAGAAGATCAGTTCTAATGCTTATCGTTTGAAGCTGCCAAGTCATATTCGTTGTTTTGATGTTTTCAATGTGAAGCATTTGTTACCTTTTCATGGAGATTCTTCTGAAGATGAACCAGCTGCAGATTCGAGGATGAATTTTGTCTACCCAGGGGGGAATGATTGAGGCCCAAGTATTGAAGATCGGGCCCACATGTTTCTGGAGGCCCATGATCGTCAAATAAAAGGGGCTACACGGAAAAGGGCCTAACTTGGGCTGCTGGGCTCCGTTTCAGGCCAGTGAGTAAGCGAATCGAAGCTCGGTTAACCCCTATTTTTATACTGTTATGCAGGGTGTTCAATCTGGGCAACTGTCAGATTTTATGGTGCATGATGGTTTTATTTTCAAAGGAAATCAGTTGTGTATTCCTGATTCCAGTCTTCGTTAGCAAATTATCAAGGAGTTACATGGTGAAGGGCATGCTGGTCGTGATCGCATTTTATAGTTATTGCAATCGTCTTATTTTTTGCCTACTATGAGAAAAGAGGTGGATCGGTATGTTAAGCGGTGTCGGATCTATCAAGTATCAAAGGGTACAGCTACTAATGCTGGGCTCTATATGCCTTTACCTGTTCCCTTGCAACCATGGGTGGATCTTAGCATGGATTTTGTGTTGGGGTTGCCACATACTCAAAGGGGTAATGATTCAATCTTTGTAGTTATTGATCGTTTTTCTAAGATGGTGCACTTTATTCCTTGTAAAAAGACTACATATGCAGTTAATGTGGCGCAGCTTTTCTTTCGTGATGTCTATCGTTTGCATGGTTTACCATCTTCTATTGTTTCAGATTGAGACACTAGATTTTTGAGTCATTTTTGGCGTTGCTTGTGGAAAATGGTGAACACTCAGCTTAATTTCAGTAGTGCTTATCATCCTCAAACAGATGGGCAGACTGAAGTTTGCTCATCATCACGTTGTCAATCGTAGTACCGGTTTTAGCCCATTTCAAGTGGTGTATTCTGCTCAACCAAAGGGACCACTTGATTTAATGTCATCTTCTGTTTCTGGAAATGTTCCAAAGAATGTGCAGGATTTTTTAGAAGGGTTACACGGAATCCATCAAGCTGTTCATAATAACTTGGCCAAAGCTAATGCCAAGTACAACCAGGATGCGGATCAAAAGCGCAGGCAGGTTGAGTTTGAGGGGGGAGACTTTGTATGGGGAGTTTTGACTACAGATCGGATTTCAGTTTGTGATTACAACAAGTTGTCAGCCAAGAAGATTGGACCAATGGAGATTCTGGAGAAGATCAATTCTAATGCTTATCGTTTGAAGCTGCCAAGTCATATTCGTTGTTCTGATGTTTTCAATGTGAAGCATTTGTTACCATTTCATGGAGATTCTTCTGAAGATGAACCTGCTGCAGATTCGAGGATGAATTTTGTCTACCCAGGGGGGAATGATGGAGGCCCTAGTATTGAAGATCGGGCCCACATGTTTCTGGAGGCCCATGATCGTCAAATAAAAGGGGCTGCACGGAAAAGGGCCTAACTTGGGCTGCTGGGCTCCGTTTCAGGCCAGTGAGAAAGCGAATCGAAGCTCGGTTAACCCCTATTTTTATACTGTTATGCAGGGTGTTCAATCTGGGCAACTGTCAGATTTTCTGGTGCATGATGGTTTTATTTTCAAAGGAAATCAGTTGTGTATTCCTGATTCCAGTCTTCGTTAGCAAATTATCAAGGAGTTACATGGTGAAGGGCATGCTGGTCGTGATCGCATTTTATAGTTATTGCAATCGTCTTATTTTTGGCCTACTATGAGAAAAGAGGTGGATCGGTATGTTAAGCGGTGTCGGATCTATCAAGTATCAAAGGGTACAGCTACTAATGCTGGGCTCTATATGCCTTTACCTGTTCCCTTGCAACCATGGGTGGATCTTAGCATGGATTTTGTGTTGGGGTTGCCACATACTCAAAGGGGTAATGATTCAATCTTTGTAGTTATTGATCGTTTTTCTAAGATGGTGCACTTTATTCCTTGTAAAAAGACTACATATGCAGTTAATGTTGCGCAGCTTTTCTTTCGTGATGTCTATCGTTTGCATGGTTTACCATCTTCTATTGTTTCAGATTGAGACACTAGATTTTTGAGTCATTTTTGGCGTTGCTTGTGGAAAATGGTGAACACTCAGCTTAATTTCAGTAGTGCTTATCATCCTCAAACAGATGGGCAGACTGAAGTTTGCTCTTAATCACATTGTCAATCGTAGTACCGGTTTTAGCCCATTTCAAGTGGTGTATTCTGCTCAACCACAGGGACCACTTGATTTAATGTCATCTTCTGTTTCTGGAAATGTTCCAAAGAATGTGCAGGATTTTTTAGAAGGGTTACACGGAATCCATCAAGCTGTTCATAATAACTTGGCCAAAGCTAATGCCAAGTACAACCAGGATGCGGATCAAAAGCGCAGGCAGGTTGAGTTTGAGGAGGGAGACTTTGTATGGGCAGTTTTGACTACAGATCGGATTTCAGTTTGTGATTACAACAAGTTGTCAGCCAAGAAGATTGGACCAGTGGAGATTCTGGAGAAGATCAATTCTAATGCTTATCGTTTGAAGCTGCCAAGTCATATTCGTTGTTCTGATGTTTTCAATGTGAAGCATTTGTTACCTTTTCATGGAGATTCTTCTGAAGATGAACCAGCTGCAGATTCGAGGATGAATTTTGTCTACCTAGGGGGGAATGATGGAGGCCCAAGTATTGAAGATCGGGCCCACATGTTTCTGGAGGCCCATGATCGTCAAATAAAAGGGGATGCATGGAAAAGGGCCTAACTTGGGCTGCTGGGCTCCGTTTCAGGCCAGTGAGAAAGCGAATCGAAGCTCGGTTAACCCCTATTTTTATACTGTTATGCAGGGTGTTCAATCTGGGTAACTATTAGATTTTCTGGTGCATGATGGTTTTATTTTCAAAGGAAATCAGTTGTGTATTCCTGATTCCAGTCTTCGTTAGCAAATTATCAAGGAGTTACATGGTGAAGGGCATGCTGGTCGTGATCGCATTTTATAGTTATTGCAATCGTCTTATTTTTGGCCTACTATGAGAAAAGAGGTGGATCGGTATGTTAAGCGGTGTCGGATCTATCAAGTATCAAAGGGTACAGCTACTAATGCTGGGCTCTATATGCCTTTACCTGTTCCCTTGCAACCATGGGTGGATCTTAGCATTGATTTTGTGTTGGGGTTGCCACATACTCAAAGGGGTAATGATTCAATCTTTGTAGTTATTGATCGTTTTTCTAAGATGGTGCACTTTATTCCTTGTAAAAAGACTACATATGCAGTTAATGTGGCGTAACTTTTCTTTCGTGATGTCTATCGTTTGCATGGTTTACCATCTTCTATTGTTTCAGATTGAGACACTAGATTTTTGAGTCATTTTTGGAGTTGCTTGTGGAAAATGGTGAACACTCAGCTTAATTTCAGTAGTGCTTATCATCCTCAAACAGATGGGCAGACTGAAGTTTGCTCATAATCACGTTGTCAATCGTAGTACCGGTTTTAGCCCATTTCAAGTGGTGTATTCTGCTCAACCACGGGGACCACTTGATTTAATGTCATCTTCTGTTTCTGGAAATGTTCCAAAGAATGTGCAGGATTTTTTAGAAGGGTTACACGGAATCCATCAAGCTGTTCATAATAACTTGGCCAAAGCTAATGCCAAGTACAACCAGGATGCGGATCAAAAGCGCAGGCAGGTTGAGTTTGAGGGGGGAGACTTTGTATGGGGAGTTTTGACTACAGATCGGATTTCAGTTTGTGATTACAACAAGTTGTCAGCCAAGAAGATTGGACCAGTGGAGATTCTGGAGAAGATCAATTCTAATGCTTATCGTTTGAAGCTGCCAAGTCATATTCGTTGTTCTGATGTTTTCAATATGAAGCATTTGTTACCTTTTCATGGAGATTCTTCTGAAGATGAACCAGCTGCAGATTCGAGGATGAATTTTGTCTACCTAGGGGGGAATGATGGAGGCCCAAGTATTGAAGATCGGGCCCACATGTTTCTGGAGGCCCATGATCGTCAAATAAAAGGGGATGCATGGAAAAGGGCCTAACTTGGGCTGCTGGGCTCCGTTTCAGGCCAGTGAGAAAGCGAATCGAAGCTCGGTTAACCCCTATTTTTATACTGTTATGCAGGGTGTTCAATCTGGGTAACTATTAGATTTTCTGGTGCATGATGGTTTTATTTTCAAAGGAAATCAGTTGTGTATTCCTGATTCCAGTCTTCGTTAGCAAATTATCAAGGAGTTACATGGTGAAGGGCATGCTGGTCGTGATCGCATTTTATAGTTATTGCAATCGTCTTATTTTTGGCCTACTATGAGAAAAGAGGTGGATCGGTATGTTAAGCGGTGTCGGATCTATCAAGTATCAAAGGGTACAGCTACTAATGCTGGGCTCTATATGCCTTTACCTGTTCCCTTGCAACCATGGGTGGATCTTAGCATGGATTTTGTGTTGGGGTTGCCACATACTCAAAGGGGTAATGATTCAATCTTTGTAGTTATTGATCGTTTTTCTAAGATGGTGCACTTTATTCCTTGTAAAAAGACTACATATGCAGTTAATGTTGCGCAGCTTTTCTTTCGTGATGTCTATCGTTTGCATGGTTTACCATCTTCTATTGTTTCAGATTGAGACACTAGATTTTTGAGTCATTTTTGGCGTTGCTTATGGAAAATGGTGAACACTCAGCTTAATTTCAGTAGTGCTTATCATCCTCAAACAGATGGGCAGACTGAAGTTTGCTCTTAATCACGTTGTCAATCGTAGTACCGGTTTTAGCCCATTTCAAGTGGTGTATTCTGCTCAACCACAGGGACCACTTGATTTAATGTCATCTTCTGTTTCTGGAAATGTTCCAAAGAATGTGCAGGATTTTTTAGAAGGGTTACACGGAATCCATCAAGCTGTTCATAATAACTTGGCCAAAGCTAATGCCAAGTACAACCAGGATGCGGATCAAAAGCGCAGGCAGGTTGAGTTTTAGGAGGGAGACTTTGTCTAGGCAGTTTTGATTAAAGATCGGATTTCAGTTTGTGATTACAACAAGTTGTCAGCCAAGAAGATTGGACCAGTGGAGATTCTGGAGAAGATCAGTTTTAATGCTTATCGTTTGAAGCTGCCAAGTCATATTCGTTGTTCTGATGTTTTCAATGTGAAGCATTTGTTACCTTTTCATGGAGATTCTTCTGAAGATGAACCAGCTGCAGATTCGAGGATGAATTTTGTCTACCTAGGGGGGAATGATGGAGGCCCAAGTATTGAAGATCGGGCCCACATGTTTCTGGAGGCCCATGATCGTCAAATAAAAGGGGATGCATGGAAAAGGGCCTAACTTGGGCTGCTGGGCTCCGTTTCAGGCCAGTGAGAAAGCGAATCGAAGCTCGGTTAACCCCTATTTTTATACTGTTATGCAGGGTGTTCAATCTGGGTAACTGTTAGATTTTCTGGTGCATGATGGTTTTATTTTCAAAGGAAATCAGTTGTGTATTCCTGATTCCAGTCTTCGTTAGCAAATTATCAAGGAGTTACATGGTGAAGGGCATGCTGGTCGTGATCGCATTTTATAGTTATTGCAATCGTCTTATTTTTGGCCTACTATGAGAAAAGAGGTGGATCGGTATGTTAAGCGGTGTCGGATCTATCAAGTATCAAAGGGTACAGCTACTAATGCTGGGCTCTATATGCCTTTACCTGTTCCCTTGCAACCATGGGTGGATCTTAGCATTGATTTTGTGTTGGGGTTGCCACATACTCAAAGGGGTAATGATTCAATCTTTGTAGTTATTGATCGTTTTTCTAAGATGGTGCACTTTATTCCTTGTAAAAAGACTACATATGCAGTTAATGTGGCGTAACTTTTCTTTCGTGATGTCTATCGTTTGCATGGTTTACCATCTTCTATTGTTTCAGATTGAGACACTAGATTTTTGAGTCATTTTTGGAGTTGCTTGTGGAAAATGGTGAACACTCAGCTTAATTTCAGTAGTGCTTATCATCCTCAAACAGATGGGCAGACTGAAGTTTGCTCATAATCACGTTGTCAATCGTAGTACCGGTTTTAGCCCATTTCAAGTGGTGTATTCTGCTCAACCACGGGGACCACTTGATTTAATGTCATCTTCTGTTTCTGGAAATGTTCCAAAGAATGTGCAGGATTTTTTAGAAGGGTTACACGGAATCCATCAAGCTGTTCATAATAACTTGGCCAAAGCTAATGCCAAGTACAACCAGGATGCGGATCAAAAGCGCAGGCAGGTTGAGTTTGAGGGGGGAGACTTTGTATGGGGAGTTTTGACTACAGATCGGATTTCAGTTTGTGATTACAACAAGTTGTCAGCCAAGAAGATTGGACCAGTGGAGATTCTGGAGAAGATCAATTCTAATGCTTATCGTTTGAAGCTGCCAAGTCATATTCGTTGTTCTGATGTTTTCAATGTGAAGCATTTGTTACCTTTTCATGGAGATTCTTCTGAAGATGAACCTGCTGCAGATTCGAGGATGAATTTTGTCTACCCAGGGGGGAATGATGGAGGCCCAAGTATTGAAGATCGGGCCCACATGTTTCTGGAGGCCCATGATCGTCAAATAAAAGGGGCTGCACGGAAAAGGGCCTAACTTGGGCTGCTGGGCTCCGTTTCAGGCCAGTGAGAAAGCGAATCGAAGCTCGGTTAACCCCTATATTTATACTGTTATGCAGGGTGTTCAATCTGGGCAACTGTTAGATTTTCTGGTGCATGATGGTTTTATTTTCAAAGGAAATCAGTTGTGTATTCCTGATTCCAGTCTTCGTTAGCAAATTATCAAGGAGTTACATGGTGAAGGGCATGCTGGTCGTGATCGCATTTTATAGTTATTGCAATCGTCTTATTTTTGGCCTACTATGAGAATAGAGGTGGATCGGTATGTTAAGCGGTGTCGGATCTATCAAGTATCAAAGGGTACAGCTACTAATGCTGGGCTCTATATGCCTTTACCTGTTCCCTTGCAACCATGGGTGGATCTTAGCATGGATTTTGTGTTGGGGTTGCCACATACTCAAAGGGGTAATGATTCAATCTTTGTAGTTATTGATCGTTTTTCTAAGATGGTGCACTTTATTCCTTGTAAAAAGACTACATATGCAGTTAATGTTGCGCAGCTTTTCTTTCGTGATGTCTATCGTTTGCATGGTTTACCATCTTCTATTGTTTCAGATTGAGACACTAGATTTTTGAGTCATTTTTGGCGTTGCTTGTGGAAAATGGTGAACACTCAGCTTAATTTCAGTAGTGCTTATCATCCTCAAACAGATGGGCAGACTGAAGTTTGCTCTTAATCACGTTGTCAATCGTAGTACCGGTTTTAGCCCATTTCAAGTGGTGTATTCTGCTCAACCACAGGGACCACTTGATTTAATGTCATCTTCTGTTTCTGGAAATGTTCCAAAGAATGTGCAGGATTTTTTAGAAGGGTTACACGGAATCCATCAAGCTGTTCATAATAACTTGGCCAAAGCTAATGCCAAGTACAACCAGGATGCGGATCAAAAGCGCAGGCAGGTTGAGTTTTAGGAGGGAGACTTTGTCTAGGCAGTTTTGATTAAAGATCGGATTTCAGTTTGTGATTACAACAAGTTGTCAGCCAAGAAGATTGGACCAGTGGAGATTCTGGAGAAGATCAGTTTTAATGCTTATCGTTTGAAGCTGCCAAGTCATATTCGTTGTTCTGATGTTTTCAATGTGAAGCATTTGTTACCTTTTCATGGAGATTCTTCTGAAGATGAACCAGCTGCAGATTCGAGGATGAATTTTGTCTACCCAGGGGGGAATGATGGAGGCCCAAGTATTGAAGATCGGGCCCACATGTTTCTGGAGGCCCATGATCGTCAAATAAAAGGGGCTGCACGGAAAAGGGCCTAACTTGGGCTGCTGGGCTCCGTTACAGGCCAGTGAGAAAGCGAATCGAACCTCGGTTAACCCCTATTTTTATACTGTTATGCAGGGTGTTCAATCTGGGCAACTGTCAGATTTTATGGTGCATGATGGTTTTATTTTCAAAGGAAATCAGTTGTGTATTCCTAATTCCAGTCTTCGTTAGCAAATTATCAAGGAGTTACATGGTGAAGGGCATGCTGGTCGTGATCGCATTTTATAGTTATTGCAATCGTCTTATTTTTGGCCTACTATGAGAAAAGAGGTGGATCGGTATGTTAAGCGGTGTCGGATCTATCAAGTATCAAAGGGTACAGCTACTAATGCTGGGCTCTATATGCCTTTACCTGTTCCCTTGCAACCATGGGTGGATCTTAGCATTGATTTTGTGTTGGGGTTGCCACATACTCAAAGGGGTAATGATTCAATCTTTGTAGTTATTGATCGTTTTTCTAAGATGGTGCACTTTATTCCTTGTAAAAAGACTACATATGCAGTTAATGTGGCGCAACTTTTCTTTCGTGATGTCTATCGTTTGCATGGTTTACCATCTTCTATTGTTTCAGATTGAGACACTAGATTTTTGAGTCATTTTTGGAGTTGCTTGTGGAAAATGGTGAACACTCAGCTTAATTTCAGTAGTGCTTATCATCCTCAAACAGATGGGCAGACTGAAGTTTGCTCATAATCACCTTGTCAATCGTAGTACCGGTTTTAGCCCATTTCAAGTGGTGTATTCTGCTCAACCACGGGGACCACTTGATTTAATGTCATCTTCTGTTTCTGGAAATGTTCCAAAGAATGTGCAGGATTTTTTAGAAGGGTTACACGGAATCCATCAAGCTGTTCATAATAACTTGGCCAAAGCTAATGCCAAGTACAACCAGGATGCGGATCAAAAGCGCAGGCAGGTTGAGTTTGAGGGGGGAGACTTTGTATGGGGAGTTTTGACTACAGATCGGATTTCAGTTTGTGATTACAACAAGTTGTCAGCCAAGAAGATTGGACCAATGGAGATTCTGGAGAAGATCAATTCTAATGCTTATCGTTTGAAGCTGCCAAGTCATATTCGTTGTTCTGATGTTTTCAATGTGAAGCATTTGTTACCATTTCATGGAGATTCTTCTGAAGATGAACCTGCTGCAGATTCGAGGATGAATTTTGTCTACCCAGGGGGGAATGATGGAGGCCCTAGTATTGAAGATCGGGCCCACATGTTTCTGGAGGCCCATGATCGTCAAATAAAAGGGGCTGCACGGAAAAGGGCCTAACTTGGGCTGCTGGGCTCCGTTTCAGGCCAGTGAGAAAGCGAATCGAAGCTCGGTTAACCCCTATTTTTATACTGTTATGCAGGGTGTTCAATCTGGGCAACTGTCAGATTTTCTGGTGCATGATGGTTTTATTTTCAAAGGAAATCAGTTGTGTATTCCTGATTCCAGTCTTCGTTAGCAAATTATCAAGGAGTTACATGGTGAAGGGCATGCTGGTCGTGATCGCATTTTATAGTTATTGCAATCGTCTTATTTTTGGCCTACTATGAGAAAAGAGGTGGATCGGTATGTTAAGCGGTGTTGGATCTATCAAGTATCAAAGGGTACAGCTACTAATGCTGGGCTCTATATGCCTTTACCTGTTCCCTTGCAACCATGGGTGGATCTTAGCATGGATTTTGTGTTGGGGTTGCCACATACTCAAAGGGGTAATGATTCAATCTTTGTAGTTATTGATCGTTTTTCTAAGATGGTGCACTTTATTCCTTGTAAAAAGACTACATATGCAGTTAATGTGGCGCAGCTTTTCTTTCGTGATGTCTATCGTTTGCATTGTTTACCATCTTCTATTGTTTCAGATTGAGACACTAGATTTTTGAGTCATTTTTGGCGTTGCTTGTGGAAAATGGTGAACACTCAGCTTAATTTCAGTAGTGCTTATCATCCTCAAACAGATGGGCAGACTGAAGTTTGCTCATAATCACGTTGTCAATCGTAGTACCGGTTTTAGCCCATTTCAAGTGGTGTATTCTGCTCAACCACGGGGACCACTTGATTTAATGTCATCTTCTGTTTCTGGAAATGTTCCAAAGAATGTGCAGGATTTTTTAGAAGGGTTACACGGAATCCATCAAGCTGTTCATAATAACTTGGCCAAAGCTAATGCCAAGTACAACCAGGATGCGGATCAAAAGCGCAGGCAGGTTGAGTTTGAGGGGGGAGACTTTGTATGGGCAGTTTTGACTACAGATCGGATTTCAGTTTGTGATTACAACAAGTTGTCAGCCAAGAAGATTGGACCAGTGGAGATTCTGGAGAAGATCAATTCTAATGCTTATCGTTTGAAGCTGCCAAGTCATATTCGTTGTTCTGATGTTTTCAATGTGAAGCATTTGTTACCTTTTCATGGAGATTCTTCTGAAGATGAACCTGCTGCAGATTCGAGGATGAATTTTGTCTACCCAGGGGGGAATGATGGAGGCCCAAGTATTGAAGATCGGGCCCACATGTTTCTGGAGGCCCATGATCGTCAAATAAAAGGGGCTGCACGGAAAAGGGCCTAACTTGGGCTGCTGGGCTCCGTTTCAGGCCAGTGAGAAAGCGAATCGAAGCTCGGTTAACCCCTATATTTATACTGTTATGCAGGGTGTTCAATCTGGGCAACTGTTAGATTTTCTGGTGCATGATGGTTTTATTTTCAAAGGAAATCAGTTGTGTATTCCTGATTCCAGTCTTCGTTAGCAAATTATCAAGGAGTTACATGGTGAAGGGCATGCTGGTCGTGATCGCATTTTATAGTTATTGCAATCGTCTTATTTTTGGCCTACTATGAGAAAAGAGGTGGATCGGTATGTTAAGCGGTGTCGGATCTATCAAGTATCAAAGGGTACAGCTACTAATGCTGGGCTCTATATGCCTTTACCTGTTCCCTTGCAACCATGGGTGGATCTTAGCATGGATTTTGTGTTGGGGTTGCCACATACTCAAAGGGGTAATGATTCAATCTTTGTAGTTATTGATCGTTTTTCTAAGATGGTGCACTTTATTCCTTGTAAAAAGACTACATATGCAGTTAATGTTGCGCAGCTTTTCTTTCGTGATGTCTATCGTTTGCATGGTTTACCATCTTCTATTGTTTCAGATTGAGACACTAGATTTTTGAGTCATTTTTGGCGTTGCTTATGGAAAATGGTGAACACTCAGCTTAATTTCAGTAGTGCTTATCATCCTCAAACAGATGGGCAGACTGAAGTTTGCTCTTAATCACGTTGTCAATCGTAGTACCGGTTTTAGCCCATTTCAAGTGGTGTATTCTGCTCAACCACAGGGACCACTTGATTTAATGTCATCTTCTGTTTCTGGAAATGTTCCAAAGAATGTGCAGGATTTTTTAGAAGGGTTACACGGAATCCATCAAGCTGTTCATAATAACTTGGCCAAAGCTAATGCCAAGTACAACCAGGATGCGGATCAAAAGCGCAGGCAGGTTGAGTTTTAGGAGGGAGACTTTGTCTAGGCAGTTTTGATTAAAGATCGGATTTCAGTTTGTGATTACAACAAGTTGTCAGCCAAGAAGATTGGACCAGTGGAGATTCTGGAGAAGATCAGTTTTAATGCTTATCGTTTGAAGCTGCCAAGTCATATTCGTTGTTCTGATGTTTTCAATGTGAAGCATTTGTTACCTTTTCATGGAGATTCTTCTGAAGATGAACCAGCTGCAGATTCGAGGATGAATTTTGTCTACCTAGGGGGGAATGATGGAGGCCCAAGTATTGAAGATCGGGCCCACATGTTTCTGGAGGCCCATGATCGTCAAATAAAAGGGGATGCATGGAAAAGGGCCTAACTTGGGCTGCTGGGCTCCGTTTCAGGCCAGTGAGAAAGCGAATCGAAGCTCGGTTAACCCCTATTTTTATACTGTTATGCAGGGTGTTCAATCTGGGTAACTGTTAGATTTTCTGGTGCATGATGGTTTTATTTTCAAAGGAAATCAGTTGTGTATTCCTGATTCCAGTCTTCGTTAGCAAATTATCAAGGAGTTACATGGTGAAGGGCATGCTGGTCGTGATCGCATTTTATAGTTATTGCAATCGTCTTATTTTTGGCCTACTATGAGAAAAGAGGTGGATCGGTATGTTAAGCGGTGTCGGATCTATCAAGTATCAAAGGGTACAGCTACTAATGCTGGGCTCTATATGCCTTTACCTGTTCCCTTGCAACCATGGGTGGATCTTAGCATTGATTTTGTGTTGGGGTTGCCACATACTCAAAGGGGTAATGATTCAATCTTTGTAGTTATTGATCGTTTTTCTAAGATGGTGCACTTTATTCCTTGTAAAAAGACTACATATGCAGTTAATGTGGCGTAACTTTTCTTTCGTGATGTCTATCGTTTGCATGGTTTACCATCTTCTATTGTTTCAGATTGAGACACTAGATTTTTGAGTCATTTTTGGAGTTGCTTGTGGAAAATGGTGAACACTCAGCTTAATTTCAGTAGTGCTTATCATCCTCAAACAGATGGGCAGACTGAAGTTTGCTCATAATCACGTTGTCAATCGTAGTACCGGTTTTAGCCCATTTCAAGTGGTGTATTCTGCTCAACCACGGGGACCACTTGATTTAATGTCATCTTCTGTTTCTGGAAATGTTCCAAAGAATGTGCAGGATTTTTTAGAAGGGTTACACGGAATCCATCAAGCTGTTCATAATAACTTGGCCAAAGCTAATGCCAAGTACAACCAGGATGCGGATCAAAAGCGCAGGCAGGTTGAGTTTGAGGGGGGAGACTTTGTATGGGGAGTTTTGACTACAGATCGGATTTCAGTTTGTGATTACAACAAGTTGTCAGCCAAGAAGATTGGACCAGTGGAGATTCTGGAGAAGATCAATTCTAATGCTTATCGTTTGAAGCTGCCAAGTCATATTCGTTGTTCTGATGTTTTCAATGTGAAGCATTTGTTACCTTTTCATGGAGATTCTTCTGAAGATGAACCTGCTGCAGATTCGAGGATGAATTTTGTCTACCCAGGGGGGAATGATGGAGGCCCAAGTATTGAAGATCGGGCCCACATGTTTCTGGAGGCCCATGATCGTCAAATAAAAGGGGCTGCACGGAAAAGGGCCTAACTTGGGCTGCTGGGCTCCGTTTCAGGCCAGTGAGAAAGCGAATCGAAGCTCGGTTAACCCCTATATTTATACTGTTATGCAGGGTGTTCAATCTGGGCAACTGTTAGATTTTCTGGTGCATGATGGTTTTATTTTCAAAGGAAATCAGTTGTGTATTCCTGATTCCAGTCTTCGTTAGCAAATTATCAAGGAGTTACATGGTGAAGGGCATGCTGGTCGTGATCGCATTTTATAGTTATTGCAATCGTCTTATTTTTGGCCTACTATGAGAATAGAGGTGGATCGGTATGTTAAGCGGTGTCGGATCTATCAAGTATCAAAGGGTACAGCTACTAATGCTGGGCTCTATATGCCTTTACCTGTTCCCTTGCAACCATGGGTGGATCTTAGCATGGATTTTGTGTTGGGGTTGCCACATACTCAAAGGGGTAATGATTCAATCTTTGTAGTTATTGATCGTTTTTCTAAGATGGTGCACTTTATTTCTTGTAAAAAGACTACATATGCAGTTAATGTTGCGCAGCTTTTCTTTCGTGATGTCTATCGTTTGCATGGTTTACCATCTTCTATTGTTTCAGATTGAGACACTAGATTTTTGAGTCATTTTTGGCGTTGCTTGTGGAAAATGGTGAACACTCAGCTTAATTTCAGTAGTGCTTATCATCCTCAAACAGATGGGCAGACTGAAGTTTGCTCTTAATCACGTTGTCAATCGTAGTACCGGTTTTAGCCCATTTCAAGTGGTGTATTCTGCTCAACCACAGGGACCACTTGATTTAATGTCATCTTCTGTTTCTGGAAATGTTCCAAAGAATGTGCAGGATTTTTTAGAAGGGTTACACGGAATCCATCAAGCTGTTCATAATAACTTGGCCAAAGCTAATGCCAAGTACAACCAGGATGCGGATCAAAAGCGCAGGCAGGTTGAGTTTTAGGAGGGAGACTTTGTCTAGGCAGTTTTGATTAAAGATCGGATTTCAGTTTGTGATTACAACAAGTTGTCAGCCAAGAAGATTGGACCAGTGGAGATTCTGGAGAAGATCAGTTTTAATGCTTATCGTTTGAAGCTGCCAAGTCATATTCGTTGTTCTGATGTTTTCAATGTGAAGCATTTGTTACCTTTTCATGGAGATTCTTCTGAAGATGAACCAGCTGCAGATTCGAGGATGAATTTTGTCTACCCAGGGGGGAATGATGGAGGCCCAAGTATTGAAGATCGGGCCCACATGTTTCTGGAGGCCCATGATCGTCAAATAAAAGGGGCTGCACGGAAAAGGGCCTAACTTGGGCTGCTGGGCTCCGTTTCAGGCCAGTGAGAAAGCGAATCGAACCTCGGTTAACCCCTATTTTTATACTGTTATGCAGGGTGTTCAATCTGGGCAACTGTCAGATTTTATGGTGCATGATGGTTTTATTTTCAAAGGAAATCAGTTGTGTATTCCTAATTCCAGTCTTCGTTAGCAAATTATCAAGGAGTTACATGGTGAAGGGCATGCTGGTCGTGATCGCATTTTATAGTTATTGCAATCGTCTTATTTTTGGCCTACTATGAGAAAAGAGGTGGATCGGTATGTTAAGCGGTGTCGGATCTATCAAGTATCAAAGGGTACAGCTACTAATGCTGGGCTCTATATGCCTTTACCTGTTCCCTTGCAACCATGGGTGGATCTTAGCATTGATTTTGTGTTGGGGTTGCCACATACTCAAAGGGGTAATGATTCAATCTTTGTAGTTATTGATCGTTTTTCTAAGATGGTGCACTTTATTCCTTGTAAAAAGACTACATATGCAGTTAATGTGGCGCAACTTTTCTTTCGTGATGTCTATCGTTTGCATGGTTTACCATCTTCTATTGTTTCAGATTGAGACACTAGATTTTTGAGTCATTTTTGGAGTTGCTTGTGGAAAATGGTGAACACTCAGCTTAATTTCAGTAGTGCTTATCATCCTCAAACAGATGGGCAGACTGAAGTTTGCTCATAATCACCTTGTCAATCGTAGTACCGGTTTTAGCCCATTTCAAGTGGTGTATTCTGCTCAACCACGGGGACCACTTGATTTAATGTCATCTTCTGTTTCTGGAAATGTTCCAAAGAATGTGCAGGATTTTTTAGAAGGGTTACACGGAATCCATCAAGCTGTTCATAATAACTTGGCCAAAGCTAATGCCAAGTACAACCAGGATGCGGATCAAAAGCGCAGGCAGGTTGAGTTTGAGGGGGGAGACTTTGTATGGGGAGTTTTGACTACAGATCGGATTTCAGTTTGTGATTACAACAAGTTGTCAGCCAAGAAGATTGGACCAATGGAGATTCTGGAGAAGATCAATTCTAATGCTTATCGTTTGAAGCTGCCAAGTCATATTCGTTGTTCTGATGTTTTCAATGTGAAGCATTTGTTACCATTTCATGGAGATTCTTCTGAAGATGAACCTGCTGCAGATTCGAGGATGAATTTTGTCTACCCAGGGGGGAATGATGGAGGCCCTAGTATTGAAGATCGGGCCCACATGTTTCTGGAGGCCCATGATCGTCAAATAAAAGGGGCTGCACGGAAAAGGGCCTAACTTGGGCTGCTGGGCTCCGTTTCAGGCCAGTGAGAAAGCGAATCGAAGCTCGGTTAACCCCTATTTTTATACTGTTATGCAGGGTGTTCAATCTGGGCAACTGTCAGATTTTCTGGTGCATGATGGTTTTATTTTCAAAGGAAATCAGTTGTGTATTCCTGATTCCAGTCTTCGTTAGCAAATTATCAAGGAGTTACATGGTGAAGGGCATGCTGGTCGTGATCGCATTTTATAGTTATTGCAATCGTCTTATTTTTGGCCTACTATGAGAAAAGAGGTGGATCGGTATGTTAAGCGGTGTTGGATCTATCAAGTATCAAAGGGTACAGCTACTAATGCTGGGCTCTATATGCCTTTACCTGTTCCCTTGCAACCATGGGTGGATCTTAGCATGGATTTTGTGTTGGGGTTGCCACATACTCAAAGGGGTAATGATTCAATCTTTGTAGTTATTGATCGTTTTTCTAAGATGGTGCACTTTATTCCTTGTAAAAAGACTACATATGCAGTTAATGTGGCGCAGCTTTTCTTTCGTGATGTCTATCGTTTGCATTGTTTACCATCTTCTATTGTTTCAGATTGAGACACTAGATTTTTGAGTCATTTTTGGCGTTGCTTGTGGAAAATGGTGAACACTCAGCTTAATTTCAGTAGTGCTTATCATCCTCAAACAGATGGGCAGACTGAAGTTTGCTCATAATCACGTTGTCAATCGTAGTACCGGTTTTAGCCCATTTCAAGTGGTGTATTCTGCTCAACCACGGGGACCACTTGATTTAATGTCATCTTCTGTTTCTGGAAATGTTCCAAAGAATGTGCAGGATTTTTTAGAAGGGTTACACGGAATCCATCAAGCTGTTCATAATAACTTGGCCAAAGCTAATGCCAAGTACAACCAGGATGCGGATCAAAAGCGCAGGCAGGTTGAGTTTGAGGGGGGAGACTTTGTATGGGCAGTTTTGACTACAGATCGGATTTCAGTTTGTGATTACAACAAGTTGTCAGCCAAGAAGATTGGACCAGTGGAGATTCTGGAGAAGATCAATTCTAATGCTTATCGTTTGAAGCTGCCAAGTCATATTCGTTGTTCTGATGTTTTCAATGTGAAGCATTTGTTACCTTTTCATGGAGATTCTTCTGAAGATGAACCTGCTGCAGATTCGAGGATGAATTTTGTCTACCCAGGGGGGAATGATGGAGGCCCAAGTATTGAAGATCGGGCCCACATGTTTCTGGAGGCCCATGATCGTCAAATAAAAGGGGCTGCACGGAAAAGGGCCTAACTTGGGCTGCTGGGCTCCGTTTCAGGCCAGTGAGAAAGCGAATCGAAGCTCGGTTAACCCCTATTTTTATACTGTTATGCAGGGTGTTCAACCTGGGCAACTGTCAGATTTTATGGTGCATGATGGTTTTATTTTAAAAGGAAATCAGTTGTGTATTACTGATTCCAGTATTCGTTAGCAAATTATCAAGGAGTTACATGGTGAAGGGCATGCTGGTCCTGATCGCATTTGATAGTTATTGCAATCGTCTTATTTTTGGCCTACTATGAGGAAAGAGGTGGATCGGTATGTTAAGCGGTGTCGGATCTATCAAGTATGAAACGGTACAGCTACTAATGTTGGGCTCTATATGCCTTTACCTGTTCCCTTGCAACCATGGGTGGATCTTAGCATGGATTTTGTGTTGGGGTTGCCACATACTCAAAGGGGTAATGATTCAATCTTTGTAGTTATTGATCGTTTTTCTAAGATGGTGCACTTTATTCCTTGTAAAAAGACTACATATGCAGTTAATGTGGCGCAGCTTTTCTTTCGTGATGTCTATCGTTTGCATGGTTTACCATCTTCTATTGTTTCAGATTGAGACACTAGATTTTTGAGTCATTTTTGGCGTTGCTTGTGGAAAATGGAGAACACTCAGCTTAATTTCAGTAGTGCTTATCATCCTCAAACAGATGGGCAGACTGAAGTTTGCTCATAATCACGTTGTCAATCGTAGTACCGGTTTTAGCCCATTTCAAGTGGTGTATTCTGCTCAACCACGGGGACCACTTGATTTAATGTCATCTTCTGTTTCTGGAAATGTTCCAAAGAATGTGCAGGATTTTTTAGAAGGGTTACACGGAATCCATCAAGCTGTTCATAATAACTTGGCCAAAGCTAATGCCAAGTACAACCAGGATGCGGATCAAAAGCGCAGGCAGGTTGAGTTTGAGGAGGGAGACTTTGTATGGGCAGTTTTGACTACAGATCGGATTTCAGTTTGTGATTACAACAAGTTGTCAGCCAAGAAGATTGGACCAGTGGAGATTCTGGAGAAGATCAATTCTAATGCTTATTTGTTTGAAGCTGCCAAGTCATATTCGTTGTTCTGATGTTTTCAATGTGAAGCATTTGTTACCTTTTCATGGAGATTCTTCTGAAGATGAACCTGCTGCAGATTCGAGGATGAATTTTGTCTACCCAGGGGGGAATGATGGAGGCCCAAGTATTGAAGATCGGGCCCACATGTTTCTGGAGGCCCATGATCGTCAAATAAAAGGGGCTGCACGGAAAAGGGCCTAACTTGGGCTGCTGGGCTCCGTTTCAGGCCAGTGAGAAAGCGAATCGAAGCTCGGTTAACCCCTATTTTTATACTGTTATGCAGGGTGTTCAATCTGGGCAACTGTCAGATTTTCTGGTGCATGATGGTTTTATTTTCAAAGGAAATCAGCTGTGTATTCCTGATTCCAGTCTTCGTTAGCAAATTATCAAGGAGTTACATGGTGAAGGGCATGCTGGTCGTGATCGCATTTTATAGTTATTGCAATCGTCTTATTTTTGGCCTACCATGAGAAAAGAGGTGGATCGGTATGTTAAGCGGTGTCGGATCTATAAAGTATCAAAGGGTACAGCTACTAATGCTGGGCTCTATATGCCTTTACCTGTTCCCTTGCAACCATGGGTGGATCTTAGCATGGATTTTGTGTTGGGGTTGGCACATACTCAAAGGGGTAATGATTCAATCTTTGTAGTTATTGATCGTTTTTCTAAGATGGTGCACTTTATTCATTGTAAAAAGACTACATATGCAGTTAATGTGGCGCAACTTTTCTTTCGTGATGTCTATCGTTTGCATGGTTTACCATCTTCTATTGTTTCATATTGAGACACTAGATTTTTGAGTTATTTTTGGCGTTGCTTGTAGAAAATGGTGAACACTCAGCTTAATTTCAGTAGTGCTTATCATCCTCAAACAGATGGGCAGACTGAAGTTTGCTAATAATCACGTTGTCAAGAGTAGTACCGGTATTAGCCCATTTCAAGTGGTGTATTCTGCTCAACCACGGGGACCACTTGATTTAATGTCATCTTCTGTTTCTGGAAATGTTCCAAAGAATGTGCAGGATTTTTTAGAAGGGTTACACGGAATCCATCAAGCTGTTCATAATAACTTGGCCAAAGCTAATGCCAAGTACAACCAGGATGCGGATCAAAAGCGCAGGCAGGTTGAGTTTGAGGAGGGAGACTTTGTATGGGCAGTTTTGACTACAGATCGGATTTCAGTTTGTGATTACAACAAGTTGTCAGCCAAGAAGATTGGACCAGTGGAGATTCTGGAGAAGATCAATTCTAATGCTTATCGTTTGAAGCTGCCAAGTCATATTCGTTGTTTTGATGTTTTCAATGTGAAGCATTTGTTACCTTTTCATGGAGATTCTTCTGAAGATGAACCTGCTGCAGATTCGAGGATGAATTTTGTCTACCCAGGGGGGAATGATGGAGGCCCAAGTATTGAAGATCGGGCCCACATGTTTCTGGAGGCCCATGATCGTCAAATAAAAGGGGCTGCACGGAAAAGGGCCTAACTTGGGCTGCTGGGCTCCGTTTCAGGCCAGTGAGAAAGCGAATCGAACCTCGGTTAACCCCTATTTTTATACTGTTATGCAGGGTGTTCAATCTGGGCAACTGTCAGATTTTATGGTGCATGATGGTTTTATTTTCAAAGGAAATCAGTTGTGTATTCCTAATTCCAGTCTTCGTTAGCAAATTATCAAGGAGTTACATGGTGAAGGGCATGCTGGTCGTGATCGCATTTTATAGTTATTGCAATTGTCTTATTTTTGGCCTACTATGAGAAAAGAGGTGGATCGGTATGTTAAGCGGTGTCGGATCTATCAAGTATCAAAGGGTACAGCTACTAATGCTGGGCTCTATATGCCTTTACCTGTTCCCTTGCAACCATGGGTGGATCTTAGCATGGATTTTGTGTTGGGGTTGCCACATACTCAAAGGGGTAATGATTCAATCTTTGTAGTTATTGATCGTTTTTCTAAGATGGTGCACTTTATTCCTTGTAAAAAGACTACATATGCAGTTAATGTGGCGCGGCTTTTCTTTCGTGATGTCTATCGTTTGCATGGTTTACCATCTTCTATTGTTTCAGATTGAGACACTAGATTTTTGAGTCATTTTTGGCGTTGCTTGTGGAAAATGGAGAACACTCAGCTTAATTTCAGTAGTGCTTATCATCCTCAAACAGATGGGCAGACTGAAGTTTGCTCATAATCACGTTGTCAATCGTAGTACCGGTTTTAGCCCATTTCAAGTGGTGTATTCTGCTCAACCACGGGGACCACTTGATTTAATGTCATCTTCTGTTTCTGGAAATGTTCCAAAGAATGTGCAGGATTTTTTAGAAGGGTTACACGGAATCCATCAAGCTGTTCATAATAACTTGGCCAAAGCTAATGCCAAGTACAACCAGGATGCTGATCAAAAGCGCAGGCAGGTTGAGTTTGAGGAGGGAGACTTTGTATGGGCAGTTTTGACTACAGATCGGATTTCAGTTTGTGATTACAACAAGTTGTCAGCCAAGAAGATTGGACCAGTGGAGATTCTGGAGAAGATCAATTCTAATGCTTATTTGTTTGAAGCTGCCAAGTCATATTCGTTGTTCTGATGTTTTCAATGTGAAGCATTTGTTACCTTTTCATGGAGATTCTTCTGAAGATGAACCTGCTGCAGATTCGAGGATGAATTTTGTCTACCCAGGGGGGAATGATGGAGGCCCAAGTATTGAAGATCGGGCCCACATGTTTCTGGAGGCCCATGATCGTCAAATAAAAGGGGCTGCACGGAAAAGGGCCTAACTTGGGCTGCTGGGCTCCGTTTCAGGCCAGTGAGAAAGCGAATTGAAGCTCGGTTAACCCCTATTTTTATACTGTTATGCAGGGTGTTCAATCTGGGCAACTGTCAGATTTTCTGGTGCATGATGGTTTTATTTTCAAAGGAAATCAGCTGTGTATTCCTGATTCCAGTCTTCGTTAGTAAATTATCAAGGAGTTACATGGTGAAGGGCATGCTGGTCGTGATCGCATTTTATAGTTATTGCAATCGTCTTATTTTTGGCCTACCATGAGAAAAGAGGTGGATCGGTATGTTAAGCGGTGTCGGATCTATAAAGTATCAAAGGGTACAGCTACTAATGCTGGGCTCTATATGCCTTTACCTGTTCCCTTGCAACCATGGGTGGATCTTAGCATGGATTTTGTGTTGGGGTTGCCACATACTCAAAGGGGTAATGATTCAATCTTTGTAGTTATTGATCGTTTTTCTAAGATGGTGCACTTTATTCATTGTAAAAAGACTACATATGCAGTTAATGTGGCGCAACTTTTCTTTCGTGATGTCTATCGTTTGCATGGTTTACCATCTTCTATTGTTTCATATTGAGACACTAGATTTTTGAGTTATTTTTGGCGTTGCTTGTAGAAAATGGTGAACACTCAGCTTAATTTCAGTAGTGCTTATCATCCTCAAACAGATGGGCAGACTGAAGTTTGCTCATAATCACGTTGTCAAGAGTAGTACCGGTTTTAGCCCATTTCAAGTGGTGTATTCTGCTCAACCACGGGGACCACTTGATTTAATGTCATCTTCTGTTTCTGGAAATGTTCCAAAGAATGTGCAGGATTTTTTAGAAGGGTTACACGGAATCCATCAAGCTGTTCATAATAACTTGGCCAAAGCTAATGCCAAGTACAACCAGGATGCGGATCAAAAGCGCAGGCAGGTTGAGTTTGAGGAGGGAGACTTTGTATGGGCAGTTTTGACTACAGATCGGATTTCAGTTTGTGATTACAACAAGTTGTCAGCCAAGAAGATTGGACCAGTGGAGATTCTGGAGAAGATCAATTCTAATGCTTATCGTTTGAAGCTGCCAAGTCATATTCGTTGTTTTGATGTTTTCAATGTGAAGCATTTGTTACCTTTTCATGGAGATTCTTCTGAAGATGAACCTGCTGCAGATTCGAGGATGAATTTTGTCTACCCAGGGGGGAATGATGGAGGCCCAAGTATTGAAGATCGGGCCCACATGTTTCTGGAGGCCCATGATCGTCAAATAAAAGGGGCTGCACGGAAAAGGGCCTAACTTGGGCTGCTGGGCTCCGTTTCAGGCCAGTGAGAAAGCGAATCGAACCTCGGTTAACCCCTATTTTTATACTGTTATGCAGGGTGTTCAATCTGGGCAACTGTCAGATTTTATGGTGCATGATGGTTTTATTTTCAAAGGAAATCAGTTGTGTATTCCTAATTCCAGTCTTCGTTAGCAAATTATCAAGGAGTTACATGGTGAAGGGCATGCTGGTCGTGATCGCATTTTATAGTTATTGCAATTGTCTTATTTTTGGCCTACTATGAGAAAAGAGGTGGATCGGTATGTTAAGCGGTGTCGGATCTATCAAGTATCAAAGGGTACAGCTACTAATGCTGGGCTCTATATGCCTTTACCTGTTCCCTTGCAACCATGGGTGGATCTTAGCATGGATTTTGTGTTGGGGTTGCCACATACTCAAAGGGGTAATGATTCAATCTTTGTAGTTATTGATCGTTTTTCTAAGATGGTGCACTTTATTCCTTGTAAAAAGACTACATATGCAGTTAATGTGGCGCGGCTTTTCTTTCGTGATGTCTATCGTTTGCATGGTTTACCATCTTCTATTGTTTCAGATTGAGACACTAGATTTTTGAGTCATTTTTGGCGTTGCTTGTGGAAAATGGTGAACACTCAGCTTAATTTCAGTAGTGCTTATCATCCTCAAACAGATGGGCAGACTGAAGTTTGCTCATAATCACGTTGTCAATCGTAGTACCGGTTTTAGCCCATTTCAAGTGGTGTATTCTGCTCAACCACGGGGACCACTTTATTTAATGTCATCTTCTGTTTCTGGAAATGTTCCAAAGAATGTGCAAGATTTTTTAGAAGGGTTACACGGAATCCATCAAGCTGTTCATAATAACTTGGCCAAAGCTAATGCCAAGTACAACCAGGATGCGGATCAAAAGCGCAGGCAGGTTGAGTTTGAGGAGGGAGACTTTGTATGGGCAGTTTTGACTACAGATCGGATTTCAGTTTGTGATTACAACAAGTTGTCAGCCAAGAAGATTGGACCAGTGGAGATTCTGGAGAAGATCAATTCTAATGCTTATCGTTTGAAGCTGCCAAGTCATATTCGTTGTTCTGATGTTTTCAATGTGAAGCATTTGTTACCTTTTCATGGAGATTCTTCAGAAGATGAACCTGCTGCAGATTCGAGGATGAATTTTGTCTACCCAGGGGGGAATGATGGAGGGCCAAGTATTGAAGATCGGGCCCACATGTTTTTGGAGGCCAATGATCGTCAAATAAAAGGGGCTGCACGGAAAAGGGCCTAACTTGGGCTGCTGGGCTCCGTTTCAGGCCAGTGAGAAAGTGAATCGAAGCTCGGTTAACCCCTATTTTTATACTGTTATGCAGGGTGTTCAATCTGGGCAACTGTCAGATTTTATGGTGCATGATGGTTTTATTTTCAAAGGAAATCAGTTGTGTATTCCTGATTCCAGTCTTCGTTAGCAAATTATCAAGGAGTTACATGGTGAAGGGCATGCTGGTCGTGATCGCATTTTATAGTTATTGCAATCGTCTTATTTTTGGCCTACTATGAGAAAAGAGGTGGATCGGTATGTTAAGCGGTGTCGGATCTATAAAGTATCAAAAGGTACAGCTACTAATGCTGGGCTCTATATGCCTTTACCTGTTCCCTTGCAACCATGGGTGGATCTTAGCATGGATTTTGTGTTGGGGTTGCCACATACTCAAAGGGGTAATGATTCAATCTTTGTAGTTATTGATCGTTTTTCTAAGATGGTGCACTTTATTCATTGTAAAAAGACTACATATGCAGTAAATGTGGCGCAGCTTTTCTTTCGTGATGTCTATCGTTTGCATGGTTTACCATCTTCTATTGCTTCAGATTGAGACACTAGATTTTTGAGTTATTTTTGGCGTTGCTTGTAGAAAATGGTGAACACTCAGCTTAATTTCAGTAGTGCTTATCATCCTCAAACAGATGGGCAGACTGAAGTTTGCTCATAATCACGTTGTCAATCGTAGTACCGGTTTTAGCCCATTTCAAGTGGTGTATTCTGCTCAACCACGGGGACCACTTGATTTAATGTCATCTTCTGTTTCTGGAAATGTTCCAAAGAATGTGCAGGATTTTTTAGAAGGGTTACACGGAATCCATCAAGCTGTTCATAATAACTTGGCCAAAGCTAATGCCAAGTACAACCAGGATGCGGATCAAAAGCGCAGGCAGGTTGAGTTTGAGGAGGGAGACTTTGTATGGGCAGTTTTGACTACAGATCGGATTTCAGTTTGTGATTACAACAAGTTGTCAGCCAAGAAGATTGGACCAGTGGAGATTCTGGAGAAGATCAATTCTAATGCTTATCGTTTGAAGCTACCAAGTCATATTCGTTGTTCTGATGTTTTCAATGTGAAGCATTTGTTACCTTTTCATGGAGATTCTTCTGAAGATGAACCTGCTGCAGATTCGAGGATGAATTTTGTCTACCCAGGGGGGAATGATGGAGGCCCAACTATTGAAGATCGGGCCCACATGTTTCTGGAGGCCCATGATCGTCAAATAAAAGGGGCTGCACGGAAAAGGGCCTAACTTGGGCTGCTGGGCTGCGTTTCAGGCACGTGAGAAAGCGAATCGAAGCTCGGTTAACCCCTATTTTTATACTGTTATGCAGGGTGTTCAATCTGGGCAACTGTCAGATTTTATGGTGCATGATGGTTTTATTTTCAAAGGAAATCAGTTGTGTATTCCCGGTTCCAGTCTTCGTTAGCAAATTATCAAGGAGTTACATGGTGAAGGGCATGCTGGTCGTGATCGCATTTTATAGTTATTGCAATCGTCTTATTTTTGGCCTACTATGAGAAAAGAGGTGGATCGGTATGTTAAGCGGTGTCGGATCTATCAAGTATCAAAGGGTACAGCTACTAATGCTGGGCTCTATATGCCTTTACCTGTTCCCTTGCAACCATGGGTGGATCTTAGCATGGATTTTGTGTTGGGGGTGCCACATACTCAAAGGGGTAATGATTCAATCTTTGTAGTTATTGATCGTTTTTCTAAGATGGTGCAGTTTATTCCTTGTAAAAAGACTACATATGCAGTTAATGTGGCACAGCTTTTCTTTCGTGATGTCTATCGTTTGCATGGTTTACCATCTTCTATTGTTTCAGATTGAGACACTAGATTTTTGAGTCATTTTTGGCGTTGCTTGTGGAAAATGGTGAACACTCAGCTTATTTTCAGTAGTGCTTATCATCCTCAAACAGATGGGCAGACTGAAGTTTGCTCATAATCACGTTGTCAATCGTAGTACCGGTTTTAGCCCATTTCAAGTGGTGTATTCTACTCAACCACGGGGACCACTTGATTTAATGTCATCTTCTGTTTCTGGAAATGTTCCATAGAATGTGCAGGATTTTTTAGAAGGGTTACACGGAATCCATCAAGCTGTTCATAATAACTTGGCCAAAGCTAATGCCAAGTACAACCAGGATGCGGATCAAAAGCGCAGGCAGGTTGAGTTTGAGGAGGGAGACTTTGTATGGGCAGTTTTGACTACAGATCGGATTTCAGTTTGTGATTACAACAAGTTGTCAGCCAAGAAGATTGGACCAGTGGAGATTCTGGAGAAGATCAATTCTAATGCTTATCGTTTGAAGCTACCAAGTCATATTCGTTGTTCTGATGTTTTCAATGTGAAGCATTTGTTACCTTTTCATGGAGATTCTTCTGAAGATGAACCTGCTGCAGATTCGAGGATGAATTTTGTCTACCCAGGGGGGAATGATGGAGGCCCAACTATTGAAGATCGGGCCCACATGTTTCTGGAGGCCCATGATCGTCAAATAAAAGGGGCTGCACGGAAAAGGGCCTAACTTGGGCTGCTGGGCTGCGTTTCAGGCACGTGAGAAAGCGAATCGAAGCTCGGTTAACCCCTATTTTTATACTGTTATGCAGGGTGTTCAATCTGGGCAACTGTCAGATTTTATGGTGCATGATGGTTTTATTTTCAAAGGAAATCAGTTGTGTATTCCCGGTTCCAGTCTTCGTTAGCAAATTATCAAGGAGTTACATGGTGAAGGGCATGCTGGTCGTGATCGCATTTTATAGTTATTGCAATCGTCTTATTTTTGGCCTACTATGAGAAAAGAGGTGGATCGGTATGTTAAGCGGTGTCGGATCTATCAAGTATCAAAGGGTACAGCTACTAATGCTGGGCTCTATATGCCTTTACCTGTTCCCTTGCAACCATGGGTGGATCTTAGCATGGATTTTGTGTTGGGGGTGCCACATACTCAAAGGGGTAATGATTCAATCTTTGTAGTTATTGATCGTTTTTCTAAGATGGTGCAGTTTATTCCTTGTAAAAAGACTACATATGCAGTTAATGTGGCGCAGCTTTTCTTTCGTGATGTCTATCGTTTGCATGGTTTACCATCTTCTATTGTTTCAGATTGAGACACTAGATTTTTGAGTCATTTTTGGCGTTGCTTGTGGAAAATGGTGAACACTCAGCTTATTTTCAGTAGTGCTTATCATCCTCAAACAGATGGGCAGACTGAAGTTTGCTCATAATCACGTTGTCAATCGTAGTACCGGTTTTAGCCCATTTCAAGTGGTGTTTTCTACTCAACCACGGGGACCACTTGATTTAATGTCATCTTCTGTTTCTGGAAATGTTCCATAGAATGTGCAGGATTTTTTAGAAGGGTTACACGGAATCCATCAAGCTGTTCATAATAACTTGGCCAAAGCTAATGCCAAGTACAACCAGGATGCGGATCAAAAGCGCAGGCAGGTTGAGTTTGAGGAGAGAGACTTTGTATGGGCAGTTTTGACTACAGATCGGATTTCAGTTTGTGATTACAACAAGTTGTCAGCCAAGAAGATTGGACCAGTGGAGATTCTGGAGAAGATCAATTCTAATGCTTATCGTTTGAAGCTACCAAGTCATATTCGTTGTTCTGATGTTTTCAATGTGAAGCATTTGTTACCTTTTCATGGAGATTCTTCTGAAGATGAACCTGCTGCAGATTCGAGGATGAATTTTGTCTACCCAGGGGGGAATGATGGAGGCCCAACTATTGAAGATCGGGCCCACATGTTTCTGGAGGCCCATGATCGTCAAATAAAAGGGGCTGCACGGAAAAGGGCCTAACTTGGGCTGCTGGGCTGCGTTTCAGGCACGTGAGAAAGCGAATCGAAGCTCGGTTAACCCCTATTTTTATACTGTTATGCAGGGTGTTCAATCTGGGCAACTGTCAGATTTTATGGTGCATGATGGTTTTATTTTCAAAGGAAATCAGTTGTGTATTCCCGGTTCCAGTCTTCGTTAGCAAATTATCAAGGAGTTACATGGTGAAGGGCATGCTGGTCGTGATCGCATTTTATAGTTATTGCAATCGTCTTATTTTTGGCCTACTATGAGAAAAGAGGTGGATCGGTATGTTAAGCGGTGTCGGATCTATCAAGTATCAAAGGGTACAGCTACTAATGCTGGGCTCTATATGCCTTTACCTGTTCCCTTGCAACCATGGGTGGATCTTAGCATGGATTTTGTGTTGGGGGTGCCACATACTCAAAGGGGTAATGATTCAATCTTTGTAGTTATTGATCGTTTTTCTAAGATGGTGCAGTTTATTCCTTGTAAAAAGACTACATATGCAGTTAATGTGGCGCAGCTTTTCTTTCGTGATGTCTATCGTTTGCATGGTTTACCATCTTCTATTGTTTCAGATTGAGACACTAGATTTTTGAGTCATTTTTGGCGTTGCTTGTGGAAAATGGTGAACACTCAGCTTATTTTCAGTAGTGCTTATCATCCTCAAACAGATGGGCAGACTGAAGTTTGCTCATAATCACGTTGTCAATCGTAGTACCGGTTTTAGCCCATTTCAAGTGGTGTATTCTACTCAACCACGGGGACCACTTGATTTAATGTCATCTTCTGTTTCTGGAAATGTTCCATAGAATGTGCAGGATTTTTTAGAAGGGTTACACGGAATCCATCAAGCTGTTCATAATAACTTGGCCAAAGCTAATGCCAAGTACAACCAGGATGCGGATCAAAAGCGCAGGCAGGTTGAGTTTGAGGAGGGAGACTTTGTATGGGCAGTTTTGACTACAGATCGGATTTCAGTTTGTGATTACAACAAGTTATCAGCCAAGAAGATTGGACCAGTGGAGATTCTGGAGAAGATCAATTCTAATGCTTATCGTTTGAAGCTGCCAAGTCATATTTGTTGTTCTGATGTTTTCAATGTGAAGCATTTGTTACCTTTTCATGGAGATTCTTCTGAAGATGAACCTGCTGCAGATTCGAGGATGAATTTTGTCTACCCAGGGGGGAATGATGGAGGCCCAAGTATTGAAGATCGGGCCCACATGTTTCTGGAGGCCCATGATCGTCAAATAAAAGGGGTTGCACGGAAAAGGGCCTAACTTGGGCTGCTGGGCTCCGTTTCAGGCCAGTGAAAAAGCGAATTGAAGCTCGGTTAACCCCTATTTTTATACTGTTATGCAGGGTGTTCAATCTGGGCAACTGTCAGATTTTATGGTGCATGATGGTTTTATTTTCAAAGGAAATCAGTTGTGTATTCCTGATTCCAGTCTTCGTTAGCAAATTATCAAGGAGTTACATGGTGAAGGGCATGCTGGTCGTGATCGCATTTTATAGTTATTGCAATCGTCTTATTTTTGGCCTACTTTTAGAAAATAGGTGGATCGGTATGTTAAGCGGTGTCGGATCTATCAAGTATCAAAGGGTACAGCTACTAATGCTGGGCTCTATATGCCTTTACCTGTTCCCTTGCAACCATGGGTGGATCTTAGCATGGATTTTGTGTTGGGGTTGCCACATACTCAAAGGGGTAATGATTCAATCTTTGTAGTTATTGATCGTTTTTCTAAGATAGTGCACTTTATTCCTTGTAAAAAGACTACATATGCAGTTAATGTGGCGCAGCTTTTCTTTCGTGATGTCTATCGTTTGCATGGTTTACCATCTTCTATTGTTTCAGATTGAGACACTAGATTTTTGAGTCATTTTTGGCGTTGCTTGTGGAAAATGGTGAACACTCAGCTTATTTTCAGTAGTGCTTATCATCCTCAAACAGATGGGCAGACTAAAGTTTGCTCATAATCACGTTGTCAATCGTAGTACCGGTTTTAGCCCATTTCAAGTGGTGTATTCTACTCAACCACGGGGACCACTTGATTTAATGTCATCTTCTGTTTCTGGAAATGTTCCAAAGAATGTGCAGGATTTTTTAGAAGGGTTACACAGAATCCATCAAGCTGTTCATAATAACTTGGCCAAAGCTAATGCCAAGTACAACCAGGATGCGGATCAAAAGCGCAGGCAGGTTGAGTTTGAGGAGGGAGACTTTGTATGGGCAGTTTTGACTACAGATCGGATTTCAGTTTGTGATTACAACAAGTTGTCAGCCAAGAAGATTGGACCAGTGGAGATTCTGGAGAAGATCAATTCTAATGCTTATCGTTTGAAGCTGCCAAGTCATATTCGTTGTTCTGATGTTTTCAATGTGAAGCATTTGTTACCTTTTCATGGAGATTCTTCTGAAGATGAACCTGCTGCATATTCGAGGATGAATTTTGTCTACCCAGGGGGGAATGATGGAGGCCCAAGTATTGAAGATCGGGCCCACATGTTTCTGGAGGCCCATGATCGTCAAATAAAAGGGGTTGCACGGAAAAGGGCCTAACTTGGGCTGCTGGGCTCCGTTTCAGGCCAGTGAAAAAGCGAATTGAAGCTCGGTTAACCCCTATTTTTATACTGTTATGCAGGGTGTTCAATCTGGGCAACTGTCAGATTTTATGGTGCATGATGGTTTTATTTTCAAAGGAAATCAGTTGTGTATTCCCGGTTCCAGTCTTCGTTAGCAAATTATCAAGGAGTTACATGGTGAAGGGCATGCTGGTCGTGATCGCATTTTATAGTTATTGCAATCGTCTTATTTTTGGCCTACTATGAGAAAAGAGGTGGATCGGTATGTTAAGCGGTGTCGGATCTATCAAGTATCAAAGGGTACAGCTACTAATGCTGGGCTCTATATGCCTTTACCTGTTCCCTTGCAACCATGGGTGGATCTTAGCATGGATTTTGTGTTGGGGGTGCCACATACTCAAAGGGGTAATGATTCAATCTTTGTAGTTATTGATCGTTTTTCTAAGATGGTGCAGTTTATTCCTTGTAAAAAGACTACATATGCAGTTAATGTGGCGCAGCTTTTCTTTCGTGATGTCTATCGTTTGCATGGTTTACCATCTTCTATTGTTTCAGATTGAGACACTAGATTTTTGAGTCATTTTTGGCGTTGCTTGTGGAAAATGGTGAACACTCAGCTTATTTTCAGTAGTGCTTATCATCCTCAAACAGATGGGCAGACTGAAGTTTGCTCATAATCACGTTGTCAATCGTAGTACCGGTTTTAGCCCATTTCAAGTGGTGTTTTCTACTCAACCACGGGGACCACTTGATTTAATGTCATCTTCTGTTTCTGGAAATGTTCCATAGAATGTGCAGGATTTTTTAGAAGGGTTACACGGAATCCATCAAGCTGTTCATAATAACTTGGCCAAAGCTAATGCCAAGTACAACCAGGATGCGGATCAAAAGCGCAGGCAGGTTGAGTTTGAGGAGAGAGACTTTGTATGGGCAGTTTTGACTACAGATCGGATTTCAGTTTGTGATTACAACAAGTTGTCAGCCAAGAAGATTGGACCAGTGGAGATTCTGGAGAAGATCAATTCTAATGCTTATCGTTTGAAGCTACCAAGTCATATTCGTTGTTCTGATG
Source organism: Pseudognaphalium luteoalbum (assembly GCA_963422505.1). NCBI lineage: Eukaryota > Viridiplantae > Streptophyta > Magnoliopsida > Asterales > Asteraceae > Pseudognaphalium > Pseudognaphalium luteoalbum. The sequence continues at coordinate 46,327,879 of OY730194.1, forward strand.
TTTTCAATGTGAAGCATTTGTTACCTTTTCATGGAGATTCTTCTGAAGATGAACCTGCTGCAGATTCGAGGATGAATTTTGTCTACCCAGGGGGGAATGATGGAGGCCCAAGTATTGAAGATCGGGCCCACATGTTTCTGGAGGCCCATGATCGTCAAATAAAAGGGGTTGCACGGAAAAGGGCCTAACTTGGGCTGCTGGGCTCCGTTTCAGGCCAGTGAAAAAGCGAATTGAAGCTCGGTTAACCCCTATTTTTATACTGTTATGCAGGGTGTTCAATCTGGGCAACTGTCAGATTTTATGGTGCATGATGGTTTTATTTTCAAAGGAAATCAGTTGTGTATTCCTGATTCCAGTCTTCGTTAGCAAATTATCAAGGAGTTACATGGTGAAGGGCATGCTGGTCGTGATCGCATTTTATAGTTATTGCAATCGTCTTATTTTTGGCCTACTTTTAGAAAATAGGTGGATCGGTATGTTAAGCGGTGTCGGATCTATCAAGTATCAAAGGGTACAGCTACTAATGCTGGGCTCTATATGCCTTTACCTGTTCCCTTGCAACCATGGGTGGATCTTAGCATGGATTTTGTGTTGGGGTTGCCACATACTCAAAGGGGTAATGATTCAATCTTTGTAGTTATTGATCGTTTTTCTAAGATAGTGCACTTTATTCCTTGTAAAAAGACTACATATGCAGTTAATGTGGCGCAGCTTTTCTTTCGTGATGTCTATCGTTTGCATGGTTTACCATCTTCTATTGTTTCAGATTGAGACACTAGATTTTTGAGTCATTTTTGGCGTTGCTTGTGGAAAATGGTGAACACTCAGCTTATTTTCAGTAGTGCTTATCATCCTCAAACAGATGGGCAGACTAAAGTTTGCTCATAATCACGTTGTCAATCGTAGTACCGGTTTTAGCCCATTTCAAGTGGTGTATTCTACTCAACCACGGGGACCACTTGATTTAATGTCATCTTCTGTTTCTGGAAATGTTCCAAAGAATGTGCAGGATTTTTTAGAAGGGTTACACAGAATCCATCAAGCTGTTCATAATAACTTGGCCAAAGCTAATGCCAAGTACAACCAGGATGCGGATCAAAAGCGCAGGCAGGTTGAGTTTGAGGAGGGAGACTTTGTATGGGCAGTTTTGACTACAGATCGGATTTCAGTTTGTGATTACAACAAGTTGTCAGCCAAGAAGATTGGACCAGTGGAGATTCTGGAGAAGATCAATTCTAATGCTTATCGTTTGAAGCTGCCAAGTCATATTCGTTGTTCTGATGTTTTCAATGTGAAGCATTTGTTACCTTTTCATGGAGATTCTTCTGAAGATGAACCTGCTGCAGATTCGAGGATGAATTTTGTCTACCCAGGGGGGAATGATGGAGGCCCAAGTATTGAAGATCGGGCCCACATGTTTCTGGAGGCCCATGATCGTCAAATAAAAGGGGTTGCACGGAAAAGGGCCTAACTTGGGCTGCTGGGCTCCGTTTCAGGCCAGTGAAAAAGCGAATTGAAGCTCGGTTAACCCCTATTTTTATACTGTTATGCAGGGTGTTCAATCTGGGCAACTGTCAGATTTTATGGTGCATGATGGTTTTATTTTCAAAGGAAATCAGTTGTGTATTCCCGGTTCCAGTCTTCGTTAGCAAATTATCAAGGAGTTACATGGTGAAGGGCATGCTGGTCGTGATCGCATTTTATAGTTATTGCAATCGTCTTATTTTTGGCCTACTATGAGAAAAGAGGTGGATCGGTATGTTAAGCGGTGTCGGATCTATCAAGTATCAAAGGGTACAGCTACTAATGCTGGGCTCTATATGCCTTTACCTGTTCCCTTGCAACCATGGGTGGATCTTAGCATGGATTTTGTGTTGGGGGTGCCACATACTCAAAGGGGTAATGATTCAATCTTTGTAGTTATTGATCGTTTTTCTAAGATGGTGCAGTTTATTCCTTGTAAAAAGACTACATATGCAGTTAATGTGGCGCAGCTTTTCTTTCGTGATGTCTATCGTTTGCATGGTTTACCATCTTCTATTGTTTCAGATTGAGACACTAGATTTTTGAGTCATTTTTGGCGTTGCTTGTGGAAAATGGTGAACACTCAGCTTATTTTCAGTAGTGCTTATCATCCTCAAACAGATGGGCAGACTGAAGTTTGCTCATAATCACGTTGTCAATCGTAGTACCGGTTTTAGCCCATTTCAAGTGGTGTTTTCTACTCAACCACGGGGACCACTTGATTTAATGTCATCTTCTGTTTCTGGAAATGTTCCATAGAATGTGCAGGATTTTTTAGAAGGGTTACACGGAATCCATCAAGCTGTTCATAATAACTTGGCCAAAGCTAATGCCAAGTACAACCAGGATGCGGATCAAAAGCGCAGGCAGGTTGAGTTTGAGGAGAGAGACTTTGTATGGGCAGTTTTGACTACAGATCGGATTTCAGTTTGTGATTACAACAAGTTGTCAGCCAAGAAGATTGGACCAGTGGAGATTCTGGAGAAGATCAATTCTAATGCTTATCGTTTGAAGCTACCAAGTCATATTCGTTGTTCTGATGTTTTCAATGTGAAGCATTTGTTACCTTTTCATGGAGATTCTTCTGAAGATGAACCTGCTGCAGATTCGAGGATGAATTTTGTCTACCCAGGGGGGAATGATGGAGGCCCAACTATTGAAGATCGGGCCCACATGTTTCTGGAGGCCCATGATCGTCAAATAAAAGGGGCTGCACGGAAAAGGGCCTAACTTGGGCTGCTGGGCTGCGTTTCAGGCACGTGAGAAAGCGAATCGAAGCTCGGTTAACCCCTATTTTTATACTGTTATGCAGGGTGTTCAATCTGGGCAACTGTCAGATTTTATGGTGCATGATGGTTTTATTTTCAAAGGAAATCAGTTGTGTATTCCCGGTTCCAGTCTTCGTTAGCAAATTATCAAGGAGTTACATGGTGAAGGGCATGCTGGTCGTGATCGCATTTTATAGTTATTGCAATCGTCTTATTTTTGGCCTACTATGAGAAAAGAGGTGGATCGGTATGTTAAGCGGTGTCGGATCTATCAAGTATCAAAGGGTACAGCTACTAATGCTGGGCTCTATATGCCTTTACCTGTTCCCTTGCAACCATGGGTGGATCTTAGCATGGATTTTGTGTTGGGGGTGCCACATACTCAAAGGGGTAATGATTCAATCTTTGTAGTTATTGATCGTTTTTCTAAGATGGTGCAGTTTATTCCTTGTAAAAAGACTACATATGCAGTTAATGTGGCGCAGCTTTTCTTTCGTGATGTCTATCGTTTGCATGGTTTACCATCTTCTATTGTTTCAGATTGAGACACTAGATTTTTGAGTCATTTTTGGCGTTGCTTGTGGAAAATGGTGAACACTCAGCTTATTTTCAGTAGTGCTTATCATCCTCAAACAGATGGGCAGACTGAAGTTTGCTCATAATCACGTTGTCAATCGTAGTACCGGTTTTAGCCCATTTCAAGTGGTGTATTCTACTCAACCACGGGGACCACTTGATTTAATGTCATCTTCTGTTTCTGGAAATGTTCCATAGAATGTGCAGGATTTTTTAGAAGGGTTACACGGAATCCATCAAGCTGTTCATAATAACTTGGCCAAAGCTAATGCCAAGTACAACCAGGATGCGGATCAAAAGCGCAGGCAGGTTGAGTTTGAGGAGGGAGACTTTGTATGGGCAGTTTTGACTACAGATCGGATTTCAGTTTGTGATTACAACAAGTTATCAGCCAAGAAGATTGGACCAGTGGAGATTCTGGAGAAGATCAATTCTAATGCTTATCGTTTGAAGCTGCCAAGTCATATTTGTTGTTCTGATGTTTTCAATGTGAAGCATTTGTTACCTTTTCATGGAGATTCTTCTGAAGATGAACCTGCTGCAGATTCGAGGATGAATTTTGTCTACCCAGGGGGGAATGATGGAGGCCCAAGTATTGAAGATCGGGCCCACATGTTTCTGGAGGCCCATGATCGTCAAATAAAAGGGGTTGCACGGAAAAGGGCCTAACTTGGGCTGCTGGGCTCCGTTTCAGGCCAGTGAAAAAGCGAATTGAAGCTCGGTTAACCCCTATTTTTATACTGTTATGCAGGGTGTTCAATCTGGGCAACTGTCAGATTTTATGGTGCATGATGGTTTTATTTTCAAAGGAAATCAGTTGTGTATTCCTGATTCCAGTCTTCGTTAGCAAATTATCAAGGAGTTACATGGTGAAGGGCATGCTGGTCGTGATCGCATTTTATAGTTATTGCAATCGTCTTATTTTTGGCCTACTTTTAGAAAATAGGTGGATCGGTATGTTAAGCGGTGTCGGATCTATCAAGTATCAAAGGGTACAGCTACTAATGCTGGGCTCTATATGCCTTTACCTGTTCCCTTGCAACCATGGGTGGATCTTAGCATGGATTTTGTGTTGGGGTTGCCACATACTCAAAGGGGTAATGATTCAATCTTTGTAGTTATTGATCGTTTTTCTAAGATAGTGCACTTTATTCCTTGTAAAAAGACTACATATGCAGTTAATGTGGCGCAGCTTTTCTTTCGTGATGTCTATCGTTTGCATGGTTTACCATCTTCTATTGTTTCAGATTGAGACACTAGATTTTTGAGTCATTTTTGGCGTTGCTTGTGGAAAATGGTGAACACTCAGCTTATTTTCAGTAGTGCTTATCATCCTCAAACAGATGGGCAGACTAAAGTTTGCTCATAATCACGTTGTCAATCGTAGTACCGGTTTTAGCCCATTTCAAGTGGTGTATTCTACTCAACCACGGGGACCACTTGATTTAATGTCATCTTCTGTTTCTGGAAATGTTCCAAAGAATGTGCAGGATTTTTTAGAAGGGTTACACAGAATCCATCAAGCTGTTCATAATAACTTGGCCAAAGCTAATGCCAAGTACAACCAGGATGCGGATCAAAAGCGCAGGCAGGTTGAGTTTGAGGAGGGAGACTTTGTATGGGCAGTTTTGACTACAGATCGGATTTCAGTTTGTGATTACAACAAGTTGTCAGCCAAGAAGATTGGACCAGTGGAGATTCTGGAGAAGATCAATTCTAATGCTTATCGTTTGAAGCTGCCAAGTCATATTCGTTGTTCTGATGTTTTCAATGTGAAGCATTTGTTACCTTTTCATGGAGATTCTTCTGAAGATGAACCTGCTGCAGATTCGAGGATGAATTTTGTCTACCCAGGGGGGAATGATGGAGGCCCAAGTATTGAAGATCGGGCCCACATGTTTCTGGAGGCCCTTGATCGTCAAATAAAAGGGGTTGCACGGAAAAGGGCCTAACTTGGGCAGCTGGGCTCCGCTTCAGGCCAGTGAGAAAGCGAATCGAAGCTCGGTTAACCCCTATCTTTATACTGTTATGCAGGGTGTTCAATCTGGGCAACTGTCAGATTTTATGGTGCATGATGGTTTTATTTTCAAAGGAAATCAGTTGTGTATTCCTGATTCCAGTCTTCGTTAGCAAATTATCAAGGAGTTACATGGTGAAGGGCATGCTGGTCGTGATCGCATTTTATAGTTATTGCAATCGTCTTATTTTTGGCCTACTTTTAGAAAATAGGTGGATCGGTATGTTAAGCGGTGTCGGATCTATCAAGTATCAAAGGGTACAGCTACTAATGCTGGGCTCTATATGCCTTTACCTGTTCCCTTGCAACCATGGGTGGATCTTAGCATGGATTTTGTGTTGGGGTTGCCACATACTCAAAGGGGTAATGATTCAATCTTTGTAGTTATTGATCGTTTTTCTAAGATAGTGCACTTTATTCCTTGTAAAAAGACTACATATGCAGTTAATGTGGCGCAGCTTTTCTTTCGTGATGTCTATCGTTTGCATGGTTTACCATCTTCTATTGTTTCAGATTGAGACACTAGATTTTTGAGTCATTTTTGGCGTTGCTTGTGGAAAATGGTGAACACTCAGCTTATTTTCAGTAGTGCTTATCATCCTCAAACAGATGGGCAGACTAAAGTTTGCTCATAATCACGTTGTCAATCGTAGTACCGGTTTTAGCCCATTTCAAGTGGTGTATTCTACTCAACCACGGGGACCACTTGATTTAATGTCATCTTCTGTTTCTGGAAATGTTCCAAAGAATGTGCAGGATTTTTTAGAAGGGTTACACAGAATCCATCAAGCTGTTCATAATAACTTGGCCAAAGCTAATGCCAAGTACAACCAGGATGCGGATCAAAAGCGCAGGCAGGTTGAGTTTGAGGAGGGAGACTTTGTATGGGCAGTTTTGACTACAGATCGGATTTCAGTTTGTGATTACAACAAGTTGTCAGCCAAGAAGATTGGACCAGTGGAGATTCTGGAGAAGATCAATTCTAATGCTTATCGTTTGAAGCTGCCAAGTCATATTCGTTGTTCTGATGTTTTCAATGTGAAGCATTTGTTACCTTTTCATGGAGATTCTTCTGAAGATGAACCTGCTGCAGATTCGAGGATGAATTTTGTCTACCCAGGGGGGAATGATGGAGGCCCAAGTATTGAAGATCGGGCCCACATGTTTCTGGAGGCCCTTGATCGTCAAATAAAAGGGGTTGCACGGAAAAGGGCCTAACTTGGGCAGCTGGGCTCCGCTTCAGGCCAGTGAGAAAGCGAATCGAAGCTCGGTTAACCCCTATCTTTATACTGTTATGCAGGGTGTTCAATCTGGGCAACTGTCAGATTTTATGGTGCATGATGGTTTTATTTTCAAAGGAAATCAGTTGTGTATTCCTGATTCCAGTCTTCGTTAGCAAATTATCAAGGAGTTACATGGTGAAGGGCATGCTGGTCGTGATCGCATTTTATAGTTATTGCAATCGTCTTATTTTTGGCCTACTTTTAGAAAATAGGTGGATCGGTATGTTAAGCGGTGTCGGATCTATCAAGTATCAAAGGGTACAGCTACTAATGCTGGGCTCTATATGCCTTTACCTGTTCCCTTGCAACCATGGGTGGATCTTAGCATGGATTTTGTGTTGGGGTTGCCACATACTCAAAGGGGTAATGATTCAATCTTTGTAGTTATTGATCGTTTTTCTAAGATAGTGCACTTTATTCCTTGTAAAAAGACTACATATGCAGTTAATGTGGCGCAGCTTTTCTTTCGTGATGTCTATCGTTTGCATGGTTTACCATCTTCTATTGTTTCAGATTGAGACACTAGATTTTTGAGTCATTTTTGGCGTTGCTTGTGGAAAATGGTGAACACTCAGCTTATTTTCAGTAGTGCTTATCATCCTCAAACAGATGGGCAGACTAAAGTTTGCTCATAATCACGTTGTCAATCGTAGTACCGGTTTTAGCCCATTTCAAGTGGTGTATTCTACTCAACCACGGGGACCACTTGATTTAATGTCATCTTCTGTTTCTGGAAATGTTCCAAAGAATGTGCAGGATTTTTTAGAAGGGTTACACAGAATCCATCAAGCTGTTCATAATAACTTGGCCAAAGCTAATGCCAAGTACAACCAGGATGCGGATCAAAAGCGCAGGCAGGTTGAGTTTGAGGAGGGAGACTTTGTATGGGCAGTTTTGACTACAGATCGGATTTCAGTTTGTGATTACAACAAGTTGTCAGCCAAGAAGATTGGACCAGTGGAGATTCTGGAGAAGATCAATTCTAATGCTTATCGTTTGAAGCTGCCAAGTCATATTCGTTGTTCTGATGTTTTCAATGTGAAGCATTTGTTACCTTTTCATGGAGATTCTTCTCAAGATGAACCTGCTGCAGATTCGAGGATGAATTTTGTCTACCCAGGGGGGAATGATGGAGGCCCAAGTATTGAAGATCGGGCCCACATGTTTCTGGAGGCCCTTGATCGTCAAATAAAAGGGGTTGCACGGAAAAGGGCCTAACTTGGGCAGCTGGGCTCCGCTTCAGGCCAGTGAGAAAGCGAATCGAAGCTCGGTTAACCCCTATTTTTATACTGTTATGCAGGGTGTTCAATCTGGGCAACTGTCAGATTTTATGGTGCATGATGGTTTTATTTTCAAAGGAAATCAGTTGTGTATTCCTGATTCCAGTCTTCGTTAGCAAATTATCAAGGAGTTACATGGTGAAGGGCATGCTGGTCGTGATCGCATTTTATAGTTATTGCAATCGTCTTATTTTTGACCTACTATGAGAAAATAGGTGGATCGGTATGTTAAGTGGTGTCGGATCTATCAAGTATCAAAGGGTACAGCTACTAATGCTGGGCTCTATATGCCTTTACCTGTTCCCTTGCAACCATGGGTGGATCTTAGCATGGATTTTGTGTTGGGGTTGCCACATACTCAAAGGGGTAATGATTCAATCTTTGTAGTTATTGATCGTTTTTCTAAGATGGTGCACTTTATTCCTTGTAAAAAGACTACATATGCAGTTAATGTGGCGCAGCTTTTCTTTCGTGATGTCTATTGTTTGCATGGTTTACCATCTTCTATTGTTTCAGATTGAGACACTAGATTTTTGAGTCATTTTTGGCGTTGCTTGTGGAAAATGGTGAACACTCAGCTTATTTTCAGTAGTGCTTATCATCCTCAAACAGATGGGCAGAATGAAGTTTGCTGATAATCACGTTGTCAATCGTAGTACCGGTTTTAGCCCATTTCAAGTGGTGTATTCTGCTCAACCACGGGGACCACTTGATTTAATGTCATCTTCTGTTTCTGGAAATGTTCCAAAGAATGTGCAGGATTTTTTAGAAGGGTTACACGGAATCCATCAAGTTGTTCATAATACCTTGGCCAAAGCTAATGCCAAGTACAACCAAGATGCGGATCAAAAGCGCAGGCAGGTTGAGTTTGAGGAGGGAGACTTTGTATGGGCAGTTTTGACTACAGATCGGATTTCAGTTTGTGATTACAGCAAGTTGTCAGCCAAGAAGATTGGACCAGTGGAGATTCTGGAGAAGATCAATTCTAATGCTTATCGTTTGAAGCTGCCAAGTCATATTTGTTGTTCTGATGTTTTCAATGTGAAGCATTTGTTACCTTTTCATGGAGATTCTTCTGAAGATGAACCTGCTGCAGATTCGAGGATGAATTTTGTCTACCCAGGGGGGAATGATGGAGGCCCAAGTATTGAAGATCCGGCCCACATGTTTCTGGAGGCCCTTGATCGTCAAATAAAAGGGGCTGCACGGAAAAGGGCCTAACTTGGGCTGCTGGGCTCCGCTTCAGGCCAGTGAGAAAGCGAATCGAAGCTCGGTTAACCCCTATTTTTATACTGTTATGCAGGGTGTTCAATCTGGGCAACTGTCAGATTTTATGGTGCATGATGGTTTTATTTTCAAAGGAAATCAGTTGTGTATTCCTGATTCCAGTCTTCGTTAGCAAATTATCAAGGAGTTACATGGTGAAGGGCATGCTGGTCGTGATCGCATTTTATAGTTATTGCAATCGTCTTATTTTTGACCTACTATGAGAAAATAGGTGGATCGGTATGTTAAGCGGTGTCGGATCTATCAAGTATCAAAGGGTACAGCTACTAATGCTGGGCTCTATATGCCTTTACCTGTTCCCTTGCAACCATGGGTGGATCTTAGCATGGATTTTGTGTTGGGGTTGCCACATACTCAAAGGGGTAATGATTCAATCTTTGTAGTTATTGATCGTTTTTCTAAGATGGTGCACTTTATTCCTTGTAAAAAGACTACATATGCAGTTAATGTGGCGCAGCTTTTCTTTCGTGATGTCTATCGTTTGCATGGTTTACCATCTTCTATTGTTTCAAATTGAGACACTAGATTTTTGAGTCATTTTTGGCGTTGCTTGTGGAAAATGGTGAACACTCAGCTTATTTTCAGGAGTGCTTATCATCCTCAAACAGATGGGCAGACTAAAGTTTGCTCATAATCACGTTGTCAATCGTAGTACCGGTTTTAGCCCATTTCAAGTAGTGTATTCTACTCAACCACGGGGACCACTTGATTTAATGTCATCTTCTGTTTCTGGAAATGTTCCAAAGAATGTGCAGGATTTTTTAGAAGGGTTACACGGAATCCATCAAGTTGTTCATAATACCTTGGCCAAAGCTAATGCCAAGTACAACCAAGATGCGGATCAAAAGCGCAGGCAGGTTGAGTTTGAGGAGGGAGACTTTGTATGGGCAGTTTTGACTACAGATCGGATTTCAGTTTGTGATTACAGCAAGTTGTCAGCCAAGAAGATTGGACCAGTGGAGATTCTGGAGAAGATCAATTCTAATGCTTATCGTTTGAAGCTGCCAAGTCATATTCGTTGTTCTGATGTTTTCAATGTGAAGCATTTGTTACCTTTTCATGGAGATTCTTCTGAAGATGAACCTGCTGCAGATTCGAGGATGAATTTTGTCTACCCAGGGGGGAATGATGGAGGCCCAAGTATTGAAGATCAGGCCCACATGTTTCTGGAGGCCCTTGATCGTCAAATAAAAGGGGCTGCACGGAAAAGGGCCTAACTTGGGCTGCTGGGCTCCGCTTCAGGCCAGTGAGAAAGCGAATCGAAGCTCGATTAACCCCTATTTTTATACTGTTATGCAGGGTGTTCAATCTGGGCAACTGTCAGATTTTATGGTGCATGATGGTTTTATTTTCAAAGGAAATCAGTTGTGTATTCCTGATTCCAGTCTTCGTTAGCAAATTATCAAGGAGTTACATGGTGAAGGGCATGCTGGTCGTGATCGCATTTTATAGTTATTGCAATCGTCTTATTTTTGACCTACTATGAGAAAATAGGTGGATCGGTATGTTAAGCGGTGTCGGATCTATCAAGTATCAAAGGGTACAGCTACTAATGCTGGGCTCTATATGCCTTTACCTGTTCCCTTGCAACCATGGGTGGATCTTAGCATGGATTTTGTGTTGGGGTTGCCACATACTCAAAGGGGTAATGATTCAATCTTTGTAGTTATTGATCGTTTTTCTAAGATGGTGCACTTTATTCCTTGTAAAAAGACTACATATGCAGTTAATGTGGCGCAGCTTTTCTTTCGTGATGTCTATCGTTTGCATGGTTTACCATCTTCTATTGTTTCAGATTGAGACACTAGATTTTTGAGTCATTTTTGGCGTTGCTTGTGGAAAATGGTGAACACTCAGCTTAATTTCAGTAGTGCTTATCATCCTCAAACAGATGGGCAGAATGAAGTTTGCTGATAATCACGTTGTCAATCGTAGTACCGGTTTTAGCCCATTTCAAGTGGTGTATTCTGCTCAACCACGGGGACCACTTGATTTAATGTCATCTTCTGTTTCTGGAAATGTTCCAAAGAATGTGCAGGATTTTTTAGAAGGGTTACACGGAATCCATCAAGTTGTTCATAATACCTTGGCCAAAGCTAATGCCAAGTACAACCAGGATGCGGATCAAAAGCGCAGGCAGGTTGAGTTTGAGGAGGGAGACTTTGTATGGGAAGTTTTGACTACAGATCGGATTTCAGTTTGTGATTACAACAAGTTGTCAGCCAAGAAGATTGGACCAGTGGAGATTCTGGAGAAGATCAATTCTAATGCTTATCGTTTGAAGCTGCCAAGTCATATTCATTGTTCTGATGTTTTCAATGTGAAGCATTTGTTACCTTTTCATGGAGATTCTTCTGAAGATGAACCTGCTGCAGATTCGAGGATGAATTTTGTCTACCCAGGGGGGAATGATGGAGGCCCAAGTATTGAAGATCGGGCCCACATGTTTCTGGAGGCCCATGATCGTCAAATAAAAGGGGCTGCACGGAAAAGGGCCTAACTTGGGCTGCTGGGCTCCGTTTCAGGCCAGTGAGAAAGCGAATCGAAGCTCGGTTAACCCCTATTTTTATACTGTTATGCAGGGTGTTCAATCTGGGCAACTGTCAGATTTTATGGTGCATGATGGTTTTATTTTCAAAGGAAATCAGTTGTGTATTCCTGATTCCAGTCTTCATTAGCAAATTATCAAGGAGTTACATGGTGAAGGGCATGCTGGTCGTGATCGCATTTTATAGTTATTGCAATCGTCTTATTTTTGGCCTACTAAGAGAAAATAGGTGGATCGGTATGTTAAGCGGTGTCGGATCTATCAAGTATCAAAGGGTACAGCTACTAATGCTGGGCTCTATATGCCTTTACCTGTTCCCTTGCAACCATGGGTGGATCTTAGCATGGATTTTGTGTTGGGGTTGCCACATACTCAAAGGGGTAATGATTCAATCTTTGTAGTTATTGATCGTTTTTCTAAGATGGTGCACTTTATTCCTTGTAAAAAGACTACATATGCAGTTAATGTGGCGCAGCTTTTCTTTCGTGATGTCTATCGTTTGCATGGTTTACCATCTTCTATTGTTTCAGATTGAGACACTAGATTTTTGAGTCATTTTTGGCGTTGCTTGTGGAAAATGGTGAACACTCAGCTTATTTTCAGGAGTGCTTATCATCCTCAAACAGATGGGCAGACTAAAGTTTGCTCATAATCACGTTGTCAATCGTAGTACCGGTTTTAGCCCATTTCAAGTGGTGTATTCTACTCAACCACGGGGACCACTTGATTTAATGTCATCTTCTGTTTCTGGAAATGTTCCAAAGAATGTGCAGGATTTTTTAGAAGGGTTACACAGAATCCATCAAGCTGTTCATAATAACTTGGCCAAAGCTAATGCCAAGTACAACCAGGATGCGGATCAAAAGCGCAGGCAGGTTGAGATTGAGGAGGGAGACTTTGTATGGGCAGTTTTGACTACAGATCGGATTTCAGTTTGTGATTACAACAAGTTGTCAGCCAAGAAGATTGGACCAGTGGAGATTCTGGAGAAGATCAATTCTAATGCTTATCGTTTGAAGCTGCCAAGTCATATTCGTTGTTCTGATGTTTTCAATGTGAAGCATTTGTTACCTTTTCATGGAGATTCTTCTGAAGATGAACCTGCTGCAGATTCGAGGATGAATTTTGTCTACCCAGGGGGGAATGATGGAGGCCCAAGTATTGAAGATCGGGCCCACATGTTTCTGGAGGCCCTTGATCGTCAAATAAAAGGGGCTGCACGGAAAAGGGCCTAACTTGGGCTGCTGGGCTCCGCTTCAGGCCAGTGAGAAAGCGAATCGAAGCTCGGTTAACCCCTATTTTTATACTGTTATGCAGGGTGTTCAATCTGGGCAACTGTCAGATTTTATGGTGCATGATGGTTTTATTTTCAAAGGAAATCAGTTGTGTATTCCTGATTCCAGTCTTCGTTAGCAAATTATCAAGGAGTTACATGGTGAAGGGCATGCTGGTCGTGATCGCATTTTATAGTTATTGCAATCGTCTTATTTTTGACCTACTATGAGAAAATAGGTGGATCGGTATGTTAAGCGGTGTCGGATCTATCAAGTATCAAAGGGTACAGCTACTAATGCTGGGCTCTATATGCCTTTACCTGTTCCCTTGCAACCATGGGTGGATCTTAGCATTGATTTTGTGTTGGGGTTGCCACATACTCAAAGGGGTAATGATTCAATCTTTGTAGTTATTGATCGTTTTTCTAAGATGGTGCACTTTATTCCTTGTAAAAAGACTACATATGCAGTTAATGTGGCGCAGCTTTTCTTTCGTGATGTCTATCGTTTGCATGGTTTACCATCTTCTATTGTTTCAGATTGAGACACTAGATTTTTGAGTCATTTTTGGCGTTGCTTGTGGAAAATGGTGAACACTCAGCTTATTTTCAGGAGTGCTTATCATCCTCAAACAGATGGGCAGACTAAAGTTTGCTCATAATCACGTTGTCAATCGTAGTACCGGTTTTAGCCCATTTCAAGTGGTGTATTCTACTCAACCACGGGGACCACTTGATTTAATGTCATCTTCTGTTTCTGGAAATGTTCCAAAGAATGTGCAGGATTTTTTAGAAGGGTTACACAGAATCCATCAAGCTGTTCATAATAACTTGGCCAAAGCTAATGCCAAGTACAACCAGGATGCGGATCAAAAGCGCAGGCAGGTTGAGATTGAGGAGGGAGACTTTGTATGGGCAGTTTTGACTACAGATCGGATTTCAGTTTGTGATTACAACAAGTTGTCAGCCAAGAAGATTGGACCAGTGGAGATTCTGGAGAAGATCAATTCTAATGCTTATCGTTTGAAGCTGCCAAGTCATATTCGTTGTTCTGATGTTTTCAATGTGAAGCATTTGTTACCTTTTCATGGAGATTCTTCTGAAGATGAACCTGCTGCAGATTCGAGGATGAATTTTGTCTACCCAGGGGGGAATGATGGAGGCCCAAGTATTGAAGATCGGGCCCACATGTTTCTGGAGGCCCTTGATCGTCAAATAAAAGGGGCTGCACGGAAAAGGGCCTAACTTGGGCTGCTGGGCTCCGCTTCAGGCCAGTGAGAAAGCGAATCGAAGCTCGGTTAACCCCTATTTTTATACTGTTATGCAGGGTGTTCAATCTGGGCAACTGTCAGATTTTATGGTGCATGATGGTTTTATTTTCAAAGGAAATCAGTTGTGTATTCCTGATTCCAGTCTTCGTTAGCAAATTATCAAGGAGTTACATGGTGAAGGGCATGCTGGTCGTGATCGCATTTTATAGTTATTGCAATCGTCTTATTTTTGACCTACTATGAGAAAATAGGTGGATCGGTATGTTAAGCGGTGTCGGATCTATCAAGTATCAAAGGGTACAGCTACTAATGCTGGGCTCTATATGCCTTTACCTGTTCCCTTGCAACCATGGGTGGATCTTAGCATGGATTTTGTGTTGGGGTTGCCACATACTCAAAGGGGTAATGATTCAATCTTTGTAGTTATTGATCGTTTTTCTAAGATGGTGCACTTTATTCCTTGTAAAAAGACTACATATGCAGTTAATGTGGCGCAGCTTTTCTTTCGTGATGTCTATCGTTTGCATGGTTTACCATCTTCTATTGTTTCAGATTGAGACACTAGATTTTTGAGTCATTTTTGGCGTTGCTTGTGGAAAATGGTGAACACTCAGCTTAATTTCAGGAGTGCTTATCATCCTCAAACAGATGGGCAGAATGAAGTTTGCTGATAATCACGTTGTCAATCGTAGTACCGGTTTTAGCCCATTTCAAGTGGTGTATTCTGCTCAACCACGGGGACCACTTGATTTAATGTCATCTTCTGTTTCTGGAAATGTTCCAAAGAATGTGCAGGATTTTTTAGAAGGGTTACACGGAATCCATCAAGCTGTTCATAATAACTTGGCCAAAGCTAATGCCAACTACAACCAGGATGCGGATCAAAAGCGCAGGCAGTTTGAGTTTGAGGAGGGAGACTTTGTATGGGCAGTTTTGACTACAGATCGGATTTCAGTTTGTGATTACAACAAGTTGTCAGCCAAGAAGATTGGACCAGTGGAGATTCTGGAGAAGATCAATTCTAATGCTTATCGTTTGAAGCTGCCAAGTCATATTCGTTGTTCTGATGTTTTCAATGTGAAGCATTTGTTACCTTTTCATGGAGATTCTTCTGAAGATGAACCTGCTGCAGATTCGAGGATGAATTTTGTCTACCCAGGGGGGATGATGGAGGCCCAAGTATTGAAGATCGGGCCCACATGTTTCTGGAGGCCCATGATCGTCAAATAAAAGGGGCTGCACGGAAAAGGGCCTAACTTGGGCTGCTGGGCTCCGTTTCAGGCCAGTGAGAAAGCGAATCGAAGCTCGGTTAACCCCTATTTTAATACTGTTATGCAGGGTGTTCAATCTGGGTAACTGTCAGATTTTATGGTGCATGATGGTTTTATTTTCAAAGGAAATCAGTTGTGTATTCCCGATTCCAGTCTTCGTTAGCAAATTATCAAGGAGTTACATGGTGAAGGGCATGCTGGTCGTGATCGCATTTTATAGTTATTGCAATCGTCTTATTTTTGGCCTACTATGAGAAAAGAGGTGGATCGGTATGTTAAGCGGTGTCGGATCTATCAAGTATCAAAGGGTACAGCTACTAATGCTGGGCTCTATATGCCTTTACCTGTTCCCTTGCAACCATGGGTGGATCTTAGCATGGATTTGGTGTTGGGGTTGCCACATACTCAAAGGGGTAATGATTCAATCTTTGTAGTTATTGATCGTTTTTCTAAGATGGTGCACTTTATTCCTTGTAAAAAGACTACATATGCAGTTAATGTGGCGCAGCTTTTCTTTCGTGATGTCTATCGTTTGCATGGTTTACCATCTTCTATTGTTTCAGATTGAGACACTAGATTTTTGAGTCGTTTTTGGCGTTGCTTGTGGAAAATGGTGAACACTCAGCTTAATTTCAGTAGTGCTTATCATCCTCAAACAGATGGGCAGACTGAAGTTTGCTCATAATCACGTTGTCAATCGTAGTACCGGTTTTAGCCCATTTCAAGTGGTGTATTCTGCTCAACCACGGGGACCACTTGATTTAATGTCATCTTCTGTTTCTGGAAATGTTCCAAAGAATGTGCAGGATTTTTTAGAAGGGTTACACGGAATCCATCAAGCTGTTCATAATACCTTGGCCAAAGCTAATGCCAAGTACAACCAGGATGCGGATCAAAAGCGCAGGCAGGTTGAGTTTGAGGAGGGAGACTTTGTATGGGCAGTTTTGACTACAGATCGGATTTCAGTTTGTGATTACAACAAGTTGTCAGCCAAGAAGATTGGACCAGTGGAGATTCTGGAGAAGATCAATTCTAATGCTTATCGTTTGAAGCTGCCAAGTCATATTCGTTGTTCTGATGTTTTCAATGTGAAGCATTTGTTACCTTTTCATGGAGATTCTTCTGAAGATGAACCTGCTGCAGATTCGAGGATGAATTTTGTCTACCCAGGGGGGAATGATGGAGGCCCAAGTATTGAAGATCGGGCCCACATGTTTCTGGAGGCCCATGATCGTCAAATAAAAGGGGTTGCACGGAAAAGGGCCTAACTTGGGCTGCTGGGCTCCGTTTCAGGCCAGTGAGAAAGCGAATCGAACCTCGGTTAACCCCTATTTTTATACTGTTATGCAGGGTGTTCAATCTGGGCAACTGTCAGATTTTATGGTGCATGATGGTTTTATTTTCAAAGGAAATCAGTTGTGTATTCCTGATTCCAGTCTTCGTTAGCAAATTATCAAGGAGTTACATGGTGAAGGGCATGCTGGTCGTGATTGCATTTTATAGTTATTGCAATCGTCTTATTTTTGGCCTACTATGAGAAAAGAGGTGGATCGGTATGTTAAGCGGTGTCGGATCTATCAAGTATCAAAGGGTACAGCTACTAATGCTGGGCTCTATATGCCTTTACCTGTTCCCTTGCAACCATGGGTGGATCTTAGCATGGATTTTGTGTTGGGGTTGCCACATACTCAAAGGGGTAATGATTCAATCTTTGTAGTTATTGATCGTTTTTCTAAGATGGTGCACTTTATTCATTGTAAAAAGACTACATATGCAGTTAATGTGGCGCAGCTTTTCTTTCGTGATGTCTATCGTTTGCATGGTTTACCATCTTCTATTGTTTCAGATTGAGACACTAGATTTTTGAGTTATTTTTGGCGTTGCTTGTGGAAAATGGTGAACACTCAACTTAATTTCAGTAGTGCTTATCATCCTCAAACAGATGGGCAGACTGAAGTTTGCTCATAATCACGTTGTCAATCGTAGTACCGGTTTTAGCCCATTTCAAGTGGTGTATTCTGCTCAACCACGGGGACCACTTGATTTAATGTCATCTTCTGTTTCTGGAAATGTTCCAAAGAATGTGCAGGATTTTTTAGAAGGGTTACACGGAATCCATCAAGCTGTTCATAATAACTTGGCCAAAGCTAATGCCAAGTACAACCAGGATGCGGATCAAAAGCGCAGGCAGGTTGAGTTTGAGGAGGGAGACTTTGTATGGGCAGTTTTGACTACAGATCGGATTTCAGTTTGTGATTACAACAAGTTGTCAGCCAAGAAGATTGGACCAGTGGAGATTCTGGAGAAGATCAATTCTAATGCTTATCGTTTGAAGCTGCCAAGTCATATTCGTTGTTCTGATGTTTTCAATGTGAAGCATTTGTTACCTTTTCATGGAGATTCTTCTGAAGATGAACCTGCTGCAGATTCGAGGATGAATTTTGTCTACCCAGGGGGGAATGATGGAGGCCCAAGTATTGAAGATCGGGCCCACATGTTTCTGGAGGCCCATGATCGTCAAATAAAAGGGGCTGCACGGAAAAGGGCCTAACTTGGGCTGCTGGGCTCCGTTTCAGGCCAGTGAGAAAGCGAATCGAAGCTCGGTTAACCCCTATTTTTATACTGTTATGCAGGGTGTTCAATCTGGGCAACTGTCAGATTTTATGGTGCATGATGGTTTTATTTTCAAAGGAAATCAGTTGTGTATTCCCGATTCCAGTCTTCGTTAGCAAATTATCAAGGAGTTACATGGTGAAGGGCATGCTGGTCGTGATCGCATTTTATAGTTATTGCAATCGTCTTATTTTTGGCCTACTATGAGAAAAGAGGTGGATCGGTATGTTAAGCGGTGTCGGATCTATCAAGTATCAAAGGGTACAGCTACTAATGCTGGGCTCTATATGCCTTTACCTGTTCCCTTGCAACCATGGGTGGATCTTAGCATGGATTTTGTGTTGGGGTTGCCACATACTCAAAGGGGTAATGATTCAATCTTTGTAGTTATTGATCGTTTTTCTAAGATGGTGCACTTTATTCCTTGTAAAAAGACTACATATGCAGTTAATGTGGCGCAGCTTTTCTTTCGTGATGTCTATCGTTTGCATGGTTTACCATCTTCTATTGTTTCAGATTGAGACACTAGATTTTTGAGTCATTTTTGGCGTTGCTTGTGGAAAATGGTGAACACTCAGCTTATTTTCAGTAGTGCTTATCATCCTCAAACAGATGGGCAGACTGAAGTTTGCTCATAATCACGTTGTCAATCGTAGTACCGGTTTTAGCCCATTTCAAGTGGTGTATTCTGCTCAACCACGGGGACCACTTGATTTAATGTCATCTTCTGTTTCTGGAAATGTTCCAAAGAATGTGCAGGATTTTTTAGAAGGGTTACACGGAATCCATCAAGCTGTTCATAATAACTTGGCCAAAGCTAATGCCAAGTACAACCAGGATGCGGATCAAAAGCGCAGGCAGGTTGAGTTTGAGGAGGGAGACTTTGTATGGGCAGTTTTGACTACAGATCGGATTTCAGTTTGTGATTACAACAAGTTGTCAGCCAAGAAGATTGGACCAGTGGAGATTCTGGAGAAGATCAATTCTAATGCTTATCGTTTGAAGCTGCCAAGTCATATTCGTTGTTCTGATGTTTTCAATGTGAAGCATTTGTTACCTTTTCATGGAGATTCTTCTGAAGATGAACCTGCTGCAGATTCGAGGATGAATTTTGTCTACCCAGGGGGGAATGATGGAGGCCCAAGTATTGAAGATCGGGCCCACATGTTTCTGGAGGCCCATGATCGTCAAATAAAAGGGGCTGCACGGAAAAGGGCCTAACTTGGGCTGCTGGGCTCCGTTTCAGGCCAGTGAGAAAGCGAATCGAAACTCGGTTAACCCCTATTTTTATACTGTTATGCAGGGTGTTCAATCTGGGCAACTGTCAGATTTTATGGTGCATGATGGTTTTATTTTCAAAGGAAATCAGTTGTGTATTCCCGATTCCAGTCTTCGTTAGCAAATTATCAAGGAGTTACATGGTGAAGGGCATGCTGGTCGTGATCGCATTTTATAGTTATTGCAATCGTCTTATTTTTGGCCTACTATGAGAAAAGAGGTGGATCGGTATATTAAGCGGTGTCGGATCTATCAAGTATCAAAGGGTACAGCTACTAATGCTGGGCTCTATATGCCTTTACCTGTTCCCTTGCAACCATGGGTGGATCTTAGCATGGATTTTGTGTTGGGGTTGCCACATACTCAAAGGGGTAATGATTCAATCTTTGTAGTTATTGATCGTTTTTCTAAGATGGTGCACTTTATTCCTTGTAAAAAGACTACATATGCAGTTAATGTGGCGCAGCTTTTCTTTCGTGATGTCTATCGTTTGCATGGTTTACCATCTTCTATTGTTTCAGATTGAGACACTAGATTTTTGAGTCATTTTTGGCGTTGCTTGTGGAAAATGGTGAACACTCAGCTTAATTTCAGTAGTGCTTATCATCCTCAAACAGATGGGCAGACTGAAGTTTGCTCATAATCACGTTGTCAATCGTAGTACCGGTTTTAGCCCATTTCAAGTGGTGTATTCTGCTCAACCACGGGGACCACTTGAGTTAATGTCATCTTCTGTTTCTGGAAATGTTCCAAAGAATGTGCAGGATTTTTTAGAAGGGTTACACGGAATCCATCAAGCTGTTCATAATAACTTGGCCAAAGCTAATGCCAAGTACAACCAGGATGCGGATCAAAAGCGCAGGCAGGTTGAGTTTGAGGAGGGAGACTTTGTATGGGCAGTTTTGACTACAGATCGGATTTCAGTTTGTGATTACAATAAGTTGTAAGCCAAGAAGATTGGACCAGTGGAGATTCTGGAGAAGATCAATTCTAATGCTTATCGTTTGAAGCTGCCAAGTCATATTCGTTGTTCTGATGTTTTCAATGTGAAGCATTTGTTAACTTTTCATGGAGATTCTTCTGAAGATGAACCTGCTGCAGATTCGAGGATGAATTTTGTCTACCCAGGGGGGAATGATGGAGGCCCAAGTATTGAAGATCGGGCCCACATGTTTATGGAGGCCCATGATCGACAAATAAAAGGGGCTGCACGGAAAAGGGCCTAACTTGGGCTGCTGGGCTCCGTTTCAGGCCAGTGAGAAAGCGAATCGAAGCTCGGTTAACCCCTATTTTTAAACTGCTATGCAGGGTGTTCAATCTGGGCAACTGTCAGATTTTATGGTGCATGATGGTTTTATTTTCAAAGGAAATCAGTTGTGTATTCCCGATTCCAGTCTTCGTTAGCAAATTATCAAGGAGTTACATGGTGAAGGGCATGCTGGTCGTGATCGCATTTTATAGTTATTGCAATCGTCTTATTTTTGGCCTACTATGAGAAAAGAGGTGGATCGGTATGTTAAGCGGTGTCGGATCTATCAAGTATCAAAGGGTACAGCTACTAATGCTGGGCTCTATATGCCTTTACCTGTTCCCTTGCAACCATGGGTGGATCTTAGCATGGATTTTGTGTTGGGGTTGCCACATACTCAAAGGGGTAATGATTCAATCTTTGTAGTTATTGATCGTTTTTCTAAGATGGTGCACTTTATTCCTTGTAAAAAGACTACATATGCAGTTAATGTGGCGCAGCTTTTCTTTCGTGATGTCTATCGTTTGCATGGTTTACCATCTTCTATTGTTTCAGATTGAGACACTAGATTTTTGAGTCATTTTTGGCGTTGCTTGTGGAAAATGGTGAACACTCAGCTTAATTTCAGTAGTGCTTATCATCCTCAAACAGATGGGCAGACTGAAGTTTGCTCATAATCACGTTGTCAATCGTAGTACCGGTTTTAGCCCATTTCAAGTGGTGTATTCTGCTCAACCACGGGGACCACTTGAGTTAATGTCATCTTCTGTTTCTGGAAATGTTCCAAAGAATGTGCAGGATTTTTTAGAAGGGTTACACGGAATCCATCAAGCTGTTCATAATAACTTGGCCAAAGCTAATGCCAAGTACAACCAGGATGCGGATCAAAAGCGCAGGCAGGTTGAGTTTGAGGAGGGAGACTTTGTATGGGCAGTTTTGACTACAGATCGGATTTCAGTTTGTGATTACAATAAGTTGTCAGCCAAGAAGATTGGACCAGTGGAGATTCTGGAGAAGATCAATTCTAATGCTTATCGTTTGAAGCTGCCAAGTCATATTCGTTGTTCTGATGTTTTCAATGTGAAGCATTTGTTACCTTTTCATGGAGATTCTTCTGAAGATGAACCTGCTGCAGATTCGAGGATGAATTTTGTCTACCCAGGGGGGAATGATGGAGGCCCAAGTATTGAAGATCGGGCCCACATGTTTCTGGAGGCCCATGATCGTCAAATAAAAGGGGCTGCACGGAAAAGGGCCTAACTTGGGCTGCTGGGCTCCGTTTCAGGCCAGTGAGAAAGCGAATCGAAGCTCGGTTAACCCCTATTTTTAAACTGCTATGCAGGGTGTTCAATCTGGGCAACTGTCAGATTTTATGGTGCATGATGGTTTTATTTTCAAAGGAAATCAGTTGTGTATTCCTGATTCCAGTCTTCGTTAGCAAATTATCAAGGAGTTACATGGTGAAGGGCATGCTGGTCATGATCGCATTTTTAAGTTATTGCAATCGTCTTATTTTTGGCCTACTATGTGAAAATAGGTGGATCGGTATGTTAAGCGGTGTCGGATCTATCAAGTATCAAAGGGTACAGCTACTAATGCTGGGCTCTATATGCCTTTACCTGTTCCCTTGCAACCATGGGTGGATCTTAGCATGGATTTTGTGTTGGGGTTGCCACATACTCAAAGGGGTAATGATTCAATCTTTGTAGTTATTGATCATTTTTCTAAGATGGTGCACTTTATTCCTTGTAAAAAGACTACATATGCAGTTAATGTGGCGCAGCTTTTCTTTCGTGATGTCTATCGTTTGCATGGTTTACCATCTTCTATTGTTTCAGATTGAGACACTAGATTTTTGAGTCATTTTTGGCGTTGCTTGTGGAAAATGGTGAACACTCAGCTTAATTTCAGTAGTGCTTATCATCCTCAAACAGATGGGCAGACTGAATTTTGCTCATAATCACGTTGTCAATCGTAGTACCGGTTTTAGCCCATTTCAAGTGGTGTATTCTGCTCAACCACGGGGACCACTTGATTTAATGTCATCTTCTGTTTCTGGAAATGTTCCAAAGAATGTGCAGGATTTTTTAGAAGGGTTACACAGAATCCATCAAGCTGTTCATAATAACTTGGCCAAAGCTAATGCCAAGTACAACCAGGATGCGGATCAAAAGCGCAGGCAGGTTGAGTTTGAGGAGGGAGACTTTGTATGGGCAGTTTTGACTACAGATCGGATTTCAGTTTGTGATTACAACAAGTTGTCAGCCAAGAAGATTGGACCAGTGGAGATTCTGGAGAAGATCAATTCTAATGCTTATCGTTTGAAGCTGCCAAGTCATATTCGTTGTTCTGATGTTTTCAATGTGAAGCATTTGTTACCTTTTCATGGAGATTCTTCTGAAGATGAACCTGCTGCAGATTCGAGGATGAATTTTGTCTACCCAGGGGGGAATGATGGAGGCCCAAGTATTGAAGATCGGGCCCACATGTTTCTGGAGGCCCATGATCGTCAAATAAAAGGGGCTGCACGGAAAAGGGCCTAACTTGGGCTGCTGGGCTCCGTTTCAGGCCAGTGAGAAAGCGAATCGAAGCTCGGTTAACCCCTATTTTTATACTGTTGTGCAGGGTGTTCAATCTGGGCAACTGTCAGATTTTATGGTGCATGATGGTTTTATTTTCAAAGGAAATCAGTTGTGTATTCCCGATTCCAGTCTTCGTTAGCAAATTATCAAGGAGTTACATGGTGAAGGGCATGCTGGTCGTGATCGCATTTTATAGTTATTGCAATCGTCTTATTTTTGGCCTACTATGAGAAAAGAGGTGGATCGGTATGTTAAGCGGTGTCGGATCTATCAAGTATCAAAGGGTACAGCTACTAATGCTGGGCTCTATTTGCCTTTACCTGTTCCCTTGCAACCATGGGTGGATCTTAGCATGGATTTTGTGTTGGGGTTGCCACATACTCAAAGGGGTAATGATTCAATCTTTGTAGTTATTGATCGTTTTTCTAAGATGGTGCACTTTATTCCTTGTAAAAAGACTACATATGCAGTTAATGTGGCGCAGCTTTTCTTTCGTGATGTCTATCGTTTGCATGGTTTACCATCTTCTATTGTTTCAGATTGAAACACTAGATTTTTGAGTCATTTTTGGCATTGCTTGTGGAAAATGGTGAACACTCAGCTTAATTTCAGTAGTGCTTATCATCCTCAAACAGATGGGCAGACTGAAGTTTGCTCATAATCACGTTGTCAATCGTAGTACCGGTTTTAGCCCATTTCAAGTGGTGTATTCTGCTCAACCACGGGGACCACTTGATTTAATGTCATCTTCTGTTTCTGGAAATGTTCCAACGAATGTGCAGGATTTTTTAGAAGGGTTACACGGAATCCATCAAGCTGTTCATAATAACTTGGCCAAAGCTAATGCCAAGTACAACCAGGATGCGGATCAAAAGCGCAGGCAGGTTGAGTTTGAGGAGGGAGACTTTGTATGGGCAGTTTTGACTACAGATCGGATTTCAGTTTGTGATTACAACAAGTTGTCAGCCAAGAAGATTGGACCAGTGGAGATTCTGGAGAAGATCAATTCTAATGCTTATCGTTTGAAGCTGCCAAGTCATATTCGTTGTTCTGATGTTTTCAATGTGAAGCATTTGTTACCTTTTCATGGAGATTCTTCTGAAGATGAACCTGCTGCAGATTCGAGGATGAATTTTGTCTACCCAGGGGGGAATGATGGAGGCCCAAGTATTGAAGATCGGGCCCACATGTTTCTGGAGGCCCATGATCGTCAAATAAAAGGGGCTGCACGGAAAAGGGCCTAACTTGGGCTGCTGGGCTCCATTTCAGGCCAGTGAGAAAGCGAATCGAAGCTCGGTTAACCCCTATTTTTATACTGTTATGCAGGGTGTTCAATCTGGGCAACTTTCAGATTTTATGGTGCATGATGGTTTTATTTTCAAAGGAAATCAGTTGTGTATTCCCGATTCCAGTCTTCGTTAGCAAATTATCAAGGAGTTACATAGTGAAGGGCATGCTGGTCGTGATCGCATTTTATAGTTATTGCAATCGTCTTATTTTTGGCCTACTATGAGAAAAGAGGTGGATCGGTATGTTAAGCGGTGTCGGATCTATCAAGTATCAAAGGGTACAGCTACTAATGCTGGGCTCTATATGCCTTTACCTGTTCCCTTGCAACCATGGGTGGATCTTAGCATGGATTTTGTGTTGGGGTTGCCACATACTCAAAGGGGGTAATGATTCAATCTTTGTAGTTATTGATCGTTTTTCTAAGATGGTGCACTTTATTCCTTGTAAAAAGACTACATATGCAGTTAATGTGGCGCAGCTTTTCTTTCGTGATGTCCATCGTTTGCATGGTTTACCATCTTCTATTGTTTCAGATTGAGACACTAGATTTTTGAGTTATTTTTGGCGTTGCTTGTGGAAAATGGTGAACACTCAGCTTTTTTTCAGTAGTGCTTATCATCCTCAAACAGATGGGCAGACTGAAGTTTGCTCATAATCACGTTGTCAATCGTAGTACCGGTTTTAGCCCATTTCAAGTGGTGTATTCTGCTCAACCACGGGGACCACTTGATTTAATGTCATCTTCTGTTTCTGGAAATGTTCCAAAGAATGTGCAGGATTTTTTAGAAGGGTTACACAGAATCCATCAAGCTGTTCATAATAACTTGGCCAAAGCTAATGCCAAGTACAACCAGGATGCGGATCAAAAGCGCAGGCAGGTTGAGTTTGAGGAGGGAGACTTTGTATGGGCAGTTTTGACTACAGATCGGATTTCAGTTTGTGATTACAACAAGTTGTCAGCCAAGAAGATTGGACCAGTGGAGATTCTGGAGAAGATCAATTCTAATGCTTATCGTTTGAAGCTGCCAAGTCATATTCGTTGTTCTGATGTTTTCAATGTGAAGCATTTGTTACCTTTTCATGGAGATTCTTCTGAAGATGAACCTGCTGCAGATTCGAGGATGAATTTTGTCTACCCAGGGGGGAATGATGGAGGCCCAAGTATTGAAGATCGGGCCCACATGTTTCTGGAGGCCCATGATCGTCAAATAAAAGGGGCTGCACGGAAAAGGGCCTAACTTGGGCTGCTGGGCTCCGTTTCAGGCCAGTGAGAAAGCGAATCGAAGCTCGGTTAACCCCTATTTTTATACTGTTGTGCAGGGTGTTCAATCTGGGCAACTGTCAGATTTTCTGGTGCATGATGGTTTTATTTTCAAAGGAAATCAGTTTTGTATTCCCGATTCCAGTCTTCGTTAGCAAATTATCAAGGAGTTACATGGTGAAGGGCATGCTGGTCGTGATCGCATTTTATAGTTATTGCAATCGTCTTATTTTTGGCCTACTATGAGAAAAGAGGTGGATCGGTATGTTAAGCGGTGTCGGATCTATCAAGTATCAAAGGGTACAGCTACTAATGCTGGGCTCTATATGCCTTTACCTGTTCCCTTGCAACCATGGGTGGATCTTAGCATGGATTTTGTGTTGGGGTTGCCACATACTCAAAGGGGTAATGATTCAATCTTTGTAGTTGTTGATCGTTTTTCTAAGATGGTGCACTTTATTCCTTGTAAAAAGACTACATATGCAGTTAATGTGGCGCAGCTTTTCTTTCGTGATGTCTATCGTTTGCATGGTTTACCATCTTCTATTGTTTCAGATTGAGACACTAGATTTTTGAGTCATTTTTGGCGTTGCTTGTGGAAAATGGTGAACACTCAGCTTATTTTCAGTAGTGCTTATCATCCTCAAACAGATGGGCAGACTGAAGTTTGCTCATAATCACGTTGTCAATCGTAGTACCGGTTTTAGCCCATTTCAAGTGGTGTATTCTGCTCAACCACGGGGACCACTTGATTTAATGTCATCTTCTGTTTCTGGAAATGTTCCAAAGAATGTGCAGGATTTTTTAGAAGGGTTACACGGAATCCATCAAGCTGTTCATAATAACTTGGCCAAAGCTAATGCCAAGTACAACCAGGATGCGGATCAAAAGCGCAGGCAGGTTGAGTTTGAGGAGGGAGACTTTGTATGGGCAGTTTTGACTACAGATCGGATTTCAGTTTGTGATTACAACAAGTTGTCAGCCAAGAAGATTGGACCAGTGGAGATTCTGGAGAAGATCAATTCTAATGCTTATCGTTTGAAGCTGCCAAGTCATATTCGTTGTTCTGATGTTTTCAATGTGAAGCATTTGTTACCTTTTCATGGAGATTCTTCTGAAGATGAACCTGCTGCAGATTCGAGGATGAATTTTGTCTACCCAGGGGGGAATGATGGAGGCCCAAGTATTGAAGATCGGGCCCACATGTTTCTGGATGCCCATGATCGTCAAATAAAAGGGGCTGCGCGGAAAAGGGCCTAACTTGGGCTGCTGGGCTCCGTTTCAGGCCAGTGAGAAAGCGAATCGAAGCTCGGTTAACCCCTATTTTTATACTGTTATGCAGGGTGTTCAATCTGGGCAACTGTCAGATTTTATGGTGCATGATGGTTTTATTTTCAAAGGAAATCAGTTGTGTATTCCTGATTCCAGTATTCGTTAGCAAATTATCAAGGAGTTACATGGTGAAAGGCATGCTGGTCGTGATCGCATTTTATAGTTATTGCAATCGTCTTATTTTTGGCCTACTATGAGAAAAGAGGTGGATCGGTATGTTAAGCGGTGTCGGATCTATCAAGTATCAAAGGGTACAGCTACTAATGCTGGGCTCTATATGCCTTTACCTGTTCCCTTGCAACCATGGGTGGATCTTAGCATGGATTTTGTGTTGGGGTTGCCACATACTCAAAGGGGTAATGATTCAATCTTTGTAGTTATTGATCGTTTTTCTAAGATGGTGCACTTTATTCCTTGTAAAAAGACTACATATGCAGTTAATGTGGCGCAGCTTTTCTTTCGTGATGTCTATCGTTTGCATGGTTTACCATCTTCTATTGTTTCAGATTGAGACACTAGATTTTTGAGTCATTTTTGGCGTTGCTTGTGGAAAATGGTGAACACTCAGCTTATTTTCAGTAGTGCTTATCATCCTCAAACAGATGGGCAGACTGAAGTTTGCTCATAATCACGTTGTCAATCGTAGTACCGGTTTTAGCCCATTTCAAGTGGTGTATTCTGCTCAACCACGGGGACCACTTGATTTAATGTCATCTTCTGTTTCTGGAAATGTTCCAAAGATTGTGCAGGATTTTTTAGAAGGGTTACACGGAATCCATCAAGCTGTTCATAATAACTTGGCCAAAGCTAATGCCAAGTATAACCAGGATGCGGATCAAAAGCGCAGGCAGGTTGAGTTTGAGGAGGGAGACTTTGTATGGGCAGTTTTGACTACAGATCGGATTTCAGTTTGTGATTACAACAAGTTTTAATGCTTATCGTTTTTTCAGTTTTAATGCCAAGAAGATTGGACCAGTGGAGATTCTGGAGAAGATCAATTCTAATGCTTATCGTTTGAAGCTGCCAAGTCATATTCGTTGTTCTGATGTTTTCAATGTGAAGCATTTGTTACCTTTTCATGGAGATTCTTCTGAAGATGAACCTGCTGCAGATTCGAGGATGAATTTTGTCTACCCAGGGGGGAATGATGGAGGCCCAAGTATTGAAGATCGGGCCCACATGTTTCTGGAGGCCCATGATCGTCAAATAAAAGGGGCTGCACGGAAAAGGGCCTAACTTGGGCTGCTGGGCTCCGTTTCAGGCCAGTGAGAAAGCGAATCGAAGCACGGTTAACCCCTATTTTTATACTGTTATGCAGGGTGTTCAATCTGGGCAACTGTCAGATTTTCTGGTGCATGATGGTTTTATTTTCAAAGGAAATCAGTTGTGTATTCCTGATTCCAGTATTCGTTAGCAAATTATCAAGGAGTTACATGGTGAAGGGCATGCTGGTCGTGATCGCATTTTATAGTTATTGCAATCGTCTTATTTTTGGCCTACTATGAGAAAAGAGGTGGATCGGTATGTTAAGCGGTGTCGGATCTATCAAGTATCAAAGGGTACAGCTACTAATGCTGGGTTCTATATGCCTTTACCTGTTCCCTTGCAACCATGGGTGGATCTTAGCATGGATTTTGTGTTGGGGTTGCCACATACTCAAAGGGGTAATGATTCAATCTTTGTAGTTATTGATCATTTTTCTAAGATGGTGCACTTTATTCCTTGTAAAAAGACTACATATGCAGTTAATGTGGCGCAGCTTTTCTTTCGTGATGTCTATCGTTTGCATGGTTTACCATCTTCTATTATTTCAGATTGAGACACTAGATTTTTGAGTCATTTTTGGCGTTGCTTGTGGAAAATGGTGAACACTCAGCTTATTTTCAGTAGTGCTTATCATCCTCAAACAGATGGGCAGACTGAAGTTTGCTCATAATCACGTTGTCAATCGTAGTACCGGTTTTAGCCCAATTCAAGTGGTGTATTCTGCTCAACCACGGGGACCACTTGATTTAATGTCATCTTCTGTTTCTGGAAATGTTCCAAAGAATGTGCAGGATTTTTTAGAAGGGTTACACGGAATCCATCAAGCTGTTCATAATAACTTGGCCAAAGCTAATGCCAAGTATAACCAGGATGCGGATCAAAAGCGCAGGCAGGTTGAGTTTGAGGAGGGAGACTTTGTATGGGCTGTTTTGACTACAGATCGGATTTCAGTTTGTGATTACAACAAGTTATCAGCCAAGAAGATTGGACCAGTGGAGATTCTGGAGAAGATCAATTCTAATGCTTATCGTTTGAAGCTGCCAAGTCATATTCGTTGTTCTGATGTTTTCAATGTGAAGCATTTGTTACCTTTTCATGGAGATTCTTCTGAAGATGAACCTGCTGTAGATTCGAGGATGAATTTTGTCTACCCAGGGGGGAATGATGGAGGCCCAAGTATTGAAGATCGGGCCCACATGTTTCTGGAGGCCCATGATCGTCAAATAAAAGGGGCTGCACGGAAAAGGGCCTAACTTGGGCTGCTGGGCTCCGTTTCAGGCTAGTGAGAAAGCGAATCGAAGCTCGGTTAACCCCTATTTTTATACTGTTATGCAGGGTGTTCAATCTGGGCAACTGTCAGATTTTCTGGTGCATGATGGTTTTATTTTCAAAGGAAATCAGTTGTGTATTCCTGATTCCAGTCTTCGTTAGCAAATTATCAAGGAGTTACATGGTGAAGGGCATGCTGGTCGTGATCGCATTTTATAGTTATTGCAATCGTCTTATTTTTGGCCTACTATGAGAAAAGAGGTGGATCGGTATGTTAAGCGGTGTCGGATCTATCAAGTATCAAAGGGTACAGCTACTAATGCTGGGCTCTATATGCCTTTACCTGTTCCCTTGCAACCATGGGTGGATCTTAGCATGGATTTTGTGTTGGGGTTGCCACATACTCAAAGGGGTAATGATTCAATCTTTGTAGTTATTGATCGTTTTTCTAAGATGGTGCACTTTATTCCTTGTAAAAAGACTACATATGCAGTTAATGTGGCGCAGCTTTTCTTTCGTGATGTCTATCGTTTGCATGGTTTACCATCTTCTATTGTTTCAGATTGAGACACTAGATTTTTGAGTCATTTTTGGCGTTGCTTGTGGAAAATGGTGAACACTCAGCTTATTTTCAGTAGTGCTTATCATCCTCAAACAGATGGGCAGACTGAAGTTTGCTCATAATCACGTTGTCAATCGTAGTACCGGTTTTAGCCCATTTCAAGTGGTGTATTCTGCTCAACCACGGGGACCACTTGATTTAATGTCATCTTCTGTTTCTGGAAATGTTCCAAAGAATGTGCAGGATTTTTTAGAAGGGTTACACGGAATCCATCAAGCTGTTCATAATAACTTGGCCAAAGCTAATGCCAAGTATAACCAGGATGCGGATCAAAAGCGCAGGCAGGTTGAGTTTGAGGAGGGAGACTTTGTATGGGCAGTTTTGACTACAGATCGGATTTCAGTTTGTGATTACAACAAGTTGTCAGCCAAGAAGATTGGACCAGTGGAGATTCTGGAGAAGATCAATTCTAATGCTTATCGTTTGAAGCTGCCAAGTCATATTCGTTGTTCTGATGTTTTCAATGTGAAGCATTTGTTACCTTTTCATGGAGATTCTTCTGAAGATGAACCTGCTGTAGATTCGAGGATGAATTTTGTCTACCCAGGGGGGAATGATGGAGGCCCAAGTATTGAAGATCGGGCCCACATGTTTCTGGAGGCCCATGATCGTCAAATAAAAGGGGCTGCACGGAAAAGGGCCTAACTTGGGCTGCTGGGCTCCG
Source organism: Pseudognaphalium luteoalbum (assembly GCA_963422505.1). Classification (NCBI taxonomy): domain Eukaryota; kingdom Viridiplantae; phylum Streptophyta; class Magnoliopsida; order Asterales; family Asteraceae; genus Pseudognaphalium; species Pseudognaphalium luteoalbum. The sequence goes on from OY730194.1 coordinate 46,358,903, forward strand.
TTTCAGGCCAGTGAGAAAGCGAATCGAAGCTCGGTTAACCCCTATTTTTATACTGTTATGCAGGGTGTTCAATCTGGGCAACTGTCAGATTTTCTGGTGCATGATGGTTTTATTTTCAAAGGAAATCAGTTGTGTATTCCTGATTCCAGTCTTCGTTAGCAAATTATCAAGGAGTTACATGGTGAAGGGCATGCTGGTCGTGATCGCATTTTATAGTTATTGCAATCGTCTTATTTTTGGCCTACTATGAGAAAAGAGGTGGATCGGTATGTTAAGCGGTGTCGGATCTATCAAGTATCAAAGGGTACAGCTACTAATGCTGGGCTCTATATGCCTTTACCTGTTCCCTTGCAACCATGGGTGGATCTTAGCATGGATTTTGTGTTGGGGTTGCCACATACTCAAAGGGGTAATGATTCAATCTTTGTAGTTATTGATCGTTTTTCTAAGATGGTGCACTTTATTCCTTGTAAAAAGACTACATATGCAGTTAATGTGGCGCAGCTTTTCTTTCGTGATGTCTATCGTTTGCATGGTTTACCATCTTCTATTGTTTCAGATTGAGACACTAGATTTTTGAGTCATTTTTGGCGTTGCTTGTGGAAAATGGTGAACACTCAGCTTATTTTCAGTAGTGCTTATCATCCTCAAACAGATGGGCAGACTGAAGTTTGCTCATAATCACGTTGTCAATCGTAGTACCGGTTTTAGCCCATTTCAAGTGGTGTATTCTGCTCAACCACGGGGACCACTTGATTTAATGTCATCTTCTGTTTCTGGAAATGTTCCAAAGAATGTGCAGGATTTTTTAGAAGGGTTACACGGAATCCATCAAGCTGTTCATAATAACTTGGCCAAAGCTAATGCCAAGTATAACCAGGATGCGGATCAAAAGCGCAGGCAGGTTGAGTTTGAGGAGGGAGACTTTGTATGGGCAGTTTTGACTACAGATCGGATTTCAGTTTGTGATTACAACAAGTTGTCAGCCAAGAAGATTGGACCAGTGGAGATTCTGGAGAAGATCAATTCTAATGCTTATCGTTTGAAGCTGCCAAGTCATATTCGTTGTTCTGATGTTTTCAATGTGAAGCATTTGTTACCTTTTCATGGAGATTCTTCTGAAGATGAACCTGCTGCAGATTCGAGGATGAATTTTGTCTACCCAGGGGGGAATGATGGAGGCCCAAGTATTGAAGATCGGGCCCACATGTTTCTGGAGGCCCATGATCGTCAAATAAAAGGGGCTGCACGGAAAAGGGCCTAACTTGGGCTGCTGGGCTCCGTTTCAGGCCAGTGAGAAAGCGAATCGAAGCTCGGTTAACCCCTATTTTTATACTGTTATGCAGGGTGTTCAATCTGGGCAACTGTCAGATTTTCTGGTGCATGATGGTTTTATTTTCATAGGAAATCAGTTGTGTATTCCTGATTCCAGTATTCGTTAGCAAATTATCAAGGAGTTACATGGTGAAGGGCATGCTGGTGGTGATCGCATTTTATAGTTATTGCAATCGTCTTATTTTTGGCTTACTATGAGAAAAGAGGTGGATCGGTATGTTAAGCGGTGTCGGATCTATCAAGTATCAAAGGGTACAGCTACTAATGGTGGGCTCTATATGCCTTTACCTATTCCCTTGCAACCATGGGTGGATCTTAGCATGGATTTTGTGTTGGGGTTGCCACATACTCAAAGGGGTAATGATTCAATCTTTGTAGTTATTGATCGTTTTTCTAAGATGGTGCACTTTATTCCTTGTAAAAAGACTACATATGCAGTTAATGTGGCGCAGCTTTTCTTTCTTGATTTCTATCGTTTGCATGGTTTACCATCTTCTATTGTTTCAGATTGAGACACTAGATTTTTGAGTCATTTTTGGCGTTGCTTGTGGAAAATGGTGAACACTCAGCTTAATTTCAGTAGTGCTTATCATCCTCAAACAGATGGGCAGACTGAAGTTTGCTCATAATCACGTTGTCAATCGTAGTACCGGTTTTAGCCCATTTCAAGTGGTGTATTCTGCTAAACCACGGGGACCACTTGATTTAATTTCATCTTCTGTTTCTGGAAATGTTCAAAAGAATGTGCAGGATTTTTTAGAAGGGTTGCACGGAATCCATCAAGCTGTTCATAATAACTTGGCCAAAGCTAATGCCAAGTACAACCAGGATGCGGATCAAAAGCGCAGGCAGGTTGAGTTTGAGGAGGGAGACTTTGTATGGGGAGTTTTGACTACTGATCGGATTTCAGTTTGTGATTACAACAAGTTGTCAGCCAAGAAGATTGGACCAGTGGAGATTCTGGAGAAGATCAATTCTAATGCTTGTCGTTTGAAGCTGCCAAGTCATATTCGTTGTTCTAATGTTTTCAATGTGAAGCATTTGTTACCTTTTCATGGAGATTCTTCTGAAGATGAACCTGCTGCAGATTCGAGGATGAATTTTGTCTACCCAGGGGGGAATGATGGAGGCCCAAGTATTGAAGATCGGGCCCACATGTTTCTGGAGGCCCATGATCGTCAAATAAAAGGGGCTGCACGGAAAAGGGCCTAACTTGGGCTGCTGGGCTCCGTTTCAGGCCAGTGAGAAAGCGAATCGAAGCTCGGTTAACCCCTATTTTTATACTGTTATGCAGGGTGTTCAATCTGGGCAACTGTCAGATTTTCTGGTGCATGATGGTTTTATTTTCATAGAAAATCAGTTGTGTATTCCTGATTCCAGTATTCGTTAGCAAATTATCAAGGAGTTACATGGTGAAGGGCATGCTGGTCGTGATCGCATTTTATAGTTATTGCAATCGTCTTACTTTTGGCCTACTATGAGAAAAGAGGTGGATCGGTATGTTAAGCGGTGTCGGATCTATCAAGTATCAAAGGGTACAGCTACTAATGGTGGGCTCTATATGCCTTTACCTGTTCCCTTGCAACCATGGGTGGATCTTAGCATGGATTTTGTGTTGGGGTTGCCACATACTCAAAGGGGTAATGATTCAATCTTTGTAGTTATTGATCGTTTTTCTAAGATGGTGCACTTTATTCCTTGTAAAAAGACTACATATGCAGTTAATGTGGCGCAGCTTTTCTTTCGTGATTTCTATCGTTTGCATGGTTTACCATCTTCTATTGTTTCAGATTGAGACACTAGATTTTTGAGTCATTTTTGGCGTTGCTTGTGGAAAATGGTGAACACTCAGCTTAATTTCAGTAGTGCTTATCATCCTCAAACAGATGGGCAGACTGAAGTTTGCTCATAATCACGTTGTCAATCGTAGTACCGGTTTTAGCCCATTTCAAGTGGTGTATTCTGCTAAACCACGGGGACCACTTGATTTAATTTCATCTTCTGTTTCTGGAAATGTTCCAAAGAATGTGCAGGATTTTTTAGAAGGGTTACACGGAATCCATCAAGCTGTTCATAATAACTTGGCCAAAGCTAATGCCAAGTACAACCAGGATGCGGATCAAAAGCGCAGGCAGGTTGAGTTTGAGGAGGGAGACTTTGTATGGGGAGTTTTGACTACAGATCGGATTTCAGTTTGTGATTACAACAAGTTGTCAGCCAAGAAGATTGGACCAGTGGAGATTCTGGAGAAGATCAATTCTAATGCTTATCGTTTGAAGCTGCCAAGTCATATTCGTTGTTCTGATGTTTTCAATGTGAAGCATTTGTTACCTTTTCATGGAGATTCTTCTGAAGATGAACCTGCTGCAGATTCGAGGATGAATTTTGTCTACCCAGGGGGGAATGATGGAGGCCCAAGTATTGAAGATCGGGCCCACATGTTTCTGGAGGCCCATGATCGTCAAATAAAAGGGGCTGCACGGAAAAGGGCCTAACTTGGGCTGCTGGGCTCCATTTCAGGCCAGTTAGAAAGCGAATCGAAGCTCGGTTAACCCCTATTTTTATACTGTTATGCAGGGTGTTCAATCTGGGCAACTGTCAGATTTTATGGTGCATGATGGTTTTATTTTCAAAGGAAATCAGTTGTGTATTCCCGATTCCAGTCTTCGTTAGCAAATTATCAAGGAGTTACATAGTGAAGGGCATGCTGGTCGTGATCGCATTTTATAGTTATTGCAATCGTCTTATTTTTGGCCTACTATGAGAAAAGAGGTGGATCGGTATGTTAAGCGGTGTCGGATCTATCAAGTATCAAAGGGTACAGCTACTAATGCTGGGCTCTATATGCCTTTACCTGTTCCCTTGCAACCATGGGTGGATCTTAGCATGGATTTTGTGTTGGGGTTGCCACATACTCAAAGGGGTAATGATTCAATCTTTGTAGTTATTGATCGTTTTTCTAAGATGGTGCACTTTATTCCTTGTAAAAAGACTACATATGCAGTTAATGTGGCGCAACTTTTCTTTCGTGATGTCTATCGTTTGCATGGTTTACCATCTTCTATTGTTTCAGATTGAGACACTAGATTTTTGAGTCATTTTTGGCGTTGCTTGTGGAAAATGGTGAACACTCAGCTTAATTTCAGTAGTGCTTATCATCCTCAAACAGATGGGCAGACTGAAGTTTGCTCATAATCACGTTGTCAATCGTAGTACTGGTTTTAGCCCATTTCAAGTGGTGTATTCTGCTCAACCACGGGGACCACTTGATTTAATGTCATCTTCTGTTTCTGGAAATGTTCCAAAGAATGTGCAGGATTTTTTAGAAGGGTTACACGGAATCCATCAAGCTGTTCATAATAACTTTGCCAAAGCTAATGCCAAGTACAACCAGGATGCGGACCAAAAGCGCAGGCAGGTTGAGTTTGAGGAGGGAGACTTTGTATGGGCAGTTTTGACTACAGATCGGATTTCAGTTTGTGATTACAACAAGTTGTCAGCCAAGAAGATTGGACCAGTGGAGATTCTGGAGAAGATCAATTCTAATGCTTATCGTTTGAAGCTGCCAAGTCATATTCGTTGTTCTGATGTTTTCAATGTGAAGCATTTGTTACCTTTTCATGGAGATTCTTCTGAAGATGAACCTGCTGCAGATTCGAGGATGAATTTTGTCTACCCAGGGGGGAATGATGGAGGCCCAAGTATTGAAGATCGGGCCCACATGTTTCTGGAGGCCCATGATCGTCAAATAAAAGGGGCTGCACGGAAAAGGGCCTAACTTGGGCTGCTGGGCTCCGTTTCAGGCCAGTGAGAAAGCGAATCGAAGCTCGGTTAACCCCTATTTTTGTACTGTTATGCAGGGTGTTCAATCTGGGCAACTGTCAGATTTTATGGTGCATGATGGTTTTATTTTCAAAGGAAATCAGTTGTGTATTCCCGATTCCAGTCTTCGTTAGCAAATTATCAAGGAGTTACATGGTGAAGGGCATGCTGGTCGTGATCGCATTTTATAGTTATTGCAATCGTCTTATTTTTGGCCTACTATGAGAAAAGAGGTGGATCGGTATGTTAAGCGGTGTCGGATCTATCAAGTATCAAAGGGTACAGCTACTAATGCTGGGCTCTATATGCCTTTACCTGTTCCCTTGCAACCATGGGTGGATCTTAGCATGGATTTTGTGTTGGGGTTGCCACATACTCAAAGGGGTAATGATTCAATCTTTGTAGTTATTGATCGTTTTTCTAAGATGGTGCACTTTATTCCTTGTAAAAAGACTACATATGCAGTTAATGTGGCGCAGCTTTTCTTTCGTGATGTCTATCGTTTGCATGGTTTACCATCTTCTATTGTTTCAGATTGAGACACTAGATTTTTGAGTCATTTTTGGCGTTGCTTGTGGAAAATGGTGAACACTCAGCTTAATTTCAGTAGTGCTTATCATCCTCAAACAGATGGGCAGACTGAAGTTTGCTCATAATCACGTTGTCAATCGTAGTACCGGTTTTAGCCCATTTCAAGTGGTGTATTCTGCTCAACCACGGGGACCACTTGATTTAATGTCATCTTCTGTTTCTGGAAATGTTCCAAAGAATGTGCAGGATTTTTTAGAAGGGTTACACGGAATCCATCAAGCTGTTCATAATAACTTTGCCAAAGCTAATGCCAAGTACAACCAGGATGCGGACCAAAAGCGCAGGCAGGTTGAGTTTGAGGAGGGAGACTTTGTATGGGCAGTTTTGACTACAGATCGGATTTCAGTTTGTGATTACAACAAGTTGTCAGCCAAGAAGATTGGACCAGTGGAGATTCTGGAGAAGATCAATTCTAATGCTTATCGTTTGAAGCTGCCAAGTCATATTCGTTGTTCTGATGTTTTCAATGTGAAGCATTTGTTACCTTTTCATGGAGATTCTTCTGAAGATGAACCTGCTGCAGATTCGAGGATGAATTTTGTCTACCCAGGGGGGAATGATGGAGGCCCAAGTATTGAAGATCGGGCCCACATGTTTCTGGAGGCCCATGATCGTCAAATAAAAGGGGCTGCGCGGAAAAGGGCCTAACTTGGGCTGCTGGGCTCCGTTTCAGGCCAGTGAGAAAGCGAATCGAAGCTCGGTTAACCCCTATTTTTATACTGTTATGCAGGGTGTTCAATCTGGGCAACTGTCAGATTTTCTGGTGCATGATGGTTTTATTTTCAAAGGAAATCAGTTGTGTATTCCCGATTCCAGTATTCGTTAGCAAATTATCAAGGAGTTACATGGTGAAGGGCATGCTGGTCGTGATCGCATTTTATAGTTATTGCAATCGTCTTATTTTTGGCCTACTATGAGAAAAGAGGTGGATCGGTATGTTAAGCGGTGTCGGATCTATCAAGTATCAAAGGGTACAGCTACTAATGCTGGGCTCTATATGCCTTTACCTGTTCCCTTGCAACCATGGGTGGATCTTAGCATGGATTTTGTGTTGGGGTTGCCACATACTCAAAGGGGTAATGATTCAATCTTTGTAGTTATTGATCGTTTTTCTAAGATGGTGCACTTTATTCCTTGTAAAAAGACTACATATGCAGTTAATGTGGCGCAGCTTTTCTTTCGTGATGTCTATCGTTTGCATGGTTTACCATCTTCTATTGTTTCAGATTGAGACACTAGATTTTTGAGTCATTTTTGGCGTTGCTTGTGGAAAATGGTGAACACTCAGCTTAATTTCAGTAGTGCTTATCATCCTCAAACAGATGGGCAGACTGAAGTTTGCTCATAATCACGTTGTCAATCGTAGTACCGGTTTTAGCCCATTTCAAGTGGTGTATTCTGCTCAACCACGGGGACCACTTGATTTAATGTCATCTTCTGTTTCTGGAAATGTTCCAAAGAATGTGCAGGATTTTTTAGAAGGGTTACACGGAATCCATCAAGCTGTTCATAATAACTTTGCCAAAGCTAATGCCAAGTACAACCAGGATGCGGACCAAAAGGGCAGGCAGGTTGAGTTTGAGGAGGGAGACTTTGTATGGGCAGTTTTGACTACAGATCGGATTTCAGTTTGTGATTACAACAAGTTGTCAGCCAAGAAGATTGGACCAGTGGAGATTCTGGAGAAGATCAATTCTAATGCTTATCGTTTGAAGCTGCCAAGTCATATTCGTTGTTCTGATGTTTTCAATGTGAAGCATTTGTTACCTTTTCATGGAGATTCTTCTGAAGATGAACCTGCTGCAGATTCGAGGATGAATTTTGTCTACCCAGGGGGGAATGATGGAGGCCCAAGTATTGAAGATCGGGCCCACATGTTTCTGGAGGCCCATGATCGTCAAATAAAAGGGGCTGCGCGGAAAAGGGCCTAACTTGGGCTGCTGGGCTCCGTTTCAGGCCAGTGAGAAAGCGAATCGAAGCTCGGTTAACCCCTATTTTTATACTGTTATGCAGGGTGTTCAATCTGGGCAACTGTCAGATTTTCTGGTGCATGATGGTTTTATTTTCAAAGGAAATCAGTTGTGTATTCCTGATTCCAGTATTCGTTAGCAAATTATCAAGGAGTTACATGGTGAAGGGCATGCTGGTCGTGATCGCATTTTATAGTTATTGCAATCGTCTTATTTTTTGCCTACTATGAGAAAAGAGGTGGATCGGTATGTTAAGCGGTGTCGGATCTATCAAGTATCAAAGGGTACAGCTACTAATGGTGGGCTCTATATGCCTTTACCTGTTCCCTTGCAACCATGGCTGGATCTTAGCATGGATTTTGTGTTGGGGTTGCCACATACTCAAAGGGGTAATGATTCAATCTTTGTAGTTATTGATCGTTTTTCTAAGATGGTGCACTTTATTCCTTGTAAAAAGACTACATATGCAGTTAATGTGGCGCAGCTTTTCTTTCGTGATGTCCATCGTTTGCATGGTTTACCATCTTCTATTGTTTCAGATTGAGACAGTAGATTTTTGAGTTATTTTTGGCGTTGCTTGTGGAAAATGGTGAACACTCAGCTTATTTTCAGTAGTGCTTATCATCCTCAAACAGATGGGCAGACTGAAGTTTGCTCATAATCACGTTGTCAATCGTAGTACCGGTTTTAGCCCATTTCAAGTGGTGTATTCTGCTCAACCACGGGGACCACTTGATTTAATGTCATCTTCTGTTTCTGGAAATGTTCCAAAGAATGTGCAGGATTTTTTAGAAGGGTTACACGGAATCCATCAAGCTGTTCATAATAACTTGGCCAAAGCTAATGCCAAGTACAACCAGGATGCGGATCAAAAGCGCAGGCAGGTTGAGTTTGAGGAGGGAGACTTTGTATGGGCAGTTTTGACTACAGATCGGATTTCAGTTTGTGATTACAACAAGTTGTCAGCCAAGAAGATTGGACCAGTGGAGATTCTGGAGAAGATCAATTCTAATGCTTATCGTTTGAAGCTGCCAAGTCATATTCGTTGTTCTGATGTTTTCAATGTGAAGCATTTGTTACCTTTTCATGGAGATTCTTCTGAAGATGAACCTGCTGCAGATTCGAGGATGAATTTTGTCTACCCAGGGGGGAATGATGGAGGCCCAAGTATTGAAGATCGGGCCCACATGTTTCTGGAGGCCCGTGATCGTCAAATAAAAGGGGCTGCGTGGAAAAGGGCCTAACTTGGGCTGCTGGGCTCCGTTTCAGGCCAGTGAGAAAGCGAATCGAAGCTCGGTTAACCCCTATTTTTATACTGTTATGCAGGGTGTTCAATCTGGGCAACTGTCAGATTTTATGGTGCATGATGGTTTTATTTTCAAAGGAAATCAGTTGTGTATTCCTGATTCCAGTCTTCGTTAGAAAATTATCAAGGAGTTACATGGTGAAGGGCATGCTGGTCGTGATCGCATTTTATAGTTATTGCAATCGTCTTATTTTTGGCCTACTATGAGAAAAGAGGTGGATCGGTATGTTAAGCGGTGTCGGATCTATCAAGTATCAAAGGGTACAGCTACTAATGCTGGGCTCTATATGCCTTTACCTGTTCCCTTGCAACCATGGGTGGATCTTAGCATGGATTTTGTGTTGGGGTTGCCACATACTCAAAGGGGTAATGATTCAATCTTTGTAGTTATTGATCGTTTTTCTAAGATGGTGCACTTTATTCCTTGTAAAAAGACTACATATGCAGTTAATGTGGCGCAGCTTTTCTTTCGTGATGTCTATCGTTTGCATGGTTTACCATCTTCTATTGTTTCAGATTGAGACACTAGATTTTTGAGTCATTTTTGGCGTTGCTTGTGGAAAATGGTGAACACTCAGCTTATTTTCAGTAGTGCTTATCATCCTCAAACAGATGGGCAGACTGAAGTTTGCTCATAATCACGTTGTCAATCGTAGTACCGGTTTTCGCCCATTTCAAGTGGTGTATTCTGCTCAACCACGGGGACCACTTGATTTAATGTCATCTTCTGTTTCTGGAAATGTTCCAAAGAATGTGCAGGATTTTTTAGAAGGGTTACACGGAATCCATCAAGCTGTTCATAATAACTTGGCCAAAGCTAATGCCAAGTACAACCAGGATGCGGATCAAAAGCGCAGGCAGGTTGAGTTTGAGGAGGGAGACTTTGTATGGGGAGTTTTGACTACAGATCGGATTTCAGTTTGTGATTACAACAAGTTGTCAGCCAAGAAGATTGGACCAGTGGAGATTCTGGAGAAGATCAATTCTAATGCTTATCGTTTGAAGCTGCCAAGTCATATTCGTTGTTCTGATGTTTTCAATGTGAAGCATTTGTTACCTTTTCATGGAGATTCTTCTGAAGATGAACCTTCTGCAGATTCGAGGATGAATTTTGTCTACCCAGGGGGGAATGATGGAGGCCCAAGTATTGAAGATCGGGCCCACATGTTTCTGGAGGCCCATGATCGTCAAATAAAAGGGGCTGCACGGAAAAGGGCCTAACTTGGGCTGCTGGGCTCCGTTTCAGGCCAGTGAGAAAGCGAATCGAAGATCGGTTAACCCCTATTTTTATACTGTTATGCAGGGTGTTCAATCTGGGCAACTGTCAGATTTTCTGGTGCATGATGGTTTTATTTTCAAAGGAAATCAGTTGTGTATTCCAGATTCCAGTCTTCGTTAGCAAATTATCAAGGAGTTACATGGTGAAGGGCATGCTGGTCGTGATCGCATTTTATAGTTATTGCAATCGTCTTATTTTTGGCCTACTATGAGAAAAGAGGTGGATCGGTATGTTAAGCGGTGTCGGATCTATCAAGTATCAAAGGGTACAGCTACTAATGTTGGGCTCTATATGCCTTTACCTGTTCCCTTGCAACCATGGGTGAATCTTAGCATGGATTTTGTGTTGGGGTTGCCACATACTCAAAGGGGTAATGATTCAATCTTTGTAGTTATTGATCGTTTTTCTAAGATGGTGCACTTTATTCCTTGTAAAAAGACTACGTATGCAGTTAATGTGGCGCAGCTTTTCTTTCGTGATGTCTATCGTTTGCATGGTTTACCATCTTCTATTGTTTCAGATTGAGACACTAGATTTTTGAGTCATTTTTGGCGTTGCTTGTGGAAAATGGTGAACACTCAGCTTAATTTCAGTAGTGCTTATCATCCTCAAACAGATGGGCAGACTGAAGTTTGCTCATAATCACGTTGTCAATCGTAGTACCGGTTTTAGCCCATTTCAAGTGGTGTATTCTGCTCAACCATGGGGACCACTTGATTTAATGTCATCTTCTGTTTCTGGAAATGTTCCAAAGAATGTGCAGGATTTTTTAGAAGGGTTACACGGAATCCATCAAGCTGTTCATAATAACTTGGCCAAAGCTAATGCCAAGTACAACCAGGATGCGGATCAAAAGCGCAGGCAGGTTGAGTTTGAGGAGGGAGACTTTGTATGGGGAGTTTTGACTACAGATCGGATTTCAGTTTGTGATTACAACAAGTTGTCAGCCAAGAAGATTGGACCAGTGGAGATTCTGGAGAAGATCAATTCTAATGCTTATCGTTTGAAGCTGCCAAGTCATATTCGTTGTTCTGATGTTTTCAATGTGAAGCATTTGTTACCTTTTCATGGAGATTCTTCTGAAGATGAACCTGCTGCAGATTCGAGGATGAATTTTGTCTACCCAGGGGGGAATGATGGAGGCCCAAGTATTGAAGATCGGGCCCACATGTTTCTGGAGGCCCATGATCGTCAAATAAAAGGGGCTGCACGGAAAAGGGCCTAACTTGGGCTGCTGGGCTCCGTTTCAGGCCAGTGAGAAAGCGAATCGAAGCTCGGTTAACCCCTATTTTTATACTGTTATGCAGGGTGTTCAATCTGGGCAACTGTCAGATTTTCTGGTGCATGATGGTTTTATTTTCAAAGGAAATCAGTTGTGTATTCCTGATTCCAGTCTTCGTTAGCAAATTATCAAGGAGTTACATGGTGAAGGGCATGCTGGTCGTGATCGCATTTTATAGTTATTGCAATCGTCTTATTTTTGGCCTACTATGAGAAAAGAGGTGGATCGGTATGTTAAGCGGTGTCGGATCTATCAAGTATCAAAGGGTACAGCTACTAATGCTGGGCTCTATATGCCTTTACCTGTTCCCTTGCAACCATGGGTGGATCTTAGCATGGATTTTGTGTTGGGGTTGCCACATACTCAAAGGGGTAATGATTCAATCTTTGTAGTTATTGATCGTTTTTCTAAGATGGTGCACTTTATTCATTGTAAAAAGACTACATATGCAGTTAATGTGGCGCAGCTTTTCTTTCGTGATGTCTATCGTTTGCATGGTTTACCATCTTCTATTGTTTCAGATTGAGACACTAGATTTTTGAGTTATTTTTGGCGTTGCTTGTGGAAAATGGTGAACACTCAGCTTAATTTCAGTAGTGCTTATCATCCTCAAACAGATGGGCAGACTGAAGTTTGCTCATAATCACGTTGTCAATCGTAGTACCGGTTTTAGCCCATTTCAAGTGGTGTATTCTGCTCAACCACGGGGACCACTTGATTTAATGTCATCTTCTGTTTCTGGAAATGTTCCAAAGAATGTGCAGGATTTTTTAGAAGGGTTACACGGAATCCATCAAGCTGTTCATAATAACTTGGCCAAAGCTAATGCCAAGTACAACCAGGATGCGGATCAAAAGCGCAGGCAGGTTGAGTTTGAGGAGGGAGACTTTGTTTGATCAGTTTTGACTACAGATCGGATTTCAGTTTGTGATTACAACAAGTTGTCAGCCAAGAAGATTGGACCAGTGGAGATTCTGGAGAAGATCAATTCTAATGCTTATCGTTTGAAGCTGCCAAGTCATATTCGTTGTTCTGATGTTTTCAATGTGAAGCATTTGTTACCTTTTCATGGAGATTCTTCTGAAGATGAACCTGCTACAGATTCGAGGATGAATTTTGTCTACCCAGGGGGGAATGATGGAGGCCCAAGTATTGAAGATCGGGCCCACGTGTTTCTGGAGGCCCATGATCGTGAAATAAAAGGGGCTGCACGGAAAAGGGCCTAACTTGGGCTGCTGGGCTCCGTTTCAGGCCAGTTAGAAAGCGAATCGAAGCTCGGTTAACCCCTATTTTTATACTGTTATGCAGGGTGTTCAATCTGGGCAACTGTCAGATTTTCTGCTGCATGATGGTTTTATTTTCAAAGGAAATCAGTTGTGTATTCCTGATTCCAGTCTTCGTTAGCAAATTATCAAGGAGTTACATGGTGAAAGGCATGCTGGTCGTGATCGCATTTTATAGTTATTGCAATCGTCTTATTTTTGGCCTACTATGAGAAAAGAGGTGGATCGGTATGTTAAGCGGTGTCGGATCTATCAAGTATCAAAGGGTACAGCTACTAATGCTGGGCTCTATATGCCTTTACCTGTTCCCTTGCAACCATGGGTGGATCTTAGCATGGATTTTGTGTTGGGGTTGCCACATACTCAAAGGGGTAATGATTCAATCTTTGTAGTTATTGATCGTTTTTCTAAGATGGTGCAGTTTATTCCTTGTAAAAAGACTACATATGCAGTTAATGTGGCGCAGCTTTTCTTTCGTGATGTCTATCGTTTGCATGGTTACCATCTTCTATTGTTTCAGATTGAGACACTAGATTTTTGAGTCATTTTTGGCGTTGCTTGTGGAAAATGGTGAACACTCAGCTTAATTTCAGTAGTGCTTATCATCCTCAAACAGATGGGCAGACTGAAGTTTGCTCATAATCACGTTGTCAATCGTAGTACCGGTTTTAGCCCATTTCAAGTGGTGTATTCTGCTCAACCACGGGGACCACTTGATTTAATTTCATCTTCTGTTTCTGGAAATGTTCCAAAGAATGTGCAGGATTTTTTAGAAGGGTTACACGGAATCCATCAAGCTGTTCATAATAACTTGGCCAAAGCTAATGCCAAGTACAACCAGGATGCGGATCAAAAGCGCAGGCAGGTTGAGTTTGAGGAGGGATACTTTGTATGGGGAGTTTTGACTACATATCGGATTTCAATTTGTGATTACAACAAGTTGTCAGCCAAGAAGATTGGACCAGTGGAGATTCTGGAGAAGATCAATTCTAATGCTTATCGTTTGAAGCTTCCAAGTCATATTCGTTGTTCTGATGTTTTCAATATGAAGCATTTGTTACCTTTTCATGGAGATTCTTCTAAAGATGAACCTGCTGCAGATTCGAGGATGAATTTTGTCTACCCAAGGGGGAATGATGGAGACCCAAGTATTGAAGATCGGGCCCACATGTTTCTGGAGGCCCATGATCGTCAAATAAAAGGGGCTGCACGGAAAAGGGCCTAACTTGGGCTGCTGGGCTCCGTTTCAGGCCAGTGAGAAAGCAAATCGAAGCTCGGTTAACCCCTATTTTTATACTGTTATGCAGGGTGTTCAATCTGGGCAACTGTCAGATTTTATGGTGCATGATGGTTTTATTTTCAAAGGAAATCAGTTGTGTATTCCCGATTCCAGTCTTCGTTAGCAAATTATCAAGGAGTTACATGGTGAAGGGCATGCTGGTCGTGATCGCATTTTATAGTTATTGCAGTCGTCTTATTTTTGGCCTACTATGAGAAAAGAGGTGGATCGGTATGTTAAGCGGTGTCGGATCTATCAAGTATAAAAGGGTACAGCTACTAATGCTGGGCTCTATATGCCTTTACCTATTCCCTTGCAAATATGGGTAGATCTTAGCATGGATTTTGTGTTGGGGTTGCCACATACTCAAAGGGGTAATGATTCAATCTTTGTAGTTATTGATCGTTTTTCTAAGATGGTGCAGTTTATTCCTTGTAAAAAGACTACATATGTAGTTAATGTGGCGCAGCTTTTCTTTCGTGATGTCTATCGTTTGCATGGTTTACCATCTTCTATTGTTTCAGATTGAGACACTAGATTTTTGAGTCATTTTTGGCGTTGCTTGTGGAAAATGATGAACACTCAGCTTAATTTCAGTAGTGCTTATCATCCTCAAACAGATGGGCAGACTGAAGTTTGCTCATAATAACGTTGTCAATCGTAGTACCGGTTTTAGCCCATTTCAAGTGGTGTATTCTGCTCAACCACGGGGACCACTTGATTTAATGTCATCTTCTGTTTCTGGAAATGTTCCAAAGAATGTGCAGGATTTTTTAGAAGGGTTACACGGAATCCATCAAGCTGTTCATAATAACTTGGCCAAAGCTAATGCCAAGTACAACCAGGATGCGGATCAAAAGCGCAGGCAGGTTGAGTTTGAGGAGGGAGACTTTGTATGGGGAGTTTTGACTACAGATCGGATTTCAGTTTGTGATTACAACAAGTTGTCAGCCAAGAAGATTGGACCAGTGGAGATTCTGGAGAAGATCAATTCTAATGCTTATCGTTTGAAGCTGCCAAGTCATATTCGTTGTTCTGATGTTTTCAATGTGAAGCATTTGTTACCTTTTCATGGAGATTCTTCTGAAGATGAACCTTCTGCAGATTCGAGGATGAATTTTGTCTACCCAGGGGGGAATGATGGAGGCCCAAGTATTGAAGATCGGGCCCACATGTTTCTGGAGGCCCATGATCGTCAAATAAAAGGGGCTGCACGGAAAAGGGCCTAACTTGGGCTGCTGGGCTCCGTTTCAGGCCAGTGAGAAAGCGAATCGAAGATCGGTTAACCCCTATTTTTATACTGTTATGCAGGGTGTTCAATCTGGGCAACTGTCAGATTTTCTGGTGCATGATGGTTTTATTTTCAAAGGAAATCAGTTGTGTATTCCAGATTCCAGTCTTCGTTAGCAAATTATCAAGGAGTTACATGGTGAAGGGCATGCTGGTCGTGATCGCATTTTATAGTTATTGCAATCGTCTTATTTTTGGCCTACTATGAGAAAAGAGGTGGATCGGTATGTTAAGCGGTGTCGGATCTATCAAGTATCAAAGGGTACAGCTACTAATGTTGGGCTCTATATGCCTTTACCTGTTCCCTTGCAACCATGGGTGAATCTTAGCATGGATTTTGTGTTGGGGTTGCCACATACTCAAAGGGGTAATGATTCAATCTTTGTAGTTATTGATCGTTTTTCTAAGATGGTGCACTTTATTCCTTGTAAAAAGACTACGTATGCAGTTAATGTGGCGCAGCTTTTCTTTCGTGATGTCTATCGTTCGCATGGTTTACCATCTTCTATTGTTTCAGATTGAGACACTAGATTTTTGAGTCATTTTTGGCGTTGCTTGTGGAAAATGGTGAACACTCAGCTTAATTTCAGTAGTGCTTATCATCCTCAAACAGATGGGCAGACTGAAGTTTGCTCATAATCACGTTGTCAATCGTAGTACCGGTTTTAGCCCATTTCAAGTGGTGTATTCTGCTCAACCATGGGGACCACTTGATTTAATGTCATCTTCTGTTTCTGGAAATGTTCCAAAGAATGTGCAGGATTTTTTAGAAGGGTTACACGGAATCCATCAAGCTGTTCATAATAACTTGGCCAAAGCTAATGCCAAGTACAACCAGGATGCGGATCAAAAGCGCAGGCAGGTTGAGTTTGAGGAGGGAGACTTTGTATGGGGAGTTTTGACTACAGATCGGATTTCAGTTTGTGATTACAACAAGTTGTCAGCCAAGAAGATTGGACCAGTGGAGATTCTGGAGAAGATCAATTCTAATGCTTATCGTTTGAAGCTGCCAAGTCATATTCGTTGTTCTGATGTTTTCAATGTGAAGCATTTGTTACCTTTTCATGGAGATTCTTCTGAAGATGAACCTTCTGCAGATTCGAGGATGAATTTTGTCTACCCAGGGGGGAATGATGGAGGCCCAAGTATTGAAGATCGGGCCCACATGTTTCTGGAGGCCCATGATCGTCAAATAAAAGGGGCTGCATGGAAAAGGGCCTAACTTGGGCTGCTGGGCTCCGTTTCAGGCCAGTGAGAAAGCGAATCGAAGATCGGTTAACCCCTATTTTTATACTGTTATGCAGGGTGTTCAATCTGGGCAACTGTCAGATTTTCTGGTGCATGATGGTTTTATTTTCAAAGGAAATCAGTTGTGTATTCCAGATTCCAGTCTTCGTTAGCAAATTATCAAGGAGTTACATGGTGAAGGGCATGCTGGTCGTGATCGCATTTTATAGTTATTGCAATCGTCTTATTTTTGGCCTACTATGAGAAAAGAGGTGGATCGGTATGTTAAGCGGTGTCGGATCTATCAAGTATCAAAGGGTACAGCTACTAATGTTGGGCTCTATATGCCTTTACCTGTTCCCTTGCAACCATGGGTGAATCTTAGCATGGATTTTGTGTTGGGGTTGCCACATACTCAAAGGGGTAATGATTCAATCTTTGTAGTTATTGATCGTTTTTCTAAGATGGTGCACTTTATTCCTTGTAAAAAGACTACATATGCAGTTAATGTGGCGCAGCTTTTCTTTCGTGATGTCTATCGTTTGCATGGTTTACCATCTTCTATTGTTTCAGATTGAGACACTAGATTTTTGAGTCATTTTTGGCGTTGCTTGTGGAAAATGGTGAACACTCAGCTTAATTTCAGTAGTGCTTATCATCCTCAAACAGATGGGCAGACTGAAGTTTGCTCATAATCACGTTGTCAATCGTAGTACCGGTTTTAGCCCATTTCAAGTGGTGTATTCTGCTCAACCACGGGGACCACTTGATTTAATGTCATCTTCTGTTTCTGGAAATGTTCCAAAGAATGTGCAGGATTTTTTAGAAGGGTTACACGGAATCCATCAAGCTGTTCATAATAACTTGGCCAAAGCTAATGCCAAGTACAACCAGGATGCGGATCAAAAGCGCAGGCAGGTTGAGTTTGAGGAGGGAGACTTTGTATGGGGAGTTTTGACTACAGATCGGATTTCAGTTTGTGATTACAACAAGTTGTCAGCCAAGAAGATTGGACCAGTGGAGATTCTGGAGAAGATCAATTCTAATGCTTATCATTTGAAGCTGCCAAGTCATATTCGTTGTTCTGATGTTTTCAATGTGAAGCATTTGTTACCTTTTCATGGAGATTCTTCTGAAGATGAACCTGCTGCAGATTCGAGGATGAATTTTGTCTACCCAGGGGGGAATGATGGAGGCCCAAGTATTGAAGATCGGGCCCACATGTTTCTGGAGGCCCATGATCGTCAAATAAAAGGGGCTGCACGGAAAAGGGCCTAACTTGGGCTGCTGGGCTTCGTTTCAGGCCAGTGAGAAAGCGAATCGAAGCTCGGTTAACCCCTATTTTTATACTGTTATGCAGGGTGTTCAATCTGGGCAACTGTCAGATTTTCTGGTGCATGATGGTTTTATTTTCAAAGGAAATCAGTTGTGTATTCCAGATTCCAGTTTTCGTTAGCAAATTATCAAGGAGTTACATGGTGAAGGGCATGCTGGTCGTGATCGCATTTTATAGTTATTGCAATCGTCTTATTTTTGGCCTACTATGAGAAAAGAGGTGGATCGGTATGTTAAGCGGTGTCGGATCTATCAAGTATCAAAGGGTACAGCTACTAATGTTGGGCTCTATATGCCTTTACCTGTTCCCTTGCAACCATGGGTGGATCTTAGCATGGATTTTGTGTTGGGGTTGCCACATACTCAAAGGGGTAATGATTCAATCTTTGTAGTTATTGATCGTTTTTCTAAGATGGTGCACTTTATTCCTTGTAAAAAGACTACATATGCAGTTAATGTGGCGCAGCTTTTCTTTCGTGATGTCTATCGTTTGCATGGTTTACCATCTTCTATTGTTTCAGATTGAGACACTAGATTTTTGAGTCATTTTTGGCGTTGCTTGTGGAAAATGGTGAACACTCAGCTTAATTTCAGTAGTGCTTATCATCCTCAAACAGATGGGCAGAATGAAGTTTGCTGATAATCACGTTGTCAATCGTAGTACCGGTCTTAGCCCATTTCAAGTGGTGTATTCTGCTCAACCACGGGGACCACTTGATTTAATGTCATCTTCTGTTTCTGGAAATGTTCCAAAGAATGTGCAGGATTTTTTAGAAGGGTTACACGGAATCCATCAAGCTGTTCATAATAACTTGGCCAAAGCTAATGCCAACTACAACCAGGATGCGGATCAAAAGCGCAGGCAGTTTGAGTTTGAGGAGGGAGACTTTGTATGGGCAGTTTTGACTACAGATCGGATTTCAGTTTGTGATTACAACAAGTTGTCAGCCAAGAAGATTGGACCAGTGGAGATTCTGGAGAAGATCAATTCTAATGCTTATCGTTTGAAGCTGCCAAGTCATATTCGTTGTTCTGATGTTTTCAATGTGAAGCATTTGTTACCTTTTCATGGAGATTCTTCTGAAGATGAACCTTCTGCAGATTCGAGGATGAATTTTGTCTACCGAGGGGGGAATGATGGAGGCCCAAGTATTGAAGATCGGGCCCACATGTTTCTGGAGGCCCATGATCGTCAAATAAAAGGGGCTGCACGGAAAAGGGCCTAACTTGGGCTGCTGGGCTCCGTTTCAGGCCAGTGAGAAAGCGAATCGAAGATCGGTTAACCCCTATTTTTATACTGTTATGCAGGGTGTTCAATCTGGGCAACTGTCAGATTTTCTGGTGCATGATGGTTTTATTTTCAAAGGAAATCAGTTGTGTATTCCAGATTCCAGTCTTCGTTAGCAAATTATCAAGGAGTTACATGGTGAAGGGCATGCTGGTCGTGATCGCATTTTATAGTTATTGCAATCGTCTTATTTTTGGCCTACTATGAGAAAAGAGGTGGATCGGTATGTTAAGCGGTGTCGGATCTATCAAGTATCAAAGGGTACAGCTACTAATGTTGGGCTCTATATGCCTTTACCTGTTCCCTTGCAACCATGGGTGAATCTTAGCATGGATTTTGTGTTGGGGTTGCCACATACTCAAAGGGGTAATGATTCAATCTTTGTAGTTATTGATCGTTTTTCTAAGATGGTGCACTTTATTCCTTGTAAAAAGACTACATATGCAGTTAATGTGGCGCAGCTTTTCTTTCGTGATGTCTATCGTTTGCATGGTTTACCATCTTCTATTGTTTCAGATTGAGACACTAGATTTTTGAGTCATTTTTGGCGTTGCTTGTGGAAAATGGTGAACACTCAGCTTAATTTCAGTAGTGCTTATCATCCTCAAACAGATGGGCAGACTGAAGTTTGCTCATAATCACGTTGTCAATCGTAGTACCGGTTTTAGCCCATTTCAAGTGGTGTATTCTGCTCAACCACGAGGACCACTTGATTTAATGTCATCTTCTGTTTCTGGAAATATTCCAAAGAATGTGCAGGATTTTTTAGAAGGGTTACACGGAATCCATCAAGCTGTTCATAATAACTTGGCCAAAGCTAATGCCAAGTACAACCAGGATGCGGATCAAAAGCGCAGGCAGGTTGAGTTTGAGGAGGGAGACTTTGTATGGGGAGTTTTGACTACAGATCGGATTTCAGTTTGTGATTACAACAAGTTGTCAGCCAAGAAGATTGGACCAGTGGAGATTCTGGAGAAGATCAATTCTAATGCTTATCATTTGAAGCTGCCAAGTCATATTCGTTGTTCTGATGTTTTCAATGTGAAGCATTTGTTACCTTTTCATGGAGATTCTTCTGAAGATAAACCTTCTGCAGATTCGAGGATGAATTTTGTCTACCCAGGGGGGAATGATGGAGGCCCAAGTATTGAAGATCGGGCCCACATGTTTCTGGAGGCCCATGATCGTCAAATAAAAGGGGCTGCACGGAAAAGGGCCTAACTTGGGCTGCTGGGCTCCGTTTCAGGCCAGTGAGAAAGCGAATCGAAGCTCGGTTAACCCCTATTTTTATACTGTTATGCAGGGTGTTCAATCTGGGCAACTGTCAGATTTTCTGGTGCATGATGGTTTTATTTTCAAAGGAAATCAGTTGTGTATTCCAGATTCCAGTCTTCGTTAGCAAATTATCAAGGAGTTACATGGTGAAGGGCATGCTGGTCGTGATCGCATTTTATAGTTATTGCAATCGTCTTATTTTTGGCCTACTATGAGAAAAGAGGTGGATCGGTATGTTAAGCGGTGTCGGATCTATCAAGTATCAAAGGGTACAACTACTAATGTTGGGCTCTATATGCCTTTACCTGTTCCCTTGCAACCATGGGTGAATCTTAGCATGGATTTTGTGTTGGGGTTGCCACATACTCAAAGGGGTAATGATTCAATCTTTGTAGTTATTGATCGTTTTTCTAAGATGGTGCACTTTATTCCTTGTAAAAAGACTACATATGCAGTTAATGTGGCGCAGCTTTTCTTTCGTGATGTCTATCGTTTGCATGGTTTACCATCTTCTATTGTTTCAGATTGAGACACTAGATTTTTAAGTCATTTTTGGCGTTGCTTGTGGAAAATGGTGAACACTCAGCTTAATTTCAGTAGTGCTTATCATCCTCAAACAGATGGGCAGACTGAAGTTTGCTCATAATCACGTTGTCAATCGTAGTACCGGTTTTAGCCCATTTCAAGTGGTGTATTCTGCTCAACCACGGGGACCACTTGATTTAATGTCATCTTCTGTTTCTGGAAATGTTCCAAAGAATGTGTAGGATTTTTTAGAAGGGTTACACGGAATCCATCAAGCTGTTCATAATAACTTGGCCAAAGCTAATGCCAAGTACAACCAGGATGCGGATCAAAAGCGCAGGCAGGTTGAGTTTGAGGAGGGAGACTTTGTATGGGGAGTTTTGACTACAGATCGGATTTCAGTTTGTGATTACAACAAGTTGTCAGCCAAGAAGATTGGACCAGTGGAGATTCTGGAGAAGATCAATTCTAATGCTTATCGTTTGAAGCTGCCAAGTCATATTCGTTGTTCTGATGTTTTCAATGTGAAGCATTTGTTACCTTTTCATGGAGATTCTTCTGAAGATGAACCTGCTGCAGATTCGAGGATGAATTTGTGAAGCATTTGTTACCTTTTCATGGAGATTCTTCTGAAGATGAACCTGCTGCAGATTCGAGGATGAATTTTGTCTACCCAGGGGGGAATGATGGAGGCCCAAGTATTGAAGATCGGGCCCACATGTTTCTGGAGGCCCATGATCGTCAAATAAAAGGGGCTGCACGGAAAAGGGCCTAACTTGGGCTGCTGGGCTTCGTTTCAGGCCAGTGAGAAAGCGAATCGAAGCTCGGTTAACCCCTATTTTTATACTGTTATGCAGGGTGTTCAATCTGGGCAACTGTCAGATTTTATGGTGCATGATGGTTTTATTTTCAAAGGAAATCAGTTGTGTATTCCAGATTCCAGTCTTCGTTAGCAAATTATCAAGGAGTTACATGGTGAAGGGCATGCTGGTCGTGATCGCATTTTATAGTTATTGCAATCGTCTTATTTTTGGCCTACTATGAGAAAAGAGGTGGATCGGTATGTTAAGCGGTGTCGGATCTATCAAGTATCAAAGGGTACAGCTACTAATGTTGGGCTCTATATGCCTTTACCTGTTCCCTTGCAACCATGGGTGGATCTTAGCATGGATTTTGTGTTGGGGTTGCCACATACTCAAAGGGGTAATGATTCAATCTTTGTAGTTATTGATCGTTTTTCTAAGATGGTGCACTTTATTCCTTGTAAAAAGACTACATATGCAGTTAATGTGGCGCAGCTTTTCTTTCGTGATGTCTATCGTTTACATGGTTTACCATCTTCTATTGTTTCAGATTGAGACACTAGATTTTTGAGTCATTTTTGGCGTTGCTTGTGGAAAATGGTGAACACTCAGCTTAATTTCAGTAGTGCTTATCATCCTCAAACAGATGGGCAGACTGAAGTTTGCTCATAATCACGTTGTCAATCGTAGTACCGGTTTTAGCCCATTTCAAGTGGTGTATTCTGCTCAACCACGGGGACCACTTGATTTAATGTCATCTTCTGTTTCTGGAAATGTTCCAAAGAATGTGCAGGATTTTTTAGAAGGGTTACACGGAATCCATCAAGCTGTTCATAATAACTTGGCCAAAGCTAATGCCAAGTACAACCAGGATGCGGATCAAAAGCGCAGGCAGGTTGAGTTTGAGGAGGGAGACTTTGTATGGGGAGTTTTGACTACAGATCGGATTTCAGTTTGTGATTACAACAAGTTGTCAGCCAAGAAGATTGGACCAGTGGAGATTCTGGAGAAGATCAATTCTAATGCTTATCGTTTGAAGCTGCCAAGTCATATTCGTTGTTCTGATGTTTTCAATGTGAAGCATTTGTTACCTTTTCATGGAGATTCTTCTGAAGATGAACCTGCTGCAGATTCGAGGATGAATTTGTGAAGCATTTGTTACCTTTTCATGGAGATTCTTCTGAAGATGAACCTGCTGCAGATTCGAGGATGAATTTTGTCTACCCAGGGGGGAATGATGGAGGCCCAAGTATTGAAGATCGGGCCCACATGTTTCTGGAGGCCCATGATCGTCAAATAAAAGGGGCTGCACGGAAAAGGGCCTAACTTGGGCTGCTGGGCTTCGTTTCAGGCCAGTGAGAAAGCGAATCGAAGCTCGGTTAACCCCTATTTTTATACTGTTATGCAGGGTGTTCAATCTGGGCAACTGTCAGATTTTATGGTGCATGATGGTTTTATTTTCAAAGGAAATCAGTTGTGTATTCCAGATTCCAGTCTTCGTTAGCAAATTATCAAGGAGTTACATGGTGAAGGGCATGCTGGTCGTGATCGCATTTTATAGTTATTGCAATCGTCTTATTTTTGGCCTACTATGAGAAAAGAGGTGGATCGGTATGTTAAGCGGTGTCGGATCTATCAAGTATCAAAGGGTACAGCTACTAATGTTGGGCTCTATATGCCTTTACCTGTTCCCTTGCAACCATGGGTGGATCTTAGCATGGATTTTGTGTTGGGGTTGCCACATACTCAAAGGGGTAATGATTCAATCTTTGTAGTTATTGATCGTTTTTCTAAGATGGTGCACTTTATTCCTTGTAAAAAGACTACATATGCAGTTAATGTGGCGCAGCTTTTCTTTCGTGATGTCTATCGTTTGCATGGTTTACCATCTTCTATTGTTTCAGATTGAGACACTAGATTTTTGAGTCATTTTTGGCGTTGCTTGTGGAAAATGGTGAACACTCAGCTTAATTTCAGTAGTGCTTATCATCCTCAAACAGATGGGCAGACTGAAGTTTGCTCATAATCACGTTGTCAATCGTAGTACCGGTTTTAGCCCATTTCAAGTGGTGTATTCTGCTCAACCACGGGGACCACTTGATTTAATGTCATCTTCTGTTTCTGGAAATGTTCCAAAGAATGTGTAGGATTTTTTAGAAGGGTTACACGGAATCCGTCAAGCTGTTCATAATAACTTGGCCAAAGCTAATGCCAAGTACAACCAGGATGCGGATCAAAAGCGCAGGCAGGTTGAGTTTGAGGAGGGAGACTTTGTATGGGGAGTTTTGACTACAGATCGGATTTCAGTTTGTGATTACAACAAGTTGTCAGCCAAGAAGATTGGACCAGTGGAGATTCTGGAGAAGATCAATTCTAATGCTTATCGTTTGAAGCTGCCAAGTCATATTCGTTGTTCTGATGTTTTCAATGTGAAGCATTTGTTACCTTTTCATGGAGATTCTTCTGAAGATGAACCTGCTGCAGATTCGAGGATGAATTTGTGAAGCATTTGTTACCTTTTCATGGAGATTCTTCTGAAGATGAACCTGCTGCAGATTCGAGGATGAATTTTGTCTACCCAGGGGGGAATGATGGAGGCCCAAGTATTGAAGATCGGGCCCACATGTTTCTGGAGGCCCATGATCGTCAAATAAAAGGGGCTGCACGGAAAAGGGCCTAACTTGGGCTGCTGGGCTTCGTTTCAGGCCAGTGAGAAAGCGAATCGAAGCTCGGTTAACCCCTATTTTTATACTGTTATGCAGGGTGTTCAATCTGGGCAACTGTCAGATTTTCTGGTGCAAGATGGTTTTATTTTCAAAGGAAATCAGTTGTGTATTCCAGATTCCAGTCTTCGTTAGCAAATTATCAAGGAGTTACATGGTGAAGGGCATGCTGGTCGTGATCGCATTTTATAGTTATTGCAATCGTCTTATTTTTGGCCTACTATGAGAAAAGAGGTGGATCGGTATGTTAAGCGGTGTCGGATCTATCAAGTATCAAAGGGTACAGCTACTAATGTTGGGCTCTATATGCCTTTACCTGTTCCCTTGCAACCATGGGTGGATCTAAGCATGGATTTTGTGTTGGGGTTGCCACATACTCAAAGGGGTAATGATTCAATCTTTGTAGTTATTGATCGTTTTTCTAAGATGGTGCACTTTATTCCTTGTAAAAAGACTACATATGCAGTTAATGTGGCGCAGCTTTTCTTTCGTGATGTCTATCGTTTGCATGGTTTACCATCTTCTATTGTTTCAGATTGAGACACTAGATTTTTAAGTCATTTTTGGCGTTGCTTGTGGAAAATGGTGAACACTCAGCTTAATTTCAGTAGTGCTTATCATCCTCAAACAGATGGGCAGACTGAAGTTTGCTCATAATCACGTTGTCAATCGTAGTACCGGTTTTAGCCCATTTCAAGTGGTGTATTCTGCTCAACCACGGGGACCACTTGATTTAATGTCATCTTCTGTTTCTGGAAATGTTCCAAAGAATGTGTAGGATTTTTTAGAAGGGTTACACGGAATCCATCAAGCTGTTCATAATAACTTGGCCAAAGCTAATGCCAAGTACAACCAGGATGCGGATCAAAAGCGCAGGCAGGTTGAGTTTGAGGAGGGAGACTTTGTATGGGGAGTTTTGACTACAGATCGGATTTCAGTTTGTGATTACAACAAGTTGTCAGCCAAGAAGATTGGACCAGTGGAGATTCTGGAGAAGATCAATTCTAATGCTTATCGTTTGAAGCTGCCAAGTCATATTCGTTGTTCTGATGTTTTCAATGTGAAGCATTTGTTACCTTTTCATGGAGATTCTTCTGAAGATGAACCTGCTGCAGATTCGAGGATGAATTTGTGAAGCATTTGTTACCTTTTCATGGAGATTCTTCTGAAGATGAACCTGCTGCAGATTCGAGGATGAATTTTGTCTACCCAGGGGGGAATGATGGAGGCCCAAGTATTGAAGATCGGGCCCACATGTTTCTGGAGGCCCATGATCGTCAAATAAAAGGGGCTGCACGGAAAAGGGCCTAACTTGGGCTGCTGGGCTTCGTTTCAGGCCAGTGAGAAAGCGAATCGAAGCTCGGTTAACCCCTATTTTTATACTGTTATGCAGGGTGTTCAATCTGGGCAACTGTCAGATTTTATGGTGCATGATGGTTTTATTTTCAAAGGAAATCAGTTGTGTATTCCAAATTCCAGTCTTCGTTAGCAAATTATCAAGGAGTTACATGGTGAAGGGCATGCTGGTCGTGATCGCATTTTATAGTTATTGCAATCGTCTTATTTTTGGCCTACTATGAGAAAAGAGGTGGATCGGTATGTTAAGCGGTGTCGGATCTATCAAGTATCAAAGGGTACAGCTACTAATGTTGGGCTCTATATGCCTTTACCTGTTCCCTTGCAACCATGGGTGGATCTTAGCATGGATTTTGTGTTGGGGTTGCCACATACTCAAAGGGGTAATGATTCAATCTTTGTAGTTATTGATCGTTTTTCTAAGATGGTGCACTTTATTCCTTGTAAAAAGACTACATATGCAGTTAATGTGGCGCAGCTTTTCTTTTGTGATGTCTATCGTTTACATGGTTTACCATCTTCTATTGTTTCAGATTGAGACACTAGATTTTTGAGTCATTTTTGGCGTTGCTTGTGGAAAATGGTGAACACTCAGCTTAATTTCAGTAGTGCTTATCATCCTCAAACAGATGGGCAGACTGAAGTTTGCTCATAATCACGTTGTCAATCGTAGTACCGGTTTTAGCCCATTTCAAGTGGTGTATTCTGCTCAACCACGGGGACCACTTGATTTAATGTCATCTTCTGTTTCTGGAAATGTTCCAAAGAATGTGCAGGATTTTTTAGAAGGGTTACACGGAATCCATCAAGCTGTTCATAATAACTTGGCCAAAGCTAATGCCAAGTACAACCAGGATGCGGATCAAAAGCGCAGGCAGGTTGAGTTTGAGGAGGGAGACTTTGTATGGGGAGTTTTGACTACAGATCGGATTTCAGTTTGTGATTACAACAAGTTGTCAGCCAAGAAGATTGGACCAGTGGAGATTCTGGAGAAGATCAATTCTAATGCTTATCGTTTGAAGCTGCCAAGTCATATTCGTTGTTCTGATGTTTTCAATGTGAAGCATTTGTTACCTTTTCATGGAGATTCTTCTGAAGATGAACCTGCTGCAGATTCGAGGATGAATTTGTGAAGCATTTGTTACCTTTTCATGGAGATTCTTCTGAAGATGAACCTGCTGCAGATTCGAGGATGAATTTTGTCTACCCAGGGGGGAATGATGGAGGCCCAAGTATTGAAGATCGGGCCCACATGTTTCTGGAGGCCCATGATCGTCAAATAAAAGGGGCTGCACGGAAAAGGGCCTAACTTGGGCTGCTGGGCTTCGTTTCAGGCCAGTGAGAAAGCGAATCGAAGCTCGGTTAACCCCTATTTTTATACTGTTATGCAGGGTGTTCAATCTGGGCAACTGTCAGATTTTATGGTGCATGATGGTTTTATTTTCAAAGGAAATCAGTTGTGTATTCCAGATTCCAGTCTTCGTTAGCAAGTTATCAAGGAGTTACATGGTGAAGGGCATGCTGGTCGTGATCGCATTTTATAGTTATTGCAATCGTCTTATTTTTGGCCTACTATGAGAAAAGAGGTGGATCGGTATGTTAAGCGGTGTCGGATCTATCAAGTATCAAAGGGTACAGCTACTAATGTTGGGCTCTATATGCCTTTACCTGTTCCCTTGCAACCATGGGTGGATCTTAGCATGGATTTTGTGTTGGGGTTGCCACATACTCAAAGGGGTAATGATTCAATCTTTGTAGTTATTGATCGTTTTTCTAAGATGGTGCACTTTATTCCTTGTAAAAAGACTACATATGCAGTTAATGTGGCGCAGCTTTTCTTTCGTGATGTCTATCGTTTGCATGGTTTACCATCTTCTATTGTTTCAGATTGAGACACTAGATTTTTGAGTCATTTTTGGCGTTGCTTGTGGAAAATGGTGAACACTCAGCTTAATTTCAGTAGTGCTTATCATCCTCAAACAGATGGGCAGACTGAAGTTTGCTCATAATCACGTTGTCAATCGTAGTACCGGTTTTAGCCCATTTCAAGTGGTGTATTCTGCTCAACCACGGGGACCACTTGATTTAATGTCATCTTCTGTTTCTGGAAATGTTCCAAAGAATGTGTAGGATTTTTTAGAAGGGTTACACGGAATCCGTCAAGCTGTTCATAATAACTTGGCCAAAGCTAATGCCAAGTACAACCAGGATGCGGATCAAAAGCGCAGGCAGGTTGAGTTTGAGGAGGGAGACTTTGTATGGGGAGTTTTGACTACAGATCGGATTTCAGTTTGTGATTACAACAAGTTGTCAGCCAAGAAGATTGGACCAGTGGAGATTCTGGAGAAGATCAATTCTAATGCTTATCGTTTGAAGCTGCCAAGTCATATTCGTTGTTCTGATGTTTTCAATGTGAAGCATTTGTTACCTTTTCATGGAGATTCTTCTGAAGATGAACCTGCTGCAGATTCGAGGATGAATTTGTGAAGCATTTGTTACCTTTTCATGGAGATTCTTCTGAAGATGAACCTGCTGCAGATTCGAGGATGAATTTTGTCTACCCAGGGGGGAATGATGGAGGCCCAAGTATTGAAGATCGGGCCCACATGTTTCTGGAGGCCCATGATCGTCAAATAAAAGGGGCTGCACGGAAAAGGGCCTAACTTGGGCTGCTGGGCTTCGTTTCAGGCCAGTGAGAAAGCGAATCGAAGCTCGGTTAACCCCTATTTTTATACTGTTATGCAGGGTGTTCAATCTGGGCAACTGTCAGATTTTCTGGTGCAAGATGGTTTTATTTTCAAAGGAAATCAGTTGTGTATTCCAGATTCCAGTCTTCGTTAGCAAATTATCAAGGAGTTACATGGTGAAGGGCATGCTGGTCGTGATCGCATTTTATAGTTATTGCAATCGTCTTATTTTTGGCCTACTATGAGAAAAGAGGTGGATCGGTATGTTAAGCGGTGTCGGATCTATCAAGTATCAAAGGGTACAGCTACTAATGTTGGGCTCTATATGCCTTTACCTGTTCCCTTGCAACCATGGGTGGATCTTAGCATGGATTTTGTGTTGGGGTTGCCACATACTCAAAGGGGTAATGATTCAATCTTTGTAGTTATTGATCGTTTTTCTAAGATGGTGCACTTTATTCCTTGTAAAAAGACTACATATGCAGTTAATGTGGCGCAGCTTTTCTTTCGTGATGTCTATCGTTTGCATGGTTTACCATCTTCTATTGTTTCAGATTGAGACACTAGATTTTTGAGTCATTTTTGGCGTTGCTTGTGGAAAATGGTGAACACTCAGCTTAATTTCAGTAGTGCTTATCATCCTCAAACAGATGGGCAGACTGAAGTTTGCTCATAATCACGTTGTCAATCGTAGTACCGGTTTTAGCCCATTTCAAGTGGTGTATTCTGCTCAACCACGGGGACCACTTGATTTAATGTCATCTTATGTTTCTGGAAATGTTCCAAAGAATGTGCAGGATTTTTTAGAAGGGTTACACGGAATCCATCAAGCTGTTCATAATAACTTGGCCAAAGCTAATGCCAAGTACAACCAGGATGCGGATCAAAAGCGAAAGCAGGTTGAGTTTGAGGAGGGAGACTTTGTATGGGGAGTTTTGACTACAGATCGGATTTCAGTTTGTGATTACAACAAGTTGTCAGCCAAGAAGATTGGACCAGTGGAGATTCTGGAGAAGATCAATTCTAATGCTTATCGTTTGAAGCTGCCAAGTCATATTCGTTGTTCTGATGTTTTCAATGTGAAGCATTTGTTACCTTTTCATGGAGATTCTTCTGAAGATGAACCTGCTGCAGATTCGAGGATGAATTTGTGAAGCATTTGTTACCTTTTCATGGAGATTCTTCTGAAGATGAACCTGCTGCAGATTCGAGGATGAATTTTGTCTACCCAGGGGGGAATGATGGAGGCCCAAGTATTGAAGATCGGGCCCACATGTTTCTGGAGGCCCATGATCGTCAAATAAAAGGGGCTGCACGGAAAAGGGCCTAACTTGGGCTGCTGGGCTTCGTTTCAGGCCAGTGAGAAAGCGAATCGAAGCTCGGTTAACCCCTATTTTTATACTGTTATGCAGGGTGTTCAATCTGGGCAACTGTCAGATTTTATGGTGCATGATGGTTTTATTTTCAAAGGAAATCAGTTGTGTATTCCAGATCCCAGTCTTCGTTAGCAAATTATCAAGGAGTTACATGGTGAAGGGCATGCTGGTCGTGATCGCATTTTATAGTTATTGCAATCGTCTTATTTTTGGCCTACTATGAGAAAAGAGGTGGATCGGTATGTTAAGCGGTGTCGGATCTATCAAGTATCAAAGGGTACAGCTACTAATGTTGGGCTCTATATGCCTTTACCTGTTCCCTTGCAACCATGGGTGGATCTTAGCATTGATTTTGTGTTGGGGTTGCCACATACTCAAAGGGGTAATGATTCAATCTTTGTAGTTATTGATCGTTTTTCTAAGATGGTGCACTTTATTCCTTGTAAAAAGACTACATATGCAGTTAATGTGGCGCAGCTTTTCTTTCGTGATGTCTATCGTTTGCATGGTTTACCATCTTCTATTGTTTCAGATTGAGACACTAGATTTTTGAGTCATTTTTGGCGTTGCTTGTGGAAAATGGTGAACACTCAGCTTAATTTCAGTAGTGCTTATCATCCTCAAACAGATGGGCAGACTGAAGTTTGCTCATAATCACGTTGTCAATCGTAGTACCGGTTTTAGCCCATTTCAAGTGGTGTATTCTGCTCAACCACGGGGACCACTTGATTTAATGTCATCTTCTGTTTCTGGAAATGTTCCAAAGAATGTGCAGGATTTTTTAGAAGGGTTACACGGAATCCATCAAGCTGTTCATAATAACTTGGCCAAAGCTAATGCCAAGTACAACCAGGATGCGGATCAAAAGCGAAAGCAGGTTGAGTTTGAGGAGGGAGACTTTGTATGGGGAGTTTTGACTACAGATCGGATTTCAGTTTGTGATTACAACAAGTTGTCAGCCAAGAAGATTGGACCAGTGGAGATTCTGGAGAAGATCAATTCTAATGCTTATCATTTGAAGCTGCCAAGTCATATTCGTTGTTCTGATGTTTTCAATGTGAAGCATTTGTTACCTTTTCATGGAGATTCTTCTGAAGATGAACCTGCTGCAGATTCGAGGATGAATTTGTGAAGCATTTGTTACCTTTTCATGGAGATTCTTCTGAAGATGAACCTGCTACAGATTCGAGGATGAATTTTGTCTACCCAGGGGGGAATGATGGAGGCCCAAGTATTGAAGATCGGGCCCACATGTTTCTGGAGGCCCATGATCGTCAAATAAAAGGGGCTGCACGGAAAAGGGCCTAACTTGGGCTGCTGGGCTCCGTTTCAGGCCAGTGAGAAAGCGAATCGAAGCTCGGTTAACCCCTATTTTTATACTGTTATGCAGGGTGTTCAATCTGGGCAACTGTCAGATTTTATGGTGCATGATGGTTTTATTTTCAAAGGAAATCAGTTGTGTATTCCAGATTCCAGTCTTCGTTAGCAAATTATCAAGGAGTTACATGGTGAGGGGCATGCTGGTCATGATCGCATTTTATAGTTATTGCAATCGTCTTATTTTTGGCCTACTATGAGAAAAGAGGTGGATCGGTATGTTAAGCGGTGTCGGATCTATCAAGTATCAAAGGGTACAGCTACTAATGTTGGGCTCTATATGCCTTTACCTGTTCCCTTGCAACCATGGGTGAATCTTAGCATGGATTTTGTGTTGGGGTTGCCACATACTCAAAGGGGTAATGATTCAATCTTTGTAGTTATTGATCGTTTTTCTAAGATGGTGCAGTTTATTCCTTGTAAAAAGACTACATATGCAGTTAATGTGGCGCAGCTTTTCTTTCGTGATGTCTATCTGTTGTCCCTTCACCTAGGATCTAGAACATAATTGATCAATCAATTGAGTGGCGGAATCACTCAATCACACTAACTTGTAGAAGATACAAACCAAAACAATAAAGAATTGAATAACGAGAAGTTGTATTTCACTATAAACAATTACTAGCAGTTGTACAGATGTTTAGTCGACGAATTTAGCTCAGGTTTTGTCCAACCCTTGCAATGAGCCGTGAAGGCTCTATTTATACAAACAGATCGATCCTGCGACACTTGCTAAGTGTCGCAGATCATAACCCTAGTGCGACACTAACTGAGTGTCGCCTGAATGCGACACTAGTTAAGTGTCGCCCAAAACAGAAAATAATCTATTTTCTAAACTAAACTATTACAGACTCAAGACCAACTGATAGACACTATAATATGACTCAACAAACTCCCCCGTGTCTTCAGCTTGGTCTCTAAAATATTTTCAGTATCAGATCCAGTCTGCCGGGAGATTCCCACCTGCATGAATTCCCTTAGCTATGCAGAGATCCACAACTTTCTGAAACTTCACAGCCTCTTCTTGATCAATCATTTCATATTGCAATCTATTTTCATGAAGAGCTTGAAGATCATCTTTTGACATATTAATAAGGCTAAGAGGATCAAAAACTCTAAGTGTATAGCCCTTAACATGTTTCCATTCTCTAGCTTCACGTCCTGGTCCTTTGTCAGAAAAATATTCAATAACAGCTTCTCCAGAAACCGAGTCATACCACCAGAATCTAAAATTTCCCAGCACATCCAATGGTAGCTTTTCAAATGGGACTTGGGTAAGGTTCTTGGTTGGAGGATAATGATAACCATATATGGGTTGACGCGTCCTCGGATCCAGCTTCTTTTTATTAGAGAATCGAATCCCCATCACTGGTCGAATCCACTTAAATTTCTTTGAGTTGATTTCTCGACGCAGGATGTTCTGAAAGAATTCAGCTTCACGATTATCAGTGGGATTAATCATGTTCAACTGAGCTAGCCTATTCAAATCAACCTTCGGCAGTGTGGTCAGATGGTCTAGCCTAGCCTTGAAGTACTGAATGCCGTCCTTCCTTTTGATAACAAACAGTCTGAAGTCAGCATCAAATTTCCATGATTTTATTAGCCCAGATAGATCACCACGAACAGAATATGCTCGGCATCTTTTTAGCTCGGGCGTTGGAGGCAATATCCATTCTGGATACCTTTTAGGTTGAGCAGTAGACGTTGAGGTACCAGCAAAAGAAGGTTCGGCAGAGGCTTGAGGAGAAACAGCAGGAACAGTATCATCATCTGATTCTACCTCCTCATATGGATTTTCTTCGAACACATCTTCATCAGAGACTACATCAGGTTCAAATTCCACTTCTTCATCAAATATGCTCGGACCCCTGTCCTCAGCAGATGCCCCAAATACTAAATTTTGTAGATATTCTAGATTTGCATGTGAGTAATCAACATTTAGTGGCATTGGTTGACCAGGAACATGAGAAGAAGACGCGAAGTAATCCAAACTAATATTTTCATTTACATCAGAATCATTAATTACATTTACATTTTCTTGGCCTGTGGTTTCTGGTTCTAACTCCCCCGGAACCACAGCCATAGTTTCTAATTCTAATACACGACGCTCAAGTTCCGGTACACGAGCAGCCGTGGTCTCTAGCTCCAAAAGTCTTGACGCTTGAACCTGTATAAGAGCTTGTTGATCGTGAAGCATCTGGTTCATTTGCGCCATATCTTCCATTAACTTCTTCAAAAATTCCGGCTGGGGCTGAATATCATCAGTAGCAGGAGTCGAGGTTCGCTGACGACGTTGTAGAGGAATTTCATCAGATTCTGTGTCAGAGGAATCTCGAACCCGCTTGCCCTTATCAGCAGCGGAAGTTGTAGCAGCAGCAGCAGGTGTAGAAGTTGGAAAGTTTTCAATATCCACCAAGACTTCTTCCAACACCGCCTCATCGACCTGCGGTGGTGGAGCTGCAACATCCAAAAACCCATCGTTTGGTGGAGCAACGTAATCTTCAGCAATCACATGCCCAAACAATGGCACATCAGGCAAAGCCTGTTGACCCTTGGGGGGGCGTAGCACAGTCCCCAAACACCCGAACCAGCATGGGTGTCAAGCTCAAAACAGATCTCGGGTCAGGCTGAATCCCTAGATTCAGGGAATTCAGGATAAGCTGCAAGAAACGGGGATACATAAACCAAGTGTTATCCCCAGCCCGAAGATTCTCCAGAAGATGCTCAAAAATGTAACCAGAATAGTTGAATGGTTTGTTATAAACCAATCCCAGCATCAAAGAAAGAGTACTATAACTCATCCCGTCGAATCCAGCTTTCCGAGGTGAGAGACACACAATTATAATGTGTGCTAGATACCTCCAGACCCTGCTAAGATGCTGCTTGCGATACTGATCTGGAGGAATCGATGGATATCTCATTCGTTGAAGACCCCCAGCTATAAAAGTATTGTCAAACTGCTTAGGGAAGTCCTCCTCATCACCAAACTGTAACACCTCACGAATAGTGTCTTCGGTAATCTGAATCTGATGGCCAAACACCGAAGAAGTGATCCACCTATCCTCACCCTCAGTATTGATCACTGCGTGTGTATAGAACTCCTCGATCTGATTCAGATAGATCGGACACGACGCAGTAATGGCGTGATGAATCCTCGATCGACGCAAAAATTGAATCATCGGGTGAAAAGGAATTGAATTAGCGTGCGTGTCGTCAAGAAAAGCTACCACATTATGTCGTGGCTGTGTGCGACGAGCGTAGATAGCCAGATTTGCCATCTGTACGAACATAAGACGTAGATAATAAACAAGGAAATGTTATACCGTTAGAACAAATAAAATATAAAATGATATTTTAAAATTACCTACAGGCGACACTTAAGTAGTGTCACTAAATGAGGTAGCGACACTTGAGTAAGTGTCGCTCAGTAGACAAAAATTCACTATGCGACACTTAAGGTAAGTGTCGCAAAATTGCAAATCAAGAGGCGACACTTAAGGAATACTGTAGGCGACATTCAAGCTGAGTGTCGCAAAAGACAAGGCGGCACTTAAGTAGTACTGTAGGCGACACTCAAGCTGAGTGTCGCAATAGGCAGAGCGGCACTTAAGTAAGTGACGCATCAAAGTGTTGTTTATGTAAACGCGACACTTAAGGTAAGTGTCGCAAAAGACAGAGCGACACTTGATCAAGTGACGCATAGCCAGAGGCGACACTCAAGTTGAGTGTCGCAGTTAGAGTTCAAAATTACCATGATGCGACACTCAAGGCGAGTGCCGCTTCGAGTGTCGCAAAGATGAACTCGAACCCAGAAACTATAAACCCAGAATTCAAAATTTACACAAACTTCTAATCTAGGTCAAATTAGATGAAAAGCTTGACATATATATGCATATCGACTAGAAGGAGCTTAATAAAAACATCTAATTAACATGTATATAGCCTCAATCACAGTTTCTTCATAAAACCTAAACTACACATACTAACCCTAGATTAAAACGTACTAAAAATGCAATGATGAAAGCAAAAAGTTGTACCTTTTGATGCGTACAGTTTAGTAGAACAGGGATCTAAGAAAGAAATCAAGGAGGAATCGAAAACAGAAAGCAATCGTTGAGCAGAGCAAGTGTCGCTAGATCGAGAGCAAGTGTCGCAGGTTTTGAGTGAGTGTCGCTAAGTAAGTGTGAGAATAAATGTCGCATGGAGATGTTTATATACTCCATACCATAGGCGACACTTGATGCGACACTCAGTGAGTGTCGCAGACATAGAAATTTTGAAAATTTCTAACACTTTCAAATTCTTTCGCGAGTCAGTTGTGGCTATTCAGTGACATTTGACTTTAATTAAAACAAAAATATGTGAATAATTTTAAAAAATTTACTAAGAATTCAAAACAAGAACACTATTTTTGGTGACGGAATTGTTTTGGGTCTGGTTAGGGATCATATTAAGTCATCATACATTACTTTACATAAGTTTGCTGTTATTCCAATTATCAGTATACTTGTCCTCTTTAAATTTACATAAGATATTTAAAATAAATTTAATGACACACAGTTCAAGACAATTGTTCATATCATTATCCACTTAAACAACTAACCGTCATTCATCAGAGATAACCATTTATTGTTAATATGTTCAATCTTTTGCAGTTCACACATATGACATACCCCTAACATCTACATATGGTTAATCTTTATATTAAGAGAAATTATATGAAACTTATTTTTAAGAATCAAGACATTGGTGACAGGTCTGTACTTACGTACAACAGAGCGACTTATCTTGATTCAGGTTTAAACAAAATCAATTTTTTTCGTCAAGTCATTGGTGACAGGTCTGTACTTCCGTACAACAGAGCGACTTAACTTGACTTAAGTATATATTTTTATTTGAAACTCTAAGATTTTGCAAGTCTGATTAACTCACATCTGTTTAATATTTAAGATATAGTATCAGAGACCAGGTCTGTACCAACGTACAACAGAGGAAACCAATACTATATCCCCCAAATAAGTTGAGATAAAATTTCAGAATATAAAAATTGTCCATATTAAATATAGGAATTAAGACACATCGTCGTACGTCATATGATGTTTACTACATAAAATGAACAAGTAGTTGGAATTACTTTTTAATATCTCGGAGAACAAATAGAGAGTTGCCTATGAACATATCATATGATGAAGCTGTATGTTAAGAAATTTATGATAAATACATTACTAAACCTACTGATACATCAGAGATAACAGTGAACATTTGCATTTAGTGAATGATGCTTAATGTACTATCATATCCCAAGTTGTTTACAGACACAACCCAACGTCTTTTTATAAATGTAGCAATAATGCATTACTTTAATACTAAGAAGTATAAAGTATGGCTCTTGCAAATTTTTTTTTTTTTTTTTTTTTTTTTTTTTTTTTTTTGTTAAATAAAAATCGATGTCACTGTAACGATTTAAAAAATCGTAAGCCAAGCATAGAAACTAATTCATCAAAACGAGAGCGGGAAAAGGCCTTAGTGAACAAATCAGCCTTTTGCTTAAGTGTTTCTATTTGGATAAGGTCAATAAGGTGTTTCTCATAGCAATCCCGTATAAAGTGAAATCTAATCTCTATGTGTTTTGTTTTAGAGTGCTGTACGGGATTGCGTGTGATAGATATGGCTGCAGTGTTGTCTATATGTATTGGAGTAAGAGTGAAGTCGTCTTCATTTGAGTACCATAGACCTAGAGTGGGTCTATATTTGAGATACCCAAATATCCGCTGAACTGCCTTCATATGAGAAACCTTCGGGTGAGCTTGGTACCTGGAACACAAAGAAACAGCAAAAACAATGTCTGGTCGTGAAGCAGTAAGGTACATAAGAGAACCTATCATAGAACGATAGTCCTTCTCGTTACAATCATCATCCTCCTCAGCTGGTCCAAGTTTGTGAGATGTCTCAATGGGGGTGCCATACGTTTTACAATCATGCAAATTATACCTAGTCAACATGTCATTGACATATTTTGACTGATGGATATAAATGCCTTTGTCAGATTGTTCAACTTGAACACCTAGAAAGAATGTGAGTTCTCCCATTGCACTCATCTCAAACTCAGATTTCATAAGTTGCTCAAATTCCTTGCAGAGAGCATTACTTGTAGAGCCAAAGATGATGTCGTCCACGTATACCTGTACAAGTAATAAATCATTTCCAGACTTTTTCGTAAAAAGTGTGCTATCAATTTGTCCTCTTGAGAATCCATGCTTGAGTAGATGTGTGGACAGTCTCTCGTACCATGCTCTTGGTGCTTGATGAAGACCATACAGAGCTTT
This sequence comes from Pseudognaphalium luteoalbum, assembly GCA_963422505.1. NCBI lineage: Eukaryota > Viridiplantae > Streptophyta > Magnoliopsida > Asterales > Asteraceae > Pseudognaphalium > Pseudognaphalium luteoalbum. The sequence continues at coordinate 46,396,638 of OY730194.1, forward strand.
GTCTAACTTGCAGACAAAGTCCGGATGTACTGAGTCTTCAAAACCAGGAGGTTGCCTAACATAGACTTCCTCCACAACTTGTCCATAAAGAAATGCACTCTTTACGTCTAGTTGATAAACCCGAAAACCTTTAAATGAAGCATAAGCCAAAAATATGCGAATCGATTCCAGTCTAGCAACAGGGGCGAATACTTCATCGTAGTCCAATCCCTCAATTTGAGTAAAGCCTTGAACTACTAATCGAGCCTTATTCCTAACCACTACACCGCGATCATCCTTTTTCACACGATATACCCAACGAGTTCCAATTGCATGGACACCCTTGGGTAGAGGGACTAATTCCCAAACTTTCAGCTTCTCAAATTGATGCAGTTCTTCTTGCATCGCTTCGACCCAATGTGGGTCCTTTAATGCATCAGCTGTTTTCTTTGGTTCAACTTGAGATAGAAAACATTCTTCTATCTCAGTGACAAGACATTCCAAGGAGGCTGTGGGAGGTACTTCAGAGGTTGAAGTAGACGTTTCAGTTACAGCCAATTGATGTCTAGTTTGAACACCTTTACTTAACTCACCAATGATATTATCAGTGGGGTGAGTTTTATGAATCCGAGTCTGTGGAATTGGGTTGGGCACAATAACTAATTCCAAATTATTGAGATCTCCTTCAGTAGCATCTGACTCAGATGGAGGATCGTTGGCTTCATCATTGTTTTCTGAGGGACTAGCCATATTTAACAGTTGAGGAGATGGAGGATCAGTTGTGGGAACTGATGCATCAACTGATGGTGTTGATGCTGAGGTGGAAGATGTATTAGATTTGACAGTTGGTGTGTGATCTGCATTAATATCCAAACCATGTAGAAGAGTAACAATAGTTTCTTCATCATCAACATTCTCATGTGTTGGAATATTGAATGAATCAAAAAAGCTATTGTATTGAAACAAATTTTCTGGTCCTTTGCCTTCGGGAGGAGCCGTATAGCGTAAACACTTGACTTCATAATGCTCCTCCATACGCTTTGTAGATAAATTATAAACTCTCCTATTAGGAGAATTTATAGAATATCCCAAGAATATTCCATCCATTGATTTTTCACCAAACTTGTCCTTTTGAGTTCGTAACAGAATGGTGCAAAGACAACCAAAGGGTTCCAGAAATTGTAAATTAGGTTTACGGTTGTTAAACAGCTCATAGCATGTCTTGTTTTCCTTTTTAACCGTCAAAACCCTGTTCAAAACAAAACATGCGGTATTTACCGCCTCTGCCCAAAACGTGATTGGAAGCTTGGAGTCGGATAACATAGTACGCGCAGTTTCAATGAGAGTCCTGTTTTTGCGTTCAGCGACACCATTTTGTTGAGGTGTATAAGCAGAGCTGAACTGATGATGAATACCTTTCCGTAAACAGTACATCTCAATTGTTTTGTTTTTGAATTCCGTTCCATTGTCACTTCTAATCTTCTTGATTCTCTTTCCACACAAGTTCTCCAATTTGTCAAACAAATATATTAATATCTCGGAGACTTCATCCTTTGTAGAAAGAAAGTACACCCAAGAAAAGCGAGAGTAGTCATTAGTGACTACTAGGCAATAAGTACTGCCTCCCATACTCCTTTTATTAACAGGCCCAAATAGATCCATGTGTAATAGATCTAGGGGCGATGAATTGGAATTCACCTTTTTCGACTTATGAGACTGCTTGTGTTGTTTTCCTTTAAGACAGGAAACGCAATTGTCATCCAAACTGAATGTGAGTTTAGGCACACCAGTAACAAGCTCATTTTTTACAAGATAGTTCATCTTACGAAAATTTATATGTCCCATTCGCCTGTGCCATAAAAGGGAATCCTTTGGAGTAGCCCTGGACACTAGACATGTATGCTCTGATGTAGTAGTTGATACAGTACTCATGTCTAGTATATACGTGTCCTTTTTTCTTGGTGCTCGAATAAGCACCCATTCCTCAGGCACTTTGTAGCCTGGTTTGAGTATTAGGCATTCTGTATCTGTGAACATGGTTGTGAACTTTTTATCACACACTTGTGATACGCTGAGAAGATTGTAGTTTAGTTGTTCCACGTAGTTCACATTATCAAAACTCACTGATCCATTAGTGAGTGTTCCCCGACCGGTAATTTTCCTCCTTTATTGCCAGCGAATGCAACATATCCCCCTTTTACAGGTTGAACATCAGATAGAAGAGATATGTTGCCAGTCATATGCCTTGAACAGCCACTGTCTACATACCATTGACTCTTGATAACTTCTTCAGATAGTTGTAGGCACATGAAAACAAAGAGATCAGTTTGAGTGTGAGACCCAAGCCTTGATGGACTTGGGTCTACCAGAATCATCCATAATAACCACATCAGTAAGTACATGATTTTTCAAAATTTCAGGTTTTTGAACTGATGTGGCATTATTTGATGAAGAGTCTTCTTTGGACTCTTTGACTTTCCAAACTTGAAGAGGTTTGGATGGTTGCTTTTTGACAAGAATTTTCTGATTACAGGTAGGTGTAACCGGCTTTTTCTTGTCAGTTTTCTTGACAGGTCCTAGGGATGAGGAATTTTGCCTAGGTTGAGGTTTTGAAAAAATTTTATAAACTGAAGATCTAGGCACTGTCTTTCCAAACCTTTGTCTAGAAAGCAACGGACAAACACTTATCAAATGACCCTGTTTTTTGCAATAGAAACAGGATCTTCTCTCAATGACCGATTGAAATTGAGGTTGCCAATCTGATGAGGATTTGATAATTTTATTTACTAAACAGGCACATTGAAATGTGCAAGATGAATTGGAACGTGAAAAAGATGTTGATTTGCTTTTGGAACTATTTTTGATTTGTTCAGAAGAAGCAAAATTTTGTTCCTTCTTAACCTTAGGAATAGCCTTAGATTTAACCTTTAGTGAAGGGATTTCACTACACGGTTCATTTGTAATTACAAAATTTTCAGGCTTTACATCCAATTTACAAACCTTTGTATCAATCTCATCAGTTACATCCTCAATTTCAACTACTTCCTCTTTAATTGTAGAAAGTATGGGAACTTTCTTTTCTTTCTTTTGGGAGATGGATTTATCTCCTTTCACAGATGGTACCAAAACCACTGGCTCATTAACAGATGTTTTGCCTTCATTAACAGTTGAAGGAACAAAGTTTTTGATATCATCCTTCGAGGGCATAGGTTCATAGTTAGCTGGGGGAGGTACCGCCTGGTATCCTATCCCTGACTTACTTTTTGTATTGATCCTTTGCGATTGAAGGATTTCATCAAAAACTACTGAGGAAGTACTGAAGTTGGAAACTTTACGTTTTAGATCAAGAACTTCAGTTTTAGATTCATCAAGAGCTTTTTGTAAATCAACAATTTTCTTAAGATAACTGTCAATAGCATCTTGTTGACAATAGATTTTAGCCTTTAAATCTTTTCTTTCAGTTAAGGTGGCATTCATCTTTTTGTCAAAAATCTTTTCATTTTCTTTTAATAATTGATTTGCCTGTTTAAGTTTATCTAAATCAGAATACAGGCGATCATTATCCTCAATATATCTGTTAATTTTACCAGTTAGTTTGATACAATTAACACAAGAAAGGGGTTCCTCAATAGATACCTCATCAGTAATCTCTGCCATAAGAGCTGTGTTATGAATGTTCTCCTCTGTATCACTCCAGTTATAATATTCATTATTAGTAAGGAGAAGAGCTTCATTGATGTTTTCCTCAAGATTATCAGCATCTTTAGAAGTAGAACTCTTTAACACAGAAGGCTTTGAGAAACCAGAAGGAGGTTGTTTGGACTTCTCACATTCTCTGGCAAAGTGTCCAAGATTGTGACACTTATAGCATTTAACCTTGCTTTTGTCAAAGCCCAAACCCGAATCACTTTCGTCTTCAAGATTCTTTTTCCCAGTCTTTCTCAAATAGCGCTTTGCCCTCCTAGTTAACATAGCAAAGTTCCATCTGATATCCATTCGTTCAAGGTCATCAGGATTTATTTGATCAAAATCCTCATCTGTCAAATCAATGGAACTAGTTTTCTTTGATAGAAAACTATCGTAAGCACTCAAAAATGCTTGGAACACAGCAGCATTCTCCTCAGTAGCTGGAGAAGCTAGATTACTTTTGGATCCCCCGGAAAATGAAGGCGATCTACCAGAAAAAGAATATGATCCACTGGAGACACCACCACCATTTGCAGTTGACATTTTGGTTGCAGATGACATACCTCCTCCAGATAGCAAAGCAACTCCGGAAGCAGAAAATTTACTTCCATAGATACTTGGATCTTGAACATGAGCACTAGATTTAGTTTCTTTACGTTGCATATCTAGTGCATATGCTTGTAGTTGACCAATGAAATCATCTAGAGACAAAGACATTAAGCCTTCGTCTTCTTCCATCATCATCACTCTATGATCCCATTTCTTAGGTAGAGCACTTAACAATTTCTTGTTGATGTCTACAGCATGCATAATTACTCCACCATCAGAAAGCTCACTCACAAGATGTGAGTAACGAACAAATAAACCATTTAGAGACTCATTCTCTAGCATATCAAACAACTCATATTGTCGTTTGATCAGTTCAAGCCTACTCTTCTTATACTTATCACTTCCACCACATCTTCTCTCAAGGGCCTTCCACATGTCAAATGCGATTTCATGATGTTTAAACATCTTAAGCACCTCAGAAGATAAGCTCATAACAAGCGCTGAATGAACTTTTCTTTCCATGTCCCATGCTTTCTTTTCATCTGCATTTAATGCCCGAATGGATTTAGGAGGTGCCATTCCCTCAAATACCCCATCTTGCTTTGGATGTTCATACCTTTCAAGCAAGGGAATCATCATATCCGGTTCGTTAAATGAAATAAAAGCTTCAAATTTCTGTCTCCATTCAACATAATTTGAACTAGAGGTAAAAATTGGAGCCTTATTAGTACTACCAGCTTCATTACTATTCTTAAACATTTGAGCAAAAGCTTGCATCGACATGATGAATTAAAGTTTAAAATATAACTGCTTAAAGTATTCAGGCGACACTAGGAAAGTGTCGCAGACTGACAGGCGACACTAATACAAGTGTCGCAAACGGTAAAATTTAAGCAAAGGCGACACTAAGAACAAGTGTCGCAGGGAAGTGTCGCTAGAACCTAAGGCGACACTGAGTTGAGTGTCGCTTAAAGTGTCGCAAGTTAGTGTTGCAGAACCCTAAAGGCGACACTGAGTTAAGTGTCGCTTGAAGTGTCGCAAGCGAGTGTCGCAGAAACGAACAGCAGCAGACCAGAAACCCTAAAATCGTATTTTTCGAAAACCTAATCAAAAATTCTCCTTCCTAGTCGAACAATACCTGCAAAAACAAGTTAGAAACAATAATTTGAAGACCAAACAATCTTTAATCCTCGAAACCTCACCAGTAATTTCCCGAATTCAATCGAAACGAGACCCGAACTTGATCAAAACTGAAACAAAAAGCCCAACGGCTCTGATACCACTTTGTTGTCCCTTCACCTAGGATCTAGAACATAATTGATCAATCAATTGAGTGGCGGAATCACTCAATCACACTAACTTGTAGAAGATACAAACCAAAACAATAAAGAATTGAATAACGAGAAGTTGTATTTCACTATAAACAATTACTAGCAGTTGTACAGATGTTTAGTCGACGAATTTAGCTCAGGTTTTGTCCAACCCTTGCAATGAGCCGTGAAGGCTCTATTTATACAAACAGATCGATCCTGCGACACTTGCTAAGTGTCGCAGATCATAACCCTAGTGCGACACTAACTGAGTGTCGCCTGAATGCGACACTAGTTAAGTGTCGCCCAAAACAGGAAATAATCTATTTTCTAAACTAAACTATTACAGACTCAAGACCAACTGATAGACACTATAATATGACTCAACACTATCGTTTGCATGGTTTACCATCTTCTATTGTTTCAGATTGAGACACTAGATTTTTGAGTCATTTTTGGCGTTGCTTGTGGAAAATGGTGAACACTCAGCTTAATTTCAGTAGTGCTTATCATCCTCAAACAGATGGGCAGACTGAAGTTTGCTCATAATCACGTTGTCAATCGTAGTACCGGTTTTAGCCCATTTCAAGTGGTGTATTCTGCTCAACCACGGGGACCACTTGATTTAATGTCATCTTCTGTTTCTGGAAATGTTCCAAAGAATGTGCAGGATTTTTTAGAAGGGTTACACGGAATCCATCAAGTTGTTCATAATAACTTGGCCAAAGCTAATGCCAAGTACAACCAGGATGCGGATCAAAAGCGCAGGCAGGTTGAGTTTGAGGAGGGAGACTTTGTATGGGGAGTTTTGACTACAGATCGGATTTCAGTTTGTGATTACAACAAGTTGTCAGCCAAGAAGATTGGACCAGTGGAGATTCTGGAGAAGATCAATTCTAATGCTTATCATTTGAAGCTGCCAAGTCATATTCGTTGTTCTGATGTTTTCAATGTGAAGCATTTGTTACCTTTTCATGGAGATTCTTCTGAAGAAAAACCTTCTGCAGATTCGAGGATGAATTTTGTCTACCCAGGGGGGAATGATGGAGGCCCAAGTATTGAAGATCGGGCCCACATGTTTCTGGAGGCCCATGATCGTCAAATAAAAGGGGCTGCACGGAAAAGGGCCTAACTTGGGCTGCTGGGCTCCGTTTCAGGCCAGTGAGAAAGCGAATCGAAGCTCGGTTAACCCCTATTTTTATACTGTTATGCAGGGTGTTCAATCTGGGCAACTGTCAGATTTTATGGTGCATGATGGTTTTATTTTCAAAGGAAATCAGTTGTGTATTCCAGATTCCAGTCTTCGTTAGCAAATTATCAAGGAGTTACATGGTGAAGGGCATGCTGGTCGTGATCGCATTTTATAGTTATTGCAATCGTCTTATTTTTGGCCTACTATGAGAAAAGAGGTGGATCGGTATGTTAAGCGGTGTCGGATCTATCAAGTATCAAAGGGTACAGCTACTAATGCTGGGCTCTATATGCCTTTACCTGTTCCCTTGCAACCATGGGTGGATCTTAGCATGGATTTTGTGTTGGGGTTGCCACATACTCAAAGGGGTAATGATTCAATCTTTGTAGTTATTGATCGTTTTACTAAGATGGTGCACTTTATTCCTTGTAAAAAGACTACATATGCAGTTAATGTGGCGCAGCTTTTCTTTCGTGATGTCTATCGTTTGCATGGTTTACCATCTTCTATTGTTTCAGATTGAGACACTAGATTTTTGAGTCATTTTTGGCGTTGCTTGTGGAAAATGGTGAACACTCAGCTTAATTTCAGTAGTGCTTATCATCCTCAAACAGATGGGCAGACTGAAGTTTGCTCATAATCACGTTGTCAATCGTAGTACCGGTTTTAGCCCATTTCAAGTGGTGTATTCTGCTCAACCACGGGGACCACTTGATTTAATGTCATCTTCTGTTTCTGGAAATGTTCCAAAGAATGTGCAGGATTTTTTAGAAGGGTTACACGGAATCCATCAAGCTGTTCATAATAACTTGGCCAAAGCTAATGCCAAGTACAACCAGGATGCGGATCAAAAGCGCAGGCAGGTTGAGTTTGAGGAGGGAGACTTTGTATGGGGAGTTTTGACTACAGATCGGATTTCAGTTTGTGATTACAACAAGTTGTCAGCCAAGAAGATTGGACCAGTGGAGATTCTGAAGAAGATCAATTCTAATGCTTATCATTTGAAGCTGCCAAGTCATATTCGTTGTTCTAATGTTTTCAATGTGAAGCATTTGTTACCTTTTCATGGAGATTCTTCTGAAGATAAACCTTCTGCAGATTCGAGGATGAATTTTGTCTACCCAGGGGGGAATGATGGAGGCCCAAGTATTGAAGATCGGGCCCACATGTTTCTGGAGGCCCATGATCGTCAAATAAAAGGGGCTGCACGGAAAAGGGCCTAACTTGGGCTGCTGGGCTCCGTTTCAGGCCAGTGAGAAAGCGAATCGAAGCTCGGTTAACCCCTATTTTTATACTGTTATGCAGGGTGTTCAATCTGGGCAACTGTCAGATTTTCTGGTGCATGATGGTTTTATTTTCAAAGGAAATCAGTTGTGTATTCCAGATTCCAGTCTTCGTTAGCAAATTATCAAGGAGTTACATGGTGAAGGGCATGCTGGTCGTGATCGCATTTTATAGTTATTGCAATCGTCTTATTTTTGGCCTACTATGAGAAAAGAGGTGGATCGGTATGTTAAGCGGTGTCGGATCTATCAAGTATCAAAGGGTACAGCTACTAATGTTGGGCTCTATATGCCTTTACCTGTTCCCTTGCAACCATGGGTGAATCTTAGCATGGATTTTGTGTTGGGGTTGCCACATACTCAAAGGGGTAATGATTCAATCTTTGTAGTTATTGATCGTTTTTCTAAGATGGTGCAGTTTATTCCTTGTAAAAAGACTACATATGCAGTTAATGTGGCGCAGCTTTTCTTTCGTGATGTCTATCGTTTGCATGGTTTACCATCTTCTATTGTTTCAGATTGAGACACTAGATTTTTGAGTCATTTTTGGCGTTGCTTGTGGAAAATGGTGAACACTCAGCTTAATTTCAGTAGTGCTTATCATCCTCAAACAGATGGGCAGACTGAAGTTTGCTCATAATCACGTTGTCAATCGTAGTACCGGTTTTAGCCCATTTCAAGTGGTGTATTCTGCTCAACCACGGGGACCACTTGATTTAATGTCATCTTCTGTTTCTGGAAATGTTCCAAAGGATGTGCAGGATTTTTTAGAAGGGTTACACGGAATCCATCAAGCTGTTCATAATAACTTGGCCAAAGCTAATGCCAAGTACAACCAGGATGCGGATCAAAAGCGCAGGCAGGTTGAGTTTGAGGAGGGAGACTTTGTATGGGGAGTTTTGACTACAGATCGGATTTCAGTTTGTGATTACAACAAGTTGTCAGCCAAGAAGATTGGACCAGTGGAGATTCTAGAGAAGATCAATTCTAATGCTTATCATTTGAAGCTGCCAAGTCATATTCGTTGTTCTAATGTTTTCAAAGTGAAGCATTTGTTACCTTTTCATGGAGATTCTTCTGAAGATAAACCTTCTGCAGATTCGAGGATGAATTTTGTCTACCCAGGGGGGAATGATGGAGGCCCAAGTATTGAAGATCGGGCCCACATGTTTCTGGAGGCCCATGATCGTCAAATAAAAGGGGCTGCACGGAAAAGGGCCTAACTTGGGCTGCTGGGCTCCGTTTCAGGCCAGTGAGAAAGCGAATCGAAGCTCGGTAAACCCCTATTTTTATACTGTTATGCAGGGTGTTCAATCTGGGCAACTGTCAGATTTTATGGTGCATGATGGTTTTATTTTCAAAGGAAATCAGTTGTGTATTCCAGATTCCAGTCTTCGTTAGCAAATTATCAAGGAGTTACATGGTGAAGGGCATGCTGGTCGTGATCGCATTTTATAGTTATTGCAATCGTCTTATTTTTGGCCTACTATGAGAAAAGAGGTGGATCGGTATGTTAAGCGGTGTCGGATCTATCAAGTATCAAAGGGTACAGCTACTAATGCTGGGCTCTATATGCCTTTACCTGTTCCCTTGCAACCATGGGTGGATCTTAGCATGGATTTTGTGTTGGGGTTGCCACATACTCAAAGGGGTAATGATTCAATCTTTGTAGTTATTGATCGTTTTACTAAGATGGTGCACTTTATTCCTTGTAAAAAGACTACATATGCAGTTAATGTGGCGCAGCTTTTCTTTCGTGATGTCTATCGTTTGCATGGTTTACCATCTTCTATTGTTTCAGATTGAGACACTAGATTTTTGAGTCATTTTTGGCGTTGCTTGTGGAAAATGGTGAACACTCAGCTTAATTTCAGTAGTGCTTATCATCCTCAAACAGATGGGCAGACTGAAGTTTGCTCATAATCACGTTGTCAATCGTAGTACCGGTTTTAGCCCATTTCAAGTGGTGTATTCTGCTCAACCACGGGGACCACTTGATTTAATGTCATCTTCTGTTTCTGGAAATGTTCCAAAGAATGTGCAGGATTTTTTAGAAGGGTTACACGGAATCCATCAAGCTGTTCATAATAACTTGGCCAAAGCTAATGCCAAGTACAACCAGGATGCGGATCAAAAGCGCAGGCAGGTTGAGTTTGAGGAGGGAGACTTTGTATGGGGAGTTTTGACTACAGATCGGATTTCAGTTTGTGATTACAACAAGTTGTCAGCCAAGAAGATTGGACCAGTGGAGATTCTGGAGAAGATCAATTCTAATGCTTATCATTTGAAGCTGCCAAGTCATATTCGTTGTTCTAATGTTTTCAATGTGAAGCATTTGTTACCTTTTCATGGAGATTCTTCTGAAGATAAACCTTCTGCAGATTCGAGGATGAATTTTGTCTACCCAGGGGGGAATGATGGAGGCCCAAGTATTGAAGATCGGGCCCACATGTTTCTGGAGGCCCATGATCGTCAAATAAAAGGGGTTGCACGGAAAAGGGCCTAACTTGGGCTGCTGGGCTCCGTTTCAGGCCAGTGAGAAAGCGAATCGAAGCTCGGTAAACCCCTATTTTTATACTGTTATGCAGGGTGTTCAATCTGGGCAACTGTCAGATTTTATGGTGCATGATGGTTTTATTTTCAAAGGAAATCAGTTGTGTATTCCAGATTCCAGTCTTCGTTAGCAAATTATCAAGGAGTTACATGGTGAAGGGCATGCTGGTCGTGATCGCATTTTATAGTTATTGCAATCGTCTTATTTTTGGCCTACTATGAGAAAAGAGGTGGATCGGTATGTTAAGCGGTGTCGGATCTATCAAGTATCAAAGGGTACAGCTACTAATGCTGGGCTCTATATGCCTTTACCTGTTCCCTTGCAACCATGGGTGGATCTTAGCATGGATTTTGTGTTGGGGTTGCCACATACTCAAAGGGGTAATGATTCAATCTTTGTAGTTATTGATCGTTTTACTAAGATGGTGCACTTTATTCCTTGTAAAAAGACTACATATGCAGTTAATGTGGCGCAGCTTTTCTTTCGTGATGTCTATCGTTTGCATGGTTTACCATCTTCTATTGTTTCAGATTGAGACACTAGATTTTTGAGTCATTTTTGGCGTTGCTTGTGGAAAATGGTGAACACTCAGCTTATTTTCAGTAGTGCTTATCATCCTCAAACAGATGGGCAGACTGAAGTTTGCTCATAATCACGTTGTCAATCGTAGTACCGGTTTTAGCCCATTTCAAGTGGTGTATTCTGCTCAACCACGGGGACCACTTGATTTAATGTCATCTTCTGTTTCTGGAAATGTTCCAAAGAATGTGCAGGATTTTTTAGAAGGGTTACACGGAATCCATCAAGCTGTTCATAATAACTTGGCCAAAGCTAATGCCAAGTACAACCAGGATGCGGATCAAAAGCGCAGGCAGGTTGAGTTTGAGGAGGGAGACTTTGTATGGGGAGTTTTGACTACAGATCGGATTTCAGTTTGTGATTACAACAAGTTGTCAGCCAAGAAGATTGGACCAGTGGAGATTCTGGAGAAGATCAATTCTAATGCTTATCGTTTGAAGCTGCCAAGTCATATTCGTTGTTCTGATGTTTTCAATGTGAAGCATTTGTTACCTTTTCATGGAGATTCTTCTGAAGATGAACCTGCTGCAGATTCGAGGATGAATTTGTGAAGCATTTGTTACCTTTTCATGGAGATTCTTCTGAAGATGAACCTGCTGCAGATTCGAGGATGAATTTTGTCTACCCAGGGGGGAATGATGGAGGCCCAAGTATTGAAGATCGGGCCCACATGTTTCTGGAGGCCCATGATCGTCAAATAAAAGGGGCTGCACGGAAAAGGGCCTAACTTGGGCTGCTGGGCTCCGTTTCAGGCCAGTGAGAAAGCGAATCGAAGCTCGGTTAACCCCTATTTTTATACTGTTATGCAGGGTGTTCAATCTGGGCAACTGTCAGATTTTATGGTGCATGATGGTTTTATTTTCAAAGGAAATCAGTTGTGTATTCCAGATCCCAGTCTTCGTTAGCAAATTATCAAGGAGTTACATGGTGAAGGGCATGCTGGTCGTGATCGCATTTTATAGTTATTGCAATCGTCTTATTTTTGGCCTACTATGAGAAAAGAGGTGGATCGGTATGTTAAGCGGTGTCGGATCTATCAAGTATCAAAGGGTACAGCTACTAATGTTGGGCTCTATATGCCTTTACCTGTTCCCTTGCAACCATGGGTGGATCTTAGCATGGATTTTGTGTTGGGGTTGCCACATACTCAAAGGGGTAATGATTCAATCTTTGTAGTTATTGATCGTTTTACTAAGATGGTGCACTTTATTCCTTGTAAAAAGACTACATATGCAGTTAATGTGGCGCAGCTTTTCTTTCGTGATGTCTATCGTTTGCATGGTTTACCATCTTCTATTGTTTCAGATTGAGACACTAGATTTTTGAGTCATTTTTGGCGTTGCTTGTGGAAAATGGTGAACACTCAGCTTAATTTCAGTAGTGCTTATCATCCTCAAACAGATGGGCAGACTGAAGTTTGCTCATAATCACGTTGTCAATCGTAGTACCGGTTTTAGCCCATTTCAAGTGGTGTATTCTGCTCAACCACGGGGACCACTTGATTTAATGTCATCTTCTGTTTCTGGAAATGTTCCAAAGAATGTGCAGGATTTTTTAGAAGGGTTACACGGAATCCATCAAGCTGTTCATAATAACTTGGCCAAAGCTAATGCCAAGTACAACCAGGATGCGGATCAAAAGCGCAGGCAGGTTGAGTTTGAGGAGGGAGACTTTGTATGGGGAGTTTTGACTACAGATCGGATTTCAGTTTGTGATTACAACAAGTTGTCAGCCAAGAAGATTGGACCAGTGGAGATTCTGGAGAAGATCAATTCTAATGCTTATCGTTTGAAGCTGCCAAGTCATATTCGTTGTTCTGATGTTTTCAATGTGAAGCATTTGTTACCTTTTCATGGAGATTCTTCTGAAGATGAACCTGCTGCAGATTCGAGGATGAATTTGTGAAGCATTTGTTACCTTTTCATGGAGATTCTTCTGAAGATGAACCTGCTACAGATTCGAGGATGAATTTTGTCTACCCAGGGGGGAATGATGGAGGCCCAAGTATTGAAGATCGGGCCCACATGTTTCTGGAGGCCCATGATCGTCAAATAAAAGGGGCTGCACGGAAAAGGGCCTAACTTGGGCTGCTGGGCTCCGTTTCAGGCCAGTGAGAAAGCGAATCGAAGCTCGGTTAACCCCTATTTTTATACTGTTATGCAGGGTGTTCAATCTGGGCAACTGTTAGATTTTATGGTGCATGATGGTTTTATTTTCAAAGAAAATCAGTTGTGTATTCCAGATCCCAGTCTTCGTTAGCAAATTATCAAGGAGTTACATGGTGAAGGGCATGCTGGTCGTGATCGCATTTTATAGTTATTGCAATCGTCTTATTTTTAGCCTACTATGAGAAAAGAGGTGGATCGGTATGTTAAGCGGTGTCGGATCTATCAAGTATCAAAGGGTACAGCTACTAATGTTGGGCTCTATATGCCTTTACCTGTTCCCTTGCAACCATGGGTGGATCTTAGCATGGATTTTGTGTTGGGGTTGCCACATACTCAAAGGGGTAATGATTCAATCTTTGTAGTTATTAATCGTTTTACTAAGATGGTGCACTTTATTCCTTGTAAAAAGACTACATATGCAGTTAATGTGGCGCAGCTTTTCTTTCGTGATGTCTATCGTTTGCATGGTTTACCATCTTCTATTGTTTCAGATTGAGACACTAGATTTTTGAGTCATTTTTGGCGTTGCTTGTGGAAAATGGTGAACACTCAGCTTAATTTCAGTAGTGCTTATCATCCTCAAACAGATGGGCAGACTGAAGTTTGCTCATAATCACGTTGTCAATCGTAGTACCGGTTTTAGCCCATTTCAAGTGGTGTATTCTGCTCAACCACGGGGACCACTTGATTTAATGTCATCTTCTGTTTCTGGAAATGTTCCAAAGAATGTGCAGGATTTTTTAGAAGGGTTACACGGAATCCATCAAGCTGTTCATAATAACTTGGCCAAAGCTAATGCCAAGTACAACCAGGATGCGGATCAAAAGCGCAGGCAGGTTGAGTTTGAGGAGGGAGACTTTGTATGAGGAGTTTTGACTACAGATCGGATTTCAGTTTGTGATTACAACAAGTTGTCAGCCAAGAAGATTGGACCAGTGGAGATTCTGGAGAAGATCAATTCTAATGCTTATCATTTGAAGCTGCCAAGTCATATTCGTTGTTCTAATGTTTTCAATGTGAAGCATTTGTTACCTTTTCATGGAGATTCTTCTGAAGATAAACCTTCTGCAGATTCGAGGATGAATTTTGTCTACCCAGGGGGGAATGATGGAGGCCCAAGTATTGAAGATCGGGCCCACATGTTTCTGGAGGCCCATGATCGTCAAATAAAAGGGGCTGCACGGAAAAGGGCCTAACTTGGGCTGCTGGGCTCCGTTTCAGGCCAGTGAGAAAGCGAATCGAAGCTCGGTTAACCCCTATTTTTATACTGTTATGCAGGGTGTTCAATCTGGGCAACTGTCAGATTTTATGGTGCATGATGGTTTTATTTTCAAAGGAAATCAGTTGTGTATTCCAGATCCCAGTCTTCGTTAGCAAATTATCAAGGAGTTACATGGTGAAGGGCATGCTGGTCGTGATCGCATTTTATAGTTATTGCAATCGTCTTATTTTTGGCTTACTATGAGAAAAGAGGTGGATCGGTATGTTAAGCGGTGTCGGATCTATCAAGTATCAAAGGGTACAGCTACTAATGTTGGGCTCTATATGCCTTTACCTGTTCCCTTGCAACCATGGGTGGATCTTAGCATGGATTTTGTGTTGGGGTTGCCACATACTCAAAGGGGTAATGATTCAATCTTTGTAGTTATTGATCGTTTTTCTAAGATGGTGCACTTTATTCATTGTAAAAAGACTACATATGCAGTTAATGTGGCGCAACTTTTCTTTCGTGATGTCTATCGTTTGCATGGTTTACCATCTTCTATTGTTTCAGATTGAGACACTAGATTTTTGAGTCATTTTTGGCGTTGCTTGTGGAAAATGGTGAACACTCAGCTTAATTTTATTAGTGCTTATCATCCTCAAACAGATGGGCAGACTGAAGTTTGCTCATAATCACGTTGTCAATCGTAGTACCGGTTTTAGCCCATTTCAAGTGGTGTATTCTGCTCAACCACGGGGACCACTTGATTTAATGTCATCTTCTGTTTCTGGAAATGTTCCAAAGAATGTGCAGGATTTTTTAGAAGGGTTACACGGAATCCATCAAGCTGTTCATAATAACTTGGCCAAAGCTAATGCCAAGTACAACCAGGATGCGGATCAAAAGCGCAGGCAGGTTGAGTTTGAGGAGGGAGACTTTGTATGGGGAGTTTTGACTACAGATCGGATTTCAGTTTGTGATTACAACAAGTTGTCAGCCAAGAAGATTGGACCAGTGGAGATTCTGGAGAAGATCAATTCTAATGCTTATCGTTTGAAGCTGCCAAGTCATATTCGTTGTTCTGATGTTTTCAATGTGAAGCATTTGTTACCTTTTCATGGAGATTCTTCTGAAGATGAACCTGCTGCAGATTCGAGGATGAATTTGTGAAGCATTTGTTACCTTTTCATGGAGATTCTTCTGAAGATGAACCTGCTGCAGATTCGAGGATGAATTTTGTCTACCCAGGGGGGAATGATGGAGGCCCAAGTATTGAAGATCGGGCCCACATGTTTCTGGAGGCCCATGATCGTCAAATAAAAGGGGCTGCACGGAAAAGGGCCTAACTTGGGCTGCTGGGCTCCGTTTCAGGCCAGTGAGAAAGCGAATCGAAGCTCGGTTAACCCCTATTTTTATACTGTTATGCAGGGTGTTCAATCTGGGCAACTGTCAGATTTTATGGTGCATGATGGTTTTATTTTCAAAGGAAATCAGTTGTGTATTCCAGATCCCAGTCTTCGTTAGCAAATTATCAAGGAGTTACATGGTGAAGGGCATGCTGGTCGTGATCGCATTTTATTGTTATTGCAATCGTCTTATTTTTGGCCTACTATGAGAAAAGAGGTGGATCGGTATGTTAAGCGGTGTCGGATCTATCAAGTATCAAAGGGTACAGCTACTAATGTTGGGCTCTATATGCCTTTACCTGTTCCCTTGCAACCATGGGTGGATCTTAGCATGGATTTTGTGTTGGGGTTGCCACATACTCAAAGGGGTAATGATTCAATCTTTGTAGTTATTGATCGTTTTTCTAAGATGGTGCACTTTATTCATTGTAAAAAGACTACATATGCAGTTAATGTGGCGCAACTTTTCTTTCGTGATGTCTATCGTTTGCATGGTTTACCATCTTCTATTGTTTCAGATTGAGACACTAGATTTTTGAGTCATTTTTGGCGTTGCTTGTGGAAAATGGTGAACACTCAGCTTAATTTTATTAGTGCTTATCATCCTCAAACAGATGGGCAGACTGAAGTTTGCTCATAATCACGTTGTCAATCGTAGTACCGGTTTTAGCCCATTTCAAGTGGTGTATTCTGCTCAACCACGGGGACCACTTGATTTAATGTCATCTTCTGTTTCTGGAAATGTTCCAAAGAATGTGCAGGATTTTTTAGAAGGGTTACACGGAATCCATCAAGCTGTTCATAATAACTTGGCCAAAGCTAATGCCAAGTACAACCAGGATGCGGATCAAAAGCGCAGGCAGGTTGAGTTTGAGGAGGGAGACTTTGTATGGGCAGTTTTGACTACAGATCGGATTTCAGTTTGTGATTACAACAAGTTGTCAGCCAAGAAGATTGGACCAGTGGAGATTCTGGAGAAGATCAATTCTAATGCTTATCGTTTGAAGCTGCCAAGTCATATTCGTTGTTCTGATGTTTTCAATGTGAAGCATTTGTTACCTTTTCATGGAGATTCTTTCGAAGATGAACCTGCTGCAGATTCGAGGATGAATTTTGTCTACCCAGGGGGGAATGATGGAGGCCCAAGTATTGAAGATCGGGCCCACATGTTTCTGGAGGCCCATGATCGTCAAATAAAAGGGGCTGCACGGAAAAGGGCCTAACTTGGGCTGCTGGGCTCCGTTTCAGGCCAGTGAGAAAGCGAATCGAAGCTCGGTTAACCCCTATTTTTATACTGTTATGCAGGGTGTTCAATCTGGGCAACTGTCAGATTTTCTGGTGCATGATGGTTTTATTTTCAAAGGAAATCAGTTGTGTATTCCTGATTCCAGTATTCGTTAGCAAATTATCAAGGAGTTACATGGTGAAGGGCATGCTGGTCGTGATCGCATTTTATAGTTATTGCAATCGTCTTATTTTTGGCCTACTATGAGAAAAGAGGTGGATCGGTATGTTAAGCGGTGTCGGATCTATCAAGTATCAAAGGGTACAGCTACTAATGCTGGGCTCTATATGCCTTTACCTGTTCCCTTGCAACCATGGGTGGATCTTAGCATGGATTTTGTGTTGGGGTTGCCACATACTCAAAGGGGTAATGATTCAATCTTTGTAGTTATTGATCGTTTTACTAAGATGGTGCACTTTATTCCTTGTAAAAAGACTACATATGCAGTTAATGTGGCGCAGCTTTTCTTTCGTGATGTCTATCGTTTGCATGGTTTACCATCTTCTATTGTTTCAGATTGAGACACTAGATTTTTGAGTCATTTTTGGCGTTGCTTGTGGAAAATGGTGAACACTCAGCTTAATTTCAGTAGTGCTTATCATCCTCAAACAGATGGGCAGACTGAAGTTTGCTCATAATCACGTTGTCAATCGTAGTACCGGTTTTAGCCCATTTCAAGTGGTGTATTCTGCTCAACCACGGGGACCACTTGATTTAATGTCATCTTCTGTTTCTGGAAATGTTCCAAAGAATGTGCAGGATTTTTTAGAAGGGTTACACGGAATCCATCAAGCTGTTCATAATAACTTGGCCAAAGCTAATGCCAAGTACAACCAGGATGCGGATCAAAAGCGCAGGCAGGTTGAGTTTGAGGAGGGAGACTTTGTATGGGCAGTTTTGACTACAGATCGGATTTCAGTTTGTGATTACAACAAGTTGTCAGCCAAGAAGATTGGACCAGTGGAGATTCTAGAGAAGATCAATTCTAATGCTTATCGTTTGAAGCTGCCAAGTCATATTCGTTGTTCTGATGTTTTCAATGTGAAGCATTTGTTACCTTTTCATGGAGATTCTTCCGAAGATGAACCTGCTGCAGATTCGAGGATGAATTTTGTCTACCCAGGGGGGAATGATGGAGGCCCAAGTATTGAAGATCGGGCCCACATGTTTCTGGAGGCCCATGATCGTCAAATAAAAGGGGCTGCACGGAAAAGGGCCTAACTTGGGCTGCTGGGCTCCGTTTCAGGCCAGTGAGAAAGCGAATCGAAGCTCGGTTAACCCCTATTTTTATACTGTTATGCAGGGTGTTCAATCTGGGCAACTGTCAGATTTTCTGGTGCATGATGGTTTTATTTTCAAAGGAAATCAGTTGTGTATTCCTGATTCCAGTATTCGTTAGCAAATTATCAAGGAGTTACATGGTGAAGGGCATGCTGGTCGTGATCGCATTTTATAGTTATTGCAATCGTCTTATTTTTGGCCTACTATGAGAAAAGAGGTGGATTGGTATGTTAAGCGGTGTCGGATCTATCAAGTATCAAAGGGTACAGCTACTAATGTTGGGCTCTATATGCCTTTACCTGTTCCCTTGCAACCATGGGTGGATCTTAGCATGGATTTTGTGTTGGGGTTGCCACATACTCAAAGGGGTAATGATTCAATCTTTGTAGTTATTGATCGTTTTTCTAAGATGGTGCACTTTATTCCTTGTAAAAAGACTACATATGCAGTTAATGTGGCGCAGCTTTTCTTTCGTGATATCTATCGTTTGCATGGTTTACCATCTTCTATTGTTTCAGATTGAGACACTAGATTTTTGAGTCATTTTTGGCGTTGCTTGTGGAAAATGGTGAACACTCAGCTTAATTTCAGTAGTGCTTATCATCCTCCTACAGATGGGCAGACTGAAGTTTGCTCATAATCACGTTGTCAATCGTAGTACCGGTTTTAGCCCATTTCAAGTGGTGTATTCTGCTCAACCACGGGGACCACTTGATTTAATGTCATCTTATGTTTCTTTAAATGTTCCAAAGAATGTGCAGGATTTTTTAGAATGGTTACACGGAATCCATCAAGCTGTTCATAATAACTTGGCCAAAGCTAATGCCAAGTACAACCAGGATGCGGATCAAAAGCGCAGGCAGGTTGAGTTTGAGGACGGAGACTTTGTATGGGCAGTTTTGACTAAAGATCGAATTTCAGTTTGTGATTACAACAAGTTGTCAGCCAAGAAGATTGGACCAGTGGAGTTTCTGGAGAAGATCAGTTCTAATGCTTATCGTTTGAAGCTGCCAAGTCATATTCGTTTTTCTGATGTTTTCAATGTGAAGCATTTGTTACCTTTTCATGGAGATTCTTCTGAAGATGAACCTGCTGCAGATTCGAGGATGAAATTTGTCTACCCAGGGGGGAATGATGGAGACCTAAGTATTGAAGATCGGGCCCACATGTTTCTGGAGGCCCATGATCGTCAAATAAAAGAGGCTGCACGGAAAAGGGCCTTACTTGGGCTGCTGGGCTCCGTTTCAGGCCAGTGAGAAAGCGAATCGAAGCTCGGTTAACCCCTATTTTTATATTGTTATGCAGGGTGTTCAATCTAGGCAACTGTCAGATTTTCTGGTGCATGATGGTTTTATTTTCAAAGGAAATCAGTTGTGTATTCCTGATTCCAGTCTTCGTTAGCAAATTATCAAGGAGTTACATGGTGAAGGGCATGCTGGTAGTGATCGCATTTTATAGTTATTGCAATCGTCTTATTTTTGGCCTACTATGAGAAAAGAGGTGGATCGGTATGTTAAGCTGTGTCGGATCTATCAAGTATCAAAGGGTACAGCTACTAATGCTGGGCTCTATATGCCTTTACCTGTTCCCTTGCAACCATGGGTGGATCTTAGCATGGATTTTGTGTTGGGGTTGCCACATACTCAAAGGGGTAATGATTCAATCTTTGTAGTTATTGATCGTTTTACTAAGATGGTGCACTTTATTCCTTGTAAAAAGACTACATATGCAGTTAATGTGGCGCAGCTTTTCTTTCGTGATGTCTATCGTTTGCATGGTTTACCATCTTCTATTGTTTCAGATTGAGACACTAGATTTTTGAGTCATTTTTGGCGTTGCTTGTGGAAAATGGTGAACACTCAGCTTAATTTCAGTAGTGCTTATCATCCTCAAACAGATGGGCAGACTGAAGTTTGCTCATAATCACGTTGTCAATCGTAGTACCGGTTTTAGCCCATTTCTAGTGGTGTATTCTGCTCAACCACGGGGACCACTTGATTTAATGTCATCTTCTGTTTCTGGAAATGTTCCAAAGAATGTGCAGGATTTTTTAGAAGGGTTACACGGAATCCATCAAGCTGTTCATAATAACTTGGCCAAAGCTAATGCCAAGTACAACCAGGATGCGGATCAAAAGCGCAGGCAGGTTGAGTTTGAGGAGGGAGACTTTGTATGGGCAGTTTTGACTACAGATCGGATTTCAGTTTGTGATTACAACAAGTTGTCAGCCAAGAAGATTGGACCAGTGGAGATTCTGGAGAAGATCAATTCTAATGCTTATCGTTTAAAGCTGCCAAGTCATATTCGTTGTTCTGATGTTTTCAATGTGAAGCATTTGTTACCTTTTCATCGAGATTCTTCTGAAGATGAACCTGCTGCAGATTCGAGGATGAATTTTGTCTACCCAGGGGGGAATGATGGAGGCCCAAGTATTGAAGATCTGGCCCACATGTTTCTGGAGGCCCATGATCGTTAAATAAAAGGGGCTGCACGGAAAAGGGCCTAACTTGGGCTGCTGGGCTCCATTTCAGGCCAGTGAGAAAGCGAATCGAAGCTCGGTTAACCCCTATTTTTATACTGTTATGCAGGGTGTTCAATCTGGGCAACTGTCAGATTTTCTGGTGCATGATGGGTTTATTTTCAAAGGAAATCAGTTGTGTATTCCTGATTCCAGTATTCGTTAGCAAATTATCAAGGAGTTACATGGTGAAGGGCATGCTGGTCGTGATCGCATTTTATAGTTATTGCAATCGTCTTATTTTTGGCCTACTATGAGAAAAGAGGTGGATCGGTATGTTAAGCGGTGTCGGATCTATCAAGTATCAAAGGGTACAGCTACTAATGCTGGGCTCTATATGCCTTTACCTGTTCCCTTGCAACCATGGGTGGATCTTAGCATGGATTTTGTGTTGGGGTTGCCACATACTCAAAGGGGTAATGATTCAATCTTTGTAGTTATTGATCGTTTTTCTAAGATGGTGCACTTTATTCCTTGTAAAAAGACTACATATGCAGTTAATGTGGCGCAGCTTTTCTTTCGTGATGTCTATCGTTTGCATGGTTTACCATCTTCTATTGTTTCAGATTGAGACACTAGATTTTTGAGTCATTTTTGGCGTTGCTTGTGGAAAATGGTGAACACTCAGCTTAATTTCAGTAGTGCTTATCATCCTCAAACAGATGGGCAGACTGAAGTTTGCTCATAATCACGTTGTCAATCGTAGTACCGGTTTTAGCCCATTTCAAGTGGTGTATTCTGCTCAACCACGGGGACCACTTGATTTAATGTCATCTTCTGTTTCTGGAAATGTTCCAAAGAATGTGCAGGATTTTTTAGAAGGGTTACACGGAATCCATCAAGCTGTTCATAATAACTTGGCCAAAGCTAATGCCAAGTACAACCAGGATGCGGATCAAAAGCGCAGGCAGGTTGAGTTTGAGGAGGGAGACTTTGTATGGGCAGTTTTGACTACAGATCGGATTTCAGTTTGTGATTACAACAAGTTGTCAGCCAAGAAGATTGGACCAGTGGAGATTCTGGAGAAGATCAATTCTAATGCTTATCGTTTGAAGCTGCCAAGTCATATTCGTTGTTCTGATGTTTTCAATGTGAAGCATTTGTTACCTTTTCATGGAGATTCTTCCGAAGATGAACCTGCTGCAGATTCGAGGATGAATTTTGTCTACCCAGGGGGGAATGATGGAGGCCCAAGTATTGAAGATCGGGCCCACATGTTTCTGGAGGCCCATGATCGTCAAATAAAAGGGGCTGCACGGAAAAGGGCCTAACTTGGGCTGCTGGGCTCCGTTTCAGGCCAGTGAGAAAGCGAATCGAAGCTCGGTTAACCCCTATTTTTATACTGTTATGCAGGGTGTTCAATCTGGGCAACTGTCAGAATTTCTGGTGCATGATGGTTTTATTTTCAAAGGAAATCAGTTGTGTATTCCTGATTCCAGTATTCGTTAGCAAATTATCAAGGAGTTACATGGTGAAGGGCATGCTGGTCGTGATCGCATTTTATAGTTATTGCAATCGTCTTATTTTTGGCCTACTATGAGAAAAGAGGTGGATCGGTATGTTAAGCGGTGTCGGATCTATCAAGTATCAAAGGGTACAGCTACTAATACTGGGCTCTATATGCCTTTACCTGTTCCCTTGCAACCATGGGTGGATCTTAGCATGGATTTTGTGTTGGGGTTGCCACATACTCAAAGGGGTAATGATTCAATCTTTGTAGTTATTGATCGTTTTACTAAGATGGTGCACTTTATTCCTTGTAAAAAGACTACATATGCAGTTAATGTGGCGCAGCTTTTCTTTCGTGATGTCTATCGTTTGCATGGTTTACCATCTTCTATTGTTTCAGATTGAGACACTAGATTTTTGAGTCATTTTTGGCGTTGCTTGTGGAAAATGGTGAACACTCAGCTTAATTTCAGTAGTGCTTATCATCCTCAAACAGATGGGCAGACTGAAGTTTGCTCATAATCACGTTGTCAATCGTAGTACCGGTTTTAGCCCATTTCAAGTGGTGTATTCTGCTCAACCACGGGGACCACTTGATTTAATGTCATCTTCTGTTTCTGGAAATGTTCCAAAGAATGTGCAGGATTTTTTAGAAGGGTTACACGGAATCCATCAAGCTGTTCATAATAACTTGGCCAAAGCTAATGCCAAGTACAACCAGGATGCGGATCAAAAGCGCAGGCAGGTTGAGTTTGAGGAGGGAGACTTTGTATGGGCAGTTTTGACTACAGATCGGATTTCAGTTTGTGATTACAACAAGTTGTCAGCCAAGAAGATTGGACCAGTGGAGATTCTAGAGAAGATCAATTCTAATGCTTATCGTTTGAAGCTGCCAAGTCATATTCGTTGTTCTGATGTTTTCAATGTGAAGCATTTGTTACCTTTTCATGGAGATTCTTCCGAAGATGAACCTGCTGCAGATTCGAGGATGAATTTTGTCTACCCAGGGGGGAATGATGGAGGCCCAAGTATTGAAGATCGGGCCCACATGTTTCTGGAGGCCCATGATCGTCAAATAAAAGGGGCTGCACGGAAAAGGGCCTAACTTGGGCTGCTGGGCTCCATTTCAGGCCAGTGAGAAAGCGAATCGAAGCTCGGTTAACCCCTATTTTTATACTGTTATGCAGGGTGTTCAATCTGGGCAACTGTCAGATTTTCTGGTGCATGATGGTTTTATTTTCAAAGGAAATCAGTTGTGTATTCCTGATTCCAGTATTCGTTAGCAAATTATCAAGGAGTTACATGGTGAAGGGCATGCTGGTCGTGATCGCATTTTATAGTTATTGCAATCGTCTTATTTTTGGCCTACTATGAGAAAAGAGGTGGATTGGTATGTTAAGCGGTGTCGGATCTATCAAGTATCAAAGGGTACAGCTACTAATGTTGGGCTCTATATGCCTTTACCTGTTCCCTTGCAACCATGGGTGGATCTTAGCATGGATTTTGTGTTGGGGTTGCCACATACTCAAAGGGGTAATGATTCAATCTTTGTAGTTATTGATCGTTTTTCTAAGATGGTGCACTTTATTCCTTGTAAAAAGACTACATATGCAGTTAATGTGGCGCAGCTTTTCTTTCGTGATATCTATCGTTTGCATGGTTTACCATCTTCTATTGTTTCAGATTGAGACACTAGATTTTTGAGTCATTTTTGGCGTTGCTTGTGGAAAATGGTGAACACTCAGCTTAATTTCAGTAGTGCTTATCATCCTCCTACAGATGGGCAGACTGAAGTTTGCTCATAATCACGTTGTCAATCGTAGTACCGGTTTTAGCCCATTTCAAGTGGTGTATTCTGCTCAACCACGGGGACCACTTGATTTAATGTCATCTTATGTTTCTTTAAATGTTCCAAAGAATGTGCAGGATTTTTTAGAATGGTTACACGGAATCCATCAAGCTGTTCATAATAACTTGGCCAAAGCTAATGCCAAGTACAACCAGGATGCGGATCAAAAGCGCAGGCAGGTTGAGTTTGAGGACGGAGACTTTGTATGGGCAGTTTTGACTAAAGATCGAATTTCAGTTTGTGATTACAACAAGTTGTCAGCCAAGAAGATTGGACCAGTGGAGTTTCTGGAGAAGATCAGTTCTAATGCTTATCGTTTGAAGCTGCCAAGTCATATTCGTTTTTCTGATGTTTTCAATGTGAAGCATTTGTTACCTTTTCATGGAGATTCTTCTGAAGATGAACCTGCTGCAGATTCGAGGATGAAATTTGTCTACCCAGGGGGGAATGATGGAGACCTAAGTATTGAAGATCGGGCCCACATGTTTCTGGAGGCCCATGATCGTCAAATAAAAGAGGCTGCACGGAAAAGGGCCTTACTTGGGCTGCTGGGCTCCGTTTCAGGCCAGTGAGAAAGCGAATCGAAGCTCGGTTAACCCCTATTTTTATATTGTTATGCAGGGTGTTCAATCTAGGCAACTGTCAGATTTTCTGGTGCATGATGGTTTTATTTTCAAAGGAAATCAGTTGTGTATTCCTGATTCCAGTCTTCGTTAGC
Source organism: Pseudognaphalium luteoalbum (assembly GCA_963422505.1). Lineage (NCBI taxonomy): Eukaryota > Viridiplantae > Streptophyta > Magnoliopsida > Asterales > Asteraceae > Pseudognaphalium > Pseudognaphalium luteoalbum. Next base: position 46,421,649 of record OY730194.1, read on the forward strand.
AAATTATCAAGGAGTTACATGGTGAAGGGCATGCTGGTCGTGATCGCATTTTATAGTTATTGCAATCGTCTTATTTTTGGCCTACTATGAGAAAAGAGGTGGATCGGTATGTTAAGCTGTGTCGGATCTATCAAGTATCAAAGGGTACAGCTACTAATGCTGGGCTCTATATGCCTTTACCTGTTCCCTTGCAACCATGGGTGGATCTTAGCATGGATTTTGTGTTGGGGTTGCCACATACTCAAAGGGGTAATGATTCAATCTTTGTAGTTATTGATCGTTTTACTAAGATGGTGCACTTTATTCCTTGTAAAAAGACTACATATGCAGTTAATGTGGCGCAGCTTTTCTTTCGTGATGTCTATCGTTTGCATGGTTTACCATCTTCTATTGTTTCAGATTGAGACACTAGATTTTTGAGTCATTTTTGGCGTTGCTTGTGGAAAATGGTGAACACTCAGCTTAATTTCAGTAGTGCTTATCATCCTCAAACAGATGGACAGACTAAAGTTTGCTCATAATCACGTTGTCAATCGTAGTACCGGTTTTAGCCCATTTCAAGTGGTGTATTCTGCTCAACCACGGGGACCACTTGATTTAATGTCATCTTCTGTTTCTGGAAATGTTCCAAAGAATGTGCAGGATTTCTTAGAATGGTTACACGGAATCCATCAAGTTCTTCATAATAACTTGGCCAAAGCTAATGCCAAGTACAACCAGGATGCGGATCAAAAGCGCAGGCAGGTTGAGTTTGAGGAGGGAGACTTTGTATGGGCAGTTTTGACTAAAGATCGAATTTCAGTTTGTGATTACAACAAGTTGTCAGCCAAGAAGATTGGACCAGTGGAGATTCTGGAGAAGATCAGTTCTAAGGCTTATCGTTTTAAGCTGCCAAGTCATATTCGTTTTTCTGATGTTTTCAATGTGAAGCATTTGTTACCTTTTCATGGAGATTCTTCTGAAGATGAACCTGCTGCAGATTCGAGGATGAAATTTGTCTACCCAGGGGGGAATGATGGAGGCCCAAGTATTGAAGATCGGGCCCACATGTTTCTGGAGGCCCATGATCGTCAAATAAAAGAGGCTGTACGGAAAAGGGCCTAACTTGGGCTGCTGGGCTCCGTTTCAGGCCAGTGAGAAAGCGAATCGAAGCTCGGTTAACCCCTATTTTTATACTGTTATGCAGGGTGTTCAATCTGGGCAACTGTCAGATTTTCTGGTGCATGATGGTTTTATTTTCAAAGGAAATCAGTTGTGTATTCCTGATTCCAGTATTCGTTAGCAAATTATCAAGGAGTTACATGGTGAAGGGCATGCTGGTAGTGATAGCATTTAATAGTTATTGCAATCGTCTTATTTTTGGCCTACTCTGAGAAAAGAGGTGGATCGGTATGTTAAGCGGTGTCGGATCTATCAAGTATCAAAGGGTACAACTACTAATGCTGGGCTCTATATGCCTTTACCTGTTCCCTTGCAACCATGGGTGGATCTTAGCATGGATTTTGTGTTGGGGTTGCCACATACTCAAAGGGGTAATGATTCAATCTTTGTAGTTATTGATCGTTTTTCTAAGATGGTGCACTTTATTCCTTGTAAAAAGACTACATATGCATTTAATGTGGCGCAGCTTTTCTTTCGTGATGTCTATCGTTTGCATGGTTTACCATCTTCTATTGTTTCAGATTGAGACACTAGATTTTTGAGTCATTTTTGGCGTTGCTTGTGGAAAATGGTGAACACTCAGCTTAATTTCAGTAGTCCTTATCATCCTCAAACAGATGGGCAGACTGAAGTTTGCTCATCATCACGTTGTCAATCGTAGTACCGGTTTTAGCCCATTTCAAGTGGTGTATTCTGCTCAACCACGGGGACCACTTGATTTAATGTCATCTTCTGTTTCTGGAAATGTTCCAAAGAATGTGCAGGATTTTTTAGAATGGTTACACGGAATCCATCAAGCTGTTCATAATAACTTGGCCAAAGATAATGCCAAGTACAACCAGGATGCGGATCAAAAGCGCAGGCAGGTTGAGTTTGAGGAGGGAGACTTTGTATGGGTAGTTTTGACTAAAGATCGAATTTCAGTTTGTGATTACAACAAGTTGTCAGCCAAGAAGATTGGACCAGTGGAGATTCTGGAGAAGATCAGTTCTAAGGCTTATCGTTTGAAGCTGCCAAGTCATATTCGTTTTTCTGATGTTTTCAATGTGAAGCATTTGTTACCTTTTCATGGAGATTCTTCTGAAGATGAACCTGCTGCAGATTCGAGGATGAAATTTTTCTACCCAGGGGGGAATGATGGAGGCCCAAGTATTGAAGATCGGGCCCACATGTTCTGGAGGCCCATGATCGTCAAATAAAAGAGGGTGCACGTAAAAGGGCCTAACTTGGGCTGCTGGGCTCCGTTTCAGGCCAGTGAGAAAGCGAATCGAAGCTCGGTTAACCCCTATTTTTATACTGTTATGCAGGGTGTTCAATCTGGGCAACTGTCAGATTTTCTGGTGCATGATGGTTTTATTTTCAAAGGAAATCAGTTGTGTATTCCTGATTCCAGTCTTCGTTAGAAAATTATCAAGGAGTTACATGGTGAAGGGCATGCTGGTCGTGATCGCATTTTATAGTTATTGCAATCGTCTTATTTTTGGCCTACTATGAGAAAAGAGGTGGATCGGTATGTTAAGCGGTGTCGGATCTATCAAGTATCAAAGGGTACAACTACTAATGCTGGGCTCTATATGCCTTTACCTGTTCCCTTGCAACCATGGGTGGATCTTAGCATGGATTTTGTGTTGGGGTTGCCACATACTCAAAGGGGTAATGATTCAATCTTTGTAGTTATTGATCATTTTTCTAAGATGGTGCACTTTATTCCTTGTAAAAAGACTACATATGCAGTTAATGTGGCGCAGCTTTTCTTTCGTGATGTCTATCGTTTGCATGGTTTACCATCTTCTATTGTTTCAGATTGAGACACTAGATTTTTGAGTCATTTTTGGCGTTGCTTGTGGAAAATGGTGAACACTCAGCTTAATTTCAGTAGTGCTTATCATCCTCAAACAGATGGGCAGACTGAAGTTTGCTCATAATCACGTTGTCAATCGTAGTACTGGTTTTAGTCCATTTCAAGTGGTGTATTCTGCTCAACCACGGGGACCACTTGATTTAATGTCATCTTCTGTTTCTGGAAATGTTCCAAAGAATGTGCAGGATTTTTTAGAAGGGTTACACGGAATCCATCAAGCTGTTCATAATAACTTGGCCAAAGCTAATGCCAAGTACAACCAGGATGTGGATCAAAAGCGCAGGCAGGTTGAGTTTGAGGAGGGAGACTTTGTATGGGCAGTTTTGACTACAGATCGGATTTCAGTTTGTGATTACAACAAGTTGTCAGCCAAGAAGATTGGACCAGTGGAGATTCTGGAGAAGATCAATTCTAATGCTTATCGTTTGAAGCTGCCAAGTCATATTCGTTGTTCTGATGTTTTCAATGTGAAGCTTTTGTTACCTTTTCATGGAGATTCTTCTGAAGATGAACCCGCTGCAGATTCGAGGATGAATTTTGTCTACCCAGGGGGGAATGATGGAGGCCCAAGTATTGAAGATCGGGCCCACATGGTGAAGTGCATGCTGGTCGTGATCGCATTTTATAGTTATTGCAATCGTCTTATTTTTGGCCTACTATGAGAAAAGAGGTGGATCGGTATGTTAAGCGGTGTCGGATCTATCAAGTATCAAAGGGTACAGCTACTAATGCTGGGCTCTATATGCCTTTACCTGTTCCCTTGCAACCATGGGTGGATCTTAGCATGGATTTTGTGTTGGGGTTGCCACATACTCAAAGGGGTAATGATTCAATCTTTGTAGTTATTGATCGTTTTTCTAAGATGGTGCACTTTATTCCTTGTAAAAAGACTACATATGCAGTTAATGTGGCGCAGCTTTTCTTTCGTGATGTCTATCGTTTGCATGGTTTACCATCTTCTATTGTTTCAGATTGAGACACTAGATTTTTGAGTCATTTTTGGCGTTGCTTGTGGAAAATGGTGAACACTCAGCTTAATTTCAGTAGTGCTTATCATCCTCAAACAGATGGGCAGACTGAAGTTTGCTCATAATCACGTTGTCAATCGTAGTACCGGTTTTAGCCCATTTCAAGTGGTGTATTCTGCTCAACCACGGGGACCACTTGATTTAATGTCATCTTCTGTTTCTGGAAATGTTCCAAAGAATGTGCAGGATTTTTTAGAAGGGTTACACGGAATCCATCAAGCTGTTCATAATAACTTGGCCAAAGCTAATGCCAAGTACAACCAGGATGCGGATCAAAAGCGCAGGCAGGTTGAGTTTGAGGAGGGAGACTTTGTATGGGCAGTTTTGACTACAGATCGGATTTCAGTTTGTGATTACAACAAGTTGTCAGCCAAGAAGATTGGACCAGTGGAGATTCTGGAGAAGATCAATTCTAATGCTTATCGTTTGAAGCTGCCAAGTCATATTCGTTGTTCTGATGTTTTCAATGTGAAGCATTTGTTACCTTTTCATGGAGATTCTTCCGAAGATGAACCTGCTGCAGATTCGAGGATGAATTTTGTCTACCCAGGGGGGAATGATGGAGGCCCAAGTATTGAAGATCGGGCCCACATGTTTCTGGAGGCCCATGATCGTCAAATAAAAGGGGTTGCACGGAAAAGGGCCTAACTTGGGCTGCTGGGCTCCGTTTCAGGCCAGTGAGAAAGCGAATCGAAGCTCGGTTAACCCCTATTTTTATACTGTTATGCAGGGTGTTCAATCTGTGCAACCGTCAGATTTTATGGTGCATGATGGTTTTATTTTCAAAGGAAATCAGTTGTGTATTCCTGATTCCAGTATTCGTTAGCAAATTATCAAGGAGTTACATGGTGAAGGGCATGCTGGTCGTGATCGCATTTTATAGTTATTGCAATCGTCTTATTTTTGGCCTACTATGAGAAAAGAGGTGGATCGGTATGTTAAGCGGTGTCGGATCTATCAAGTATCAAAGGGTACAGCTACTAATGCTGGGCTCTATATGCCTTTACCTGTTCCCTTGCAACCATGGGTGGATCTTAGCATGGATTTTGTGTTGGGGTTGCCACATACTCAAAGGGGTAATGATTCAATCTTTGTAGTTATTGATCGTTTTTCTAAGATGGTGCACTTTATTCCTTGTAAAAAGACTAAATATGCAGTTAATGTGGCGCAGCTTTTCTTTCGTGATGTCTATCGTTTGCATGGTTTACCATCTTCTATTGTTTCAGATTGAGACACTAGATTTTTGAGTCATTTTTGGCGTTGCTTGTGGAAAATGGTGAACACTCAGCTTAATTTCAGTAGTGCTTATCATCCTCAAACAGATGGGCAGACTGAAGTTTGCTCATAATCACGTTGTCAATCGTAGTACCGGTTTTAGCCCATTTCAAGTGGTGTATTCTGCTCAACCACGGGGACCACTTGATTTAATGTCATCTTATGTTTCTTTAAATGTTCCAAAGAATGTGCAGGATTTTTTAGAAGGGTTACACGGAATCCATCAAGCTGTTCATAATAACTTGGCCAAAGCTAATGCCAAGTACAACCAGGATGCGGATCAAAAGCGCAGGCAGGTTGAGTTTGAGGACGGAGACTTTGTATGGGCAGTTTTGACTAAAGATCGAATTTCAGTTTGTGATTACAACAAGTTGTCAGCCAAGAAGATTGGACCAGTGGAGATTCTGGAGAAGATCAGTCCTAATGCTTATCGTTTGAAGCTGCCAAGTCATATTCGTTTTTCTGATGTTTTCAATGTGAAGCATTTGTTACCTTTTCATGGAGATTCTTCTGAAGATGAACCTGCTGCAGATTCGAGGATGAAATTTGTCTACCCAGGGGGGAATGATGGAGACCCAAGTATTGAAGATCGGGCCCACATGTTTCTGGAGGCCCATGATCGTCAAATAAAAGAGGCTGCACGGAAAAGGGCCTTACTTGGGCTGCTGGGCTCCGTTTCAGGCCAGTGAGAAAGCGAATCGAAGCTCGGTTAACCCCTATTTTTATATTGTTATGCAGGGTGTTCAATCTAGGCAACTGTCAGATTTTCTGGTGCATGATGGTTTTATTTTCAAAGGAAATCAGTTGTGTATTCCTGATTCCAGTCTTCGTTAGCAAATTATCAAGGAGTTACATGGTGAAGGGCATGCTGGTAGTGATCGCATTTTATAGTTATTGCAATCGTCTTATTTTTGGCCTACTATGAGAAAAGAGGTGGATCGGTATGTTAAGCGGTGTCGGATCTATCAAGTATCAAAGGGTACAGCTACTAATGCTGGGCTCTATATGCCTTTACCTGTTCCCTTGCAACCATGGGTGGATCTTAGCATGGATTTTGTGTTGGGGTTGCCACATACTCAAAGGGGTAATGATTCAATCTTTGTAGTTATTGATCGTTTTACTAAGATGGTGCACTTTATTCCTTGTAAAAAGACTACATATGCAGTTAATGTGGCGCAGCTTTTCTTTCGTGATGTCTATCGTTTGCATGGTTTACCATCTTCTATTGTTTCAGATTGAGACACTAGATTTTTGAGTCATTTTTGGCGTTGCTTGTGGAAAATGGTGAACACTCAGCTTAATTTCAGTAGTGCTTATCATCCTCAAACAGATGGGCAGACTGAAGTTTGCTCATAATCACGTTGTCAATCGTAGTACCGGTTTTAGCCCATTTCAAGTGGTGTATTCTGCTCAACCACGGGGACCACTTGATTTAATGTCATCTTCTGTTTCTGGAAATGTTCCAAAGAATGTGCAGGATTTTTTAGAAGGGTTACACGGAATCCATCAAGCTGTTCATAATAACTTGGCCAAAGCTAATGCCAAGTACAACCAGGATGCGGATCAAAAGCGCAGGCAGGTTGAGTTTGAGGAGGGAGACTTTGTATGGGCAGTTTTGACTACAGATCGGATTTCAGTTTGTGATTACAACAAGTTGTCAGCCAAGAAGATTGGACCAGTGGAGATTCTGGAGAAGATCAATTCTAATGCTTATCGTTTGAAGCTGCCAAGTCATATTCGTTGTTCTGATGTTTTCAATGTGAAGCATTTGTTACCTTTTCATGGAGATTCTTCCGAAGATGAACCTGCTGCAGATTCGAGGATGAATTTTGTCTACCCAGGGGGGAATGATGGAGGCCCAAGTATTGAAGATCGGGCCCACATGTTTCTGGAGGCCCATGATCGTCAAATAAAAGGGGTTGCACGGAAAAGGGCCTAACTTGGGCTGCTGGGCTCCGTTTCAGGCCAGTGAGAAAGCGAATCGAAGCTCGGTTAACCCCTATTTTTATACTGTTATGCAGGGTGTTCAATCTGTGCAACCGTCAGATTTTATGGTGCATGATGGTTTTATTTTCAAAGGAAATCAGTTGTGTATTCCTGATTCCAGTATTCGTTAGCAAATTATCAAGGAGTTACATGGTGAAGGGCATGCTGGTCGTGATCGCATTTTATAGTTATTGCAATCGTCTTATTTTTGGCCTACTATGAGAAAAGAGGTGGATCGGTATGTTAAGCGGTGTCGGATCTATCAAGTATCAAAGGGTACAGCTACTAATGCTGGGCTCTATATGCCTTTACCTGTTCCCTTGCAACCATGGGTGGATCTTAGCATGGATTTTGTGTTGGGGTTGCCACATACTCAAAGGGGTAATGATTCAATCTTTGTAGTTATTGATCGTTTTTCTAAGATGGTGCACTTTATTCCTTGTAAAAAGACTAAATATGCAGTTAATGTGGCGCAGCTTTTCTTTCGTGATGTCTATCGTTTGCATGGTTTACCATCTTCTATTGTTTCAGATTGAGACACTAGATTTTTGAGTCATTTTTGGCGTTGCTTGTGGAAAATGGTGAACACTCAGCTTAATTTCAGTAGTGCTTATCATCCTCAAACAGATGGGCAGACTGAAGTTTGCTCATAATCACGTTGTCAATCGTAGTACCGGTTTTAGCCCATTTCAAGTGGTGTATTCTGCTCAACCACGGGGACCACTTGATTTAATGTCATCTTATGTTTCTTTAAATGTTCCAAAGAATGTGCAGGATTTTTTAGAAGGGTTACACGGAATCCATCAAGCTGTTCATAATAACTTGGCCAAAGCTAATGCCAAGTACAACCAGGATGCGGATCAAAAGCGCAGGCAGGTTGAGTTTGAGGACGGAGACTTTGTATGGGCAGTTTTGACTAAAGATCGAATTTCAGTTTGTGATTACAACAAGTTGTCAGCCAAGAAGATTGGACCAGTGGAGATTCTGGAGAAGATCAGTCCTAATGCTTATCGTTTGAAGCTGCCAAGTCATATTCGTTTTTCTGATGTTTTCAATGTGAAGCATTTGTTACCTTTTCATGGAGATTCTTCTGAAGATGAACCTGCTGCAGATTCGAGGATGAAATTTGTCTACCCAGGGGGGAATGATGGAGACCCAAGTATTGAAGATCGGGCCCACATGTTTCTGGAGGCCCATGATCGTCAAATAAAAGAGGCTGCACGGAAAAGGGCCTTACTTGGGCTGCTGGGCTCCGTTTCAGGCCAGTGAGAAAGCGAATCGAAGCTCGGTTAACCCCTATTTTTATATTGTTATGCAGGGTGTTCAATCTAGGCAACTGTCAGATTTTCTGGTGCATGATGGTTTTATTTTCAAAGGAAATCAGTTGTGTATTCCTGATTCCAGTCTTCGTTAGCAAATTATCAAGGAGTTACATGGTGAAGGGCATGCTGGTAGTGATCGCATTTTATAGTTATTGCAATCGTCTTATTTTTGGCCTACTATGAGAAAAGAGGTGGATCGGTATGTTAAGCGGTGTCGGATCTATCAAGTATCAAAGGGTACAGCTACTAATGCTGGGCTCTATATGCCTTTACCTGTTCCCTTGCAACCATGGGTGGATCTTAGCATGGATTTTGTGTTGGGGTTGCCACATACTCAAAGGGGTAATGATTCAATCTTTGTAGTTATTGATCGTTTTACTAAGATGGTGCACTTTATTCCTTGTAAAAAGACTACATATGCAGTTAATGTGGCGCAGCTTTTCTTTCGTGATGTCTATCGTTTGCATGGTTTACCATCTTCTATTGTTTCAGATTGAGACACTAGATTTTTGAGTCATTTTTGGCGTTGCTTGTGGAAAATGGTGAACACTCAGCTTAATTTCAGTAGTGCTTATCATCCTCAAACAGATGGGCAGACTAAAGTTTGCTCATAATCACGTTGTCAATCGTAGTACCGGTTTTAGCCCATTTCAAGTGGTGAATTCTGCTCAACCACGGGGACCACTTGATTTAATGTCATCTTCTGTTTCTGGAAATGTTCCAAAGAATGTGCAGGATTTTTTAGAAGGGTTACACGGAATCCATCAAGCTGTTCATAATAACTTGGCCAAAGCTAATGCCAAGTACAACCAGGATGCGGATCAAAAGCGCAGGCAGGTTGAGTTTGAGGAGGGAGACTTTGTATGGGCAGTTTTGACTAAAGATCGAATTTCAGTTTGTGATTACAACAAGTTGTCAGCCAAGAAGATTGGACCAGTGGAGATTCTGGAGAAGATCAGTCCTAATGCTTATCGTTTGAAGCTGCCAAGTCATATTCGTTTTTCTGATGTTTTCAATGTGAAGCATTTGTTACCTTTTCATGGAGATTCTTCTGAAGATGAACCTGCTGCAGATTCGAGGATGAAATTTATCTACCCAGGGGGGAATGATGGAGACCCAAGTATTGAAGATCGGGCCCACATGTTTCTGGAGGCCCATGATCGTCAAATAAAAGAGGCTGCACGGAAAAGGGCCTTACTTGGGCTGCTGGGCTCCGTTTCAGGCCAGTGAGAAAGCGAATCGAAGCTCGGTTAACCCCTATTTTTATATTGTTATGCAGGGTGTTCAATCTAGGCAACTGTCAGATTTTCTGGTGCATGATGGTTTTATTTTCAAAGGAAATCAGTTGTGTATTCCTGATTCCAGTCTTCGTTAGCAAATTATCAAGGAGTTACATGGTGAAGGGCATGCTGGTAGTGATCGCATTTTATAGTTATTGCAATCGTCTTATTTTTGGCCTACTATGAGAAAAGAGGTGGATCGGTATGTTAAGCGGTGTCGGATCTATCAAGTATCAAAGGGTACAGCTACTAATGCTGGGCTCTATATGCCTTTACCTGTTCCCTTGCAACCATGGGTGGATCTTAGCATGGATTTTGTGTTGGGGTTGCCACATACTCAAAGGGGTAATGATTCAATCTTTGTAGTTATTGATCGTTTTTCTAAGATGGTGCACTTTATTCCTTGTAAAAAGACTACATATGCATTTAATGTGGCGCAGCTTTTCTTTCGTGATGTCTATCGTTTGCATGGTTTACCATCTTCTATTGTTTCAGATTGAGACACTAGATTTTTGAGTCATTTTTGGCGTTGCTTGTGGAAAATGGTGAACACTCAGCTTAATTTCAGTAGTGCTTATCATCCTCAAACAGATGGGCAGACTGAAGTTTGCTCATAATCACGTTGTCAATCGTAGTACCGGTTTTAGCCCATTTCAAGTGGTGTATTCTGCTCAACCACGGGGACCACTTGATTTAATGTCATCTTATGTTTCTTTAAATGTTCCAAAGAATGTGCAGGATTTTTTAGAAGGGTTACACGGAATCCATCAAGCTGTTCATAATAACTTGGCCAAAGCTAATGCCAAGTACAACCAGGATGCGGATCAAAAGCGCAGGCAGGTTGAGTTTGAGGACGGAGACTTTGTATGGGCAGTTTTGAATAAAGATCGAATTTCAGTTTGTGATTACAACAAGTTGTCAGCCAAGAAGATTGGACCAGTGGAGATTCTGGAGAAGATCAGTCCTAATGCTTATCGTTTGAAGCTGCCAAGTCATATTCGTTTTTCTGATGTTTTCAATGTGAAGCATTTGTTACCTTTTCATGGAGATTCTTCTGAAGATGAACCTGCTGCAGATTCGAGGATGAAATTTTTCTACCCAGGGGGGAATGATGGAGGCCCAAGTATTGAAGATCGGGCCCACATGTTCTGGAGGCCCATGATCGTCAAATAAAAGAGGGTGCACGTAAAAGGGCCTAACTTGGGCTGCTGGGCTCCGTTTCAGGCCAGTGAGAAAGCGAATCGAAGCTCGGTTAACCCCTATTTTTATACTGTTATGCAGGGTGTTCAATCTGGGCAACTGTCAGATTTTCTGGTGCATGATGGTTTTATTTTCAAAGGAAATCAGTTGTGTATTCCTGATTCCAGTCTTCATTAGAAAATTATCAAGGAGTTACATGGTGAAGGGCATGCTGGTCGTGATCGCATTTTATAGTTATTGCAATCGTCTTATTTTTGGCCTACTATGAGAAAAGAGGTGGATCGGTATGTTAAGCGGTGTCGGATCTATCAAGTATCAAAGGGTACAACTACTAATGCTGGGCTCTATATGCCTTTACCTGTTCCCTTGCAACCATGGGTGGATCTTAGCATGGATTTTGTGTTGGGGTTGCCACATACTCAAAGGGGTAATGATTCAATCTTTGTAGTTATTGATCATTTTTCTAAGATGGTGCACTTTATTCCTTGTAAAAAGACTACATATGCAGTTAATGTGGCGCAGCTTTTCTTTCGTGATGTCTATCGTTTGCATGGTTTACCATCTTCTATTGTTTCAGATTGAGACACTAGATTTTTGAGTCATTTTTGGCGTTGCTTGTGGAAAATGGTGAACACTCAGCTTAATTTCAGTAGTGCTTATCATCCTCAAACAGATGGGCAGACTGAAGTTTGCTCATAATCACGTTGTCAATCGTAGTACTGGTTTTAGTCCATTTCAAGTGGTGTATTCTGCTCAACCACGGGGACCACTTGATTTAATGTCATCTTCTGTTTCTGGAAATGTTCCAAAGAATGTGCAGGATTTTTTAGAAGGGTTACACGGAATCCATCAAGCTGTTCATAATAACTTGGCCAAAGCTAATGCCAAGTACAACCAGGATGCGGATCAAAAGCGCAGGCAGGTTGAGTTTGAGGAGGGAGACTTTGTATGGGCAGTTTTGACTAAAGATCGAATTTCAGTTTGTGATTACAACAAGTTGTCAGCCAAGAAGATTGGACCAGTGGAGATTCTGGAGAAGATCAGTCCTAATGCTTATCGTTTGAAGCTGCCAAGTCATATTCGTTTTTCTGATGTTTTCAATGTGAAGCATTTGTTACCTTTTCATGGAGATTCTTCTGAAGATGAACCTGCTGCAGATTCGAGGATGAAATTTATCTACCCAGGGGGGAATGATGGAGACCCAAGTATTGAAGATCGGGCCCACATGTTTCTGGAGGCCCATGATCGTCAAATAAAAGAGGCTGCACGGAAAAGGGCCTTACTTGGGCTGCTGGGCTCCGTTTCAGGCCAGTGAGAAAGCGAATCGAAGCTCGGTTAACCCCTATTTTTATATTGTTATGCAGGGTGTTCAATCTAGGCAACTGTCAGATTTTCTGGTGCATGATGGTTTTATTTTCAAAGGAAATCAGTTGTGTATTCCTGATTCCAGTCTTCGTTAGCAAATTATCAAGGAGTTACATGGTGAAGGGCATGCTGGTAGTGATCGCATTTTATAGTTATTGCAATCGTCTTATTTTTGGCCTACTATGAGAAAAGAGGTGGATCGGTATGTTAAGCGGTGTCGGATCTATCAAGTATCAAAGGGTACAGCTACTAATGCTGGGCTCTATATGCCTTTACCTGTTCCCTTGCAACCATGGGTGGATCTTAGCATGGATTTTGTGTTGGGGTTGCCACATACTCAAAGGGGTAATGATTCAATCTTTGTAGTTATTGATCGTTTTTCTAAGATGGTGCACTTTATTCCTTGTAAAAAGACTACATATGCATTTAATGTGGCGCAGCTTTTCTTTCGTGATGTCTATCGTTTGCATGGTTTACCATCTTCTATTGTTTCAGATTGAGACACTAGATTTTTGAGTCATTTTTGGCGTTGCTTGTGGAAAATGGTGAACACTCAGCTTAATTTCAGTAGTGCTTATCATCCTCCTACAGATGGGCAGACTGAAGTTTGCTCATAATCACGTTGTCAATCGTAGTACCAGTTTTAGCCCATTTCAAGTGGTGTATTCTGCTCAACCACGGGGACCACTTGATTTAATGTCATCTTATGTTTCTTTAAATGTTCCAAAGAATGTGCAGGATTTTTTAGAAGGGTTACACGGAATCCATCAAGCTGTTCATAATAACTTGGCCAAAGCTAATGCCAAGTACAACCAGGATGCGGATCAAAAGCGCAGGCAGGTTGAGTTTGAGGACGGAGACTTTGTATGGGCAGTTTTGACTAAAGATCGAATTTCAGTTTGTGATTACAACAAGTTGTCAGCCAAGAAGATTGGACCAGTGGAGATTCTGGAGAAGATCAGTCCTAATGCTTATCGTTTGAAGCTGCCAAGTCATATTCGTTTTTCTGATGTTTTCAATGTGAAGCATTTGTTACCTTTTCATGGAGATTCTTCTGAAGATGAACCTGCTGCAGATTCGAGGATGAAATTTTTCTACCCAGGGGGGAATGATGGAGGCCCAAGTATTGAAGATCGGGCCCACATGTTCTGGAGGCCCATGATCGTCAAATAAAAGAGGGTGCACGTAAAAGGGCCTAACTTGGGCTGCTGGGCTCCGTTTCAGGCCAGTGAGAAAGCGAATCGAAGCTCGGTTAACCCCTATTTTTATACTGTTATGCAGGGTGTTCAATCTGGGCAACTGTCAGATTTTCTGGTGCATGATGGTTTTATTTTCAAAGGAAATCAGTTGTGTATTCCTGATTCCAGTCTTCATTAGAAAATTATCAAGGAGTTACATGGTGAAGGGCATGCTGGTCGTGATCGCATTTTATAGTTATTGCAATCGTCTTATTTTTGGCCTACTATGAGAAAAGAGGTGGATCGGTATGTTAAGCGGTGTCGGATCTATCAAGTATCAAAGGGTACAACTACTAATGCTGGGCTCTATATGCCTTTACCTGTTCCCTTGCAACCATGGGTGGATCTTAGCATGGATTTTGTGTTGGGGTTGCCACATACTCAAAGGGGTAATGATTCAATCTTTGTAGTTATTGATCGTTTTTCTAAGATGGTGCACTTTATTCCTTGTAAAAAGACTACATATGCATTTAATGTGGCGCAGCTTTTCTTTCGTGATGTCTATCGTTTGCATGGTTTACCATCTTCTATTGTTTCAGATTGAGACACTAGATTTTTGAGTCATTTTTGGCGTTGCTTGTGGAAAATGGTGAACACTCAGCTTAATTTCAGTAGTGCTTATCATCCTCCTACAGATGGGCAGACTGAAGTTTGCTCATAATCACGTTGTCAATCGTAGTACCAGTTTTAGCCCATTTCAAGTGGTGTATTCTGCTCAACCACGGGGACCACTTGATTTAATGTCATCTTATGTTTCTTTAAATGTTCCAAAGAATGTGCAGGATTTTTTAGAAGGGTTACACGGAATCCATCAAGCTGTTCATAATAACTTGGCCAAAGCTAATGCCAAGTACAACCAGGATGCGGATCAAAAGCGCAGGCAGGTTGAGTTTGAGGACGGAGACTTTGTATGGGCAGTTTTGACTAAAGATCGAATTTCAGTTTGTGATTACAACAAGTTGTCAGCCAAGAAGATTGGACCAGTGGAGATTCTGGAGAAGATCAGTCCTAATGCTTATCGTTTGAAGCTGCCAAGTCATATTCGTTTTTCTGATGTTTTCAATGTGAAGCATTTGTTACCTTTTCATGGAGATTCTTCTGAAGATGAACCTGCTGCAGATTCGAGGATGAAATTTTTCTACCCAGGGGGGAATGATGGAGGCCCAAGTATTGAAGATCGGGCCCACATGTTCTGGAGGCCCATGATCGTCAAATAAAAGAGGGTGCACGTAAAAGGGCCTAACTTGGGCTGCTGGGCTCCGTTTCAGGCCAGTGAGAAAGCGAATCGAAGCTCGGTTAACCCCTATTTTTATACTGTTATGCAGGGTGTTCAATCTGGGCAACTGTCAGATTTTCTGGTGCATGATGGTTTTATTTTCAAAGGAAATCAGTTGTGTATTCCTGATTCCAGTCTTCATTAGAAAATTATCAAGGAGTTACATGGTGAAGGGCATGCTGGTCGTGATCGCATTTTATAGTTATTGCAATCGTCTTATTTTTGGCCTACTATGAGAAAAGAGGTGGATCGGTATGTTAAGCGGTGTCGGATCTATCAAGTATCAAAGGGTACAACTACTAATGCTGGGCTCTATATGCCGTTACCTGTTCCCTTGCAACCATGGGTGGATCTTAGCATGGATTTTGTGTTGGGGTTGCCACATACTCAAAGGGGTAATGATTCAATCTTTGTAGTTATTGATCATTTTTCTAAGATGGTGCACTTTATTCCTTGTAAAAAGACTACATATGCAGTTAATGTGGCGCAGCTTTTCTTTCGTGATGTCTATCGTTTGCATGGTTTACCATCTTCTATTGTTTCAGATTGAGACACTAGATTTTTGAGTCATTTTTGGCGTTGCTTGTGGAAAATGGTGAACACTCAGCTTAATTTCAGTAGTGCTTATCATCCTCCTACAGATGGGCAGACTGAAGTTTGCTCATAATCACGTTGTCAATCGTAGTACCAGTTTTAGCCCATTTCAAGTGGTGTATTCTGCTCAACCACGGGGACCACTTGATTTAATGTCATCTTATGTTTCTTTAAATGTTCCAAAGAATGTGCAGGATTTTTTAGAAGGGTTACACGGAATCCATCAAGCTGTTCATAATAACTTGGCCAAAGCTAATGCCAAGTACAACCAGGATGCGGATCAAAAGCGCAGGCAGGTTGAGTTTGAGGACGGAGACTTTGTATGGGCAGTTTTGACTAAAGATCGAATTTCAGTTTGTGATTACAACAAGTTGTCAGCCAAGAAGATTGGACCAGTGGAGATTCTGGAGAAGATCAGTCCTAATGCTTATCGTTTGAAGCTGCCAAGTCATATTCGTTTTTCTGATGTTTTCAATGTGAAGCATTTGTTACCTTTTCATGGAGATTCTTCTGAAGATGAACCTGCTGCAGATTCGAGGATGAAATTTTTCTACCCAGGGGGGAATGATGGAGGCCCAAGTATTGAAGATCGGGCCCACATGTTCTGGAGGCCCATGATCGTCAAATAAAAGAGGGTGCACGTAAAAGGGCCTAACTTGGGCTGCTGGGCTCCGTTTCAGGCCAGTGAGAAAGCGAATCGAAGCTCGGTTAACCCCTATTTTTATACTGTTATGCAGGGTGTTCAATCTGGGCAACTGTCAGATTTTCTGGTGCATGATGGTTTTATTTTCAAAGGAAATCAGTTGTGTATTCCTGATTCCAGTCTTCATTAGAAAATTATCAAGGAGTTACATGGTGAAGGGCATGCTGGTCGTGATCGCATTTTATAGTTATTGCAATCGTCTTATTTTTGGCCTACTATGAGAAAAGAGGTGGATCGGTATGTTAAGCGGTGTCGGATCTATCAAGTATCAAAGGGTACAACTACTAATGCTGGGCTCTATATGCCTTTACCTGTTCCCTTGCAACCATGGGTGGATCTTAGCATGGATTTTGTGTTGGGGTTGCCACATACTCAAAGGGGTAATGATTCAATCTTTGTAGTTATTGATCATTTTTCTAAGATGGTGCACTTTATTCCTTGTAAAAAGACTACATATGCAGTTAATGTGGCGCAGCTTTTCTTTCGTGATGTCTATCGTTTGCATGGTTTACCATCTTCTATTGTTTTAGATTGAGACACTAGATTTTTGAGTCATTTTTGGCGTTGCTTGTGGAAAATGGTGAACACTCAGCTTAATTTCAGTAGTGCTTATCATCCTCAAACAGATGGGCAGACTGAAGTTTGCTCATAATCACGTTGTCAATCGTAGTACTGGTTTTAGTCCATTTCAAGTGGTGTATTCTGCTCAACCACGGGGACCACTTGATTTAATGTCATCTTCTGTTTCTGGAAATGTTCCAAAGAATGTGCAGGATTTTTTAGAAGGGTTACACGGAATCCATCAAGCTGTTCATAATAACTTGGCCAAAGCTAATGCCAAGTACAACCAGGATGCGGATCAAAAGCGCAGGCAGGTTGAGTTTGAGGAGGGAGACTTTGTATGGGCAGTTTTGACTACAGATCGGATTTCAGTTTGTGATTACAACAAGTTGTCAGCCAAGAAGATTGGACCAGTGGAGATTCTGGAGAAGATCAATTCTAATGCTTATCGTTTGAAGCTGCCAAGTCATATTCGTTGTTCTGATGTTTTCAATGTGAAGCATTTGTTACCTTTTCATGGAGATTCTTCTAAAGATGAACCCGCTGCAGATTCGAGGATGAATTTTGTCTACCCAGGGGGGAATGATGGAGGCCCAAGTATTGAAGATCGGGCCCACATGGTGAAGTGCATGCTGGTCGTGATCGCATTTTATAGTTATTGCAATCGTCTTATTTTTGGCCTACTATGAGAAAAGAGGTGGATCGGTATGTTAAGCGGTGTCGGATCTATCAAGTATCAAAGGGTACAGCTACTAATGCTGGGCTCTATATGCCTTTACCTGTTCCCTTGCAACCATGGGTGGATCTTAGCATGGATTTTGTGTTGGGGTTGCCACATACTCAAAGGGGTAATGATTCAATCTTTGTAGTTATTGATCGTTTTTCTAAGATGGTGCACTTTATTCCTTGTAAAAAGACTACATATGCAGTTAATGTGGCGCAGCTTTTCTTTCGTGATGTCTATCGTTTGCATGGTTTACCATCTTCTATTGTTTCAGATTGAGACATTAGATTTTTGAGTCATTTTTGGCGTTGCTTGTGGAAAATGGTGAACACTCAGCTTAATTTCAGTAGTGCTTATCATCCTCAAACAGATGGGCAGACCGAAGTTTGCTTATAATCACGTTGTCAATCGTAGTACCGGTTTTAGCCCATTTCAAGTGGTGTATTCTGCTCAACCACGGGGACCATTTGATTTAATGTCATCTTCTGTTTCTGGAAATGTTCCAAAGAATGTGCAGGATTTTTTAGAAGGGTTACACGGAATCCATCAAGCTGTTCATAATAACTTGGCCAAAGCTAATGCCAAGTACAACCAGGATGCGGATTAAAAGCGCAGGCAGATTGAGTTTGAGGAGGGAGACTTTGTATGGGCAGTTTTGACTAATGATCGGATTTCAGTTTGTGATTACAACAAGTTGTCAGCCAAGAAGATTGGACCAGTGGAGATTCAGGAGAAGATCAATTCTAATGCTTATCGTTTTAAGCTGCCAAGTCATATTCGTTGTTCTGATGTTTTCAATGTGAAGCATTTGTTACCTTTTCATGGAGATTCTTCTGAAGATGAACCTGCTGCAGATTCGAGGATGAATTTTGTCTACCCAGTGGGGAATGATGGAGGCCCAAGTATTGAAGATCGGGCCCACATGTTGAAGGGCATGCTGGTCGTGATCGCATTTTATAGTTATTGCAATCGTCTTATTTTTGGCCTACTATGAGAAAAGAGGTGGATCGGTATGTTAAGCGGTGTCGGATCTATCAAGTATCAAAGGGTACAGCTACTAATGTTGGGCTCTATATGCCTTTACCTGTTCCCTTGCAACCATGGGTGGATCTTAGCATGGATTTTGTGTTGGGGTTGCCACATACTCAAAGGGGTAATGATTCAATCTTTGTAGTTATTGATCGTTTTTCTAAGATGGTGCACTTTATTCCTTGTAAAAAGACTACATATGCAGTTAATGTGGCGCAGCTTTTCTTTCGTGATGTCTATCGTTTGCATGGTTTACCATCTTCTATTGTTTCAGATTGAGACACTAGATTTTTGAGTCATTTTTGGCGTTGCTTGTGGAAAATGGTGAACACTCAGCTTAATTTCAGTAGTGCTTATCATCCTCCAACAGATGGGCAGACTGAAGTTTGCTCATAATCACGTTGTCAATCGTAGTACCGGTTTTAGCCCATTTCAAGTGGTGTATTCTGCTCAACCACGGGGACCACTTGATTTAATGTCATCTTCTGTTTCTGGAAATGTTCCAAAGAATGTGCAGGATTTTTTAGAAGGGTTACACGGAATCCGTCAAGCTGTTCATAATAACTTGGCCAAAGCTATTGCCAAGTACAACCAGGATGCGGATCAAAAGCGCAGGCAGGTTGAGTTTGAGGAGGGAGACTTTGTATGGGCAGTTTTGACTAAAGATCGGATTTCAGTTTGTGATTACAACAAGTTGTCAGCCGAGAAGATTGGACCAGTGGAGATTCTGGAGAAGATCAATTCTAATGCTTATCGTTTGAAGCTGCCAAGTCATATTCGTTGTTCTGATGTTTTCAATGTGAAGCATTTGTTACCTTTTCATGGAGATTCTTCTGAAGATGAACCCGCTGCAGATTCGAGGATGAATTTTATCTACCCAGGGGGGAATGATGGAGGCCCAAGTATTGAAGATCGGGCCCACATGGTGAAGGGCATGCTGGTCGTGATCGCATTTTATAGTTATTGCAATCGTCTTATTTTTGGCCTACTATGAGAAAAGAGGTGGATCGGTATGTTAAGCGGTGTCGGATCTATCAAGTATCAAAGGGTACAGCTACTAATGCTGGGCTCTATCTGCCTTTACCTGTTCCCTTGCAACCATGGGTGGATCTTAGCATGGATTTTGTGTTGGGGTTGCCACATACTCAAAGGGGTAATGATTCATTCTTTGTATTGATCATTTTTCTAAGATGGTGCACTTTATTCCTTGTAAAAAGACTACATATGCAGTTAATGTGGCGCAACTTTTCTTTCGTGATGTCTATCGTTTGCATGGTTTACCATCTTCTATTGTTTCAGATTGAGACACTAGATTTTTGAGTCATTTTTGGCGTTGCTTGTGGAAAATGGTGAACACTCAGCTTAATTTCAGTAGTGCTTATCATCCTCAAACAGATGGGCAGACCGAAGTTTGCTCATAATCACGTTGTCAATCGTAGTACCGGTTTTAGCCCATTTCAAGTGGTGTATTCTGCTCAACCACGGGGACCACTTGATTTAATGTCATCTTCTGTTTCTGGAAATGTTCCAAAGAATGTGCAGGATTTTTTAGAAGGGTTACACGGAATCCATCAAGCTGTTCATAATAACTTGGCCAAAGCTAATGCCAAGTACAACCAGGATGCGGATCAAAAGCGCAGGCAGGTTGAGTTTGAGGAGGGAGACTTTGTATGGGCAGTTTTGACTAAAGATCGGATTTCAGTTTGTGATTACAATAAGTTGTCAGCCAAGAAGATTGGACCAGTGGAGATTCTGGAGAAGATCAATTCTAATGCTTATCGTTTGAAGCTGCCAAGTCATATTCGTTGTTCTGATGTTTTCAATATGAAGCATTTGTTACCTTTTCATGGAGATTCCTCTGAAGATGAACCTGCTGCAGATTCGAGGATGAATTTTGTCTACCCAGGGGGGAATGATGGAGGCCCAAGTATTGAAGATCGGGCCTACATGTTTCTAGAGGCCCATGATCGTCAAATTAAAGGGGCTGCACGGAAAAAGGGCCTAACTTGGGCTGCTGGGCTCCGTTTCAGGCCAGTGAGAAAGCTAATCGAAGCTCGGTTAACCCCTATTTTTATACTGTTATGCAGGGTGTTCAATCTGGGCAACTGTCAGATTTTCTGGTGCATAATGGTTTTATTTTCAAAGGAAATCAGTTGGGTATTCCTGATTCCAGTCTTCGTTAGCAAATTATCAAGGAGTTACATGGTGAAGGGCATGCTGGTCGTGATCGCATTTTATAGTTATTGCAATCCTCTTATTTTTGGCCTACTATGAGAAAAGAGGTGGATCGGTATGTTAAGCGGTGTCGGATCTATCAAGTATCAAAGGGTACAGCTACTAATGCTGGGCTCTATATGCCTTTACCTGTTCCCTTGCAACCATGGGTGGATCTTAGCATGGATTTTGTGTTGGGGTTGCCACATACTCAAAGGGGTAATGAATCAATCTTTGTAGTTATTGATCGTTTTTCTAAGATGGTGCACTTTCTTCCTTGTAAAAAGACTACATATGCAGTTAATGTGGCGCAGCTTTTCTTTCGTGATGTCTATCGTTTGCATGGTTTACCATCTTCTATTGTTTCAGATTGAGACACTAGATTTTTGAGTCATTTTTGGCGTTGCTTATGGAAAATGGTGAACACTCAGCTTAATTTCAGTAGTGCTTATCATCCTCAAACAGATGGGCAGACCGAAGTTTGATCATAATCACGTTGTCAATCGTAGTACCAGTTTTAGCCCATTTCAAGTGGTGTATTCTGCTCAACCACGGGGACCACTTGATTTAATGTCATCTTCTGTTTCTGGAAATGTTCCAAAGAATGTGCAGGATTTTTTAGAAGGGTTACACGGAATCCATCAAGCTGTTCATAATAACTTGGCCAAAGCTAATGCCAAGTACAACCAGGATGCGGATTAAAAGCGCAGGCAGGTTGAGTTTGAGGAGGGAGACTTTGTATGGGCAGTTTTGACTAAAGATCGGATTTCAGTTTGTGATTACAACAAGTTGTCAGCCAAGAAGATTGGACCAATGGAGATTCTGGAGAAGATCAATTCTAATGCTTATCGTTTGAAGTTGCCAAGTCATATTCGTTGTTCTGATGTTTTCAATGTGAAGCATTTGTTACCTTTTCATCGAGATTCTTCTGAAGATGAACCTGCTGCAGATTCGAGGATGAATTTTGTCTACCCAGGGGGGAATGATGGAGGCCCAAGTATTGAAGATCTGGCCCACATGTTTCTGGAGGCCCATGATCGTTAAATAAAAGGGGCTGCACGGAAAAGGGCCTAACTTGGGCTGCTGGGCTCCATTTCAGGCCAGTGAGAAAGCGAATCGAAGCTCGGTTAACCCCTATTTTTATACTGTTATGCAGGGTGTTCAATCTGGGCAACTGTCAGATTTTCTGGTGAATGATGGTTTTATTTTCAAAGGAAATCAGTTGTGTATTCCTGATTCCAGTCTTCGTTAGCAAATTATCAAGGAGTTACATGGTGAAGGGCATGCTGGTCGTGATCGCATTTTATAGTTATTGCAATCGTCTTATTTTTGGCCTACTATGAGAAAAGAGGTGGATCGGTATGTTAAGCGGTGTCGGATCTATCAAGTATCAAAGGGTACAGCTACTAATGCTGGGCTCTATATGCCTTTACCTGTTCCCTTGCAACCATGGGTGGATCTTAGCATGGATTTTGTGTTGGGGTTGCCACATACTCAAAGGGGTAATGATTCAATCTTTGTAGTTATTGATCGTTTTTCTAAGATGGTTCACTTTATTCCTTGTAAAAAGACTACATATGCAGTTAATGTGGCGCAACTTTTCTTTCGTGATGTCTATCGTTTGCATGGTTTACCATCTTCTATTGTTTCAGATTGAGACACTAGATTTTTGAGTCATTTTTGGCGTTGCTTGTGGAAAATGGTGAACACTCAGCTTAATTTCAGTAGTGCTTATCATCCTCAAACAGATGGGCAGACTGAAGTTTGCTCATAATCACGTTGTCAATCGTAGTACCGGTTTTAGCCCATTTCAAGTGGTGTATTCTGCTCAACCACGGGGACCACTTGATTTAATGTCATCTTCTGTTTCTGGAAATGTTCCAAAGAATGTGCGGGATTTTTTAGAAGGGTTACACGGAATCCATCAAGCTGTTCATAATAACTTGGCCAAAGCTAATGCCAAGTACAACCAGGATGCGGATTAAAAGCGCAGGCAGGTTGAGTTTGAGGAGGGAGACTTTGTATGGGCAGTTTTGACTAAAGATCGGATTTCAGTTTGTGATTACAACAAGTTGTCAGCCAAGAAGATTGGACCAGTGGAGATTCTGGAGAAGATCAATTCTAATGCTTATCGTTTGAAGCTGCCAAGTCATATTCGTTGTTCTGATGTTTTCAATGTGAAGCATTTGTTACCTTTTCATGGAGATTCCTCTGAAGATGAACCTGCTGCAGATTCGAGGATGAATTTTGTCTACCCAGGGGGGAATGATGGAGGCCCAAGTATTGAAGATCGGGCCCACATGTTTCTAGAGGCCCATGATCATCAAATTAAAGGGGCTGCACGGAAAAAGGGCCTAACTTGGGCTGCTGGGCTCCGTTTCAGGCCAGTGAGAAAGCGAATCGAAGCTCGGTTAACCCCTATTTTTATACTGTTATGCAGGGTGTTCAATCTGGGCAACTGTCAGATTTTCTGGTGCATAATGGTTTTATTTTCAAAGGAAATCAGTTGGGTATTCCTGATTCCAGTCTTCGTTAGCAAATTATCAAGGAGTTACATGGTGAAGGGCATGCTGGTCGTGATCGCATTTTATATTTATTGCAATCCTCTTATTTTTGGCCTACTATGAGAAAAGAGGTGGATCGGTATGTTAAGCGGTGTCGGATCTATCAAGTATCAAAGGGTACAGCTACTAATGCTGGGCTCTATATGCCTTTACCTGTTCCCTTGCAACCATGGGTGGATCTTAGCATGGATTTTGTGTTGGGGTTGCCACATACTCAAAGGGGTAATGATTCAATCTTTGTAGTTATTGATCGTTTTTCTAAGATGGTGCACTTTATTCCTTGTAAAAAGACTACATATGCAGTTAATGTGGCGCAACTTTTCTTTCGTGATGTCTATCGTTTGCATGGTTTACCATCTTCTATTGTTTCAGATTGAGACACTAGATTTTTGAGTCATTTTTGGCGTTGCTTGTGGAAAATGGTGAACACTCAGCTTAATTTCAGTAGTGCTTATCATCCTCAAACAGATGGGCAGACTGAAGTTTGTTCATAATCACGTTGTCAATCGTAGTACCGGTTTTAGCCCATTTCTAGTGGTGTATTCTGCTCAACCACGGGGACCATTTGATTTAATGTCATCTTCTGTTTCTGGAAATGTTCCAAAGAATGTGCAGGATTTTTTAGAAGGGTTACACGGAATCCATCAAGCTGTTCATAATAACTTGGCCAAAGCTAATGCCAAGTACAACCAGGATGCGGATCAAAAGCGCAGGCAGGTTGAGTTTGAGGAGGGAGACTTTGTATGGGCAGTTTTGACTACAGATCGGATTTCAGTTTGTGATTACAACAAGTTGTCAGCCAAGAAGATTGGACCAGTGGAGATTCTGGAGAAGATCAATTCTAATGCTTATCGTTTAAAGCTGCCAAGTCATATTCGTTGTTCTGATGTTTTCAATGTGAAGCATTTGTTACCTTTTCATGGAGATTCCTCTGAAGATGAACCTGCTGCAGATTCGAGGATGAATTTTGTCTACCCATGGGGGAATGATGGAGGCCCAAGTATTGAAGATCGGGCCCACATGTTTCTAGAGGCCCATGATCGTCAAATTAAAGGGGCTGCACGGAAAAAGGGCCTAACTTGGGCTGCTGGGCTCCGTTTCAGGCCAGTGAGAAAGCGAATCGAAGCTCGGTTAACCCCTATTTTTATACTGTTATGCAGGGTGTTTAATCTGGGCAACTGTCAGATTTTCTGGTGCATAATGGTTTTATTTTCAAAGGAAATCAGTTGGGTATTCCTGATTCCAGTCTTCGTTAGCAAATTATCAAGGAGTTACATGGTGAAGGGCATGCTGTTCGTGATCGCATTTTATAGTTATTGCAATCCTCTTATTTTTGGCCTACTATGAGAAAAGAGGTGGATCGGTATGTTAAGCGGTGTCGGATCTATCAAGTATCAAAGGGTACAGCTACTAATGTTGGGCTCTATATGCCTTTACCTGTTCCCTTGCAACCATGGGTGGATCTTAGCATGGATTTTGTGTTGGGGTTGCCACATACTCAAAGGGCTAATGATTCAATCTTTGTAGTTATTGATCGTTTTTCTAAGATGGTGCACTTTATTCCTTGTAAAAAGACTACATATGCAGTTAATGTGGCGCAGCTTTTCTTTCGTGATGTCTATCATTTGCATGGTTTACCATCCTCTATTGTTTCAGATTGAGACACTAGATTTTTGAGTCATTTTTGGCGTTGCTTATGGAAAATGGTGAACACTCAGCTTAATTTCAGTAGTGCTTATCATCCTCAAACAGATGGGCAGACCGAAGTTTGCTCATAATCAAGTTGTCAATCGTAGTACCGGTTTTAGCCCATTTCAAGTGGTGTATTCTGCTCAACCACGGGGACCACTTGATTTAATGTCATCTTCTGTTTCTGGAAATGTTCCAAAGAATGTGCAGGATTTTTTAGAAGGGTTACACGGAATCCATCAAGCTGTTCATAATAACTTGGCCAAAGCTAATGCCAAGTACAACCAGGATGCGGATCAAAAGCGCAGGCAGGTTGAGTTTGAGGAGGGAGACTTTGTATGGGCAGTTTTGACTACAGATCGGATTTCAGTTTGTGATTACAACAAGTTGTCAGCCAAGAAGATTGGACCAGTGGAGATTCTGGAGAAGATCAATTCTAATGCTTATCGTTTGAAGCTGCCAAGTCATATTCGTTGTTCTGATGTTTTCAATGTGAAGCATTTGTTACCTTTTCATGGAGATTCCTCTGAAGATGAACCTGCTGCAGATTCGAGGATGAATTTTGTCTACCCATGGGGGAATGATGGAGGCCCAAGTATTGAAGATCGGGCCCACATGTTTCTAGAGGCCCATGATCGTCAAATTAAAGGGGCTGCACGGAAAAAGGGCCTAACTTGGGCTGCTGGGCTCCGTTTCAGGCCAGTGAGAAAGCGAATCGAAGCTCGGTTAACCCCTATTTTTATACTGTTATGCAGGGTGTTTAATCTGGGCAACTGTCAGATTTTCTGGTGCATAATGGTTTTATTTTCAAAGGAAATCAGTTGGGTATTCCTGATTCCAGTCTTCGTTAGCAAATTATCAAGGAGTTACATGGTGAAGGGCATGCTGGTCGTGATCGCATTTTATAGTTATTGCAATCCTCTTATTTTTGGCCTACTATGAGAAAAGAGGTGGATCGGTATGTTAAGCGGTGTCGGATCTATCAAGTATCAAAGGGTACAGCTACTAATGTTGGGCTCTATATGCCTTTACCTGTTCCCTTGCAACCATGGGTGGATCTTAGCATGGATTTTGTGTTGGGGTTGCCACATACTCAAAGGGGTAATGATTCAATCTTTGTAGTTATTGATCGTTTTTCTAAGATGGTGCACTTTATTCCTTGTAAAAAGACTACATATGCAGTTAATGTGGCGCAACTTTTCTTTCGTGATGTCTATCGTTTGCATGGTTTACCATCCTCTATTGTTTCAGATTGAGACACTAGATTTTTGAGTCATTTTTGGCGTTGCTTATGGAAAATGGTGAACACTCAGCTTAATTTCAGTAGTGCTTATCATCCTCAAAAAGATGGGCAGACCGAAGTTTGCTCATAATCACGTTGTCAATCGTAGTACCGGTTTTAGCCCATTTCAAGTGGTGTATTCTGCTCAACCACGGGGACCACTTGATTTAATGTCATCTTCTGTTTCTGGAAATGTTCCAAAGAATGTGCAGGATTTTTTAGAAGGGTTACACGGAATCCATCAAGCTGTTCATAATAACTTGGCCAAAGCTAATGCCAAGTACAACCAGGATGCGGATCAAAAGCGCAGGCAGGTTGAGTTTGAGGAGGGAGACTTTGTATGGGCAGTTTTGACTACAGATCGGATTTCAGTTTGTGATTACAACAAGTTGTCAGCCAAGAAGATTGGACCAGTGGAGATTCTGGAGAAGATCAATTCTAATGCTTATCGTTTGAAGCTGCCAAGTCATATTCGTTGTTCTGATGTTTTCAATGTGAAGCATTTGTTACCTTTTCATGGAGATTCCTCTGAAGATGAACCTGCTGCAGATTCGAGGATGAATTTTGTCTACCCATGGGGGAATGATGGAGGCCCAAGTATTGAAGATCGGGCCCACATGTTTCTAGAGGCCCATGATCGTCAAATTAAAGGGGATGCACGGAAAAAGGGCCTAACTTGGGCTGCTGGGCTCCGTTTCAGGCCAGTGAGAAAGCGAATCTAAGCTCGGTTAACCCCTATTTTTATACTGTTATGCAGGGTGTTCAATCTGGGCAACTGTCAGATTTTCTGGTGCATAATGGTTTTATTTTCAAAGGAAATCAGTTGGGTATTCCTGATTCCAGTCTTCGTTAGCAAATTATCAAGGAGTTACATGGTGAAGGGCATGCTGGTCGTGATCGCATTTTATAGTTATTGCAATCCTCTTATTTTTGGCCTACTATGAGAAAAGAGGTGGATCGGTATGTTAAGCGGTGTCGGATCTATCAAGTATCAAAGGGTACATCTACTAATGCTGGGCTCTATATGCCTTTACCTGTTCCCTTGCAACCATGGGTGGATCTTAGCATGGATTTTGTGTTGGGGTTGCCACATACTCAAAGGGGTAATGATTCAATCTTTGTAGTTATTGATCGTTTTTCTAAGATGGTGCACTTTATTCCTTGTAAAAAGACTACATATGCAGTTAATGTGGCGCAGCTTTTCTTTCGTGATGTCTATCGTTTGCATGGTTTACCATCTTCTATTGTTTCAGATTGAGACACTAGATTTTTGAGTCATTTTTGGTGTTGCTTATGGAAAATGGTGAACACTCAGCTTAATTTCAGTAGTGCTTATCATCCTCAAACAGATGGGCAGACCGAAGTTTGCTCATAATCACGTTGTCAATCGTAGTACCGGTTTTAGCCCATTTCAAGTGGTGTATTCTGCTCAACCACGGGGACCACTTGATTTAATGTCATCTTCTGTTTCTGGAAATGTTCCAAAGAATGTGCAGGATTTTTAGAAGGGTTACACGGAATCCATCAAGCTGTTCATAATAACTTGGCCAAAGCTAATGCCAAGTACAACCAGGATGCGGATTAAAAGCGCAGGCAGGTTGAGTTTGAGGAGGGAGACTTTGTATGGGCAGTTTTGACTAAAGATCGGATTTCAGTTTGTGATTACAACAAGTTGTCAACCAAGAAGATTGGACCAGTGGAGATTCTGGAGAAGATCAATTCTAATGCTTATCGTTTGAAGTTGCCAAGTCATATTCGTTGTTCTGATGTTTTCAATGTGAAGCATTTGTTACCTTTTCATGGAGATTCTTCTGAAGATGAACCTGCTGCCGATTCGAGGATGAATTTTGTCTACCCAGGGGGGAATGATGGAGGCCCAAGTATTGAAGATCTGGCCCACATGTTTCTGGAGGCCCATGATCGTTAAATAAAAGGGGCTGCACGGAAAAGGGCCTAACTTGGGCTGCTGGGCTCCATTTCAGGCCAGTGAGAAAGCGAATCGAAGCTCGGTTAACCCCTATTTTTATACTGTTATGCAAGGTGTTCAATCTGGGCAACTGTCAGATTTTCTGGTGAATGATGGTTTTATTTTCAAAGGAAATCAGTTGTGTATTCCTGATTCCAGTCTTCGTTAGCAAATTATCAAGGAGTTACATGGTGAAGGGCATGCTGGTCGTGATCGCATTTTATAGTTATTGCAATCGTCTTATTTTTGGCCTACTATGAGAGAAGAGGTGGATCGGTATGTTAAGCGGTGTCGGATCTATCAAGTATCAAAGGGTACAGCTACTAATGCTGGGCTCTATATGCCTTTACCTGTTCCCTTGCAACCATGGGTGGATCTTAGCATGGATTTTGTGTTGGGGTTGCCACATACTCAAAGGGGTAATGATTCATTCTTTGTATTGATCGTTTTTCTAAGATGGTGCACTTTATTCCTTGTAAAAAGACTACATATGCAGTTAATGTGGCGCAACTTTTCTTTCGTGATGTCTATCGTTTGCATGGTTTACCATCTTCTATTGTTTCAGATTGAGACACTAGATTTTTGAGTCATTTTTGGCGTTGCTTGTGGAAAATGGTGAACACTCAGCTTAATTTCAGTAGTGCTTATCATCCTCAAACAGATGGGCAGACTGAAGTTTGCTCATAATCACGTTGTCAATCGTAGTACCGGTTTTAGCCCATTTCAAGTGGTGTATTCTGCTCAACCACGGGGACCACTTGATTTAATGTCATCTTCTGTTTCTGGAAATGTTCCAAAGAATGTGCAGGATTTTTTAGAAGGGTTACACGGAATCCATCAAGCTGTTCATAATAACTTGGCCAAAGCTAATGCCAAGTACAACCAGGATGCGGATCAAAAGCGCAGGCAGGTTGAGTTTGAGGAGGGAGACTTTGTATGGGCAGTTTTGACTACAGATCGGATTTCAGTTTGTGATTACAACAAGTTGTCAGCCAAGAAGATTGGACCAGTGGAGATTCTGGAGAAGATCAATTCTAATGCTTATCGTTTGAAGCTGCCAAGTCATATTCGTTGTTCTGATGTTTTCAATGTGAAGCATTTGTTACCTTTTCATGGAGATTCCTCTGAAGATGAACCTGCTGCAGATTCGAGGATGAATTTTGTCTACCCATGGGGGAATGATGGAGGCCCAAGTATTGAAGATCGGGCCCACATGTTTCTGGAGACCCATGATCGTCAAATTAAAGGGGCTGCACGGAAAAAGGGCCTAACTTGGGCTGCTGGGCTCCGTTTCAGGCCAGTGAGAAAGCGAATCGAAGCTCGGTTAACCCCTATTTTTATACTGTTATGCAGGGTGTTCAATCTGGGCAACTGTCAGATTTTCTGGTGCATAATGGTTTTATTTTCAAAGGAAATCAGTTGGGTATTCCTGATTCCAGTCTTCGTTAGCAAATTATCAAGGAGTTACATGGTGAAGGGCATGCTGGTCGTGATCGCATTTTATAGTTATTGCAATCGTCTTATTTTTGGCCTACTATGAGAAAAGAGGTGGATCGGTATGTTAAGCGGTGTCGGATCTATCAAGTATCAAAGGGTACAGCTACTAATGCTGGGCTCTATATGCCTTTACCTATTCCCTTGCAACCATGGGTGGATCTTAGCATGGATTTTATGTTGGGGTTGCCACATACTCAAAGGGGTAATGATTCAATCTTTGTAGTTATTGATCGTTTTTCTAAGATGGTGCACTTTATTCCTTGTAAAAAGACTACATATGCAGTTAATGTGGCGCAGCTTTTCTTTCGTGATGTCTATCGTTTGCATGGTTTACCATCTTCTATTGTTTCAGATTGAGACACTATATTTTTGAGTCATTTTTGGCGTTGCTTGTGGAAAATGGTGAACACTCAGCTTAATTTCAGTAGTGCTTATCATCCTCAAATAGATGGGCAGACTGAAGTTTGCTCATAATCACGTTGTCAATCGTAGTACCGGTTTTAGCCCATTTCAAGTGGTGTATTCTGCTCAACCACGGGGACCACTTGATTTAATGTCATCTTCTGTTTCTGGAAATGTTCAAAAGAATGTGCAAGATTTTTTAGAAGGGTTACACGGAATCCATCAAGCTGTTCATAATAACTTGGCCAAAGCTAATGCCAAGTACAACCAGGATGCGGATCAAAAGCGCAGGCAGGTTGAGTTTGAGGAGGGAGACTTTGTATGGGCAGTTTTGACTAAAGATCGGATTTCAGTTTGTTATTACAACAAGTTGTCAGCCAAGAAGATTGGACCAGTGGAGATTCTGGAGAAGATCGATTCTAATGCTTATCGTTTGAAGCTGCCAAGTCATATTCGTTGTTCTGATGTTTTCAATGTGAAGCATTTGTTACCTTTTCATGGAGATTCTTCTGAAGATGAACCTGCTGCAAATTCGAGGATGAATTTTGTCTACCCAGGGGGGAATGATGGAGGCCCAAGTACTGAAGATCGGGCCCACATGGTGAAGGGCATGCTGGTCGTGATCGCATTTTATAGTTATTGCAATCGTCTTATTTTTGGCCTACTATGAGAAAAGAGGTGGATCGGTATGTTAAGCGGTGTCGGATCTATCAAGTATCAAAGGGTACAGCTACTAATGCTGGGCTCTATATGCCTTTACCTGTTCCCTTGCAACCATGGGTGGATCTTAGCATGGATTTTGTGTTGGGGTTGCCACATACTCAAAGGGGTAATGATTCAATCTTTGTAGTTATTGATCGTTTTTCTAAGATGGTGCACTTTATTCCTTGTAAAAAGACTACATATGCAGTTAATGTGGCGCAGCTTTTCTTTCGTGATGTCTATCGTTTGCATGGTTTACCATCTTCTATTGTTTCAGATTGAGACACTAGATTTTTGAGTCATTTTTGGCGTTGCTTGTGGAAAATGGTGAACACTCAGCTTAATTTCAGTAGTGCTTATCATCCTCAAACAGATGGGCAGACTGAAGTTTGCTCATAATCACGTTGTCAATCGTAGTACCGGTTTTAGCCCATTTCAAGTGGTGTATTCTGCTCAACCACGGGGACCACTTGATTTAATGTCATCTTCTGTTTCTGGAAATGTTCAAAAGAATGTGCAAGATTTTTTAGAAGGGTTACACGGAATCCATCAAGCTGTTCATAATAACTTGGCCAAAGCTAATGCCAAGTACAACCAGGATGTGGATCAAAAGCGCACGCAGGTTGAGTTTGAGGAGGGAGACTTTGTATGGGCAGTTTTGACTAAAGATCGGATTTCAGTTTGTGATTACAACAAGTTGTCAGCCAAGAAGATTGGACCAGTGGAGATTCTGAAGAAGATCAATTCTAATGCTTATCGTTTGAAGCTGCCAAGTCATATTCGTTGTTCTGATGTTTTCAATGTGAAGCATTTGTTACCTTTTCATGGAGATTCTTCTGAAGATGAACCTGCTGCAGATTCGAGGATGAATTTTGTCTACCCAGGGGGGAATGATGGAGGCCCAAGTATTGAAGATCGGGCCCACATGGTGAAGGGCATGCTGGTCGTGATCGCATTTTATAGTTATTGCAATCGTCTTATTTTTGGCCTACTATGAGAAAAGAGGTGGATCGGTATGTTAAGCGGTGTCGGATCTATCAAGTATCAAAGGGTACAGCTACTAATGCTGGGATCTATATGCCTTTACCTGTTCCCTTGCAACCATGGGTGGATCTTAGCATGGATTTTGTGTTGGGGTTGCCACATACTCAAAGGGGTAATGATTCAATCTTTGTAGTTATTGATCGTTTTTCTAAGATGGTGCACTTTATTCCTTGTAAAAAGACTACATATGCAGTTAATGTGGCGCAGCTTTTCTTTCGTGATGTCTATCGTTTGCATGGTTTACCATCTTCTATTGTTTCAGATTGAGACACTAGATTTTTGAGTCATTTTTGGCGTTGCTTGTGGAAAATGGTGAACACTCAGCTTAATTTCAGTAGTGCTTATCATCCTCAAACAGATGGGCAGACTGAAGTTTGCTCATAATCACGTTGTCAATCGTAGTACCGGTTTTAGCCCATTTCAAGTGGTGTATTCTGCTCAACCACGGGGACCACTTGATTTAATGTCATCTTCTGTTTCTGGAAATGTTCCAAAGAATGTGCAGGATTTTTTAGAAGGGTTACACGGAATCCATCAAGCTGTTCATAATAACTTGGCCAAAGCTAATGCCAAGTACAACCAG
This sequence comes from Pseudognaphalium luteoalbum, assembly GCA_963422505.1. NCBI lineage: Eukaryota > Viridiplantae > Streptophyta > Magnoliopsida > Asterales > Asteraceae > Pseudognaphalium > Pseudognaphalium luteoalbum. The sequence goes on from OY730194.1 coordinate 46,454,195, forward strand.
GATGCGGATTAAAAGCGCAGGCAGGTTGAGTTTGAGGAGGGAGACTTTGTATGGGCAGTTTTGACTAAAGATCGGATTTCAGTTTGTGATTACAACAAGTTGTCAGCCAAGAAGATTGGACCAGTGGAGATTCTGGAGAAGATCAATTCTAATGCTTATCGTTTGAAGCTGCCAAGTCATATTCGTTGTTCTGATGTTTTCAATGTGAAGCAGTTGTTACCTTTTCATGGAGATTCTTCTGAAGATGAACCTGCTGCAGATTCGAGGATGAATTTTGTCTACCCAGGGGGGAATGATGGAGGCCCAAGTATTGAAGATCTGGCCCACATGTTTCTGGAGGCCCATGATCGTCAAATAAAAGGGGCTGCACGGAAAAGGGCCTAACTTGGGCTGCTGGGCTCCGTTTCAGGCCAGTGAGAAAGCGAATCGAAGCTCGGTTAACCCCTATTTTTATACTGTTATGCAGGGTGTTCAATCTGGGCAACTGTCAGATTTTCTGGTGCATGATGGTTTTATTTTCAAAGGAAATCAGTTGTGTATTCCTGATTCCAGTCTTCGTTTGCAAATTATCATGGAGTTACATGGTGAAGGGCATGTTCGTCGTGATCGCATTTTATAGTTATTGCAATCGTCTTATTTTTGGCCTACTATGAGAAAAGAGGTGGATCGGTATGTTAAGCGGTGTCGGATCTATCAAGTATCAAAGGGTACAGCTACTAATGCTAGGCTCTATATGCCTTTACCTGTTCCCTTGCAACCATGGGTGGATCTTAGCATAGATTTTGTGTTGGGGTTGCCACATACTCAAAGGGGTAATGATTCAATCTTTGTAGTTATTGATCGTTTTTCTAAGATGGTGCACTTTATTCCTTGTAAAAAGACTACATATGCAGTTAATGTGGCGCAGCTTTTCTTTCGTGATGTCTATCGTTTGCATGGTTTACCATCTTCTATTGTTTCAGATTGAGACACTAGATTTTTGAGTCATTTTTGGCGTTGCTTGTGGAAAATGGTGAACACTCAGCTTAATTTCAGTAGTGCTTATCATCCTCAAACAGATGGGCAGACTGAAGTTTGCTCATAATCACGTTGTCAATCGTAGTACCGGTTTTAGCCCATTTCAAGTGGTGTATTCTGCTCAACCACGGGGACCACTTGATTTAATGTCATCTTCTGTTTCTGGAAATGTTCCAAAGAATGTGCAGGATTTTTTAGAAGGGTTACACGGAATCCATCAAGCTGTTCATAATAACTTGGCTAAAGCTAATGCCAAGTACAACCAGGATGCGGATCAAAAGTGCAGGCAGGTTGAGTTTGAGGAGGGAGACTTTGTATGGGCAGTTTTGACTAAAGATCGGATTTCAGTTTGTGATTACAACAAGTTGTCAGCCAAGAAGATTGGACCAGTGGAGATTCTGGAGAAGATCAATTCTAATGCTTATCGTTTGAAGCTGCCAAGTCATATTCGTTGTTCTGATGTTTTCAATGTGAAGCATTTGTTACCTTTTCATGGAGATTCCTCTGAAGATGAACCTGCTGCAGATTCGAGGATGAATTTTGTCTACCCATGGGGGAATGATGGAGGCCCAAGTATTGAAGATCAGGCCCACATGTTTCTGGAGGCCCATGATCGTCAAATTAAAGGGGCTGCACGGAAAAAGGGCCTAACTTGGGCTGCTGGGCTCCGTTTCAGGCCAGTGAGAAAGCGAATCGAAGCTCGGTTAACCCCTATTTTCATACTGTTATGCAGGGTGTTCAATCTGGGCAACTGTCAGATTTTCTGGTGCATAATGGTTTTATTTTCAATGGAAATCAGTTGGGTATTCCTGATTCCAGTCTTCGTTAGCAAATTATCAAGGAGTTACATGGTGAAGGGCATGCTGGTCGTGATCGCATTTTATAGTTATTGCAATCGTCTTATTTTTGGCCTACTATGAGAAAAGAGGTGGATCGGTATGTTAAGCGGTGTCGGATCTATCAAGTATCAAAGGTTACAGCTACTAATGCTGGGCTCTATATGCCTTTACCTGTTCCCTTGCAACCATGGGTGGATCTTAGCATGGATTTTGTGTTGGGGTTGCCACATACTCAAAGGGGTAATGATTCAATCTTTGTAGTTATTGATCGTTTTTCTAAGATGGTGCACTTTATTCCTTGTAAAAAGACTACATATGCAGTTAATGTGGCGCAGCTTTTCTTTCGTGATGTCTATCGTTTGCATGGTTTACCATCTTCTATTGTTTCAGATTGAGACACTAGATTTTTGAGTCATTTTTGGCGTTGCTTGTGGAAAATGGTGAACACTCAGCTTAATTTCAGTAGTGCTTATCATCCTCAAACAGATGGGCAGACTGAAGTTTGCTCATAATCACGTTGTCAATCGTAGTACCGGTTTTAGCCCATTTCAAGTGGTGTATTCTGCTCAACCACGGGGACCACTTGATTTAATGTCATCTTCTGTTTCTGGAAATGTTCCAAAGAATGTGCAGGATTTTCTAGAAGGGTTACACGGAATCCATCAAGCTGTTCATAATAACTTGGCTAAAGCTAATGCCAAGTACAACCAGGATGCGGATCAAAAGCGCAGGCAGGTTGAGTTTGAGGAGGGAGACTTTGTATGGGCAGTTTTGACTAAAGATCGGATTTCAGTTTGTGATTACAACAAGTTGTCAGCCAAGAAGATTGGACCAGTGGAGATTCTGGAGAAGATCAATTCTAATGCTTATCGTTTGAAGCTGCCAAGTCATATTCGTTGTTCTGATGTTTTCAATGTGAAGCATTTGTTACCTTTTCATGGAGATTCCTCTGAAGATGAACCTGCTGCAGATTCGAGGATGAATTTTGTCTACCCATGGGGGAATGATGGAGGCCCAAGTATTGAAGATCAGGCCCACATGTTTCTGGAGGCCCATGATCGTCAAATTAAAGGGGCTGCACGGAAAAAGGGCCTAACTTGGGCTGCTGGGCTCCGTTTCAGGCCAGTGAGAAAGCGAATCGAAGCTCGGTTAACCCCTATTTTCATACTGTTATGCAGGGTGTTCAATCTGGGCAACTGTCAGATTTTCTGGTGCATAATGGTTTTATTTTCAATGGAAATCAGTTGGGTATTCCTGATTCCAGTCTTCGTTAGCAAATTATCAAGGAGTTACATGGTGAAGGGCATGCTGGTCGTGATCGCATTTTATAGTTATTGCAATCGTCTTATTTTTGGCCTACTATGAGAAAAGAGGTGGATCGGTATGTTAAGCGGTGTCGGATCTATCAAGTATCAAAGGTTACAGCTACTAATGCTGGGCTCTATATGCCTTTACCTGTTCCCTTGCAACCATGGGTGGATCTTAGCATGGATTTTGTGTTGGGGTTGCCACATACTCAAAGGGGTAATGATTCAATCTTTGTAGTTATTGATCGTTTTTCTAAGATGGTGCACTTTATTCCTTGTAAAAAGACTACATATGCAGTTAATGTGGCGCAGCTTTTCTTTCGTGATGTCTATCGTTTGCATGGTTTACCATCTTCTATTGTTTCAGATTGAGACACTAGATTTTTGAGTCATTTTTGGCGTTGCTTGTGGAAAATGGTGAACACTCAGCTTAATTTCAGTAGTGCTTATCATCCTCAAACAGATGGGCAGACTGAAGTTTGCTCATAATCACGTTGTCAATCGTAGTACCGGTTTTAGCCCAATTCAAGTGGTGTATTCTGCTCAACCACGGGGACCACTTGATTTAATGTCATCTTCTGTTTCTGGAAATGTTCCAAAGAATGTGCAGGATTTTTTAGAAGGGTTACACGGAATCCATCAAGCTGTTCATAATAACTTGGCCAAAGCTAATGCCAAGTACAACCAGGATGCGGATTAAAAGCGCAGGCAGGTTGAGTTTGAGGAGGGAGACTTTGTATGGGCAGTTTTGAGTAAAGATCGGATTTCAGTTTGTGATTACAACAAGTTGTCAGCCAAGAAGATTGGACCAGTGGAGATTCTGAAGAAGATCAATTCTAATGCTTATCGTTTGAAGCTGCCAAGTCATATTCGTTGTTCTGATGTTTTCAATGTGAAGCATTTGTTACCTTTTCATGGAGATTCTTCTGAAGATGAACCTGCTGCAGATTCGAGGATGAATTTTGTCTACCCAGGGGGGAATGATGGAGGCCCAAGTATTGAAGATCGGGCCCACATGGTGAAGGGCATGCTGGTCGTGATCGCATTTTATAGTTATTGCAATCGTCTTATTTTTGGCCTACTATGAGAAAAGAGGTGGATCGGTATGTTAAGCGGTGTCGGATCTAGCAAGTATCAAAGGGTACAGCTACTAATGCTGGGCTCTATATGCCTTTACCTGTTCCCTTGCAACCATGGGTGGATCTTAGCATGGATTTTGTGTTGGGGTTGCCACATACTCAAAGGGGTAATGATTCAATCTTTGTAGTTATTGATCGTTTTTCTAAGATGGTGCACTTTATTCCTTGTAAAAAGACTACATATGCAGTTAATGTGGCGCAGCTTTTCTTTCGTGATGTCTATCGTTTGCATGGTTTACCATCTTCTATTGTTTCAGATTGAGACACTAGATTTTTGAGTCATTTTTGGCGTTGCTTGTGGAAAATGGTGAACACTCAGCTTAATTTCAGTAGTGCTTATCATCCTCAAACAGATGGGCAGACTGAAGTTTGCTCATAATCACGTTGTCAATCGTAGTACCGGTTTTAGCCCATTTCAAGTGGTGTATTCTGCTCAACCACGGGGACCACTTGATTTAATGTCATCTTCTGTTTCTGGAAATGTTCCAAAGAGTGTGCAGGATTTTTTAGAAGGGTTACACGGAATCCATCAAGCTGTTCATAATAACTTGGCCAAAGCTAATGCCAAGTACAACCAGGATGCGGATTAAAAGCGCAGGCAGGTTGAGTTTGAGGAGGGAGACTTTGTATGGGCACATTTGAGTAAAGATCGGATTTCAGTTTGTGATTACAACAAGTTGTCAGCCAAGAAGATTGGACCAGTGGAGATTCTGGAGAAGATCAATTCTAATGCTTATCGTTTGAAGCTGCCAAGTCATATTCGTTGTTCTGATGTTTTCAATGTGAAGCAGTTTTTACCTTTTCATGGAGATTCTTCTGAAGATGAACCTGCTGCAGATTCGAGGATGAATTTTGTCTACCCAGGGGGGAATGATGGAGGCCCAAGTATTGAAGATCTGGCCCACATGTTTCTGGAGGCCCATGATCGTCAAATAAAAGGGGCTGCACGGAAAAGGGCCTAACTTGGGCTGCTGGGCTCCGTTTCAGGCCAGTGAGAAAGCGAATCGAAGCTCGGTTAACCCCTATTTTTATACTGTTATGCAGGGTGTTCAATCTGGGCAACTGTCAGATTTTCTGGTGCATGATGGTTTTATTTTCAAAGGAAATCAGTTGTGTATTCCTGATTCCAGTCTTCGTTTGCAAATTATCATGGAGTTACATGGTGAAGGGCATGTTCGTCGTGATCGCATTTTATAGTTATTGCAATCGTCTTATTTTTGGCCTACTATGAGAAAAGAGGTGGATCGGTATGTTAAGCGGTGTCGGATCTATCAAGTATCAAAGGGTACAGCTACTAATGCTGGGCTCTATATGCCTTTACCTGTTCCCTTGCAACCATGGGTGGATCTTAGCATAGATTTTGTGTTGGGGTTGCCACATACTCAAAGGGGTAATGATTCAATCTTTGTAGTTATTGATCGTTTTTCTAAGATGGTGCACTTTATTCCTTGTAAAAAGACTACATATGCAGTTAATGTGGCGCAGCTTTTCTTTCGTGATGTCTATCGTTTGCATGGTTTACCATCTTCTATTGTTTCAGATTGAGACACTAGATTTTTGAGTCATTTTTGGCGTTGCTTGTGGAAAATGGTGAACACTCAGCTTAATTTCAGTAGTGCTTATCATCCTCAAACAGATGGGCAGACTGAAGTTTGCTCATAATCACGTTGTCAATCGTAGTACCGGTTTTAGCCCATTTCAAGTGGTGTATTCTGCTCAACCACGGGGACCACTTGATTTAATGTCATCTTCTGTTTCTGGAAATGTTCCAAAGAATGTGCAGGATTTTCTAGAAGGGTTACACGGAATCCATCAAGCTGTTCATAATAACTTGGCTAAAGCTAATGCCAAGTACAACCAGGATGCGGATCAAAAGCGCAGGCAGGTTGAGTTTGAGGAGGGAGACTTTGTATGGGCAGTTTTGACTAAAGATCGGATTTCAGTTTGTGATTACAACAAGTTGTCAGCCAAGAAGATTGGACCAGTGGAGATTCTGGAGAAGATCAATTCTAATGCTTATCGTTTGAAGCTGCCAAGTCATATTCGTTGTTCTGATGTTTTCAATGTGAAGCATTTGTTACCTTTTCATGGAGATTCCTCTGAAGATGAACCTGCTGCAGATTCGAGGATGAATTTTGTCTACCCATGGGGGAATGATGGAGGCCCAAGTATTGAAGATCAGGCCCACATGTTTCTGGAGGCCCATGATCGTCAAATTAAAGGGGCTGCACGGAAAAAGGGCCTAACTTGGGCTGCTGGGCTCCGTTTCAGGCCAGTGAGAAAGCGAATCGAAGCTCGGTTAACCCCTATTTTCATACTGTTATGCAGGGTGTTCAATCTGGGCAACTGTCAGATTTTCTGGTGCATAATGGTTTTATTTTCAATGGAAATCAGTTGGGTATTCCTGATTCCAGTCTTCGTTAGCAAATTATCAAGGAGTTACATGGTGAAGGGCATGCTGGTCGTGATCGCATTTTATAGTTATTGCAATCGTCTTATTTTTGGCCTACTATGAGAAAAGAGGTGGATCGGTATGTTAAGCGGTGTCGGATCTATCAAGTATCAAAGGTTACAGCTACTAATGCTGGGCTCTATATGCCTTTACCTGTTCCCTTGCAACCATGGGTGGATCTTAGCATGGATTTTGTGTTGGGGTTGCCACATACTCAAAGGGGTAATGATTCAATCTTTGTAGTTATTGATCGTTTTTCTAAGATGGTGCACTTTATTCCTTGTAAAAAGACTACATATGCAGTTAATGTGGCGCAGCTTTTCTTTCGTGATGTCTATCGTTTGCATGGTTTACCATCTTCTATTGTTTCAGATTGAGACACTAGATTTTTGAGTCATTTTTGGCGTTGCTTGTGGAAAATGGTGAACACTCAGCTTAATTTCAGTAGTGCTTATCATCCTCAAACAGATGGGCAGACTGAAGTTTGCTCATAATCACGTTGTCAATCGTAGTACCGGTTTTAGCCCAATTCAAGTGGTGTATTCTGCTCAACCACGGGGACCACTTGATTTAATGTCATCTTCTGTTTCTGGAAATGTTCCAAAGAATGTGCAGGATTTTTTAGAAGGGTTACACGGAATCCATCAAGCTGTTCATAATAACTTGGCCAAAGCTAATGCCAAGTACAACCAGGATGCGGATTAAAAGCGCAGGCAGGTTGAGTTTGAGGAGGGAGACTTTGTATGGGCAGTTTTGAGTAAAGATCGGATTTCAGTTTGTGATTACAACAAGTTGTCAGCCAAGAAGATTGGACCAGTGGAGATTCTGAAGAAGATCAATTCTAATGCTTATCGTTTGAAGCTGCCAAGTCATATTCGTTGTTCTGATGTTTTCAATGTGAAGCATTTGTTACCTTTTCATGGAGATTCTTCTGAAGATGAACCTGCTGCAGATTCGAGGATGAATTTTGTCTACCCAGGGGGGAATGATGGAGGCCCAAGTATTGAAGATCGGGCCCACATGGTGAAGGGCATGCTGGTCGTGATCGCATTTTATAGTTATTGCAATCGTCTTATTTTTGGCCTACTATGAGAAAAGAGGTGGATCGGTATGTTAAGCGGTGTCGGATCTAGCAAGTATCAAAGGGTACAGCTACTAATGCTGGGCTCTATATGCCTTTACCTGTTCCCTTGCAACCATGGGTGGATCTTAGCATGGATTTTGTGTTGGGGTTGCCACATACTCAAAGGGGTAATGATTCAATCTTTGTAGTTATTGATCGTTTTTCTAAGATGGTGCACTTTATTCCTTGTAAAAAGACTACATATGCAGTTAATGTGGCGCAGCTTTTCTTTCGTGATGTCTATCGTTTGCATGGTTTACCATCTTCTATTGTTTCAGATTGAGACACTAGATTTTTGAGTCATTTTTGGCGTTGCTTGTGGAAAATGGTGAACACTCAGCTTAATTTCAGTAGTGCTTATCATCCTCAAACAGATGGGCAGACTGAAGTTTGCTCATAATCACGTTGTCAATCGTAGTACCGGTTTTAGCCCATTTCAAGTGGTGTATTCTGCTCAACCACGGGGACCACTTGATTTAATGTCATCTTCTGTTTCTGGAAATGTTCCAAAGAGTGTGCAGGATTTTTTAGAAGGGTTACACGGAATCCATCAAGCTGTTCATAATAACTTGGCCAAAGCTAATGCCAAGTACAACCAGGATGCGGATTAAAAGCGCAGGCAGGTTGAGTTTGAGGAGGGAGACTTTGTATGGGCACATTTGAGTAAAGATCGGATTTCAGTTTGTGATTACAACAAGTTGTCAGCCAAGAAGATTGGACCAGTGGAGATTCTGGAGAAGATCAATTCTAATGCTTATCGTTTGAAGCTGCCAAGTCATATTCGTTGTTCTGATGTTTTCAATGTGAAGCAGTTTTTACCTTTTCATGGAGATTCTTCTGAAGATGAACCTGCTGCAGATTCGAGGATGAATTTTGTCTACCCAGGGGGGAATGATGGAGGCCCAAGTATTGAAGATCTGGCCCACATGTTTCTGGAGGCCCATGATCGTCAAATAAAAGGGGCTGCACGGAAAAGGGCCTAACTTGGGCTGCTGGGCTCCGTTTCAGGCCAGTGAGAAAGCGAATCGAAGCTCGGTTAACCCCTATTTTTATACTGTTATGCAGGGTGTTCAATCTGGGCAACTGTCAGATTTTCTGGTGCATGATGGTTTTATTTTCAAAGGAAATCAGTTGTGTATTCCTGATTCCAGTCTTCGTTTGCAAATTATCATGGAGTTACATGGTGAAGGGCATGTTCGTCGTGATCGCATTTTATAGTTATTGCAATCGTCTTATTTTTGGCCTACTATGAGAAAAGAGGTGGATCGGTATGTTAAGCGGTGTCGGATCTATCAAGTATCAAAGGGTACAGCTACTAATGCTGGGCTCTATATGCCTTTACCTGTTCCCTTGCAACCATGGGTGGATCTTAGCATAGATTTTGTGTTGGGGTTGCCACATACTCAAAGGGGTAATGATTCAATCTTTGTAGTTATTGATCGTTTTTCTAAGATGGTGCACTTTATTCCTTGTAAAAAGACTACATATGCAGTTAATGTGGCGCAGCTTTTCTTTCGTGATGTCTATCGTTTGCATGGTTTACCATCTTCTATTGTTTCAGATTGAGACACTAGATTTTTGAGTCATTTTTGGCGTTGCTTGTGGAAAATGGTGAACACTCAGCTTAATTTCAGTAGTGCTTATCATCCTCAAACAGATGGGCAGACTGAAGTTTGCTCATAATCACGTTGTCAATCGTAGTACCGGTTTTAGCCCATTTCAAGTGGTGTATTCTGCTCAACCACGGGGACCACTTGATTTAATGTCATCTTCTGTTTCTGGAAATGTTCCAAAGAATGTGCAGGATTTTCTAGAAGGGTTACACGGAATCCATCAAGCTGTTCATAATAACTTGGCTAAAGCTAATGCCAAGTACAACCAGGATGCGGATCAAAAGCGCAGGCAGGTTGAGTTTGAGGAGGGAGACTTTGTATGGGCAGTTTTGACTAAAGATCGGATTTCAGTTTGTGATTACAACAAGTTGTCAGCCAAGAAGATTGGACCAGTGGAGATTCTGGAGAAGATCAATTCTAATGCTTATCGTTTGAAGCTGCCAAGTCATATTCGTTGTTCTGATGTTTTCAATGTGAAGCATTTGTTACCTTTTCATGGAGATTCCTCTGAAGATGAACCTGCTGCAGATTCGAGGATGAATTTTGTCTACCCATGGGGGAATGATGGAGGCCCAAGTATTGAAGATCAGGCCCACATGTTTCTGGAGGCCCATGATCGTCAAATTAAAGGGGCTGCACGGAAAAAGGGCCTAACTTGGGCTGCTGGGCTCCGTTTCAGGCCAGTGAGAAAGCGAATCGAAGCTCGGTTAACCCCTATTTTCATACTGTTATGCAGGGTGTTCAATCTGGGCAACTGTCAGATTTTCTGGTGCATAATGGTTTTATTTTCAATGGAAATCAGTTGGGTATTCCTGATTCCAGTCTTCGTTAGCAAATTATCAAGGAGTTACATGGTGAAGGGCATGCTGGTCGTGATCGCATTTTATAGTTATTGCAATCGTCTTATTTTTGGCCTACTATGAGAAAAGAGGTGGATCGGTATGTTAAGCGGTGTCGGATCTATCAAGTATCAAAGGTTACAGCTACTAATGCTGGGCTCTATATGCCTTTACCTGTTCCCTTGCAACCATGGGTGGATCTTAGCATGGATTTTGTGTTGGGGTTGCCACATACTCAAAGGGGTAATGATTCAATCTTTGTAGTTATTGATCGTTTTTCTAAGATGGTGCACTTTATTCCTTGTAAAAAGACTACATATGCAGTTAATGTGGCGCAGCTTTTCTTTCGTGATGTCTATCGTTTGCATGGTTTACCATCTTCTATTGTTTCAGATTGAGACACTAGATTTTTGAGTCATTTTTGGCGTTGCTTGTGGAAAATGGTGAACACTCAGCTTAATTTCAGTAGTGCTTATCATCCTCAAACAGATGGGCAGACTGAAGTTTGCTCATAATCACGTTGTCAATCGTAGTACCGGTTTTAGCCCAATTCAAGTGGTGTATTCTGCTCAACCACGGGGACCACTTGATTTAATGTCATCTTCTGTTTCTGGAAATGTTCCAAAGAATGTGCAGGATTTTTTAGAAGGGTTACACGGAATCCATCAAGCTGTTCATAATAACTTGGCCAAAGCTAATGCCAAGTACAACCAGGATGCGGATTAAAAGCGCAGGCAGGTTGAGTTTGAGGAGGGAGACTTTGTATGGGCAGTTTTGAGTAAAGATCGGATTTCAGTTTGTGATTACAACAAGTTGTCAGCCAAGAAGATTGGACCAGTGGAGATTCTGAAGAAGATCAATTCTAATGCTTATCGTTTGAAGCTGCCAAGTCATATTCGTTGTTCTGATGTTTTCAATGTGAAGCATTTGTTACCTTTTCATGGAGATTCTTCTGAAGATGAACCTGCTGCAGATTCGAGGATGAATTTTGTCTACCCAGGGGGGAATGATGGAGGCCCAAGTATTGAAGATCGGGCCCACATGGTGAAGGGCATGCTGGTCGTGATCGCATTTTATAGTTATTGCAATCGTCTTATTTTTGGCCTACTATGAGAAAAGAGGTGGATCGGTATGTTAAGCGGTGTCGGATCTAGCAAGTATCAAAGGGTACAGCTACTAATGCTGGGCTCTATATGCCTTTACCTGTTCCCTTGCAACCATGGGTGGATCTTAGCATGGATTTTGTGTTGGGGTTGCCACATACTCAAAGGGGTAATGATTCAATCTTTGTAGTTATTGATCGTTTTTCTAAGATGGTGCACTTTATTCCTTGTAAAAAGACTACATATGCAGTTAATGTGGCGCAGCTTTTCTTTCGTGATGTCTATCGTTTGCATGGTTTACCATCTTCTATTGTTTCAGATTGAGACACTAGATTTTTGAGTCATTTTTGGCGTTGCTTGTGGAAAATGGTGAACACTCAGCTTAATTTCAGTAGTGCTTATCATCCTCAAACAGATGGGCAGACTGAAGTTTGCTCATAATCACGTTGTCAATCGTAGTACCGGTTTTAGCCCATTTCAAGTGGTGTATTCTGCTCAACCGCGGGGACCACTTGATTTAATGTCATCTTCTGTTTCTGGAAATGTTCCAAAGAGTGTGCAGGATTTTTTAGAAGGGTTACACGGAATCCATCAAGCTGTTCATAATAACTTGGCCAAAGCTAATGCCAAGTACAACCAGGATGCGGATTAAAAGCGCAGGCAGGTTGAGTTTGAGGAGGGAGACTTTGTATGGGCACATTTGAGTAAAGATCGGATTTCAGTTTGTGATTACAACAAGTTGTCAGCCAAGAAGATTGGACCGGTGGAGATTCTGAAGAAGATCAATTCTAATGCTTATCGTTTGAAGCTGCCAAGTCATATTCGTTGTTCTGATGTTTTCAATGTGAAGCATTTGTTACCTTTTCATGGAGATTCTTCTGAAGATGAACCTGCTGCAGATTCGAGGATGAATTTTGTCTACCCAGGGGGGAATGATGGAGGCCCAAGTATTGAAGATCGGGCCCACATGGTGAAGGGCATGCTGGTCGTGATCGCATTTTATAGTTATTGCAATCGTCTTATTTTTGGCCTACTATGAGAAAAGAGGTGGATCGGTATGTTAAGCGGTGTCGGATCTATCAAGTATCAAAGGGTACAGCTACTAATGCTGGGCTCTATATGCCTTTACCTGTTCCCTTGCAACCATGGGTGGATCTTAGCATGGATTTTGTGTTGGGGTTGCCACATACTCAAAGGGGTAATGATTCAATCTTTGTAGTTATTGATCGTTTTTCTAAGATGGTGCACTTTATTCCTTGTAAAAAGACTACATATGCAGTTAATGTGGCGCAGCTTTTCTTTCGTGATGTCTATCGTTTGCATGGTTTACCATCTTCTATTGTTTCAGATTGAGACACTAGATTTTTGAGTCATTTTTGGCGTTGCTTGTGGAAAATGGTGAACACTCAGCTTAATTTCAGTAGTGCTTATCATCCTCAAACAGATGGGCAGACTGAAGTTTGCTCATAATCACGTTGTCAATCGTAGTACCGGTTTTAGCCCATTTCAAGTGGTGTATTCTGCTCAACCACGGGGACCACTTGATTTAATGTCATCTTCTGTTTCTGGAAATGTTCCAAAGAGTGTGCAGGATTTTTTAGAAGGGTTACACGGAATCCATCAAGCTGTTCATAATAACTTGGCCAAAGCTAATGCCAAGTACAACCAGGATGCGGATCAAAAGCGCAGGCAGGTTGAGTTTGAGGAGGGAGACTTTGTATGGGCAGTTTTGAGTAAAGATCGGATTTCAGTTTGTGATTACAACAAGTTGTCAGCCAAGAAGATTGGACCAGTGGAGATTCTGAAGAAGATCAATTCTAATGCTTATCGTTTGAAGCAGCCAAGTCATATTCGTTGTTCTGATGTTTTCAATGTGAAGCATTTGTTACCTTTTCATGGAGATTCTTCTGAAGATGAACCTGCTGCAGATTCGAGGATGAATTTTGTCTACCCAGGGGGGAATGATGGAGGCCCAAGTATTGAAGATCGGGCCCACATGGTGAAGGGCATGCTGGTCGTGATCGCATTTTATAGTTATTGCAATCGTCTTATTTTTGGCCTACTATGAGAAAAGAGGTGGATCGGTATGTTAAGCGGTGTCGGATCTAGCAAGTATCAAAGGGTACAGCTACTAATGCTGGGCTCTATATGCCTTTACCTGTTCCCTTGCAACCATGGGTGGATCTTAGCATGGATTTTGTGTTGGGGTTGCCACATACTCAAAGGGGTAATGATTCAATCTTTGTAGTTATTGATCGTTTTTCTAAGATGGTGCACTTTATTCCTTGTAAAAAGACTACATATGCAGTTAATGTGGCGCAGCTTTTCTTTCGTGATGTCTATCGTTTGCATGGTTTACCATCTTCTATTGTTTCAGATTGAGACACTAGATTTTTGAGTCATTTTTGGCGTTGCTTGTGGAAAATGGTGAACACTCAGCTTAATTTCAGTAGTGCTTATCATCCTCAAACAGATGGGCAGACTGAAGTTTGCTCATAATCACGTTGTCAATCGTAGTACCGGTTTTAGCCCATTTCAAGTGGTGTATTCTGCTCAACCGCGGGGACCACTTGATTTAATGTCATCTTCTGTTTCTGGAAATGTTCCAAAGAGTGTGCAGGATTTTTTAGAAGGGTTACACGGAATCCATCAAGCTGTTCATAATAACTTGGCCAAAGCTAATGCCAAGTACAACCAGGATGCGGATTAAAAGCGCAGGCAGGTTGAGTTTGAGGAGGGAGACTTTGTATGGGCAGTTTTGAGTAAAGATCGGATTTCAGTTTGTGATTACAACAAGTTGTCAGCCAAGAAGATTGGACCGGTGGAGATTCTGAAGAAGATCAATTCTAATGCTTATCGTTTGAAGCTGCCAAGTCATATTCGTTGTTCTGATGTTTTCAATGTGAAGCATTTGTTACCTTTTCATGGAGATTCTTCTGAAGATGAACCTGCTGCAGATTCGAGGATGAATTTTGTCTACCCACGGGGGAATGATGGAGGCCCAAGTATTGAAGATCGGGCCCACATGGTGAAGGGCATGCTGGTCGTGATCGCATTTTATAGTTATTGCAATCGTCTTATTTTTGGCCTACTATGAGAAAAGAGGTGGATCGGTATGTTAAGCGGTGTCGGATCTATCAAGTATCAAAGGGTACAGCTACTAATGCTGGGCTCTATATGCCTTTACCTGTTCCCTTGCAACCATGGGTGGATCTTAGCATGGATTTTGTGTTGGGGTTGCCACATACTCAAAGGGGTAATGATTCAATCTTTGTAGTTATTGATCGTTTTTCTAAGATGGTGCACTTTATTCCTTGTAAAAAGACTACATATGCAGTTAATGTGGCGCAGCTTTTCTTTCGTGATGTCTATCGTTTGCATGGTTTACCATCTTCTATTGTTTCAGATTGAGACACTAGATTTTTGAGTCATTTTTGGCGTTGCTTGTGGAAAATGGTGAACACTCAGCTTAATTTCAGTAGTGCTTATCATCCTCAAACAGATGGGCAGACTGAAGTTTGCTCATAATCACGTTGTCAATCGTAGTACCGGTTTTAGCCCATTTCAAGTGGTGTATTCTGCTCAACCACGGGGACCACTTGATTTAATGTCATCTTCTGTTTCTGGAAATGTTCCAAAGAGTGTGCAGGATTTTTTAGAAGGGTTACACGGAATCCATCAAGCTGTTCATAATAACTTGGCCAAAGCTAATGCCAAGTACAACCAGGATGCGGATCAAAAGCGCAGGCAGGTTGAGTTTGAGGAGGGAGACTTTGTATGGGCAGTTTTGAGTAAAGATCGGATTTCAGTTTGTGATTACAACAAGTTGTCAGCCAAGAAGATTGGACCAGTGGAGATTCTGAAGAAGATCAATTCTAATGCTTATCGTTTGAAGCTGCCAAGTCATATTCGTTGTTCTGATGTTTTCAATGTGAAGCATTTGTTACCTTTTCATGGAGATTCTTCTGAAGATGAACCTGCTGCAGATTCGAGGATGAATTTTGTCTACCCAGGGGGGAATGATGGAGGCCCAAGTATTGAAGATCGGGCCCACATGATGAAGGGCATGCTGGTCGTGATCGCATTTTATAGTTATTGCAATCGTCTTATTTTTGGCCTACTATGAGAAAAGAGGTGGATCGGTATGTTAAGCGGTGTCGGATCTATCAAGTATCAAAGGGTACAGCTACTAATGCTGGGCTCTATATGCCTTTACCTGTTCCCTTGCAACCATGGGTGGATCTTAGCATGGATTTTGTGTTGGGGTTGCCACATACTCAAAGGGGTAATGATTCAATCTTTGTAGTTATTGATCGTTTTTCTAAGATGGTGCACTTTATTCCTTGTAAAAAGACTACATATGCAGTTAATGTGGCGCAGCTTTTCTTTCGTGATGTCTATCGTTTGCATGGTTTACCATCTTCTATTGTTTCAGATTGAGACACTAGATTTTTGAGTCATTTTTGGCGTTGCTTGTGGAAAATGGTGAACACTCAGCTTAATTTCAGTAGTGCTTATCATCCTCAAACAGATGGGCAGACTGAAGTTTGCTCATAATCACGTTGTCAATCGTAGTACCGGTTTTAGCCCATTTCAAGTGGTGTATTCTGCTCAACCGCGGGGACCACTTGATTTAATGTCATCTTCTGTTTCTGGAAATGTTCCAAAGAGTGTGCAGGATTTTTTAGAAGGGTTACACGGAATCCATCAAGCTGTTCATAATAACTTGGCCAAAGCTAATGCCAAGTACAACCAGGATGCGGATTAAAAGCGCAGGCAGGTTGAGTTTGAGGAGGGAGACTTTGTATGGGCAGTTTTGAGTAAAGATCGGATTTCAGTTTGTGATTACAACAAGTTGTCAGCCAAGAAGATTGGACCGGTGGAGATTCTGAAGAAGATCAATTCTAATGCTTATCGTTTGAAGCTGCCAAGTCATATTCGTTGTTCTGATGTTTTCAATGTGAAGCATTTGTTACCTTTTCATGGAGATTCTTCTGAAGATGAACCTGCTGCAGATTCGAGGATGAATTTTGTCTACCCAGGGGGGAATGATGGAGGCCCAAGTATTGAAGATCGGGCCCACATGGTGAAGGGCATGCTGGTCGTGATCGCATTTTATAGTTATTGCAATCGTCTTATTTTTGGCCTACTATGAGAAAAGAGGTGGATCGGTATGTTAAGCGGTGTCGGATCTATCAAGTATCAAAGGGTACAGCTACTAATGCTGGGCTCTATATGCCTTTACGTGTTCCCTTGCAACCATGGGTGGATCTTAGCATGGATTTTGTGTTGGGGTTGCCACATACTCAAAGGGGTAATGATTCAATCTTTGTAGTTATTGATCGTTTTTCTAAGATGGTGCACTTTATTCCTTGTAAAAAGACTACATATGCAGTTAATGTGGCGCAGCTTTTCTTTCGTGATGTCTATCGTTTGCATGGTTTACCATCTTCTATTGTTTCAGATTGAGACACTAGATTTTTGAGTCATTTTTGGCGTTGCTTGTGGAAAATGGTGAACACTCAGCTTAATTTCAGTAGTGCTTATCATCCTCAAACAGATGGGCAGACTGAAGTTTGCTCATAATCACGTTGTCAATCGTAGTACCGGTTTTAGCCCATTTCAAGTGGTGTATTCTGCTCAACCACGGGGACCACTTGATTTAATGTCATCTTCTGTTTCTGGAAATGTTCCAAAGAGTGTGCAGGATTTTTTAGAAGGGTTACACGGAATCCATCAAGCTGTTCATAATAACTTGGCCAAAGCTAATGCCAAGTACAACCAGGATGCGGATCAAAAGCGCAGGCAGGTTGAGTTTGAGGAGGGAGACTTTGTATGGGCAGTTTTGAGTAAAGATCGGATTTCAGTTTGTGATTACAACAAGTTGTCAGCCAAGAAGATTGGACCAGTGGAGATTCTGAAGAAGATCAATTCTAATGCTTATCGTTTGAAGCTGCCAAGTCATATTCGTTGTTCTGATGTTTTCAATGTGAAGCATTTGTTACCTTTTCATGGAGATTCTTCTGAAGATGAACCTGCTGCAGATTCGAGGATGAATTTTGTCTACCCAGGGGGGAATGATGGAGGCCCAAGTATTGAAGATCGGGCCCACATGATGAAGGGCATGCTGGTCGTGATCGCATTTTATAGTTATTGCAATCGTCTTATTTTTGGCCTACTATGAGAAAAGAGGTGGATCGGTATGTTAAGCGGTGTCGGATCTATCAAGTATCAAAGGGTACAGCTACTAATGCTGGGCTCTATATGCCTTTACCTGTTCCCTTGCAACCATGGGTGGATCTTAGCATGGATTTTGTGTTGGGGTTGCCACATACTCAAAGGGGTAATGATTCAATCTTTGTAGTTATTGATCGTTTTTCTAAGATGGTGCACTTTATTCCTTGTAAAAAGACTACATATGCAGTTAATGTGGCGCAGCTTTTCTTTCGTGATGTCTATCGTTTGCATGGTTTACCATCTTCTATTGTTTCAGATTGAGACACTAGATTTTTGAGTCATTTTTGGCGTTGCTTGTGGAAAATGGTGAACACTCAGCTTAATTTCAGTAGTGCTTATCATCCTCAAACAGATGGGCAGACTGAAGTTTGCTCATAATCACGTTGTCAATCGTAGTACCGGTTTTAGCCCATTTCAAGTGGTGTATTCTGCTCAACCGCGGGGACCACTTGATTTAATGTCATCTTCTGTTTCTGGAAATGTTCCAAAGAGTGTGCAGGATTTTTTAGAAGGGTTACACGGAATCCATCAAGCTGTTCATAATAACTTGGCCAAAGCTAATGCCAAGTACAACCAGGATGCGGATTAAAAGCGCAGGCAGGTTGAGTTTGAGGAGGGAGACTTTGTATGGGCAGTTTTGAGTAAAGATCGGATTTCAGTTTGTGATTACAACAAGTTGTCAGCCAAGAAGATTGGACCGGTGGAGATTCTGAAGAAGATCAATTCTAATGCTTATCGTTTGAAGCTGCCAAGTCATATTCGTTGTTCTGATGTTTTCAATGTGAAGCATTTGTTACCTTTTCATGGAGATTCTTCTGAAGATGAACCTGCTGCAGATTCGAGGATGAATTTTGTCTACCCAGGGGGGAATGATGGAGGCCCAAGTATTGAAGATCGGGCCCACATGGTGAAGGGCATGCTGGTCGTGATCGCATTTTATAGTTATTGCAATCGTCTTATTTTTGGCCTACTATGAGAAAAGAGGTGGATCGGTATGTTAAGCGGTGTCGGATCTATCAAGTATCAAAGGGTACAGCTACTAATGCTGGGCTCTATATGCCTTTACCTGTTCCCTTGCAACCATGGGTGGATCTTAGCATGGATTTTGTGTTGGGGTTGCCACATACTCAAAGGGGTAATGATTCAATCTTTGTAGTTATTGATCGTTTTTCTAAGATGGTGCACTTTATTCCTTGTAAAAAGACTACATATGCAGTTAATGTGGCGCAGCTTTTCTTTCGTGATGTCTATCGTTTGCATGGTTTACCATCTTCTATTGTTTCAGATTGAGACACTAGATTTTTGAGTCATTTTTGGCGTTGCTTGTGGAAAATGGTGAACACTCAGCTTAATTTCAGTAGTGCTTATCATCCTCAAACAGATGGGCAGACTGAAGTTTGCTCATAATCACGTTGTCAATCGTAGTACCGGTTTTAGCCCATTTCAAGTGGTGTATTCTGCTCAACCACGGGGACCACTTGATTTAATGTCATCTTCTGTTTCTGGAAATGTTCCAAAGAGTGTGCAGGATTTTTTAGAAGGGTTACACGGAATCCATCAAGCTGTTCATAATAACTTGGCCAAAGCTAATGCCAAGTACAACCAGGATGCGGATCAAAAGCGCAGGCAGGTTGAGTTTGAGGAGGGAGACTTTGTATGGGCAGTTTTGAGTAAAGATCGGATTTCAGTTTGTGATTACAACAAGTTGTCAGCCAAGAAGATTGGACCAGTGGAGATTCTGAAGAAGATCAATTCTAATGCTTATCGTTTGAAGCTGCCAAGTCATATTCGTTGTTCTGATGTTTTCAATGTGAAGCATTTGTTACCTTTTCATGGAGATTCTTCTGAAGATGAACCTGCTGCAGATTCGAGGATGAATTTTGTCTACCCAGGGGGGAATGATGGAGGCCCAAGTATTGAAGATCGGGCCCACATGATGAAGGGCATGCTGGTCGTGATCGCATTTTATAGTTATTGCAATCGTCTTATTTTTGGCCTACTATGAGAAAAGAGGTGGATCGGTATGTTAAGCGGTGTCGGATCTATCAAGTATCAAAGGGTACAGCTACTAATGCTGGGCTCTATATGCCTTTACCTGTTCCCTTGCAACCATGGGTGGATCTTAGCATGGATTTTGTGTTGGGGTTGCCACATACTCAAAGGGGTAATGATTCAATCTTTGTAGTTATTGATCGTTTTTCTAAGATGGTGCACTTTATTCCTTGTAAAAAGACTACATATGCAGTTAATGTGGCGCAGCTTTTCTTTCGTGATGTCTATCGTTTGCATGGTTTACCATCTTCTATTGTTTCAGATTGAGACACTAGATTTTTGAGTCATTTTTGGCGTTGCTTGTGGAAAATGGTGAACACTCAGCTTAATTTCAGTAGTGCTTATCATCCTCAAACAGATGGGCAGACTGAAGTTTGCTCATAATCACGTTGTCAATCGTAGTACCGGTTTTAGCCCATTTCAAGTGGTGTATTCTGCTCAACCACGGGGACCACTTGATTTAATGTCATCTTCTGTTTCTGGAAATGTTCCAAAGAATGTGCAGGATTTTTTAGAAGGGTTACACGGAATCCATCAAGCTGTTCATAATAACTAGGCCAAAGCTAATGCCAAGTACAACCAGGATGCGGATCAAAAGCGCAGGCAGGTTGAGTTTGAGGAGGGAGACTTTGTATGGGCAGTTTTGAGTAAAGATCGGATTTCAGTTTGTGATTACAACAAGTTGTCAGCCAAGAAGATTGGACCAGTGGAGATTCTGAAGAAGATCAATTCTAATGCTTATCGTTTGAAGCTGCCAAGTCATATTCGTTGTTCTGATGTTTTCAATGTGAAGCATTTGTTACCTTTTCATGGAGATTCTTCTGAAGATGAACCTGCTGCAGATTCGAGGATGAATTTTGTCTACCCAGGGGGGAATGATGGAGGCCCAAGTATTGAAGATCGGGCCCACATGGTGAAGGGCATGCTGGTCGTGATCGCATTTTATAGTTATTGCAATCGTCTTATTTTTGGCCTACTATGAGAAAAGAGGTGGATCGGTATGTTAAGCGGTGTCGGATCTATCAAGTATCAAAGGGTACAGCTACTAATGCTGGGATCTATATTCCTTTACCTGTTCCCTTGCAACCATGGGTGGATCTTAGCATGGATTTTGTGTTGGGGTTGCCACATACTCAAAGGGGTAATGATTCAATCTTTGTAGTTATTGATCGTTTTTCTAAGATGGTGCACTTTATTCCTTGTAAAAAGACTACATATGCAGTTAATGTGGCGCAGCTTTTCTTTCGTGATGTCTATCGTTTGCATGGTTTACCATCTTCTATTGTTTCAGATTGAGACACTAGATTTTTGAGTCATTTTTGGCGTTGCTTGTGGAAAATGGTGAACACTCAACTTAATTTCAGTAGTGCTTATCATCCTCAAACAGATGGGCAGACTGAAGTTTGCTCATAATCACGTTGTCAATCGTAGTACCGGTTTTAGCCCATTTCAAGTGGTGTATTCTGCTCAACCACGGGGACCACTTGATTTAATGTCATCTTCTATTTCTGGAAATGTTCCAAAGAATGTGCAGGATTTTTTAGAAGGGTTACACGGAATCCATCAAGCTGTTCATAATAACTTGGCCAAAGCTAATGCCAAGTACAACCAGGATGCGGATCAAAAGTGCAGGCAGGTTGAGTTTGAGGAGGGAGACTTTGTATGGGCAGTTTTGACTAAAGATCGGATTTCAGTTTGTGATTACAACAAGTTGTCAGCCAAGAAGATTGGACCAGTGGAGATTCTGGAGAAGATCAATTCTAATGCTTATCGTTTGAAGCTGCCAAGTCATATTCGTTGTTCTGATGTTTTCAATGTGAAGCATTTGTTACCTTTTCATGGAGATTCCTCTGAAGATGAACCTGCTGCAGATTCGAGGATGAATTTTGTCTACCCATGGGGGAATGATGGAGGCCCAAGTATTGAAGATCAGGCCCACATGTTTCTGGAGGCCCATGATCGTCAAATTAAAGGGGCTGCACGGAAAAAGGGCCTAACTTGGGCTGCTGGGCTCCGTTTCAGGCCAGTGAGAAAGCGAATCGAAGCTCGGTTAACCCCTATTTTCATACTGTTATGCAGGGTGTTCAATCTGGGCAACTGTCAGATTTTCTGGTGCATAATGGTTTTATTTTCAATGGAAATCAGTTGGGTATTCCTGATTCCAGTCTTCGTTAGCAAATTATCAAGGAGTTACATGGTGAAGGGCATGCTGGTCGTGATCGCATTTTATAGTTATTGCAATCGTCTTATTTTTGGCCTACTATGAGAAAAGAGGTGGATCGGTATGTTAAGCGGTGTCGGATCTATCAAGTATCAAAGGTTACAGCTACTAATGCTGGGCTCTATATGCCTTTACCTGTTCCCTTGCAACCATGGGTGGATCTTAGCATGGATTTTGTGTTGGGGTTGCCACATACTCAAAGGGGTAATGATTCAATCTTTGTAGTTATTGATCGTTTTTCTAAGATGGTGCACTTTATTCCTTGTAAAAAGACTACATATGCAGTTAATGTGGCGCAGCTTTTCTTTCGTGATGTCTATCGTTTGCATGGTTTACCATCTTCTATTGTTTCAGATTGAGACACTAGATTTTTGAGTCATTTTTGGCGTTGCTTGTGGAAAATGGTGAACACTCAGCTTAATTTCAGTAGTGCTTATCATCCTCAAACAGATGGGCAGACTGAAGTTTGCTCATAATCACGTTGTCAATCGTAGTACCGGTTTTAGCCCATTTCAAGTGGTGTATTCTGCTCAACCACGGGGACCACTTGATTTAATGTCATCTTCTGTTTCTGGAAATGTTCCAAAGAATGTGCAGGATTTTTTAGAAGGGTTACACGGAATCCATCAAGCTGTTCATAATAACTTGGCTAAAGCTAATGCCAAGTACAACCAGGATGCGGATCAAAAGCGCAGGCAGGTTGAGTTTGAGGAGGGAGACTTTGTATGGGCAGTTTTGACTAAAGATCGGATTTCAGTTTGTGATTACAACAAGTTGTCAGCCAAGAAGATTGGACCAGTGGAGATTCTGGAGAAGATCAATTCTAATGCTTATCGTTTGAAGCTGCCAAGTCATATTCGTTGTTCTGATGTTTTCAATGTGAAGCATTTGTTACCTTTTCATGGAGATTCCTCTGAAGATGAACCTGCTGCAGATTCGAGGATGAATTTTGTCTACCCATGGGGGAATGATGGAGGCCCAAGTATTGAAGATCAGGCCCACATGTTTCTGGAGGCCCATGATCGTCAAATTAAAGGGGCTGCACGGAAAAAGGGCCTAACTTGGGCTGCTGGGCTCCGTTTCAGGCCAGTGAGAAAGCGAATCGAAGCTCGGTTAACCCCTATTTTCATACTGTTATGCAGGGTGTTCAATCTGGGCAACTGTCAGATTTTCTGGTGCATAATGGTTTTATTTTCAATGGAAATCAGTTGGGTATTCCTGATTCCAGTCTTCGTTAGCAAATTATCAAGGAGTTACATGGTGAAGGGCATGCTGGTCGTGATCGCATTTTATAGTTATTGCAATCGTCTTATTTTTGGCCTACTATGAGAAAAGAGGTGGATCGGTATGTTAAGCGGTGTCGGATCTATCAAGTATCAAAGGTTACAGCTACTAATGCTGGGCTCTATATGCCTTTACCTGTTCCCTTGCAACCATGGGTGGATCTTAGCATGGATTTTGTGTTGGGGTTGCCACATACTCAAAGGGGTAATGATTCAATCTTTGTAGTTATTGATCGTTTTTCTAAGATGGTGCACTTTATTCCTTGTAAAAAGACTACATATGCAGTTAATGTGGCGCAGCTTTTCTTTCGTGATGTCTATCGTTTGCATGGTTTACCATCTTCTATTGTTTCAGATTGAGACACTAGATTTTTGAGTCATTTTTGGCGTTGCTTGTGGAAAATGGTGAACACTCAGCTTAATTTCAGTAGTGCTTATCATCCTCAAACAGATGGGCAGACTGAAGTTTGCTCATAATCACGTTGTCAATCGTAGTACCGGTTTTAGCCCAATTCAAGTGGTGTATTCTGCTCAACCACGGGGACCACTTGATTTAATGTCATCTTCTGTTTCTGGAAATGTTCGAAAGAATGTGCAGGATTTTTTAGAAGGGTTACACGGAATCCATCAAGCTGTTCATAATAACTTGGCCAAAGCTAATGCCAAGTACAACCAGGATGCGGATTAAAAGCGCAGGCAGGTTGAGTTTGAGGAGGGAGACTTTGTATGGGCAGTTTTGAGTAAAGATCGGATTTCAGTTTGTGATTACAACAAGTTGTCAGCCAAGAAGATTGGACCAGTGGAGATTCTGAAGAAGATCAATTCTAATGCTTATCGTTTGAAGCTGCCAAGTCATATTCGTTGTTCTGATGTTTTCAATGTGAAGCATTTGTTACCTTTTCATGGAGATTCTTCTGAAGATGAACCTGCTGCAGATTCGAGGATGAATTTTGTCTACCCAGGGGGGAATGATGGAGGCCCAAGTATTGAAGATCGGGCCCACATGGTGAAGGGCATGCTGGTCGTGATCGCATTTTATAGTTATTGCAATCGTCTTATTTTTGGCCTACTATGAGAAAAGAGGTGGATCGGTATGTTAAGCGGTGTCGGATCTAGCAAGTATCAAAGGGTACAGCTACTAATGCTGGGCTCTATATGCCTTTACCTGTTCCCTTGCAACCATGGGTGGATCTTAGCATGGATTTTGTGTTGGGGTTGCCACATACTCAAAGGGGTAATGATTCAATCTTTGTAGTTATTGATCGTTTTTCTAAGATGGTGCACTTTATTCCTTGTAAAAAGACTACATATGCAGTTAATGTGGCGCAGCTTTTCTTTCGTGATGTCTATCGTTTGCATGGTTTACCATCTTCTATTGTTTCAGATTGAGACACTAGATTTTTGAGTCATTTTTGGCGTTGCTTGTGGAAAATGGTGAACACTCAGCTTAATTTCAGTAGTGCTTATCATCCTCAAACAGATGGGCAGACTGAAGTTTGCTCATAATCACGTTGTCAATCGTAGTACCGGTTTTAGCCCATTTCAAGTGGTGTATTCTGCTCAACCGCGGGGACCACTTGATTTAATGTCATCTTCTGTTTCTGGAAATGTTCCAAAGAGTGTGCAGGATTTTTTAGAAGGGTTACACGGAATCCATCAAGCTGTTCATAATAACTTGGCCAAAGCTAATGCCAAGTACAACCAGGATGCGGATTAAAAGCGCAGGCAGGTTGAGTTTGAGGAGGGAGACTTTGTATGGGCAGTTTTGAGTAAAGATCGGATTTCAGTTTGTGATTACAACAAGTTGTCAGCCAAGAAGATTGGACCGGTGGAGATTCTGAAGAAGATCAATTCTAATGCTTATCGTTTGAAGCTGCCAAGTCATATTCGTTGTTCTGATGTTTTCAATGTGAAGCATTTGTTACCTTTTCATGGAGATTCTTCTGAAGATGAACCTGCTGCAGATTCGAGGATGAATTTTGTCTACCCATGGGGGAATGATGGAGGCCCAAGTATTGAAGATCAGGCCCACATGTTTCTGGAGGCCCATGATCGTCAAATTAAAGGGGCTGCACGGAAAAAGGGCCTAACTTGGGCTGCTGGGCTCCGTTTCAGGCCAGTGAGAAAGCGAATCGAAGCTCGGTTAACCCCTATTTTCATACTGTTATGCAGGGTGTTCAATCTGGGCAACTGTCAGATTTTCTGGTGCATAATGGTTTTATTTTCAATGGAAATCAGTTGGGTATTCCTGATTCCAGTCTTCGTTAGCAAATTATCAAGGAGTTACATGGTGAAGGGCATGCTGGTCGTGATCGCATTTTATAGTTATTGCAATCGTCTTATTTTTGGCCTACTATGAGAAAAGAGGTGGATCGGTATGTTAAGCGGTGTCGGATCTATCAAGTATCAAAGGTTACAGCTACTAATGCTGGGCTCTATATGCCTTTACCTGTTCCCTTGCAACCATGGGTGGATCTTAGCATGGATTTTGTGTTGGGGTTGCCACATACTCAAAGGGGTAATGATTCAATCTTTGTAGTTATTGATCGTTTTTCTAAGATGGTGCACTTTATTCCTTGTAAAAAGACTACATATGCAGTTAATGTGGCGCAGCTTTTCTTTCGTGATGTCTATCGTTTGCATGGTTTACCATCTTCTATTGTTTCAGATTGAGACACTAGATTTTTGAGTCATTTTTGGCGTTGCTTGTGGAAAATGGTGAACACTCAGCTTAATTTCAGTAGTGCTTATCATCCTCAAACAGATGGGCAGACTGAAGTTTGCTCATAATCACGTTGTCAATCGTAGTACCGGTTTTAGCCCATTTCAAGTGGTGTATTCTGCTCAACCACGGGGACCACTTGATTTAATGTCATCTTCTGTTTCTGGAAATGTTCCAAAGAATGTGCAGGATTTTTTAGAAGGGTTACACGGAATCCATCAAGCTGTTCATAATAACTTGGCTAAAGCTAATGCCAAGTACAACCAGGATGCGGATCAAAAGCGCAGGCAGGTTGAGTTTGAGGAGGGAGACTTTGTATGGGCAGTTTTGACTAAAGATCGGATTTCAGTTTGTGATTACAACAAGTTGTCAGCCAAGAAGATTGGACCAGTGGAGATTCTGGAGAAGATCAATTCTAATGCTTATCGTTTGAAGCTGCCAAGTCATATTCGTTGTTCTGATGTTTTCAATGTGAAGCATTTGTTACCTTTTCATGGAGATTCCTCTGAAGATGAACCTGCTGCAGATTCGAGGATGAATTTTGTCTACCCATGGGGGAATGATGGAGGCCCAAGTATTGAAGATCAGGCCCACATGTTTCTGGAGGCCCATGATCGTCAAATTAAAGGGGCTGCACGGAAAAAGGGCCTAACTTGGGCTGCTGGGCTCCGTTTCAGGCCAGTGAGAAAGCGAATCGAAGCTCGGTTAACCCCTATTTTCATACTGTTATGCAGGGTGTTCAATCTGGGCAACTGTCAGATTTTCTGGTGCATAATGGTTTTATTTTCAATGGAAATCAGTTGGGTATTCCTGATTCCAGTCTTCGTTAGCAAATTATCAAGGAGTTACATGGTGAAGGGCATGCTGGTCGTGATCGCATTTTATAGTTATTGCAATCGTCTTATTTTTGGCCTACTATGAGAAAAGAGGTGGATCGGTATGTTAAGCGGTGTCGGATCTATCAAGTATCAAAGGTTACAGCTACTAATGCTGGGCTCTATATGCCTTTACCTGTTCCCTTGCAACCATGGGTGGATCTTAGCATGGATTTTGTGTTGGGGTTGCCACATACTCAAAGGGGTAATGATTCAATCTTTGTAGTTATTGATCGTTTTTCTAAGATGGTGCACTTTATTCCTTGTAAAAAGACTACATATGCAGTTAATGTGGCGCAGCTTTTCTTTCGTGATGTCTATCGTTTGCATGGTTTACCATCTTCTATTGTTTCAGATTGAGACACTAGATTTTTGAGTCATTTTTGGCGTTGCTTGTGGAAAATGGTGAACACTCAGCTTAATTTCAGTAGTGCTTATCATCCTCAAACAGATGGGCAGACTGAAGTTTGCTCATAATCACGTTGTCAATCGTAGTACCGGTTTTAGCCCAATTCAAGTGGTGTATTCTGCTCAACCACGGGGACCACTTGATTTAATGTCATCTTCTGTTTCTGGAAATGTTCGAAAGAATGTGCAGGATTTTTTAGAAGGGTTACACGGAATCCATCAAGCTGTTCATAATAACTTGGCCAAAGCTAATGCCAAGTACAACCAGGATGCGGATTAAAAGCGCAGGCAGGTTGAGTTTGAGGAGGGAGACTTTGTATGGGCAGTTTTGAGTAAAGATCGGATTTCAGTTTGTGATTACAACAAGTTGTCAGCCAAGAAGATTGGACCAGTGGAGATTCTGAAGAAGATCAATTCTAATGCTTATCGTTTGAAGCTGCCAAGTCATATTCGTTGTTCTGATGTTTTCAATGTGAAGCATTTGTTACCTTTTCATGGAGATTCTTCTGAAGATGAACCTGCTGCAGATTCGAGGATGAATTTTGTCTACCCAGGGGGGAATGATGGAGGCCCAAGTATTGAAGATCGGGCCCACATGGTGAAGGGCATGCTGGTCGTGATCGCATTTTATAGTTATTGCAATCGTCTTATTTTTGGCCTACTATGAGAAAAGAGGTGGATCGGTATGTTAAGCGGTGTCGGATCTAGCAAGTATCAAAGGGTACAGCTACTAATGCTGGGCTCTATATGCCTTTACCTGTTCCCTTGCAACCATGGGTGGATCTTAGCATGGATTTTGTGTTGGGGTTGCCACATACTCAAAGGGGTAATGATTCAATCTTTGTAGTTATTGATCGTTTTTCTAAGATGGTGCACTTTATTCCTTGTAAAAAGACTACATATGCAGTTAATGTGGCGCAGCTTTTCTTTCGTGATGTCTATCGTTTGCATGGTTTACCATCTTCTATTGTTTCAGATTGAGACACTAGATTTTTGAGTCATTTTTGGCGTTGCTTGTGGAAAATGGTGAACACTCAGCTTAATTTCAGTAGTGCTTATCATCCTCAAACAGATGGGCAGACTGAAGTTTGCTCATAATCACGTTGTCAATCGTAGTACCGGTTTTAGCCCATTTCAAGTGGTGTATTCTGCTCAACCGCGGGGACCACTTGATTTAATGTCATCTTCTGTTTCTGGAAATGTTCCAAAGAGTGTGCAGGATTTTTTAGAAGGGTTACACGGAATCCATCAAGCTGTTCATAATAACTTGGCCAAAGCTAATGCCAAGTACAACCAGGATGCGGATTAAAAGCGCAGGCAGGTTGAGTTTGAGGAGGGAGACTTTGTATGGGCAGTTTTGAGTAAAGATCGGATTTCAGTTTGTGATTACAACAAGTTGTCAGCCAAGAAGATTGGACCGGTGGAGATTCTGAAGAAGATCAATTCTAATGCTTATCGTTTGAAGCTGCCAAGTCATATTCGTTGTTCTGATGTTTTCAATGTGAAGCATTTGTTACCTTTTCATGGAGATTCTTCTGAAGATGAACCTGCTGCAGATTCGAGGATGAATTTTGTCTACCCAGGGGGGAATGATGGAGGCCCAAGTATTGAAGATCGGGCCCACATGGTGAAGGGCATGCTGGTCGTGATCGCATTTTATAGTTATTGCAATCGTCTTATTTTTGGCCTACTATGAGAAAAGAGGTGGATCGGTATGTTAAGCGGTGTCGGATCTATCAAGTATCAAAGGGTACAGCTACTAATGCTGGGCTCTATATGCCTTTACCTGTTCCCTTGCAACCATGGGTGGATCTTAGCATGGATTTTGTGTTGGGGTTGCCACATACTCAAAGGGGTAATGATTCAATCTTTGTAGTTATTGATCGTTTTTCTAAGATGGTGCACTTTATTCCTTGTAAAAAGACTACATATGCAGTTAATGTGGCGCAGCTTTTCTTTCGTGATGTCTATCGTTTGCATGGTTTACCATCTTCTATTGTTTCAGATTGAGACACTAGATTTTTGAGTCATTTTTGGCGTTGCTTGTGGAAAATGGTGAACACTCAGCTTAATTTCAGTAGTGCTTATCATCCTCAAACAGATGGGCAGACTGAAGTTTGCTCATAATCACGTTGTCAATCGTAGTACCGGTTTTAGCCCATTTCAAGTGGTGTATTCTGCTCAACCACGGGGACCACTTGATTTAATGTCATCTTCTGTTTCTGGAAATGTTCCAAAGAGTGTGCAGGATTTTTTAGAAGGGTTACACGGAATCCATCAAGCTGTTCATAATAACTTGGCCAAAGCTAATGCCAAGTACAACCAGGATGCGGATCAAAAGCGCAGGCAGGTTGAGTTTGAGGAGGGAGACTTTGTATGGGCAGTTTTGAGTAAAGATCGGATTTCAGTTTGTGATTACAACAAGTTGTCAGCCAAGAAGATTGGACCAGTGGAGATTCTGAAGAAGATCAATTCTAATGCTTATCGTTTGAAGCTGCCAAGTCATATTCGTTGTTCTGATGTTTTCAATGTGAAGCATTTGTTACCTTTTCATGGAGATTCTTCTGAAGATGAACCTGCTGCAGATTCGAGGATGAATTTTGTCTACCCAGGGGGGAATGATGGAGGCCCAAGTATTGAAGATCGGGCCCACATGATGAAGGGCATGCTGGTCGTGATCGCATTTTATAGTTATTGCAATCGTCTTATTTTTGGCCTACTATGAGAAAAGAGGTGGATCGGTATGTTAAGCGGTGTCGGATCTATCAAGTATCAAAGGGTACAGCTACTAATGCTGGGCTCTATATGCCTTTACCTGTTCCCTTGCAACCATGGGTGGATCTTAGCATGGATTTTGTGTTGGGGTTGCCACATACTCAAAGGGGTAATGATTCAATCTTTGTAGTTATTGATCGTTTTTCTAAGATGGTGCACTTTATTCCTTGTAAAAAGACTACATATGCAGTTAATGTGGCGCAGCTTTTCTTTCGTGATGTCTATCGTTTGCATGGTTTACCATCTTCTATTGTTTCAGATTGAGACACTAGATTTTTGAGTCATTTTTGGCGTTGCTTGTGGAAAATGGTGAACACTCAGCTTAATTTCAGTAGTGCTTATCATCCTCAAACAGATGGGCAGACTGAAGTTTGCTCATAATCACGTTGTCAATCGTAGTACCGGTTTTAGCCCATTTCAAGTGGTGTATTCTGCTCAACCACGGGGACCACTTGATTTAATGTCATCTTCTGTTTCTGGAAATGTTCCAAAGAATGTGCAGGATTTTTTAGAAGGGTTACACGGAATCCATCAAGCTGTTCATAATAACTAGGCCAAAGCTAATGCCAAGTACAACCAGGATGCGGATCAAAAGCGCAGGCAGGTTGAGTTTGAGGAGGGAGACTTTGTATGGGCAGTTTTGAGTAAAGATCGGATTTCAGTTTGTGATTACAACAAGTTGTCAGCCAAGAAGATTGGACCAGTGGAGATTCTGAAGAAGATCAATTCTAATGCTTATCGTTTGAAGCTGCCAAGTCATATTCGTTGTTCTGATGTTTTCAATGTGAAGCATTTGTTACCTTTTCATGGAGATTCTTCTGAAGATGAACCTGCTGCAGATTCGAGGATGAATTTTGTCTACCCAGGGGGGAATGATGGAGGCCCAAGTATTGAAGATCGGGCCCACATGGTGAAGGGCATGCTGGTCGTGATCGCATTTTATAGTTATTGCAATCGTCTTATTTTTGGCCTACTATGAGAAAAGAGGTGGATCGGTATGTTAAGCGGTGTCGGATCTATCAAGTATCAAAGGGTACAGCTACTAATGCTGGGATCTATATTCCTTTACCTGTTCCCTTGCAACCATGGGTGGATCTTAGCATGGATTTTGTGTTGGGGTTGCCACATACTCAAAGGGGTAATGATTCAATCTTTGTAGTTATTGATCGTTTTTCTAAGATGGTGCACTTTATTCCTTGTAAAAAGACTACATATGCAGTTAATGTGGCGCAGCTTTTCTTTCGTGATGTCTATCGTTTGCATGGTTTACCATCTTCTATTGTTTCAGATTGAGACACTAGATTTTTGAGTCATTTTTGGCGTTGCTTGTGGAAAATGGTGAACACTCAACTTAATTTCAGTAGTGCTTATCATCCTCAAACAGATGGGCAGACTGAAGTTTGCTCATAATCACGTTGTCAATCGTAGTACCGGTTTTAGCCCATTTCAAGTGGTGTATTCTGCTCAACCACGGGGACCACTTGATTTAATGTCATCTTCTATTTCTGGAAATGTTCCAAAGAATGTGCAGGATTTTTTAGAAGGGTTACACGGAATCCATCAAGCTGTTCATAATAACTTGGCCAAAGCTAATGCCAAGTACAACCAGGATGCGGATTAAAAGCGCAGGCAGGTTGAGTTTGAGGAGGGAGACTTTGTATGGGCAGTTTTGACTAAAGATCGGATTTCAGTTTGTGATTACAACAAGTTGTCAGCCAAGAAGATTGGACCAGTGGAGATTCTGGAGAAGATCAATTCTAATGCTTATCGTTTGAAGCTGCCAAGTCATATTCGTTGTTCTGATGTTTTCAATGTGAAGCAGTTGTTACCTTTTCATGGAGATTCTTCTGAAGATGAACCTGCTGCAGATTCGAGGATGAATTTTGTCTACCCAGGGGGGAATGATGGAGGCCCAAGTATTGAAGATCTGGCCCACATGTTTCTGGAGGCCCATGATCGTCAAATAAAAGGGGCTGCACGGAAAAGGGCCTAACTTGGGCTGCTGGGCTCTGTTTCAGGCCAGTGAGAAAGCGAATCGAAGCTCGGTTAACCCCTATTTTTATACTGTTATACAGGGTGTTCAATCTGGGCAACTGTCAGATTTTCTGGTGCATGATGGTTTTATTTTCAAAGGAAATCAGTTGTGTATTCCTGATTCGAGTATTCGTTCGCAAATTATCAAGGAGTTACATGGTGAAGGGCATGCTGGTCGTGATCGCATTTTATAGTTATTGCAATCGTCTTATTTTTGGCCTACTATGAGAAAAGAGGTTGATCGGTATGTTAAGCGGTGTCGGATCTATCAAGTATCAAAGGGTACAGCTACTAATGCTGGGCTCTATATGCCTTTACCTGTTCCCTTGCAACCATGGGTGGATCTTAGCATGGATTTTGTGTTGGGGTTGCCACATACTCAAAGGGGTAATGATTCAATCTTTGTAGTTATTGATCGTTTTTCTAAGATGGTGCACTTTATTCCTTGTAAAAAGACTACATATGCAGTTAATGTGGCGCAGCTTTTCTTTCGTGATGTCTATCGTTTGCATGGTTTACCATCTTCTATTGTTTCAGATTGAGACACTAGATTTTTGAGTCATTTTTGGCGTTGCTTGTGGAAAATGGTGAACACTCAGCTTAATTTCAGTAGTGCTTATCATCCTCAAACAGATGGGCAGACTGAAGTTTGCTCATAATCACGTTGTCAATCATAGTACCGGTTTTAGCCCATTTCTAGTGGTGTATTCTGCTCAACCACGGGGACCACTTGATTTAATTAAATTCATCTTCTGTTTCTGGAAATGTTCCAAAGAATGTGCAGGATTTTTTAGAAGGGTTACACGGAATCCATCAAGCTGTTCATAATAACTTGGCCAAAGCTAATGCCAAGTACAACCAGGATGCGGATCAAAAGCGCAGGCAGGTTGAGTTTGAGGAGGGAGACTTTGTATGGGCAGTTTTGACTACAGATCGGATTTCAGTTTGTGATTACAACAAGTTTTCAGCCAAGAAGATTGGACCAGTGGAGATTCTGGAGAAGATCAATTCTAATGCTTATCGTTTGAAGCTGCTAAGTCATATTCGTTGTTCTGATGGTTTCAATGTGAAGCATTTGTTACCTTTTCATGGAGATTCCTCTGAAGATGAACATGCTGCAGATTCGAGGATGAATTTTGTCTACCCAGGGGGGAATGATGGAGGCCCAAGTATTGAAGATCGGGCCCACATGTTTCTGGAGGCCCATGATCGTCAAATTAAAGGGGCTGCACGGAAAAAGGGCCTAACTTGGGCTGCTGAGCTCCGTTTCAGGCCAGTGAGAAAGCGAATCGAAGCTCGGTTAACCCCTATTTTTATAAGGAAATCAGTTGGGTATTCCTGATTCCAGTCTTTGTTAGCAAATTATCAAGGAGTTACATGGTGAAGGGCATGCTGGTCGTGATCGCATTTTATAGTTATTGCAATCGTCTTATTTTTGGCCTACTATGAGAAAAGAGGTGGATCGGTATGTTAAGCGGTGTCGGATCTATCAAGTATCAAAGGGTACAGCTACTAATGCTGGGCTCTATATGCCTTTACCTGTTCCCTTGCAACCATGGGTGGATCTTAGCATGGATTTTGTGTTGGGGTTGCCACATACTCAAAGGGGTAATGATTCAATCTTTGTAGTTATTGATCGTTTTTCTAAGATGGTGCACTTTATTCCTTGTAAAAAGACTACATATGCAGTTAATGTGGCGCAGCTTTTCTTTCGTGATGTCTATCGTTTGCATGGTTTACCATCTTCTATTGTTTCAGATTGAGACACTAGATTTTTGAGTCATTTTTGGCGTTGCTTGTGGAAAATGGTGAACACTCAGCTTAATTTCAGTAGTGCTTATCATCCTCAAACAGATGGGCAGACTGAAGTTTGCTCATAATCACGTTGTCAATCGTAGTACCGGTTTTAGCCCATTTCAAGTAGTGTATTCTGCTCAACCACGGGGACCATTTGATTTAATTCATCTTCTGTTTCTGGAAATGTTCAAAAGAATGTGCAAGATTTTTTAGAAGGGTTACACGGAATCCATCAAGCTGTTCATAATAACTTGGCCAAAGCTAATGCCAAGTACAACCAGGATGCGGATTAAAAGCGCAGGCAGGTTGAGTTTGAGGAGGGAGACTTTGTATGGGCAGTTTTGACTAAAGATCGGATTTCAGTTTGTGATTACAACAAGTTGTCAGCCAAGAAGATTGGACCAGTGGAGATTCTGGAGAAGATCAATTCTAATGCTTATCGTTTGAAGCTGCCAAGTCATATTCGTTGTTCTGATGTTTTCAATGTGAAGCATTTGTTACCTTTTCATGGAGATTCTTCTGAAGATGAACCTGCTGCAGATTCGAGGATGAATTTTGTCTACCCAGGGGGGAATGATGGAGGCCCAAGTATTGAAGATCGGGCCCACATGGTGAAGGGCATGCTGGTCGTGATCGCATTTTATAGTTATTGCAATCGTCTTATTTTTGGCCTACTATGAGAAAAGAGGTGGATCGGTATGTTAAGCGGTGTCGGATCTATCAAGTATCAAAGGGTACAGCTACTAATGCTGGGCTATATATGCCTTTACCTGTTCCCTTGCAACCATGGGTGGATCTTAGCATGGATTTTGTGTTGGGGTTGCCACATACTCAAAGGGGTAATGATTCAATCTTTGTAGTTATTGATCGTTTTTCTAAGATGGTGCACTTTATTCCTTGTAAAAAGACTACATTTGCAGTTAATGTGGCACAGCTTTTCTTTCGTGATGTCTATCGTTTGCATGGTTTACCATCTTCTATTTTTTCAGATTGAGACACTAGATTTTAGAGTCATTTTTGGCGTTGCTTGTGGAAAATGGTGAACACTCAGCTTAATTTCAGTAATGCTTATCATCCTCAAACAGATGGGCAGACTGAAGTGTGCTCATAATCACGTTGTCAATCGTAGTACCGGTTTTAGCCCATTTCAAGTGGTGTATTCTGTTCAACCATGGGGACCACTTGATTTAATGTCATCTTCTATTTCTGGAAATGTTCCAAAGAATGTGCAGGATTTTTTAGAAGGGTTACACGGAATCCATCAAGCTGTTCATAATAACTTGGCCAAAGCTAATGCCAAGTACAACCAGGATGCGGATCAAAAGCGCATGCAGGTTGAGTTTGAGGAGGGAGACTTTGTATGGGCAGTTTTGACTAAAGATCGGATTTCAGTCTGTGATTACAACAAGTTGTCAGCCAAGAAGATTGGACCAGTGGAGATTCTGGAGAAGATCAATTCTAATGCTTATCGTTTGAAGCTGCCAAGTCATATTCGTTGTTCTGATGTTTTCAATGTGAAGCATTTGTTACCTTTTCATGGAGATTCTTCTGAAGATGAACCTGCTGCAGATTCGAGGATGAATTTTGTCTACCCAGGGGGGAATGATGGAGGCCCAAGTATTGAAGATCGGGCCCACATGTTTCTGGAGGCCCATGATCGTCAAATAAAAGGGGCTGCACGGAAAAGGGCCTAACTTAGGCTGCTGGGCTCCATTTCAGGCCAGTGAGAAAGCGAATCGAAGCTCGGTTAACCCCTATTTTTATACTGTTATGCAGGGTGTTCAATCTGGGCAACTGTCAGATTTTCTGGTGCATGATGGTTTTATTTTCAAAGGAAATCAGTTGTGTATTCCTGATTCCAGTCTTCGTTAGCAAATTATCAAGGAGTTACATGGTGAAGGGCATGCTAGTAGTGATCGCATTTTATAGTTATTGCAATCGTCTTATTTTTGGCCTACTATGAGAAAAGAGGTGGATCGGTATGTTAAGCGGTGTCGGATCTATCAAGTATCAATGGGTACAGCTACTAATGCTGGGCTCTATATGCCTTTTCCTGTTCCCTTGCAACCATGGGTGGATCTTAGCATGGATTTTGTGTTGGGGTTGCCACATACTCAAAGGGGTAATGATTCAATCTTTGTAGTTATTGATCATTTTTCTAAGATGGTGCACTTTATTCCTTGTAAAAAGACTACATATGCAGTTAATGTGGCGCAACTTTTCTTTCGTGATGTCTATCGTTTGCATGGTTTACCATCTTCTATTGTTTCAGATTGAGACACTAGATTTTTGAGTCATTTTTGGCGTTGCTTGTGGAAAATGGTGAACACTCAGCTTAATTTCAGTAGTGCTTATCATCCTCAAACAGATGGGCAGACTGAAGTTTGCTCATAATCACGTTGTCAATCATAGTACCGGTTTTAGCCCATTTCAAGTGGTGTATTCTGCTCAACCACTTGATTTAATGTCATCTTCTATTTCTGGAAATGTTCCAAAGAATGTGCAGGATTTTTTAGAAGGGTTACACGGAGTCCATCAAGCTGTTCATAATAACTTGGCCAAAGCTAATGCCAAGTACAACCAGGATGCGGATCAAAAGCGCAGGCAGGTTGAGTTTGAGGAGGGAGACTTTGTATGGGCAGTTTTGACTAAAGATCGGATTTCAGTTTGTGATTACAACAAGTTGTCAGCCGAGAAGATTGGACCAGTGGAGATTCTGGAGAAGATCAATTCTAATGCTTATCGTTTGAAGCTGCCAAGTCATATTCGTTGTTCTGATGTTTTCAATGTGAAGCATTTGTTACCTTTTCATGGAGATTCTTCAGAAGATGAACCTGCTGCAGATTCGAGGATGAATTTTGTCTACACAGGGGGGAATGATGGAGGCCCAAGTATTGAAGATCGGGCCCACATGTTTCTGGAGGCCCATGATCGTCAAATAAAAGGGGCTGCACGGAAAAGGGCCTAACTTGGGCTGCTGGGCTCCGTTTCAGGCCAGTGAGAAAGCGAATCGAAGCTTGGTTAACCCCTATTTTTATACTGTTATGCAGGGTGTTCAATCTGGGCAACTGTCAGATTTTCTGGTGCATGATGGTTTTATTTTCAAAGGAAATCAGTTGTGTATTCCTGATTCCAGTCTTCGTTAGCAAATTATCAAGGAGTTACATGGTGAAGGGCATGCTGGTCGTGATCGCATTTTATAGTTATTGCAATCGTCTTATTTTTGGCCTACTATGAGAAAAGAGGTGGATCGGTATGTTAAGCGGTGTCGGATCTATCAAGTATCAAAGGGTACAGCTACTAATGTTGGGCTCTATATGCCTTTACCTGTTCCCTTGCAACCATGGGTGAATCTTAGCATGGATTTTGTGTTGGGGTTGCCACATACTCAAAGGGGTAATGATTCAATCTTTGTAGTTATTGATCGTTTTTCTAAGATGGTGCAGTTTATTCCTTGTAAAAAGACTACATATGCAGTTAATGTGGCGCAACTTTTCTTTCGTGATGTCTATCGTTTGCATGGTTTACCATCTTCTATTGTTTCAGATTGAGACACTAGATTTTTGAGTCATTTTTGGCGTTGCTTGTGGAAAATGGTGAACACTCAGCTTAATTTCAGTAGTGCTTATCATCCTCAAACAGATGGGCAGACTGAAGTTTGCTCATAAT
Organism: Pseudognaphalium luteoalbum; assembly: GCA_963422505.1. NCBI lineage: Eukaryota > Viridiplantae > Streptophyta > Magnoliopsida > Asterales > Asteraceae > Pseudognaphalium > Pseudognaphalium luteoalbum. The sequence goes on from OY730194.1 coordinate 46,491,700, forward strand.
CACGTTGTCAATCGTAGTACCGGTTTTAGCCCATTTCAAGTGGTGTATTCTGCTCAACCACCGGGACCACTTGATTTAATGTCATCTTCTGTTTCTGGAAATGTTCCAAAGAATGTGCAGGATTTTTTAGAAGGGTTACACGGAATCCATCAAGCTGTTCATAATAACTTGGCCAAAGCTAATGCCAAGTACAACCAGGATGCGGATCAAAAGCGCAGGCAGGTTGAGTTTGAGGAGGGAGACTTTGTATGGGGAGTTTTGACTACAGATCGGATTTCAGTTTGTGATTACAACAAGTTGTCAGCCAAGAAGATTGGACCAGTGGAGATTCTGGAGAAGATCAATTCTAATGCTTATCGTTTGAAGCTGCCAAGTCATATTCGTTGTTCTGATGTTTTCAATGTGAAGCATTTGTTACCTTTTCATGGAGATTCTTCTGAAGATGAACCTGCTGCAGATTCGAGGATGAATTTTGTCTACCCAGGGGGGAATGATGGAGGCCCAAGTATTGAAGATCGGGCCCACATGGTGAAGGGCATGCTGGTCGTGATCGCATTTTATAGTTATTGCAATCGTCTTATTTTTGGCCTACTATGAGAAAAGAGGTGGATCGGTATGTTAAGCGGTGTCGGATCTATCAAGTATCAAAGGGTACAGCTACTAATGCTGGGCTATATATGCCTTTACCTGTTCCCTTGCAACCATGGGTGGATCTTAGCATGGATTTTGTGTTGGGGTTGCCACATACTCAAAGGGGTAATGATTCAATCTTTGTAGTTATTGATCGTTTTTCTAAGATGGTGCACTTTATTCCTTGTAAAAAGACTACATTTGCAGTTAATGTGGCGCAGCTTTTCTTTCGTGATGTCTATCGTTTGCATGGTTTACCATCTTCTATTTTTTCAGATTGAGACACTAGATTTTAGAGTCATTTTTGGCGTTGCTTGTGGAAAATGGTGAACACTCAGCTTAATTTCAGTAATGCTTATCATCCTCAAACAGATGGGCAGACTGAAGTGTGCTCATAATCACGTTGTCAATCGTAGTACCGGTTTTAGCCCATTTCAAGTGGTGTATTCCGTTCAACCACGGGGACGACTTGATTTAATGTCATCTTCTGTTTCTGGAAATGTTCCAAAGAATGTGCAGGATTTTTTAGAAGGGTTACACGGAATCCATCAAGCTGTTCATAATAACTTGGCCAAAGCTAATGCCAAGTACAACCAGGATGCGGATCAAAAGTGCATGCAGGTTGAGTTTGAGGAGGGAGACTTTGTATGGGCAGTTTTGACTAAAGATCGGATTTCAGTTTGTGATTACAACAAGTTGTCAGCCAAGAAGATTGGACGAGTGGAGATTCTGGAGAAGATCAATTCTAATGCTTATCGTTTGAAGCTGCCAAGTCATATTCGTTGTTCTGATGTTTTCAATGTGAAGCATTTGTTACCTTTTCATGGAGATTCTTCTGAAGATGAACCTGCTGCAGATTCGAGGATGAATTTTGTCTACCCAGGGGGGAATGATGGTGTAACACCCCCAAATTTATTGTTTAGCGGAAGCAGGATATGGGTGTTACTAATCAATAATCAAAGCACAGAGATTAATAATGAACGACCACTACATGCGTCGTTTTACATTGATATTGATAAAATAAAAGTTTACATCAAAATATTGTTTACATTAGCTCCTTTTGAAATTTAGAGATTTAAGTACATAATTAAACTATACAAAATGTAATAATGCAGCTAAATCTCTGATTGTTTGCATGCTGACTCGAGCTAATGGATCTTGATTTAGCAGTCCAACCTACTGCTGGTCACCTGTGATACATGCTAAAATGGGTCAGCGAAACGCTGGTGAGCTCACAGGTTTGTATATCAACATATATTTGTATGAACCGCAAGATTTTATAATTGAATTTAAAATGCAATTAAGCAAAATAAAAGTTATACAGCCATGAGCACATAGTCTGAGCTTAACTTGAGTTGTCAGGCCCACTTAAGGAAACCTAACTTGAAATGCCTCCTACGAGTGCCTAATCCACACTCGTCTTCCCAAATGCTAATACGTCCGTTTGACCAGTTAGTGCGTGCTAACCCGGACGAGGATTGTCAATCCTATATGATATCATATACTAACATTCACGCTACAGATGTATTACCAGACTATGCTATGGAGGGCTTTATTGATTAGTTGAAAACAACTCATGTAATATTTGATTGAATTGTACTTGCGTTCTACTTGTAAAACAAAACGAGCAATAATATCACACCCCTGATTGAAAAAGCAGTAAAATAGGGGCCATGAGACTCACCTGAGCCTTGAGCGATTAAATTAATAAACTTGAATTGATTAGCGGTGGATTGATGTCCGAAGACTTGTAGCCTGAGAGTGTCCAAGACACACAATGGTTATAACATGAGTAGGCATCTCGAAAGACTGCCCTTGTAATTGTTCGTCCAACTTAGAATGTCCAAATTACTACGATTTGGTTAATTGAATTATCCAAATTACTACGATTTGGTTGTTTGACTTGTGTTTTGAAAACGTGTACGGCCCGTTGGTGATTTATTTGTAATGAAAATCCCATATCATTATTTTGATGATTTTGAAGCATTATACTAAAAATAAATTCCATTGTGTTCTAGAAGTTGTATCGCATTCGTGTTTGATGTTATACAAGTTTAACACTTGGTGTGAAAGTTTATATGTAACACCGTTACTTGTGAACCTAGGGCAAGGGCGAAGCCCGTTAATGACGGGGGTCCGGGGGCAGCGCCCCTGGTAGCGGGGTCCAAGGGGCGGCAGCCCCTGGCGGGGTCCAAGGGGCAGAGCCCCTAGCTGGGGTCGAGCTGAGTGTCAAATTTCGGTGAAATTGAGTGTCAAATTTTGAGTCTCAAAACTTAGTGAAAAATGAGTTTTAAACTCTCTGTTTTTAGCGACACAGCATGCGACACAATGGTCATGTATGCGACACAAGGGTTGTGTCGCATAAGAATGCGACACAAGAGCTTAGCGACATAAGGGTTGTGTCGCATAAGTGTACGATGCTGATTTAACAGCGACATAGTGATTGTGTCGCATGGGATTTGCGACATAAGGTACGACACAATATTGTGTCGCAAAAGGTACGACACAAGTGGGTTTCTACGACACAAGATACGACATAAAGGATCTTATGCGACACAAGGCTTGTGTCGCAAAGATGAACACTCAGACAGTCCCCAGCGACTGTCGTGGTTTTCAAACCCAAAACCCAAATCTAACTCGTTTTTAGGCTATAAAATCATGTTTTCCTCATACATTTGGACAATACTAAGTTGTGTAAACATTATAACACCGAAATAATACACCAAAATGAGTAGATCTAAATATTTAGAGAATTTCTTACAATTTCAAATCGAAGCTAGAGGAGGCCGAAAATGATGATGATGCTTTTGTAAATCTTGTTCCTTGCTTGATGGTGATTCCGAAAATGTAAGTTTTGTGGTCGGATTTGATAAATCCGAAAATTTGGTGGTGATGGGTTTGAGAGTGTTTAGTGGTGTGTGTGTGTTTTTGATGAATGCAAATGAAAGAAAGAGGGAAAGGGGAGGTGGGGTGTAGGTGAAAGCCTCACGTTTTACAGTCCCCGCAATCGCGCTCCGTGCGGTGTTCGTTCTCCCGTTCGTTTAAACGTTAAATGTTTATTTTATACGTTTAAATACACGTTTTAAATACGAATAATTACCCAATATTTTGATGAAGTATTTTACCAAATACTTAATGGTTGCGTTATAAGGTATAACTTTAACTTGTTTCGATTTGTTTGCGCGTTTAATAATCTAATCGTGTAGTCCTTGTTTGTACGATACGAATTTGAATTGAAATATTATCTAAATAATATTTTGGATATAATTGCGTTATTAAATAATATTATATTATTTAATAAAATTTTCACCAACGTCCGTATTAATTGAATCGAATTGCATTCGATTTGAAACTCGTACGATTTAATCAAATCGCATACTTGTATATATATACTCATCAATATATATGTTGATACATTAATTAGCCTAACACGGAGCTAATTACATGTATTAAAACTTGATTAGGCACTAACTACTAGTCCTAAATTGACGGGTGTCACATTCTCCCCCTGTTAGAAGAATTTCGTCCCGAAATTTAAGTTGAAGTCGTGTTTGAAGTAGCTTCAGTGAATAACTGAGGGTACTTGAGTCGCATTTGGTCTTCCCGTTCCCAGGTGAATTCCGGCCCACGTCGCGAATTCCACCTGACTTTGACAATGGGAATACGACTTTGTTTGAGTTGTTTGACCTCACGGTCCATGATTTCGGCGGGTTCTTCAACAAAATGAAGCTTGTCGTCAATACGAATTTCATCGAGTGGAATGATAAGTGTCTCATCAGACAGACACTTCTTTAAATTTGAAATGTGAAAAGTGGGATGCACACTGCTGAGCTCGGATGGCAGCTGCAATCGATATGCCACTGGACCTACCCTCTCGAGGATCTCGAATGGTCCAATGTATCTGGGATTTAATTTCCCGCCTTTACCGAATCGGATAACACCTTTCCAAGGTGAAACCTTGAGTAGTACTCGATCCCCAACCTGGAATTCGAGTGGTTTGCGTCTCACGTCAGCATAACTTTTCTGACGATCACGTGTGGCTTTGAGTTTGTTTTGAATCTCGAAGATTTTCTCGGTTGTTTCGTGAATGATCTCAGGACCAGTGAGTTGACTGTCTCCCACTTCGGTCCAACAGATAGGTGATCGGCACTTACGACCGTAGAGTGCCTCGAAAGGTGCAGCCTTAATGCTGGTGTGATAGCTGTTGTTGTACGAAAACTCGCACAATGGTAGATGTTTTTCCCAATTTACACCGAAATCAACTACGCAGGCTCGTAGCATGTCTTCCAGTGTTTGAATGGTCCGTTCACTTTGGCCGTCGGTTTGAGGATGGTATGCGGTACTCATATCAAGACGGGTACCCAATGATTTTTGAAGTGATTGCCAAAATTGAGATGTGAAACGACTATCCCTGTCGGAGATAATCGAGATTGGAACACCGTGTCGAGAAACAACCTCTTTGATGTAGATTTGTGTGAGGCGTTCCATCTTGTCGGTTTCCTTGATTGCCAGAAAATGAGCAGATTTTGTGAGACGATCAACGATCACCCAAATGGTATCGCAACCGCTCAATGACTTTGGTAGTTTAGTTATGAAATCCATGGCAATTTGTTCCCATTTCCATTCAGGAATGCTGGGTTGTTGGAGTAAACCAGAAGGTTTTTGGTATTCGGCTTTGACTTTCGAGCAAGTAAGACACTTGCTGACGTATGTAGCGATTTCAGCTTTCATATTCGGCCACCAATAAAATTCCTTGATGCCGTGATACATTTTGTCAGATCCAGGATGGATAGAATATTTGGACTTGTGAGCTTCATCCATCACCAAGTCTCGCAGGTTTCCAAAACTGGGTAACCAGATTCGGCTTGAGAAATACCTAACCCCGTTAGGTTTGATTTCGAATTGTTTGTCCATGCCTCGTAAGGCTTCGTTCTTGATATTATCGGGTTTTAGAGCTTCGAGTTGAGCAGTGAGAATCTGAATGTTTAGATCATTGTGAATGGTTATACTGAGGGCTCGGACTCGAAGTGGTTTCGTTCGTTCCTTTTGACTGAGGGCATCGGCAACAACATTTGCCTTGCCTGGGTGGTATTTGATTTCGCAGTCATAATCGGTGAGCAACTCGACCCAACGGCGTTGTCGCATATTAAGGTCTTTTTGGTCAAAGATGTGCTGGAGACTTTTATGATCGGTGAATATGGTACTTCGGGTACCATAAAGGTAGTGTCTCCAGATTTTGAGGGCGAACACCACGGCCCCTAGCTCGAGGTCGTGGGTCGTGTAGTTCTTCTCATGAACTTTGAGTTGTCGGGAAGCGTAAGCAATGACCTTATCTCGTTGCATCAACACGCAACCGAGACCTTGGTGGGAAGCATCGCAGTATACCACGAAGTCGTCGGTGCCTTCGGGTAAGGATAGAATAGGAGCACTGCAAAGCTTGAGTTTTATTAGCTGAAATGCCGACTCTTGTTTATCAGTCCAATCGAACTTCTTGTCTTTCTGAGTCAAGGTTGTGAGTGGTTGAGCAATTTTTGAGAAATTTTCAATGAATCGCCGATAGTATCCGGCAAGACCCAGGAATTGACGTACTTCAGTTGGAGATGTTGGTGCTTGCCAGTACTTGATGGCTTCGATTTTTGATGGATCGACATGGATTCCTTGACTATTAACAACATGTCCAAGGAATTGAACGGATTGTATCCAGAACTCACACTTGGAGAATTTGGCGTAAAGCTCTTCGTGTTTAAGTAGTTCTAGAATGATTTTGAGGTGTTGCACGTGTTCTTGTTCATTTTGTGAGTATATGAGAATGTCATCAATGAAGACAATGACAAACTTGTCGAGATACGGTTTGCACACCCGATTCATAAGATCCATGAATACAGCCGGTGCGTTGGTTAGGCCGAATGGCATTACTTGAAATTCATAATGCCCGTAACGAGTTCGGAAGGTAGTTTTCGGAATATCGGTGTCACGAACTCGAAGTTGATGATAACCTGACCGAAGATCGATCTTTGAATAAATACTTGACCCTTGGAGTTGGTCAAACAGGTCATCAATGCGAGGAAGTGGATAACGGTTCTTGACGGTTAGTTTGTTCAACTCACGATAATCGATGCACATTCGGAAAGAACCGTCTTTATTTTTGACAAATAGGACCGGAGCTCCCCAAGGTGAAGAACTCGGTCGAATGAATCCTCTATCCAGGAGTTCCTGTAATTGGGTGGACAGTTCCTGAAGTTCGGATGGGGCTAATCGGTATGGTGCTCGGGCCACGGGTGTAGCACCTGGCACGAGATCGATCGAGAACTCAACCTGTCTTGGCGGTGGCGGACCAGGAAGTTCTTCGGGAAAGACTTCTGGGAAGTCTCGAACGATGGGTACATCCTCAAGTCGCTTCTCCTCCGACTTTTTCTCCATGATGTGTGCGAGGATTGCTGGATAACCTTTTCTCAGGAATTTCCGAGTTTTTAAGCAAGATATGACGTTTAGTCTCGTCCCACCGGTCTCCCCCTGTATGACCAAGGTTCTACCGACGGTGAGAGGAATACGAACGAGTTTATCATAACAAATGATTTCAGCGCGATGTTTGGACAACCAGTCCATTCCAATGATGACGTCGAAACTTCCAATTTCAACAGGCATAAGATCGATTGAAAAGATTTCGTTGGCTAGGTTTAAAGTGCAATTAGGTATCACACTATTGGTTTCTATGAGCTTACCATTTGCAAGTTCTACGGTGTACTTAACATCTAAGGCAATTGGGGTGATGTCAAGTAGTGGGCAAAACTCATCAGAAATAAAGCTTCTATCGGCACCAGTATCAAATAGAACAGAAGCAGTTAAGTTGTTGAGGAGGAACATACCCGTGACCACATTCGGGTCCTGACGGGCATCCCCAGAATTGAGTACAAACGCTCTTCCCCTCGCGTTGTTGTTGTTGTTGTTGTTGCCCTTGTTCTTGTTTTTAGGACATTCGTTCTTGAAGTGTCCTGTTTCTCCACACCCAAAGCAGGATTTGGGTTGGTTGGAATTGTTGCGAGAGGTGTTGTTGTTGGATTTGGGGGCTCGGCAATCTCGGGTCAAGTGACCATACCTCCTGCAGTTGTTGCAGGGAGTACTGCATGGACCGTCGTGGTGGTAGTTGCACTTGGAACAATATGGTCTGTCCCCAGTGTAAGCGCGTTTGGGTTCAGAGTTGGTGTTGTAAACTTGGATGGTGTTGACTTTCTTGTTCTGGTTGTTTTGGTGTTCGGAAGATTTGCGTTTGTTGTTGTTGGAGGAGGATGTATTGGATTTCTCACGGCTGATAACCATTGCCATGAGTTCATGTGCTAGCCGGATAGCACTTTCGGTAGTGGTTGGCTTGGATGAAGCGACGTTCCCTTGGATATTTTCCGGGAGGCCGCGGATGTATCTTTTGATGCTCTTCTCCTCCGGATCAACCAAACCCGGGCATAACAGTGCAAATTGCTGGAATTTGGTGGTATATCCAGCAATGTCAGTTCCCTGCACGGTCAGGTGCCAGAACTCTTCCTCCAACCGATGCAGTTCTTCTTCGGGGCAGTATTTTTCTCTTAGCTTTTTCTTCAATTCAGCCCAGGGGAGTTGGTTTGCTATTTCGATGCCTACAGAGTTTGCGTGGGTGTTCTACCACGTGAGTGCACCTTCTTGAAAGGTGTAAGCAGAGAATTTGACCTTGTTTTCCTCAGCACAGTTGCAGAGGTTGAAGACGGATTCCATACGTTCAATCCATCGGATCAGACCAATGGCACCTTCCGTGCCTTTGAAGTAAAGTGGTTTACAGCTGAGAAAATCCTTGTAGGAACAAGGCTTGATGACAGGGGTAATGACTGGGGTTTCGTCATTACTTTGGGAGTTTCGAGGTGAATCCCGAGCAGCCAAAGCATCGGCCACTGCTCGAGATACGATAGCAGCAAGTTCGGCATCACTGTAACTTTTCTTCTTTGGCGGCATGATTCTTCAAGAAAGAAACAAGAGGTACATGAGAAGTTGTACCGGAATGATAATTCAATGGATGTATATATATTTAAGCGGTAATATACAACATCACATAGTGAAAATTAACAATGTAAGATAGTCGAGAGGAATTACTGATTGATATTACGATATTTAATGATTACAGACGGTTCTAAATCACGAGTTTCAAAAGCTACAGACTTAGAAGTTTTACAAAAGTTCCGGGAATTGTTATATCCGGTCGAATTACATAGGTCCTATGAAAACATAATAGAGTACAGGTTCAGCCTAAGCTAATCCTGACGTAGATTGAGTTGTGGAAGTAGTGTGGTGAGATGGTCCACAGATTCTGCAAGTCTGCTAAACATTCGGAGGGCGTCCTCGGTTTCCCTTAGACGTGTCTCGCATTGGTTTAGCCTTGATTGTAGGACGGAAATTTCATTCCGGTTGCCAATCACTTGGTTGTGGACAACCTCCATGGTTTCGACGGTTTCACCCAGACGATTGTCAAGGGTGTTCACGTGGTTGATTGTATGTTCATGATCCTCGGAGACTTGATTGATGCGTTCAAGTGAAGTGAGTCTCCAGTTTTCGTTGGTTTCTTGGAGTTCGATATCCATAGTATCAAGTCGTTGTTCGTGTCGGTGTAGCCTAGTGGCTAAATCCGGCAAAGTGAAATGAATGGGGTATGGGTCAGCTCGAGGCAACCTAGGGTTCCTCCTAGCTACCCTTGGATTACGCGATCCATACGGATGAGAGCGTGATGAATTGGGAGGTGTGTTTGCCATTCTGAGACAAAGCGTTAGAAAAAGTGAGGCCTATATTCATATAATACATATATAATATAGCCTAAGATATTGAGTGAGAACGAGGCTTATCTATGTATATATATATATATCACATAATAGCCTAGAGTGTCTAACACAGACAAGTTTGAGTCCTGGTTTCTCTCGTGGTCAGAGTCAACTAGTGTATCCTGTTCAGTCATGACTCCTTTCAGATTCCACATTATATTCTTTTAATTGTACATAGTTAATCAGGCTATGTTAAATTAAACCAATACCATGTAGTCATTGAACCTAATCATACTTAATAAGGAATACTGCCTAACGGTCATAGTCTAGGCCCACTAAATGCAACCTAGTTCACTATAACCTTAGGCTCTGATACCAATCTGTAACACCCCCAAATTTATTGTTTAGCGGAAGCAGGATATGGGTGTTACTAATCAATAATCAAAGCACAGAGATTAATAATGAACGACCACTACATGCGTCGTTTTACATTGATATTGATAAAATAAAAGTTTACATCAAAATATTGTTTACATTAGCTCCTTTTGAAATTTAGAGATTTAAGTACATAATTAAACTATACAAAATGTAATAATGCAGCTAAATCTCTGATTGTTTACATGCTGACTCGAGCTAATGGATCTTGATTTAGCAGTCCAACCTACTGATGGTCACCTGTGATACATGCTAAAATGGGTCAGCGAAACGCTGGTGAGCTCACAGGTTTGTATATCAACATATATTTGTATGAACCGCAAGATTTTATAATTGAATTTAAAATGCAATTAAGCAAAATAAAAGTTATACAGCCATGAGCACATAGTCTGAGCTTAACTTGAGTTGTCAGGCCCACTTAAGGAAACCTAACTTGAAATGCCTCCTACGAGTGCCTAATCCACACTCGTCTTCCCAAATGCTAATACGTCCGTTTGACCAGTTAGTGCGTGCTAACCCGGACGAGGATTGTCAATCCTATATGATATCATATACTAACATTCACGCTACAGATGTATTACCAGACTATGCTATGGAGGGCTTTATTGATTAGTTGAAAACAACTCATGTAGTATTTGATTGAATTGTACTTGCGTTCTACTTGTAAAACAAAACGAGCAATAATATCACACCCCTGATTGAAAAAGCAGTAAAATAGGGGCCATGAGACTCACCTGAGCCTTGAGCGATTAAATTAATAAACTTGAATTGATTAGCGGTGGATTGATGTCCGAAGACTTGTAGCCTGAGAGTGTCCAAGACACACAATGGTTATAACATGAGTAGGCATCTCGAAAGACTGCCCTTGTAATTGTTCGTCCAACTTAGAATGTCCAAATTACTACGATTTGGTTAATTGAATTATCCAAATTACTACGATTTGGTTGTTTGACTTGTGTTTTGAAAACGTGTACGGCCCGTTGGTGATTTATTTGTAATGAAAATCCCATATCATTATTTTGATGATTTTGAAGCATTATACTAAAAATAAATTCCATTGTGTTCTAGAAGTTGTATCGCATTCGTGTTTGATGTTATACAAGTTTAACACTTGGTGTGAAAGTTTATATGTAACACCGTTACTTGTGAACCTAGGGCAAGGGCGAAGCCCGTTAATGACGGGGGTCCGGGGGCAGCGCCCCTGGTAGCGGGGTCCAAGGGGCGGCAGCCCCTGGCGGGGTCCAAGGGGCAGAGCCCCTGGCTGGGGTCGAGCTGAGTGTCAAATTTCGGTGAAATTGAGTGTCAAATTTTGAGTCTCAAAACTTAGTGAAAAATGAGTTTTAAACTCTCTGTTTTTAGCGACACAGCATGCGACACAATGGTCATGTATGCGACACAAGGGTTGTGTCGCATAAGAATGCGACACAAGAGCTTAGCGACACAAGGGTTGTGTCGCATAAGTGTACGATGCTGATTTAACAGCGACATAGTGATTGTGTCGCATGGGATTTGCGACATAAGGTACGACATAATATTGTGTCGCAAAAGGTACGACACAAGTGGGTTTCTACGACACAAGATACGACATAAAGGATCTTATGCGACACAAGGCTTGTGTCGCAAAGATGAACACTCAGACAGTCCCCAGCGACTGTCGTGGTTTTCAAACCTAAAACCCAAATCTAACTCGTTTTTAGGCTATAAAATCATGTTTTCCTCATACATTTGGACAATTCTAAGTTGTGTAAACATTATAACACCAAAATAATACAACAAAATGAGTAGATCTAAATATTTAGAGAATTTCTTACAATTTCAAATCGAAGCTAGAGGAGGCCGAAAATGATGATGATGCTTTTGTAAATCTTGTTCCTTGCTTGATGGTGATTCCGAAAATGTAAGTTTTGTGGTCGGATTTGATAAATCCGAAAATTTGGTGGTGATGGGTTTGAGAGTGTTTAGTGGTGTGTGTGTGTTTTTGATGAATGCAAATGAAAGAAAGAGGGAAAGGGGAGGTGGGGTGTAGGTGAAAGCCTCACGTTTTACAGTCCCCGCAATCGCGCTCCGTGCGGTGTTCGTTCTCCCGTTCGTTTAAACGTTAAATGTTTATTTTATACGTTTAAATACACGTTTTAAATACGAATAATTACCCAATATTTTGATGAAGTATTTTACCAAATACTTAATGGTTGCGTTATAAGGTATAACTTTAACTTGTTTCGATTTGTTTGCGCGTTTAATAATCTAATCGTGTAGTCCTTGTTTGTACGATACGAATTTGAATTGAAATATTATCTAAATAATATTTTGGATATAATTGCGTTATTAAATAATATTATATTATTTAATAAAATTTTCACCAACGTCCGTATTAATTGAATCGAATTGCATTCGATTTGAAACTCATACGATTTAATCAAATCGCATACTTGTATATATATACTCATCAATATATATGTTGATACATTAATTAGCCTAACACGGAGCTAATTACATGTATTAAAACTTGATTAGGCACTAACTACTAGTCCTAAATTGACGGGTGTCACAGATGGAGGCCCAAGTATTGAAGATCGGGCCCACATGTTTCTGGAGGCCCATGATCGTCAAATAAAAGGGGCTGCACGGAAAAGGGCCTAAGTTAGGCTGCTGGGCTCCGTTTCAGGCCAGTGAGAAAGCGAATCGAAGCTCGGTTAACCCCTATTTTTATACTATTATACAGGGTGTTCAATCTGGGCAACTGTCAGATTTTCTGGTGCATGATGGTTTTATTTTCAAAGGAAATCAGTTGTGTATTCCTGATTCCAGTCTTCGTTAGCAAATTATCAAGGAGTTACATGGTGAAGGGCATGCTGGTAGTGATCGCATTTTATAGTTATTGCAATCGTCTTATTTTTGGCCTACTATGAGAAAAGAGGTGGATCGGTATGTTAAGCGGTGTCGGATCTATCAAGTATCAATGGGTACAGCTACTAATGCTGGGCTCTATATGCCTTTACCTGTTCCCTTGCAACCATGGGTGGATCTTAGCATGGATTTTGTGTTGGGGTTGCCACATACTCAAAGGGGTAATGATTCAATCTTTGTAGTTATTGATCGTTTTTCTAAGATGGTGCACTTTATTCCTTGTAACAAGACTACATATGCAGTTAATGTGGCGCAACTTTTCTTTCGTGATGTCTATCGTTTGCATGGTTTACCATCTTCTATTGTTTCAGATTGAGACACTAGATTTTTGAGTCATTTTTGGCGTTGCTTGTGGAAAATGGTGAACACTCAGCTTAATTTCAGTAGTGCTTATCATCCTCAAACAGATGGGCAGACTGAAGTTTGCTCATAATCACGTTGTCAATCGTAGTACCGGTTTTAGCCCATTTCAAGTGGTGTATTCTGCTCAACCACCGGGACCACTTGATTTAATGTCATCTTCTGTTTCTGGAAATGTTCCAAAGAATGTGCAGGATTTTTTAGAAGGGTTACACGGAGTCCATCAAGCTGTTCATAATAACTTGGCCAAAGCTAATGCCAAGTACAACCAGGATGCGGATCAAAAGCGCAGGCAGGTTGAGTTTGAGGAGGGAGACTTTGTATGGGCATTTTTGACTAAAGATCGGATTTCAGTTTGTGATTACAACAAGTTGTCAGCCGAGAAGATTGGACCAGTGGAGATTCTGGAGAAGATCAATTCTAATGCTTATCGTTTGAAGCTGCCAAGTCATATTCGTTGTTCTGATGTTTTCAATGTGAAGCATTTGTTACCTTTTCATGGAGATTCTTCAGAAGATGAACCTGCTGCAGATTCGAGGATGAATTTTGTCTACACAGGGGGGAATGATGGAGGCCCAAGTATTGAAGATCGGGCCCACATGTTTCTGGAGGCCCATGATCGTCAAATAAAAGGGGCTGCACGGAAAAGGGCCTAACTTGGGCTGCTGGGCTCCGTTTCAGGCCAGTGAGAAAGCGAATCGAAGCTTGGTTAACCCCTATTTTTATACTGTTATCCAGGGTGTTCAATCTGGGCAACTGTCAGATTTTCTGGTGCATGATGGTTTTATTTTCAAAGGAAATCAGTTGTGTATTCCTGATTCCAGTCTTCGTTAGCAAATTATCAAGGAGTTACATGGTGAAGGGCATGCTGGTCGTGATCGCATTTTATAGTTATTGCAATCATCTTATTTTTGGCCTACTATGAGAAAAGAGGTGGATCGGTATGTTAAGCGGTGTCGGATCTATCAAGTATCAAAGGGTACAACTACTAATGCTGGGCTCTATATGCCTTTACCTGTTCCCTTGCAACCATGGGTGGATCTTAGCATGGATTTTGTGTTGGGGTTGCCACATACTCAAAGGGGTAATGATTCAATCTTTGTAGTTATTGATCGTTTTTCTAAGATGGTGCACTTTATTCCTTGTAAAAAGACTACATATGCAGTTAATGTGGTGCAGCTTTTCTTTCGTGATGTCTATCGTTTGCATGGTTTACCATCTTTTATTATTTCAGATTGAGACACTAGATTTTTGAGTCATTTTTGGCGTTGCTTGTGGAAAATGGTGAACACTCAGCTTAATTTCAGTAGTGCTTATCATCCTCAAACAGATGGGCAGACTGAAGTTTGCTCATAATCACGTTGTCAATCGTAGTACCGGTTTTAGCCCATTTCAAGTGGTGTATTCTGCTCAACCACGGGGACCACTTGATTTAATGTCATCTTCTGTTTCTGGAAATGTTCCAAAGAATGTGCAGGATTTTTTAGAATGGTTACACGGAATCCATCAAGCTGTTCATAATAACTTGGCCAAAGCTAATGCCAAGTACAACCAGGATGCGGATCAAAAGCGCAGGCAGGTTGAGTTTGAGGAGGGAGACTTTGTATGGGGAGTTTTGACTAACGATCGGATTTCAGTTTGTGATTACAACAAGTTGTCAGCCAAGAAGATTGGACCAGTGGAGATTCTGGAGAAGATCAATTCTAATGCTAATCGTTTGAAGCTGCCAAGTCATATTCGTTGTTCTGATGTTTTCAATGTGAAGCATTTGTTACCTTTTCATGGAGATTCCTCTGAAGATGAACCTGCTGCAGATTCGAGGATGAATTTTGTCTACCCAGGGGGGAATGATGGAGGCCCAAGTATTGAAGATCGGGCCCACATGTTTCTGGAGGCCCATGATCGTCAAATAAAAGGGGCTGCACGAAAAAGGGCCTAACTTGGGCTGCTGGGCTCCATTTAAGGCCAGTGAGAAAGCGAATCGAAGCTCGGTTAACCCCTATTTTTATACTGTTATGCAGGGTGTTCAATCAGGGCAACTGTCAGATTTTCTGGTGCATGATGGTTTTATTTTCAAAGGAAATCAGTTGTGTATTCCTGATTCCAATCTTCGTTAGCAAATTATGAAGGAGTTACATGGTGAAGGGCATGCTGGTAGTGATCGCATTTTATAGTTATTGCAATCGTCTTATTTTTGGCCTACTATGAGAGAAGAGGTGGATCGGTATGTTAAGCGGTGTCGGATCTATCAAGTATCAAAGGGTACAGCTACTAATGCTGGGCTCTATATGCCTTTACCTGTTCCCTTGCAACCATGGGTGGATCTTAGCATGGATTTTGTGTTGGGGTTGCTACATACTCAAAGGGGTAATGATTCAATCTTTGTAGTTATTGATCGTTTTTCTAAGATGGTGCACTTTATTCCTTGTAAAAAGACTACATATGCAGTTAATGTGGTGCAGCTTTTCTTTCGTGATGTCTATCGTTTGCATGGTTTACCATCTTCTATTGTTTCAGATTGAGACACTAGATTTTTGAGTCATTTTTGGCGTTGCTTGTGGAAAATGGTGAACACTCAGCTTAATTTCAGTAGTGCTTATCATCCTCAAACAGATGGGCAGACTGAAGTTTGCTCATAATCACGTTGTCAATCGTAGTACCGGTTTTAGCCCATTTCAAGTGGTGTATTCTGCTCAACCACGGGGACCACTTGATTTAATGTCATCTTCTGTTTCTGGAAATGTTCCAAAGAATGTGCAGGATTTTTTAGAAGGGTTACACGGAGTCCATCAAGCTGTTCATAATAACTTGGCCAAAGCTAATGCCAAGTACAACCATTATGCGGATCAAAAGCGCAGGCAGGTTGAGTTTGAGGAGGGAGACTTTGTATGGGCAGTTTTGACTAAAGATCGGATTTCAGTTTGTGATTACAACAAGTTGTCAGCCGAGAAGATTGGACTAGTGGAGATTCTGGAGAAGATCAATTCTAATGCTTATCGTTTGAAGCTGCCAAGTCATATTCGTTGTTCTGATGTTTTCAATGTGAAGCATTTGTTACCTTTTCATGGAGATTCTTCTGAAGATGAACCTGCTGCAGATTCGAGGATGAATTTTGTTTACCAGGGGGGAATGATGGAGGCCCAAGTATTGAAGATCGGGCCCACATGTTTCTGGAGGCCCCTGATCGTCAAATAAAAGGGGCTGCACGGAAAAGGGCCTAACTTGGGCTGTTGTGCTCCGTTTCAGGCCAGTGAGAAAGCGAATCGAAGCTCGGTTAACCCCTATTTTTATACTGTTATGCAGGGTGTTCAATCTGGGCAACTGTCAGATTTTCTGGTGCATGATGGTTTTATTTTCAAAGGAAATCAGTTGTGTATTCCTGATTCCAGTCTTCGTTAGCAAATTATCAAGGAGTTACATGGTGAAGGGCATGCTGGTAGTGATCGAATTTTATAGTTATTGCAATCGTCTTATTTTTGGCCTACTATGAGAAAAGAGGTGGATCGGTATGTTAAGCGGTGTCGGATCTATCAAGTATCAAAGGGTACAGCTACTAATGCTGGGCTCTATATCCCTTTACCTGTTCCCTTGCAACCATGGGTGGATCTTAGCATGGATTTTGTGTTGGGGTTGCCACATACTCAAAGGGGTAATGATTCAATCTTTGTAGTTATTGATCGTTTTTCTAAGATGGTGCACTTTATTCCTTGTAAAAAGACTACATATGCAGTTAATGTGGCGCAGCTTTTCTTTCGTGATGTCTATCGTTTGCATGGTTTACCATCTTCTATTGTTTCAGATTGAGACACTAGATTTTTGAGTCATTTTTGGCGTTGCTTGTGGAAAATGGTGAACACTCAGCTTAATTTCAGTAGTGCTTATCATCCTCAAACAGATGGGCAGACTGAAGTTTGCTCATAATCACGTTGTCAATCGTAGTACCGGTTTTAGCCCATTTCAAGTGGTGTATTCTGCTCAACCACGGGGACCACTTGATTTAATGTCATCTTCTGTTTCTGGAAATGTTCCAAAGAATGTGCAGGATTTTTTAGAAGGGTTACACGGAGTCCATCAAGCTGTTCATAATAACTTGGCCAAAGCTAATGCCAAGTACAACCATTATGCGGATCAAAAGCGCAGGCAGGTTGAGTTTGAGGAGGGAGACTTTGTATGGGCAGTTTTGACTAAAGATCGGATTTCAGTTTGTGATTACAACAAGTTGTCAGCCGAGAAGATTGGACCAGTGGAGATTCTGGAGAAGATCAATTCTAATGCTTATCGTTTGAAGCTGCCAAGTCATATTCGTTGTTCTGATGTTTTCAATGTGAAGCATTTGTTACCTTTTCATGGAGATTCTTCAGAAGATGAACCTGCTGCAGATTCGAGGATGAATTTTGTCTACACAGGGGGGAATGATGGAGGCCCAAGTATTGAAGATCGGGCCCACATGTTTCTGGAGGCCCATGATCGTCAAATAAAAGGGGCTGCACAGAAAAGGGCCTAACTTGGGCTGCTGGGCTCCGTTTCAGGCCAGTGAGAAAGCGAATCGAAGCTCGGTTAACCCCTATTTTTATACTATTATGCAGGGTGTTCAATCTGGGCAACTGTCAGATTTTCTGGTGCATGATGGTTTTATTTTCAAAGGAAATCAGTTGTGTATTCCTGATTCCAGTCTTCGTTAGCAAATTATCAAGGAGTTACATGGTGAAGGGCATGCTGGTAGTGATCGCATTTTATAGTTATTGCAATCGTCTTATTTTTGGCCTACTATGAGAAAAGAGGTGGATCGGTATGTTAAGCAGTGTCGGATCTATCAAGTATCAATGGGTACAGCTACTAATGCTGGGCTCTATATGCCTTTACCTGTTCCCTTGCAACCATGGGTGGATCTTAGCATGGATTTTGTGTTGGGGTTGCCACATACTCAAAGGGGTAATGATTCAATCTTTGTTGTTATTGATCGTTTTTCTAAGATGGTGCACTTTATTCCTTGTAAAAAGACTACATATGCAGTTAATGTGGCGCAACTTTTCTTTCGTGATGTCTATCGTTTGCATGGTTTACCATCTTCTATTGTTTCAGATTGAGACACTAGATTTTTGAGTCATTTTTGGCGTTGCTTGTGGAAAATGGTGAACACTCAGCTTAATTTCAGTAGTGCTTATCATCCTCAAACAGATGGGTAGACTGAAGTTTGCTCATAATCACGTTGTCAATCGTAGTACCGGTTTTAGCCCATTTCAAGTGGTGTATTCTGCTCAACCACGGGGACCACTTGATTTAATGTCATCTTCTGTTTCTGGAAATGTTCCAAAGAATGTGCAGGATTTTTTAGAAGGGTTACACGGAGTCCATCAAGCTGTTCATAATAACTTGGCCAAAGCTAATGCCAAGTACAACCAGGATGCGGATCAAAAGCGCAGGCAGGTTGAGTTTGAGGAGGGAGACTTTGTATGGGCAGTTTTGACTAAAGATCGGATTTCAGTTTGTGATTACAACAAGTTGTCAGCCGAGAAGATTGGACCAGTGGAGATTCTGGAGAAGATCAATTCTAATGCTTATCGTTTGAAGCTGCCAAGTCATATTCGTTGTTCTGATGTTTTCAATGTGAAGCATTTGTTACCTTTTCATGGAGATTCTTCAGAAGATGAACCTTCTGCAGATTCGAGGATGAATTTTGTCTACACAGGGGGGAATGATGGAGGCCCAAGTATTGAAGATCGGGCCCACATGTTTCTGGAGGCCCATGATCGTCAAATAAAAGGGGCTGCATGGAAAAGGGCCTAACTTGGGCTGCTGGGCTCCGTTTCAGGCCAGTGAGAAAGCGAATCGAAGCTCGGTTAACCCCTATTTTTATACTGTTATGCAGGGTGTTCAATCTGGGCAACTGTCAGATTTTCTGGTGCATGATGGTTTTATTTTCAAAGGAAATCAGTTGTGTATTCCTGATTCCAGTCTTCGTTAGCAAATTATCAAGGAGTTACATGGTGAAGGGCATGCTGGTCGTGATCGCATTTTATAGTTATTGCAATCGTCTTATTTTTGGCCTACTATGAGAAAAGAGGTGGATCGGTATGTTAAGCGGTGTCGGATCTATCAAGTATCAAAGGGTACAACTACTAATGCTGGGCTCTATATGCCTTTACCTGTTCCCTTGCAACCATGGGTGGATCTTAGCATGGATTTTGTGTTGGGGTTGCCACATACTCAAAGGGGTAATGATTCAATCTTTGTAGTTATTGATCGTTTTTCTAAGATGGTGCACTTTATTCCTTGTAAAAAGACTACATATGCAGTTAATGTGGTGCAGCTTTTCTTTCGTGATGTCTATCGTTTGCATGGTTTACCATCTTCTATTGTTTCAGATTGAGACACTAGATTTTTGAGTCATTTTTGGCGTTGCTTGTGGAAAATGGTGAACACTCAGCTTAATTTCAGTAGTGCTTATCATCCTCAAACAGATGGGTAGACTGAAGTTTGCTCATAATCACGTTGTCAATCGTAGTACCGGTTTTAGCCCATTTCAAGTGGTGTATTCTGCTCAACCACCGGGACCACTTGATTTAATGTCATCTTCTGTTTCTGGAAATGTTCCAAAGAATGTGCAGGATTTTTTAGAAGGGTTACACGGAGTCCATCAAGCTGTTCATAATAACTTGGCCAAAGCTAATGCCAAGTACAACCAGGATGCGGATCAAAAGCGCAGGCAGGTTGAGTTTGAGGAGGGAGACTTTGTATGGGCAGTTTTGACTAAAGATCGGATTTCAGTTTGTGATTACAACAAGTTGTCAGCCGAGAAGATTGGACCAGTGGAGATTCTGGAGAAGATCAATTCTAATGCTTATCGTTTGAAGCTGCCAAGTCATATTCGTTGTTCTGATGTTTTCAATGTGAAGCATTTGTTACCTTTTCATGGAGATTCTTCAGAAGATGAACCTTCTGCAGATTCGAGGATGAATTTTGTCTACACAGGGGGGAATGATGGAGGCCCAAGTATTGAAGATCGGGCCCACATGTTTCTGGAGGCCCATGATCGTCAAATAAAAGGGGCTGCATGGAAAAGGGCCTAACTTGGGCTGCTGGGCTCCGTTTCAGGCCAGTGAGAAAGCGAATCGAAGCTCGGTTAACCCCTATTTTTATACTGTTATGCAGGGTGTTCAATCTGGGCAACTGTCAGATTTTCTGGTGCATGATGGTTTTATTTTCAAAGGAAATCAGTTGTGTATTCCTGATTCCAGTCTTCGTTAGCAAATTATCAAGGAGTTACATGGTGAAGGGCATGCTGGTCGTGATCGCATTTTATAGTTATTGCAATCGTCTTATTTTTGGCCTACTATGAGAAAAGAGGTGGATCGGTATGTTAAGCGGTGTCGGATCTATCAAGTATCAAAGGGTACAACTACTAATGCTGGGCTCTATATGCCTTTACCTGTTCCCTTGCAACCATGGGTGGATCTTAGCATGGATTTTGTGTTGGGGTTGCCACATACTCAAAGGGGTAATGATTCAATCTTTGTAGTTATTGATCGTTTTTCTAAGATGGTGCACTTTATTCCTTGTAAAAAGACTACATATGCAGTTAATGTGGTGCAGCTTTTCTTTCGTGATGTCTATCGTTTGCATGGTTTACCATCTTCTATTGTTTCAGATTGAGACACTAGATTTTTGAGTCATTTTTGGCGTTGCTTGTGGAAAATGGTGAACACTCAGCTTAATTTCAGTAGTGCTTATCATCCTCAAACAGATGGGCAGACTGAAGTTTGCTGATAATCACATTGTCAATCGTAGTACCGGTTTTAGCCCATTTCAAGTGGTGTATTCTGCTCAACCACGGGGACCACTTGATTTAATGTCATCTTCTGTTTCTGGAAATGTTCCAAAGAATGTGCAGGATTTTTTAGAATGGTTACACGGAATCCATCAAGCTGTTCATAATAACTTGGCCAAAGCTAATGCCAAGTACAACCAGGATGCGGATCAAAAGCGCAGGCAGGTTGAGTTTGAGGAGGGAGACTTTGTATGGGCAGTTTTGACTAAAGATCGGATTTCAGTTTGTGATTACAACAAGTTGTCAGCCAAGAAGATTGGACCAGTGGAGATTCTGGAGAAGATCAATTCTAATGCTAATCGTTTGAAGCTGCCAAGTCATATTCGTTGTTATGATGTTTTCAATGTGAAGCATTTGTTACCTTTTCATGGAGATTCTTCTGAAGATGAACCTGCTGCAGATTCGAGGATGAATTTTGTCTACCCAGGGGGGAATGATGAAGGCCCAAGTATTGAAGATCGGGCCCACATGTTTCTGGAGGCCCATGATCGTCAAATAAAAGGGGCTGCACGAAAAAGGGCCTAACTTGGGCTGCTGGGCTCCATTTAAGGCCAGTGAGAAAGCGAATCGAAGCTCGGTTAACCCCTATTTTTATACTGTTATGCAGGGTGTTCAATCAGGGCAACTGTCAGATTTTCTGGTGCATGATGGTTTTATTTTCAAAGGAAATCAGTTGTGTATTCCTGATTCCAATCTTCGTTAGCAAATTATGAAGGAGTTACATGGTGAAGGGCATGCTGGTAGTGATCGCATTTTATAGTTATTGCAATCGTCTTATTTTTGGCCTACTATGAGAGAAGAGGTGGATCGGTATGTTAAGCGGTGTCGGATCTATCAAGTATCAAAGGGTACAGCTACTAATGCTAGGCTCTATATGCCTTTACCTGTTCCCTTGCAACCATGGGTGGATCTTAGCATGGATTTTGTGTTGGGGTTGCCACATACTCAAAGGGGTAATGATTCATTCTTTGTAGTTATTGATCGTTTTTCTAAGATGGTGCACTTTATTCCTTGTAAAAAGACTACATATGCAGTTAATGTGGTGCAGCTTTTCTTTCGTGATGTCTATCGTTTGCATGGTTTACCATCTTCTATTGTTTCAGATTGAGACACTAGATTTTTGAGTCATTTTTGGCGTTGCTTGTGGAAAATGGTGAACACTCAGCTTAATTTCAGTAGTGCTTATCATCCTCAAACAGATGGGCAGACTGAAGTTTGCTCATAATCACGTTGTCAATCGTAGTACCGGTTTTAGCCCATTTCAAGTGGTGTATTCTGTCAACCACGGGGACCACTTGATTTAATGTCATATTCTGTTTCTGGAAATGTTCCAAAGAATGTGCAGGATTTTTTAGAAGGGTTACACGGAGTCCATCAAGCTGTTCATAATAACTTGGCCAAAGCTAATGCCAAGTACAACCATTATGCGGATCAAAAGCGCAGGCAGGTTGAGTTTGAGGAGGGAGACTTTGTATGGGCAGTTTTGACTAAAGATCGGATTTCAGTTTGTGATTACAACAAGTTGTCAGCCGAGAAGATTGGACCAGTGGAGATTCTGGAGAAGATCAATACTAATGCTTATCGTTTGAAGCTGCCAAGTCATATTTGTTGTTCTGATGTTTTCAATGTGAAGCATTTGTTACCTTTTCATGGAGATTCTTCTGAAGATGAACCTGCTGCAGATTCGAGGATGAATTTTGTTTACCAGGGGGGAATGATGGAGGCCCAAGTATTGAAGATCGGGCCCACATGTTTCTGGAGGCCCTTGATCGTCAAATAAAAGGGGCTGCACGGAAAAGGGCCTAACTTGGGCTGTTAGGCTCCGTTTCAGGCCAGTGAGAAAGCGAATCGAAGCTCGGTTAACCCCTATTTTTATACTGTTATGCAGGGTGTTCAATCTGGGCAACTGTCAGATTTTCTGGTGCATGATGGTTTTTATTTCAAAGGAAATCAGTTGTGTATTCCTGATTCCAGTCTTCGTTAGCAAATTATCAAGGAGTTACATGGTGAAGGGCATGCTGGTAGTGATCGCATTTTATAGTTATTGCAATCGTCTTATTTTTGGCCTACTATGAGAAAAGAGGTGGATCGGTATGTTAAGCGGTGTCGGATCTATCAAGTATCAAAGGGTACAGCTACTAATGCTGGGCTCTATATCCCTTTACCTGTTCCCTTGCAACCATGGGTGGATCTTAGCATGGATTTTGTGTTGGGGTTGCCACATACTCAAAGGGGTAATGATTCAATCTTTGTAGTTATTGATCGTTTTTCTAAGATGGTGCACTTTATTCCTTGTAAATAGACTACATATGCAGTTAATGTGGCGCAGCTTTTCTTTCGTGATGTATATCGTTTGCATGGTTTACCATCTTCTATTGTTTCAGATTGAGACACTAGATTTTTGAGTCATTTTTGGTGTTGCTTGTGGAAAATGGTGAACACTCAGCTTAATTTCAGTAGTGCTTATCATCCTCAAACAGATGGGCAGACTGAAGTTTGCTCATAATCACGTTGTCAATCGTAGTACCGGTTTCAGCCCATTTCAAGTGGTGTATTCTGCTCAACCACGGGGACCACTTGATTTAATGTCATCTTCTGTTTCTGGAAATGTTCCAAAGAATGTGCAGGATTTTTTAGAAGGGTTACACGGAGTCCATCAAGCTGTTCATAATAACTTGGCCAAAGCTAATGCCAAGTACAACCATTATGCGGATCAAAAGCGCAGGCAGGTTGAGTTTGAGGAGGGAGACTTTGTATGGGCAGTTTTGACTAAAGATCGGATTTCAGTTTGTGATTACAACAAGTTGTCAGCCGAGAAGATTGGACCAGTGGAGATTCTGGAGAAGATCAATTCTAATGCTTATCGTTTGAAGCTGCCAAGTCATATTCGTTGTTCTGATGTTTTCAATGTGAAGCATTTGTTACCTTTTCATGGAGATTCTTCTGAAGATGAACCTGCTGCAGATTCGAGGATGAATTTTGTTTACCAGGGGGGAATGATGGAGGCCCAAGTATTGAAGATCGGGCCCACATGTTTCTGGAGGCCCATGATCGTCAAATAAAAGGGGCTGCACGGAAAAGGGCCTAACTTGGGCTGTTGGGCTCCGTTTCAGGCCAGTGAGAAAGCGAATCGAAGCTCGGTTAACCCCTATTTTTATACTGTTATGCAGGGTGTTCAATCTGGGCAACTGTCAGATTTTCTGGTGCATGATGGTTTTATTTTCAAAGGAAATCAGTTGTGTATTCCTGATTCCAGTCTTCGTTAGCAAATTATCAAGGAGTTACATGGTGAAGGGCATGCTGGTAGTGATCGAATTTTATAGTTATTGCAATCGTCTTATTTTTGGCCTACTATGAGAAAAGAGGTGGATCGGTATGTTAAGCGGTGTCGGATCTATCAAGTATCAAAGGGTACAGCTACTAATGTTGGGCTCTATATCCCTTTACCTGTTCCCTTGCAACCATGGGTGGATCTTAGCATGGATTTTGTGTTGGGGTTGCCACATACTCAAAGGGGTAATGATTCAATCTTTGTAGTTATTGATCGTTTTTCTAAGATGGTGCACTTTATTCCTTGTAAAAAGACTACATATGCAGTTAATGTGGCGCAGCTTTTCTTTCGTGATGTCTATCGTTTGCATGGTTTACCATCTTCTATTGTTTCAGATTGAGACACTAGATTTTTGAGTCATTTTTGGCGTTGCTTGTGGAAAATGGTGAACACTCAGCTTAATTTCAGTAGTGCTTATCATCCTCAAACAGATGGGCAGACTGAAGTTTGCTCATAATCACGTTGTCAATCGTAGTACCGGTTTCAGCCCATTTCAAGTGGTGTATTCTGCTCAACCACGGGGACCACTTGATTTAATGTCATCTTCTGTTTCTGGAAATGTTCCAAAGAATGTGCAGGATTTTTTAGAAGGGTTACACGGAGTCCATCAAGCTGTTCATAATAACTTGGCCAAAGCTAATGCCAAGTACAACTAGGATGCGGATCAAAAGCGCAGGCAGGTTGAGTTTGAGGAGGGAGACTTTGTATGGGCAGTTTTGACTAAAGATCAGATTTCAGTTTGTGATTACAACAAGTTGTCAGCCGAGAAGATTGGACCAGTGGATATTCTGGAGAAGATCAATTCTAATGCTTATCGTTTGAAGCTGCCAAGTCATATTCGTTGTTCTGATGTTTTCAATGTGAAGCATTTGTTACCTTTTCATGGAGATTCTTCTGAAGATGAACCTGCTGCAGATTCGAGGATGAATTTTGTCTACCCAGGGGGGAATGATGGAGGCCCAAGTATTGAAGATCGGGCCCACATGTTCCTGGAGGCCCATGATCGTCAAATAAAAGGGGCTGCACGGAAAAGGGCCTAACTTGGGCTGCTGGGCTCCGTTTCAGGCCAGTGAGAAAGCGAATCGAAGCTCGGTTAACACCTATTTTTATACTGTTATGCAGGGTGTTCAATCTGGGCAAGTGTCAGATTTTCTGGTGCATGATGGTTTTATTTTCAAAGGAAATCAGTTGTGTATTCCTGATTCCAGTCTTCGTTAGCAAATTATGAAGGAGTTACATGGTGAAGGGCATGCTGGTCGTGATCGCATTTTATAGTTATTGCAATCGTCTTATTTTTGGCCTACTATGAGAAAAGAGGTGGATCGGTATGTTAAGCGGTGTCGGATCTATCAAGTATCAAAGGGTACAGCTACTAATGCTGGGCTCTATATGCCTTTACCTGTTCCCTTGCAACCATGGGTGGATCTTAGCATGGATTTTGTGTTGGGGTTGCCACATACTCAAAGGGGTAATGATTCAATCTTTGTAGTTATTGATCGTTTTTCTAAGATGGTGCACTTTATTCCTTGTAAATAGACTACATATGCAGTTAATGTGGCGCAGCTTTTCTTTCGTGATGTATATCGTTTGCATGGTTTACCATCTTCTATTGTTTCAGATTGAGACACTAGATTTTTGAGTCATTTTTGGCGTTGCTTGTGGAAAATGGTGAACACTCAGCTTAATTTCAGTAGTGCTTATCATCCTCAAACAGATGGGCAGACTGAAGTTTGCTCATAATCACGTTGTCAATCGTAGTACCGGTTTCAGCCCATTTCAAGTGGTGTATTCTGCTCAACCACGGGGACCACTTGATTTAATGTCATCTTCTGTTTCTGGAAATGTTCCAAAGAATGTGCAGGATTTTTTAGAAGGGTTACACGGAGTCCATCAAGCTGTTCATAATAACTTGGCCAAAGCTAATGCCAAGTACAACTAGGATGCGGATCAAAAGCGCAGGCAGGTTGAGTTTGAGGAGGGAGACTTTGTATGGGCAGTTTTGACTAAAGATCAGATTTCAGTTTGTGATTACAACAAGTTGTCAGCCGAGAAGATTGGACCAGTGGAGATTCTGGAGAAGATCAATTCTAATGCTTATCGTTTGAAGCTGCCAAGTCATATTCGTTGTTCTGATGTTTTCAATGTGAAGCATTTGTTACCTTTTCATGGAGATTCTTCTGAAGATGAACCTGCTGCAGATTCGAGGATGAATTTTGTCTACCCAGGGGGGAATGATGGAGGCCCAAGTATTGAAGATCGGGCCCACATGTTCCTGGAGGCCCATGATCGTCAAATAAAAGGGGCTGCACGGAAAAGGGCCTAACTTGGGCTGCTGGGCTCCGTTTCAGGCCAGTGAGAAAGCGAATCGAAGCTCGGTTAACACCTATTTTTATACTGTTATGCAGGGTGTTCAATCTGGGCAAGTGTCAGATTTTCTGGTGCATGATGGTTTTATTTTCAAAGGAAATCAGTTGTGTATTCCTGATTCCAGTCTTCGTTAGCAAATTATCAAGGAGTTACATGGTGAAGGGCATGCTGGTCGTGATCGCATTTTATAGTTATTGCAATCGTCTTGTTTTTGGCCTACTATGAGAAAAGAGGTGGATCGGTATGTTAAGCGGTGTCGGATCTATCAAGTATCAAAGGGTACAGCTACTAATGCTGGGCTCTATATGCCTTTACCTGTTCCCTTGCAACCATGGGTGGATCTTAGCATGGATTTTGTGTTGGGGTTGCCACATACTCAAAGGGGTAATGATTCAATCTTTGTAGTTATTGATCGTTTTTCTAAGATGGTGAACTTTATTCCTTGTAAATAGACTACATATGCAGTTAATGTGGCGCAGCTTTTCTTTCGTGATGTATATCGTTTGCATGGTTTACCATCTTCTATTGTTTCAGATTGAGACACTAGATTTTTGAGTCATTTTTGGCGTTGCTTGTGGAAAATGGTGAACACTCAGCTTAATTTCAGTAGTGCTTATCATCCTCAAACAGATGGGCAGACTGAAGTTTGCTCATAATCACGTTGTCAATCGTAGTACCGGTTTCAGCCCATTTCAAGTGGTGTATTCTGCTCAACCACGGGGACCACTTGATTTAATGTCATCTTCTGTTTCTGGAAATGTTCCAAAGAATGTGCAGGATTTTTTAGAAGGGTTACACGGAGTCCATCAAGCTGTTCATAATAACTTGGCCAAAGCTAATGCCAAGTACAACTAGGATGCGGATCAAAAGCGCAGGCAGGTTGAGTTTGAGGAGGGAGACTTTGTATGGGCAGTTTTGACTAAAGATCAGATTTCAGTTTGTGATTACAACAAGTTGTCAGCCGAGAAGATTGGACCAGTGGAGATTCTGGAGAAGATCAATTCTAATGCTTATCGTTTGAAGCTGCCAAGTCATATTCGTTGTTCTGATGTTTTCAATGTGAAGCATTTGTTACCTTTTCATGGAGATTCTTCTGAAGATGAACCTGCTGCAGATTCGAGGATGAATTTTGTCTACCCAGGGGGGAATGATGGAGGCCCAAGTATTGAAGATCGGGCCCACATGTTCCTGGAGGCCCATGATCGTCAAATAAAAGGGGCTGCACGGAAAAGGGCCTAACTTGGGCTGCTGGGCTCCGTTTCAGGCCAGTGAGAAAGCGAATCGAAGCTCGGTTAACACCTATTTTTATACTGTTATGCAGGGTGTTCAATCTGGGCAAGTGTCAGATTTTCTGGTGCATGATGGTTTTATTTTCAAAGGAAATCAGTTGTGTATTCCTGATTCCAGTCTTCGTTAGCAAATTATCAAGGAGTTACATGGTGAAGGGCATGCTGGTCGTGATCGCATTTTATAGTTATTGCAATCGTCTTGTTTTTGGCCTACTATGAGAAAAGAGGTGGATCGGTATGTTAAGCGGTGTCGGATCTATCAAGTATCAAAGGGTACAGCTACTAATGCTGGGCTCTATATGCCTTTACCTGTTCCCTTGCAACCATGGGTGGATCTTAGCATGGATTTTGTGTTGGGGTTGCCACATACTCAAAGGGGTAATGATTCAATCTTTGTAGTTATTGATCGTTTTTCTAAGATGGTGCACTTTATTCCTTGTAAATAGACTACATATGCAGTTAATGTGGCGCAGCTTTTCTTTCGTGATGTATATCGTTTGCATGGTTTACCATCTTCTATTGTTTCAGATTGAGACACTAGATTTTTGAGTCATTTTTGGCGTTGCTTGTGGAAAATGGTGAACACTCAGCTTAATTTCAGTAGTGCTTATCATCCTCAAACAGATGGGCAGACTGAAGTTTGCTCATAATCACGTTGTCAATCGTAGTACCGGTTTCAGCCCATTTCAAGTGGTGTATTCTGCTCAACCACGGGGACCACTTGATTTAATGTCATCTTCTGTTTCTGGAAATGTTCCAAAGAATGTGCAGGATTTTTTAGAAGGGTTACACGGAGTCCATCAAGCTGTTCATAATAACTTGGCCAAAGCTAATGCCAAGTACAACTAGGATGCGGATTAAAAGCGCAGGCAGGTTGAGTTTGAGGAGGGAGACTTTGTATGGGCAGTTTTGACTAAAGATCAGATTTCAGTTTGTGATTACAACAAGTTGTCAGCCGAGAAGATTGGACCAGTGGAGATTCTGGAGAAGATCAATTCTAATGCTTATCGTTTGAAGCTGCCAAGTCATATTCGTTGTTCTGATGTTTTCAATGTGAAGCATTTGTTACCTTTTCATGGAGATTCTTCTGAAGATGAACCTGCTGCAGATTCGAGGATGAATTTTGTCTACCCAGGGGGGAATGATGGAGGCCCAAGTATTGAAGATCGGGCCCACATGTTCCTGGAGGCCCATGATCGTCAAATAAAAGGGGCTGCACGGAAAATGGCCTAACTTGGGCTGCTGGGCTCCGTTTCAGGCCAGTGAGAAAGCGAATCGAAGCTCGGTTAACACCTATTTTTATACTGTTATGCAGGGTGTTCAATCAGGGCAACTGTCAGATTTTCTGGTGCATGATGGTTTTATTTTCAAAGGAAATCAGTTGTGTATTCCTGATTCCAATCTTCGTTAGCAAATTATGAAGGAGTTACATGGTGAAGGGCATGCTGGTCGTGATCGCATTTTATAGTTATTGCAATCGTCTTATTTTTGGCCTACTATGAGAAAAGAGGTGGATCGGTATGTTAAGCGGTGTCGGATCTATCAAGTATCAAAGGGTACAGCTACTAATGCTGGGCTCTATATGCCTTTACCTGTTCCCTTGCAACCATGGGTGGATCTTAGCATGGATTTTGTGTTGGGGTTGCCACATACTCAAAGGGATAATGATTCAATCTTTGTAGTTATTGATCGTTTTTCTAAGATGGTGCACTTTATTCCTTGTAAATAGACTACATATGCAGTTAATGTGGCGCAGCTTTTCTTTCGTGATGTATATCGTTTGCATGGTTTACCATCTTCTATTGTTTCAGATTGAGACACTAGATTTTTGAGTCATTTTTGGCGTTGCTTGGGGAAAATGGTGAACACTCAGCTTAATTTCAGTAGTGCTTATCATCCTCAAACAGATGGGCAGACTGAAGTTTGCTCATAATCACGTTGTCAATCGTAGTACCGGTTTCAGCCCACTTCAAGTGGTGTATTCTGCTCAACCACGGGGACCAATTGATTTAATGTCATCTTCTGTTTCTGGAAATGTTCCAAAGAATGTGCAGGATTTTTTAGAAGGGTTACACGGAGTCCATCAAGCTGTTCCTAATAACTTGGCCAAAGCTAATGCCAAGTACAACCAGGATGCGGATCAAAAGCACAGGCAGGTTAAGTTTGAGGAGGGAGACTTTGTATGGGCAGTTTTGACTAAAGATCGGATTTCAGTTTGTGATTACAACAAGTTGTCAGCCGAGAAGATTGGACCAGTGGAGATTCTGGAGAAGATCAATTCTAATGCTTATCGTTTGAAGCTGCCAAGTCATATTCGTTGTTCTGATGTTTTCAATGTGAAGCATTTATTACCTTTTCATGGAGATTCTTCTGAAGATGAACCTGCTGCAGATTCGAGGATGAATTTTGTCTACCCAAGGGGGAATGATGGAGGCCCAAGTATTGAAGATCGGGCCCACATGTTTCTGGAGGCCCATGATCGTCAAATAAAAGGGGCTGCACGGAAAATGGCCTAACTTGGGCTGCTGGGCTCCGTTTCAGGCCAGTGAGAAAGCGAATCGAAGCTCGGTTAACACCTATTTTTATACTGTTATGCAGGGTGTTCAATCTGGGCAACTGTCAGATTTTCTGGTGCATGATGGTT
The DNA here is from genome assembly GCA_963422505.1 of Pseudognaphalium luteoalbum. Lineage (NCBI taxonomy): Eukaryota > Viridiplantae > Streptophyta > Magnoliopsida > Asterales > Asteraceae > Pseudognaphalium > Pseudognaphalium luteoalbum. The sequence goes on from OY730194.1 coordinate 46,522,265, forward strand.
TTACTTTCAAAGGAAATCAGTTGTGTATTCCTGATTCCAGTCTTCGTTAGCAAATTATCAAGGAGTTACATGGTGAAGGGCATGCTGGTCGTGATCGCATTTTATAGTTATTGCAATCGTCTTGTTTTTGGCCTACTATGAGAAAAGAGGTGGATCGGTATGTTAAGCGGTGTCGGATCTATCAAGTATCAAAGGGCACAGCTACTAATGCTGGGCTCTATATGCCTTTACCTGTTCCCTTGCAACCATGGGTGGATCTTAGCATGGATTTTGTGTTGGGGTTGCCACATACTCAAAGGGGTAATGATTCAATCTTTGTAGTTATTGATCGTTTTTCTAAGATGGTGCACTTTATTCCTTGTAAAAAGACTACATATGCAGTTAATGTGGCGCAGCTTTTCTTTCGTGATGTCTATCGTTTGCATGGTTTACCATCTTCTATTGTTTCAGATTGAGACACTAGATTTTTGAGTCATTTTTGGCGTTGATTGGGGAAAATGGTGAACACTCAGCTTAATTTCAGTAGTGCTTATCATCCTCAAACAGATGGGCAGACTGAAGTTTGCTCATAATCACGTTGTCAATCGTAGTACCGGTTTTAGCCCATTTCAAGTGGTGTATTCTGCTCAACCACGGGGACCACTTGATTTAATGTTATCTTCTGTTTCTGGAAATGTTCCAAAGAATGTGCAGGATTTTTTAGAAGGGTTACACGGAGTCCATCAAGCTGTTCATAATAACTTGGCCAAAGCTAATGCCAAGTACAACCAGGATGCATTTCAAAAGCGCAGGCAGGTTGAGTTTGAGGAGGGAGACTTTGTATGGGCAGTTTTGACTAAAGATCGGATTTCAGTTTGTGATTACAACAAGTTGTCAGCCGAGAAGATTGGACCAGTGGAGATTCTGGAGAAGATCAATTCTAATGCTTATCGTTTGAAGCTGCCAAGTCATATTCGTTGTTCTGATGTTTTCAATGTGAAGCATTTGTTACCTTTTCATGGAGATTCTTCTGAAGATGAACCTGCTGCAGATTCGAGGATGAATTTTGTCTACCCAGGGGGAATGATGGAGGCCCAAGTATTGAAGATCGGGCCCACATGTTTCTGGAGGCCCATGATCGTCAAATAAAAAGGGCTGCACGGAAAAGGGCCTAACTTGGGCTGCTAGTCTCCGTTTCAGGCCAGTGAGAAAGCGAATCGAAGCTCGGTTAACACCTATTTTTATACTGTTATGCAGGGTGTTCAATCTGGGCAACTGTCAGATTTTCTGGTGCATGATGGTTTTACTTTCAAAGGAAATCAGTTGTGTATTCCTGATTCCAGTCTTCGTTAGCAAATTATCAAGGAGTTACATGGTGAAGGGCATGCTGGTCGTGATCGCATTTTATAGTTATTGCAATCGTCTTGTTTTTGGCCTACTATGAGAAAAGAGGTGGATCGGTATGTTAAGCGGTGTCGGATCTATCAAGTATCAAAGGGCACAGCTACTAATGCTGGGCTCTATATGCCTTTACCTGTTCCCTTGCAACCATGGGTGGATCTTAGCATGGATTTTGTGTTGGGGTTGCCACATACTCAAAGGGGTAATGATTCAATCTTTGTAGTTATTGATCGTTTTTCTAAGATGGTGCACTTTATTCCTTGTAAATAGACTACATATGCAGTTAATGTGGCGCAGCTTTTCTTTCGTGATGTATATCGTTTGCATGGTTTACCATCTTCTATTGTTTCAGATTGAGACACTAGATTTTTGAGTCATTTTTGGCGTTGCTTGTGGAAAATGGTGAACACTCAGCTTAATTTCAGTAGTGCTTATCATCCTCAAACAGATGGGCAGACTGAAGTTTGCTCATAATCACGTTGTCAATCGTAGTACCGGTTTTAGCCCATTTCAAGTGGTGTATTCTGCTCAACCACGGGGACCACTTGATTTAATGTCATCTTCTGTTTCTGGAAATGTTCCAAAGAATGTGCAGGATTTTTTAGAAGGGTTACACGGAGTCCATCAAGCTGTTCATAATAACTTGGCCAAAGCTAATGCCAAGTACAACCAGGATGCGGATCAAAAGCGCAGGCAGGTTGAGTTTGAGGAGGGAGACTTTGTATGGGCAGTTTTGACTAAAGATCGGATTTCAGTTTGTGATTACAACAAGTTGTCAGCCGAGAAGATTGGACCAGTGGAGATTCTGGAGAAGATCAATTCTAATGCTTATCGTTTGAAGCTGCCAAGTCATATTCGTTGTTCTGATGTTTTCAATGTGAAGCATTTATTACCTTTTCATGGAGATTCTTTTGAAGATGGTGAAGGGCATGCTGGTCGTGATCGCATATTCGTTGTTCTGATTCCAGTCTTCGTTAGCAAATTATCAAGGAGTTACATGGTGAAGGGCATGCTGGTCGTGATCGCATTTTATAGTTATTGCAATCGTCTTGTTTTTGGCCTACTATGAGAAAAGAGGTGGATCGGTATGTTAAGCGGTGTCGGATCTATCAAGTATCAAAGGGCACAGCTACTAATGCTGGGCTCTATATGCCTTTACCTGTTCCCTTGCAACCATGGGTGGATCTTAGCATGGATTTTGTGTTGGGGTTGCCACATACTCAAAGGGGTAATGATTCAATCTTTGTAGTTATTGATCGTTTTTCTAAGATGGTGCACTTTATTCCTTGTAAAAAGACTACATATGCAGTTAATGTGGCGCAGCTTTTCTTTCGTGATGTCTATCGTTTGCATGGTTTACCATATTCTATTGTTTCAGATTGAGACACTAGATTTTTGAGTCATTTTTGGCGTTGCTTGTGGAAAATGGTGAACACTCATCTTAATTTCAGTAGTGCTTATCATCCTCAAACAGATGGGCAGACTGAAGTTTGCTCATAATCACGTTGTCAATCGTAGTACCGGTTTTAGCCCATTTCAAGTGGTGTATTCTGCTCAACCACGGGGACCGCTTGATTTAATGTCATCTTCTGTTTCTGGAAATGTTCCAAAGAATGTGCAGGATTTTTTAGAAGGGTTACACGGAGTCCATCAAGCTGTTCATAATAACTTGGCCAAAGCTAATGCCAAGTACAACCAGGATGCATTTCAAAAGCGCAGGCAGGTTGAGTTTGAGGAGGGAGACTTTGTATGGGCAGTTTTGACTAAAGATCGGATTTCAGTTTGTGATTACAACAAGTTGTCAGCCGAGAAGATTGGACCAGTGGAGATTCTGGAGAAGATCAATTCTAATGCTTATCGTTTGAAGCTGCCAAGTCATATTCGTTGTTCTGATGTTTTCAATGTGAAGCATTTGTTACCTTTTCATGGAGATTCTTCTGAAGATGAACCTGCTGCAGATTCGAGGATGAATTTTGTCTACCCAGGGGGGAATGATGGAGGCCCAAGTATTGAAGATCGGGCCCACATGTTTCTGGAGGCCCATGATCGTCAAATAAAAAGGGCTGCACGGAAAAGGGCCTAACTTGGGCTGCTAGGCTCCGTTTCAGGCCAGTGAGAAAGCGAATCGAAGCTCGGTTAACACCTATTTTTATACTGTTATGCAGGGTGTTCAATCTGGGCAACTGTCAGATTTTCTGGTGCATGATGGTTTTACTTTCAAAGGAAATCAGTTGTGTATTCCTGATTCCAGTATTCGTTAGCAAATTATCAAGGAGTTACATGGTGAAGGGCATGCTGGTCGTGATCGCATTTTATAGTTATTGCAATCGTCTTGTTTTTGGCCTACTATGAGAAAAGAGGTGGATCGGTATGTTAAGCGGTGTCGGATCTATCAAGTATCAAAGGGCACAGCTACTAATGCTGGGCTCTATATGCCTTTACCTGTTCCCTTGCAACCATGGGTGGATCTTAGCATGGATTTTGTGTTGGGGTTGCCACATACTCAAAGGGGTAATGATTCAATCTTTGTAGTTATTGATCGTTTTTCTAAGATGGTGCACTTTATTCCTTGTAAAAAGACTACATATGCAGTTAATGTGGCGCAGCTTTTCTTTCGTGATGTCTATCGTTTGCATGGTTTACCATCTTCTATTGTTTCAGATTGAGACACTAGATTTTTGAGTCATTTTTGGCGTTGCTTGTGGAAAATGGTGAACACTCATCTTAATTTCAGTAGTGCTTATCATCCTCAAACAGATGGGCAGACTGAAGTTTGCTCATAATCACGTTGTCAATCGTAGTACCGGTTTTAGCCCATTTCAAGTGGTGTATTCTGCTCAACCACGGGGACCGCTTGATTTAATGTCATCTTCTGTTTCTGGAAATGTTCCAAAGAATGTGCAGGATTTTTTAGAAGGGTTACACGGAGTCCATCAAGCTGTTCATAATAACTTGGCCAAAGCTAATGCCAAGTACAACCAGGATGCATTTCAAAAGCGCAGGCAGGTTGAGTTTGAGGAGGGAGACTTTGTATGGGCAGTTTTGACTAAAGATCGGATTTCAGTTTGTGATTACAACAAGTTGTCAGCCGAGAAGATTGGACCAGTGGAGATTCTGGAGAAGATCAATTCTAATGCTTATCGTTTGAAGCTGCCAAGTCATATTCGTTGTTCTGATGTTTTCAATGTGAAGCATTTGTTACCTTTTCATGGAGATTCTTCTGAAGATGAACCTGCTGCAGATTCGAGGATGAATTTTGTCTACCCAGGGGGGAATGATGGAGGCCCAAGTATTGAAGATCGGGCCCACATGTTTCTGGAGGCCCATGATCGTCAAATAAAAAGGGCTGCACGGAAAAGGGCCTAACTTGGGCTGCTAGGCTCCGTTTCAGGCCAGTGAGAAAGCGAATCGAAGCTCGGTTAACACCTATTTTTATACTGTTATGCAGGGTGTTCAATCTGGGCAACTGTCAGATTTTCTGGTGCATGATGGTTTTACTTTCAAAGGAAATCAGTTGTGTATTCCTGATTCCAGTATTCGTTAGCAAATTATCAAGGAGTTACATGGTGAAGGGCATGCTGGTCGTGATCGCATTTTATAGTTATTGCAATCGTCTTGTTTTTGGCCTACTATGAGAAAAGAGGTGGATCGGTATGTTAAGCGGTGTCGGATCTATCAAGTATCAAAGGGCACAGCTACTAATGCTGGGCTCTATATGCCTTTACCTGTTCCCTTGCAACCATGGGTGGATCTTAGCATGGATTTTGTGTTGGGGTTGCCACATACTCAAAGGGGTAATGATTCAATCTTTGTAGTTATTGATCATTTTTCTAAGATGGTGCACTTTATTCCTTGTAAAAAGACTACATATGCAGTTAATGTGGCGCAGCTTTTCTTTCGTGATGTCTATCGTTTGCATGGTTTACCATCTTCTATTGTTTCAGATTGAGACACTAGATTTTTGAGTCATTTTTGGCGTTGCTTGTGGAAAATGGTGAACACTCAGCTTAATTTCAGTAGTGCTTATCATCCTCAAACAGATGGGCAGACTGAAGTTTGCTCATAATCACGTTGTCAATCGTAGTACCGGTTTTAGCCCATTTCAAGTGGTGTATTCTGCTCAACCACGGGGACCACTTGATTTAATGTCATCTTCTGTTTCTGGAAATGTTCCAAAGAATGTGAAGGATTTTTTAGAAGGGTTACACGGAGTCCATCAAGCTGTTCGTAATAACTTGGCCAAAGCTAATGCCAAGTACAACCAGGATGCGGATCAAAAGCGCAGGCAGGTTGAGTTTGAGGAGGGAGACTTTGTATGGGCAGTTTTGACTAAAGATCGGATATCAGTTTGTGATTACAACAAGTTGTCAGCCGAGAAGATTGGACCAATGGAGATTCTGGAGAAGATCAATTCTAATGTTTATCGTTTGAAGCTGCCAAGTCATATTCGTTGTTCTGATGTTTTCAATGTGAAGCATTTGTTACCTTTTCATGGAGATTCTTCTGAAGATGAACCTGCTGCAGATTCGAGGATGAATTTTGTCTACCCAGGGGGGAATGATGGAGGCCCAAGTATTGAAGATCGGGCCCACATGTTTCTGGAGGCCCATGATCGTCAAATAAAAGGGGCTGCACGGAAAAGGGCCTAACTTGGGCTGTTGGGCTCCGTTTCAGGCAAGTGAGAACGCGAATCGAAGCTCGGTTAACCCCTATTTTTATACTGTTATGCAGGGTGTTCAATCTGGGCAACTGTCAGATTTTCTGGTGCATGATGGTTTTATTTTCAAAGGAAATCAGTTGTGTATTCCTGATTCCAGTCTTCGTTAGCAAATTATGAAGGAGTTACATGGTGAAGGGCATGCTGGTCGTGATCGCATTTTATAGTTATTGCAATCGTCTTATTTTTGGCCTACTATGAGAAAAGAGGTGGATCGGTATGTTAAGCGGTGTCGGATCTATCAAGTATCAAAGGGTACAGCTACTAATGCTGGGCTCTATATGCCTTTACCTGTTCCCTTGCAACCATGGGTGGATCTTAGCATGGATTTTGTGTTGGGGTTGCCAAATACTCAAAGGGGTAATGATTCAATCTTTGTAGTTATTGATCGTTTTTCTAAGATGGTGCACTTTATTCCTTGTAAAAAGACTACATATGCAGTTAATGTGGCGCAGCTTTTCTTTCGTGATGTCTATCGTTTGCATGGTTTACCATCTTCTATTGTTTCAGATTGAGACACTAGATTTTTGAGTCATTTTTGGCGTTGCTTGTGGAAAATGGTGAACACTCAGCTTAATTTCAGTAGTGCTTATCATCCTCAAACAGATGGGCAGACTGAAGTTTGCTCATAATCACGTTGTCAATCGTAGTACCGGTTTTAGCCCATTTCAAGTGGTGTATTCTGCTCAACCACGGGGACCACTTTATTTAATGTCATCTTCTGTTTCTGGAAATGTTCCAAAGAATGTGCAGGATTTTTTAGAAGGGTTACACGGAATCCATCAAGCTGTTCGTAATAACTTGGCCAAAGCTAATGCCAAGTACAACCAGGATGCGGATCAAAAGCGCAGGCAGGTTGAGTTTGAGGAGGGAGACTTTGTATGGGCAGTTTTGACTAAAGATCGGATTTCAGTTTGTGATTACAACAAGTTGTCAGCCGAGAAGATTGGACCAGTGGAGATTCTGGAGAAGATCAATTCTAATGCTTATCGTTTGAAGCTGCCAAGTCATATTCGTTGTTCTGATGTTTTCAATGTGAAGCATTTGTTACCTTTTCATGGAGATTCTTCTGAAGATGAACCTGCTGCAGATTCGAGGATGAATTTTGTCTACCCAGGGGGGAATGATGGAGGCCCAAGTATTGAAGATCGGGCCCACATGTTTCTGGAGGCCCATGATCGTCAAATAAAAGGGGCTGCACGGAAAAGGGCCTAACTTGGGCTGTTGGGCTCCGTTTCAGGCCAGTGAGAACGCGAATCGAAGCTCGGTTAACCCCTATTTTTATACTGTTATGCAGGGTGTTCAATCTGGGCAACTGTCAGATTTTCTGGTGCATGATGGTTTTATTTTCAAAGGAAATCAGTTGTGTATTCCTGATTCCAATCTTCGTTAGCAAATTATCAAGGAGTTACATGGTGAAGGGCATGCTGGTCGTGATCGCATTTTATAGTTATTGCAATCGTCTTATTTTTGGCCTACTATGAGAAAAGAGGTGGATCGGTATGTTAAGCGGTGTCGGATCTATCAAGTATCAAGGGGTACAGCTACTAATGCTGGGCTCTATATGCCTTTACCTGTTCCCTTGCAACCATGGGTGGATCTAGCATGGATTTTGTGTTGGGGTTGCCACATACTCAAAGGGGTAATGATTCAATCTTTGTAGTTATTGATCGTTTTTCTAAGATGGTGCACTTTATTCCTTGTAAAAAGACTACATATGCAGTTAATGTGGCGCAGCTTTTCTTTCGTGATGTCTATCGTTTGCATGGTTTACCATCTTCTATTGTTTCAGATTGAGACACTAGATTTTTGAGTCATTTTTGGCGTGGCTTGTGGAAAATGGTGAACACTCAGCTTAATTTCAGTAGTGCTTATCATCCTCAAACAGATGGGCAGACTGAAGTTTGCTCATAATCACGTTGTCAATCGTAGTACCGGTTTTAGCCCATTTCAAGTGGTGTATTCTGCTCAACCACGGGGACCACTTGATTTAATGTCATCTTCTGTTTCTGGAAATGTTCCAAAGAATGTGCAGGATTTTTTAGAAGGGTTACACGGAGTCCATCAAGCTGTTCGTAATAACTTGGCCAAAGCTAATGCCAAGTACAACCAGGATGCGGATCAAAAGCGCAGGCAGGTTGAGTTTGAGGAGGGAGACTTTGTATGGGCAGTTTTGACTAAAGATCGGATTTCAGTTTGTGATTACAACAAGTTGTCAGCCGAGAAGATTGGACCAGTGGAGATTCTGGAGAAGATCAATTCTAATGCTTATCGTTTGAAGCTGCCAAGTCATATTCGTTGTTCTGATGTTTTCAATGTGAAGCATTTGTTACCTTTTCATGGAGTTTCTTCTGAAGATGAACCTGCTGCAGATTCGAGGATGAATTTTGTCTACCCAGGGGGGAATGATGGAGGCCCAAGTATTGAAGATCGGGCCCACATGTTTCTGGAGGCCCATGATCGTCAAATAAAAGGGGCTGCACGGAAAAGGGCCTAACTTGGGCTGTTGGGCTCCGTTTCAGGCCAGTGAGAAAGCGAATCGAAGCTCAGTTAACCCCTATTTTTATACTATTATGCAGGGTGTTCAATCTGGGCAACTGTCAGATTTTCTGGTGCATGATGGTTTTATTTTCAAAGGAAATCAGTTGTGTATTCCTGATTCCAGTCTTCGTTAGCAAATTATGAAGGAGTTACATGGTGAAGGGCATGCTGGTCGTGATCGCATTTTATAGTTATTGCAATCGTCTTATTTTTGGCCTACTATGAGAAAAGAGGTGGATCGGTATGTTAAGCGGTGTCGGATCTATCAAGTATCAAGGGGTACAGCTACTAATGCTGGGCTCTATATGCCTTTACCTGTTCCCTTGCAACCATGGGTGGATCTTAGCATGGATTTTGTGTTGGGGTTGCCACATACTCAAAGGGGTAATGATTCAATCTTTGTAGTTATTGATCGTTTTTCTAAGATGGTGCACTTTATTCCTTGTAAAAAGACTACATATGCAGTTAATGTGGCGCAGCTTTTCTTTCGTGATGTCTATCGTTTGCATGGTTTACCATCTTCTATTGTTTCAGATTGAGACACTAGATTTTTGAGTCATTTTTGGCGTTGCTTGTGGAAAATGGTGAACACTCAGCTTAATTTCAGTAGTGCTTATCATCCTCAAACAGATGGGCAGACTGAAGTTTGCTCATAATCACGTTGTCAATCGTAGTACCGGTTTTAGCCCATTTCAAGTGGTGTATTCTGCTCAACCACGGGGACCACTTGATTTAATGTCATCTTCTGTTTCTGGAAATGTTCCAAAGAATGTGCAGGATTTTTTAGAAGGGTTACACGGAATCCATCAAGCTGTTCGTAATAACTTGGCCAAAGCTAATGCCAAGTACAACCAGGATGCGGATCAAAAGCGCAGGCAGGTTGAGTTTGAGGAGGGAGACTTTGTATGGGCAGTTTTGACTAAAGATCGGATTTCAGTTTGTGATTACAACAAGTTGTCAGCCGAGAAGATTGGACCAGTGGAGATTCTGGAGAAGATCAATTCTAATGCTTATCGTTTGAAGCTGCCAAGTCATATTCGTTGTTCTGATGTTTTCAATGTGAAGCATTTGTTACCTTTTCATGGAGATTCTTCTGAAGATGAACCTGCTGCAGATTCGAGGATGAATTTTGTCTACCCAGGGGGGAATGATGGAGGCCCAAGTATTGAAGATCGGGCCCACATGTTTCTGGAGGCCCATGATCGTCAAATAAAAGGGGCTGCACGGAAAAGGGCCTAACTTGGGCTGCTAGGCTCCATTTCAGGCCAGTGAGAAAGCGAATCGAAGCTCGGTTAACCCCTATTTTTATACTGTTATGCAGGGTGTTCAATCTGGGCAACTGTCAGATTTTCTGGTGCATGATGGTTTTATTTTCAAAGGAAATCAGTTGTGTATTCCTGATTCCAGTCTTCGTTAGCAAATTATGAAGGAGTTACATGGTGAAGGGCATGCTGGTCATGATCGCATTTTATAGTTATTGCAATCGTCTTATTTTTGGCCTACTATGAGAAAAGAGGTGGATCGGTATGTTAAGCGGTGTCGGATCTATCAAGTATCAAAGGGTACAGCTACTAATGCTGGGCTCTATATGCCTTTACCTGTTCCCTTGCAACCATGGGTGGATCTTAGCATGGATTTGGTGTTGGGGTTGCCACATACTCAAAGGGGTAATGATTCAATCTTTGTAGTTATTGATCGTTTTTCTAAGATGGTGCACTTTATTCCTTGTAAAAAGACTACATATGCAGTTAATGTAGCGCAGCTTTTCTTTCGTGATGTCTATCGTTTGCATGGTTTACCATCTTCTATTGTTTCAGATTGAGACACTAGATTTTTGAGTCATTTTTGGCGTGGCTTATGGAAAATGGTGAACACTCAGCTTAATTTCAGTAGTGCTTATCATCCTCAAACAGATGGGCAGACTGAAGTTTGCTCATAATCACGTTGTCAATCGTAGTACCGGTTTTAGCCCATTTCAAGTGGTGTATTCTGCTCAACCACGGGGACCACTTGATTTAATGTCATCTTCTGTTTCTGGAAATGTTCCAAAGAATGTGCAGGATTTTTTAGAAGGGTTACACGGAGTCCATCAAGCTGTTCGTAATAACTTGGCCAAAGCTAATGCCAAGTACAACCAGGATGCGGATCAAAAGCGCAGGCAGGTTGAGTTTGAGGAGGGAGACTTTGTATGGGCAGTTTTGACTAAAGATCGGATTTCAGTTTGTGATTACAACAAGTTGTCAGCCGAGAAGATTGGACCAGTGGAGATTCTGGAGAAGATCAATTCTAATGCTTATCGTTTGAAGCTGCCAAGTCATATTCGTTGTTCTGATGTTTTCAATGTGAAGCATTTGTTACCTTTTCATGGAGATTCTTCTGAAGATGAACCTGCTGCAGATTCGAGGATGAATTTTGTCTACCCAGGGGGGAATGATGGAGGCCCAAGTATTGAAGATCGGGCCCACATGTTTCTGGAGGCCCATGATCGTCAAATAAAAGGGGCTGCACGGAAAAGGGCCTAACTTGGGCTGTTGGGCTCCGTTTCAGGCCAGTGAGAACGCGAATCAAAGCTCGGTTAACCCCTATTTTTATACTGTTATGCAGGGTGTTCAATCTGGGCAACTGTCAGATTTTCTGGTGCATGATGGTTTTATTTTCAAAGGAAATCAGTTGTGTATTCCTGATTCCAATCTTCGTTAGCAAATTATCAAGGAGTTACATGGTGAAGGGCATGCTGGTCGTGATCGCATTTTATAGTTATTGCAATCGTCTTATTTTTGGCCTACTATGAGAAAAGAGGTGGATCGGTATGTTAAGCGGTGTCGGATCTATCAAGTATCAAGGGGTACAGCTACTAATGCTGGGCTCTATATGCCTTTACCTGTTCCCTTGCAACCATGGGTGGATCTAGCATGGATTTTGTGTTGGGGTTGCCACATACTCAAAGGGGTAATGATTCAATCTTTGTAGTTATTGATCGTTTTTCTAAGATGGTGCACTTTATTCCTTGTAAAAAGACTACATATGCAGTTAATGTGGCGCAGCTTTTCTTTCGTGATGTCTATCGTTTGCATGGTTTACCATCTTCTATTGTTTCAGATTGAGACACTAGATTTTTGAGTCATTTTTGGCGTGGCTTGTGGAAAATGGTGAACACTCAGCTTAATTTCAGTAGTGCTTATCATCCTCAAACAGATGGGCAGACTGAAGTTTGCTCATAATCACGTTGTCAATCGTAGTACCGGTTTTAGCCCATTTCAAGTGGTGTATTCTGCTCAACCACGGGGACCACTTGATTTAATGTCATCTTCTGTTTCTGGAAATGTTCCAAAGAATGTGCAGGATTTTTTAGAAGGGTTACACGGAGTCCATCAAGCTGTTCGTAATAACTTGGCCAAAGCTAATGCCAAGTACAACCAGGATGCGGATCAAAAGCGCAGGCAGGTTGAGTTTGAGGAGGGAGACTTTGTATGGGCAGTTTTGACTAAAGATCGGATTTCAGTTTGTGATTACAACAAGTTGTCAGCCGAGAAGATTGGACCAGTGGAGATTCTGGAGAAGATCAATTCTAATGCTTATCGTTTGAAGCTGCCAAGTCATATTCGTTGTTCTGATGTTTTCAATGTGAAGCATTTGTTACCTTTTCATGGAGTTTCTTCTGAAGATGAACCTGCTGCAGATTCGAGGATGAATTTTGTCTACCCAGGGGGGAATGATGGAGGCCCAAGTATTGAAGATCGGGCCCACATGTTTCTGGAGGCCCATGATCGTCAAATAAAAGGGGCTGCACGGAAAAGGGCCTAACTTGGGCTGTTGGGCTCCGTTTCAGGCCAGTGAGAAAGCGAATCGAAGCTCAGTTAACCCCTATTTTTATACTATTATGCAGGGTGTTCAATCTGGGCAACTGTCAGATTTTCTGGTGCATGATGGTTTTATTTTCAAAGGAAATCAGTTGTGTATTCCTGATTCCAGTCTTCGTTAGCAAATTATGAAGGAGTTACATGGTGAAGGGCATGCTGGTCGTGATCGCATTTTATAGTTATTGCAATCGTCTTATTTTTGGCCTACTATGAGAAAAGAGGTGGATCGGTATGTTAAGCGGTGTCGGATCTATCAAGTATCAAGGGGTACAGCTACTAATGCTGGGCTCTATATGCCTTTACCTGTTCCCTTGCAACCATGGGTGGATCTTAGCATGGATTTTGTGTTGGGGTTGCCACATACTCAAAGGGGTAATGATTCAATCTTTGTAGTTATTGATCGTTTTTCTAAGATGGTGCACTTTATTCCTTGTAAAAAGACTACATATGCAGTTAATGTGGCGCAGCTTTTCTTTCGTGATGTCTATCGTTTGCATGGTTTACCATCTTCTATTGTTTCAGATTGAGACACTAGATTTTTGAGTCATTTTTGGCGTTGCTTGTGGAAAATGGTGAACACTCAGCTTAATTTCAGTAGTGCTTATCATCCTCAAACAGATGGGCAGACTGAAGTTTGCTCATAATCACGTTGTCAATCGTAGTACCGGTTTTAGCCCATTTCAAGTGGTGTATTCTGCTCAACCACGGGGACCACTTGATTTAATGTCATCTTCTGTTTCTGGAAATGTTCCAAAGAATGTGCAGGATTTTTTAGAAGGGTTACACGGAATCCATCAAGCTGTTCGTAATAACTTGGCCAAAGCTAATGCCAAGTACAACCAGGATGCGGATCAAAAGCGCAGGCAGGTTGAGTTTGAGGAGGGAGACTTTGTATGGGCAGTTTTGACTAAAGATCGGATTTCAGTTTGTGATTACAACAAGTTGTCAGCCGAGAAGATTGGACCAGTGGAGATTCTGGAGAAGATCAATTCTAATGCTTATCGTTTGAAGCTGCCAAGTCATATTCGTTGTTCTGATGTTTTCAATGTGAAGCATTTGTTACCTTTTCATGGAGATTCTTCTGAAGATGAACCTGCTGCAGATTCGAGGATGAATTTTGTCTACCCAGGGGGGAATGATGGAGGCCCAAGTATTGAAGATCGGGCCCACATGTTTCTGGAGGCCCATGATCGTCAAATAAAAGGGGCTGCACGGAAAAGGGCCTAACTTGGGCTGCTAGGCTCCGTTTCAGGCCAGTGACAAAGCGAATCGAAGCTCGGTTAACCCCTATTTTTATACTGTTATGCAGGGTGTTCAATCTGGGCAACTGCCAGATTTTCTGGTGCATGATGGTTTTATTTTCAAAGGAAATCAGTTGTGTATTCCTGATTCCAGTCTTCGTTAGCAAATTATGAAGGAGTTACATGGTGAAGGGCATGCTGGTCATGATCGCATTTTATAGTTATTGCAATCGTCTTATTTTTGGCCTACTATGAGAAAAGAGGTGGATCGGTATGTTAAGCGGTGTCGGATCTATCAAGTATCAAAGGGTACAGCTACTAATGCTGGGCTCTATATGCCTTTACCTGTTCCCTTGCAACCATGGGTGGATCTTAGCATGGATTTGGTGTTGGGGTTGCCACATACTCAAAGGGGTAATGATTCAATCTTTGTAGTTATTGATCGTTTTTCTAAGATGGTGCACTTTATTCCTTGTAAAAAGACTACATATGCAGTTAATGTGGCGCAGCTTTTCTTTCGTGATGTCTATCGTTTGCATGGTTTACCATCTTCTATTGTTTCAGATTGAGACACTAGATTTTTGAGTCATTTTTGGCGTGGCTTATGGAAAATGGTGAACACTCAGCTTAATTTCAGTAGTGCTTATCATCCTCAAACAGATGGGCAGACTGAAGTTTGCTCATAATCACGTTGTCAATCGTAGTACCGGTTTTAGCCCATTTCAAGTGGTGTATTCTGCTCAACCACGGGGACCACTTGATTTAATGTCATCTTCTGTTTCTGGAAATGTTCCAAAGAATGTGCAGGATTTTTTAGAAGGGTTACACGGAGTCCATCAAGCTGTTCGTAATAACTTGGCCAAAGCTAATGCCAAGTACAACCAGGATGCGGATCAAAAGCGCAGGCAGGTTGAGTTTGAGGAGGGAGACTTTGTATGGGCAGTTTTGACTAAAGATCGGATTTCAGTTTGTGATTACAACAAGTTGTCAGCCGAGAAGATTGGACCAGTGGAGATTCTGGAGAAGATCAATTCTAATGCTTATCGTTTGAAGCTGCCAAGTCATATTCGTTGTTCTGATGTTTTCAATGTGAAGCATTTGTTACCTTTTCATGGAGATTCTTCTGAAGATGAACCTGCTGCAGATTCGAGGATGAATTTTGTCTACCCAGGGGGGAATGATGGAGGCCCAAGTATTGAAGATCGGGCCCACATGTTTCTGGAGGCCCATGATCGTCAAATAAAAGGGGCTGCACGGAAAAGGGCCTAACTTGGGCTGTTGGGCTCCGTTTCAGGCCAGTGAGAACGCGAATCGAAGCTCGGTTAACCCCTATTTTTATACTGTTATGCAGGGTGTTCAATATGGGCAACTGTCAGATTTTCTGGTGCATGATGGTTTTATTTTCAAAGGAAATCAGTTGTGTATTCCTGATTCCAATCTTCGTTAGCAAATTATCAAGGAGTTACATGGTGAAGGGCATGCTGGTCGTGATCGCATTTTATAGTTATTGCAATCGTCTTATTTTTGGCCTACTATGAGAAAAGAGGTGGATCGGTATGTTAAGCGGTGTCGGATCTATCAAGTATCAAAGGGTACAGCTACTAATGCTGGGCTCTATATGCCTTTACCTGTTCCCTTGCAACCATGGGTGGATCTTAGCATGGATTTGGTGTTGGGGTTGCCACATACTCAAAGGGGTAATGATTCAATCTTTGTAGTTATTGATCGTTTTTCTAAGATGGTGCACTTTATTCCTTGTAAAAAGACTACATATGCAGTTAATGTGGCGCAGCTTTTCTTTCGTGATGTCTATCGTTTGCATGGTTTACCATCTTTTATTGTTTCAGATTGAGACACTAGATTTTTGAGACATTTTTGGCGTGGCTTGTGGAAAATGGTGAACACTCAGCTTAATTTCAGTAGTGCTTATCATCCTCAAACAGATGGGCAGACTGAAGTTTGCTCATAATCACGTTGTCAATCGTAGTACCGGTTTTAGCCCATTTCAAGTGGTGTATTCTGCTCAACCACGGGGACCACTTGATTTAATGTCATCTTCTGTTTCTGGAAATGTTCCAAAGAATGTGCAGGATTTTTTAGAAGGGTTACACGGAGTCCATCAAGCTGTTCGTAATAACTTGGCCAAAGCTAATGCCAAGTACAACCAGGATGCGGAT
Source organism: Pseudognaphalium luteoalbum (assembly GCA_963422505.1). Classification (NCBI taxonomy): domain Eukaryota; kingdom Viridiplantae; phylum Streptophyta; class Magnoliopsida; order Asterales; family Asteraceae; genus Pseudognaphalium; species Pseudognaphalium luteoalbum. The sequence goes on from OY730194.1 coordinate 46,538,181, forward strand.
CAAAAGCGCAGGCAGGTTGAGTTTGAGGAGGGAGACTTTGTATGGGCAGTTTTGACTAAAGATCGGATTTCAGTTTCTGATTACAACAAGTTGTCAGCCGAGAAGATTGGACCAGTGGAGATTTTGGAGAAGATCAATTCTAATGCTTATCGTTTGAAGCTGCCAAGTCATATTCGTTGTTCTGATGTTTTCAACGTGAAGCATTTGTACCTTTTCATGGAGATTCTTCTGAAGATGAACCTGCTGCAGATTCGAGGATGAATTTTGTCTACCCAGGGGGGAATGATGGAGGCCCAAGTACTGAAGATCGGGCCCACATGTTTCTGGAGGCCCATGATCGTCAAATAAAAGGGGCTGCACGGAAAAGGGCCTAACTTGGGCTGTTGGGCTCCGTTTCAGGCCAGTGAGAACGCGAATCGAAGCTCGGTTAACCCCTATTTTTATACTGTTATGCAGGGTGTTCAATCTGGGCAACTGTCAGATTTTCTGGTGCATGATGGTTTTATTTTCAAAGGAAATCAGTTGTGTATTCCTGATTCCAATCTTCGTTAGCAAATTATCAAGGAGTTACATGGTGAAGGGCATGCTGGTCGTGATCGCATTTTATAGTTATTGCAATCGTCTTATTTTTGGCCTACTATGAGAAAAGAGGTGGATCGGTATGTTAAGCGGTGTCGGATCTATCAAGTATCAAGGGGTACAGCTACTAATGCTGGGCTCTATATGCCTTTACCTGTTCCCTTGCAACCATGGGTGGATCTTAGCATGGATTTTGTGTTGGGGATGCCACATACTCAAAGGGGTAATGATTCAATCTTTGTAGTTATTGATCGTTTTTCTAAGATGGAGCACTTTATTCCTTGTAAAAAGACTACATATGCAGTTAATGTGGCGCAGCTTTTCTTTCGTGATGTCTATCGTTTGCATGGTTTACCATCTTCTATTGTTTCAGATTGAGACACTAGATTTTTGAGTCATTTTTGGCGTGGCTTGTGGAAAATGGTGAACACTCAGCTTAATTTCAGTAGTGCTTATCATCCTCAAACAGATGGGCAGACTGAAGTTTGCTCATAATCACGTTGTCAATCGTAGTACCGGTTTTAGCCCATTTCAAGTGGTGTATTCTGCTCAACCACGGGGACCACTTGATTTAATGTCATCTTCTGTTTCTGGAAATGTTCCAAAGAATGTGCAGGATTTTTTAGAAGGGTTACACGGAGTCCATCAAGCTGTTCGTAATAACTTGGCCAAAGCTAATGCCAAGTACAACCAGGATGCGGATCAAAAGCGCAGGCAGGTTGAGTTTGAGGAGGGAGACTTTGTATGGGCAGTTTTGACTAAAGATCGGATTTCAGTTTGTGATTACAACAAGTTGTCAGCCGAGAAGATTGGACCAGTGGAGATTTTGGAGAAGATCAATTCTAATGCTTATCGTTTGAAGCTGCCAAGTCATATTCGTTGTTCTGATGTTTTCAATGTGAAGCATTTGTTACCTTTTCATGGAGATTCTTCTGAAGATGAACCTGCTGCAGATTCGAGGATGAATTTTGTCTACCCAGGGGGGAATGATGGAGGCCCAAGTACTGAAGATCGGGCCCACATGTTTCTGGAGGCCCATGATCGTCAAATAAAAGGGGCTGCACGGAAAAGGGCCTAACTTGGGCTGTTGGGCTCCGTTTCAGGCCAGTGAGAACGCGAATAGAAGCTCGGTTAACCCCTATTTTTATACTGTTATGCAGGGTGTTCAATCTGGGCAACTGTCAGATTTTCTGGTGCATGATGGTTTTATTTTCAAAGGAAATCAGTTGTGTATTCCTGATTCCAATCTTCGTTAGCAAATTATCAAGGAGTTACATGGTGAAGGGCATGCTGGTCGTGATCGCATTTTATAGTTATTGCAATCGTCTTATTTTTGGCCTACTATGAGAAAAGAGGTGGATCGGTATGTTAAGCGGTGTCGGATCTATCAAGTATCAAGGGGTACAGCTACTAATGCTGGGCTCTATATGCCTTTACCTGTTCCCTTGCAACCATGGGTGGATCTTAGCATGGATTTTGTGTTGGGGATGCCACATACTCAAAGGGGTAATGATTCAATCTTTGTAGTTATTGATCGTTTTTCTAAGATGGAGCACTTTATTCCTTGTAAAAAGACTACATATGCAGTTAATGTGGCGCAGCTTTTCTTTCGTGATGTCTATCGTTTGCATGGTTTACCATCTTCTATTGTTTCAGATTGAGACACTAGATTTTCGAGTCATTTTTGGCGTGGCTTGTGGAAAATGGTGAACACTCAGCTTAATTTCAGTAGTGCTTATCATCCTCAAACAGATGGGCAGACTGAAGTTTGCTCATAATCACGTTGTCAATCGTAGTACCGGTTTTAGCCCATTTCAAGTGGTGTATTCTGCTTAACCACGGGGACCACTTGATTTAATGTCATCTTCTGTTTCTGGAAATGTTCCAAAGAATGTGCAGGATTTTTTAGAAGGGTTACACGGAGTCCATCAAGCTGTTCGTAATAACTTGGCCAAAGCTAATGCCAAGTACAACCAGGATGCGGATCAAAAGCGCAGGCAGGTTGAGTTTGAGGAGGGAGACTTTGTATGGGCAGTTTTGACTAAAGATCGGATTTCAGTTTGTGATTACAACAAGTTGTCAGCCGAGAAGATTGGACCAGTGGAGATTCTGGAGAAGATCAATTCTAATGCTTATCGTTTGAAGCTGCCAAGTCATATTCGTTGTTCTGATGTTTTCAACGTGAAGCATTTGTTACCTTTTCATGGAGATTCTTCTGAAGATGAACCTGCTGCAGATTCGAGGATGAATTTTGTCTACCCAGGGGGGAATGATGGAGGCCCAAGTATTGAAGATCGGGCCCACATGTTTCTGGAGGCCCATGATCGTCAAATAAAAGGGGCTGCACGGAAAAGGGCCTAACTTGGGCTGTTGGGCTCCGTTTCAGGCCAGTGAGAACGCGAATAGAAGCTCGGTTAACCCCTATTTTTATACTGTTATGCAGGGTGTTCAATCTGGGCAACTGTCAGATTTTCTGGTGCATGATGGTTTTATTTTCAAAGGAAATCAGTTGTGTATTCCTGATTCCAATCTTCGTTAGCAAATTATCAAGGAGTTACATGGTGAAGGGCATGCTGGTCGTGATCGCATTTTATAGTTATTGCAATCGTCTTATTTTTGGCCTACTATGAGAAAAGAGGTGGATCGGTATGTTAAGCGGTGTCGGATCTATCAAGTATCAAGGGGTACAGCTACTAATGCTGGGCTCTATATGCCTTTACCTGTTCCCTTGCAACCATGGGTGGATCTTAGCATGGATTTTGTGTTGGGGATGCCACATACTCAAAGGGGTAATGATTCAATCTTTGTAGTTATTGATCGTTTTTCTAAGATGGAGCACTTTATTCCTTGTAAAAAGACTACATATGCAGTTAATGTGGCGCAGCTTTTCTTTCGTGATGTCTATCGTTTGCATGGTTTACCATCTTCTATTGTTTCAGATTGAGACACTAGATTTTTGAGTCATTTTTGGCGTGGCTTGTGGAAAATGGTGAACACTCAGCTTAATTTCAGTAGTGCTTATCATCCTCAAACAGATGGGCAGACTGAAGTTTGCTCATAATCACGTTGTCAATCGTAGTACCGGTTTTAGCCCATTTCAAGTGGTGTATTCTGCTCAACCACGGGGACCACTTGATTTAATGTCATCTTCTGTTTCTGGAAATGTTCCAAAGAATGTGCAGGATTTTTTAGAAGGGTTACACGGAGTCCATCAAGCTGTTCGTAATAACTTGGCCAAAGCTAATGCCAAGTACAACCAGGATGCGGATCAAAAGCGCAGGCAGGTTGAGTTTGAGGAGGGAGACTTTGTATGGGCAGTTTTGACTAAAGATCGGATTTCAGTTTGTGATTACAACAAGTTGTCAGCCGAGAAGATTGGACCAGTGGAGATTCTGGAGAAGATCAATTCTAATGCTTATCGTTTGAAGCTGCCAAGTCATATTCGTTGTTCTGATGTTTTCAATGTGAAGCATTTGTTACCTTTTCATGGAGTTTCTTCTGAAGATGAACCTGCTGCAGATTCGAGGATGAATTTTGTCTACCCAGGGGGGAATGATGGAGGCCCAAGTATTGAAGATCGGGCCCACATGTTTCTGGAGGCCCATGATCGTCAAATAAAAGGGGCTGCACGGAAAAGGGCCTAACTTGGGCTGTTGGGCTCCGTTTCAGGCCAGTGAGAACGCGAATAGAAGCTCGGTTAACCCCTATTTTTATACTGTTATGCAGGGTGTTCAATCTGGGCAACTGTCAGATTTTCTGGTGCATGATGGTTTTATTTTCAAAGGAAATCAGTTGTGTATTCCTGATTCCAATCTTCGTTAGCAAATTATCAAGGAGTTACATGGTGAAGGGCATGCTGGTCGTGATCGCATTTTATAGTTATTGCAATCGTCTTATTTTTGGCCTACTATGAGAAAAGAGGTGGATCGGTATGTTAAGCGGTGTCGGATCTATCAAGTATCAAGGGGTACAGCTACTAATGCTGGGCTCTATATGCCTTTACCTGTTCCCTTGCAACCATGGGTGGATCTTAGCATGGATTTTGTGTTGGGGATGCCACATACTCAAAGGGGTAATGATTCAATCTTTGTAGTTATTGATCGTTTTTCTAAGATGGAGCACTTTATTCCTTGTAAAAAGACTACATATGCAGTTAATGTGGCGCAGCTTTTCTTTCGTGATGTCTATCGTTTGCATGGTTTACCATCTTCTATTGTTTCAGATTGAGACACTAGATTTTTGAGTCATTTTTGGCGTGGCTTGTGGAAAATGGTGAACACTCAGCTTAATTTCAGTAGTGCTTATCATCCTCAAACAGATGGGCAGACTGAAGTTTGCTCATAATCACGTTGTCAATCGTAGTACCGGTTTTAGCCCATTTCAAGTGGTGTATTCTGCTCAACCACGGGGACCACTTGATTTAATGTCATCTTCTGTTTCTGGAAATGTTCCAAAGAATGTGCAGGATTTTTTAGAAGGGTTACACGGAGTCCATCAAGCTGTTCGTAATAACTTGGCCAAAGCTAATGCCAAGTACAACCAGGATGCGGATCAAAAGCGCAGGCAGGTTGAGTTTGAGGAGGGAGACTTTGTATGGGCAGTTTTGACTAAAGATCGGATTTCAGTTTGTGATTACAACAAGTTGTCAGCCGAGAAGATTGGACCAGTGGAGATTTTGGAGAAGATCAATTCTAATGCTTATCGTTTGAAGCTGCCAAGTCATATTCGTTGTTCTGATGTTTTCAATGTGAAGCATTTGTTACCTTTTCATGGAGATTCTTCTGAAGATGAACCTGCTGCAGATTCGAGGATGAATTTTGTCTACCCAGGGGGGAATGATGGAGGCCCAAGTACTGAAGATCGGGCCCACATGTTTCTGGAGGCCCATGATCGTCAAATAAAAGGGGCTGCACGGAAAAGGGCCTAACTTGGGCTGTTGGGCTCCGTTTCAGGCCAGTGAGAACGCGAATAGAAGCTCGGTTAACCCCTATTTTTATACTGTTATGCAGGGTGTTCAATCTGGGCAACTGTCAGATTTTCTGGTGCATGATGGTTTTATTTTCAAAGGAAATCAGTTGTGTATTCCTGATTCCAATCTTCGTTAGCAAATTATCAAGGAGTTACATGGTGAAGGGCATGCTGGTCGTGATCGCATTTTATAGTTATTGCAATCGTCTTATTTTTGGCCTACTATGAGAAAAGAGGTGGATCGGTATGTTAAGCGGTGTCGGATCTATCAAGTATCAAGGGGTACAGCTACTAATGCTGGGCTCTATATGCCTTTACCTGTTCCCTTGCAACCATGGGTGGATCTTAGCATGGATTTTGTGTTGGGGATGCCACATACTCAAAGGGGTAATGATTCAATCTTTGTAGTTATTGATCGTTTTTCTAAGATGGAGCACTTTATTCCTTGTAAAAAGACTACATATGCAGTTAATGTGGCGCAGCTTTTCTTTCGTGATGTCTATCGTTTGCATGGTTTACCATCTTCTATTGTTTCAGATTGAGACACTAGATTTTCGAGTCATTTTTGGCGTGGCTTGTGGAAAATGGTGAACACTCAGCTTAATTTCAGTAGTGCTTATCATCCTCAAACAGATGGGCAGACTGAAGTTTGCTCATAATCACGTTGTCAATCGTAGTACCGGTTTTAGCCCATTTCAAGTGGTGTATTCTGCTTAACCACGGGGACCACTTGATTTAATGTCATCTTCTGTTTCTGGAAATGTTCCAAAGAATGTGCAGGATTTTTTAGAAGGGTTACACGGAGTCCATCAAGCTGTTCGTAATAACTTGGCCAAAGCTAATGCCAAGTACAACCAGGATGCGGATCAAAAGCGCAGGCAGGTTGAGTTTGAGGAGGGAGACTTTGTATGGGCAGTTTTGACTAAAGATCGGATTTCAGTTTGTGATTACAACAAGTTGTCAGCCGAGAAGATTGGACCAGTGGAGATTCTGGAGAAGATCAATTCTAATGCTTATCGTTTGAAGCTGCCAAGTCATATTCGTTGTTCTGATGTTTTCAACGTGAAGCATTTGTTACCTTTTCATGGAGATTCTTCTGAAGATGAACCTGCTGCAGATTCGAGGATGAATTTTGTCTACCCAGGGGGGAATGATGGAGGCCCAAGTATTGAAGATCGGGCCCACATGTTTCTGGAGGCCCATGATCGTCAAATAAAAGGGGCTGCACGGAAAAGGGCCTAACTTGGGCTGTTGGGCTCCGTTTCAGGCCAGTGAGAACGCGAATAGAAGCTCGGTTAACCCCTATTTTTATACTGTTATGCAGGGTGTTCAATCTGGGCAACTGTCAGATTTTCTGGTGCATGATGGTTTTATTTTCAAAGGAAATCAGTTGTGTATTCCTGATTCCAATCTTCGTTAGCAAATTATCAAGGAGTTACATGGTGAAGGGCATGCTGGTCGTGATCGCATTTTATAGTTATTGCAATCGTCTTATTTTTGGCCTACTATGAGAAAAGAGGTGGATCGGTATGTTAAGCGGTGTCGGATCTATCAAGTATCAAGGGGTACAGCTACTAATGCTGGGCTCTATATGCCTTTACCTGTTCCCTTGCAACCATGGGTGGATCTTAGCATGGATTTTGTGTTGGGGATGCCACATACTCAAAGGGGTAATGATTCAATCTTTGTAGTTATTGATCGTTTTTCTAAGATGGAGCACTTTATTCCTTGTAAAAAGACTACATATGCAGTTAATGTGGCGCAGCTTTTCTTTCGTGATGTCTATCGTTTGCATGGTTTACCATCTTCTATTGTTTCAGATTGAGACACTAGATTTTTGAGTCATTTTTGGCGTGGCTTGTGGAAAATGGTGAACACTCAGCTTAATTTCAGTAGTGCTTATCATCCTCAAACAGATGGGCAGACTGAAGTTTGCTCATAATCACGTTGTCAATCGTAGTACCGGTTTTAGCCCATTTCAAGTGGTGTATTCTGCTCAACCACGGGGACCACTTGATTTAATGTCATCTTCTGTTTCTGGAAATGTTCCAAAGAATGTGCAGGATTTTTTAGAAGGGTTACACGGAGTCCATCAAGCTGTTCGTAATAACTTGGCCAAAGCTAATGCCAAGTACAACCAGGATGCGGATCAAAAGCGCAGGCAGGTTGAGTTTGAGGAGGGAGACTTTGTATGGGCAGTTTTGACTAAAGATCGGATTTCAGTTTGTGATTACAACAAGTTGTCAGCCGAGAAGATTGGACCAGTGGAGATTCTGGAGAAGATCAATTCTAATGCTTATCGTTTGAAGCTGCCAAGTCATATTCGTTGTTCTGATGTTTTCAATGTGAAGCATTTGTTACCTTTTCATGGAGTTTCTTCTGAAGATGAACCTGCTGCAGATTCGAGGATGAATTTTGTCTACCCAGGGGGGAATGATGGAGGCCCAAGTATTGAAGATCGGGCCCACATGTTTCTGGAGGCCCATGATCGTCAAATAAAAGGGGCTGCACGGAAAAGGGCCTAACTTGGGCTGTTGGGCTCCGTTTCAGGTCAGTGAGAAAGCGAATCGAAGCTCGGTGAACCCCTATTTTTATACTGTTATGCAGGGTGTTCAATCTGGGCAACTGTCAGATTTTCTGGTGCATGATGGTTTTATTTTCAAAGGAAATCAGTTGTGTATTCCTGATTCCAGTCTTCGTTAGCAAATTATCAAGGAGTTACATGGTGAAGGGCATGCTGGTCGTGATCGCATTTTATAGTTATTGCAATCGTCTTATTTTTGGCCTACTATGAGAAAAGAGGTGGATCGGTATGTTAAGCGGTGTCGGATCTATCAAGTATCAAGGGGTACAGCTACTAATGCTGGGCTCTATATGCCTTTACCTGTTCCCTTGCAACCATGGGTGGATCTTAGCATGGATTTTGTGTTGGGGATGCCACATACTCAAAGGGGTAATGATTCAATCTTTGTAGTTATTGATCGTTTTTCTAAGATGGAGCACTTTATTCCTTGTAAAAAGACTACATATGCAGTTAATGTGGCGCAGCTTTTCTTTCGTGATGTCTATCGTTTGCATGGTTTACCATCTTCTATTGTTTCAGATTGAGACACTAGATTTTTGAGTCATTTTTGGCGTGGCTTGTGGAAAATGGTGAACACTCAGCTTAATTTCAGTAGTGCTTATCATCCTCAAACAGATGGGCAGACTGAAGTTTGCTCATAATCACGTTGTCAATCGTAGTACCGGTTTTAGCCCATTTCAAGTGGTGTATTCTGCTCAACCACGGGGACCACTTGATTTAATGTCATCTTCTGTTTCTGGAAATGTTCCAAAGAATGTGCAGGATTTTTTAGAAGGGTTACACGGAGTCCATCAAGCTGTTCGTAATAACTTGGCCAAAGCTAATGCCAAGTACAACCAGGATGCGGATCAAAAGCGCAGGCAGGTTGAGTTTGAGGAGGGAGACTTTGTATGGGCAGTTTTGACTAAAGATCGGATTTCAGTTTGTGATTACAACAAGTTGTCAGCCGAGAAGATTGGACCAGTGGAGATTCTGGAGAAGATCAATTCTAATGCTTATCGTTTGAAGCTGCCAAGTCATATTCGTTGTTCTGATGTTTTCAATGTGAAGCATTTGTTACCTTTTCATGGAGTTTCTTCTGAAGATGAACCTGCTGCAGATTCGAGGATGAATTTTGTCTACCCAGGGGGGAATGATGGAGGCCCAAGTATTGAAGATCGGGCCCACATGTTTCTGGAGGCCCATGATCGTCAAATAAAAGGGGCTGCACGGAAAAGGGCCTAACTTGGGCTGTTGGGCTCCGTTTCAGGTCAGTGAGAAAGCGAATCGAAGCTCGGTGAACCCCTATTTTTATACTGTTATGCAGGGTGTTCAATCTGGGCAACTGTCAGATTTTCTGGTGCATGATGGTTTTATTTTCAAAGGAAATCAGTTGTGTATTCCTGATTCCAGTCTTCGTTAGCAAATTATCAAGGAGTTACATGGTGAAGGGCATGCTGGTCGTGATCGCATTTTATAGTTATTGCAATCGTCTTATTTTTGGCCTACTATGAGAAAAGAGGTGGATCGGTATGTTAAGCGGTGTCGGATCTATCAAGTATCAAGGGGTACAGCTACTAATGCTGGGCTCTATATGCCTTTACCTGTTCCCTTGCAACCATGGGTGGATCTTAGCATGGATTTTGTGTTGGGGTTGCCACATACTCAAAGGGGTAATGATTCAATCTTTGTAGTTATTGATCGTTTTTCTAAGATGGTGCACTTTATTCCTTGTAAAAAGACTACATATGCAGTTAATGTGGCGCAGCTTTTCTTTCGTGATGTCTATCGTTTGCATGGTTTACCATCTTCTATTGTTTCAGATTGTGACACTAGATTTTTGAGTCATTTTTGGTGTGGCTTGTGGAAAATGGTGAACACTCAGCTTAATTTCAGTAGTGCTTATCATCCTCAAACAGATGGGCAGACTGAAGTTTGCTCATAATCACGTTGTCAATCGTAGTACCGGTTTTAGCCCATTTCAAGTGGTGTATTCTGCTCAACCACGGGGACCACTTGATTTAATGTCATCTTCTGTTTCTGGAAATGTTCCAAAGAATGTGCAGGATTTTTTAGAAGGGTTACACGGAGTCCATCAAGCTGTTCGTAATAACTTGGCCAAAGCTAATGCCAAGTACATCCAGGATGCGGATCAAAAGCGCAGGCAGGTTGAGTTTGAGGAGGGAGACTTTGTATGGGCAGTTTTGACTAAAGATCGGATTTCAGTTTGTGATTACAACAAGTTGTCAGCCGAGAAGATTGGACCAGTGGAGATTCTGGAGATGATCAATTCTAATGCTTATCGTTTGAAGCTGCCAAGTCATATTCGTTGTTCTGATATTTTCAATTTGAAGCATTTGTTACCTTTTCCTGGAGATTCTTCTGAAGATGAACCTGCTGCAGATTCGAGGATGAATTTTGTCTACCCAGGGGGGAATGATGGAGGCCCAAGTATTGAAGATCGGGCCCACATGTTTTTGGAGGCCCATGATCGTCAAATAAAAGGAGCTGCACGGAAAAGGGCCTAACTTGGGCTGCTGGGCTGTAACACCCCCAAATTTATTGTTTAGCGGAAGCAAGATTTGGGTGTTACTAATCAATATTCAAAGCACAGAGATTAATAGTAAACGACTCTATATGCGTCGTTTTAACAGAATATATTAATAGCAAAATGTTTACAAGGTTTGAAGCTACATATAGCTCGTGTTCGTTTAAATTGAGAGATTTCAATACATAAATACTTATACAAAATATATTAATGCAAGAAAATCTCTATGGGTCAACGTGAATTCCTTGACTATTAACAACATGTCCAAGGAATTGAACGGATTGTATCCAGAACTCACACTTGGAGAATTTGGCATATAACTCCTCGTGCTTAAGTAGCTCTAGGATGGTTTTGAGGTGTTGTGCGTGTTCTCGTTCGTTGCGCGAATAGATGAGGATGTCATCGATAAAGACAATGACAAACTTGTCGAGATAGGGTTTGCACACCCGATTCATAAGGTCCATGAATACAGCCGGTGCGTTTGTTAAACCGAAGGGCATCACTTGAAATTCATAATGCCCGTAACGAGTTCGGAAAGCAGTTTTCGGAATGTCGGTGTCGCGAACTCGAAGTTGATGATAACCTGACCGAAGATCGATCTTTGAATAAATACTCGACCCTTGTAGTTGGTCAAACAGGTCATCGATGCGAGGAAGTGGATACCGGTTCTTGACGGTCAACTTGTTCAACTCTCGATAGTCGATACACATTCGGAAAGAACCGTCTTTCTTTTTCACGAATAAGACCGGAGCTCCCCAAGGTGAAGAACTCGGCCTAATAAATCCTCTGTCCAGGAGTTCCTGTAACTGGGTGGACAACTCCTGAAGTTCAGATGGGGCTAGGCGGTATGGTGCTCGGGCTACCGGTGCAGAACCCGGCACGAGATCGATCGAGAACTCAACCTGTCTATGTGGAGGTAAGCCAGGTAGTTCTTCCGGAAAGACTTCGGGAAAGTCTCTAACAATTGGCACATCCTCAAGTCGCTTCTCCTCCGACTTTTTCTCCGTGATGTGCGCGAGGATTGCTGGATAACCCTTTCTGAGAAATTTTCGGGTTTTCAAACAAGAAATGATATTTAGTCTCGTCCCGCCAGTCTCCCCCTGTACGATCAAGGTTCTACCGATGGCGAGAGGGATGCGGATGATTTTATCGTAACAGACGATTTCGGCTCGATGTTTGGACAACCAGTCCATTCCAATGATGACGTCGAAACTCCCAATTTCAACAGGCATAAGGTCGATCGAAAAGGTTTCATCGGCTAGGTTTAAAGTGCAATTAGGTATCACACTATTGGTTTCTATGAGTTTACCGTTTGCTAGCTCTACAGTGTACTTAACATCTAAGGCAACAGGAGTGATGTCAAGTAAGGGGTAAAACCCATCAGAAATAAAGCTCCTATCGGCACCAGTATCAAATAGAACAAAAGCATTTAAGTTGTTGAGGAGGAACATACCCGAGACCACATTCGGGTCATGCCGGGCGTCCCCAGAGTTGAGTACGAACGCTCTACCTTTTGCGTTGTTGTTGTTGTTGTTGTTGCTCTTTTTCTTCAGGTTTGGGCAATCATTCTTGAAGTGCCCGGTGTTTCCACATCCGAAACATGTCTTGGGTGCCTTGGGGTTGTAGTTGGAGTTGTTGTTGTTGGTGGGGGATCTACAGTCCTTAGTGAGGTGTCCGTACTTCTTGCAGTTGCTGCAATAAGGACCACAAGGACCTTCATGGTGGCGATTGCACTTGGAACAGTAGGGCTTGTTCCCGGTGTAACCACGCCTGGGTTCGGTGGTTGTGTTGTAGGCTTTGATGGTGTCGGGTTTCTTGTTTTGGTTGTTGCTGTGGTTGTCAGACCACTTCCTTTTGAGGTGGCTGGAGGAAGAAGTGGGTGGTTCTGAGTCCTCGTTCATGGCCATGAGTTCATGAGCCAATCGGATAGCACCATCAATGGTGGTCTGGTTTGAGGAGGCGACGTTCCCCCGGACAGGCTCCGGAAGACCGCGGATGTACCTTCGGATTTTATCGGGTTCGGTGCTCACCATTGCTGGGCGAAGGATGGCAAGCTGTTGGAATCTGGCGGTATATCCGTCAATGTCAGTTCCCTGCACCTTTAGGTGCCAGAACTCTTCCTCCAGCTTTTGGAGTTGTTCGATTGGACAATACTTAGCAGTAAGCATTGTCTTCAGTTCCTCCCAAGGGAGTAGGTAGGCGGTATCGATACCCACAGACTGGGCATATGAATTCCACCATGAGAGAGCACCATCTTCAAGGGTGCAGGTGGAGTACTTGACTCTGTCCTCTTCCGCACACTTGCTGATGTGGAAGACGGACTCCATTTTCTCGAACCATCTGATCAGTCCGATGGCTCCTTCAGTTCCCTTGAAATTCAAGGGTTTGCAGCTCAGGAAGTCCTTGTATGAACAAGGTTTGGATTGAGGCCCGTTGGCAGCTGTATCTTCGCTGCCCGAACTGGGTTGTCGGGTAGCCATAGCTTGAGCCACGCTTTGGGCTATGAGTTGGGCGATTTCAGTTTCGCTGAAGGTGAATCGCTTCGGTGGCATCTTGCTGAACAAGATCAAGAAAAGACAATGAGATTCTTGTGTGAAATTCTGATGTATCACATGTGTATATTATGGAATATACGATATAAAGTGATAATTATATTTCATTTAAATAGCCAAGTTTGGTACATGACACGAGTTTTCAAAAGATTACATAATACGGGGAGCACAAAAGGTACCGGGAATTGTTACATCCGGTTAGAATAGTAAAAGTCCTACATAGATAGATATAGATTACAAGATGACAACCACACTAGTTCTAATGCAAGTTGATCCTTTCCATTAGCGTGACGAGTCGATCAACGGTGGCTGCGAGTCTGCTGGTTTGTCGGGCGTTGTCTTCTGCCAATGCTAGTCGTTGTACCAGCATTCTTGAGTATTCTTCAGTCTCTTGCAGGCGCTGCTCGCATTGTTCCAACCTGAGTCGCAAAAGTTCGACTTCTGTTCCCGATTCCACCACTCGGTCGTGGAGTATGTTCATGTTGTTAACGGTGTTTTCGTGGTCCTCGGAGACTTGATTGATACGCTCAAGCGCTGTGAGTCTCCAATTTTCATTGGTTTCTTGCAAAGCGACATCCATGGTACGAAGTCGTTGCTCGTGACCGTCCAGCCTAGCGGCCAAGGCCGGTAGAGTGAAGTGGGTAGGATACGGGCCAGCTCGAGGCAACCTGGCGTTCCTCCTAGCTACCCTCGGGTTCTGCGACCCGGATTGAGAGCGTGACGAATTGGGTGGTGTGTTTGCCATTCTGAGACAAAGCGTTAAAAAGAGTGAGGCCTATCTATGTATATACGTATATATTACATAATAGCCTAAGGTGTCTAACACATACATGTTTGGGTCCCGGTTTCTCTCGTGGTCAGAGTTAACTAGTGTATCCTGTTCAGTCATGATTCCTTTCAGATTCCACATCATATTCTTTTAATTATACATAGTTGATCAGGCTATGTTAAATTAAACCAATACCACGTAGTCATTGAACCTAATCATACTTAATAAGGAATACTGCCTAACGGTCATAGTCTAGGCCCACTAAATGCAACCTAGTTCACTATAACCTTAGGCTCTGATACCAATCTGTAACACCCCCAAATTTATTGTTTAGCGGAAGCAAGATTTGGGTGTTACTAATCAATATTCAAAGCACAGAGATTAATAGTAAACGACTCTATATGCGTCGTTTTAACAGAATATATTAATAGCAAAATGTTTACAAGGTTTGAAGCTACATATAGCTCGTGTTCGTTTAAATTGAGAGATTTCAATACATAAATACTTATACAAAATATATTAATGCAAGAAAATCTCTATTTGTCTGCATGCTGACTCGAGCTATAGTTTCCTGGGGCAATCCTGCCTACTGCTTTGTACCTGCGATACATGCTAAAATGGGTCAGCTAACGCTGGTGAGCTCACAGGTTTGAGTATCAAATAAGTTGTGTGAACCGCAAGATTTAAATAGTTGTTTTGCATCCAGCAAATGATAGTGGTAACAGTATACAGCCATGAGCACATAGTTGAGCTTAACTCGTGGGTCAGGACACAGCCTGAGCGTTTTCGCCTCCACGGATGCCTAATCAACATCCGTCTTCCTTAAATATTAGTACGTCCGTTTACCCGGTTAGTGCTTGCTAACCCGGACGAGGTGGGTCAATCCTATATGGTACCATATACTAATATTCACGCTACAAATGTATTAACAACTATGCTGATGGAGGGCTTTAAAAGATTAGTTGTGTAAAACTCATGTAGTACATGTAAAAGTTGTACTTGCGTTCACGCGTTAAAACAAGCAATATATCACACCCCTGAGTAAAAATAGTAAAAGAGGGGCTATGAGACTCACCTGAGTCTTTAGAGTTTATATCAATAAACTGAGATTGATGAGTCGGGAATCGAAGTCCAAAGATTTGTAACCTGAGGGTGTCCACGACACGCGATGGTTATAAACATATGAAGGCATCTCATAAGACTACCTTGTAGTTGTTTGTCCAACTAGAATGTCCAAATGATTACAATTTGGTTGATTGTTCAAGTGTTTGAAAATGTGTACGGCCAGTTGGTGATTGTTGGTAATAATAATATTATCATTATTCTTGAAAAACGTGTTCCAAAGTGTTTTAGAAGTCATGTCGCATTCGTGTTTGACGTTATACAAGTTTAACACTTTGTGTGAAAATTTAGATGTAACACTGTTACTCGTGACTCTAGGGTAAGGGCGAAGCCCGTTAATGACGGGGGTCCGGGGGCAGCGCCCCTGGTAGCGGGGTCCAAGGGGCGGCAGAGCCCCTGGCTGGGGTCGAGCTTGGAAAATTTTTATTTCTACTATATTGCTTTGGTGAAAAACGCATCTGGCCTTGAATTTGGGTGAAATCGGGTGATAAAATTTTAGGTCTCGACACTTGGTAAAATTTGTGTTTTCTGACTCATGCGACACTGGGCTAGTGTCGCTACATGCGACACTAGTGATTTATGCGACACAAAGGTTTCTGCGACATTACGGATCTTGCGACACTAAGCTTGTGTCGCACCATGCGACATTAGGAGTTTATGCGACACTATAGCTAGTGTCGCACTATGCGACACTAAGGTGATTCATGCGACACTAGGCCTAGTGTCGCAGGTGGCCTGGAGCCTCTGCGACACTACGGGCTGTTGGCTGGAATTTTCACCGAAAAGGTGTTTTCCGGCCACCGTTCGACCTGAAACTTTTACCCAACCCATATTTGGACATTTTAAGCTTAAAGAAACAACTAAAACTTAAAAACACTTAAAATCGAAAGGTTTCGGGTTTTTGTCGGAAACTTACGAGTCGTCGCGCGGAGAATCCGGAAAGATAGAAATGTAGATCGGGTCGCGGTGAATCTTTTTCTTCAAACGGACGAGATGAGCCGAGGGCTTTTGGATGGAGCTTTTGGTGAATTAGTGGTGATGGTGGTGTTGGAGTTTAGAGAGAAAGGAGAAAGATGAAAAGAGAAGAAGAAAGAGTGAGAGGGAAAAATGGGGTGGGGAGGTGGTGACCTCACCCCTAATGGCAGATTTTTGGTGGGGGCCCACCAATGTGTGGGTCTCCACTTTTTAGCTCCGTGCATTCGCGCTCCGTGCGGTGTTCGTTTCCCGATCGTTTAAACGTTTAATATTTATTTTAATTGTTTAAAATGTAAGTTTTAAAACACGAAGCTTATTAAATAAATTTATTAAAGTATTTTATCAAATACTTAATAGTTCAATTGGTTTTGTTTGTTTGCGCGTTTAATGTCTAAATCGCGTAGACTCATATAATACGATTCGAAGTGAACTCGAAATATTATCAAAATAATATTTTTGGTATGTTATTGTCAATATATAATTTTTATATAAATCAATAAAATTAATCACCAACGTCCGCATTTTACTTGAACCGAAATACATTCGATTTAGTTTGTGTACGATTTAAGCAAATCGCATTTTCGTATATATTCAACAATATATAATTTGATACATTAATTAGCCTAATACAGAACCAATTACATGTATTAACAGAGAATCAGGCACTAATTACTAGTCCTAATTTGGCGGTTGTTACATTCTCCCCCTGTTAGGAGAATTTCGTCCCGAAATTTAGCTCGTGGTCATGTTTGATGTAGAGTCAGGGAATAGCTGAGGATACTTGAGTCGCATTTGGTCTTCCCGTTCCCAAGTGAATTCCGGACCACGCCGCGACTTCCACCTGACCTTAACGATGGGAATACGACTTTGCTTGAGTTGTTTGACCTCACGGTCCATGATCTCCGCAGGTTCCTCGACAAAATGAAGTTTGTTATCAATGCGAATTTCGTCGAGTGGGATGATAAGTGTCTCGTCAGACAGACATTTCTTTAGGTTTGAAATGTGAAAGGTGGGGTGCACACTGCTGAGCTCAGCTGGCAGCTGCAGTCGATATGCCACAGGGCCAATCCTTTCGAGGATCTCAAAAGGCCCAATGTATCTGGGATTCAATTTCCCGCGTTTACCGAATCGGATAACACCTTTCCAAGGTGAAACTTTGAGTAGCACCCGATCCCCAACCTGGAACTCGAGTGGTTTGCGTCTCACGTCAGCATAACTTTTCTGACGATCACGTGCGGCTTTAAGTCGGTTTTGGATCTCGACAATTTTCTCAGTGGTTTCGTGTATGAGTTCAGGACCAGTGAGTTGGCTGTCTCCCACTTCGGTCCAACAGATCGGTGATCGGCACTTACGACCGTACAGTGCCTCGAAGGGTGCAGCCTTAATGCTAGTATGATAACTGTTATTGTAGGAAAACTCGCACAATGGTAGGTGTCTTTCCCAGTTTGCACCGAAGTCAACTACGCAAGCTCGTAGCATGTCTTCCAGTGTCTGAATGGTTCGTTCACTTTGGCCATCGGTTTGAGGGTGGTATGCGGTACTCATATCAAGTCGGGTACCTAATGATTTTTGGAGTGATTGCCAAAAGTGAGATGTGAAACGAGCGTCTCTGTCAGAGATAATCGAGGTTGGAACACCATGTCGAGAAACAATTTCTTTGATGTAGATTTGTGAGAGGCGTTCCATTTTATCAGTTTCCTTGATCGCCAGGAAATGAGCAGATTTGGTGAGACGATCGACGATCACCCAAATAGTATCGCAACCGCTCGATGACTTGGGTAGTTTGGTTATGAAATCCATGGCGATTTGTTCCCATTTCCATTCAGGGATGTTGGGTTGTTGAAGTAAACCAGAAGGTTTTTGATGTTCGGTTTTGACTCTCGAGCAAGTAAGGCACTTGCTAACATATGTGGCGATTTCGGCTTTCATGTTCGGCCACCAATAGAATTCTTTGATGCCGTAATACATTTTGTCGGATCCAGGGTGGATAGAATATTTAGACTTGTGAGCTTCATCCATCACCAAGTCTCGCAGGTTCCCAAAACTAGGCAACCAGATTCGATTTGAGAAGTACCTAACACCGTTAGGTTTGATTTCGAATTGCTTATCGATGCCTCGTAAGGCTTCGCTTTTGACATTTTCGGGTTTCAAAGCTTCGAGTTGAGCGGTATGAATCTGAATGGTGAGATCATTATGAATGGTCATACTGAGGGCTCGAACTCGAAGTGGTTTCGGCCGTTCCTTTCGACTGAGTGCATCGGCAACAACATTTGCCTTGCCTGGGTGATATTGGATTTCGCAGTCATAATCGGTGAGCAACTCGACCCAACGACGTTGCCGCATATTAAGGTCTTTTTGGTCGAAGATGTGCTGGAGGCTTTTATGATCGGTGAACACGGTACTTCGGGTACCATAAAGGTAGTGTCTCCAGATTTTGAGGGCGAACACCACGGCCCCTAGCTCGAGGTCGTGGGTCGTGTAGTTCTTCTCATGAACTTTGAGTTGTCGGGAAGCGTAAGCAATGACCTTATCTCGTTGCATCAACACGCAACCGAGACCTTGGTGGGAAGCATCACAGTATACCACGAAGTCGTCGGTGCCTTCGGGTAAGGATAGGATAGGAGCACTGCAAAGCTTGAGTTTTAATAGCTGAAATGCTGACTCTTGTTTATCAGTCCAATCGAACTTCTTTTCTTTCTGAGTCAGTGTCGTGAGTGGTTGACCTATTTTGGAGAAATTTTCGATGAAACGACGATAATAACCAGCCAACCCTAGAAATTGGCGTACCTCGGTCGGAGTAGTTGGCGCTTGCCAGTCTTTGATAGCCTCGATTTTCGATGGGTCAACGTGAATTCCTTGACTATTAACAACATGTCCAAGGAATTGAACGGATTGTATCCAGAACTCACACTTGGAGAATTTGGCATATAACTCCTCGTGCTTAAGTAGCTCTAGGATGGTTTTGAGGTGTTGTGCGTGTTCTCGTTCGTTGCGCGAATAGATGAGGATGTCATCGATAAAGACAATGACAAACTTGTCGAGATAGGGTTTGCACACCCGATTCATAAGGTCCATGAATACAGCCGGTGCGTTTGTTAAACCGAAGGGCATCACTTGAAATTCATAATGCCCGTAACGAGTTCGGAAAGCAGTTTTCGGAATGTCGGTGTCGCGAACTCGAAGTTGATGATAACCTGACCGAAGATCGATCTTTGAATAAATACTCGACCCTTGTAGTTGGTCAAACAGGTCATCGATGCGAGGAAGTGGATACCGGTTCTTGACGGTCAACTTGTTCAACTCTCGATAGTCGATACACATTCGGAAAGAACCGTCTTTCTTTTTCACGAATAAGACCGGAGCTCCCCAAGGTGAAGAACTCGGCCTAATAAATCCTCTGTCCAGGAGTTCCTGTAACTGGATGGACAACTCCTGAAGTTCAGATGGGGCTAGGCGGTATGGTGCTCGGGCTACCGGTGCAGAACCCGGCACGAGATCGATCGAGAACTCAACCTGTCTATGTGGAGGTAAGCCAGGTAGTTCTTCCGGAAAGACTTCGGGAAAGTCTCTAACAATTGGCACATCCTCAAGTCGCTTCTCCTCCGACTTTTTCTCCGTGATGTGCGCGAGGATTGCTGGATAACCCTTTCTGAGAAATTTTCGGGTTTTCAAACAAGAAATGATATTTAGTCTCGTCCCGCCAGTCTCCCCCTGTACGATCAAGGTTCTACCGATGGCGAGAGGGATGCGGATGATTTTATCGTAACAGACGATTTCGGCTCGATGTTTGGACAACCAGTCCATTCCAATGATGACGTCGAAACTCCCAATTTCAACAGGCATAAGGTCGATCGAAAAGGTTTCATCGGCTAGGTTTAAAGTGCAATTAGGTATCACACTATTGGTTTCTATGAGTTTACCGTTTGCTAGCTCTACAGTGTACTTAACATCTAAGGCAACAGGAGTGATGTCAAGTAAGGGGTAAAACCCATCAGAAATAAAGCTCCTATCGGCACCAGTATCAAATAGAACAAAAGCATTTAAGTTGTTGAGGAGGAACATACCCGAGACCACATTCGGGTCATGCCGGGCGTCCCCAGAGTTGAGTACGAACGCTCTACCTTTTGCGTTGTTGTTGTTGTTGTTGTTGCTCTTTTTCTTCAGGTTTGGGCAATCATTCTTGAAGTGCCCGGTGTTTCCACATCCGAAACATGTCTTGGGTGCCTTGGGGTTGTAGTTGGAGTTGTTGTTGTTGGTGGGGGATCTACAGTCCTTAGTGAGGTGTCCGTACTTCTTGCAGTTGCTGCAATAAGGACCACAAGGACCTTCATGGTGGCGATTGCACGTGGAACAGTAGGGCTTGTTCCCGGTGTAACCACGCCTGGGTTCGGTGGTTGTGTTGTAGGCTTTGATGGTGTCGGGTTTCTTGTTTTGGTTGTTGCTGTGGTTGTCAGACCACTTCCTTTTGAGGTGGCTGGAGGAAGAAGTGGGTGGTTCTGAGTCCTCGTTCATGGCCATGAGTTCATGAGCCAATCGGATAGCACCATCAATGGTGGTCTGGTTTGAGGAGGCGACGTTCCCCCGGACAGGCTCCGGAAGACCGCGGATGTACCTTCGGATTTTATCGGGTTCGGTGCTCACCATTGCTGGGCGAAGGATGGCAAGCTGTTGGAATCTGGCGGTATATCCGTCAATGTCAGTTCCCTGCACCTTTAGGTGCCAGAACTCTTCCTCCAGCTTTTGGAGTTGTTCGATTGGACAATACTTAGCAGTAAGCATTGTCTTCAGTTCCTCCCAAGGGAGTAGGTAGGCGGTATCGATACCCACAGACTGGGCATATGAATTCCACCATGAGAGAGCACCATCTTCAAGGGTGCAGGTGGAGTACTTGACTCTGTCCTCTTCCGCACACTTGCTGATGTGGAAGACGGACTCCATTTTCTCGAACCATCTGATCAGTCCGATGGCTCCTTCAGTTCCCTTGAAATTCAAGGGTTTGCAGCTCAGGAAGTCCTTGTATGAACAAGGTTTGGATTGAGGCCCGTTGGCAGCTGTATCTTCGCTGCCCGAACTGGGTTGTCGGGTAGCCATAGCTTGAGCCACGCTTTGGGCTATGAGTTGGGCGATTTCAGTTTCGCTGAAGGTGAATCGCTTCGGTGGCATCTTGCTGAACAAGATCAAGAAAAGACAATGAGATTCTTGTGTGAAATTCTGATGTATCACATGTGTATATTATGGAATATACGATATAAAGTGATAATTATATTTCATTTAAATAGCCAAGTTTGGTACATGACACGAGTTTTCAAAAGATTACATAATACGGGGAGCACAAAAGGTACCGGGAATTGTTACATCCGGTTAGAATAGTAAAAGTCCTACATAGATAGATATAGATTACAAGATGACAACCACACTAGTTCTAATGCAAGTTGATCCTTTCCATTAGCGTGACGAGTCGATCAACGGTGGCTGCGAGTCTGCTGGTTTGTCGGGCGTTGTCTTCTGCCAATGCTAGTCGTTGTACCAGCATTCTTGAGTATTCTTCAGTCTCTTGCAGGCGCTGCTCGCATTGTTCCAACCTGAGTCGCAAAAGTTCGACTTCTGTTCCCGATTCCACCACTCGGTCGTGGAGTATGTTCATGTTGTTAACGGTGTTTTCGTGGTCCTCGGAGACTTGATTGATACGCTCAAGCGCTGTGAGTCTCCAATTTTCATTGGTTTCTTGCAAAGCGACATCCATGGTACGAAGTCGTTGCTCGTGACCGTCCAGCCTAGCGGCCAAGGCCGGTAGAGTGAAGTGGGTAGGATACGGGCCAGCTCGAGGCAACCTGGCGTTCCTCCTAGCTACCCTCGGGTTCTGCGACCCGGATTGAGAGCGTGACGAATTGGGTGGTGTGTTTGCCATTCTGAGACAAAGCGTTAAAAAGAGTGAGGCCTATCTATGTATATACGTATATATTACATAATAGCCTAAGGTGTCTAACACATACATGTTTGGGTCCCGGTTTCTCTCGTGGTCAGAGTTAACTAGTGTATCCTGTTCAGTCATGATTCCTTTCAGATTCCACATCATATTCTTTTAATTATACATAGTTGATCAGGCTATGTTAAATTAAACCAATACCACGTAGTCATTGAACCTAATCATACTTAATAAGGAATACTGCCTAACGGTCATAGTCTAGGCCCACTAAATGCAACCTAGTTCACTATAACCTTAGGCTCTGATACCAATCTGTAACACCCCCAAATTTATTGTTTAGCGGAAGCAAGATTTGGGTGTTACTAATCAATATTCAAAGCACAGAGATTAATAGTAAACGACTCTATATGCGTCGTTTTAACAGAATATATTAATAGCAAAATGTTTACAAGGTTTGAAGCTACATATAGCTCGTGTTCGTTTAAATTGAGAGATTTCAATACATAAATACTTATACAAAATATATTAATGCAAGAAAATCTCTATTTGTCTGCATGCTGACTCGAGCTATAGTTTCCTGGGGCAATCCTGCCTACTGCTTTGTACCTGCGATACATGCTAAAATGGGTCAGCTAACGCTGGTGAGCTCACAGGTTTGAGTATCAAATAAGTTGTGTGAACCGCAAGATTTAAATAGTTGTTTTGCATCCAGCAAATGATAGTGGTAACAGTATACAGCCATGAGCACATAGTTGAGCTTAACTCGTGGGTCAGGACACAGCCTGAGCGTTTTCGCCTCCACGGATGCCTAATCAACATCCGTCTTCCTTAAATATTAGTACGTCCGTTTACCCGGTTAGTGCTTGCTAACCCGGACGAGGTGGGTCAATCCTATATGGTACCATATACTAATATTCACGCTACAAATGTATTAACAACTATGCTGATGGAGGGCTTTAAAAGATTAGTTGTGTAAAACTCATGTAGTACATGTAAAAGTTGTACTTGCGTTCACGCGTTAAAACAAGCAATATATCACACCCCTGAGTAAAAATAGTAAAAGAGGGGCTATGAGACTCACCTGAGTCTTTAGAGTTTATATCAATAAACTGAGATTGATGAGTCGGGAATCGAAGTCCAAAGATTTGTAACCTGAGGGTGTCCACGACACGCGATGGTTATAAACATATGAAGGCATCTCATAAGACTACCTTGTAGTTGTTTGTCCAACTAGAATGTCCAAATGATTACAATTTGGTTGATTGTTCAAGTGTTTGAAAATGTGTACGGCCAGTTGGTGATTGTTGGTAATAATAATATTATCATTATTCTTGAAAAACGTGTTCCAAAGTGTTTTAGAAGTCATGTCGCATTCGTGTTTGACGTTATACAAGTTTAACACTTTGTGTGAAAATTTAGATGTAACACTGTTACTCGTGACTCTAGGGTAAGGGCGAAGCCCGTTAATGACGGGGGTCCGGGGGCAGCGCCCCTGGTAGCGGGGTCCAAGGGGCGGCAGAGCCCCTGGCTGGGGTCGAGCTTGGAAAATTTTTATTTCTACTATATTGCTTTGGTGAAAAACGCATCTGGCCTTGAATTTGGGTGAAATCGGGTGATAAAATTTTAGGTCTCGACACTTGGTAAAATTTGTGTTTTCTGACTCATGCGACACTGGGCTAGTGTCGCTACATGCGACACTAGTGATTTATGCGACACAAAGGTTTCTGCGACATTACGGATCTTGCGACACTAAGCTTGTGTCGCACCATGCGACATTAGGAGTTTATGCGACACTATAGCTAGTGTCGCACTATGCGACACTAAGGTGATTCATGCGACACTAGGCCTAGTGTCGCAGGTGGCCTGGAGCCTCTGCGACACTACGGGCTGTTGGCCGGAATTTTCGCCGAAAAGGTGTTTTCCGGCCACCGTTCGACCTGAAACTTTTACCCAACCCATATTTGGACATTTTAAGCTTAAAGAAACAACTAAAACTTAAAAACACTTAAAATCGAAAGGTTTCGGGTTTTTGTCAGAAACTTACGAGTCGTCGCGCGGAGAATCCGGAAAGATAGAAATGTAGATCGGGTCGCGGTGAATCTTTTTCTTCAAACGGACGAGATGAGCTGAGGGCTTTTGGATGGAGCTTTTGGTGAATTAGTGGTGATGGTGGTGTTGGAGTTTAGAGAGAAAGGAGAAAGATGAAAAGAGAAGAAGAAAGAGTGAGAGGGAAAAATGGGGTGGGGAGGTGGTGACCTCACCCCTAATGGCAGATTTTTGGTGGGGGCCCACCAATGTGTGGGTCTCCACTTTTTAGCTCCGTGCATTCGCGCTCCGTGCGGTGTTCGTTTCCCGATCGTTTAAACGTTTAATATTTATTTTAATTGTTTAAAATGTAAGTTTTAAAACACGAAGCTTATTAAATAAATTTATTAAAGTATTTTATCAAATACTTAATAGTTCAATTGGTTTTGTTTGTTTGCGCGTTTAATGTCTAAATCGCGTAGACTCATATAATACGATTCGAAGTGAACTCGAAATATTATCAAAATAATATTTTTGGTATGTTATTGTCAATATATAATTTTTATATAAATCAATAAAATTAATCACCAACGTCCGCATTTTACTTGAACCGAAATACATTCGATTTAGTTTGTGTACGATTTAAGCAAATCGCATTTTCGTATATATTCAACAATATATAATTTGATACATTAATTAGCCTAATACAGAACCAATTACATGTATTAACAGAGAATCAGGCACTAATTACTAGTCCTAATTTGGCGGTTGTTACATGGGCTCCATTTCAGGCCAGTGAGAAAGCGAATCGAAGCTTGGTTAACCCCTATTTTATACTGTTATGCAGGGTGTTCAATCTGGGCAACTGTCAGATTTTCTGGTGCATGATGGTTTTATTTTCAAAGGAAATCAGTTGTGTATTCCTGATTCCAGTCTTCGTTAGCAAATTATCAAGGAGTTACATGGCGAAGGGCATGCTGGTCGTGATCGCATTTTATAGTTATTGCAATCGTCTTATTTTTGGCCTACTATGAGAAAAGAGGTGGATCGGTATGTTAAGCGGTGTCGGATCTATCAAGTATCAAGGGGTACAGCTACTAATGCTGGGCTCTATATGCCTTTACCTGTTCCCTTGCAACCATGGGTGGATCTTAGCATGGATTTTGTGTTGGGGTTGCCACATACTCAAAGGGGTAATGATTCAATCTTTGTAGTTATTGATCGTTTTTCTAAGATGGTGCACTTTATTCCTTGTAAAAAGACTACATATGCAGTTAATGTGGTGCAGCTTTTCTTTCGTGATGTCTATCATTTGCATGGTTTACCATCTTCTATTGTTTCAGATTGAGACACTAGATTTTTGAGTCATTTTTGGCGTTGCTTGTGGAAAATGGTGAACACTCAGCTTAATTTCAGTAGTGCTTATCATCCTCAAACAGATGGGCAGACTGAAGTTTGCTCATAATCACGTTGTCAATCGTAGTACCGGTTTTAGCCCATTTCAAGTGGTGTATTCTGCTCAACCACGGGGACCACTTGATTTAATGTCATCTTCTGTTTCTGGAAATGTTCCAAAGAATGTGCAGGATTTTTTAGAAGGGTTACACGGAGTCCATCAAGCTGTTCATAATAACTTGGCAAAAGCTAATGCCAAGTACAACCAGGATGCGGATCAAAAGCGCAGGCAGGTTGAGTTTGAGGAGGGAGACTTTGTATGGGCAGTTTTGACTAAAGATCGGATTTCAGTTTGTGATTACAACAAGTTGTCAGCCGAGAAGATTGGACCAGTGGAGATTCTGGAGAAGATCAATTCTAATGCTTATCGTTTGAAGCTGCCAAGTCATATACGTTGTTCTGATGTTTTCAATGTGAAGCATTTGTTACCTTTTCATGGAGATTCTTCTGAAGATGAACCTGCTGCAGATTCGAGGATGAATTTTGTCTACCCAGGGGGGAATGATGGAGGCCCAAGTATTGAAGATCGGGCCCACATGTTTCTGGAGGCCCATGATCGTGAAATAAAATGGGCTGCACGGAAAAGGGCCTAACTTGGGTTGCTGGGCTCCGTTTCAGGCCAGTGAGAAAGCGAATCGAAGCTCGGTTAACCCCTATTTTTATACTGTTATGCAGGGTGTTCAATCTGGGCAACTGTCAGATTTTCTGGTGCATGATGGTTTTATTTTCAAAGGAAATCAGTTGTGTATTCCTGATTCCAGTCTTCGTTAGCAAATTATGAAGGAGTTACATGGTGAAGGGCATGCTGGTCATGATCGCATTTTATAGTTATTGCAATCGTCTTATTTTTGGCCTACTATGAGAAAAGAGGTGGATCGGTATGTTAAGCGGTGTCGGATCTATCAAGTATCAAAGGGTACAGCTACTAATGCTGGGCTCTATATGCCTTTACCTGTTCCCTTGCAACCATGGGTGGATCTTAGCATGGATTTTGTGTTGGGGTTGCCACATACTCAAAGGGGTAATGATTCAATCTTTGTAGTTATTGATCGTTTTTCTAAGATGGTGCACTTTATTCCTTGTAAAAAGACTACATATGCAGTTAATGTGGCGCAGCTTTTCTTTCGTGATGTCTATCGTTTGCATGGTTTACCATCTTCTATTGTTTCAGATTGAGACACTAGATTTTTGAGTCATTTTTGGCGTTGCTTGTGGAAAATGGTGAACACTCAGCTTAATTTCTGTAGTGCTTATCATCCTCAAACAGATGGGCAGACTGAAGTTTGCTCATAATCACGTTGTCAATCGTAGTACCGGTTTTAGCCCATTTCAAGTGGTGTATTCTGCTCAACCACGGGGACCACTTGATTTAATGTCATCTTCTGTTTCTGGAAATGTTCCAAAGAATGTGCAGGATTTTTTAGAAGGGTTACACGGAGTCCATCAAGCTGTTCGTAATAACTTGGCCAAAGCTAATGCCAAGTACAACCAGGATGCGGATCAAAAGCGCAGGCAGGTTGAGTTTGAGGAGGGAGACTTTGTATGGGCAGTTTTGACTAAAGATCGGATTTCAGTTTGTGATTACAACAAGTTGTCAGCCGAGAAGATTGGACCAGTGGAGATTCTGGAGAAGATCAATTCTAATGCTTATCGTTTGAAGCTGCCAAGTCATATTCGTTGTTCTGATGTTTTCAATGTGAAGCATTTGTTACCTTTTCATGGAGATTCTTCTGAAGATGAACCTGCTGCAGATTCGAGGATGAATTTTGTCTACCCAGGGGGGAATGATGGAGGCCCAAGTATTGAAGATCGGGCCCACATGTTTCTGGAGGCCCATGATCGTGAAATAAAATGGGCTGCACGGAAAAGGGCCTAACTTGGGTTGCTGGGCTCCGTTTCAGGCCAGTGAGAAAGCGAATCGAAGCTCGGTTAACCCCTATTTTTATACTGTTATGCAGGGTGTTCAATCTGGGCAACTGTCAGATTTTCTGGTGCATGATGGTTTTATTTTCAAAGGAAATCAGTTGTGTATTCCTGATTCCAGTCTTCGTTAACAAATTATCAAGGAGTTACATGGTGAAGGGCATGCTGGTCGTGATCGCATTTTATAGTTATTGCAATCGTCTTATTTTTGGCCTACTATGAGAAAAGAGGTGGATCGGTATGTTAAGCGGTGTCGGATCTATCAAGTATCAAAGGGTACAGCTACTAATGCTGGGCTCTATATGCCTTTACCTGTTCCCTTGCAACCATGGGTGGATCTTAGCATGGATTTTGTGTTGGGGTTGCCACATATTCAAAAGGGTAATGATTCAATCTTTGTAGTTATTGATCGTTTTTCTAAGATGGTGCACTTTATTCCTTGTAAAAAGACTACATATGCAGTTAATGTGGCGTAGCTTTTCTTTCGTGATGTCTATCGTTTGCATGGTTTACCATCTTCTATTGTTTCAGATTGAGACACTAGATTTTTGAGTCAGTTTTGGCGTTGCTTGTGGAAAATGGTGAACACTCAGCTTCATTTCAGTAGTGCTTATCATCCTCAAACAGATGGGCAGACTGAAGTTTGCTCATAATCACGTTTTCAATCGTAGTACCGGTTTTAGCCCATTTCAAGTGGTGTATTCTGCTCAACCACGGGGACCACTTGATTTAATGTCATCTTCTGTTTCTGGAAATGTCCAAAGAATGTGCAGGATTTTTTAGAAGGGTTACACGGAGTCCATCAAGCTGTTCATAATAACTTGTCCAAAGCTAATGCCAAGTACAACGAGGATGCGGATCAAAAGCGCAGGCAGGTTGAGTTTGAGGAGGGAGACTTTGTATGGGCAGTTTTGACTAAAGATCGGATTTCAGTTTGTGATTACAACAAGTTGTCAGCCGAGAAGATTGGACCAGTGGAGATTCTGGAGAAGATCAATTCTAATGCTTATCGTTTGAAGCTGCCAAGTCATATTCGTTGTTATGATGTTTTCAATGTGAAGCATTTGTTACCTTTTCATGGAGATTCTTCTGAAGATGAACCTGCTGCAGATTCGAGGATGAATTTTGTCTACCCAGGGGGGAATGATGGAGGCCCAAGTATTGAAGATCGGGCCCACATGTTTCTGGAGGCCCATGATCGTCAAATAAAAGGGGCTGCACGGAAAAGGGCCTAACTTGGGCTGCTGGGCTCCATTTCAGGCCAGTGAGAAAGCGAATCGAAGCTCGGTTAACCCCTATTTTTATACTGTTATGCAGGGTGTTCAATCTGGGCAACTGTCAGATTTTCTGGTGCATGATGGTTTTATTTTCAAAGGAAATCAGTTGTGTATTCCTGATTCCAGTCTTCGTTAGAAAATTATCAAGGAGTTACATGGTGAAGGGCATGCTGGTCGTGATCGCATTTTATAGTTATTGCAATCGTCTTATTTTTGGCCTACTATGAGAAAAGAGGTGGATCGGTATGTTAAGCGGTGTCGGATCTATCAAGTATCAAAGGGTACAGCTACTAATGCTGGGCTCTATATGCCTTTACCTGTTCCCTTGCAACCATGGGTGGATCTTAGCATGGATTTTGTGTTGGGGTTGCCACATATTCAAAGGGGTAATGATTCAATCTTTGTAGTTATTGATCGTTTTTCTAAGATGGTGCACTTTATTCCTTGTAAAAAGACTACATATGCAGTTAATGTGGCGTAGCTTTTCTTTCGTGATGTCTATCGTTTGCATGGTTTACCATCTTCTATTGTTTCAGATTGAGACACTAGATTTTTGAGTCAGTTTTGGCGTTGCTTGTGGAAAATGGTGAACACTCAGCTTCATTTCAGTAGTGCTTATCATCCTCAAACAGATGGGCAGACTGAAGTTTGCTCATAATCACGTTTTCAATCGTAGTACCGGTTTTAGCCCATTTCAAGTGGTGTATTCTGCTCAACCACGGGGACCACTTGATTTAATGTCATCTTCTGTTTCTGGAAATGTTCCAAAGAATGTGCAGGATTTTTTAGAAGGGTTACACGGAGTCCATCAAGCTGTTCATAATAACTTGTCCAAAGCTAATGCCAAGTACAACGAGGATGCGGATCAAAAGCGCAGGCAGGTTGAGTTTGAGGAGGGAGACTTTGTATGGGCAGTTTTGACTAAAGATCGGATTTCAGTTTGTGATTACAACAAGTTGTCAGCCGAGAAGATTGGACCAGTGGAGATTCTGGAGAAGATCAATTCTAATGCTTATCGTTTGAAGCTGCCAAGTCATATTCGTTGTTATGATGTTTTCAATGTGAAGCATTTGTTACCTTTTCATGGAGATTCTTCTGAAGATGAACCTGCTGCAGATTCGAGGATGAATTTTGTCTACCCAGGGGGGAATGATGGAGGCCCAAGTATTGAAGATCGGGCCCACATGTTTCTGGAGGCCCATGATCGTCAAATAAAAGGGGCTGCACGGAAAAGGGCCTAACTTGGGCTGCTGGGCTCCGTTTCAGGCCAGTGAGAAAGCGAATCGAAGCTCGGTTAACCCCTATTTTTATACTGTTATGCAGGGTGTTCAATCTGGGCAACTGTCAGATTTTCTGGTGCATGATGGTTTTATTTTCAAAGGAAATCAGTTGTGTATTCCTGATTCCAGTCTTCGTTAGAAAATTATCAAGGAGTTACATGGTGAAGGGCATGCTGGTCGTGATCGCATTTTATAGTTATTGCAATCGTCTTATTTTTGGCCTACTATGAGAAAAGAGGTGGATCGGTATGTTAAGCGGTGTCGGATCTATCAAGTATCAAGGGGTACAACTACTAATGCTGGGCTCTATATGCCTTTACCTGTTCCCTTGCAACCATGGGTGGATCTTAGCATGGATTTTGTTTTGTGGTTGCCACATACTCAAAGGGGTAATGATTCAATCTTTGTAGTTATTGATCGTTTTTCTAAGATGGTGCACTTTATTCCTTGTAAAAAGACTACATATGCAGTTAATGTGGCGCAGCTTTTCTTTCGTGATGTCTATCGTTTGCATGGTTTACCATCTTCTATTGTTTCAGATTGAGACACTAGATTTTT
Organism: Pseudognaphalium luteoalbum; assembly: GCA_963422505.1. Classification (NCBI taxonomy): domain Eukaryota; kingdom Viridiplantae; phylum Streptophyta; class Magnoliopsida; order Asterales; family Asteraceae; genus Pseudognaphalium; species Pseudognaphalium luteoalbum. Next base: position 46,568,701 of record OY730194.1, read on the forward strand.
GAGTCATTTTTGGCGTTGCTTGTGGAAAATGGTGAACACTCAGCTTAATTTCAGTAGTGCTTATCATCCTCAAACAGATGGGCAGACTGAAGTTTGCTCATAATCACGTTGTCAATCGTAGTACCGGTTTTAGCCCATTTCAAGTGGTGTATTCTGCTCAACCACGGGGACCACTTGATTTAATGTCATCTTCTGTTTCTGGAAATGTTCCAAAGAATGTGCAGGATTTTTTAGAAGGGTTACACGGAGTCCATCAAGCTGTTCGTAATAACTTGGCCAAAGCTAATGCCAAGTACAACCAGGATGCGGATCAAAAGCGCAGGCAGGTTGAGTTTGAGGAGGGAGACTTTGTATGGGCAGTTTTGACTAAAGATCGGATTTCAGTTTGTGATTACAACAAGTTGTCAGCCGAGAAGATTGGACCAGTGGAGATTCTGGAGAAGATCAATTCTAATGCTTATCGTTTGAAGCTGCCAAGTCATATTCGTTGTTCTGATGTTTTCAATGTGAAGCATTTGTTACCTTTTCATGGAGATTCTTCTGAAGATGAACCTGCTGCAGATTCGAGGATGAATTTTGTCTACCCAGGGGGGAATGATGGAGGCCCAAGTATTGAAGATCGGGCCCACATGTTTCTGGAGGCCCATGATCGTGAAATAAAATGGGCTGCACGGAAAAGGGCCTAACTTGGGTTGCTGGGCTCCGTTTCAGGCCAGTGAGAAAGCGAATCGAAGCTCGGTTAACCCCTATTTTTATACTGTTATGCAGGGTGTTCAATCTGGGCAACTGTCAGATTTTCTGGTGCATGATGGTTTTATTTTCAAAGGAAATCAGTTGTGTATTCCTGATTCCAGTCTTCGTTAGCAAATTATCAAGGAGTTACATGGTGAAGGGCATGCTGGTCGTGATCGCATTTTATAGTTATTGCAATCATCTTATTTTTGGCCTACTATGAGAAAAGAGGTGGATCGGTATGTTAAGCGGTGTCGGATCTATCAAGTATCAAAGGGTACAGCTACTAATGCTGGGCTCTATATGCCTTTACCTGTTCCCTTGCAACCATGGGTGGATCTTAGCATGGATTTTGTGTTGGGGTTGCCACATATTCAAAGGGGTAATGATTCAATCTTTGTAGTTATTGATCGTTTTTCTAAGATGGTGCACTTTATTCCTTGTAAAAAGACTACATATGCAGTTAATGTGGCGTAGCTTTTCTTTCGTGATGTCTATCGTTTGCATGGTTTACCATCTTCTATTGTTTCAGATTGAGACACTAGATTTTTGAGTCAGTTTTGGCGTTGCTTGTGGAAAATGGTGAACACTCAGCTTCATTTCAGTAGTGCTTATCATCCTCAAACAGATGGGCAGACTGAAGTTTGCTCATAATCACGTTTTCAATCGTAGTACCGGTTTTAGCCCATTTCAAGTGGTGTATTCTGCTCAACCACGGGGACCACTTGATTTAATGTCATCTTCTGTTTCTGGAAATGTTCCAAAGAATGTGCAGGATTTTTTAGAAGGGTTACACGGAGTCCATCAAGCTGTTCATAATAACTTGTCCAAAGCTAATGCCAAGTACAACGAGGATGCGGATCAAAAGCGCAGGCAGGTTGAGTTTGAGGAGGGAGACTTTGTATGGGCAGTTTTGACTAAAGATCGGATTTCAGTTTGTGATTACAACAAGTTGTCAGCCGAGAAGATTGGACCAGTGGAGATTCTGGAGAAGATCAATTCTAATGCTTATCGTTTGAAGCTGCCAAGTCATATTCGTTGTTCTGATGTTTTCAATGTGAAGCATTTGTTACCTTTTCATGGAGATTCTTCTGAAGATGAACCTGCTGCAGATTCGAGGATGAATTTTGTCTACCCAGGGGGGAATGATGGAGGCCCAAGTATTGAAGATCGGGCCCACATGTTTCTGGAGGGCCATGATCGTCAAATAAAAGGGGCTGCACGGAAAAGGGCCTAACTTGGGCTGCTGGGCTCCGTTTCAGGCCAGTGAGAAAGCGAATCGAAGCTCGGTTAACCCCTATTTTTATACTGTTATGCAGGGTGTTCAATCTGGGCAACTGTCAGATTTTCTGGTGCATGATGGTTTTATTTTCAAAGGAAATCAGTTGTGTATTCCTGATTCCAGTCTTCGTTAGAAAATTATCAAGGAGTTACATGGTGAAGGGCATGCTGGTCGTGATCGCATTTTATAGTTATTGCAATCGTCTTATTTTTGGCCTACTATGAGAAAAGAGGTGGATCTGTATGTTAAGCGGTGTCGGATCTATCAAGTATCAAGGGGTACAACTACTAATGCTGGGCTCTATATGCCTTTACCTGTTCCCTTGCAACCATGGGTGGATCTTAGCATGGATTTTGTTTTGTGGTTGCCACATACTCAAAGGGGTAATGATTCAATCTTTGTAGTTATTGATCGTTTTTCTAAGATGGTGCACTTTATTCCTTGTAAAAAGACTACATATGCAGTTAATGTGGCGCAGCTTTTCTTTCGTGATGTCTATCGTTTGCATGGTTTACCATCTTCTATTGTTTCAGATTGAGACACTAGATTTTTGAGTCATTTTTGGCGTTACTTGTGGAAAATGGTGAACACTCAGCTTAATTTCAGTAGTGCTTATCATCCTCAAACAGATGGGCAGACTGAAGTTTGCTCATAATCACGTTGTCAATCGTAGTACCGGTTTTAGCCCATTTCAAGTGGTGTATTCTGCTCAACCACGGGGACCACTTGATTTAATGTCATCTTCTGTTTCTGGAAATGTTCCAAAGAATGTGCAGGATTTTTTAGAAGGGTTACACGGAGTCCATCAAGCTGTTCGTAATAACTTGGCCAAAGCTAATGCCAAGTACAACCAGGATGCGGATCAAAAGCGCAGGCAGGTTGAGTTTGAGGAGGGAGACTTTGTATGGGCAGTTTTGACTAAAGATCGGATTTCAGTTTGTGATTACAACAAGTTGTCAGCCGAGAAGATTGGACCAGTGGAGATTCTGGAGAAGATCAATTCTAATGCTTATCGTTTGAAGCTGCCAAGTCATATTCGTTGTTCTGATGTTTTCAATGTGAAGCATTTGTTACCTTTTCATGGAGATTCTTCTGAAGATGAACCTGCTGCAGATTCGAGGATGAATTTTGTCTACCCAGGGGGGAATGATGGAGGCCCAAGTATTGAAGATCGGGCCCACATGTTTCTGGAGGCCCATGATCGTCAAATAAAAGGGGCTGCACGGAAAAGGGCCTAACTTGGGCTGCTGGGCTCCGTTTCAGGCCAGTGAGAAAGCGAATCGAAGCTCGGTTAACCCCTATTTTTATACTGTTATGCATGGTGTTCAATCTGGGCAACTGTCAGATTTTCTGGTGCATGATGGTTTTATTTTCAAAGGAAATCAGTTGTGTATTCCTGATTCCAGTCTTCGTTAGAAAATTATCAAGGAGTTACATGGTGAAGGGCATGCTGGTCGTGATCGCATTTTATAGTTATTGCAATCATCTTATTTTTGGCCTACTATGAGAAAAGAGGTGGATCGGTATGTTAAGCGGTGTCGGATCTATCAAGTATCAAGGGGTACAACTACTAATGCTGGGCTCTATATGCCTTTACCTATTCCCTTGCAACCATGGGTGGATCTTAGCATGGATTTTGTTTTGTGGTTGCCACATACTCAAAGGGGTAATGATTCAATCTTTGTAGTTATTGATCGTTTTTCTAAGATGGTGCACTTTATTCCTTGTAAAAAGACTACATATGCAGTTAATGTGGCGCAGCTTTTCTTTCGTGATGTCTATCGTTTGCATGGTTTACCATCTTCTATTGTTTCAGATTGAGACACTAGATTTTTGAGTCATTTTTGGCGTTGCTTGTGGAAAATGGTGAACACTCAGCTTAATTTCATTAGTGCTTATCATCCTCAAACAGATGGGCAGACTGAAGTTTGCTCATAATCACATTGTCAATCGTAGTACCGGTTTTAGCCCGTTTCAAGTGGTGTATTCTGCTCAACCACGGGGACCACTTGATTTAATGTCATCTTCTGTTTCTTGAAATGTTCCAAAGAATGTGCAGGATTTTTTAGAAGGGTTACACGGAGTCCATCAAGCTGTTCATAATAACTTGTCCAAAGCTAATGCCAAGTACAACCAGGATGCGGATCAAAAGCACAGGCAGGTTGAGTTTGAGGAGGGAGACTTTGTATGGGCAGTTTTGACTAAAGATCGGATTTCAGTTTGTGATTACAACAAGTTGTCAGCCGAGAAGATTGGACCAGTGGAGATTCTGGAGAAGATCAATTCTAATGCTTATCGTTTGAAGCTGCCAAGTCATATTCGTTGTTCTGATGTTTTCAATGTGAAGCATTTGTTACCTTTTCATGGAGATTCTTCTGAAGATGAACCTGCTGCAGATTCGAGGATGAATTTTGTCTACCCAGGGGGGAATGATGGAGGCCCAAGTATTGAAGATCGGGCCCACATGTTTCTGGAGGCCCATGATCGTCAAATAAAAGGGGCTGCACGGAAAAGGGCCTAACTTGGGCTGCTGGGCTCCGTTTCAGGCCAGTGAGAAAGCGAATCGAAGCTCGGTTAACCCCTATTTTTATACTGTTATGCATGGTGTTCAATCTGGGCAACTGTCAGATTTTCTGGTGCATGATGGTTTTATTTTCAAAGGAAATCAGTTGTGTATTCCTGATTCCAGTCTTCGTTAGAAAATTATCAAGGAGTTACATGGTGAAGGGCATGCTGGTCGTGATCGCATTTTATAGTTATTGCAATCATCTTATTTTTGGCCTACTATGAGAAAAGAGGTGGATCGGTATGTTAAGCGGTGTCGGATCTATCAAGTATCAAGGGGTACAACTACTAATGCTGGGCTCTATATGCCTTTACCTATTCCCTTGCAACCATGGGTGGATCTTAGCATGGATTTTGTTTTGTGGTTGCCACATACTCAAAGGGGTAATGATTCAATCTTTGTAGTTATTGATCGTTTTTCTAAGATGGTGCACTTTATTCCTTGTAAAAAGACTACATATGCAGTTAATGTGGCGCAGCTTTTCTTTCGTGATGTCTATCGTTTGCATGGTTTACCATCTTCTATTGTTTCAGATTGAGACACTAGATTTTTGAGTCATTTTTGGCGTTGCTTGTGGAAAATGGTGAACACTCAGCTTAATTTCATTAGTGCTTATCATCCTCAAACAGATGGGCAGACTGAAGTTTGCTCATAATCACATTGTCAATCGTAGTACCGGTTTTAGCCCGTTTCAAGTGGTGTATTCTGCTCAACCACGGGGACCACTTGATTTAATGTCATCTTCTGTTTCTTGAAATGTTCCAAAGAATGTGCAGGATTTTTTAGAAGGGTTACACGGAGTCCATCAAGCTGTTCATAATAACTTGTCCAAAGCTAATGCCAAGTACAACCAGGATGCGGATCAAAAGCACAGGCAGGTTGAGTTTGAGGAGGGAGACTTTGTATGGGCAGTTTTGACTAAAGATCGGATTTCAGTTTGTGATTACAACAAGTTGTCAGCCAAGAAGATTGGACCAGTGGAGATTCTGGAGAAGATCAATTCTAATGCTTATCGTTTGAAGCTGCCAAGTCATATTCGTTTTTCTGATGTTTTCAATGTGAAGCATTTGTTACCTTTTCATGGAGATTCTTCTGAAGATGAACCTGCTGCAGATTCGAGGATGAATTTTGTCTACCCAGGGGGGAATGATGGAGGCCCAAGTATTGAAGATCGGGCCCACATGTTTCTGGAGGCCCATGATCGTCAAATAAAAGGGGCTGCAGGGAAAAGGGCCTAACTTGAGCTGCTGGGCTCCGTTTCAGGCCAGTGAGAAAGCGAATCGAAGCTCGGTTAACCCCTATTTTTATACTGTTATGCAGGGTGTTCAATCTAGGCACCTGTCAGATTTTCTGGTGCATGATGGTTTTATTTTCAAAGGAAATCAGTTGTGTATTCCTGATTCCAGTCTTCGTTAGAAAATTATCAAGGAGTTACATGGTGAAGGGCATGCTGGTCGTGATCGCATTTTATAGTTATTGCAATCGTCTTATTTTTGGCCTACTATGAGAAAAGAGGTGGATCGGTATGTTAAGCGGTGTCGGATCTATCAAGTATCAAGGGGTACAACTACTAATGCTGGGCTCTATATGCCTTTACCTGTTCCCTTGCAACCATGGGTGGATCTTAGCATGGATTTTGTTTTGGGGTTGCCACATACTCAAAGGGGTAATGATTCAATCTTTGTAGTTATTGATCGTTTTTCTAAGATGGTGCACTTTATTCCTTGTAAAAAGACTACATATGCAGTTAATGTGGCGCAGCTTTTCTTTTGTGATGTCTATCGTTTGCATGGTTTACCATCTTCTATTGTTTCAGATTGAGACACTAGATTTTTGAGTCATTTTTGACGTTGCTTGTGGAAAATGGTGAACACTCAGCTTAATTTCATTAGTGCTTATCATCCTCAAACAGATGGGCAGACTGAAGTTTGCTCATAATCACGTTGTCAATCGTAGTACCGGTTTTAGCCCATTTCAAGTGGTGTATTCTGCTCAACCACGGGGACCACTTGATTTAATGTCATCTTCTGTTTCTTGAAATGTTCCAATGAATGTGCAGGATTTTTTAGAAGGGTTACACGGAGTCCATCAAGCTGTTCATAATAACTTGTCCAAAGCTAATGCCAAGTACAACCAGGATGCGGATCAAAAGCACAGGCAGGTTGAGTTTGAGGAGGGAGACTTTGTATGGGCAGTTTTGACTAAAGATCGGATTTCAGTTTGTGATTACAACAAGTTGTCAGCCAAGAAGATTGGACCAGTGGAGATTCTGGAGAAGATCAATTCTAATGCTTATCGTTTGAAGCTGCCAAGTCATATTCGTTGTTCTGATGTTTTCAATGTGAAGCATTTGTTACCTTTTCATGGAGATTCTTCTGAAGATGAACCTGCTGCAGATTCGAGGATGAATTTTGTCTACCCAGGGGGGAATGATGGAGGCCTAAGTATTGAAGATCGGGCCCACATGTTTCTGGAGGCCCATGATCGTCAAATAAAAGGGGCTGCACGGAAAAGGGCCTAACTTGGGCTGCTGGGCTCCGTTTCAGGCCAGTGAGAAAGCGAATCGAAGCTCGGTTAACCCCTATTTTTATACTGTTATGCAGGGTGTTCAATCTGGGCAACTGTCAGATTTTCTGGTGCATGATGGTTTTATTTTCAAAGGAAATCAGTTGTGTATTCCTGATTCCAGTCTTCGTTAGCAAATTATCAAGGAGTTACATGGTGAAGGGCATGCTGGTCGTGATCGCATTTTATAGCTATTGCAATCTTCTTATTTTTGGCCTACTATGAGAAAAGAGGTGGATCGGTATGTTAAGCGGTGTCGGATCTATCAAGTATGAAGGGGTACAGCTACTAATGCTGGGCTCTATATGCCTTTACCTGTTCCCTTGCAACCATGGGTGGATCTTAGCATGGATTTTGTGTTGGGGTTGCCACATACTCAAAGGGGTAATGATTCAATCTTTGTAGTTATTGATCGTTTTTCTAAGATGGTGCACTTTATTCCTTGTAAAATGACTACATATGCAGTTAATGTGGCGCAACTTTTCTTTCGTAATGTCTATCGTTTGCATGGTTTACCATCTTCTATTGTTTCAGATTGAGACACTAGATTTTTGAGTCATTTTTGGCGTTGCTTGTGGAAAATGGTGAACACTCAGCTTAATTTCAGTAGTGCTTATCATCCTCAAACAGATGGGCAGACTGAAGTTTGCTCATAATCACGTTGTCAATCGTAGTACCGGTTTTAGCCCATTTCAAGTGGTGTATTCTGCTCAACCACAGGGACCACTTGATTTAATGTCATCTTCTGTTTCTGGAAATGTTCCAAAGAATGTGCAGGATTTTTTAGAAGGGTTACACGGAGTCCATCAAGCTGTTCATAATAACTTGTCCAAAGCTAATGCCATGTACAACCAGGATGCGGATCAAAAGCGCAGGCAGGTTGAGTTTGAGGAGGGAGACTTTGTATGGGCAGTTTTGACTAAAGATCGGATTTCAGTTTGTGATTACAACAAGTTGTCAGCCAAGAAGATTGGACCAGTGGAGATTCTGGAGGAGATCAATTCTAATGCTTATCGTTTGAAGCTGCCAAGTCATATTCGTTGTTCTGATGTTTTCAATGTGAAGCATTTGTTACCTTTTCATGGAGATTCTTCTGAAGATGAACCTGCTGCAGATTCGAGGATGAATTTTGTCTACCCAGGGGGGAATGATGGAGGCCCAAGTATTGAATATCGGGCCCACATGTTTCTGGAGGCCCATGATCGTCAAATAAAAGGGGCTGCACGGAAAAGGGCCTAACTTGGGCTGCTGGGCTCCGTTTCAGGCCAGTGAGAAAGCGAATCGAAGCTCGGTTAACCCCTATTTTTATACTGTTATGCAGGGTGTTCAATCTGGGCAACTGTCAGATTTTCTGGTGCATGATGGTTTTATTTTCAAAGGAAATCAGTTGTGTATTCCTGATTCCGGTCTTCGTTAGCAAATTATCAAGGAGTTACATGGTGAAGGGCATGCTGGTCGTGATCGCATTTTATAGCTATTGCAATCTTCTTATTTTTGGCCTACTATGAGAAAAGAGGTGGATCGGTATGTTAAGCGGTGTCGGATCTATCAAGTATGAAGGGGTACAGCTACTAATGCTGGGCTCTATATGCCTTTACCTGTTCCCTTGCAACCATGGGTGGATCTTAGCATGGATTTTGTGTTGGGGTTGCCACATACTCAAAGGGGTAATGATTCAATCTTTGTAGTTATTGATCGTTTTTCTAAGATGGTGCACTTTATTCCTTGTAAAATGACTACATATGCAGTTAATGTGGCGCAACTTTTCTTTCGTAATGTCTATCGTTTGCATGGTTTACCATCTTCTATTGTTTCAGATTGAGACACTAGATTTTTGAGTCATTTTTGGCGTTGCTTGTGGAAAATGGTGAACACTCAGCTTAATTTCAGTAGTGCTTATCATCCTCAAACAGATGGGCAGACTGAAGTTTGCTCATAATCACGTTGTCAATCGTAGTACCGGTTTTAGCCCATTTCAAGTGGTGTATTCTGCTCAACCACAGGGACCACTTGATTTAATGTCATCTTCTGTTTCTGGAAATGTTCCAAAGAATGTGCAAGATTTTTTAGAAGGGTTACACGGAGTCCATCAAGCTGTTCATAATAACTTGGCAAAAGCTAATGCCAAGTACAACCAGGATGCGGATCAAAAGCGCAGGCAGGTTGAGTTTGAGGAGGGAGACTTTGTATGGGCAGTTTTGACTAAAGATCGGATTTCAGTTTGTGATTACAACAAGTTGTCAGCCAAGAAGATTGGACCAGTGGAGATTCTGGAGAAGATCAATTCTAATGCTTATCGTTTGAAGCTGCCAAGTCATATTCGTTGTTCTGATGTTTTCAATGTGAAGCATTTGTTACCTTTTCATAGAGATTCTTCTGAAGATGAACCTGCTGCAGATTCGAGGATGAATTTTGTCTACCCAGGGGGGAATGATGGAGGCCCAAGTATTGAAGATCGGGCCCACATGTTTCTGGAGGCCCATGATCGTCAAATAAAAGGGGCTGCACGGAAAAGGGCCTAACTTGGGCTGCTGGGCTCCGTTTCAGGCCAGTGAGAAAGCGAATCGAAGCTCGGTTAACCCCTATTTTTATACTGTTATGCAGGGTGTTCAATCTGGGCAACTATCAGATTTTCTGGTGCATGATGGTTTTATTTTCAAAGGAAATCAGTTGTGTATTCCTGATTCCAGTCTTCGTTAGCAAATTATCAAGGAGTTACATGGTGAAGGGCATGCTGGTCGTGATCGCATTTTATAGCTATTGCAATCTTCTTATTTTTGGCCTACTATGAGAAAAGAGGTGGATCGGTATGTTAAGCGGTGTCGGATCTATCAAGTATCAAGGGGTACAGCTACTAATGCTGGGCTCTATATGCCTGTACCTGTTCCCTTGCAACCATGGGTGGATCTTAGCATGGATTTTGTGTTGGGGTTGCCACATACTCAAAGGGGTAATGATTCAATCTTTGTAGTTATTGATCGTTTTTCTAAGATGGTGCACTTTATTCCTTGTAAAAAGACTAGATATGCAGTTAATGTGGCGCAACTTTTCTTTCGTGATGTCTATCGTTTGCATGGTTTACCATCTTCTATTGTTTCAGATTGAGACACTAGATTTTTGAGTCATTTTTGGCGTTGCTTGTGGAAAATGGTGAACACTCAGCTTAATTTCAGTAGTGCTTATCATCCTCAAACAGATGGGCAGACTGAAGTTTGCTCATAATCACGTTGTCAATCGTAGTACCGGTTTTAGCCCATTTCAAGTGGTGTATTCTGCTCAACCACAGGGACCACTTGATTTAATGTCATCTTCTGTTTCTGGAAATGTTCCAAAGAATGTGCAGGATTTTTTAGAAGGGTTACACGGAGTCCATCAAGCTGTTCATAATAACTTGGCAAAAGCTAATGCCAAGTACAACCAGGATGCGGATCAAAAGCGCAGGCAGGTTGAGTTTGAGGAGGGAGACTTTGTATGGGCAGTTTTGACTAAAGATCGGATTTCAGTTTGTGATTACAACAAGTTGTCAGCCAAGAAGATTGGACCAGTGGAGATTCTGGAGAAGATCAATTCTAATGCTTATCGTTTGAAGCTGCCAAGTCATATTCGTTGTTATGATGTTTTCAATGTGAAGCATTTGTTACCTTTTCATGGAGATTCTTCTGAAGATGAACCTGCTGCAGATTCGAGGATGAATTTTGTCTACCCAGGGGGGAATGATGGAGGCCCAAGTATTGAAGATCGGGCCCACATGTTTCTGGAGGCCCATGATCGTCAAATAAAAGGGGCTGCACGGAAAAGGGCCTAACTTGGGCTGCTGGGCTCCGTTTCAGGCCAGTGAGAAAGCGAATCGAAGCTCGGTTAACCCCTATTTTTATACTGTTATGCAGGGTGTTCAATCTGGGCAACTATCAGATTTTCTGGTGCATGATGGTTTTATTTTCAAAGGAAATCAGTTGTGTATTCCTGATTCCAGTCTTCGTTAGCAAATTATCAAGGAGTTACATGGTGAAGGGCATGCTGGTCGTGATCGCATTTTATAACTATTGCAATCTTCTTATTTTTGGCCTACTATGAGAAAAGAGGTGGATCGGTATGTTAAGCGGTGTCGGATCTATCAAGTATCAAGGGGTACAGCTACTAATGCTGGGCTCTATATGCCTTTACCTGTTCCCTTGCAACCATGGGTGGATCTTAGCATGGATTTTGTGTTGGGGTTGCCACATACTCAAAGGGGTAATGATTCAATCTTTGTAGTTATTGATCGTTTTTCTAAGATGGTGCACTTTATTCCTTGTAAAAAGACTACATATGCAGTTAATGTGGCGCAACTTTTCTTTCGTGATGTCTATCGTTTGCATGGTTTACCATCTTCTATTGTTTCAGATTAAGACACTAGATTTTTGAGTCATTTTTGGCGTTGCTTGTGGAAAATGGTGAACACTCAGCTTAATTTCAGTAGTGCTTATCATCCTCAAACAGATGGGCAGACTGAAGTTTGCTCATAATCACGTTGTCAATCGTAGTACCGGTTTTAGCCCATTTCAAGTGGTGTATTCTGCTCAACCACGGGGACCACTTGATTTAATGTCATCTTCTGTTTCTGGAAATGTTCCAAAGAATGTGCAGGATTTTTTAGAAGGGTTACACGGAGTCCATCAAGCTGTTCATAATAACTTGTCCAAAGCTAATGCCATGTACAACCAGGATGCGGATCAAAAGCGCAGGCAGGTTGAGTTTGAGGAGGGAGACTTTGTATGGGCAGTTTTGACTAAAGATCGGATTTCAGTTTGTGATTACAACAAGTTGTCAGCCAAGAAGATTGGACCAGTGGAGATTCTGGAGAAGATCAATTCTAATGCTTATCGTTTGAAGCTCCCAAGTCATATTCGTTGTTCTGATGTTTTCAATGTGAAGCATTTGTTACCTTTTCATGGAGATTCTTCTGAAGATGAACCTGCTGCAGATTCGAGGATGAATTTTGTCTACCCAGGGGGGAATGATGGAGGCCCAAGCATTGAAGATCTGGCCCACATGTTTCTGGAGGCCCATGATCGTCAAATAAAAGGGGCTGCACGGAAAAGGGCCTAACTTGGGCTGATGGGCTCCATTTCAGACCAGTGAGAAAGCGAATCGAAGCTCGGTTAACCCCTCTTTTTATACTGTTATGCAGGGTGTTCAATCTGGGCAACTGTCAGATTTTCTGGTGCATGATGGTTTTATTTTCAAAGGAAATCAGTTGTGTATTCCTAATTCCAGTCTTCGTTAGCAAATTATCAAGGAGTTACATGGTGAAGGGCATGCTGGTCATGATCGCATTTTATAGTTATTGCAATCGTCTTATTTTTGTCCTACTATGAGAAAAGAGGTGGATCGGTATGTTAAGCGGTGTCGGATCTATCAAGTATCAAAGGGTACAGCTACTAATGCTGGGCTCTATATGCCTTTACCTGTTCCCTTGCAACCATGGGTGGATCTTAGCATGGATTTTGTGTTGGGGTTGCCACATACTCAAAGGGGTAATGATTCAATCTTTGTAGTTATTGATCGTTTTTCTAAGATGGCGCACTTTATTCCTTGTAAAAAGACTACATATGCAGTTAATGTGGCGCAGCTTTTCTTTCGTGATGTCTATCGTTTGCATGGTTTACCATCTTCTATTGTTTCAGATTGAGACACTAGATTTTTGAGTCATTTTTGGCGTTGCTTGTGGAAAATGGTGAACACTCAGCTTAATTTCAGTAGTGCTTATCATCCTCAAACAGATGGGCCGACTGAAGTTTGCTCATAATCACGTTGTCAATCGTATTACCGGTTTTAGCCCATTTCAAGTGGTGTATTCTGCTCAACCACGGGGACCACTTGATTTAATGTCTTCTTCTGTTTCTGGAAATGTTCCAAAGAATGTGCAGGATTTTTTAGAAGGGTTACACGGAGTCCATCAAGCTGTTCATAATAACTTGGCCAAAGCTAATGCCAAGTACAACCAGGATGCGGATCAAAAGCGCAGGCAGGTTGAGTTTGAGGAGGGAGACTTTGTATGGGCAGTTTTGACTAAAGATCGGATTTCAGTTTGTGATTACAACAAGTTGTCAGCCGAAAAGATTAGACCAATGGAGATTCTGGAGAAGATCAATCCTAATGCTTATCGTTTGAAGCTGCCAAGTCATATTCGTTGTTCTGATGTTTTCAATGTGAAGCATTTGTTACCTTTTCATGGAGATTCTTCCGGAGATGAACCTGTTGCAGATTCGAGGATGAATTTTGTCTACCGAGGGGGGAATGATGGAGGCCCAAGTATTGAAGATCGGGCCCATATGTTTCTGGAGGCCCATGATCGTCAAATAAAAGGGGCTGCACGGAAAAGGGCCTAACTTGGGCTGCTGGGCTCCGTTTCAGGCCAGTGAGAAAGCGAATCGAAGCTCGGTTAACCCCTATTTTTATACTGTTATGCAGGGTGTTCAATCTGGGCAACTGTCAGATTTTCTGGTGCATGATGGTTTTATTTTCAAAGGAAATCAGTTGTGTATTCCTGATTCCAGTCTTCGTTAGCAAATTATCAAGGAGTTACATGGTGAAGGGCATGCTGGTCGTGATCGCATTTTATAGTTATTGCAATCGTCTTATTTTTGGCCTACTATGAGAAAAGAGGTGGATCGGTATGTTAAGCGGTTTCGGATCTATCAAGTATCAAAGGGTACAGCTACTAATGCTGGGCTCTATATACCTTTACCTGTTCCCTTGCAACTGTGGGTGGATCTTAGCATGGATTTTGTGTTGGGGTTGCCACACACTCAAAGGGGTAATGATTCAATCTTTGTAGTTATTGATCGTTTTTCTAAGATGGTGCACTTTATTCCTTGTAAAAAGACTACATATGTAGTTAATGTGGCGCAGCTTTTCTTTCGTGATGTCTATCATTTGCATGGTTTACCATCTTTTATTGTTTCAGATTGAGACACTAGATTTTTGAGTCATTTTTGGCGTTGCTTGTGGAAAATGGTGAACACTCAACTTAATTTCAGTAGTGCTTATCATCCTCAAACAGATGGGCAGACTGAAGTTTGCTCATAATCACGTTGTCAATCGTAGTACCGGTTTTAGCCCATTTCAAGTGGTGTATTCTGCTCAACCACGGGGTCCACTTGATTTAATGTCATCTTCTGTTTCTGGAAATGTTCCAAAGAATGTGCAGGATTTTTTAGAAGGGTTACACGGAGTCCATCAAGCTGTTCATAATAACTTGGCCAAAGCTAATGCCAAGTTCAACCAGGATGCGGATACAACCAGCTGTTCTTCTGAAGATGAACCTGCTGCAGATTCGAGGATGAATTTTGTCTACCCAGGGGGGAATGATGGAGGCCCAAGTATTGAAGATCGGGCCCACATGTTTCTGGAGGCCCATGATCGTCAAATAAAAGGGGCTGCACGGAAAAGGGCCTAACTTGGGCTGCTGGGCTCCGTTTCAGGCCAGTGAGAAAGTGAATCGAAGCTCGGTTAACCCCTATTTTTATACTGTTATGCAGGGTGTTCAATCTGGGCAACTGTCAGATTTTCTGGTGCATGATGGTTTTATTTTCAAAGGAAATCAGTTGTGTATTCCTGATTCCAGTCTTCGTTAGCAAATTATCAAGGAGTTACATGGTGAAGGGCATGCTGGTCGTGATCGCATTTTATAGTTATTGCAATCGTCTTATTTTTGGCCTACTATGAGAAAAGAGGTGGATCGGTATGTTAAGCGGTGTCGGATCTATCAAGTATCAAGGGGTACAACTACTAATGCTGGGCTCTATATGCCTTTACCTGTTCCCTTGCAACCATGGGTGGATCTTAGCATGGATTTTGTGTTGGGGTTGCCACATACTCAAAGGGGTAATGATTCAATCTTTGTAGTTATTGATCGTTTTTCTAAGATGGTGCACTTTATTCCTTGTAAAAAGACTACATATGCAGTTAATGTGGCGCAGCTTTTCTTTCGTGATGTCTATCGTTTGCATGGTTTACCATCTTCTATTGTTTCAGATTGAGACACCAGATTTTTGAGACATTTTTGGCGTTGCTTGTGGAAAATGGTGAACACTCAGCTTAATTTCAGTAGTGCTTATCATCCTCAAACAGATGGGCAGACTGAAGTTTGCTCATAATCACGTTGTCAATCGTAGTACCGGTTTTAGCCCATTTCAAGTGGTGTATTCTGCTCAACCATGGGGACCACTTGATTTAATGTCATCTTCTGTTTCTGGAAATGTTCCAAAGAATGTGCAGGATTTTTTAGAAGGGTTACACGGAGTCCATCAAGCTGTTCATAATAACTTGGCCAAAGCTAATGCCAAGTACAACCAGGATGCGGATCAAAAGCGCAGGCAGGTTGAGTTTGAGGAGGGAGACTTTGTATGGGCAGTTTTGACTAAAGATCGGATTTCAGTTTGTGATTAGAACAAGTTGTCAGCCGAGAAGATTGGACCAGTGGAGATTCTGGAGAAGATCAATTCTAATGCTTATCGTTTGAAGCTCCCAAGTCATATTCGTTGTTCTGATGTTTTCAATGTGAAGCATTTGTTACCTTTTCATGGAGATTCTTCTGAAGATGAACCTGCTGCAGATTCGAGGATGAATTTTGTCTACCCAGGGGGGAATGATGGAGGCCCAAGTATTGAAGATCGGGCCCACATGTTTCTGGAGGCCCATGATCGTCAAATAAAAGGGGCTGCATGGAAAAGGGCCTAACTTGGGCTGATGGGCTCCGTTTCAGGCCAGTGAAAAAGCGAATCGAAGCTCGGTTAACCCCTATTTTTATACTGTTATGCAGGGTGTTCAATCTGGGCAACTGTCAGATTTTCTGGTGCATGATGGTTTTATTTTCAAAGGAAATCAGTTGTGTATTCCTGATTCCAGTCTTCGTTAGCAAATTATCAAGGAGTTACATGGTGAAGGGCATGCTGGTCGTGATCGCATTTTATAGTTATTACAATCGTCTTATTTTTGGCCTACTATGAGAAAAAAGGTGGATCGGTATGTTAAGCGGTGTCGGATCTATCAAGTATCAAAGGGTACAACTACTAATGCTGGGCTCTATATGCCGTTACCTGTTCCCTTGTAACCATGGGTGGATCTTAGCATGGATTTTGTGTTGGGGTTGCCACATACTCAAAGGGGTAATGATTCAATCTTTGTAGTTATTGATCGTTTTTCTAAGATGGTGCACTTTATTCCTTGTAAAAAGACTACATATGCAGTTAATGTGGCGCAGCTTTTCTTTCGTGATGTCCATCGTTTGCATGGTTTACCATCTTCTATTGTTTCAGATTGAGACACCAGATTTTTGAGTCATTTTTGGCATTGCTTGTGGAAAATGGTGAACACTCAGCTTAATTTCAGTAGTGCTTATCATCCTCAAACAGATGGGCAGACTGAAGTTTGCTCATAATCACGTTGTCAATCGTAGTACCGGTTTTAGCCCATTTCAAGTGGTGTATTCTGCTCAACCACAGGGACCACTTGATTTAATGTCATCTTCTGTTTCTGGAAATGTTCCAAAGAATGTGCAGGATTTTTTAGAAGGGTTACACGGAGTCCATCAAGCTGTTCATAATAACTTGGCAAAAGCTAATGCCAAGTACAACCAGGATGCGGATCAAAAGCGCAGGCAGGTTGAGTTTGAGGAGGGAGACTTTGTATGGGCAGTTTTGACTAAAGATCGGATTTCAGTTTGTGATTACAACAAGTTGTCAGCCAAGAAGATTGGACCAGTGGAGATTCTGGAGAAGATCAATTCTAATGCTTATCGTTTGAAGCTGCCAAGTCATATTCGTTGTTATGATGTTTTCAATGTGAAGCATTTGTTACCTTTTCATGGAGATTCTTCTGAAGATGAACCTGCTGCAGATTCGAGGATGAATTTTGTCTACCCAGGGGGGAATGATGGAGGCCCAAGTATTGAAGATCGGGCCCACATGTTTCTGGAATCCCATGATCGTCAAATAAAAGGGGCTGCACGGAAAAGGGCCTAACTTGGGCTGCTGGGCTCCGTTTCAGGCCAGTGAGAAAGCGAATCGAAGCTCGGTTAACCCCTATTTTTATACTGTTATGCAGGGTGTTCAATCTGGGCAACTATCAGATTTTCTGGTGCATGATGGTTTTATTTTCAAAGGAAATCAGTTGTGTATTCCTGATTCCAGTCTTCGTTAGCAAATTATCAAGGAGTTACATGGTGAAGGGCATGCTGGTCGTGATCGCATTTTATAACTATTGCAATCTTCTTATTTTTGGCCTACTATGAGAAAAGAGGTGGATCGGTATGTTAAGCGGTGTCGGATCTATCAAGTATCAAGGGGTACAGCTACTAATGCTGGGCTCTATATGCCTTTACCTGTTCCCTTGCAACCATGGGTGGATCTTAGCATGGATTTTGTGTTGGGGTTGCCACATACTCAAAGGGGTAATGATTCAATCTTTGTAGTTATTGATCGTTTTTCTAAGATGGTGCACTTTATTCCTTGTAAAAAGACTACATATGCAGTTAATGTGGCGCAGCTTTTCTTTCGTGATGTCCATCGTTTGCATGGTTTACCATCTTCTATTGTTTCAGATTGAGACACCAGATTTTTGAGTCATTTTTGGCATTGCTTGTGGAAAATGGTGAACACTCAGCTTAATTTCAGTAGTGCTTATCATCCTCAAACAGATGGGCAGACTGAAGTTTGCTCATAATCACGTTGTCAATCGTAGTACCGGTTTTAGCCCATTTCAAGTGGTGTATTCTGCTCAACCACGGGGACCACTTGATTTAATGTCATCTTCTGTTTCTGGAAATGTTCCAAAGAATGTGCAGGATTTTTTAGAAGGGTTACACGGAGTCCATCAAGCTGTTCATAATAACTTGTCCAAAGCTAATGCCATGTACAACCAGGATGCGGATCAAAAGCGCAGGCAGGTTGAGTTTGAGGAGGGAGACTTTGTATGGGCAGTTTTGACTAAAGATCGGATTTCAGTTTGTGATTACAACAAGTTGTCAGCCAAGAAGATTGGACCAGTGGAGATTCTGGAGAAGATCAATTCTAATGCTTATCGTTTGAAGCTCCCAAGTCATATTCGTTGTTCTGATGTTTTCAATGTGAAGCATTTGTTACCTTTTCATGGAGATTCTTCTGAAGATGAACCTGCTGCAGATTCGAGGATGAATTTTGTCTACCCAGGGGGGAATGATGGAGGCCCAAGCATTGAAGATCTGGCCCACATGTTTCTGGAGGCCCATGATCGTCAAATAAAAGGGGCTGCACGGAAAAGGGCCTAACTTGGGCTGATGGGCTCCATTTCAGACCAGTGAGAAAGCGAATCGAAGCTCGGTTAACCCCTCTTTTTATACTGTTATGCAGGGTGTTCAATCTGGGCAACTGTCAGATTTTCTGGTGCATGATGGTTTTATTTTCAAAGGAAATCAGTTGTGTATTCCTAATTCCAGTCTTCGTTAGCAAATTATCAAGGAGTTACATGGTGAAGGGCATGCTGGTCATGATCGCATTTTATAGTTATTGCAATCGTCTTATTTTTGTCCTACTATGAGAAAAGAGGTGGATCGGTATGTTAAGCGGTGTCGGATCTATCAAGTATCAAAGGGTACAGCTACTAATGCTGGGCTCTATATGCCTTTACCTGTTCCCTTGCAACCATGGGTGGATCTTAGCATGGATTTTGTGTTGGGGTTGCCACATACTCAAAGGGGTAATGATTCAATCTTTGTAGTTATTGATCGTTTTTCTAAGATGGCGCACTTTATTCCTTGTAAAAAGACTACATATGCAGTTAATGTGGCGCAGCTTTTCTTTCGTGATGTCTATCGTTTGCATGGTTTACCATCTTCTATTGTTTCAGATTGAGACACTAGATTTTTGAGTCATTTTTGGCGTTGCTTGTGGAAAATGGTGAACACTCAGCTTAATTTCAGTAGTGCTTATCATCCTCAAACAGATGGGCCGACTGAAGTTTGCTCATAATCACGTTGTCAATCGTATTACCGGTTTTAGCCCATTTCAAGTGGTGTATTCTGCTCAACCACGGGGACCACTTGATTTAATGTCTTCTTCTGTTTCTGGAAATGTTCCAAAGAATGTGCAGGATTTTTTAGAAGGGTTACACGGAGTCCATCAAGCTGTTCATAATAACTTGGCCAAAGCTAATGCCAAGTACAACCAGGATGCGGATCAAAAGCGCAGGCAGGTTGAGTTTGAGGAGGGAGACTTTGTATGGGCAGTTTTGACTAAAGATCGGATTTCAGTTTGTGATTACAACAAGTTGTCAGCCGAAAAGATTAGACCAATGGAGATTCTGGAGAAGATCAATCCTAATGCTTATCGTTTGAAGCTGCCAAGTCATATTCGTTGTTCTGATGTTTTCAATGTGAAGCATTTGTTACCTTTTCATGGAGATTCTTCCGGAGATGAACCTGTTGCAGATTCGAGGATGAATTTTGTCTACCGAGGGGGGAATGATGGAGGCCCAAGTATTGAAGATCGGGCCCATATGTTTCTGGAGGCCCATGATCGTCAAATAAAAGGGGCTGCACGGAAAAGGGCCTAACTTGGGCTGCTGGGCTCCGTTTCAGGCCAGTGAGAAAGCGAATCGAAGCTCGGTTAACCCCTATTTTTATACTGTTATGCAGGGTGTTCAATCTGGGCAACTGTCAGATTTTCTGGTGCATGATGGTTTTATTTTCAAAGGAAATCAGTTGTGTATTCCTGATTCCAGTCTTCGTTAGCAAATTATCAAGGAGTTACATGGTGAAGGGCATGCTGGTCGTGATCGCATTTTATAGTTATTGCAATCGTCTTATTTTTGGCCTACTATGAGAAAAGAGGTGGATCGGTATGTTAAGCGGTTTCGGATCTATCAAGTATCAAAGGGTACAGCTACTAATGCTGGGCTCTATATACCTTTACCTGTTCCCTTGCAACTGTGGGTGGATCTTAGCATGGATTTTGTGTTGGGGTTGCCACACACTCAAAGGGGTAATGATTCAATCTTTGTAGTTATTGATCGTTTTTCTAAGATGGTGCACTTTATTCCTTGTAAAAAGACTACATATGTAGTTAATGTGGCGCAGCTTTTCTTTCGTGATGTCTATCATTTGCATGGTTTACCATCTTTTATTGTTTCAGATTGAGACACTAGATTTTTGAGTCATTTTTGGCGTTGCTTGTGGAAAATGGTGAACACTCAACTTAATTTCAGTAGTGCTTATCATCCTCAAACAGATGGGCAGACTGAAGTTTGCTCATAATCACGTTGTCAATCGTAGTACCGGTTTTAGCCCATTTCAAGTGGTGTATTCTGCTCAACCACGGGGTCCACTTGATTTAATGTCATCTTCTGTTTCTGGAAATGTTCCAAAGAATGTGCAGGATTTTTTAGAAGGGTTACACGGAGTCCATCAAGCTGTTCATAATAACTTGGCCAAAGCTAATGCCAAGTTCAACCAGGATGCGGATACAACCAGCTGTTCTTCTGAAGATGAACCTGCTGCAGATTTGAGGATGAATTTTGTCTACCCAGGGGGGAATGATGGAGGCCCAAGTATTGAAGATCGGGCCCACATGTTTCTGGAGGCCCATGATCGTCAAATAAAAGGGGCTGCACGGAAAAGGGCCTAACTTGGGCTGCTGGGCTCCGTTTCAGGCCAGTGAGAAAGTGAATCGAAGCTCGGTTAACCCCTATTTTTATACTGTTATGCAGGGTGTTCAATCTGGGCAACTGTCAGATTTTCTGGTGCATGATGGTTTTATTTTCAAAGGAAATCAGTTGTGTATTCCTGATTCCAGTCTTCGTTAGCAAATTATCAAGGAGTTACATGGTGAAGGGCATGCTGGTCGTGATCGCATTTTATAGTTATTGCAATCGTCTTATTTTTGGCCTACTATGAGAAAAGAGGTGGATCGGTATGTTAAGCGGTGTCGGATCTATCAAGTATCAAAGGGTACAGCTACTAATGCTGGGCTCTATATGCCTTTACCTGTTCCCTTGCAACCATGGGTGGATCTTAGCATGGATTTTGTGTTGGGGTTGCCACATACTCAAAGGGGTAATGATTCAATCTTTGTAGTTATTGATCGTTTTTCTAAGATGGCGCACTTTATTCCTTGTAAAAAGACTACATATGCAGTTAATGTGGCGCAGCTTTTCTTTCGTGATGTCTATCGTTTGCATGGTTTACCATCTTCTATTGTTTCAGATTGAGACACTAGATTTTTGAGTCATTTTTGGCGTTGCTTGTGGAAAATGGTGAACACTCAGCTTAATTTCAGTAGTGCTTATCATCCTCAAACAGATGGGCCGACTGAAGTTTGCTCATAATCACGTTGTCAATCGTATTACCGGTTTTAGCCCATTTCAAGTGGTGTATTCTGCTCAACCACGGGGACCACTTGATTTAATGTCTTCTTCTGTTTCTGGAAATGTTCCAAAGAATGTGCAGGATTTTTTAGAAGGGTTACACGGAGTCCATCAAGCTGTTCATAATAACTTGGCCAAAGCTAATGCCAAGTACAACCAGGATGCGGATCAAAAGCGCAGGCAGGTTGAGTTTGAGGAGGGAGACTTTGTATGGGCAGTTTTGACTAAAGATCGGATTTCAGTTTGTGATTACAACAAGTTGTCAGCCGAAAAGATTAGACCAATGGAGATTCTGGAGAAGATCAATCCTAATGCTTATCGTTTGAAGCTGCCAAGTCATATTCGTTGTTCTGATGTTTTCAATGTGAAGCATTTGTTACCTTTTCATGGAGATTCTTCCGGAGATGAACCTGTTGCAGATTCGAGGATGAATTTTGTCTACCGAGGGGGGAATGATGGAGGCCCAAGTATTGAAGATCGGGCCCATATGTTTCTGGAGGCCCATGATCGTCAAATAAAAGGGGCTGCACGGAAAAGGGCCTAACTTGGGCTGCTGGGCTCCGTTTCAGGCCAGTGAGAAAGCGAATCGAAGCTCGGTTAACCCCTATTTTTATACTGTTATGCAGGGTGTTCAATCTGGGCAACTGTCAGATTTTCTGGTGCATGATGGTTTTATTTTCAAAGGAAATCAGTTGTGTATTCCTGATTCCAGTCTTCGTTAGCAAATTATCAAGGAGTTACATGGTGAAGGGCATGCTGGTCGTGATCGCATTTTATAGTTATTGCAATCGTCTTATTTTTGGCCTACTATGAGAAAAGAGGTGGATCGGTATGTTAAGCGGTTTCGGATCTATCAAGTATCAAAGGGTACAGCTACTAATGCTGGGCTCTATATACCTTTACCTGTTCCCTTGCAACTGTGGGTGGATCTTAGCATGGATTTTGTGTTGGGGTTGCCACACACTCAAAGGGGTAATGATTCAATCTTTGTAGTTATTGATCGTTTTTCTAAGATGGTGCACTTTATTCCTTGTAAAAAGACTACATATGTAGTTAATGTGGCGCAGCTTTTCTTTCGTGATGTCTATCATTTGCATGGTTTACCATCTTTTATTGTTTCAGATTGAGACACTAGATTTTTGAGTCATTTTTGGCGTTGCTTGTGGAAAATGGTGAACACTCAACTTAATTTCAGTAGTGCTTATCATCCTCAAACAGATGGGCAGACTGAAGTTTGCTCATAATCACGTTGTCAATCGTAGTACCGGTTTTAGCCCATTTCAAGTGGTGTATTCTGCTCAACCACGGGGTCCACTTGATTTAATGTCATCTTCTGTTTCTGGAAATGTTCCAAAGAATGTGCAGGATTTTTTAGAAGGGTTACACGGAGTCCATCAAGCTGTTCATAATAACTTGGCCAAAGCTAATGCCAAGTTCAACCAGGATGCGGATACAACCAGCTGTTCTTCTGAAGATGAACCTGCTGCAGATTCGAGGATGAATTTTGTCTACCCAGGGGGGAATGATGGAGGCCCAAGTATTGAAGATCGGGCCCACATGTTTCTGGAGGCCCATGATCGTCAAATAAAAGGGGCTGCACGGAAAAGGGCCTAACTTGGGCTGCTGGGCTCCGTTTCAGGCCAGTGAGAAAGTGAATCGAAGCTCGGTTAACCCCTATTTTTATACTGTTATGCAGGGTGTTCAATCTGGGCAACTGTCAGATTTTCTGGTGCATGATGGTTTTATTTTCAAAGGAAATCAGTTGTGTATTCCTGATTCCAGTCTTCGTTAGCAAATTATCAAGGAGTTACATGGTGAAGGGCATGCTGGTCGTGATCGCATTTTATAGTTATTGCAATCGTCTTATTTTTGGCCTACTATGAGAAAAGAGGTGGATCGGTATGTTAAGCGGTGTCGGATCTATCAAGTATCAAGGGGTACAACTACTAATGCTGGGCTCTATATGCCTTTACCTGTTCCCTTGCAACCATGGGTGGATCTTAGCATGGATTTTGTGTTGGGGTTGCCACATACTCAAAGGGGTAATGATTCAATCTTTGTAGTTATTGATCGTTTTTCTAAGATGGTGCACTTTATTCCTTGTAAAAAGACTACATATGCAGTTAATGTGGCGCAGCTTTTCTTTCGTGATGTCTATCGTTTGCATGGTTTACCATCTTCTATTGTTTCAGATTGAGACACCAGATTTTTGAGACATTTTTGGCGTTGCTTGTGGAAAATGGTGAACACTCAGCTTAATTTCAGTAGTGCTTATCATCCTCAAACAGATGGGCAGACTGAAGTTTGCTCATAATCACGTTGTCAATCGTAGTACCGGTTTTAGCCCATTTCAAGTGGTGTATTCTGCTCAACCACGGGGACCACTTGATTTAATGTCATCTTCTGTTTCTGGAAATGTTCCAAAGAATGTGCAGGATTTTTTAGAAGGGTTACACGGAGTCCATCAAGCTGTTCATAATAACTTGGCCAAAGCTAATGCCAAGTACAACCAGGATGCGGATCAAAAGCGCAGGCAGGTTGAGTTTGAGGAGGGAGACTTTGTATGGGCAGTTTTGACTAAAGATCGGATTTCAGTTTGTGATTACAACAAGTTGTCAGCCGAGAAGATTGGACCAGTGGAGATTCTGGAGAAGATCAATTCTAATGCTTATCGTTTGAAGCTCCCAAGTCATATTCGTTGTTCTGATGTTTTCAATGTGAAGCATTTGTTACCTTTTCATGGAGATTCTTCTGAAGATGAACCTGCTGCAGATTCGAGGATGAATTTTGTCTACCCAGGGGGGAATGATGGAGGCCCAAGTATTGAAGATCGGGCCCACATGTTTCTGGAGGCCCATGATCGTCAAATAAAAGGGGCTGCATGGAAAAGGGCCTAACTTGGGCTGATGGGCTCCGTTTCAGGCCAGTGAAAAAGCGAATCGAAGCTCGGTTAACCCCTATTTTTATACTGTTATGCAGGGTGTTCAATCTGGGCAACTGTCAGATTTTCTGGTGCATGATGGTTTTATTTTCAAAGGAAATCAGTTGTGTATTCCTGATTCCAGTCTTCGTTAGCAAATTATCAAGGAGTTACATGGTGAAGGGCATGCTGGTCGTGATCGCATTTTATAGTTATTACAATCGTCTTATTTTTGGCCTACTATGAGAAAAAAGGTGGATCGGTATGTTAAGCGGTGTCGGATCTATCAAGTATCAAAGGGTACAACTACTAATGCTGGGCTCTATATGCCGTTACCTGTTCCCTTGTAACCATGGGTGGATCTTAGCATGGATTTTGTGTTGGGGTTGCCACATACTCAAAGGGGTAATGATTCAATCTTTGTAGTTATTGATCGTTTTTCTAAGATGGTGCACTTTATTCCTTGTAAAAAGACTACATATGCAGTTAATGTGGCGCAGCTTTTCTTTCGTGATGTCCATCGTTTGCATGGTTTACCATCTTCTATTGTTTCAGATTGAGACACCAGATTTTTGAGTCATTTTTGGCATTGCTTGTGGAAAATGGTGAACACTCAGCTTAATTTCAGTAGTGCTTATCATCCTCAAACAGATGGGCAGACTGAAGTTTGCTCATAATCACGTTGTCAATCGTAGTACCGGTTTTAGCCCATTTCAAGTGGTGTATTCTGCTCAACCACGGGGACCACTTGATTTAATGTCATCTTCTGTTTCTGGAAATGTTCCAAAGAATGTGCAGGATTTTTTAGAAGGGTTACACGGAGTCCATCAAGCTGTTCATAATAACTTGGCCAAAGCTAATGCCAAGTACAACCAGGATGCGGATCAAAAGCGCAGGCAGGTTGAGTTTGAGGAGGGAGACTTTGTATGGGCAGTTTTGACTAAAGATCGGATTTCAGTTTGTGATTACAACAAGTTGTCAGCCGAGAAGATTGGACCAGTGGAGATTCTGGAGAAGATCAATTCTAATGCTTATCGTTTGAAGCTCCCAAGTCATATTCGTTGTTCTGATGTTTTCAATGTGAAGCATTTGTTACCTTTTCATGGAGATTCTTCTGAAGATGAACCTGCTACAGATTCGAGGATGAATTTTGTCTACCCAGGGGGGAATGATGGAGGCCCAAGTATTGAGGATCGGGCCCACATGTTTCTAGAGGCCCATGATCGTCAAATAAAAGGGGCTGCACGGAAAAGGGCCTAACTTGGGCTGATGGGCTCCGTTTCAGGCCAGTGAGAAAGCGAATCGAAGCTCGGTTAACCCCTATTTTTATACTGTTATGCAGGGTGTTCAATCTGGGCAACTGTCAGATTTTCTGGTGCATGATGGTTTTATTTTCAAAGGAAATCAGTTGTGTATTCCTGATTCCAGTCTTCGTTAGCAAATTATCAAGGAGTTACATGGTGAAGGGCATGCTGGTCGTGATCGCATTTTATAGTTATTGCAATCGTCTTATTTTTGGCCTACTATGAGAAAAGAGGTGGATCGGTATGTTAAGCGGTGTCAGATCTATCAAGTATCAAAGGGTACAGCTACTAATGCTGGGCTCTATATGCCTTTACCTGTTCCCTTGCAACCATGGGTGGATCTTAGCATGGATTTTGTGTTGGGGTTGCCACATACTCAAAGGGGTAATGATTCAATCTTTGTAGTTATTGATCGTTTTTCTAAGATGGTGCACTTTATTCCTTGTAAAAAGACTACATATGCAGTTAATGTGGCGCAGCTTTTCTTTCGTGATGTCTATCGTTTGCATGGTTTACCATCTTCTATTGTTTCAGATTGAGACACCAGATTTTTGAGTCATTTTTGGCGTTGCTTGTGGAAAATGGTGAACACTCAGCTTAATTTCAGTAGTGCTTATCATCCTCAAACAGATGGGCAGACTAAAGTTTGCTCATAATCACGTTGTCAATCGTAGTACCGGTTTTAGCCCATTTCAAGTGGTGTATTCTGCTCAACCACGGGGACCACTTGATTTAATGTCATCTTCTGTTTCTGGAAATGTTCCAAAGAATGTGCAGGATTTTTTAGAAGGGTTACACGGAGTCCATCAAGCTGTTCATAATAACTTGGCCAAAGCTAATGCCAAGTACAACCAGGATGCGGATCAAAAGCGCAGGCAGGTTGAGTTTGAGGAGGGAGACTTTGTATGGGCAGTTTTGACTAAAGATCGGATTTCAGTTTGTGATTACAACAAGTTGTCAGCCGAGAAGATTGGACCAGTGGAGATTCTGGAGAAGATCAATTCTAATGCTTATCGTTTGAAGCTCCCAAGTCATATTCGTTGTTCTGATGTTTTCAATGTGAAGCATTTGTTACCTTTTCATGGAGATTCTTCTGAAGATGAACCTGCTGCAGATTCGAGGATGAATTTTGTCTACCCAGGGGGGAATGATGGAGGCCCAAGTATTAAAGATCGGGCCCACATGTTTCTGGAGGCCCATGATCGTCAAATAAAAGGGGCTGCACGGAAAAGGGCCTAACTTGGGCTGCTGGGCTCCGTTTCAGGCCAGTGAGAAAGCGAATCGAAGCTCGGTTAACCCCTATTTTTATACTGTTATGCAGGGTGTTCAATCTGTGCAACTGTCAGATTTTCTGGTGCATGATGGTTTTATTTTCAAAGGAAATCAGTTGTGTATTCCTGATTCCAGTCTTCGTTAGCAAATTATCAAGGAGTTACATGGTGAAGGGCATGCTGGTCGTGATCGCATTTTATAGCTATTGCAATCTTCTTATTTTTGGCCTACTATGAGAAAAGAGGTGGATCGGTATGTTAAGCGGTGTCGGATCTATCAAGTATCAAGGGGTACAGCTACTAATGCTGGGCTCTATATGCCTTTACCTTTTCCCTTGCAACTGTGGGTGGATCTTAGCATGGATTTTGTGTTGGGGTTGCCACATACTCAAAGGGGTAATGATTCAATCTTTGTAGTTATTGATCGTTTTTCTAAGATGGTGCACTTTATTCCTTGTAAAAAGACTACATATGCAGTTAATGTGGCGCAACTTTTCTTTCGTGATGTCTATCGTTTGCATGGTTTACCATCTTCTATTGTTTCAGATTGAGACACTAGATTTTTGAGTCATTTTTGGCGTTGCTTGTGGAAAATGGTGAACACTCAGCTTAATTTCAGTAGTGCTTATCATCCTCAAACAGATGGGCAGACTGAAGTTTGCTCATAATCACGTTGTCTATCGTAGTACCGGTTTTAGCCCATTTCAAGTGGTGTATTCTGCTCAACCACGGGGACCACTTGATTTAATGTCATCTTCTGTTTCTGGAAATGTTCCAAAGAATGTGCAGGATTTTTTAGAAGGGTTACACGGAGTCCATCAAGCTGTTCATAATAACTTGGCCAAAGCTAATGCCAAGTACAACCAGGATGCGGATCAAAAGCGCAAGCAGGTTGAGTTTGAGGAGGGAGACTTTGTATGGGCAGTTTTGACTAAAGATTGGATTTCAGTTTGTGATTACAACAAGTTGTCAGCCGAGAAGATTGGACCAGTGGAGATTCTGGAGAAGATCAATTCTAATGCTTATCGTTTGAAGCTCCCAAGTCATATTCGTTGTTCTGATGTTTTCAATGTGAAGCATTTGTTACCTTTTCATGGAGATTCTTCTGAAGATGAACCTGCTGCAGATTCGAGGATGAATTTTGTCTACCCAGGGGGGAATGATGGAGGCCCAAGTACTGAAGATCGGGCCCACATGTTTCTGGAGGCCCATGATCGTCAAATAAAAGGGGCTGCACGGAAAAGGGCCTAACTTGGGCTGCTGGGCTCCGTTTCAAGCCAGTGAGAAAGCGAATCGAAGCTCGGTTAACCCCTATTTTTATACTGTTATGCAGGGTGTTCAATCTGGGCAACTGTCAGATTTTCTGGTGCATGATGGTTTTATTTTCAAAGGAAATCAGTTGTGTATTCCTGATTCCAGTCTTCGTTAGAAAATTATCAAGGAGTTACATGGTGAAGGGCATGCTGGTCGTGATCGCATTTTATAGCTATTGCAATCTTCTTATTTTTGGCCTACTATGAGAAAAGAGGTGGATCGGTATGTTAAGCGGTGTCGGATCTATCAAGTATCAAGGGGTACAGCTACTAATGCTGGGCTCTATATGCCTTTACCTGTTCCCTTGCAACCATGGGTGGATCTTAGCATGGATTTTGTGTTGGGGTTGCCACATACTCAAAGGGGTAATGATTCAATCTTTGTAGTTATTGATCGTTTTTCTAAGATGGTGCACTTTATTCCTTGTAAAAAGACTACATATGCAGTTAATGTGGCGCAACTTTTCTTTCGTGATGTCTATCGTTTGCATGGTTTACCATCTTCTATTGTTTCAGATTGAGACACTAGATTTTTGAGTCATTTTTGGCGTTGCTTGTGGAAAATGGTGAACACTCAGCTTAATTTCAGTAGTGCTTATCATCCTCAAACAGATGGGCAGACTGAAGTTTGCTCATAATCACGTTGTCTATCGTAGTACCGGTTTTAGCCCATTTCAAGTGGTGTATTCTGCTCAACCACGGGGACCACTTGATTTAATGTCATCTTCTGTTTCTGGAAATGTTCCAAAGAATGTGCAGGATTTTTTAGAAGGGTTACACGGAGTCCATCAAGCTGTTCATAATAACTTGGCCAAAGCTAATGCCAAGTACAACCAGGATGCGGATCAAAAGCGCAAGCAGGTTGAGTTTGAGGAGGGAGACTTTGTATGGGCAGTTTTGACTAAAGATTGGATTTCAGTTTGTGATTACAACAAGTTGTCAGCCGAGAAGATTGGACCAGTGGAGATTCTGGAGAAGATCAATTCTAATGCTTATCGTTTGAAGCTCCCAAGTCATATTCGTTGTTCTGATGTTTTCAATGTGAAGCATTTGTTACCTTTTCATGGAGATTCTTCTGAAGATGAACCTGCTGCAGATTCGAGGATGAATTTTGTCTACCCAGGGGGGAATGATGGAGGCCCAAGTATTGAAGATCGGGCCCACATGTTTCTGGAGGCCCATGATCGTCAAATAAAAGGGGCTGCACGGAAAAGGGCCTAACTTGGGCTGCTGGGCTCCGTTTCAGGCCAGTGAGAAAGCGAATCGAAGCTCGGTTAACCCCTATTTTTATACTGTTATGCAGGGTGTTCAATCTGTGCAACTGTCAGATTTTCTGGTGCATGATGGTTTTATTTTCAAAGGAAATCAGTTGTGTATTCCTGATTCCAGTCTTCGTTAGCAAATTATCAAGGAGTTACATGGTGAAGGGCATGCTGGTCGTGATCGCATTTTATAGCTATTGCAATCTTCTTATTTTTGGCCTACTATGAGAAAAGAGGTGGATCGGTATGTTAAGCGGTGTCGGATCTATCAAGTATCAAGGGGTACAGCTACTAATGCTGGGCTCTATATGCCTTTACCTTTTCCCTTGCAACTGTGGGTGGATCTTAGCATGGATTTTGTGTTGGGGTTGCCACATACTCAAAGGGGTAATGATTCAATCTTTGTAGTTATTGATCGTTTTTCTAAGATGGTGCACTTTATTCCTTGTAAAAAGACTACATATGCAGTTAATGTGGCGCAACTTTTCTTTCGTGATGTCTATCGTTTGCATGGTTTACCATCTTCTATTGTTTCAGATTGAGACACTAGATTTTTGAGTCATTTTTGGCGTTGCTTGTGGAAAATGGTGAACACTCAGCTTAATTTCAGTAGTGCTTATCATCCTCAAACAGATGGGCAGACTGAAGTTTGCTCATAATCACGTTGTCTATCGTAGTACCGGTTTTAGCCCATTTCAAGTGGTGTATTCTGCTCAACCACGGGGACCACTTGATTTAATGTCATCTTCTGTTTCTGGAAATGTTCCAAAGAATGTGCAGGATTTTTTAGAAGGGTTACACGGAGTCCATCAAGCTGTTCATAATAACTTGGCCAAAGCTAATGCCAAGTACAACCAGGATGCGGATCAAAAGCGCAAGCAGGTTGAGTTTGAGGAGGGAGACTTTGTATGGGCAGTTTTGACTAAAGATTGGATTTCAGTTTGTGATTACAACAAGTTGTCAGCCGAGAAGATTGGACCAGTGGAGATTCTGGAGAAGATCAATTCTAATGCTTATCGTTTGAAGCTCCCAAGTCATATTCGTTGTTCTGATGTTTTCAATGTGAAGCATTTGTTACCTTTTCATGGAGATTCTTCTGAAGATGAACCTGCTGCAGATTCGAGGATGAATTTTGTCTACCCAGGGGGGAATGATGGAGGCCCAAGTATTGAAGATCGGGCCCACATGTTTCTGGAGGCCCATGATCGTCAAATAAAAGGGGCTGCACGGAAAAGGGCCTAACTTGGGCTGCTGGGCTCCGTTTCAAGCCAGTGAGAAAGCGAATCGAAGCTCGGTTAACCCCTATTTTTATACTGTTATGCAGGGTGTTCAATCTGGGCAACTGTCAGATTTTCTGGTGCATGATGGTTTTATTTTCAAAGGAAATCAGTTGTGTATTCCTGATTCCAGTCTTCGTTAGAAAATTATCAAGGAGTTACATGGTGAAGGGCATGCTGGTCGTGATCGCATTTTATAGCTATTGCAATCTTCTTATTTTTGGCCTACTATGAGAAAAGAGGTGGATCGGTATGTTAAGCGGTGTCGGATCTATCAAGTATCAAGGGGTACAGCTACTAATGCTGGGCTCTATATGCCTTTACCTGTTCCCTTGCAACCATGGGTGGATCTTAGCATGGATTTTGTGTTGGGGTTGCCACATACTCAAAGGGGTAATGATTCAATCTTTGTAGTTATTGATCGTTTTTCTAAGATGGTGCACTTTATTCCTTGTAAAAAGACTACATATGCAGTTAATGTGGCGCAACTTTTCTTTCGTGATGTCTATCGTTTGCATGGTTTACCATCTTCTATTGTTTCAGATTGAGACACTAGATTTTTGAGTCATTTTTGGCGTTGCTTGTGGAAAATGGTGAACGCTCAGCTTAATTTCAGTAGTGCTTATCATCCTCAAACAGATGGGCAGACTGAAGTTTGCTCATAATCACGTTGTCAATCGTAGTACCGGTTTTAGCCCATTTCAAGTGGTGTATTCTGCTCAACCACGGGGACCACTTGATTTAATGTCATCTTCTGTTTCTGGAAATGTTCCAAAGAATGTGCAGGATTTTTTAGAAGGGTTACACGGAGTCCATCAAGCTGTTCATAATAACTTGTCCAAAGCTAATGCCATGTACAACCAGGATGCGGATCAAAAGCGCAGGCAGGTTGAGTTTGAGGAGGGAGACTTTGTATGGGCAGTTTTGACTAAAGATCGGATTTCAGTTTGTGATTACAACAAGTTGTCAGCCAAGAAGATTGGACCAGTGGAGATTCTGGAGAAGATCAATTCTAATGCTTATCGTTTGAAGCTCCCAAGTCATATTCGTTGTTCTGATGTTTTCAATGTGAAGCATTTGTTACCTTTTCATGGAGATTCTTCTGAAGATGAACCTGCTGCAGATTCGAGGATGAATTTTGTCTACCCAGGGGGGAATGATGGAGGCCCAAGCATTGAAGATCTGGCCCACATGTTTCTGGAGGCCCATGATCGTCAAATAAAAGGGGCTGCACGGAAAAGGGCCTAACTTGGGCTGATGGGCTCCATTTCAGACCAGTGAGAAAGCGAATCGAAGCTCGGTTAACCCCTATTTTTATACTGTTATGCAGGGTGTTCAATCTGGGCAACTGTCAGATTTTCTGGTGCATGATGGTTTTATTTTCAAAGGAAATCAGTTGTGTATTCCTGATTCCAGTCTTCGTTAGCAAATTATCAAGGAGTTACATGGTGAAGGGCATGCTGGTCATGATCGCATTTTATAGTTATTGCAATCGTCTTATTTTTGTCCTACTATGAGAAAAGAGGTGGATCGGTATGTTAAGCGGTGTCGGATCTATCAAGTATCAAAGGGTACAGCTACTAATGCTGGGCTCTATATGCCTTTACCTGTTCCCTTGCAACCATGGGTGGATCTTAGCATGGATTTTGTGTTGGGGTTGCCACATACTCAAAGGGGTAATGATTCAATCTTTGTAGTTATTGATCGTTTTTCTAAGATGGCGCACTTTATTCCTTGTAAAAAGACTACATATGCAGTTAATGTGGCGCAACTTTTCTTTCGTGATGTCTATCGTTTGCATGGTTTACCATCTTCTATTGTTTCAGATTGAGACACTAGATTTTTGAGTCATTTTTGACGTTGCTTGTGGAAAATGGTGAACACTCAGCTTAATTTCAGTAGTGCTTATCATCCTCAAACAGATGGGCCGACTGAAGTTTGCTCATAATCACATTGTCAATCGTATTACCGGTTTTAGCCCATTTCAAGTGGTGTATTCTGCTCAACCACGGGGACCACTTGATTTAATGTCATCTTCTGTTTCTGGAAATGTTCCAAAGAATGTGCAGGATTTTTTAGAAGGGTTAATCGTCTTATTTTTGTCCTACTATGAGAAAAGAGGTGGATCGGTATGTTAAGCGGTGTCGGATCTATCAAGTATCAAAGGGTACAGCTACTAATGCTGGGCTCTATATGCCTATACCTGTTCCCTTGCAACCATGGGTGGATCTTAGCATGGATTTTGTGTTGGGGTTGCCACATACTCAAAGGGGTAATGATTCAATCTTTGTAGTTATTGATCGTTTTTCTAAGATGGCGCACTTTATTCCTTGTAAAAAGACTACATATGCAGTTAATGTGGCGCAACTTTTCTTTCGTGATGTCTATCGTTTGCATGGTTTACCATCTTCTATTGTTTCAGATTGAGACACTAGATTTTTGAGTCATTTTTGACGTTGCTTGTGGAAAATGGTGAACACTCAGCTTAATTTCAGTAGTGCTTATCATCCTCAAACAGATGGGCCGACTGAAGTTTGCTCATAATCACATTGTCAATCGTATTACCGGTTTTAGCCCATTTCAAGTGGTGTATTCTGCTCAACCACGGGGACCACTTGATTTAATGTCATCTTCTGTTTCTGGAAATGTTCCAAAGAATGTGCAGGATTTTTTAGAAGGGTTACATGGAGTCCATCAAGCTGTTCATAATAACTTGGCCAAAGCTAATGCCAAGTACAACCAGGATGCGGATCAAAAGCGCAGGCAGGTTGAGTTTGAGGAGGGAGACTTTGTATGGGCAGTTTTGACTAAAGATCGGATTTCAGTTTGTGATTACAACAAGTTGTCAGCCGAGAAGATTAGACCAGTGGAGATTCTGGAGAAGATCAATCCTAATGCTTATCGTTTGAAGCTGCCAAGTCATATTCGTTGTTCTGATGTTTTCAATGTGAAGCATTTGTTACCTTTTCATGGAGATTCTTCCGGAGATGAACCTGTTGCAGATTCGAGGATGAATTTTGTCTACCGAGGGGGGAATGATGGAGGCCCAAGTATTGAAGATCGGGCCCATATGTTTCTGGAGGCCCATGATCGTCAAATAAAAGGGGCTGCACGGAAAAGGGCCTAACTTGGGCTGCTGGGCTCCGTTTCAGGCCAGTGAGAAAGCGAATCGAAGCTCGGTTAACCCCTATTTTTATACTGTTATGCAGGGTGTTCAATCTGGGCAACTGTCAGATTTTCTGGTGCATGATGGTTTTATTTTCAAAGGAAATCAGTTGTGTATTCCTGATTCCAGTCTTCGTTAGCAAATTATCAAGGAGTTACATGGTGAAGGGCATGCTGGTCATGATCGCATTTTATAGTTATTGCAATCGTCTTATTTTTGTCCTACTATGAGAAAAGAGGTGGATCGGTATGTTAAGCGGTGTCGGATCTATCAAGTATCAAAGGGTACAACTACTAATGCTGGGCTCTATATGCCTTTACCTGTTCCCTTGCAACCATGGGTGGATCTTAGCATGGATTTTGTGTTGGGGTTGCCACATACTCAAAGGGGTAATGATTCAATCTTTGTAGTTATTGATCGTTTTTCTAAGATGGCGCACTTTATTCCTTGTAAAAAGACTACATATGCAGTTAATGTGGCGCAGCTTTTCTTTCGTGATGTCTATCGTTTGCATGGTTTACCATCTTCTATTGTTTCAGATTGAGACACTAGATTTTTGAGTCATTTTTGGCATTGCTTGTGGAAAATGGTGAACACTCAGCTTAATTTCAGTAGTGCTTATCATCCTCAAACAGATGGGCCGACTGAAGTTTGCTCATAATCACGTTGTCTATCGTATTACCGGTTTTAGCCCATTTCAAGTGGTGTATTCTGCTCAACCACGGGGACCATTTGATTTAATGTCATCTTCTGTTTCTGGAAATGTTCCAAAGAATGTGCAGGATTTTTTAGAAGGGTTACACGGAGTCCATCAAGCTGTTCATAATAACTTGGCCAAAGCTAATGCCAAGTACAACCAGGATGCGGATCAAAAGCGCAGGCAGGTTGAGTTTGAGGAGGGAGACTTTGTATGGGCAGTTTTGACTAAAGATCGAATTTCAGTTTGTGATTACAACAAGTTGTCAGCCGAGAAGATTAGACCAGTGGAGATTCTGGAGAAGATCAATCCTAATGCTTATCGTTTGAAGCTGCCAAGTCATATTCGTTGTTCTGATGTTTTCAATGTGAAGCATTTGTTACCTTTTCATGGAGATTCTTCCGGAGATGAACCTGTTGCAGATTCGAGGATGAATTTTGTCTACCGAGGGGGGAATGATGGAGGCCCAAGTATTGAAGATCGGGCCCATATGTTTCTGGAGGCCCATGATCGTCAAATAAAAGGGGCTGCACGGAAAAGGGCCTAACTTGGGCTGCTGGGCTCCGTTTCAGGCCAGTGAGAAAGCGAATCGAAGCTCGGTTAACCCCTATTTTTATACTGTTATGCAGGGTGTTCAATCTGGGCAACTGTCAGATTTTCTGGTGCATGATGGTTTTATTTTCAAAGGAAATCAGTTGTGTATTCCTGATTCCAGTCTTCGTTAGCAAATTATCAAGGAGTTACATGGTGAAGGGCATGCTGGTCATGATCGCATTTTATAGTTATTGCAATCGTCTTATTTTTGTCCTACTATGAGAAAAGAGGTGGATCGGTATGTTAAGCGGTGTCGGATCTATCAAGTATCAAAGGGTACAACTACTAATGCTGGGCTCTATATGCCTTTACCTGTTCCCTTGCAACCATGGGTGGATCTTAGCATGGATTTTGTGTTGGGGTTGCCACATACTCAAAGGGGTAATGATTCAATCTTTGTAGTTATTGATCGTTTTTCTAAGATGGCGCACTTTATTCCTTGTAAAAAGACTACATATGCAGTTAATGTGGTGCAGCTTTTCTTTCGTGATGTCTATCGTTTGCATGGTTTACCATCTTCTATTGTTTCAGATTGAGACACTAGATTTTTGAGTCATTTTTGGCATTGCTTGTGGAAAATGGTGAACACTCAGCTTAATTTCAGTAGTGCTTATCATCCTCAAACAGATGGGCCGACTGAAGTTTGCTCATAATCACGTTGTCAATCGTATTACCGGTTTTAGCCCATTTCAAGTGGTGTATTCTGCTCAACCACGGGGACCATTTGATTTAATGTCATCTTCTGTTTCTGGAAATGTTCCAAAGAATGTGCAGGATTTTTTAGAAGGGTTACACGGAGTCCATCAAGCTGTTCATAATAACTTGGCCAAAGCTAATGCCAAGTACAACCAGGATGCGGATCAAAAGCGCAGGCAGGTTGAGTTTGAGGAGGGATACTTTGTATGGGCAGTTTTGACTAAAGATCGGATTTCAGTTTGTGATTACAACAAGTTGTCAGCCGAGAAGATTAGACCAGTGGAGATTCTGGAGAAGATCAATCCTAATGCTTATCGTTTGAAGCTGCCAAGTCATATTCGTTGTTCTGATGTTTTCAATGTGAAGCATTTGTTACCTTTTCATGGAGATTCTTCCGGAGATGAACCTGTTGCAGATTCGAGGATGAATTTTGTCTACCGAGGGGGGAATGATGGAGGCCCAAGTATTGAAGATCGGGCCCATATGTTTCTGGAGGCCCATGATCGTCAAATAAAAGGGGCTGCACGGAAAAGGGCCTAACTTGGGCTGCTGGGCTCCGTTTCAGGCCAGTGAAAAAGCGAATCGAAGCTCGGTTAACCCCTATTTTTATACTGTTATGCAGGGTGTTCAATCTGGGCAACTGTCAGATTTTCTGGTGCATGATGGTTTTATTTTCAAAGGAAATCAGTTGTGTATTCCTGATTCCAGTCTTCGTTAGCAAATTATCAAGGAGTTACATGGTGAAGGGCATGCTGGTCGTGATCGCATTTTATAGTTATTGCAATCATCTTATTTTTGGCCTACTATGAGAAAAGAGGTGGATCGGTATGTTAAGCGGTGTCGGATCTATCAAGTATCAAAGGGTACAGCTACTAATGCTGGGCTCTATATACCTTTACCTGTTCCCTTGCAACTGTGGGTGGATCTTAGCATGGATTTTGTGTTGGGGTTGCCACACACTCAAAGGGGTAATGATTCAATCTTTGTAGTTATTGATCGTTTTTCTAAGATGGTGCACTTTATTCCTTGTAAAAAGACTACATATGTAGTTAATGTGGCGCTGCTTTTCTTTCGTGATGTCTATCATTTGCATGGTTTACCATCTTTTATTGTTTCAGATTGAGACACTAGACTTTTGAGTCATTTTTGGCGTTGCTTGTGGAAAATGGTGAACACTCAACTTAATTTCAGTAGTGCTTATCATCCTCAAACAGATGGGCAGACTGAAGTTTGCTCATAATCACGTTGTCAATCGTAGTACCGGTTTTAGCCCATTTCAAGTGGTGTATTCTGCTCAACCACGGGGACCACTTGATTTAATGTCATCTTCTGTTTCTGGAAATGTTCCAAAGAATGTGCAGGATTTTTTAGAAGGGTTACACGGAGTCCATCAAGCTGTTCATAATAACTTGGCCAAAGCTAATGCCAAGTACAACCAGGATGCGGATACAACCAGCTGTTCTTCTGAAGATGAACCTGCTGCAGATTCGAGGATGAATTTTGTCTACCCAGGGGGGAATGATGGAGGCCCAAGTATTGAAGATCGGGCCCACATGTTTCTGGAGGCCCATGATCATCAAATAAAAGGGGCTGCACGGAAAAGGGCCTAACTTGGGCTGCTGGGCTACGTTTCAGGCCAGTGAGAAAGTGAATCGAAGCTCGGTTAACCCCTATTTTTATACTGTTATGCAGGGTGTTCAATCTGGGCAACTGTCAGATTTTCTGGTGCATGATGGTTTTATTTTCAAAGGAAATCAGTTGTGTATTCCTGATTCCAGTCTTCGTTAGCAAATTATCAAGGAGTTACATGGTGAAGGGCATGCTGGTCGTGATCGCATTTTATAGTTATTGCAATCGTCTTATTTTTGGCCTACTATGAGAAAAGAGGTGGATCGGTATGTTAAGCGGTGTCGGATCTATCAAGTATCAAGGGGTACAACTACTAATGCTGGGCTCTATATGCCTTTACCTGTTCCCTTGCAACCATGGGTGGATCTTAGCATGGATTTTGTGTTGGGGTTGCCACATACTCAAAGGGGTAATGATTCAATCTTTGTAGTTATTGATCGTTTTTCTAAGATGGTGCACTTTATTCCTTGTAAAAAGACTACATATGCAGTTAATGTGGCGCAGCTTTTCTTTCGTGATGTCTATCGTTTGCATGGTTTACCATCTTCTATTGTTTCAGATTGAGACACCAGATTTTTGAGACATTTTTGGCGTTGCTTGTGGAAAATGGTGAACACTCAGCTTAATTTCAGTAGTGCTTATCATCCTCAAACAGATGGGCAGACTGAAGTTTGCTCATAATCACGTTGTCAATCGTAGTACCGGTTTTAGCCCATTTCAAGTGGTGTATTCTGCTCAACCACGGGGACCACTTGATTTAATGTCATCTTCTGTTTCTGGAAATGTTCCAAAGAATGTGCAGGATTTTTTAGAAGGGTTACACGGAGTCCATCAAGCTGTTCATAATAACTTGGCCAAAGCTAATGCCAAGTACAACCAGGATGCGGATACAACCAGCTGTTCTTCTGAAGATGAACCTGCTGCAGATTCGAGGATGAATTTTGTCTACCCAGGGGGGAATGATGGAGGCCCAAGTATTGAAGATCGGGCCCACATGTTTCTGGAGGCCCATGATCATCAAATAAAAGGGGCTGCACGGAAAAGGGCCTAACTTGGGCTGCTGGGCTACGTTTCAGGCCAGTGAGAAAGTGAATCGAAGCTCGGTTAACCCCTATTTTTATACTGTTATGCAGGGTGTTCAATCTGGGCAACTGTCAGATTTTCTGGTGCATGATGGTTTTATTTTCAAAGGAAATCAGTTGTGTATTCCTGATTCCAGTCTTCGTTAGCAAATTATCAAGGAGTTACATGGTGAAGGGCATGCTGGTCGTGATCGCATTTTATAGTTATTGCAATCGTCTTATTTTTGGCCTACTATGAGAAAAGAGGTGGATCGGTATGTTAAGCGGTGTCGGATCTATCAAGTATCAAGGGGTACAACTACTAATGCTGGGCTCTATATGCCTTTACCTGTTCCCTTGCAACCATGGGTGGATCTTAGCATGGATTTTGTGTTGGGGTTGCCACATACTCAAAGGGGTAATGATTCAATCTTTGTAGTTATTGATCGTTTTTCTAAGATGGTGCACTTTATTCCTTGTAAAAAGACTACATATGCAGTTAATGTGGCGCAGCTTTTCTTTCGTGATGTCTATCGTTTGCATGGTTTACCATCTTCTATTGTTTCAGATTGAGACACCAGATTTTTGAGACATTTTTGGCGTTGCTTGTGGAAAATGGTGAACACTCAGCTTAATTTCAGTAGTGCTTATCATCCTCAAACAGATGGGCAGACTGAAGTTTGCTCATAATCACGTTGTCAATCGTAGTACCGGTTTTAGCCCATTTCAAGTGGTGTATTCTGCTCAACCACGGGGACCACTTGATTTAATGTCATCTTCTGTTTCTGGAAATGTTCCAAAGAATGTGCAGGATTTTTTAGAAGGGTTACACGGAGTCCATCAAGCTGTTCATAATAACTTGGCCAAAGCTAATGCCAAGTACAACCAGGATGCGGATCAAAAGCGCAGGCAGGTTGAGTTTGAGGAGGGAGACTTTGTATGGGCAGTTTTGACTAAAGATCGGATTTCAGTTTGTGATTACAACAAGTTGTCAGCCGAGAAGATTGGACCAGTGGAGATTCTGGAGAAGATCAATTCTAATGCTTATCGTTTGAAGCTCCCAAGTCATATTCGTTGTTCTGATGTTTTCAATGTGAAGCATTTGTTACCTTTTCATGGAGATTCTTCTGAAGATGAACCTGCTGCAGATTCGAGGATGAATTTTGTCTACCCAGGGGGGAATGATGGAGGCCCAAGTATTGAAGATCGGGCCCACATGTTTCTGGAGGCCCATGATCGTCAAATAAAAGGGGCTGCACGGAAAAGGGCCTAACTTGGGCTGATGGGCTCCGTTTCAGGCCAGTGAAAAAGCGAATCGAAGCTCGGTTAACCCCTATTTTTATACTGTTATGCTGGGTGTTCAATCTGGGCAACTGTCAGATTTTCTGGTGCATGATGGTTTTATTTTCAAAGGAAATCAGTTGTGTATTCCTGATTCCAGTCTTCGTTAGCAAATTATCAAGGAGTTACATGGTGAAGGGCATGCTGGTCGTGATCGCATTTTATAGTTATTACAATCGTCTTATTTTTGTCCTACTATGAGAAAAGAGGTGGATCGGTATGTTAAGCGGTGTCGGATCTATCAAGTATCAAAGGGTACAACTACTAATGCTGGGCTCTATATGCCTTTACCTGTTCCCTTGCAACCATGGGTGGATCTTAGCATGGATTTTGTGTTGGGGTTGCCACATACTCAAAGGGGTAATGATTCAATCTTTGTAGTTATTGATCGTTTTTCTAAGATGGTGCACTTTATTCCTTGTAAAAAGACTACATATGCAGTTAATGTGGCGCAGCTTTTCTTTCGTGATGTCTATCGTTTGCATGGTTTACCATCTTCTATTGTTTCAGATTGAGACACCAGATTTTTGAGACATTTTTGGCGTTGCTTGTGGAAAATGGTGAACACTCAGCTTAATTTCAGTAGTGCTTATCATCCTCAAACAGATGGGCAGACTGAAGTTTGCTCATAATCACGTTGTCAATCGTAGTACCGGTTTTAGCCCATTTCAAGTGGTGTATTCTGCTCAACCACGGGGACCACTTGATTTAATGTCATCTTCTGTTTCTGGAAATGTTCCAAAGAATGTGCAGGATTTTTTAGAAGGGTTACACGGAGTCCATCAAGCTGTTCATAATAACTTGGCCAAAGCTAATGCCAAGTACAACCAGGATGCGGATCAAAAGCGCAGGCAGGTTGAGTTTGAGGAGGGAGACTTTGTATGGGCAGTTTTGACTAAAGATCGGATTTCAGTTTGTGATTACAACAAGTTGTCAGCCGAGAAGATTGGACCAGTGGAGATTCTGGAGAAGATCAATTCTAATGCTTATCGTTTGAAGCTCCCAAGTCATATTCGTTGTTCTGATGTTTTCAATGTGAAGCATTTGTTA
The DNA here is from genome assembly GCA_963422505.1 of Pseudognaphalium luteoalbum. NCBI lineage: Eukaryota > Viridiplantae > Streptophyta > Magnoliopsida > Asterales > Asteraceae > Pseudognaphalium > Pseudognaphalium luteoalbum. Next base: position 46,609,809 of record OY730194.1, read on the forward strand.
CCTTTTCATGGAGATTCTTCTGAAGATGAACCTGCTGCAGATTCGAGGATGAATTTTGTCTACCCAGGGGGGAATGATGGAGGCCCAAGTATTGAAGATCGGGCCCACATGTTTCTGGAGGCCCATGATCGTCAAATAAAAGGGGCTGCACGGAAAAGGGCCTAACTTGGGCTGATGGGCTCCGTTTCAGGCCAGTGAAAAAGCGAATCGAAGCTCGGTTAACCCCTATTTTTATACTGTTATGCTGGGTGTTCAATCTGGGCAACTGTCAGATTTTCTGGTGCATGATGGTTTTATTTTCAAAGGAAATCAGTTGTGTATTCCTGATTCCAGTCTTCGTTAGCAAATTATCAAGGAGTTACATGGTGAAGGGCATGCTGGTCGTGATCGCATTTTATAGTTATTACAATCGTCTTATTTTTGTCCTACTATGAGAAAAGAGGTGGATCGGTATGTTAAGCGGTGTCGGATCTATCAAGTATCAAAGGGTACAACTACTAATGCTGGGCTCTATATGCCTTTACCTGTTCCCTTGCAACCATGGGTGGATCTTAGCATGGATTTTGTGTTGGGGTTGCCACATACTCAAAGGGGTAATGATTCAATCTTTGTAGTTATTGATCGTTTTTCTAAGATGGCGCACTTTATTCCTTGTAAAAAGACTACATATGCAGTTAATGTGGCGCAGCTTTTCTTTCGTGATGTCTATCGTTTGCATGGTTTACCATCTTCTATTGTTTCAGATTGAGACACTAGATTTTTGAGTCATTTTTGGCATTGCTTGTGGAAAATGGTGAACACTCAGCTTAATTTCAGTAGTGCTTATCATCCTCAAACAGATGGGCCGACTGAAGTTTGCTCATAATCACGTTGTCAATCGTATTACCGGTTTTAGCCCATTTCAAGTGGTGTATTCTGCTCAACCACGGGGACCATTTGATTTAATGTCATCTTCTGTTTCTGGAAATGTTCCAAAGAATGTGCAGGATTTTTTAGAAGGGTTACACGGAGTCCATCAAGCTGTTCATAATAACTTGGCCAAAGCTAATGCCAAGTACAACCAGGATGCGGATCAAAAGCGCAGGCAGGTTGAGTTTGAGGAGGGAGACTTTGTATGGGCAGTTTTGACCTAAGATCGGATTTCAGTTTGTGATTACAACAAGTTGTCAGCCGAGAAGATTGGACCAGTGGAGATTCTGGAGAAGATCAATTCTAATGCTTATCGTTTGAAGCTCCCAAGTCATATTCGTTGTTCTGATGTTTTCAATGTGAAGCATTTGTTACCTTTTCATGGAGATTCTTCTGAAGATGAACCTGCTGCAGATTCGAGGATGAATATTGTCTACCCAGGGGGGAATGATGGAGGCCCAAGTATTAAAGATCGGGCCCACATGTTTCTGGAGGCCCATGATCGTCAAATAAAAGGGGCTGCACGGAAAAGGGCCTAACTTGGGCTGCTGGGCTCCGTTTCAAGCTAGTGAGAAAGCGAATCGAAGCTCGGTTAACCCCTATTTTTATACTGTTATGCAGGGTGTTCAATCTGGGCAACTGTCAGATTTTCTGGTGCATGATGGTTTTATTTTCAAAGGAAATCAGTTGTGTATTCCTGATTCTAGTCTTCGTTAGCAAATTATCAAGGAGTTACATGGTGAAGGGCATGCTGGTCGTGATCGCATTTTATAGTTATTGCAATCGTCTTATTTTTGGCCTACTATGAGAAAAGAGGTGGATCGGTATGTTAAGCGGTGTCAGATCTATCAAGTATCAAAGGGTACAGCTACTAATGCTGGGCTCTATATGCCTTTACCTTTTCCCTTGCAACTGTGGGTGGATCTTAGCATGGATTTTGTGTTGGGGTTGCCACATACTCAAAGGGGTAATGATTCAATCTTTGTAGTTATTGATCGTTTTTCTAAGATGGTGCACTTTATTCCTTGTAAAAAGACTACATATGCAGTTAATGTGGCGCAGCTTTTCTTTCGTGATGTCTATCGTTTGCATGGTTTACCATCTTCTATTGTTTCAGATTGAGACACTAGATTTTTGAGTCATTTTTGGCGTTGCTTGTGGAAAATGGTGAACACTCAGCTTAATTTCAGTAGTGCTTATCATCCTCAAACAGATGGGCAGACTGAAGTTTGCTCATAATCACGTTGTCAATCGTAGTACCGGTTTTAGCCCATTTCAAGTGGTGTATTCTGCTCAACCACGGGGACCACTTGATTTAATGTCATCTTCTGTTTCTGGAAATGTTCCAAAGAATGTGCAGGATTTTTTAGAAGGGTTACACGGAGTCCATCAAGCTGTTCATAATAACTTGGCCAAAGCTAATGCCAAGTACAACCAGGATGCGGATCAAAAGCGCAAGCAGGTTGAGTTTGAGGAGGGAGACTTTGTATGGGCAGTTTTGACTAAAGATCGGATTTCAGTTTGTGATTACAACAAGTTGTCAGCCGAGAAGATTGGACCAGTGGAGATTCTGGAGAAGATCAATTCTAATGCTTATCGTTTGAAGCTCCCAAGTCATATTCGTTGTTCTGATGTTTTCAATGTGAAGCGTTTGTTACCTTTTCATGGAGATTCTTCTGAAGATGAACCTGCTGCAGATTCGAGGATGAATTTTGTCTACCCAGGGGGGAATGATGGAGGCCCAAGTATTGAAGATCGGGCCCACATGTTTCTGGAGGCCCATGATCGTCAAATAATAGGGGCTGCACGGAAAAGGGCCTAACTTGGGCTGCTGGGCTCCGTTTCAGGCCAGTGAGAAAGCGAATCGAAGCTCGGTTAACCCCTATTTTTATACTGTTATGCAGGGTGTTCAATCTGGGCAACTGTCAGATTTTCTGGTGCATGATGGTTTTATTTTCAAAGGAAATCAGTTGTGTATTCCAGATTCCAGTCTTCGTTAGCAAATTATCAAGGAGTTACATGGTGAAGGGCATGCTGGTCGTGATCGCATTTTATAGTTATTGCAATCGTCTTATTTTTAGGCCTACTATGAGAAAAGAGGTGGATCGGTATGTTAAGCGGTGTCGGATCTATCAAGTATCAAAGGGTACAGCTACTAATGCTGGGCTCTATATGCCTTTACCTGTTCCCTTGCAACCATGGGTGGATCTTAGCATGGATTTTGTGTTGGGGTTGCCACATACTCAAAGGGGTAATGATTCAATCTTTGTAGTTATTGATCGTTTTTCTAAGATGGTGCACTTTATTCCTTGTAAAAAGACTACATATGCAGTTATTGTGGCGTAGCTTTTCTTTCGTGATGTCTATCGTTTGCATGGTTTACCATCTTCTATTGTTTCAGATTGAGACACTAGATTTTTGAGTCATTTTTGGCGTTGTTTGTGGAAAATGGTGAACACTCAGCTTAATTTCAGTAGTGCTTATCATCCTCAAACAGATGGGTAGACTGAAGTTTGCTCATAATCACGTTTTCAATCGTAGTACCGGTTTTAGCCCATTTCAAGTGGTGTATTCTGCTCAACCACGGGGACCACTTGATTTAATGTCATCTTCTGTTTCTGGAAATGTTCCAAAGAATGTGCAGGATTTTTTAGAAGGGTTACACGGAGTCCATCAAGCTGTTCTTAATAACTTGGCCAAAGCTAATGCCAAGTACAACCAGGATGCGGATCAAAAGCGCAGGCAGGTTGAGTTTGAGGAGGGAGACTTTGTATGGGCAGTTTTGACTAAAGATCGGATTTCAGTTTGTGATTACAACAAGTTGTCTGCCGAGAAGATTGGACCAGTGGAGATTCTGGAGAATATCAATTCTAATGCTTATCGTTTGAAGCTCCCAAGTCATATTCGTTGTTCTGATGTTTTCAATGTGAAGCATTTGTTACCTTTTCACGGAGATTCTTCTGAAGATGAACTTGCTGCAGATTCGAGGATGAATTTTGTCTACCCAGGGGGGAATGATGGAGGCCCAAGTATTCAAGTATCAAAGGGTACAGCTACTAATGCTGGGCTCTATATGCCTTTACCTGTTCCCTTGCAACCATGGGTGGATCTTAGCATGGATTTTGTGTTGGGATTGCCACATACTCAAAGGGGTAATGATTTTATCTTTGTAGTATTGATCGTTTTTCTAAGATGGTGCACTTTATTCCTTGTAAAAAGACTACATATGCAGTTAATGTGGCGCAGCTTTTCTTTCGTGATGTCTATCATTTGCATGGTTTACCATCTTCTATTGTTTCAGATTGAGACACTAGATTTTTGAGTCATTTTTGGCGTTGCATTTGGAAAATGGTGAACATTCAGCTTAATTTCAGTAGTGCTTATGATCCTCAAACAGATGGGCAGACTGAAGTTGTTAACCGATCTCTTGGTAATCTGTTGCGGTGTTTGGTTAGTGATCATGTGAAATCTTAGGATCAAAAGTTATGTCAGGCTGAGTTTGCTCATAATCATGTTGTCAATCGTAGTACCGGTTTTAGCCCATTTCAAGTGGTGTATTCTGCTCAACCATGGGGACCACTTGATTTAATGTCATCTTCTGTTTCTGGTAATGTTCAAAAGAAAGTGCAGGATTTTGTAGAAGGGTTACACGGAATCCATCAAGATGTTCATGATAACTTGGACAAAGCTCATGCCAAGAACAAGCAGGATGCGGATCAAAAGCGCAGGCATGTTGAGTTTGAGGAAGGAGACTTTATCTGGGCAGTTTTGAGTAAAGATCGTTTTTCAGTTGGTGATTACAACAAGTTGTCAGCAAAGAAGATTGGACCAGTGGAGATTCTCGAGAAGATCAATTCTAATGCTTATCGTTTGGAGTTGCCAAGTCATATTCGTTGTTCTGATGTTTTCAATGTGAAGCATTTGTTACCTTTTCATGGAGATTCTTCTGAAGATGAACCTGCTATAGATTCGAGGATGAAATTTGTCTACCCATGGGGGAATGATAGAGGCCCAAGTATTGAAGATCGGGCCCACATGTTTCTGGAGGCCCATGATCGTCAAATAAAAGGGGCTGCACGGAAAAGGGCCTAACTTGGGTTGCAGGGCTCCGTTTCAGGCCCGTGAGCAGACGAATCGAAGCACGGTTGACCCATATTTTTTTATTGTTATGCAAGGTGTTCGATCTAGGCAACGGTAAGTTTTTCTGGTGCATGATGGTTATATATTCAAAGGAAATCAGTTGTGTATTCCTGATTCCAGTCTTCATTTTCAAATCATCAAGGAGTTACATGGTGAAGGGCATGTTGGTCGTGATCGCACTTTACAGTTCGTACAATCGTCTTATTTTTGGCCTACTATGAGAAAAGAGGTGGATCGGTATGTTAAGCGGTGTCGGATCTGTCAAATATCAAAGGGTACAACTACTAATGCTGGGCACTATATTCCTTTACCGGTTCCCTTTCAACCATGGCTAAATCTTAGCATGGATTTTGTGTTGGGGTTGCCACGTACTTAAAAGGGTAATGATTCAATCTTTGTAGTTGTCGATCATTTGTCTAAGATGGTGCACTTTATTCCTTGTAAAAAGACTACAGATGCAATTAATGTGGCGCAGCTTTTCTTTCGTGATGTCTATCGTTTGCATGGTTTACCATCTTCTATTGTTTCAGATCGAGACACTAGATTTTTGAGTCATTTTTGGCGTAGCTTGTGGAAAATGGTGAACACTAGTGCTTTTGATCCTCAACCAGATGGGCAGACTAAAGTTGTTAATCGACCTGTTGGTAATCTGTTGCGGTGTTTGGTTAGTGATCATGTGAAATCTTGGGATCAGAAGTTATGTCAGGCTGAGTTTGCTCATTATCATGTTGTCAATCGTAGTACCGGTTTTAGCCCATTTCATGTGGTGTATTCTGCTCAACCATGGGGACCACTTGATTTAATGTCATCTTCTGTTTCTGGTAATGTTCCAAAGAAAGTGCAGGATTTTGTAGAAGGGTTACATGGAATCCATCAAGCTGTTCGTGATAACTTGGCCAAAGCTAATGCCAAGTACAAGCAGGATGCCTATCAAAAGCGCAGGCAGGTTGAGTTTGAGGAGGGAGACTTTGTCTGGGCAGTTTTGACTAAAGTTCATTTTTTCAGTGGGTGATTTCAACAAGTTGTCAGCCAAGAAGATTGGACCAGTGGAGATTCTGGAGAAGTTCAATTCTAATGCTTATCGTTTAAATCTTCCAAGTCATATTCGTTGTTATGATGTTTTCAATGTGAAGCATTTGTTACCTTTTCATGGAGATTCTTCTGAAGATGAACCTGCTGTAGATTCGAGGACGAATTTTGTCTACCCAGTAGGGAATGATGGAGGCTCAAGTATTGAAGATCGGGCCCACATGTTTCTGGAGGCCCATGATCGTAAAATAAAAGGGGCTGCACAGAAAAGGGCCTAACTTGGGCTGCAGTGCACCGTTTGAGGCCCGTCAGCAGGCGTATCGAAGCTCGGTTTACCCCTATTTTCAAAGGAAATCGGTTGTGTATTCCTGATTCCAGTCTTCATTTGCAAATCATCAAGGAGTTACATGGTGAAGTGCATGCTGGTCGTGATCGCACTTTACAGTTACTGCAATCGTCTTATTTTTGTCCTACTATGAGAAAAGAGGTGGATCGGTATGTTAAGCGGTGTCGGATCTTTCAAGTATCAAAGGGTACTGCTACTAATGTTGGGCTCTATATGTCTGATATCACGTAAAAAGTCATGTTTTTACTACCGATATCTCTGTCATTCTGGAACGATTCTTGGAATTTTAAAGTAAGAAACAGTACAAATCAGTGATATTATGTCAAGATGGTCAAAACGAGGTTACATGACAAAAATCAAGCAAAACGGATGAAAAATGAAGACTCCACGCACATTTGAAGATTCAAGGCATCAAAACAAGATTTCGAGACAAAAGTTCCCATCATCAACATCCATCTCATCCGAGATCTTCGTTTTCAAATTACGAATCGAACAGAAGAAGAATCAACAAAAACGGACGAAGAATGAAGATTCTACGTACGCTGAAAGATCCAAAAGATTCGTACGATACATCCAAAGATGGGAGACATATTTTTTGGATATCTTTACTTTAAAGTATACATTTTTGAATTACGAATCCAACGCAAAAAGAATCAACGCAAACGGACGCATAACGAAGAAGATACGCGCGAATTAAGCAACGCAGCGAAAGATGATGGACCGGGACGGGTGGCAGCCAGGCGCCGCCGGCCACCTGGTGGGCGGCGCCGGCCACCTGGTGGGCGGCGCTGGCCACCTACCCCCCATCCCATTTCCGCTTTTTGGTACTTGCATGTACCCGGTGCGCCACCTTTCCATGCTTTTTCGTACCCGGTGCGCCACCTTTTCATGCTTTTTCGTACCCGGTGCACCACCTTTCACTATTATTCTAATGTGAGCCTAGGAATTCTAACGTGACCCACTTTTTACCTATTAATAGAAGCCCTTAGACCTCATTTGAAGACACACTCTAATACACTCACACATTCTTACACCCATACACACTCCTTTTCCATTTCCACTTTCTCATTCTAGAAATTCTCTTATCTTATAGTCTAGGATTATTGTAATTAATCTACGGATTAGTATAGAGGCTAGAACGAACATTAGGAGGTTTGAAGATTCATCTTTGTACGTGTAAACGAGTTTTCAATCATAATAATACGCTACTGCGCATTTATTTCCGGGTGATATCTAAACCTTTATCATACTTGCTTTATTCCATATTTTAATTATGTGTTATTGCTTGGTATGTGATATATTATTGTGTTATTGCCATGAATTGCGAGTAGTTTATTATTATGATTGTGCATGATGTAGATAATTATAAGTAAGGATGACATTATATAATTAATGTACGACAATCGTAAAGAGTTATGACGGGCCCTATTCGGCTGTGTATCCGATATAGTACTGGAAACGCATTAAGGTGAAGTACAAATGTATGGAGGTCGGTAAATGACCGAAGGTAGTTATATCTCTGGAATCAGCTCTGGTTTAATAGTTGGAATTCCGAAAGGGTAATACAACTTCACAACTAACTGGTATATCCTACGAAAGTCAAAACACTATAAAAATGATGTTCGTAAAATACGTTCAGATGAAATAGGAATTAGTAACCCTTGTAACATTAAGACGTTATGAATTTAAGTTTAATTTATGGATTACCCTTTCTGGTTATCCACGTGACTGCAACCTAGTAATTACGACCTGATCAACCTTAATTATGGTAAGTAGTTATCTGTGCCCATGACATGCAATAAGTAAGATACATTGAAACCACTCGTTGTATATATTAGGTTTACATTTCTGCAATGCTTTACATTTAGTTAGATAGAGTGTCATTTTCACTGTCAATTACTCTTGACCGCATGTTGATGTGAGAAACCGTGGAACTACTACGTTAAGTACACTGTCTATCGTTGAAAGGCATGGTCCGCATATGAAACATGTTTTAACAAACTGCGAATAATCCGGGGATTTATAACTGTTTGAAAAGGAGAGATTTGAATCATAATTCGAAGTAACTAGAGCTTAAATGAATGATAACAAGAATAAGACAAAAAGTCGTAATGACCTAGAATCTTTAAAACACCAAATCTTATGAAATCGGCGGTCTAAACATACAAAGTTATTAATCTGCATGCTAATAGAACAGTAAACTACCTTAGGTGAAGTACAAATGTATGGAAGTCGGTAAACGACCGAAGGTAGTTATATCTCTCGAATCAGCTCTAGTTTAATAGTTGGAATTCCGAAAGGGTAATAATACTTCACAACTAACTGGTATATCCTACGAAAGTCAAAACACTATAAAATGATGTTCGTAAAATACGTTCATATAAAATAGGAATTAGTAACCCTTGTAACGTTAAGACTTTATGAATTCAAGTTTAATTTATGGAGTACCCTTTCTGGTTATCCACGTGACTGCAATCTAGTAATTAGGTCCTGATCAACCTTAATTATGGTAAGTAGTTATCTGTGCCCATGACATGCAATAAGTAAGACACATTGAAACCACTCGTTGTATATATTAGGTTTACATTTCTGCACTGCTTAACATTTAGTTAGATAAAGTGTCACTTTCACTGTCAATTACTCTTGACCGCATGTTGATTTGAGAAACCGTGGAACTACTACGAAAAGTACACTGTCTATCATTGAAAGGCATGGTCCGCATATGAAACATGTTTTAACAAACTGCGAATAATCTGGGGATATATAACTGTTTGAAAAGGAGAGATTTGAATCATAAGTCGAAGTAACTAGAGCTTAAATGAATGATAACAGGACTTCGGAATAAGATTAAAGTCGTATTGACCTAGAATCCTTAAAACACCAAGTCTTACATAATCGGCAGTCTAGACTTACGAAGTTATTAATTTATGTGCTAATCGAGCAGTAAACTATTTTTAGGAGTTAAGAAATGTCGGACCTATGAGACGATACGCCACTGATTCATGAACCTCGGTATAAAACCAAAATAGGTTGCTTATCTTTCAACTAGATAAGTATTGGAAGTTTGCGTATTGCTCCGATCAGAATTATGATAACCTAGTTCCTAGTGACATGCCAATGGGAAATTGAGTTGGTAGGGTTCTAGAATTTACGCCTAGTAGTTTGGTAGCCACATTAGTATTTTCCCTATTTATTCTGTCATCCCATTATATTAATTATCGAAATCTCAACAATCACATATCTATCTTTATCTGCTTTCCTGTACTTTAATTTCCTGCATTTTAATTACTTGTCTTTAGTTTAAAACCCCCAAACCTACCTACTTTGTTCCATCCTAGACAATTCCCTACTGAAAGTGCCAACTTTAATTGCCACGTTTGGATTCATAGAACGATCTTAGGTTATACTTACCGCTTACTAACCAGAGTAGGTAGTACATATAATTTAAGCCCCGCTAAATATAAATTTAAAACCCCTGTTGGTGCCCGATTAGTTACCATCAACGACACCGACGCTTTCGGGTGCCATCAAGTTTTTGGCGCCGCTGCCGGGGAATCACAAACGTATAATTTAAAGCCACCTTAAGTAGTAGTATTTAGGAGATCCTTCCAAACGAAACCTTTCTAGGTATCTTTCGAAAGTTAATTTGAGTAATTTAGTATTAATTTAGTATTAGTTAATTCGGACATTATTAGTTTAAAATGACAGCTCGAAAACCCACTTCTTACGTCATTTCAAAAGACGAACTGACGGCAATGGACAATACGGAATTCTTTGACTATTTAGTAGGAGAAATTGGATCTGATTTCTTTCACCTTCCTCCTCTAAAACTAAAGAAACCTCCGAAACCCTAGAAGAATTTAGGACCTCACTTTCTATTCCAAAACATTGCCTGGACTTTGATGACACGGATCAGTTGCCTGACCTGGCATCATCTCCAGAAGATCACTTTGCAACTTTGCATTTGCCTCAAATAGCAAATTCTGTCCAGTTCGATAGTCCTTCCGAAGAAGATTACGAAGAAAAACCTCCGAAATTATGTGACTTAATCACCCTCATTCTTGAAACGTCAGTGTATGGCAACACTCTGTCAAATTCTCGTAATGACGGCATCTTTCCATTCCTTTCACAAGAACACAAATACACCATCTATCGAGTGGTGGATAAAGTTCCATCAGTCGAGCCAGAAAAACCTTATTCTGAAGAACGCCACCTCGGTGCATCCTTTAATCCTTCTCGCAGAATAGATCTTTATAGGGCATTCGTTAGGAAATTAGTCTCCTCTGACTTTCCCTTTTCATATGAACAACGAGAAAAGATTACCAATCTTGACGAACAACTCAAATTCTTATCTCGCCTGTCAAATCATGAATGCGAAAGCACTTCCACCAATTTCAGAGACCAAGAACTAAAGTTTATAGCAGATTTGGATCTACTTTTTGAATCACTTGCCGACATGGATTTCCATCCAATATCTATGAAATTAATCAATCATAATGTTGCTGCAATGACCAATGAACTTGAGTTCTGGGTAGAACGGGACCCGATGATTCCTATCATCATCCCTGGTAAAATTTCATTCTTTGTTTACCCCGCTTCTTACTTGATCTCAAAATTGCGAGACGTTTTTCAAGATTCCACCAAAAAACCTGACACCATTTTCTTCGCTAAACGGAAAGACCTTCACGTTAAGCTTGTTCAAATCTTCGCTTTCACCAAATACCCCTTCACTTCCACACAAAAATCCCTAATCAGTAAACTCTTTAGAATAGTCAATTCTACAACCGGATAACCTGTTTCGCAAGAAGATAAAGCATTTCTGGAAATCATGGATAAACTCAATCACGATCTAAATTACAAAGACCAAGGAGCTCGCGACGGATTGTCAAACCCTAAGAAGATAAGAAAGGCATATAATAAGTTAATTAGTGATCTTGTCAATTTACGATATGAAGAAAGAGAAACCCTAGGGGACATAGAGAACAGTCATTATTTAGTTTATAACGTCATTTGGGAGCTTTTTTATGTTTTGTGCCTAAAAACATTCGTTTAAGGGAACAAATCTCGACCCTTTCCCTACGAAGAGATCGGAACGAATCATAAAACAATTCTTTCCTAAAAGGTCGAGGCTCGCAACTTTAAATGAACATATTTTTAATATATATATTAAATTTTTGAAAGTTTCTGTTTAATATATATATATATATATATATATATATATATATAATAACTTAAGTTTAATATTTTAGGTTGATTATAATCGTCCCGCAAAAATTTGCGCGTGTCCTAAATTATTTATAATGTGACAAGAAACTAACAAGTAACGATCCACAATAAATACACTTAGGATTCGTAATCATTGGGCATTAGAAGTTAACTTAGATTATTAGCTTAGTACTAGAAGTACATTAGGGACCATGTAAGGAATATGGTACTTGGAACTAGGACATATATTCCTAGGGGACCATTAAAACTTCCATGCACTCTCATAATTCAAAAACAAAGAACAAAAAACCACCTTCTTCCTCCCTTTGATCTCCCATGGGCCGGCCACCTTCACACCACCATGAACCACCATTAAATCTCCATCAAACTCTATAATTTTGCGTCCTTTTGAACTCCTCGTTTCATATTATTCTCGGTAGTACATTCATTTTGAAGTTTTACGCACTACAATAATGGTATGATCATGAGAAACCTACTTTGAACTTTTAATATCCTATTTTATGAAATTAGCTAAGTTAGTAACTAGGAATTACTACTTTTCTTGGTTAAATGCTTAGAAATTACATATTAATAGCACTTACCCATGCTAATTCACACATGTTTGACTTTATTAAAAGGATGAACTTTGACCTATTAATTAATTCTATAATTTTGCTTGATTAAGTGTAGTTGTTAGGTATTTAAATGATCATGTTGATTTGAATGATTACTCTATGTTAATTGCACAATGCCAATGAATTAGGATTAGCAAGTTTGACTTTTGAAAGTCAACAAAAGATTAGCTAGCTTGCTTAAATAGAATAGTGAATTAAGATCACTTTGACAATTCTTGCTCACTAGAATCTTGTACTTGCTTGACTAGTCAAAGTAGGCAAAATAACTAGAAAATCATTATTGTGAAAACAAAAGTCTCGAATAAAATCAAACACATGGATGACATAACTCTTATTGCATGACCTAGCTTGTTTACCAATTAGGAAATGCTTGAAATGGTTTAGGTCATAATTACATGCATAGGATATAATTTTGGCATACTAAGTTATCATTCGAAGTAAGATTTGACATAAGAAGTCAACTTGAAGTATTGCATTCTTAAAACAAATCAATTGAAAATTTAAAACCTTACTTCAACTTGAACTTTCAAAAGTCAAAACCTACCAATAATTATAATTGTGAAATAATGACATTTCAAATTTGGGTAACACCAAACTTTGTAAATTACATTACTTCACAATAAAGCTATTGCCATTCATGACTATATATTTTTCACATATTAATGATTTCCTTATTATTTGTTTAAACTAATTATTGGTCACTTGGGGACATTTGATATTTACTGTAATCTTTGGACTGTCAAAAATTTAAAGCCCTCATTTCAAATCTTCCATTGGAAATTTCAATAAGTGCTTTAAAATTTCTCCTTCTTGAGAATCCATTACTTTAAATCTCTCATGTTCTCAGGTATTATGTCGCCAAAGAAGAAAAAACTAAACGCAACACGACCACTTACAGGATCTCTCGCCTATCTTAGTGCATCACCTGATCACAACCAGATGGCACGCATTTGGAGAGACAAGAAGTTCGGACGTTTTAGATATGTGGACTGGGAAAAGTTGCAAGTATTGGGATTCAGACAAAGACTAGAGAGCCTACTCAGTTATCCAGTTGAGGGTCAGCAGTTCGAGTCCTTCAAGAGACTGTTCAGTATTAATGAACCGGTATACATGGAAATGGTTACCGAGTTCATGACCACCTACACATTTGAGACAGGGAGTAGAGTTGGAGACGGTTTGATCACATTTCGATATATGGGAAGTTCATTCACCTTTTCACTGGCTCAGTTTGCACAACACTTGGATCTATACACACCAGAGGAGATACACTCCCCTCTGTGCACTAGTGGAGCCTCTTCGATATCCATCTCGATCACACCAGCCGAAGCATGGAGTAGGTTATCATCAGCAAGATATTTCTCAGGTATAAAAGCTACCAGACTCAGAGATCCAGTCTTACAAATCCTAAACAAGCTGATAGCTTATTCATTTGATGGAAAATACACGACGAGCGGTCGAGTTTCTAGATTTGATATTGCTATGATGACATGCATCATCGAGAGGAGGAATATTCATGTTGACCATTTAGTTGCCCAACAGATTCTGGAAGAAAAGGATTTTGGTGCAAGGAGATCATATATGGGTCCAGTAATTACAAGGCCAATTCGCAGAATGGGATTGCTTAAGACGACAGAGGTAGAAAAATTCAAAAGCCTGCCAGTATGGAGTGCCCACCCGATAGATTATGAGTTCCTTAGGAGCATGGATATACTCAAGATTATGAGAGACAACACCGTTTACATCAGGGCACGATCATTGAAAACCGAAAGTATGGATGAATTGGTACCAGGTCTAGTTTTACCAAGAGAGGAAAGAAAGAGGAAACAACCAAAAGAGCTAAATAACTCAGATTCAGACTCAGATTCAGATAAGGATGAGGATGATTATGACGACCCAGTTACACCACCACCAGTAGTGCCACAGCCTACTAGGGCAGGACCTTCCACCCCAGCTCCTAGATCTCAGGTGCCCCCTTACATATACCACTATGGGACACCACCAGGGCCAGACTATTGGTACTGGCTGATTCAGATGCAGGTCCAATGTTATAGGGCTATGAGATAGCAAACAGCAGGGATACCCATGAGCCCACTTCCTGACTTACCTTGTGGTTTGGGCCGAGCACCACCACACTTATATCCCCCTGCAGTTCCTACTCCAGCACCTCACCGACATCAAGTTCGTGACCGTGGCCATGGTTTACCACCTCGCACAGTTCCACCTAGGCCACAAACACCACCAACACAGGTTCCTATTCAGAGACAACATGTTCCTTTAGTTGTCGGTTCAGCTAGAGGGCAGACTTTGAGAAGCAGTAGGATATCCAGAATTCCTACACGAGCCACCATTGTTCAGAGTCACAGGATTCTCAGGAGCACCAGCCCTGCAGCTGCACCGATTGATCCAGTATCCTCTCATAGACAGACTGGTTTATTAAGAGGACACTCTCAGCAGAGGACACAAGAAATTCCGCTTGACAGCTTTGACATGCCCGCAGGGGAATTTATTGATCATTTGATACAGGATGGAGTATTCACCATAGGTACACCTGATGTAGAGGCCGATCGAGATGCATCAGACAAAGGCACCAACTATCAGCATGATGATTCTTCATCAGATGAGACATCTCCTGGACCTATAGTATCTTCAGCTGCAGTATCACCACCAGCCGAGCAATAGATTGCTCCGCTTTCTGACTCCTTTCTATTTTCTATCAAGACTTTATTACTCTTGTGTGTATTTAATGTACTGTGGATGCATAGACATCACATCTATCCAGTTATTACTTTATTATGCTACTACTTTACTTTTCTTATCAGCAGCTATTACTTGATTGAACTGAGTGGTTTGTTTGAGAAACTATCCATAGAAGACCAAAGCAAGGGAAGCTATGGACCACACGATGAAGAATGATGAGAGCCATAAGCTACAAGCCATGGACCAGCAGACTTCTAACGAGTAACCAACAACGTGCACAGCAAAAGCAGTACACCGTTCCAAAACCCTCTACCCGTTTAAAGAATTGATTATCTCATCTGATATTCCAAAAAACTAAGTGTGGGATCATCAAAACCACACTACACTTACGAAACAATCCAAAAATAAGTAGAATCTCTAAGTGTGGGATACTTCAACAAGAGGTACTCAACTAATAGATTCGAACATTAGGGACAATGTTCCTCTAAGAGTGGGATATACGGCCTTCAACCGCAAGTTTTACCTCTTGTTCGTAAATCAAACAATATTTTCATTAAATGGCTAAAAATGGATAAAATTTAAAAAAAATTAGATTCAAAAACATCGTTCTTTAGAAATCCTATCTTTCAAAATTATAAATTACAGCAAGAAATGAGTTTTGACAATGAAACAAAACTATTTTAGAATAAGATACGGAGGAAAATGGAAACACATGGCTAGGCACACATTGACCAAAACATTCGATTTGTGAGGATTGAGCCCATCATTAGCATTCATCTCTAAAATGCTTCACTTTTCGTTTCATGTGTGCGCCGATGTATGCATTTGAATTAGAACTTGCTCTTGTAATGCATTTCGAGATCACACCGATGAGTGCCATACGTGGCATTGGTACAACCCATCTTGATAACTTCTAAGGAATCCAAACACCCTTCCACCATCAAACATCCACCCACTCAACATTCACTCTTCACACCCAATCAAAACCTCCTATTATTCATCCCGAACCTACAGAAGTTTCATCTTCCAACAAATTCTCAAAGACACTCTTGATTTCCCAAGACTTTTGCAACCCAATACCATTAGGAATCTTCCAGGCCATAAAATATATCGGTAAGGTCGGCATAGGAAAAGAAACAAAAGAAAAAGAAATAAAAAAGATTATGCCGATACAACCAAGAAAAATTCCAAAGAAAAGGGAAGAAAAAGACTATGTAGTCCTTTCAAAATCTGAGAAATTCCAAAGAAACTCTCTCAAGAAAAGTTTCGAGAAAATACAAGGAAAACCATCACACCTTCTTCAACCCAAACATCCGATTCCTTCAAAGATATCTCGAAAGGTTAGTACCGTCCTCATCAAAAGTGATGGAGATTTGATTCTCGATCAAGCGTACGACGAGAATGTTGCATGACAGGCTATCTAAGTGATTGACACTAGTAAGTAGGAAAAATCTAAACACTTGAGTGATTTGAGTGACCCAATTTTAAGGATTGCCTAGTCATGATCATCATATATGTTGCTCGAAGAAGGTATCAATTTCTATAAACCCTTAGTTTTCGGTAAAAACTCTTTCATTACTGTAACTTTATATTCTTTGGAAATGGTATCTCTATAAAGTAATGCGATTAGAATCCTTCCAGAAGCTTTTTAAGAATGAGTTTGCTTGAGGACGAGTAAAGTTCTAAGTGTGGGATACTTGATATCACGTAAAAAGTCATGTTTTTACTACCGATATCTCTCTCATTCTGGAACGATTCTAGGCATTTTAAACTAATAAACAGTACAAATCAGTGATATTATGCCAAGATGGTCAAAACGAGGTTGCACGACAAAAATCAAGCAAAACGGATGAAAAACAAAGATTCCACGCACGTTTGAAGATTCAAGGCATCAAAACAAGATTTCGAGACAAAACTGCCCATCATCAACATCCATCTCATCCAAGATGTTTTTTTTTCAAATTACGAATCCAACAGAAGAAGAATTAACAAAAACGGATGAAGAATGAAGATTCTACGTACGCCGAAAGATCCAAAAGATTCGTACGAGACATCCAAAGATGTGAGACATATTTTTGGGATATCTTTACATCAAAGTCTTTGTTTTTGAATTACAAATCCAACGAAAAAAGAATCAACACAAATGGACGCATAACGAAGAAGATACGCGCGAATTAAGCAATGCTGCGAAAGACGACGGACCAGGACGGGTGGCAGCTAGCCGTCGCCGGCCCCCTGGTCGGCGGCGGCGGCCACCTGCCCCCCATCCCGTTTCTGCTTTTTGGTACTTGCGTGTACCCGGTGCACCACCTTTCCATGCTTTTTGGTACCCGGTGCGCCACCTTTTCATGCTTTTTCGTACCCGGTGCACCACCTTTCACTATTTTTCTAATGTGAGCCTAGGAATTCTAAAGTGAGCCACTTTTCAACTATAAATAGCAGCCTTTAGACCTCATTTGAAGACACACTCTAATACACACACACATTTTTATACCCATACACACTCCTTTTCCATTTCCACTTTCTCATTCTAGAAATTCTCTTATCTTATAGTCTAGGATTATTGTAATTAATCTACGGATTAGTATAGAGGCTAGAACGAACATTAGGAGGTATGAAGATTCATCTTGGTACGAGTAAACGAGTTGTCAATCATAATAATACGCTGCTGCGCATTTATTTCCGGGTGATATCTAAACCTTTATCATACTTTCTTTATTCCATATTTTAATTATGTGTTTTTGCTTGGTATGTGATATATTTGTTGCCATGAATTGCGAGTAGTTTATTATTGTGATTGTGGATGATGTAGATAATTATAAGTAAGGATGACATTATATAATTAATGTACGACAATCGTAAAGAGATAAGACGGGCCCTATTCGACTGTTTATACGATATAGTACTGGAAACGCTTTAAGGTGAAGTACAAATGTATGGAAGTCGGTAAACGACCGAAGGTAGTTATATCTCTAGAATCAGCTCTGGTTTAATAGTTGGAATTCCGAAAGGGTAATAATACTTCACAACTAACTGGTATATCCTACGAAAGTCAAAACACTATAAAATGATGTTCGTAAAATACGTTCAGATAAAATAGGAATTAGTAACCCTTGTAACGTTAAGACTTTATGAATTCAAGTTTAATTTATGGAGTACCCTTTCTGGTTATCCACGTGACTGCAACCTAGTAATTAGGACCTGATCAACCTTAATTATGGTAAGTAGTTATCTGTGCCTATGACATGCAATAAGTAAGACACATTGAAACCACTCGTTGTATATGTTAGGTTTACATTTCTGCACTGCTTTACATTTAGTTAGATAGAGTGTCACTTTCACTGTCAATTACTCTTGACCGCATGTTGATGTGAGAAACCGTGGAACTACTACGTAAAGTACACTGTCTATCACTGAAAGGCATGGTCCGCATATGAAACACGTTTTAACAAACTGCAAATAATTCGGGGATGTATAACTGTTTGAAAAGGAGAGATTTGAATCATAAGTCGAAGTAACTAGAACTTAAATGAATGATAACAGGACTTCGGAATAAGATTAAAGTCGTACTGACCTAGAATCCTTAAAACACCAAGTCTTACAAAATCAGCGGTCTAGACTTACGAAGTTATTAATTTATGTGCTAATCGAGCAGTAAACTATTTTTAGGAGTTAAGAAAGGTCAGACCTATGAGACGATACGCCACTGATTCATGAACCTCGGTATAAAACCAAAATAGGTTTCTTATCTTTCAACTAGAATAGTATTGGAAGTTTGCGTATTGCTCCGATTAGAATCATGATAACCAAGTTCCTAGTGACATGCCAATGGGAAATTGAGTTGGTAGGGTTCTAGAGTTTATGCCTAGTAGTTTGGTAGCCACATTAGTATCATCCCTATTTATTCTATCATCCCGAAATATTAATTATCGAAATCGCAACAATCACATATTTATCTTTATCTGCTTTCCTGTACTTTAATTTCCTGCATTTTAATTACTTGTCTTTAGTTTAAAATCCCCAAACCTACCTACTTTGTTCCATCCTAGATACATCCCTACCGAAAATGCCAACTTTAATTGCCCACACGTTTGGATTCATAGAACGATCTTAGGTTATACTTACCGCTTACTAACCAGAGTAGGTAGTACATATAATTTAAGCCCCGCTAAATATAAATTTAAAACCCCTGTTGGAGCCCAATTAGTTACCATCAATGACACCGACGCTTTCAGGTGCCATCAATGCCTTTACCTGTTCCCTTGCAACCATGGGTGGATCTTAGCATGGATTTTATGTTAGGGATGCCACGTACTCAAAGGGGTAATGATTCAATCTTTGTAGTTGTTGATCATTTTTCTAAGATGGTGCACTTTATTCCTTGTCTGGGCAGTTTTGACTAAAGATCATTTTTCAGTTGGTGATTACGACAAGTTGTCAGCCAAGAAGATTGGACCAGTGGAGATTCTGGAGAAGATCAATTCTAATGCTTATCGGTTGAAGCTGCCAAGTCATATTCGTTGTTCTGATGTTTTCAATGTGAAGCAGTTGTTACCTTTTCATGGAGATTCTTCTTAAGATGAACCTGCTACAGATTCGAGGATAAATTTTGTCTTCCTAGGGGGAATGATGGAGGCCCAAGTATTGAAGATCGGGCCCACATATTTCTGGAGGCCCATGATCGTCAAATAAAAGGGGCTACACGGAAAAAGGCCTCACTTGGGCTGCAGGGCGCCGTTTCAAGCCCGTGAGCAGGCGAATCAAAGCTCGGTTGACCCCTATTTTTCTATTGTTATGCAGGTTGTTCAATTTGGGCAACGGTCAGATTTTATGGTGCATGATGGTTTTATTTTCAAAGGAAATCAATTGTGTATTCCTGGTTCCAGTCTTCGTTTGCAAATCATCAAGGAGTTACATGGTGAAGGGCATGTTGGTCTTGATCGCACTTTACAGTTAGTGTAATCGTCTTATTTTTGGCCTACTATGAGAAAAGAGGTGGATTGGTATGTCAAGCGGCGTCGGATCTCTCAAGTATCAAAGGGTACAACTACTAATGTTGGGCTCTTTATGCCTTTACTTGTTCCCTTGCAACCATGGGTGGATGTTAGCATCGATTTTGTGTTAGAGTTGCCACGTAGTCAAAGGGGTAATGATTCAATCTTTGTAGTTGTTGATCGTTTTTCTAAGATGGTGCACTTTATTCCTTGTAAAAAGACTACAGATGCAGTTAATGTGGCGCAACTTTTCTTTCGTGATGTCTATCGTTTGCATGGTTTACCATCTTCTATTATTTCAGATCGACACACTAGATTTTTGAGTCATTTTTGATGTAGCTTGTGGAAAATGGTGAACACTCAGCTTAATTTCAGAAGTGCTTATCATCCTCAAACAGATGGGCAGACTGAAGTTGTTAACCGATCTCTTGGTAATCTGTTGCGGTGTTTGGTTGGTGATCATGTGAAATCTTGGGATCAAAAGTTATGTCAGGCTGAGTTTGCTCATAATCATGTTGTCTATCGTAGTACCGGTTTTAGCCCATTTCAAGTGGTGTATTCTACTCAACCACGGGGACCACTTGATTTAATGTCATCTTCTGTTTCTGGTAATGTTCTAAAGAAAGTGCAGGATTTTCTAGAAGGGTAACACGGAATCCATAAAGTTGTTCGTGATAACTTGGCCAAAGCTAATGCCAAGTACAAGCAGGATGCGGATCAAAAGCGCAGGCAGGTTGAGTTTGAGGAGGGAGACTTTGTCTGGGCAGTTTTGACTAAAGATCGTATTTCAGTTGGTGATTACAACAAGTTGTCAGCCAAGAAGATTGGACCAGTGGAGATTCTAGAGAAGATCAATTCGAATGCTTATCGTTTGAAGCTGCCAAGTCATATTCGTTGTTCTGATGTTTTCAATTTGAAGCAATGGTTACCTTTTCTTGGAGATTCTTCTGAAGATGAACCTGCTACAGATTCGAGGACGAAATTTGTCTACCCATGGGGGAATGATAGAGGCCCAAGTATTGAAGATCGGGCCCATATGTTTCTGGAGGCCCATGATCGTCAACTAAAAGGGGTTCCACGGAAAAGGGCCTAACTTGGGCTGCAGGGCTCCATTTCAGGCCCGTGAGCAGGCGATTCGAAGCTCGGTTGACCCCTATTTTTCTATTGTTGTGCAGGGTGTTCAATCTGGGCAACGGTCAGATTTTATGGTGCATGATGGTTTTATTTTAAAAGGTAATCAATTGTGTATTCCTGATTCCAGTCTTCGTTTGCAAATCATCAAGGAGTTACATGGTGAAGGGCATGCTGGTCGTGATCGCACTTTATAGTTAGTGCGATCGTCTTATTTTTAGCCTATGATGAGAAAAAAGGTGGATCGGTATGTTAAGCGGTGTCAGATCTGTCAAGTATCAAAGGGTACAACTACTAATGTTGGGCTCTATATGCCTTTACCTGTTCCCTTGCAACCATGGGTGGATCTTTGCTTGGATTTTGTGTTGGGGTTGCCACGTACTTAAACGGGTAATGATTCAATCTTTGTAGTTGTTGATCTTTTTTCTAAGATGGTGCACTTTATTCCTTGTAAAAAGACTACAAATGCAGTTAATGTGGCGAAACTTTTCTTTCGTGATGTCTATCGTTTGCATGGTTTACCATCTTCTATTGTTTCAGATCGAGACACTAGATTTTTGAATTATTTTTGGCGTAGCTTGTAGAAAATGGTGAACACTAAGCTTTATTTCAGAAGTGCTTATCATCCTCAAACAGATGGGCAGATTGAAGTTGTTAACCGATCTCTTGGTAATCTGTTGCGGTGTTTGGTTGGTGATCATGTGAAATCTTGGGATCAGAAGTTACGTCAGGCTGAGTTTGATCATAATCATGTTGTCGATCGTAGTATCGGTTTTTTCCCATTACCAGTGGTGTATTCTGCTCAACCACGGGGACCACTTGATTTAATGTCATCTTCTGTTTCTGGTAATGTTCCAAAGAAAGTGCAGGATTTTGTAGAAGGGTTACACAGAATCCATCAAGCTGTTCGTGATAACTTGGCCAAAGCTAATGCCAAGTACAAGCAGGATGCGGATCAAAAGCGCAGACAGCTTGAGTTTGAGGAGGGAGACTTTGTCTGGGCAGTTTTGACTAAAGATCGTATTTCAGTTGGTGATTACAACAAGTTGTCAGCCAAGTAGATTGGACCAGTGGAGATTCAAGAGAAGATCAATTATAATGCTTATCGCTTGAAGCTGCCAAGTCATATTCATTGTTATGATGTTTTCAATGTGAAGCATTTGTTACCTTTTCATGGAGATTCTTCTGAAGATGAACCTGCTGCAGATTCGAGGATGAATTTTGTCTACCCAGGGGGGAATGATGGAGGCCCAAGTATTGAAGATCAGGCCCACATGTTTCTGGAGGCCCAAGATCATCACATAAAAGGGGCTGCACGGAAAAGGTCCCAACTTGGGCTGCAGGGCTCCGTTTCAGGCCCGTGAGCAGGCGAATCGAAGCTCGGTTGACCCCTATATTTCTATTGTTATGCAGGGTGTTCAATTTGGGCAACGGTCTGATTTTATGGTGCATGATAGTTTTATTTTAAAAGGAAATCAATTGTGTATTCCTGATTCTAGTCTTCGTTTGGAAATCATCAAGGAGTTACATGGTGAAGGGCATGCTGGTCGTGATCGCACTTTACAGTTAGTGCGATCTTCTTATTTTTGGCCTATGATGAGAAAAGAGGTGGATCGGTATGTTAAGCGGTGTCGGATCCGTCAAATATCAAAGGGTACAGCTACTAATGCTGGGCTCTATATGCCTTTACCTGTTCCCTTGCAACCATGGGTGGATCTTAGCATGGATTTTGTGTTGGGGTTGCCACGTACTTAAAGGGGTAATGATTCAATCTTTGTAGTTGTTGATCTTTTTTCTAAGATGGTGCACTTTATTCCTTGTAAAAAGACTACAGATGCAGATAATGTGCCGCAGCTTTTCTTTTGTGATGTCTATCGTTTGCATGCTTTACCATCTTCTATTGTTTCAAATCGAGACAATAGATTTTTGACTCATTTTTGGCGTAGCTTGTGGAAAATGGTGAACACTCAGCTTAATTTCAGAAGTGCTTATCATCCTCAAACAGATGGGCAGACTGAAGTTGTTAACCGATCTCTTGGTAATCTGTTGCGGTGTTTGGTTGGTGATCATGTGAAATCTTGGGATCAGAAGTTATGTCAGGCTGAGTTTGCTCATAATCATGTTGTCAATCATAGTACCGGTTTTAGCCCATTTCAAGTGGTGTATTCTACTCAACCACGGGGACCACTTGATTTAATGTCATCTTCTGTTTTTGGTAATGTTCCAAAGAAAGTGCAGGATTTTGTAGAAGGGTTACACGGAATCCATCAAGCTGTTCGTGATAACTTGGTCAAAGCTAATGCCAAGTACAAGCAGGATGCGGATCAAAAGCCCGGGCAGGTTGAGTTTGAGGAGGGAGACTTTATCTGGGCAGTTTTGACTAAAGATCGTATTTCAGTTGGTGATTACAACAAGTTGTCAGCCAAGAAGATTGGACCAGTGGAGATTCTGGAGAATATCAATTCTAATGCTTATCGTTTGAAGCTGCCAAGTCATATTCGTTGTACTGATGTTTTCAATGTGAAGCATTGGTTACCTTTTCATGGAGATTCTTCTAAAGATGAACCTGCTGCAGATTCAAGGATGAAATTTGTCTACCCATGGGGGAATGATAGAGGCCCAAGTATTGAAGATCAGGCCCACATGTTTCTGGAGGCCCATGATCGTCAAATAAAAGGGGTTCCATGGAAAAGGGCCTAACTTGGGCTGCATGGCTCCATTTCAGGCCCGTGAGCAGGCGAATCGAAGCTCGGTTGACCCCTATTTTTCTATTGTTGTGCAGGGTGTTCAATCTGGGCAACGATCATATTTTTTGGTGCATGATGGTTTTATTTTCAATGGAAATCAGTTGTGTATTCCTGATTCCAGTCTTCGTTTGCAAATCATCAAGGAGTTACATGGTGAAGGGCATGTTGGTCGTGATCGCACTTTACAGTTAGTGCAATCGTCTTATTTTTGGCCTACGTTGAGAAAAGAGGTGGATCGTTATGTTAAGCGGTGTCGGATCTGTCAAGTATCAAAGGGTACAACTACTAATGCTGGGCTCTATATGCCTTTACCTATTCCCTTGCAACCATGGGTGGATCTTAGCATGGATTTTGTGTTGGGGTTGCCACGTACTCAGAGGGGTAATGATTCAATCTTTGTAGTTGTTGATCGTTTTTCTAAGATGGTGCATTTTATTCCTTGTAAAAAGACTACAGATGCAGTTAATGTGGCGCAGCTTTTCTTTCGAGATGTCTATCGTTTGCATGGTTTACCATCTTCTATTGTTTCAGATCGACACACTAGATTTTTGAGTCATTTTTGCGTAGCTTGTGGAAAATGGTGAACACTCAGCTTAATTTCAGAAGTGCTAATCATCCTCAAACAGATGGGCAGACTGAAGTTGTTAACCGATCTCTTGGTAATCTGTTGCGGTGTTTGGTTGGTGATCATGTGAAATCTTGGGATCAGAAGTTATGTCAGGCTGAGTTTGCTCATAATCATGTTGTCAATCATAGTACCGGTTTTAGCCCATTTCAAGTGGTGTATTCTACTCAACTACTGGGACCACTTGATTTAATGTTTTTTTTTTTTGGTAATGTTCCAAAGAAAGTGCAGGATTTTGTAGAAGGGTTACACGGAATCCATCAAGCTGTTCGTGATAACTTGGCCAAAGATAATGTCAAGTACAAGCAAGATACGGATCAAAAGTGCTGGGAGGTTGAGTTTAAGGAGGGAGACTTTGTCTGGGCAGTTTAGACTAAAGATCGTAATTCAGTTGGTGTTTACAACAAGTTGTCAGCCAAGAAGATTGGACCAATCGAGATTCTAGAGAATATCAATTCTAATGCTTATCGTTTGAAGCTTCCAAGTCATATTCGTTGTTCTGATGTTTTCAGTGTGAAGCATTGGTTACCTTTTCATGGAGATTCTTCTAAAGATGAACCTGCTGCAGATTCGAGGATGAAATTTGTCTACCCATGGGGGAATGATAGAGGCCCAAGTATTGAAGATCGGGCCCACATGTTTCTGGAGGCCCATGATCGTCAAATAAAAGGGGTTGCATGGAAAAGGGCCTCACTTGGGCTGCAGTGCTCCATTTCAGGCCCGTGAGCAGGCGAATCGAAGCTCGGTTGACCCCTATTTTTCTATTGTTTTGCAGGGTGTTCAACCTGGGCAACGATCAGATTTTCTGGTGCATGATGGTTTTATTTTCAAAGGAAATCAGTTGTGTATTCCTGATTCCAGTCTTCGTTTGTAAATCATCAAGGAGTTACATGGTGAAGGGCATGTTGGTCGTGATCGCACTTTACAGTTAGTGCAATCGTCTTATTTTTGGCCTACGTTGAGAAAAGAGGTGAAGGGCATGTTGGTCGTGATCGCACTTTACCTGTTCCCTTGCAACCATGGGTGGATCTTAGCATGGATTTTGTGTTGGGGTTGCGACGTACTCAAAGGGGTAATGATTCAATCTTTGTAGTTGTTGATCATTTTTCTAAGATGGTGCATTTTATTCCTGGTAAAAAGACTACAGATGCAGTTAATGTGGTGCAGCTTTTCTTTCGTGACGTCTATCGTTTGCATGGTTTACCATCTTCTATTGTTTCAGATCGACACACTAGATTTTTGAGTCATTTTTGCGTAGCTTGTGGAAAATGGTGAACACTCAGCTTAATTTCAGAAGTGCTTATCATCCTCAAACAGATGGGCAGACTAAAGTTGTTAACCGATCTCTTGGTAATCTTTTGCGGTGTTTGGTTGGTGATCATGTGAAATCTTGGGATCAGAAGTTATGTCAGGCTGAGTTTGCTCATAATCATGTTGTCAATCGTTGTACCGATTTTAGCCCATTTCAAGTGGTGTATTCTGCTCAACCACAGGGACCACTTGATTTAATGTCATCTTCTGTTTTTGGTAATGTTCCAAAGAAAGTGCAGGATTTTGTAGAAGGGTTACACGGAATCCATCAAGCTGTTCGTGATAACTTGGCCAAAGCTAATGCCAACTACAAGCAAGATGCGGATCAAAAGCGCTGGGAGGTTGAGTTTGAGGAGGGAGACTTTGTCTGGGCAGTTTTGACTAAAGATCGGATTTCAGTTGGTGATTACAACAAGTTGTCAGCCAAGAAGATTGGACCAGTGGAGATTCTGGAGAATATCAATTCTAATGCTTATTGTTTGAAGCTACCAAGTCATATTCATTGTTCTGATGTTTTCAATGTGAAGAATTGGTTACCTTTTCATGGAGATTCTTCTAAAGATGACCCTGCTGCAGATTCGAGGACGAAATTTGTCTACCCATGGGGGAATGATAGAGGCCCAAGTATTGAAGATCGGGCTCACATGTTTCTGGAGGCCCGTGAGCAGGCGATTCGAAGCTCGGTTGACCCCTATTTTTCTATTGTTGTGCAGGGTGTTCAATCTGGGCAACGATCAGATTTTATGGTGCATGATGGTTTTATTTTCAAAGGAAATCAGTTGTGTATTCCTGATTCCAGTCTTCGTTTGCAAATCATCAAGGAGTTACTTGGTGAAGGGCATGTTGGTCCTGATCGCACTTTACAGTCGGTGCAATCGTCTTATTTTTGGCCTACTTTGAGAAAAGAGTTGGATCGGTATGTTAAGCGGTGTCGGATCTGTCAAGTTTCAAATGGTACAGCTACTAATGCTGGGCTCTATATGCCTTTACCTGTTCCCTTGCAACCATGGGTGGATCTTAGCATGGATTTTGTGTTGGGATTGACACTTACTCAAAGGGGGTAATGATTCAATCTTTGTAGTTGTTGATCATTTTTCTAAGATGGTGCACTTTATTCCTTGTAAAAAGGCTACAGATGCAGTTAATGTGGCGCAACTTTTCTTACGTGATGTCTATCGTTTGCATGGTTTACCATCTTCTATTGTTTCAGATCGAGACACTAGAGTTAAGAGTCATTTTTGGCGTAGCTTGTGGAAAATGGTGAACACTCAGCTTAATTTCAGAAGTGCTTATCATCCTCAAACAGATGGGCAGACTGAAGTTGTTAACCGATCTCTTGGTAATCTGTTGCGGTGTTTGGTTGGTGATCATGTGAAATCTTGGGATCAGAAGTTATGTCAGGCTGAGTTTGCTCATAATCATGTTGTCAATCATAGTACCGGTTTTAGCCCATTTCAAGTGGTGTATTCTACTCAACCACGGGGACCACTTGATTTAATGTCATCTTCTGTTTTTGGTAATGTTCCAAAGAAAGTGCAGGATTTTGTAGAAGGGTTACACGGAATCCATCAAGCTGTTCGTGATAACTTGGTCAAAGCTAATGCCAAGTACAAGCAGGATGCGGATCAAAAGCCCGGGCAGGTTGAGTTTGAGGAGGGAGACTTTATCTGGGCAGTTTTGACTAAAGATCGTATTTCAGTTGGTGATTACAACAAGTTGTCAGCCAAGAAGATTGGACCAGTGGAGATTCTGGAGAAGATCAATTCTAATGCTTATCGTTTGAAGCTGCCAAGTCATATTCGTTGTTCTGATGTTTTCAATGTGAAGCATTGGTTACCTTTTCTTGGAGATTCTTCTAAAGATGAACCTGCTGCAGATTCGAGGACGAAATTTGTCTACCCATGGGGGAATGAGAGAGGCCCAAGTATTGAATATCGGGCCTACATGTTTCTGGAGGCCCATGATAGTCAAATAAAAGGTGTTGCACAGAAAAGGGCCTCACTTGGGCTGCAGGGCTCCATTTCAGGCCCGTGAGCAGGCGAATCGAAGCTCGGTTGACCCCTATTTTTCTATTGTTGTGCAGGGTGTTCAATCTGGGCAACGATCAGATTTTATGGTGCATGATGGTTTTATTTTAAAAGGAAATCAGTTGTGTATTCCTGATTCCAGTCTTCGTTTGCAAATCATCAAGGAGTTACATGGTGAAGGGCATGTTGGTCCTGATCGCACTTTACAGTCGGTGCAATCGTCTTATTTTTAGCCTACTTTGAGAAAAGAGTTGGATCGGTATGTTAAGCGGTGTCGGATCTGTCAAGTTTCAAAGGGTACAGCTACTAATGCTGGGCTCTATATGCCTTTACCTGTTCCCTTGCAACCATGGGTGGATCTTAGCATGGATTTTGTGTTGGGATTGACACTTACTCAAAGGGGGTAATGATTCAATCTTTGTAGTTGTTGATCGTTTTTCTAAGATGGTGCACTTTATTCCTTGTAAAAAGACTACAGATGCAGTTAATGTGGCGCATCTTTTCTTTCGTGATGTCTATCGTTTGCATGGTTTACCATCTTCTATTGTTTCAGATCGAGACACTAGATTTTTGAGTAATTTTTGGCGTAGCTTGTGAAAAATGGTGAACACTCAGCTTAATTTCAGTAGTGCTTATCATCCTCAAACAGATGGGCAGACTGAAGTTGTTAAGCGATCTCTTGGCAATCTATTACGGTTTTTGGTTAGTGATCATCTGAAATCTTGGGATCAGAAGTTATGTCAGGATGAGTTTGCTCATAATCATGTTGTCAATCATAGTACCGGTTTTAGCCCATTTCAAGTGGTGTATTCTACTCAACCACGGGGACCACTTGATTTAATGTCATCTTCTGTTTTTGGTAATGTTCCAAAGAAAGTGCAGGATTTTGTAGAAGGGTTACACGGAATCCATCAAGCTGTTCGTGATAACTTGGCCAAAGCTAATGCCAAGTACAAGCAGGATGCGGATCAAAAGCCCGGGCATGTTGAGTTTGAGGAGGGAGACTTTGTCTGGGCAGTTTTGACTAAAGATTGTATTTCAGTTGGTGATTACAACAAGTTGTCAGCCAAGAAGATTGGACCAGTGGAGATTCTGGAGAAGATCAATTCTAATGCTTATCGTTTGAAGCTGCCAAGTCATATTCGTTGTTCTGATGTTTTCAATATGAAGCATTGGTTACCTTTTCATGGAGATTCTTCTAAAGATGAACCTGCTGCAGATTCGAGGATGAAATTTGTCTACCCATGGGGGAATGATAGAGGCCCAAGTATTGAAGATCGGGCCCACATGTTTCTGGAGGCCCAAGATCGTCAAATAAAAGGGGTTCCACAGAAAAGGGCCTAACTTTGGCTGCAGGGCTCCATTTCAGGCCCGTGAGCAGGCGATTCGAAGCTCGGTTGACCCCTATTTTTCTATTGTTGTGCAGGGTGTTCAATCTAGGCAACGGTCAGATTTTCTGGTGCATGATGGTTTTATTTTCAAAGGAAATCAGTTGTGTATTCCTGATTCCAGTCTTCATTTGCAAATCTTCAAGGAGTTACATGGTGAAGGGCATGCTGGTCGTGATCGCAATTTACAGTTAGTGCAATCATCTTATTTTTGGCCTACTTTGAGAAAAGAGTTGGATCGGTATGTTAAGCGGTGTCGGATCTGTCAAGTATCAAAGGGTACAGCTACTAATGCTGGGCTCTATATGCCTTTACCTGTTCCCTTGCAACCATGGGTGGATTTTAGCATGGATTTTGTGTTGGGGGTTGACACTTACTCAAAGGGGGTAATGATTCAATCTTTGTAGTTGTTGATCGTTTTTCTAAGATGGTGCACTTTATTCCTTGTAAAAAGACTACAAATGCAGTTAATGTGGCGCAGCTTTTCTTTCGTGATGTCTATCGTTTGCACGGTTTACCATCTTCTATTGTTTCAGATCGAGACACTAGAGTTAAGAGTCATTTTTGGCGTAGCTTGTGGAAAATGGTGAACACTCAGCTTAATTTCAGAAGTGCTTATCATCCTCAAACAGATGGGCAGACTGAAGTTGTTAACCGATCTCTTGGTAATCTGTTGCGGTGTTTGGTTGGTGATCATGTGAAATCTTGGGATCAGAAGTTATGTCAGGCTGAGTTTGCTCATAATCATGTTGTCAATCATCGTACCGGTTTTAGCCCATTTCAAGTGGTGTATTCTACTCAACCACGGGGACCACTTGATTTAATGTCATCTTCTGTTTTTGGTAATCTTCCAAAGAAAGTGAAGGATTTTGTAGAAGGGTTACATGGAATCCATCAAGCTGTTCGTGATAACTTGGCCAAAGCTAATGCCAAGTACAAGCAGGATGCGGATCAAAAGCCCGGGCAGGTTGAGTTTGAGGAGGGAGACTTTGTCTGGGCAGTTTTGACTAAAGATCGTATTTCAGTTGGTGATTACAACAAGTTGTCAGCCAAGAAGATTGGACCAGCGGAGATTCTGGAGAAGATCAATTCTAATGCTTATCGTTTGAAGCTGCCAAGTCATATTCGTTGTTCTGATGTTTTCAATGTGAAGCATTGGTTACCTTTTCTTGGAGATTCTTCTAAAGATGAACCTACTGCAGATACGAGGACGAAATTTGTCTACCCATGGGGGAATGATAGAGGCCCAAGTATTGAAGATCGGGCCCATATGTTTCTGGAGGCCCATGATCGTCAAATAAAAGGGGTTCCACGGAAAAGGGCCTAACTTGGGCTGCAGGGCTCCATTTCAGGCCCGTGAGCAGGCGATTCGAAGCTCGGTTGACCCCTATTTTTCTATTGTTGTGCAGGGTGTTCAATCTGGGCAACGGTCAGATTTTATGGTGCATGATGGTTTTATTTTCAAAGGAAATCAGTTGTGTATTCCTGATTCCAGTCTTCATTTGCAAATCATCTAGGAGTTACATGGTGAAGGGCATGCTGGTCTTGATCGCACTTTACAGTTACTGCAATCATCTTATTTTTGGCCTACTTTGAGAAAAGAGTTGGATCGGTATGTTAAGCGGTGTCGGATCTGTCAAGTTTCAATGGGTACAACTACTAATGCTGGGTTCTATATGCCTTTACCTGTTCCCTTGCAACCATGGGTGGATTTTAGCATGGATTTTGTGTTGGGGTTGACACTTACCTAATGGGGGTAATGATTCAATCTTTGTAGTTGTTGCTCGTTTTTCTAAGATGGTGCACTTTATTCCTTGTAAAAAGACTACAAATACAGTTAATGTGGCGCACCTTTTCTTTCGTGATGTCTATCGTTTGCATGGTTTACCATCTTCTATTGTTTCAGATCGAGACACTAGAGTTAAGAGTCATTTTTGGCGTAGCTTGTGGAAAATGGTGAACACTCAGCTTAATTTCAGAAGTGCTTATCATCCTCAAACAGATGGGCAGACTGAAGTTGTTAACCGATCTCTTGGTAATCTGTTGCGGTGTTTGGTTGGTCATGTGAAATCTTGGGATCAGAAGTTATGTCAGGCTGAGTTTGCTCATAATCATGTTGTCAATCATAGTACCGGTTTTAGCCCATTTCAAGTGGTGTATTCTACTCAACCACGGGGACCACTTGATTTAATGTCATCTTCTGTTTTTGGTAATGTTCCAAAGAAAGTGCAGGATTTTGTAGAAGGGTTACACGGAATCCATCAAGCTGTTCGTGATAACTTGGCCAAAGCTAATGCCAAGTACAAGCAGGATGCGGATCAAAAGACCGGGCAGGTTGAGTTTGAGGAGGGAGACTTTGTCTTGGCAGTTTTGACTAAAGATCGTATTTTAGTTGGTTATTACAACAAGTTGTCAGCCAAGAAGATTGGACCAGTGGAGATTCTGGAGAAGATCAATTCTAATGCTTATCGTTTGAAGCTGCTAAGTCATATTCGTTGTTCTGATGTTTTCAATGTGAAGCATTGGTTACCTTTTCATGGAGATTCTTCTAAAGATGAACCTGCTGCAGATTCGAGGACGAAATTTGTCTACCCATGGGGGAATGATAGAGGCCCAAGTATTGAAGATCGGGCCCACATGTTTCTGGAGGCCCATGATAGTCAAATAAAAGGGGTTGCACAGAAAAGGGCCTCACTTGGGCTGCAGGGCTCCATTTCAGGCCCGTGAACAGGCGAATCGAAGCTCGGTTGACCCCTATTTTTCAATTGTTGTGCAGGGTGTTCAATCTGGGCAACGATCAGATTTTATGGTGCATGATGGTTTTATTTTCAAAGGAAATCAGTTGTGTATTCCTGATTCCATCTTCGTTTGCAAATCATCAAGGAGTTACATGGTGAAGGACATGTTGGTCCTGATCGCACTATACAGTTAGTGCAATCATCTTATTTTTGGCCTACTTTGAGAAAAGAGTTGGATCGGTATGTTAAGCGGTGTCGGATCTGTCAAGTATCAAAGGGTACAGCTACTAATGCTGGGCTCTATATGCCTTTACCTGTTCCCTTGCAACCATGGGTGGATTTTAGCATGGATTTTGTGTTGGGGTTGACACTTACTCAAAGGGGGTAATGATTCAATCTTTGTAGTTGTTGATCGTTTTTCTAAGATGGTGCACTTTATTCCTTGTAAAAATGCTACAGATGCAGTTAATGTGGCGCAGCTTTTCTTTCGTGATGTCTATCGTTTGCACGGTTTACCATCTTCTATTGTTTCAGATCGAGACACTAGAGTTAAGAGTCATTTTTGGCGTAGCTTGTGGAAAATGGTGAACACTCAGCTTAATTTCAGAAGTGCTTATCATCCTCAAACAAATGGGCAGACTGAAGTTGTTAACCGATCTCTTGGTAATCTGTTGCGGTGTTTGGTTGGTGATCATGTGAAATCTTGGGATCAGAAGTTATGTCAGGCTGAGTTTTCTCATAATCATGTTGTCAATCATAGTACCGGTTTTAGCCCATTTCAAGTGGTGTATTCTACTCAACCACGGGGACCACTTGATTTAATGTCATCTTCTGTTTTTGGTAATGTTCCAAAGAAAGTGCAGGATTTTGTAGAAGGGTTACACGGAATCCATCAAGCTGTTCGTGATAACTTGGCCAAAGCTAATGCCAAGTACAAGCATGATGCGGATCAAAAGACCGGGCAAGTTGAGTTTGAGGAGGGAGACTTTGTCTTGGCAGTTTTGACTAAAGATCGTATTTCAGTTGGTGATTACAACAAGTTGTCAGCCAAGAAGATTGGACCAGTGGAGATTCTGGAGAAGATCAATTCTAATGCTTATCGTTTGAAGCTGCTAAGTCATATTCGTTGTTCTGATGTTTTCAATGTGAAGCATTGGTTAACTTTTCATGGAGATTCTTCTAAAGATGAACCTGCTGCAGATTCGAGGACGAAATTTGTCTACCCATGGGGGAATGATAGAGGCCCAAGTATTGAAGATCGGGCCCACATGTTTCTGGAGGCCCATGATAGTCAAATAAAAGGGGTTGCACAGAAAAGGGCCTCACTTGGGCTGCAGGGCTCCATTTCAGGCCTGTGAGCAGGCGAATCGAAGCTCGGTTGACCCCTATTTTTCTATTGTTGTGCAGGGTGTTCAATCTGGGCAACGATCAGATTTTATGGTGCATGATGGTTTTATTTTCAAAGGAAATCAGTTGTGTATTCCTGATTCCAGTCTTCGTTTGCAAATCATCAAGGAGTTACATGGTGAAGGACATGTTGGTCCTGATCGCACTTTACAGTTAGTGCAATCATCTTATTTTTGGCCTACTTTGAGAAAAGAGTTGGATCGGTATGTTAAGCGGTGTCGGATCTGTCAAAAATCAAAGGGTACAGCTACTAATGCTGGGCTCTATATGCCTTTACCTGTTCCCTTGCAACCATGGGTGGATTTTAGCATGGATTTTGTGTTGGGGTTGACACTTACTCAAAGGGGGTAATGATTCAATCTTTGTAGTTGTTGATCGTTTTTCTAAGATGGTGCACTTTATTCCTTGTAAAAAGACTACAGATGCAGTTAATGTGGCGCAACTTTTCTTTCGTGATGTCTATCGTTTGCACGGTTTACCATCTTCTATTGTTTCAGATCGAGACACTAGAGTTAAGAGTCATTTTTGGCGTAGCTTATGGAAAATGGTGAACACTCAGCTTAATTTCAGAAGTGCTTATCATCCTCAAACAGATGGGCAGACTGAAGTTGTTAACCGATCTCTTGGTAATCTGTTGTGGTGTTTGGTTGGTGATCATGTGAAATCTTGGGATCAGAAGTTATGTCAGGCTGAGTTTGCTCATAATCATGTTGTCAATCATAGTACCGGTTTTAGCCCATTTCAAGTGGTGTATTCTACTCAACCACGGGGACCACTTGATTTAATGTCATCTTCTGTTTTTGGTAATGTTCCAAAGAAAGTGCAGGATTTTGTAGAAGGGTACATGGAATCCATCAAGCTGTTCGTGATAACTTGGCCAAAGCTAATGCCAAGTACAAGCAGGATGCGGATCAAAAGCCCGGGCAGGTTGAGTTTGAGGAGGGAGACTTTGTCTGGGCAGTTTTGACTAAAGATCGTATTTCAGTTGGTGATTACAACAAGTTGTCAGCCAAGAAGATTGGACCAGTGGAGATTCTAGAGAAGATCAATTCGAATGCTTATCGTTTGAAGCTGCCAAGTCATATTCGTTGTTCTGATGTTTTCAATTTGAAGCAATGGTTACCTTTTCTTGGAGATTCTTCTAAAGATGAACCTGCTACAGATTCGAGGACGAAATTTGTCTAGCCATGGGGGAATGATAGAGGCCCAAGTATTGAAGATCGGGCCCATATGTTTCTGGAGGCCCATGATCGTCAACTAAAAGGGGTTCCACGGAAAAGGGCCTAACTTGGGCTGCAGGGCTCCATTTCAGGCCCGTGAGCAGGCGATTCGAAGCTCGGTTGACCCCTATTTTTCTATTGTTGTGCAGGGTGTTCAATCTGGGCAACGGTCAGATTTTATGGTGCATGATGGTTTTATTTTCAAAGGAAATCAGTTGTGTATTCCTGATTCCAGTCTTCATTTGCAAATCATCAAGGAGTTACATGGTGAAGGGCATGCTGGTCGTGATCGCACTTTACAGTTAGTGCAATCATCTTATTTTTGGCCTACTTTGAGAAAAGAGTTGGATCGGTATGTTAAGCGGTGTCGGATCTGTCAAGTTTCAAAGGGTACAACTACTAATGCTGGGTTCTATATGCCTTTACCTGTTCCCTTGCAACCATGGGTGGATTTTAGCATGGATTTTGTGTTGGGGTTGACACTTACTCAATGGGGGTAATGATTCAATCTTTGTAGTTGTTGAACGTTTTTCTAAGATGGTGCACTTTATTCCTTGTAAAAAGACTACAAATACAGTTAATGTGGTGCACCTTTTCTTTCGTGATGTCTATCGTTTGCATGGTTTACCATCTTCTATTGTTTCAGATCGAGACACTAGAGTTAAGAGTCATTTTTGGCGTAGCTTGTGGAAAATGGTGAAAACTCAGCTTAATTTTAGAAGTGCTTATCATCCTCAAACAGATGGGCAGACTGAAGTTGTTAACCGATCTCTTGGTAATCTGTTGCGGTGTTTGGTTGGTGATCATGTGAAATCTTGTGATCAGAAGTTATGTCAGGCTGAGTTTGCTCATAATCATGTTATCAATCATAGTACCGGTTTTAGCCCATTTCAAGTGGTGTATTCTACTCAACCACGGGGACCGCTTGATTTAATGTCATCTTCTGTTTTTGGTAATGTTCCAAAGAAAGTGCAGGATTTTGTAGAAGGGTTACACGGAATCCATCAAGCTGTTCGTGATAACTTGGCCAAAGCTAATGCCAAGTACAAGCAGGATGCGGATCAAAAGACTGGGCAGGTTGAGTTTGAGGAGGGAGACTTTGTCTGGGCAGTTTTGACTAAAGATCGTATTTCAGTTGGTGATTACAACAAGTTGTCAGCCAAGAAGATTGGACCAGTGGAGATTCTGGAGAAGATCAATTCTAATGCTTATCGTTTGAAGCTGCCAAGTCATATTCGTTGTTCTGATGTTTTCAATGTGAAGCATTGGTTACCTTTTCTTGGAGATTCTTCTAAAGATGAACCTGCTGCAGATTCGAGGACGAAATTTGTCTACCCATGGGGGAATGATAGAGGCTCAAGTATTGAAGATCGGGCCCACATGTTTCTGGAGGCCCAAGATAGGCAAATAAAAGGTGTTGCACAGAAAAGGGCCTCACTTGGGCTGCAGGGCTCCATTTCAGGCCCGTGAGCAGGCGAATCGAAGCTCGGTTGACCCCTATTTTTCTATTGTTGTGCAGGGTGTTCAATCTGGGCAACGATCAGATTTTACGGTGCATGATGGTTTTATTTTCAAAGGAAATCAGTTGTGTATTCCTGATTCCAGTCTTCGTTTCCAAATCATCAAGGAGTTACATGGTGAAGGACATGCTGGTCGTGATCGCACTTTACAGTTAGTGCAATCAACTTATTTTTGGCCTACTTTGAGAAAAGAGTTGGATCGGTATGTTAAGCGGTGTCGGATCTGTCAAGTATCAAAGGGTACAACTACTAATGCTGGGCTCTATATGCCTTTACCTGTTCCCTTGCAACCATGGGTGGATCTTAGCATGGATTTTGTGTTGGGATTGACACTTACTCAAAGGGGGTAATGATTCAATCTTTGTAGTTTGTTGATCATTTTTCTAAGATGGTGCACATTATTCCTTGTAATGTGGCGCACCTTTTCTTTCGTGATGTCTATCATTTGCATGGTTTACCATCTTCTATTGTTTCAGATCGAGACACTAGAGTTAAGAGTCATTTTTGGCGTAGCTTGTGGAAAATGGTGAACACTCAGCTTAATTTCAGAAGTGCTTATCATCCTCAAACAGATGGGCAGACTGAAGTTGTTAACCGATCTCTTGGTAATCTGTTGCGGTGTTTGGTTGGTGATCATGTGAAATCTTGGGATCAGAAGTTATGTCAGGCCGAGTTTGCTCATAATCATGTTGTCAATCATAGTACCGGTTTTAGCCCATTTCAAGTGGTGTATTCTACTCAACCACGGTGACCACTTGATTTAATGTCATCTTCTGTTTTTGGTAATGTTCCAAAGAAAGTGCAGGATTTTGTAGAAGGGTTACACGGAATCCATCAAGCTGTTCGTGATAACTTGGCCAAAGCTAATGCCAAGTACAAGCAGGATGCGGATCAAAAGCGCGGGCAGGTTGAGTTTGAGGAGGGAGACTTTGTCTGGGCAGTTTTGACTAAGGATCGTATTTCAGTTGGTGATTACAACAAGTTGTCAGCCAAGAAGATTGGACCAGTGGAGATTCTGGAGAAGATCAATTCTAATGCTTATCGTTTGAAGCTGCCAAGTCATATTCGTTGTTCTGATGTTTTCAATGTGAAGCATTGGTTACCTTTTCTTGGAGATTCTTCTAAAGATGAACCTGCTGCAGATTCGAGGATGAAATTTGTCTACCCATGGGGGAATGATAGAGGCCCAAGTATTGAAGATCGGGCCCACATGTTTCTGGAGGCCCATGATCGGCAAATAAAAGGGGTTCCACAGAAAAGGGCCTAACTTGGGCTGCAGGGCTCCGTTTCAGGCCCGTGAGCAGGCAATTCGAAGCTCGGTTGACCCCTATTTTTCTATTGTTGTGCAGGGTGTTCAATCTGGGCAACGGTCATATTTTCTGGTGCATGATGGTTTTATTTTCAAAGGAAATCAGTTGTGTATTCCTGATTCCAGTCTTCATTTGCAAATCATCAAGGAGTTACATGGTGAAGGGCATGCTGGTCGTGATCGCACTTTACAGTTAGTGCAATCATCTTATTTTTGGCCTACTTTGAGAAAAGAGTTGGATCGGTATGTTAAGCAGTGTCGGATCTGTCAAGTATCAAAGGGTACAGCTACTAATGCTGGGCTCTATATGCCTTTTCCTGTTCCCTTGCAACCATGGGTGGATCTTAGCATGGATTTTGTGTTGGGATTGACACTTACTCAAAGGGGGTAATGATTCAATCTTTGTAGTTTGTTGATCATTTTTCTAAGATGGT
Organism: Pseudognaphalium luteoalbum; assembly: GCA_963422505.1. Lineage (NCBI taxonomy): Eukaryota > Viridiplantae > Streptophyta > Magnoliopsida > Asterales > Asteraceae > Pseudognaphalium > Pseudognaphalium luteoalbum. The sequence continues at coordinate 46,647,621 of OY730194.1, forward strand.
GCACTTTATTCCTTGTAAAAAGACTACAGATGCAGTTAATGTGGCGCACCTTTTCTTTCGTGATGTCTATCGTTTGCATGGTTTACCATCTTCTATTGTTTCAGATCGAGACACTAGAGTTAAGAGTCATTTTTGGCGTAGCTTGTGGAAAATGGTGAACACTCAGCTTAATTTCAGAAGTGCTTATCATCCTCAAACAGATGGGCAGACTGAAGTTGTTAACCGATCTCTTGGTAATCTGTTGCGGTGTTTGGTTGGTGATCATGTGAAATCTTGGGATCAGAAGTTATGTCAGGCCGAGTTTGCTCATAATCATGTTGTCAATCATAGTACCGGTTTTAGCCCATTTCAAGTGGTGTATTCTACTCAACCACGGTGACCACTTGATTTAATGTCATCTTCTGTTTTTGGTAATGTTCCAAAGAAAGTGCAGGATTTTGTAGAAGGGTTACACGGAATCCATCAAGCTGTTCGTGATAACTTGGCCAAAGCTAATGCCAAGTACAAGCAGGATGCGGATCAAAAGCCCGGGCAGGTTGAGTTTGAGGAGGGAGACTTTGTCTGGGCAGTTTTGACTAAAGATCGTATTTCAGTTGGTGATTACAACAAGTTGTCAGCCAAGAAGATTGGACCAGTGGAGATTCTGGAGAAGATCAATTCTAATGCTTATCGTTTGAAGCTGCCAAGTCATATTCGTTGTTCTGATGTTTTCAATGTGAAGCATTGGTTACCTTTTCTTGGAGATTCTTCTAAAGATGAACCTGCTGCAGATTCGAGGACGAAATTTGTCTACCCATGGGGGAATGATAGAGGCCCAAGTATTGAAGATCGGGCCCACATGTTTCTGGAGGCCCATGATAGGCAAATAAAAGGGGTTGCACAGAAAAGGGCCTCACTTGGGCTGCAGGGCTCCATTTCAGGCCCGTGAGCAGGCGAATCGAAGCTCGGTTGACCCCTATTTTTCTATTGTTGTGCAGGGTGTTCAATCTGGGCAACGATCAGATTTTACGGTGCATGATGGTTTTATTTTCAAAGGAAATCAGTTGTGTATTCCTGATTCCAGTCTTCGTTTGCAAATCATCAAGGAGTTACATGGTGAAGGGCATCTTGGTCGTGATCCCACTTTATAGTTAGTGCAATCGTCTTATTGTTGGCCTACTTTGAGAAAAGAGTTGGATCGGTATGTTAATCGGTGTCGTATCTGTCAAGTATCAAAGGGTACAACTACTAATGATGGGCTCTATATGCCTTTACCTGTTCCCTTGCAACCATGGGTGGATCTTAGCATTGATTTTGTGTTGGGATTGACACTTACTCAAAGGGGGTAATGATTCAATCTTTGTAGTTTGTTGATCGTTTTTCTAAGATGGTGCACTTTATTCCTTGTAAAAAGACTACAGATTCAGTTAATGTGGCGCACCTTTTCTTTCGTGATGTCTATCGTTTGCATAGTTTACCATCTTCTATTGTTTCAGATCGAGACACTAGAGGTAAGAGTCATTTTTGGCGTAGCTTGTGGAAAATGGTGAACACTCAGCTTAATTTCAGAAGTGCTTATCATCCTCAAACAGATGGGCAGACTGAAGTTGTTAACCGATCTCTTGGTAATCTGTTGCGGTGTTTGGTTGGTGATCATGTGAAAGCATGGGATCAGAAGTTATGTCAGGCTGAGTTTGCTCATAATCATGTTGTCAATCATAGTACCGGTTTTAGCCCATTTCAAGTGGTGTATTCTACTCAACCACGGGGACCACTTGATTTAATGTCATCTTCTGTTTTTGGTAATGTTCCAAAGAAAGTGCAGGATTTTGTAGAAGGGTTACACGGAATCCATCAAGCTGTTCGTGATAACTTGGCCAAAGCTAATGCCAAGTACAAGCAGGATGTGGATCAAAAGCCCGGGCAGGTTGAGTTTGAGGAGGGAGACTTTGTCTGGGCAGTTTTGACTAAAGATCGTATTTCAGTTGGTGATTACAACAAGTTGTCAGCCAAGAAGATTGGACCAGTGGAGATTCTGGAGAAGATCAATTCTAATGCTTATCGTTTGAAGCTGCCAAGTCATATTCGTTGTTCTGATGTTTTCAATATGAAGCATTGGTTACCTTTTCATGGAGATTCTTCTAAAGATGAACCTGCTGCAGATTCGAGGACGAAATTTGTCTACCCATGGGGGAATGATAGAGGCCCAAGTATTGAAGATCGGGCCCACATGTTTCTGGAGGCCCATGATTGGCAAATAAAAGGGGTTGCACAGAAAAGGGACTCACTTGGGCTGCAGGGCTCCATTTCAGGCCAGTGAGCAGGCGATTCGAAGCTCGGTTGACCCCTATTTTTCTATTGTTGTGCAGGGTGTTCAATCTGGGCAACGGTCATATTTTCTGGTGCATGATGGTTTTATTTTCAAAGGAAATCAGTTGCGTATTCCTGATTCCAGTCTTCGTTTGCAAATCATCAAGGAGTTACATGGTGAAGGGCATCTTGGTCGTGATCCCACTTTACAGTTAGTGCAATCGTCTTATTGTTGGCCTACTTTGAGAAAAGAGTTGGATCGGTATGTTAATCGGTGTCGGATCTGTCAAGTATCAAAGGGTACAACTACTAATGATGGGCTCTATATGCCTTTACCTGTTCCCTTGCAACCATGGGTGGATCTTAGCATGGATTTTGTGTTGGGATTGACACTTACTCAAAGGGGGTAATGATTCAATCTTTGTAGTTTGTTGATCGTTTTTCTAAGATGGTGCACTTTATTCCTTGTAAAAAGACTACAGATTCAGTTAATGTGGCGCACCTTTTCTTTCGTGATGTCTATCGTTTGCATAGTTTACCATCTTCTATTGTTTCAGATCGAGACACTAGAGTTAAGAGTCGTTTTTGGCGTAGCTTGTGGAAAATGGTGAACACTCAGCTTAATTTCAGAAGTGCTTATCATCCTCAAATAGATGGGCAGACTGAAGTTGTTAACCGATCTCTTGGTAATCTGTTGCGGTGTTTGGTTGGTGATCATGTGAAATCTTGGGATCAGAAGTTATGTCAGGCTGAGTTTGCTCATAATCATGTTGTCAATCATAGTACCGGTTTAGCCTATTTCAAGTGGTGTATTCTACTCAACCACGGGGACCACTTGATTTAATGTCATCTTCTGTTTTTGGTAATGTTCCAAAGAAAGTGCTGGATTTTGTAGAAGGGTTACACGGAATCCATCAAGCTGTTCGTGATAACTTGGCCAAAGCTAATGCCAAGTACAAGCAGGATGCGGATCAAAAGCCCGGGCAGGTTGAGTTTGAGGAGGGAGACTTTGTCTGGGTAGTTTTGACTAAAGATCGTATTTCAGTTGGTGATTACAACAAGTTGTCAGCCAAGAAGATTGGACCAGTGGAGATTCTGGAGAAGATCAAATCTAATGCTTATCGTTTGAAGCTGCCAAGTCATATTCGTTGTTCTGATGATTTCAATATGAAGCATTGGTTACCTTTTCATGGAGATTCTTCTAAAGATGAACCTGCTGCTGATTCGAGGACGAAATTTGTTTACCCATGGGGGAATGATAGAGGCCCAAGTATTGAAGATCGGGCCCACATGTTTCTGGAGGCCCATGATAGGCAAATAAAAGGGGTTGCACAGAAAAGGGCCTCACTTGGGCTGCAGGGCTCCATTTCAGGCCAGTGAGCAGGCGATTCGAAGCTCGGTTGACCCCTATTTTTCTATTGTTGTGCAGGGTGTTCAATCTGGGCAACGATCAGATTTTATGGTGCATGATGGTTTTATTTTCAAAGGAAATCAGTTGTGTATTCCTGATTCCAGTCTTCGTTTGCAAATCATCAAGGAGTTACATGGTGAAGGGCATCTTGGTCGTGATCCCACTTTATAGTTAGTGCAATCGTCTTATTGTTGGCCTACTTTGAGAAAAGAGTTGGATCGGTATGTTAATCGGTGTCGTATCTGTCAAGTATCAAAGGGTACAACTACTAATGATGGGCTCTATATGCCTTTACCTGTTCCCTTGCAACCATGGGTGGATCTTAGCATTGATTTTGTGTTGGGATTGACACTTACTCAAAGGGGGTAATGATTCAATCTTTGTAGTTTGTTGATCGTTTTTCTAAGATGGTGCACTTTATTCCTTGTAAAAAGACTACAGATTCAGTTAATGTGGCGCACCTTTTCTTTCGTGATGTCTATCGTTTGCATAGTTTACCATCTTCTATTGTTTCAGATCGAGACACTAGAGTTAAGAGTCGTTTTTGGCGTAGCTTGTGGAAAATGGTGAACACTCAGCTTAATTTCAGAAGTGCTTATCATCCTCAAACAGATGGGCAGACTGAAGTTGTTAACCGATCTCTTGGTAATCTGTTGCGGTGTTTGGTTGGTGATCATGTGAAATCTTGGGATCAGAAGTTATGTCAGGCTGAGTTTGCTCATAATCATGTTGTCAATCATAGTACCGGTTTAGCCCATTTCAAGTGGTGTATTCTACTCAACCACGGGGACCACTTGATTTAATGTCATCTTCTGTTTTTGGTAATGTTCCAAAGAAAGTGCTGGATTTTGTAGAAGGGTTACACGGAATCCATCAAGCTGTTCGTGATAACTTGGCCAAAGCTAATGCCAAGTACAAGCAGGATGCGGATCAAAAGCCCGGGCAGGTTGAGTTTGAGGAGGGAGACTTTGTCTGGGCAGTTTTGACTAAGGATCGTATTTCAGTTGGTGATTACAACAAGTTGTCAGCCAAGAAGATTGGACCAGTGGAGATTCTGGAGAAGATCAATTCTAATGCTTATCGTTTGAAGCTGCCAAGTCATATTCGTTGTTCTGATGTTTTCAATGTGAAGCATTGGTTACCTTTTCTTGGAGATTCTTCTAAAGATGAACCTGCTGCAGATTCGAGGATGAAATTTGTCTACCCATGGGGGAATGATAGAGGCCCAAGTATTGAAGATCGGGCCCACATGTTTCTGGAGGCCCATGATCGGCAAATAAAAGGGGTTCCACAGAAAAGGGCCTAACTTGGGCTGCAGGGCTCCGTTTCAGGCCCGTGAGCAGGCAATTCGAAGCTCGGTTGACCCCTATTTTTCTGTTGTTGTGCAGGGTGTTCAATCTGGGCAACGGTTATATTTTCTGGTGCATGATGGTTTTATTTTCAAAGGAAATCAGTTGTGTATTCCTGATTCCAGTCTTCATTTGCAAATCATCAAGGAGTTACATGGTGAAGGGCATGCTGGTCGTGATCGCACTTTACAGTTAGTGCAATCATCTTATTTTTGGCCTACTTTGAGAAAAGAGTTGGATCGGTATGTTAAGCGGTGTCGGATCTGTCAAGTTTCAAAGGGTACAACTACTAATGCTGGGTTCTATATGCCTTTACCTGTTCCCTTGCAACCATGGGTGGATTTTAGCATGGATTTTGTGTTGGGGTTGACACTTACTCAATGGGGGTAATGATTCAATCTTTGTAGTTGTTGATCGTTTTTCTAAGATGGTGCACTTTATTCCTTGTAAAAAGACTACAAATACAGTTAATGTGGCGCACCTTTTCTTTCGTGATGTCTATCGTTTGCATGGTTTACCATCTTCTATTGTTTCAGATCGAGACACTAGAGTTAAGAGTCATTTTTGGCGTAGCTTGTGGAAAATGGTGAACACTCAGCTTAATTTCAGAAGTGCTTATCATCCTCAAACAGATGGGCAGACTGAAGTTGTTAACCGATCTCTTGGTAATCTATTGCGGTGTTTGGTTGGTGATCATGTCAAATCTTGGGATCAGAAGTTATGGCAGGCTGAGTTTGCTCATAATCATGTTGTCAATCATAGTACCGGTTTTAGCCCATTTCAAGTGGTGTATTCTACTCAACCACGGGGACCACTTGATTTAATGTCATCTTCTGTTTTTGGTAATGTTCCAAAGAAAGTGCAGGATTTTGTAGAAGGGTTACACGGAATCCAACAAACTGTTCGTGATAACTTGGCCAAAGCTAATGCCAAGTACAAGCAGGATGCGGATCAAAAGCCCGGGCAGGTTGAGTTTGAGGAGGGAGACTTTGTCTGGGCAGTTTTGACTAAAGATCGTATTTCAGTTGGTGATTACAACAAGTTGTCAGCCAAGAAGATTGGACCAGTGGAGATTCTGGAGAAGATCAATTCTAATGCTTATCGTTTGAAGCTGCCAAGTCATATTCGTTGTTCTGATGTTTTCAATGTGAAGCATTGGTTACCTTTTCTTGGAGATTCTTCTAAAGATGAACCTGCTGCAGATTCGAGGATGAAATTTGTCTACCCATGGGGGAATGATAGAGGCCCAAGTATTGAAGATCTGGCCCACATGTTTCTGGAGGCCCATGATCGGCAAATAAAAGGGGTTCCACAGAAAAGGGCCTAACTTGGGCTGCAGGGCTCCGTTTCAGGCCCGTGAGTAGGCGAATCAAAGTTCGGTTGATCCCTATTTTTCTATTGTTATGCAGGATGTTCAATTTGGGCAACGGTCAGATTTTCTGGTGCATGATGGTTTTATTTTCAAAGGAAATCAGTTGTGTATTCCTGATTCCAGTCTTCGTTTGCAAATCATCAAGGAGTTACATGGTGAAGGGCATGTTGGTCGTGATCGCACTTTACAGTTAGTGCAATCGTCTTATTGTTGGCCTACGTTGAGAAAAGAGGTGGATCGGTATGTTAAGCGGTGTCGGATCTGTCAAGTATCAAAGGGTATAACTGCTAATGCTGGGCTCTATATGCCTTTACCTATTCCCTTGCAACCATGGGTGGATCTTAGCATGGATTTTGTGTTGGGGTTGACACTTACTCAATAGGGGTAATGATTCAATCTTTGTAGTTCTTGATCGTTTTTCTAAGATGGTGCACTTTATTCCTTGTAAAAAGACTACAAATACAGTTATTGTGGTGCAGCTTTTCTTTCGTGATGTCTATCGTTTGCGTGGTTTACCATCTTCTATTGTTTCAGATCGAGACACTAGAGTTAAGAGTCATTTTTGGCGTAGCTTGTGGAAAATGGTGAACACTCAGCTTAATTTCAGAAGTGCTTATCATCCTCAAACAGATGGGCAGACTGAAGTTGTTAACTGATCTCTTGGTAATCTGTTGCGGTGTTTGGTTGGTATTCATGTGAAATCTTGGGATCAGAAGTTATGTCAGGCTGAGTTTTCTCATAATCATGTTGTCAATCGTAGTACCGATTTTAACCCATTTCAAGTGGTGTATTCTGCTCAACCACGGGGACCACTTGATTTAATGTCATCTTCTGTTTTTGGTAATGTTCCAAAGAAAGTGCAGGATTTTGTAGAAGGGTTTCACGGAATCCATCAAGGTGTTCGTGATAACTTGGCAAAAGCTAATGCCAAGTACAAGCAGGAGGCGGATAAAAAGCGCAGGCAAGTTGAGTTTGAGGAGTGAGACTTTGTCTGGGCAGTTTTGACTAAAGATTGTATTTCAGTTGGTGATTACAACAAGTTGCCAGCCAAGAAGATTTGACCAGTGGAGATTCTGGAGAAGATCAATTCTACTGCTTATCGTTTGAAGCTGCCAAGTCATATTCGTTGTTCTGATGTTTTCAATGAGAAGCATTTGTTACATTTTCATGGAGATTCTTCTGAAGATGAACCTGCTGCAGATTCGACGACGAGTTTTGTCTACCAAGGGGGGAATGTTGGAGAACCAAGTATTGAAGATCAGGCCCACATATTTCTGGAGGCCCATGATCGTCAAATAAAAAGGGCTGCACGGAAAAGGGCCTAACTTGGGCTGCAGGGCTCCATTTCAGGCCCATGAGCAGGCAAATCGAAGCTCGGTTGACCCCTATTTTTCTATTGTTATGCAGGGTGTTCAATCTGGGCAATGGTCAGATTTTTTGGTGCATGATGGTTTTATTTTCAAAGGAAATCAGTTGTGTATTCCTGATTCCGGTCTTCGTTTGCAAATCATCAAGGAGTTACATGGTGAAGGGCATGCTGGTCGTGATCGCACTTTACAGTTAGTGCAATCATCGTAGTTTTGGCCTACTTTGAGAAAAGAGTTGGATCGGTATGTTAAGCGGTGTTGGATCTGTCAAGTATCAAAGGGTACAGCTACTAATGCAGGGCTCTATATGCCTTTACCTGTTCCCTTGCAACCATGGGTGGATCTTAGCATGGATTTTGTGTTGGGTTTGACACTTACTCAATAGGGGTAATGATTCAATCTTTGTAGTTGTTGATCGTTTTTCTAAGATGGTGCACTTTATTCCTTGTAAAAAGACTACAAATACAGTTAATGTGGTGCAGCTTTTCTTTCGTGATGTCTATCGTTTGCATGGTTTACCATCTTCTATTGTTTCAGATCGAGACACTAGAGTTAAGAGTCATTTTTGGCGTAGCTTGTGGAAAACGGTGAACACTCAGCTTAATTTCGGAAGTGCTTATCATCCTCAAACAGATGGGCAGACTGAAGTTGTTAACTGATCTCTTGGTAATCTGTTGCGGTGTTTGGTTGGTATTCATGTGAAATCTTGGGATCAGAAGTTATGTCAGGCTGAGTTTTCTCATAATCATGTTTTCAATCGTAGTACCGATTTTAGCGCATTTCAAGTGGTGTATTCTGCTCAACCACGGGGACCACTTGATTAAATGTCATCTTCTGTTTTTGGTAATGTTCCAAAGAAAGTGCAGGATTTTGTAGAAGGGTTTCACGGAATCCATCAAGGTGTTCGTGATAACTTGGCAAAAGCTAATGCCAACTACAAGCAGGATGTGGATAAAAAGCGCAGGCAAGTTGAGTTTGAGGAGGGAGACTTTGTCTGGGCAGTTTTGACTAAAGATCGTATTTCAGTTGGTGATTACAACAAGTTGCCAGCCAAGAAGATTTGACCAGTGGAGATTCTGGAGAAGATCAATTCTACTGCTTATCGTTTGAAGCTGTCAAGTCATATTCGTTGTTCTAATGTTTTCAATGTGAAGCATTTGTTACCTTTTCATGGAGATTCTTCTGAAGATGAACCTGCTGCAGATTCGACGACGAGTTTTGTCTACCAAGGGGGGAATGATGGAGAACCAAGTATTGAAGATCAGGCCCACATATTTCTGGAGGCCCATGATCGTCAAATAAAAAGGGCTGCACGGAAAAGGGCCTAACTTGGGCTGCAGGGCTCCATTTCAGGCCCATGAGCAGGCAAATCGAAGCTCGGTTGACCCCTATTTTTCTATTGTTATGCAGGGTGTTCAATCTGGGCAATGGTCAGATTTTTTGGTGCATGATGGTTTTATTTTCAAAGGAAATCAGTTGTGTATTCCTGATTCCGGTCTTCGTTTGCAAATCAACAAGGAGTTACATGGTGAAGGGCATGCTGGTCGTGATCGCACTTTACAGTTAGTGCAATCATCGTATTTTTGGCCTACTTTGAGAAAAGAGTTGGATCGGTATGTTAAGCGGTGTTGGATCTGTCAAGTATCAAAGGGTACAGCTACTAATGTTGGGCTCTATATGCCTTTACCTGTTCCCTTGCAACCATGGGTGGATCTTAGCATGGATTTTGTGTTGGGTTTGACACTTACTCAATAGGGGTAATGATTCAATCTTTGTAGTTGTTGATCGTTTTTCTAAGATGGTGCACTTTATTCCTTGTAAAAAGACTACAAATACAGTTAATGTGGTGCAGCTTTTCTTTCGTGATGTCTATCGTTTGCATGGTTTACCATCTTCTATTGTTTCAGATCGAGACACTAGAGTTAAGAGTCATTTTTGGCGTAGCTTGTGGAAAATGGTGAACACTCAGCTTAATTTCGGAAGTGCTTATCATCCTCAAACAGATGGGCAGACTGAAGTTGTTAACTGATCTCTTGGTAATCTGTTGCGGTGTTTGGTTGGTATTCATGTGAAATCTTGGGATCAGAAGTTATGTCAGGCTGAGTTTTCTCATAATCATGTTGTCAATCGTAGTACCGATTTTAGCCCATTTCAAGTGGTGTATTCTGCTCAACCACAGGGACCACTTGATTTAATGTCATCTTCTGTTTTTGGTAATGTTCCAAAGAAAGTGCAGGATTTTGTAGAAGGGTTTCACGGAATCCATCAAGGTGTTCGTGATAACTTGGCAAAAGCTAATGCCAAGTACAAGCAGGAGGCGGATAAAAAGCGCAGGCAAGTTGAGTTTGAGGAGTGAGACTTTGTCTGGGCAGTTTTGACTAAAGATCGTATTTCAGTTGGTGATTACAACAAGTTGCCAGCCAAGAAGATTTGACCAGTGGAGATTCTGGAGAAGATCAATTCTACTGCTTATCGTTTGAAGCTGCCAAGTCATATTCGTTGTTCTGATGTTTTCAATGTGAAGCATTTGTTACCTTTTCATGGAGATTCTTCTGAAGATGAACCTGCTGCAGATTCGACGATGAGTTTTGTCTACCAAGGGGGGAATGATGGAGAACCAAGTATTGAAGTTCAGGCCCACATATTTCTGGAGGCCCATGATCGTCAAATAAAAAGGGCTGCACGGAAAAGGGCCTAACTTGGGCTGCAGGGCTCCGTTTCAGGCCCGTGAGCAGGCAATTCGAAGCTCGGTTGACCCCTATTTTTTTATTGTTGTGCAGGGTGTTCAATCTGGGCAATGGTCAGATTTTTTGGTGCATGATGGTTTTATTTTCAAAGGAAATCAGTTGTGTATTCCTGATTCCGGTCTTCGTTTGCAAATCAACAAGGAGTTACATGGTGAAGGGCATGCTGGTCGTGATCGCACTTTACAGTTAGTGCAATCATCGTATTTTTGGCCTACTTTGAGAAAACAGTTGGATCGGTATGTTAAGCGGTGTTGGATCTGTCAAGTATCAAAGGGTACAGCTACTAATGTTGGGCTCTATATGCCTTTACCTGTTCCCTTGCAACCATGGGTGGATCTTAGCATGGATTTTGTGTTGGGTTTGACACTTACTCAATAGGGGTAATGATTCAATCTTTGTAGTTGTTGATCGTTTTTCTAAGATGGTGCACTTTATTCCTTGTAAAAAGACTACAAATACAGTTAATGTGGTGCACCTTTTCTTTCGTGATGTCTATCGTTTGCATGGTTTACCATCTTCTATTGTTTCAGATCGAGACACTAGAGTTAAGAGTCATTTTTGGCGTAGCTTGTGGAAAATGGTGAACACTCAGCTTAATTTCAGAAGTGCTTATCATCCTCAAACAGATGGGCAGACTGAAGTTGTTAACCGATCTCTTGGTAATCTATTGCGGTGTTTGGTTGGTGATCATGTGAAATCTTGGGATCAGAAGTTATGGCAGGCTGAGTTTGCTCATAATCATGTTGTCAATCATAGTACCGGTTTTAGCCCATTTCAAGTGGTGTATTCTACTCAACCACGGGGACCACTTGATTTAATGTCATCTTCTGTTTTTGGTAATGTTCCAAAGAAAGTGCAGGATTTTGTAGAAGGGTTACACGGAATCCAGCAAGCTGTTCGTGATAACTTGGCCAAAGTTAATGCCAAGTACAAGCAGGATGCGGATCAAAAGCCCGGGCAAGTTGAGTTTGAGGAGGGAGACTTTGTCTGGGCAGTTTTGACTAAAGATCGTATTTCAGTTGGTGATTGCAACAAGTTGTCAGCCAAGAAGATTGGACCAGTGGAGATTCTGGAGAAGATCAATTCTAATGCTTATCGTTTGAAGCTGCCAAGTCATATTCGTTGTTCTGATGTTTTCAATGTGAAGCATTGGTTACCTTTTCTTGGAGATTCTTCTAAAGATGAACCTGCTGCAGATTCGAGGATGAAATTTGTCTACCCATGGGGGAATGATAGAGGCCCAAGTATTGAAGATCGGGCCCACATGTTTCTGGAGGCCCATGATCGGCAAATAAAAGGGGTTCCACAGAAAAGGGCCTAACTTGGGCTGCAGGGCTCCGTTTCAGGCCCGTGAGCAGGCAATTCGAAGCTCGGTTGACCCCTATTTTTCTATTGTTGTGCAGGGTGTTCAATCTGGGCAACGGTCATATTTTCTGGTGCATGATGGTTTTATTTTCAAAGGAAATCAGTTGTGTATTCCTGATTCCAGTCTTCATTTGCAAATCATCAAGGAGTTACATGGTGAAGGGCATGCTGGTCGTGATCGCACTTTACAGTTAGTGCAATCATCTTATTTTTGGCCTACTTTGAGAAAAGAGTTGGATCGGTATGTTAAGCGGTGTCGGATCTGTCAAGTTTCAAAGGGTACAACTACTAATGCTGGGTTCTATATGCCTTTACCTGTTCCCTTGCAACCATGGGTGGATTTTAGCATGGATTTTGTGTTGGGGTTGACACTTACTCAATGGGGGTAATGATTCAATCTTTGTAGTTGTTGATCGTTTTTCTAAGATGGTGCATTTTATTCCTTGTAAAAAGACTACAGATGCAGTTAATTTGGCGCAGCTTTTCTTTCGTGATGTCTATCGTTTGCATGGTTTACCATCTTCTATTGTTTCAGATCGACAAACTAGATTTTTGAGTCATTTTTGGTGTAGCTTGTGGAAAATGGTGAACACTCAGCTTAATTTCAGTAGTGCTTATCATCCTCAAACAGATGGGCAGACTGAAGTTGTTAACCGATCTCTTGGTAATCTATTGCGGTTTTTGGTTAGTGATCATGTGAAATCTTGGGATCAGAAGTTATGTCAGGCTGAGTTTGCTTATAATCATGTTGTCAATCGTAGTACCGATTTTAGCCCATTTCAAGTGGTGTATTCTGCTCAACCACGGGGACCACTTGATTTAGTGTCATCTTCTGTTTTTGGTAATGTTCCAAAGAAAGTGCAGGATTTTGTAGAAGGGTTACACGGAATCCATCAAGCTGTTCGTGATAACTTGGCCAAAGCTAATGCCAAGTACAAGCAGGATGCGGATCAAAAGCACGGGCAGGTTGAGTTTAAGGAGGGAGACTTTGTCGGGGCAGTTTTGACTAAAGATTGTATTTCAGTTGGTGATTACAACAAGTTGTCAGCTAAGAAGATTGGACCAGTGGAGATTCTGGAGAAGAACAATTCTAATGCTTATCGTTTGAAGCTGCCAAGTCATATTCATTGTTCTGATGTTTTCAATGTGAAGTAATGGTTACCTTTTCATGGAGATTCTTCTGAAGATGAACCTGCTGCAAATTCGAGGATGAATTTTGTCTTCCCATGGGGGAATGATAGAGGCCCAATTATTGATGATCGGGCCCATATGTTTCTGGAGAGCCATGATCGTCAAATAAAAAGGGTTGCACAGAAAAGGGCCTAACTTGGGCTGTAGGGCTCCATTTCAGGCCCGTGAGCAGGCAAATCGAAGCTCGGTTGACCCCTATTTTTCTATTGTTATGCAGGGTGTTCAATCTGGGCAATGGTCAGATATTTTGGTGCATGATGGTTTTATTTTCAAAGGAAATCAGTTGTGTATTCCTGATTCCGGTCTTCGTTTGCAAATCATCAAGGAGTTACATGGTGAAGGGCATGCTGGTCGTGATCGCACTTTACAGTTAGTGCAATCATCTTATTTTTGGCCTACTTTGAGAAAAGAGTTGGATCGGTATGTTAAGCGGTGTCGGATCTGTCAAGTATCAAAGGGTACAACTACTAATGCTGGGCTCTATATGCCTTTACCTGTTCCCTTGCAACCATGGGTGGATCTTAGCATGGATTTTGTGTTGGGGTTGACACTTACTCAATAGGGGTAATGATTCAATCTTTGTAGTTGTTGATCGTTTTTCTAAGATGGTGCACTTTATTCCTTGTAAAAAGACTACAAATACAGTTAATGTGGTGCAGCTTTTCTTTCGTGATGTCTATCGTTTGCATGGTTTACCATCTTCTATTGTTTCAGATCGAGACACTAGAGTTAAGAGTCATTTTTGGCGTAGCTTGTGGAAAATGGTGAACACTCAGCTTAATTTCGGAAGTGCTTATCATCCTCAAACAGATGGGCAGACTGAAGTTGTTAACTGATCTCTTGGTAATCTGTTGTGGTGTTTGGTTGGTATTCATGTGAAATCTTGGGATCAGAAGTTATGTCAGGCTGAGTTTTCTCATAGTACCGATTTTAGCCCATTTCAAGTGGTGTATTCTGCTCAACCACGGGGACCACTTGATTTAATGTCATCTTCTGTTTTTGGTAATGTTCCAAAGAAAGTGCAGGATTTTGTAGAAGGGTTTCACGGAATCCATCAAGGTGTTCGTGATAACTTGGCAAAAGCTAATGCCAAGTACAAGCAGGAGGCGGATAAAAAGCGCAGGCAAGTTGAGTTTGAGGAGTGAGACTTTATCTGGGCAGTTTTGACTAAAGATCGAATTTCAGTTGGTGATTACAACAAGTTGCCAGCCAAGAAGATTTGACCAGTGGAGATTCTGGAGAAGTTCAATTCTACTGCTTATCGTTTGAAGCTGCCAAGTCATATTCGTTGTTCTGATGTTTTCAATGTGAAGCATTTGTTACCTTTTCATGGAGATTCTTCTGAAGATGAACCTGCTGCAGATTCGACGACGAGTTTTGTCTACCAAGGGGGGAATGATGGAGAACCAAGTATTGAAGTTCAGGCCCACATATTTCTGGAGGCCCATGATCGTCAAATAAAAAGGGCTGCACGGAAAAGGGCCTAACTTGGGCTGCAGGGCTCCGTTTCAGGCCCGTGAGCAGGCAAATCGAAGCTCGGTTGACCCCTATTTTTCAATTGTTATGCAGGGTGTTCAATCTGGGCAATGTTCAGATTTTTTGGTGCATGATAGTTTTATTTTCAAAGGAAATCAGTTGTGTATTCCTGATTCCAGTCTTCGTTTGCAAATCATCAAGGAGTTACATGGTGAAGGGCATGTTGGTCGTGATCGCACTTTACAGTTAGTGCAATCGTCTTATTTTTGGCCTACTTTGAGAAAAGAGTTGGATCGGTATGTTAAGCGGTGTCGGATCCATCAAGTATCAAAGGGTACAGCTTTTAATGCTGGGCTCTATATGCCTTTACCTGTTCCCTTGCAACCATGGGTGGATCTTAGCATGGATTTTGTGTTGGGGTTGACACTTACTCAATAGGGGTAATGATTCAATCTTTGTAGTTGTTGATCATTTTTCTAAGATGGTGCACTTTATTCCTTGTAAAAAGACTACAAATACAGTTAATGTGGTGCAGCTTTTCTTTCGTGATGTCTATCGTTTGCATGGTTTACCATCTTCTATTGTTTCAGATCGAGACACTAGAGTTAAGAGTCATTTTTGGCGTAGCTTGTGGAAAATGGTGAACACTCAGCTTAATTTCGGTAGTGCTTATCATCCTCAAACAGATGGGCAGACTGAAGTTGTTAACCGATCTCTTGGTAATCTGTTCGGTGTTTGGTTTGTGATCATGTGAAATCTTGGGATCAGAAGTTATGTCAGGCTGAGTTTTCTCATAATCATGTTGTCAATCGTAGAACCGATTTTAGCCCATTTCAAGTGGTATATTCTGCTCAACCATGGGGACCACTTGATTTAATGTCATCTTCTGTTTTTGGTAATGTTCCAATGAATGTGCAGGATTTTGTAGAAGGGTTTCACGGAATCCATCAAGGTGTTCGTGATAACTTGGCAAAAGCTAATGCCAAGTACAAGCAGGATGCGGATAAAAAGCGCAGGCAAGTTGAGTTTGAGGAGGGAGACTTTGTCTGGGCAGTTTTTACTAAAGATCGTATTTCAGTTGGTGATTACAACAAGTTGCCAGCCAAGAAGATTTGACCAGTGGAGATTCTGGAGAAGATCAATTCTACTGCTTATCGTTTGAAGCTGCCAAGTCATATTCGTTGTTCTGATGTTTTCAATGTGAAGCATTTGTTACCTTTTCATGGAGATTCTTCTGAAGATGAACCTGCTGTAGATTCCACGACGAGTTTTGTCTACCAAGGGGGGAATGATGGAGAACCAAGTATTGAAGTTCAGGCCCACATATTTCTGGAGGCCCATGATCGTCAAATAAAAAGGGCTGCACGGAAAAGGGCCTAACTTGGGCTGCAGGGCTCCGTTTCAGGCCCGTGAGCAGGCAAATCGAAGCTCGGTTGACCCCTATTTTTCAATTGTTATGCAGGGTGTTCAATCTGGGCAATGTTCAGATTTTTTGGTGCATGATGGTTTTATTTTCAAAGGAAATCAGTTGTGTATTCCTGATTCCAGTCTTCGTTTGCAAATCATCAAGGAGTTACATGGTGAAGGGCATGTTGGTCGTGATCGCACTTTACAGTTAGTGCAATCGTCTTATTTTTGGCCTACTTTGAGAAAAGAGTTGGATCGGTATGTTAAGCGGTGTCGGATCCGTCAAGTATCAAAGGGTAGAGCTTTTAATGCTGGGCTCTATATGCCTTTACTTGTTCCCTTGCAACCATGGGTGGATCTTAGCTTGGATTTTGTGTTGGAGTTGCCACGTACTCAAAGGGGTAATGATTCAATCTTTGTAGTTGTTGATCGTTTTTCTAAGATGGTGCATTTTATTCCTTGTAAAAAAGACTAAAGATGCAGTTAATGTGGCACAACTTTTCTTTCGTGATGTCTATCGTTTGCATGGTTTACTATCTTCTATTGTTTCAGATCGACACACTAGATTTTTGAGTCATTTTTGGCGTAGCTTGTGGAAAATGGTGAACACTCAGCTTAATTTCAGAAGTGCTTATCATCCTCAAACAGATGGGCAGACTGAAGTTGTTAACTGATCTCTTGGTAATCTGTTCGGTGTTTGGTTGGTGATCATGTGAAATCTTGGGATCAGAAGTTATGTCAGGCTGAGTTTGCTCATAATCATGTTGTCAATCGTAGTACTGATTTTAGCCCATTTCAAGTGGTATATTCTGCTCAACCATGGGGACCACTTGATTTAATGTCATCTTCTGTTTTTGGTAATGTTCCAATAAAAGTGCAGGATTTTGTAGAAGGGTTTCACGGAATCCATCAAGGTGTTCGTGATAACTTGGCAAAAGCTAATGCCAAGTACAAGCAGGATGCGGATAAAAAGCGCAGGCAAGTTGAGTTTGAGGAGGGAGACTTTGTCTGGGCAGTTTTGACTAAAGATCGTATTTCAGTTGGTGATTACAACAAGTTGCCAGCCAAGAAGATTTGACCAGTGGAGATTCTGGAGAAGATCAATTCTACTGCTTATCGTTTGAAGCTGCCAAGTCATATTCGTTGTTCTGATGTTTTCAATGTGAAGCATTTGTTACCTTTTCATGAAGATTCTTCTGAAGATGAACCTGCTGCAGATTATACGATGAGTTTTGTCTACCAATGGGGAATGATGGAGGCCCAAGTATTGAAGATCAGGCCCAAATATTTCTGGAGGCCCATGATCGTCAAATAAAAAGGGCTGCATGGAAAAGGGCCTAACTTGTGCTGCAGGGCTCCGTTTCAGTCCCGTGAGCAGGCGAATCAAAGCTCGGTTGATCCTTATTTTCCTAATGTTATGCAGGATGTTCAATTTGGGCAACGGTCAGATTTTCTGGTGCATGATGGTTTTATTCTCAAAGGAAATCAGTTGTGTATTCCTGATTCCAGTCTTCGTTTGCAAATCATCAAGGAGTTACATGGTGAAGGGCATGTTAGTCGTGATCGCACTTTACAGTTAGTGCAAACATCTTATTTTTGGCCTACGTTGAGAAAAGAGATGGATCGGTATGTTAAACGGTGTCGGATCTGTCAAGTATCAAAGGGTACAACTACTAATGCTGGGCTCTATATGCCTTTACTTGTTCCCTTGCAACCATGGGTGGATCTTAGCTTGGATTTTGTGTTGGAGTTGCCACGTACTCAAAGGGTAATGATTCAATCTTTGTAGTTGTTGATCGTTTTTCTAAGATGGTGCATTTTATTCCTTGTAAAAAGACTAAAGATGCAGTTAATGTGGCGCAACTTTTCTTTTGTGATGTCTATCATTTGCATGGTTTACCATCTTCTATTGTTTCAGATCGACACACTAGATTTTTGAGTCATTTTTGGCGTAGCTTGTGGAAAATGGTGAACACTCAGCTTAATTTCAGTAGTGCTTATCATCCTCAAACAGATGGGCAGACTGAAGTTGTTAACCGATCTCTTGGTAATCTGTTCGGTGTTTGGTTGGTGATCATGTGAAATCTTGGGATCAGAAGTTATGTCAGGCTGAGTTTGCTCATAATCATGTTGTCAATCGTAGTACCGATTTTAGCCCATTTCAAGTGGTATATTCTGCTCAACCATGGGGACCACTTGATTTAATGTCATCTTCTGTTTTTGGTAATGTTCCAATGAATGTGCAGGATTTTGTAGAAGGGTTTCACGGAATCCATCAAGGTGTTCGTGATAACTTGGCAAAAGCTAATGCCAAGTACAAGCAGGATGCGGATAAAAAGCGCAGGCAAGTTGAGTTTGAGGAGGGAGACTTTGTCTGGGCAGTTTTTACTAAAGATCGTATTTCAGTTGGTGATTACAACAAGTTGCCAGCCAAGAAGATTTGACCAGTGGAGATTCTGGAGAAGATCAATTCTACTGCTTATCGTTTGAAGCTGCCAAGTCATATTCGTTGTTCTGATGTTTTCAATGTGAAGCATTTGTTACCTTTTCATGGAGATTCTTCTGAAGATGAACCTGCTGTAGATTCCACGACGAGTTTTGTCTACCAAGGGGGGAATGATGGAGAACCAAGTATTGAAGTTCAGGCCCACATATTTCTGGAGGCCCATGATCGTCAAATAAAAAGGGCTGCACGGAAAAGGGCCTAACTTGGGCTGCAGGGCTCCGTTTCAGGCCCGTGAGCAGGCAAATCGAAGCTCGGTTGACCCCTATTTTTCAATTGTTATGCAGGGTGTTCAATCTGGGCAATGTTCAGATTTTTTGGTGCATGATAGTTTTATTTTCAAAGGAAATCAGTTGTGTATTCCTGATTCCAGTCTTCGTTTGCAAATCATCAAGGAGTTACATGGTGAAGGGCATGTTGGTCGTGATCGCACTTTACAGTTAGTGCAATCGTCTTATTTTTGGCCTACTTTGAGAAAAGAGTTGGATCGGTATGTTAAGCGGTGTCGGATCCGTCAAGTATCAAAGGGTACAGCTTTTAATGCTGGGCTCTATATGCCTTTACTTGTTCCCTTGCAACCAAGGGTGGATCTTAGCTTGGATTTTGTGTTGGAGTTGCCACGTACTCAAAGGGGTAATGATTCAATCTTTGTAGTTGTTGATCGTTTTTCTAAGATGGTGCATTTTATTCCTTGTAAAAAGACTAAAGATGCAGTTAATGTGGCACAACTTTTCTTTCGTGATGTCTATCGTTTGCATGGTTTACTATCTTCTATTGTTTCAGATCGACACACTAGATTTTTGAGTCATTTTTGGCGTAGCTTGTGGAAAATGGTGAACACTCAGCTTAATTTCAGAAGTGCTTATCATCCTCAAACAGATGGGCAGACTGAAGTTGTTAACCGATCTCTTGGTAATCTGTTCGGTGTTTAGTTGGTGATCATGTGAAATCTTGGGATCAGAAGTTATGTCAGGCTGAGTTTGCTCATAATCATGTTGTCAATCGTAGTACCGATTTTAGCCCATTTCAAGTGGTATATTCTGCTCAACCATGGGGACCACTTGATTTAATGTCATCTTCTGTTTTTGGTAATGTTCCAATGAAAGTGCAGGATTTTGTAGAAGGGTTTCACGGAATCCATCAAGGTGTTCGTGATAACTTGGCAAAAGCTAATGCCAAGTACAAGCAGGATGCGGATAAAAAGCGCAGGCAAGTTGAGTTTGAGGAGGGAGACTTTGTCTGGGCAGTTTTGACTAAAGATCGTATTTCAGTTGGTGATTACAACAAGTTGCCAGCCAAGAAGATTTGACCAGTGGGGATTCTGGAGAAGATCAATTCTACTGCTTATCGTTTGAAGCTGCCAAGTCATATTCGTTGTTCTGATGTATTCAATGTGAAGCATTTGTTACCTTTTCATGAAGATTCTTCTGAAGATGAACCTGCTGCAGATTATACGATGAGTTTTGTCTACCAATGGGGAATGATGGAGGCCCAAGTATTGAAGATCAGGCCCAAATATTTCTGGAGGCCCATGATCGTCAAATAAAAAGGGCTGCATGGAAAAGGGCCTAACTTGTGCTGCAGGGCTCCATTTCAGTCCCGTGAGCAGGCGAATCAAAGCTCGGTTGATCCTTATTTTCCTAATGTTATGCAGGATGTTCAATTTGGGCAACGGTCAGATTTTCTGGTGCATGATGGTTTTATTCTCAAAGGAAATCAGTTGTGTATTCCTGATTCCAGTCTTCGTTTGCAAATCATCAAGGAGTTACATGGTGAAGGGCATGTTGGTCGTGATCGCACTTTACAGTTAGTGCAATCATCTTATTTTTGGCCTACGTTGAGAAAAGAGATGGATCGGTATGTTAAACGGTGTCGGATCTGTCAAGTATCAAAGGGTACAACTACTAATGCTGGGCTCTATATGCCTTTACTTGTTCCCTTGCAACCATGGGTGGATCTTAGCTTGGATGTTGTGTTGGAGTTGCCACGTACTCAAAGGGGTAATGATTCAATCTTTGTAGTTGTTGATCGTTTTTCTAAGATGGTGCATTTTATTCCTTGTAAAAAGACTAAAGATGCAGTTAATGTGGCGCAACTTTTCTTTTGTGATGTCTATCATTTGCATGGTTTACCATCTTCTATTGTTTCAGATCGACACACTAGATTTTTGAGTCATTTTTGGCGTAGCTTGTGGAAAATTGTGAACACTCAGCTTAATTTCAGTAGTGCTTATCATCCTCAAACAGATGGGCAGACTGAAGTTGTTAACCGATCTCTTGGTAATCTGTTCGGTGTTTGGTTGGTGATCATGTGAAATCTTGGGATCAGAAGTTATGTCAGGCTGAGTTTGCTCATAATCATGTTGTCAATCGTAGTACCGATTTTAGCCCATTTCAAGTGGTATATTCTGCTCAACCATGGGGACCACTTGATTTAATGTCATCTTCTGTTTTTGGTAATGTTCCAATGAATGTGCAGGATTTTGTAGAAGGGTTTCACGGAATCCATCAAGGTGTTCGTGATAACTTGGCAAAAGCTAATGCCAAGTACAAGCAGGATGCGGATAAAAAGCGCAGGCAAGTTGAGTTTGAGGAGGGAGACTTTGTCTGGGCAGTTTTTACTAAAGATCGTATTTCAGTTGGTGATTTCAACAAGTTGCCAGCCAAGAAGATTTGACCAGTGGAGATTCTGGAGAAGATCAATTCTACTGCTTATCGTTTGAAGCTGCCAAGTCATATTCGTTGTTCTGATGTTTTCAATGTGAAGCATTTGTTACCTTTTCATGGAGATTCTTCTGAAGATGAACCTGCTGTAGATTGCACGACGAGTTTTGTCTACCAAGGGGGGAATGATGGAGAACCAAGTATTGAAGTTCAGGCCCACATATTTCTGGAGGCCCATGATCGTCAAATAAAAAGGGCTGCACGGAAAAGGGCCTAACTTGGGCTGCAGGGCTCCGTTTCAGGCCCGTGAGCAGGCAAATCGAAGCTCGGTTGACCCCTATTTTTCAATTGTTATGCAGGGTGTTCAATCTGGGCAATGTTCAGATTTTTTGGTGCATGATAGTTTTATTTTCAAAGGAAATCAGTTGTGTATTCCTGATTCCAGTCTTCGTTTGCAAATCATCAAGGAGTTACATGGTGAAGGGCATGTTGGTCGTGATCGCACTTTACAGTTAGTGCAATCGTCTTATTTTTGGCCTACTTTGAGAAAAGAGTTGGATCGGTATGTTAAGCGGTGTCGGATCCGTCAAGTATCAAAGGGTACAGCTTTTAATGCTGGGCTCTATATGCCTTTACTTGTTCCCTTGCAACAATGGGTGGATCTTAGCTTGGATTTTGTGTTGGAGTTGCCACGTACTCAAAGGGGTAATGATTCAATCTTTGTAGTTGTTGATCGTTTTTCTAAGATGGTGCATTTTATTCCTTGTAAAAAGACTAAAGATGCAGTTAATGTGGCACAACTTTTCTTTCGTGATGTCTATCGTTTGCATGGTTTACTATCTTCTATTGTTTCAGATCGACACACTAGATTTTTGAGTCATTTTTGGCGTAGCTTGTGGAAAATGGTGAACACTCAGCTTAATTTCAGAAGTGCTTATCATCCTCAAACAGATGGGCAGACTGAAGTTGTTAACCGATCTCTTGGTAATCTGTTCGGTGTTTAGTTGGTGATCATGTGAAATCTTGGGATCAGAAGTTATGTCAGGCTGAGTTTGCTCATAATCATGTTGTCAATCGTAGTACCGATTTTAGCCCATTTCAAGTGGTATATTCTGCTCAACCATGGGGACCACTTGATTTAATGTCATCTTCTGTTTTTGGTAATGTTCCAATGAAAGTGCAGGATTTTGTAGAAGGGTTTCACGGAATCCATCAAGGTGTTCGTGATAACTTGGCAAAAGCTAATGCCAAGTACAAGCAGGATGCGGATAAAAAGCGCAGGCAAGTTGAGTTTGAGGAGGGAGACTTTGTCTGGGCAGTTTTGACTAAAGATCGTATTTCAGTTGGTGATTACAACAAGTTGCCAGCCAAGAAGATTTGACCAGTGGGGATTCTGGAGAAGATCAATTCTACTGCTTATCGTTTGAAGCTGCCAAGTCATATTCGTTGTTCTGATGTATTCAATGTGAAGCATTTGTTACCTTTTCATGAAGATTCTTCTGAAGATGAACCTGCTGCAGATTATACGATGAGTTTTGTCTACCAATGGGGAATGATGGAGGCCCAAGTATTGAAGATCAGGCCCAAATATTTCTGGAGGCCCATGATCGTCAAATAAAAAGGGCTGCATGGAAAAGGGCCTAACTTGTGCTGCAGGGCTCCGTTTCAGTCCCGTGAGCAGGCGAATCAAAGCTCGGTTGATCCTTATTTTCCTAGTGTTATGCAGGATGTTCAATTTGGGCAACGGTCAGATTTTCTGGTGCATGATGGTTTTATTCTCAAAGGAAATCAGTTGTGTATTCCTGATTCCAGTCTTCGTTTGCAAATCATCAAGGAGTTACATGGTGAAGGGCATGTTGGTCGTGATCGCACTTTACAGTTAGTGCAATCATCTTATTTTTGGCCTACGTTGAGAAAAGAGATGGATCGGTATGTTAAACGGTGTCGGATCTGTCAAGTATCAAAGGGTACAACTACTAATGCTGGGCTCTATATGCCTTTACTTGTTCCCTTGCAACCATGGGTGGATCTTAGCTTGGATTTTGTGTTGGAGTTGCCACGTACTCAAAGGGGTAATGATTCAATCTTTGTAGTTGTTGATCGTTTTTCTAAGATGGTGCATTTTATTCCTTGTAAAAAGACTAAAGATGCAGTTAATGTGGCGCAACTTTTCTTTTGTGATGTCTATCATTTGCATGGTTTACCATCTTCTATTGTTTCAGATCGACACACTAGATTTTTGAGTCATTTTTGGCGTAGCTTGTGGAAAATGGTGAACACTCAGCTTAATTTCAGTAGTGCTTATCATCCTCAAACAGATGGGCAGACTGAAGTTGTTAACCGATCTCTTGGTAATCTATTGCGGTTTTTGGATAGTGATCATCTGAAATCTTGGGATCAGAAGTTATGTCAGGCTGAGTTTGCTTATAATCATGTTGTCAATCGTAGTACCGATTTTAGCCCATTTCAAGTGGTGTATTCTGCTCAACCACGGGGACCACTTGATTTAGTGTCATCTTCTGTTTTTGGTAATGTTCCAAAGAAAGTGCAGGTTTTGTGGAAGGGTTACACGGAATCCATCAAGCTGTTCGTGATAACTTGGCCAAAGCTAATGCCAAGTACAAGTAGGATGCGGATCAAATGCGCGGGTAGGTTGAGTTTGAGGAGGGAGACTTTGTCTGGGCAGTTTTGACTAAAGATCGTATTTCAGTTGGTGATTACAACAAGTTGTCAGCCAAGAAGTTTGGACCAGTGGAGATTCTGGAGAAGAACAATTCTAATGCTTATCGTTTGAAGCTGCCAAGTCATATTCATTGTTCTGATGTTTTCAATGTGAAGCATTGGTTACCTTTTCATGGAGATTCTTCTAAAGATGAATCTGCTGCAGATTCGAGGACGAAATTTGTTTACCCATGGGGGAATGATAGAGGCCCAATTATTGATGATCAGGCCCATATGTTTCTGGAGAGCCATGATCGTCAAATAAAAAGGGTTGCACAGAAAAGGGCCTAACTTGGGCTGCAGGGCTCCATTTCAGGCCCGTGAGCAGGCAAATCGAAGCTCGGTTGACCCCTATTTTTCTATTGTTATGCAGGGTGTTCAATCTGGGCAATGGTCAGATTTTTTGGTGCATGATGGTTTTATTTTCAAAGGAAATCTGTTGTGTATTCCTGATTCCGGTCTTCGTTTGCAAATCATCACGGAGTTACATGGTGAAGGGCATGTTGGTCGTGATCGCACTTTACAGTTAGTGCAATCGTCTTATTTTTGGCCTACGTTGAGAAAAGAGGTGGATCGGTATGTTAAGCGGTGTCGGATCTGTCAAGTATCAAAGGGTATAACTACTAATGCTGGGCTCTATATGCCTTTACCTATTCCCTTGCAACCATGGGTGGATCTTAGCTTGGATTTTGTGTTGGGGTTGCCACGTACTCAAAGGGGTAATGATTCAATCTTTGTAGTTGTTGATCGTTTTTCTAAGATGATGCATTTTATTCCATGTAAAAAGACTACAGATGCAGTTAATGTGGCGCAGCTTTTCTTTCGTGATATCTATCGTTTGCATGGTTTACCATCTTCTATTGTTTCAGATCGACAAACTAGATTTTTGAGTCATTTTTGGTGTAGCTTGTGGAAAATGGTGAACACTCAGCTTAATTTCAGTAGTGCTTATCATCCTCAAACAGATGGGCAGACTGAAGTTGTTAACCGATCTCTTGGTAATCTATTGCGGTTTTTGGTTAGTGATCATCTGAAATCTTGGGATCAGAAGTTATGTCAGGCTGAGTTTGCTTATAATCATGTTGTCAATCGTAGTACCGATTTTAGCCCATTTCAAGTGGTGTATTCTGCTCAACCACGGGGACCACTAGATTTAGTGTCATCTTCTGTTTTTGGTAATGTTCCAACGAAAGTGCAGGATTTTGTAGAAGGGTTACATGGAATCCATCAAGATGCTCGTGATAACTTGGCCAAAGCTAATGCCAAGTACAAGCAGGATGCGGATCAAAAGCGCGGGCAGGTTGAGTTTGAGGAGGGAGACATTGTCTGGGCAGTTTTGACTAAAGTTTGTATTTCAGTTGGTGATTACAACTAGTTGTCAGCCAAGAAGATTGGACCAGTGGAGATTCTGGAGAAGAACAATTCTAATGCTTATCGTTTGAAGCTGCCAAGTCATATTCGTTGTTCTGATGTTTTCAATGTGAAGCATTGGTTACCTTTTCATGGAGATTCTTCTGAAGATGAACCTGCTGCAGATTCGAGGATGAATTTTGTCTTCCCATGGGGGAATGATAGAGGCCCATGTATTGAAGATCGGGCCCATATGTTTCCGGAGACCCATGATCGTCAAATAAAATGGGTTGCACAGAAAAGGGCCTAACTTGGGCTGCAGGGCTCCGTTTCAGGCCCGTGAGCAGGCAAATCGAAGCTCGGTTGACCCCTATTTTTCTATTGTTATGCAGGGTGTTCAATCTGGTCAATGGTCAGATTTTTTGGTGCATGATGGTTTTATTTTCAAAGGAAATCAGTTGTGTATTCCTGATTCCAATCTTCGTTTGCAAATCATCAAGGAGTTACATGGTGAAGGGCATGTTGGTCGTGACCGCACTTTACAGTTAGTGCAATCGTCTTATTTCTTCCCTACTTTGAGAAAAGAGTTGGATCGGTATGTTAAGCAGTGTCGGATCTGTCAAGTATCAAAGGGTACAGCTACTAATGTTGGGCTCTATATGCCTTTACCTGTTCCCTTGCAACCATGGGTGGATCTTAGCATAGATTTTGTGTTGGGATTGACAATTACTCAAAGGGGGTAATGATTCAATATTTGTAGTTGTTGATCATTTTTCTAGGATAGTGCACTTTATTCCTTGTAAAAAGACTACAGATGCAGTTAATGTGGCGCAGCTTTTCTTTCGTGATGTCTATCGTTTGCATGGTTTACCATCTTCTATTGTTTCAGATCGAGACACTAGAGTTAAGAGTCATTTTTGGCGTAGCTTGTGGAAAATGGTGAACACTCAGCTTAATTTTAGAAGTGCTTATCATCCTCAAACAGATGGGCAGACTGAAGTTGCTAACCGATCTCTTGGTAATCTGTTGCGGTGTTTGGTTGGTGATCATGTGAAATCTTGGGATCAGAAGTTATGTCAGGCTGAGTTTGCTCAAAATCATGTTGTCAATCGTAGTACCGATTTTAGCCCATTTCAAGTGGTGTATTCTACTCAACCACGGGGACCACCTGATTTAATGTCATCTTCTGTTTTTGGTAATGTTCCAAAGAAAGTGCTGGATTTTGTAGAAGGGTTTCACGGAATCCATCAAGGTGTTCGTGATAACTTGGCAAAAGCTAATGCCAAGTACAAGCAGGATGCGGATTAAAAGCGCAGGCAAGTTGAGTTTGAGGAGGGAGACTTTGTCTGGGCAGTTTTGACTAAAGATCGTATTTCAGTTGGTGATCACAACAAGTTGCCAGCCAAGAAGATTTGACCAGTGGAGATTCTGGAGAAGATCAATTCTACTGCTTATCGTTTGAAGCTGCCAAGTCATATTCGTTGTTCTGATGTTTTCAATGTGAAGCATTTGTTACCTTTTCATGGAGATTCTTATGAAGATGAACCTGCTGCAGATTCGACTACGAGTTTTGTCTACCAAGGGGGGAATGATGGAGGCCCAAGTATTGAAGATCAGGCCCACATATTTCTGGAGGCCCATGATCGTCAAATAAAGAGGGCTGCACGGAAAAGGGCCTAACTTGTGCTGCAGGGCTCCGTTTCAGTCCCGTGAGCAGGCGAATCAAAGCTCGGTTGATCCCTATTTTTCTATTGTTATGCAGGATGTTCAATTTGGTGCATGATGGTTTTATTTTCAAAGGAAATCAGTTATGTATTCCTGATTCCAGTCTTCGTTTGCAAATCATCAAGGAGTTACATGGTGAAGGGCATGTTGGTCATGATCGCACTTTACATTTAGTGCAATCGTCTTATTTTTTGCCTACGTTGAGAAAAGAGATGGATCGGTATGTTAAACGGTGTCGGATCTGTCAAGTATCAAAGGGTACAACTACTAATGCTGGGCTCTATATGCCTTTACTTGTTCCCTTGCAACCATGGGTGGATCTTAGCATGGATTTTGTGTTGGGGTTGCCACGTACTCAAAGGGGTAACGATTCAATCTTTGTAGTTGTTGATCGTTTTTCTAAGATGGTGCATTTTATTCCTTGTAAAAAGACTACAGATGCAGTTAATGTGGCGCAACTTTTCTTTCGTGATGTCTATCGTTTGCATGGTTTACCATCTTCTATTGTTTCAGATCGACACACTAGATTTTTGAGTCATTTTTGTCGTAGCTTGTGGAAAATGGTGAACACTCAGCTTAATTTCAGTAGTGCTTATCATCCTCAAACAGATGGGCAGACTGAAGTTGTTAACCGATCTCTTGGTAATCTATTGCGTTTTTTGGTTAGTGATCATCTGAAATCTTGGGATCAGAAGTTATGTCAGGCTGAGTTTGCTTATAATCATGTTGTCAATCGTAGTACCGGTTTTAGCTCATTTGAAGTGGTGTATTCTGCTCAACCACGGGGACCACTTGATTTAGTGTCATCTTCTGTTTTTGGTAATGTTCCAAAGAAAGTGCAGGTTTTGCAGTAGGGTTACACGGAATCCATCAAGCTGTTCGTGATAACTTGGACAAAGCTAATGCCAAGTACAAGCAGGATGCGGATCAAAAGCGCGGGCAGGTTGAGTTTGAGGAGGGAGACTTTGTCTGGGTAGTTTTGACTAAAGATCGTATTTCAGTTGGTGATTACAACAAGTTGTCAGCAAAGAAGATTGGACCAGTGGAGATTCTGGAGAAGAACAATTCTAATGCTTATCGTTTGAAGCTGCCAAGTCATATTCGTTGTTCTGATGTTTTCAATGTGAAGCATTGGTTACCTTTTCATGGAGATTCTTCTGAAGATGAACCTGCTGCAGATTCGAGGATGAATTTTGTCTTCCCATGGGGGAATGATAGAGGTCCATGTATTGAAGATCGGGCCCATATGTTTATGGAGACCCATGGTCGTCAAATAAAATGGGTTGCACAGAAAAGGGCCTAACTTGGGCTGCAGGGCTCCGTTTCAGTCCCGTGAGCAGGAAAATCGAAGCTCGGTTGACCCAAATTTTTCTATTGTTATGCAGGGTGTTCAATCTGGGCAATGGTCAGATTTTTTGGTGCATGATGGTTTTATTTTCAAATGAAATCAGTTGTGTATTCCTGATTCCAGTCTTCGTTTGCAAATCATCAAGGAGTTACATGGTGAAGGGCATGTTGGTCGTGATCGCACTTTACAGTTAGTGCAATCGTCTTATTTTTGGCCTACGTTGAGAAAAGAGATGGATCGGTATGTTAAACGGTGTCGGATCTGTCAAGTATCAAAGGGTACAACTACTAATGCTGGGCTCTATATGCCTTTACTTGTTCCCTTGCAACCATGGGTGGATCTTAGCATGGATTTTGTGTTGGGGTTGCCACGTACTCAAAGGGGTAATGATTCAATCTTTGTAGTTGTTGATCATTTTTCTAAGATGGTGCATTTTATTCCTTGTAAAAAGAATACAGATGCAGTTAATGTGGCACAACTTTTCTTTCGTGGTGTCTATCATTTGCATGGTTTACTATCTTCTATTGTTTCAGATCGACACACTAGATTTTTGAGTCATTTTTGGCGTAGCTTGTGGAAAATGGTGAACACTCAACTTAATTTCAGTAGTGCTTATCATCCTCAAACATATGCGCATACTGAAGTTGTTAACCGATCTCTTGGTAATCTATTGCGGTTTTTGGTTAGTGATCATCTGAAATCTTGGGATTAGAAGTTATGTCAGGCTGAGTTTGCTTATAATCATGTTGTCAATCGTAGTACCGGTTTTAGCCCATTTCAAGTGGTGTATTCTGCTCAACCACGGGGACCACTTGATTTAGTGTCATCTTCTGTTTTTGGTAATGTTCCAAAGAAAGTGCAGGATTTTGTAGAAGGGTTACACGGAATCCATCAAGCTGTTCGTGATAACTTGGCCAAAGCTAATGCCAAGTACAAGCAGGATGCGGATCAAAAGCGCAGGCAGGTTGAGTTTGAGGAGGGAGACTTTGTCTGGGCAGTTTTGACTAAAGATCGTATTACAGTTGGTGATTACAACAAGTTGTCAGCCAAGAAGATTAGACCAGTGGAGATTCTAGAGAAGAACAATTCTAATGCTTATCGTTTGAAGCTGCCAAGTCATATTCGTTGTTCTGATGTTTTCAATGTGAAGCATTGGTTACCTTTTCATGGACATTCTTCTGAAGATGAACCTGATGCAGATTCGAGGATGAATTTTGTCTTCCCATGGGGGAATGATAGAGGCCCAAGTATGGAAGATCGGGCCCATATGTTTCTGGAGACCCATGATCGTCAAATAAAAGGGGTTGCACAAAAAAGGGCCTAACTTGGGCTGCAGGGCTCCGTTTCAGGCCCGTGAGCAGGCAAATCGAAGCTCGGTTGACCCCTATTTTTCTATTGTTATGCAGGGTGTTCAATCTGGGCAATGGTCCGATTTTTTGGTGCATGATGGTTTTATTTTCAAAGGAAATCAGTTGTGTATTCCTGATTCCAGTCTTCGTTTGCAAATCATCAAGGAGTTACATGTTGAAGGGCATGTTGGTCGTGATCGCACTTTACAGTTAGTGCAATCGTCTTATTTTTGGCCTACTTTGAGAAAAGAGTTGGATCGGTATGTTAAGCGGTGTCGGATCCATCAAGTATCAAATGGTACAGCTACTAATGTTGGGCTCTATATGCCTTTACCTGTTCCCTTGCAACCATGGGTGGATCTTAGCATGGATTTTGTGTTGGGATTGACACTTACTCAAAGGGGGTAATGATTCAATATTTGTAGTTGTTGATCATTTTTCTAAAATGGTGCACTTTATTCCTTGTAAAAAGACTACAGATGCAGTTAATGTGGCGCAGCTTTTCTTTCGTGATGTCTATCGTTTGCATGGTTTACCATCTTCTATTTTTTCAGATGGAGACACTAGAGTTAAGAGTCATTTTTGGCGTAGCTTGTGGAAAATGGTGAACACTCAGCTTAATTTCAGAAGTGCTTATCATCCTCAAACAGATGGGCAGACTGAAGTTGTTAACCGATCTCTTGGTAATCTGTTGCGGTGTTTGGTTGGTGATCATGTGAAATCTTGGGATCAGAAGTTATGTCAGGCTGAGTTTGCTCATAATCATGTTGTCAATCGTAGTACCGATTTTAGCCCATTTCAAGTGGTGTATTCTGCTCAACCATGGGGACCACTTGATTTAGTGTCATCTTCTGTTTTTGGTAATGTTCCAAAGAAAGTGCAGGATTTTGTAGAAGGGTTACACGGAATCCATCAAGCTGTTCGTGATAACTTGGCCAAAGCTAATGCCAAGTACAAGCAGGATGCGGATCAAAAGCGCGGGCAGGTTGAGTTTGAGGAGGGAGACTTTGTCTGGGCAGTTTTGACTAAAGATCGTATTTCAGTTGGTGATTACAACAAGTTGTCAGCCAAGAAGATTGGATCAGTGGAGATTCTAGAGAATAACAATTCTAATGCTTGTCGTTTGAAGCTGCCAAGTCATATTCGTTGTTCTGATGTTTTCAATGTGAAGCATTGGTTACCTTTTCATGGACATTCTTCTAAAGATGAACCTGCTGCAGATTCGAGGATGAATTTTGTCTTCCCATGGGGGAATGATAGAGGCCCAAGTATGGAAGATCGGTCCCATATGTTTCTGGAGACCCATGATCGTCAAATAAAAGGGGTTGCACAAAAAAGGGCCAAACTTGGGCTGCAGGGCTCCGTTTCAGGCCCGTGAGCAGGCAAATCGAAGCTCGGTTGACCCCTATTTTTCTATTGTTATGCAGGGTGTTCAATCTGGGCAATGGTCCGATTTTTTGGTGCATGATGGTTTTATTTTCAAAGGAAATCAGTTGTGTATTCCTGATTCCAGTCTTCGTTTGCAAATCATCAAGGAGTTACATGGTGAAGGGCATGTTGGTCGTGATCGCACTTTACAGTTAGTGCAATCGTCTTATTTTTGGCCTACTTTGAGAAAAGAGTTGGATCGGTATGTTAAGCGGTGTCGGATCCGTCAAGTATCAAATGGTACAGCTACTAATGTTGGGCTCTATATGCCTTTACCTGTTCCCTTGCAACCATGGGTGGATCTTAGCATGGATTTGTGTTGGGATTGACACTTACTCAAAGGGGGTAATGATTCAATATTTGTAGTTGTTGATCATTTTTCTAAAATGGTGCACTTTATTTCTTGTAAAAAGACTACAGATGCAGTTAATGTGGCGCAGCTTTTCTTTCGTGATGTCTATCGTTTGCATGGTTTACCATCTTCTATTTTTTCAGATCGAGACACTAGAGTTAAGAGTCATTTTTGGCGTAGCTTGTGGAAAATGGTGAACACTCAACTTAATTTCAGTAGTGCTTATCATCCTCAAACATATGGGCATACTGAAGTTGTTAACCGATCTCTTGGTAATCTATTGCGGTTTTTGGTTAGTGATCATCTGAAATCTTGGGATTAGAAGTTATGTCAGGCTGAGTTTGCTTATAATCATGTTGTCAATCGTAGTACCGGTTCTAGCCCATTTCAAGTGGTGTATTCTGCTCAACCACGGGGACCACTTGATTTAGTGTCATCTTCTGTTTTTGGTAATGTTCCAAAGAAAGTGCAGGATTTTGTAGAAGGGTTACACGGAATCCATCAAGCTGTTCGTGATAACTTGGCCAAAGCTAATGCCAAGTACAAGCAGGATGCGGATCAAAAGCGCAGGCAGGTTGAGTTTGAGGAGGGAGACTTTGTCTGGGCAGTTTTGACTAAAGATCGTATTACAGTTGGTGATTACAACAAGTTGTCAGCCAAGAAGATTAGACCAGTGGAGATTCTAGAGAAGAACAATTCTAATGCTTATCGTTTGAAGCTGCCAAGTCATATTCGTTGTTCTGATGTTTTCAATGTGAAGCATTGGTTACCTTTTCATGGACATTCTTCTGAAGATGAACCTGATGCAGATTCGAGGATGAATTTTGTCTTCCCATGGGGGAATGATAGAGGCCCAAGTATGGAAGATCGGGCCCATATGTTTCTGGAGACCCATGATCGTCAAATAAAAGGGGTTGCACAAAAAAGGGCCTAACTTGGGCTGCAGGGCTCCGTTTCAGGCCCGTGAGCAGGCAAATCGAAGCTCGGTTGACCCCTATTTTTCTATTGTTATGCAGGGTGTTCAATCTGGGCAATGGTCCGATTTTTTGGTGCATGATGGTTTTATTTTCAAAGGAAATCAGTTGTGTATTCCTGATTCCAGTCTTCGTTTGCAAATCATCAAGGAGTTACATGGTGAAGGGCATGTTGGTCGTGATCGCACTTTACAGTTAGTGCAATCGTCTTATTTTTGGCCTACTTTGAGAAAAGAGTTGGATCGGTATGTTAAGCGGTGTCGGATCCGTCAAGTATCAAATGGTACAGCTACTAATGTTGGGCTCTATATGCCTTTACCTGTTCCCTTGCAACCATGGGTGGATCTTAGCATGGATTTGTGTTGGGATTGACACTTACTCAAAGGGGGTAATGATTCAATATTTGTAGTTGTTGATCATTTTTCTAAAATGGTGCACTTTATTCCTTGTAAAAAGACTACAGATGCAGTTAATGTGGCGCAGCTTTTCTTTCGTGATGTCTATCGTTTGCATGGTTTACCATCTTCTATTTTTTCAGATCGAGACACTAGAGTTAAGAGTCATTTTTGGCGTAGCTTGTGGAAAATGGTGAACACTCAACTTAATTTCAGTAGTGCTTATCATCCTCAAACATATGGGCATACTGAAGTTGTTAACCGATCTCTTGGTAATCTATTGCGGTTTTTGGTTAGTGATCATCTGAAATCTTGGGATTAGAAGTTATGTCAGGCTGAGTTTGCTTATAATCATGTTGTCAATCGTAGTACCGGTTCTAGCCCATTTCAAGTGGTGTATTCTGCTCAACCACGGGGACCACTTGATTTAGTGTCATCTTCTGTTTTTGGTAATGTTCCAAAGAAAGTGCAGGATTTTGTAGAAGGGTTACACGGAATCCATCAAGCTGTTCGTGATAACTTGGCCAAAGCTAATGCCAAGTACAAGCAGGATGCGGATCAAAAGCGCAGGCAGGTTGAGTTTGAGGAGGGAGACTTTGTCTGGGCAGTTTTGACTAAAGATCGTATTACAGTTGGTGATTACAACAAGTTGTCAGCCAAGAAGATTAGACCAGTGGAGATTCTAGAGAAGAACAATTCTAATGCTTATCGTTTGAAGCTGCCAAGTCATATTCGTTGTTCTGATGTTTTCAATGTGAAGCATTGGTTACCTTTTCATGGACATTCTTCTGAAGATGAACCTGATGCAGATTCGAGGATGAATTTTGTCTTCCCATGGGGGAATGATAGAGGCCCAAGTATGGAAGATCGGGCCCATATGTTTCTGGAGACCCATGATCGTCAAATAAAAGGGGTTGCACAAAAAAGGGCCTAACTTGGGCTGCAGGGCTCCGTTTCAGGCCCGTGAGCAGGCAAATCGAAGCTCGGTTGACCCCTATTTTTCTATTGTTATGCAGGGTGTTCAATCTGGGCAATGGTCCGATTTTTTGGTGCATGATGGTTTTATTTTCAAAGGAAATCAGTTGTGTATTCCTGATTCCAGTCTTCGTTTGCAAATCATCAAGGAGTTACATGGTGAAGGGCATGTTGGTCGTGATCGCACTTTACAGTTAGTGCAATCGTCTTATTTTTGGCCTACTTTGAGAAAAGAGTTGGATCGGTATGTTAAGCGGTGTCGGATCCGTCAAGTATCAAATGGTACAGCTACTAATGTTGGGCTCTATATGCCTTTACCTGTTCCCTTGCAACCATGGGTGGATCTTAGCATGGATTTTGTGTTGGGATTGACACTTACTCAAAGGGGGTAATGATTCAATATTTGTAGTTGTTGATCATTTTTCTAAAATGGTGCACTTTATTCCTTGTAAAAAGACTACAGATGCAGTTAATGTGGCGCAGCTTTTCTTTCGTGATGTCTAACGTTTGCATGGTTTACCATCTTCTATTTTTTCAGATGGAGACACTAGAGTTAAGAGTCATTTTTGGCGTAGCTTGTGGAAAATGGTGAACACTCAGCTTAATTTCAGAAGTGCTTATCATCCTCAAACAGATGGGCAGACTGAAGTTGTTAACCGATCTCTTGGTAATCTGTTGCGGTGTTTGGTTGGTGATCATGTGAAATCTTGGGATCAGAAGTTATGTCAGGCTGAGTTTGCTCATAATCATGTTGTCAATCGTAGTACCGATTTTAGCCCATTTCAAGTGGTGTATTCTGCTCAACCATGGGGACCACTTGATTTAGTGTCATCTTTTGTTTTTGGTAATGTTCCAAAGAAAGTGCAGGATTTTGTAGAAGGGTTACACGGAATCCATCAAGCTGTTCGTGATAACTTGGCCAAAGCTAATGCCAAGTACAAGCAGGATGCGGATCAAAAGCGCGGGCAGGTTGAGTTTGAGGAGGGAGACTTTGTCTGGGCAGTTTTGACTAAAGATCGTATTTCAGTTGGTGATTACAACAAGTTGTCAGCCAAGAAGATTGGATCAGTGGAGATTCTAGAGAATAACAATTCTAATGCTTGTCGTTTGAAGCTGCCAAGTCATATTCGTTGTTCTGATGTTTTCAATGTGAAGCATTGGTTACCTTTTCATGGACATTCTTCTAAAGATGAACCTGCTGCAGATTCGAGGATGAATTTTGTCTTCCCATGGGGGAATGATAGAGGCCCAAGTATGGAAGATCGGGCCCATATGTTTCTGGAGACCCATGATCGTCAAATAAAAGGGGTTGCAACAAAAAGGGCCTAACTTGGGCTGCAGGGCTCCGTTTCAGGCCCGTGAGCAGGCAAATCGAAGCTCGGTTGACCCCTATTTTTCTATTGTTATGCAGGGTGTTCAATCTGGGCAATGGTCCGATTTTTTGGTGCATGATGTTTTTATTTTCAAAGGAAATCAGTTGTGTATTCCTGATTCCAGTCTTCGTTTGCAAATCATCAAGGAGTTACATGGTGAAGGGCATGTTGGTCGTGATCGCACTTTACAGTTAGTGCAATCGTCTTATTTTTGGCCTACTTTGAGAAAAGAGTTGGATTGGTATGTTAAGCGGTGTCGGATCCGTCAAGTATCAAATGGTACAGCTACTAATGTTGGGCTTTATATGCCTTTACCTGTTCCCTTGCAACCATGGGTGGATCTTAGCATGGATTTTGTGTTGGGATTGACACTTACTCAAAGGGGGTAATGATTCAATATTTGTAGTTGTTGATCATTTTTCTAAAATGGTGCACTTTATTCCTTGTAAAAAGACTACAGATGCAGTTAATGTGGCGTAGCTTTTCTTTCGTGATGTCTATCGTTTGCATGGTTTACCATCTTCTATTTTTTCAGATGGAGACACTAGAGTTAAGAGTCATTTTTGGCGTAGCTTGTGGAAAATGGTGAACACTCAGCTTAATTTCAGAAGTGCTTATCATCCTCAAACAGATGGGCAGACTGAAGTTGTTAACCGATCTCTTGGTAATCTATTGCGGTGTTTGGTTGGTGATCATGTGAAATCTTGGGATCAGAAGTTATGTCAGGCTGAGTTTGCTCATAATCATGTTGTCAATCGTAGTACCGATTTTAGCCCATTTCAAGTGGTGTATTCTGCTCAACCATGGGGACCACTTGATTTAGTGTCATCTTCTGTTTTTGGTAATGTTCCAAAGAAAGTGCAGGATTTTGTAGAAGGGTTACACGGAATCCATCAAGCTGTTCGTGATAACTTGGCCAAAGCTAATGCCAAGTACAAGCAGGATGCGGATCAAAAGCGCCGGCAGGTTGAGTTTGAGGAGGGAGACTTTGTCTGGGCAGTTTTGACTAAAGATCGTATTTCAGTTGGTGATTACAACAAGTTGTCAGCCAAGAAGATTGGATCAGTGGAGATTCTAGAGAAGAACAATTCTAATGCTTGTCGTTTGAAGCTGCCAAGTCATATTCGTTGTTCTGATGTTTTCAGTGTGAAGCATTGGTTACCTTTTCATGGACATTCTTCTAAAGATGAACCTGCTGCAGATTCGAGGATGAATTTTGTCTTCCCATGGGGGAATGATAGAGGCCCAAGTATGGAAGATCGGGCCCATATGTTTCTGGAGACCCATGATCGTCAAATAAAAGGGGTTGCACAGAAAAGGGCCTAACTTGGGCTGCAGGGCTCCGTTTCAGGCCCGTGAGCAGGCAAATCGAAGCTCGGTTGACCCCTATTTTTCTATTGTTATGCAGGGTGTTCAATCTGGGCAATGGTCCGATTTTTTGGTGCATGATGGTTTTATTTTCAAAGGAAATCAGTTGTGTATTCCTGATTCCAGTCTTCGTTTGCAAATCATCAAGGAGTTACATGGTGAAGGGCATGTTGGTCGTGATCGCACTTTACAGTTAGTGCAATCGTCTTATTTTTGGCCTACTTTGAGAAAAGAGTTGGATCGGTATGTTAAGCGGTGTCGGATCCGTCAAGTATCAAATGGTACAGCTACTAATGTTGGGCTTTATATGCCTTTACCTGTTCCCTTGCAACCATGGGTGGATCTTAGCATGGATTTTGTGTTGGGATTGACACTTACTCAAAGGGGGTAATGATTCAATATTTGTAGTTGTTGATCATTTTTCTAAAATGGTGCACTTTATTCCTTGTAAAAAGACTACAGATGCAGTTAATGTGGCGCAGCTTTTCTTTCGTGATGTCTATCGTTTGCATGGTTTACCATCTTCTATTTTTTCAGATCGAGACACTAGAGTTAAGAGTCATTTTTGGCGTAGCTTGTGGAAAATGGTGAACACTCAGCTTAATTTCAGAAGTGCTTATCATCCTCAAACAGATGGGCAGACTGAAGTTGTTAACCGATCTCTTGGTAATCTATTGCGGTGTTTGGTTGGTGATCATGTGAAATCTTGGGATCAGAAGTTATGTCAGGCTGAGTTTGCTCATAATCATGTTGTCAATCGTAGTACCGATTTTAGCCCATTTCAAGTGGTGTATTCTGCTCAACCATGGGGACCACTTGATTTAGTGTCATCTTCTGTTTTTGGTAATGTTCCAAAGAAAGTGCAGGATTTTGTAGAAGGGTTACACGGAATCCATCAAGCTGTTCGTGATAACTTGGCCAAAGCTAATGCCAAGTACAAGCAGGATGCGGATCAAAAGCGCCGGCAGGTTGAGTTTGAGGAGGGAGACTTTGTCTGGGCAGTTTTGACTAAAGATCGTATTTCAGTTGGTGATTACAACAAGTTGTCAGCCAAGAAGATTGGATCAGTGGAGATTCTAGAGAAGAACAATTCTAATGCTTGTCGTTTGAAGCTGCCAAGTCATATTCGTTGTTCTGATGTTTTCAATGTGAAGCATTGGTTACCTTTTCATGGACATTCTTCTAAAGATGAACCTGCTGCAGATTCGAGGATGAATTTTGTCTTCCCATGGGGGAATGATAGAGGCCCAAGTATGGAAGATCGGGCCCATATGTTTCTGGAGACCCATGATCGTCAAATAAAAGGGGTTGCACAGAAAAGGGCCTAACTTGGGCTGCAGGGCTCCGTTTCAGGCCCGTGAGCAGGCAAGTCGAAGCTCGGTTGACCCCTATTTTTCTATTGTTATGCAGGGTGTTCAATCTGGGCAATGGTCCGATTTTTTGGTGCATGATGGTTTTATTTTCAAAGGAAATCAGTTATGTATTCCTGATTCCAGTCTTCGTTTGCAAATCATCAAGGAGTTACATGGTGAAGGGCATGTTGGTCGTGATCGCACTTTACAGTTAGTGCAATCGTCTTATTTTTGGCCTACTTTGAGAAAAGAGTTGGATCGGTATGTTAAGCGGTGTCGGATCCGTCAAGTATCAAATGGTACAGCTACTAATGTTGGGCTTTATATGCCTTTACCTGTTCCCTTGCAACCATGGGTGGATCTTAGCATGGATTTTGTGTTGGGATTGACACTTACTCAAAGGGGGTAATGATTCAATATTTGTAGTTGTTGATCATTTTTCTAAAATGGTGCACTTTATTCCTTGTAAAAAGACTACAGATGCAGTTAATGTGGCGCAGCTTTTCTTTCGTGATGTCTATCGTTTGCATGGTTTACCATCTTCTATTTTTTCAGATCGAGACACTAGAGTTAAGAGTCATTTTTGGCGTAGCTTGTGGAAAATGGTGAACACTCAGCTTAATTTCAGAAGTGCTTATCATCCTCAAACAGATGGGCAGACTGAAGTTGTTAACCGATCTCTTGGTAATCTATTGCGGTGTTTGGTTGGTGATCATGTGAAATCTTGGGATCAGAAGTTATGTCAGGCTGAGTTTGCTCATAATCATGTTGTCAATCGTAGTACCGATTTTAGCCCATTTCAAGTGGTGTATTCTGCTCAACCATGGGGACCACTTGATTTAGTGTCATCTTCTGTTTTTGGTAATGTTCCAAAGAAAGTGCAGGATTTTGTAGAAGGGTTACACGGAATCCATCAAGCTGTTCGTGATAACTTGGCCAAAGCTAATGCCAAGTACAAGCAGGATGCGGATCAAAAGCGCCGGCAGGTTGAGTTTGAGGAGGGAGACTTTGTCTGGGCAGTTTTGACTAAAGATCGTATTTCAGTTGGTGATTACAACAAGTTGTCAGCCAAGAAGATTGGATCAGTGGAGATTCTAGAGAAGAACAATTCTAATGCTTGTCGTTTGAAGCTGCCAAGTCGTATTCGTTGTTCTGATGTTTTCAATGTGAAGCATTGGTTACCTTTTCATGGACATTCTTCTAAAGATGAACCTGCTGCAGATTCGAGGATGAATTTTGTCTTCCCATGGGGGAATGATAGAGGCCCAAGTATGGAAGATCGGGCCCATATGTTTCTGGAGACCCATGATCGTCAAATAAAAGGGGTTGCACAGAAAAGGGCCTAACTTGGGCTGCAGGGCTCCGTTTCAGGCCCGTGAGCAGGCAAGTCGAAGCTCGGTTGACCCCAATTTTTCTATTGTTATGCAGGGTGTTCAATTTGGGCAATGGTCCGATTTTTTGGTGCATGATGGTTTTATTTTCAAAGGAAATCAGTTGTGTATTCCTGATTCCAGTCTTCGTTTGCAAATCATCAAGGAGTTACATGGTGAAGGGCATGTTGGTCGTGATCGCACTTTACAGTTAGTGCAATCGTCTTATTTTTGGCCTACTTTGAGAAAAGAGTTGGATCGGTATGTTAAGCGGTGTCGGATCCGTCAAGTATCAAATGGTACAGCTACTAATGTTGGGCTCTATATGCCTTTACCTGTTCCCTTGCAACCATGGGTGGATCTTAGCATGGATTTTGTGTTGGGATTGACACTTACTCAAAGGGGGTAATGATTCAATATTTGTAGTTGTTGATCATTTTTCTAAAATGGTGCACTTTATTCCTTGTAAAAAGACTACAGATGCAGTTAATGTGGCGCAGCTTTTCTTTCGTGATGTCTATCGTTTGCATGGTTTAC
Source organism: Pseudognaphalium luteoalbum (assembly GCA_963422505.1). Classification (NCBI taxonomy): domain Eukaryota; kingdom Viridiplantae; phylum Streptophyta; class Magnoliopsida; order Asterales; family Asteraceae; genus Pseudognaphalium; species Pseudognaphalium luteoalbum. The sequence goes on from OY730194.1 coordinate 46,687,378, forward strand.
CATCTTCTATTTTTTCAGATGGAGACACTAGAGTTAAGAGTCATTTTTGGCGTAGCTTGTGGATAATGGTGAACACTCAGCTTAATTTCAGAAGTGCTTATCATCCTCAAACAGATGGGCAGACTGAAGTTGTTAACCGATCTCTTGGTAATCTATTGCGGTGTTTGGTTGGTGATCATGTGAAATCTTGGGATCAGAAGTTATGTCAGGCTGAGTTTGCTCATAATCATGTTGTCAATCGTAGTACCGATTTTAGCCCATTTCAAGTGGTGTATTCTGCTCAACCATGGGGACCACTTGATTTAGTTTCATCTTCTGTTTTTGGTAATGTTCCAAAGAAAGTGCAGGATTTTGTAGAAGGGTTACACGGAATCCATCAAGCTGTTCGTGATAACTTGGCCAAAGCTAATGCCAAGTACAAGCAGGATGCGGATCAAAAGCGCCGGCAGGTTGAGTTTGAGGAGGGAGACTTTGTCTGGGCAGTTTTGACTAAAGATCGTATTTCAGTTGGTGATTACAACAAGTTGTCAGCCAAGAAGATTGGATCAGTGGAGATTCTAGAGAAGAACAATTCTAATGCTTGTCGTTTGAAGCTGCCAAGTCGTATTCGTTGTTCTGATGTTTTCAATGTGAAGCATTGGTTACCTTTTCATGGACATTCTTCTAAAGATGAACCTGCTGCAGATTCGAGGATGAATTTTGTCTTCCCATGGGGGAATGATAGAGGCCCAAGTATGGAAGATCGGGCCCATATGTTTCTGGAGACCCATGATCGTCAAATAAAAGGGGTTGCACAGAAAAGGGCCTAACTTGGGCTGCAGGGCTCCGTTTCAGGCCCGTGAGCAGGCAAATCGAAGCTCGGTTGACCCCTATTTTTCTATTGTTATGCAGGGTGTTCAATCTGGGCAATGGTCCGATTTTTTGGTGCATGATGGTTTTATTTTCAAAGGAAATCAGTTGTGTATTCCTGATTCCAGTCTTCGTTTGCAAATCATCAAGGAGTTACATGGTGAAGGGCATGTTGGTCGTGATCGCACTTTACAGTTAGTGCAATCGTCTTATTTTTGGCCTACTTTGAGAAAAGAGTTGGATCGGTATGTTAAGCGGTGTCGGATCCGTCAAGTATCAAATGGTACAGCTACTAATGTTGGGCTCTATATGCCTTTACCTGTTCCCTTGCAACCATGGGTGGATCTTAGCATGGATTTTGTGTTGGGATTGACACTTACTCAAAGGGGGTAATGATTCAATATTTGTAGTTGTTGATCATTTTTCTAAAATGGTGCACTTTATTCCTTGTAAAAAGACTACAGATGTAGTTAATGTGGCGCAGCTTTTCTTTCGTGATGTCTATCGTTTGCATGGTTTACCATCTTGTATTTTTTCAGATCGAGACACTAGAGTTAAGAGTCATTTTTGGCGTAGCTTGTGGAAAATGGTGAACACTCAGCTTAATTTCAGAAGTGCTTATCATCCTCAAACAGATGGGCAGACTGAAGTTGTTAACCGATCTCTTGGTAATCTGTTGCGGTGTTTGGTTGGTGATCATGTGAAATCTTGGGATCAGAAGTTATGTCAGGCTGAGTTTGCTCATAATCATGTTGTCAATCGTAGTACCGATTTTAGCCCATTTCAAGTGGTGTATTCTGCTCAACCATGGGGACCACTTGATTTAGTGTCATCTTCTGTTTTTGGTAATGTTCCAAAGAAAGTGCAGGATTTTGTAGAAGGGTTACACGGAATCCATCAAGCTGTTCGTGATAACTTGGCCAAAGCTAATGCCAAGTACAAGCAGGATGCGGATCAAAAGCGCCGGCAGGTTGAGTTTGAGGAGGGAGACTTTGTCTGGGCAGTTTTGACTAAAGATCGTATTTCAGTTGGTGATTACAACAAGTTGTCAGCCAAGAAGATTGGATCAGTGGAGATTCTAGAGAAGAACAATTCTAATGCTTGTCGTTTGAAGCTGCCAAGTCATATTCGTTGTTCTGATGTTTTCAATGTGAAGCATTGGTTACCTTTTCATGGACATTCTTCTAAAGATGAACCTGCTGCAGATTCGAGGATGAATTTTGTCTTCCCATGGGGGAATGATAGAGGCCCAAGTATGGAAGATCGGGCCCATATGTTTCTGGAGACCCATGATCGTCAAATAAAAGGGGTTGCACAGAAAAGGGCCTAACTTGGGCTGCAGGGCTCCGTTTCAGGCCCGTGAGCAGGCAAATCGAAACTCGGTTGACCCCTATTTTTCTATTGTTATGCAGGGTGTTCAATCTGGGCAATGGTCCGAATTTTTGGTGCATGATGGTTTTATTTTCAAAGGAAATCAGTTGTGTATTCCTGATTCCAGTCTTCGTTTGCAAATCATCAAGGAGTTACATGGTGAAGGGCATGTTGGTCGTGATCGCACTTTACAGTTAGTGCAATCGTCTTATTTTTGGCCTACTTTGAGAAAAGAGTTGGATCGGTATGTTAAGCGGTGTCGGATCCGTCAAGTATCAAAGGGTACAGCTACTAATGTTGGGCTCTATATGCCTTTACCATTTCCCTTGCAACCGTGGGTGGATCTTAGCATGGATTTTGTGTTGGGATTGACACTTACTCAAAGGGGGTAATGATTCAATATTTGTAGTTGTTGATCGTTTTTCTAAGATGGTGCACTTTATTCCTTGTAAAAAGACTACAGATGCAGTTAATGTGGCGCGGCTTTTCTTTCGTGATGTCTATCGTTTGCATGGTTTACCATCTTCTATTGTTTCAGATCGAGACACTAGAGTTAAGAGTCATTTTTGGCGTAGCTTGTGGTAAATGGTGAACACTCAGCTTAATTTCAGAAGTGCTTATCATCCTCAAACAGATGGGCAGACTGAAGTTGTTAACCGATCTCTTGGTAATCTGTTGCGGTGTTTGGTTGGTGATCATGTGAAATCTTGGGATCAGAAGTTATGTCAGGCTGAGTTTGCTCATAATCATGTTGTCAATCGTAGTACCGATTTTAGCCCATTTCAAGTGGTGTATTCTGCTCAACCATGGGGACCACTTGATTTAGTGTCATCTTCTGTTTTTGGTAATGTTCCAAAGAAAGTGCAGGATTTTGTAGAAGGGTTACACGGAATCCATCAAGCTGTTCGTGATAACTTGGCCAAAGCTAATGCCAAGTACAAGCAGGATGCGGATCAAAAGCACGGGCAGGTTGAGTTTGAGGAGGGAGACTTTGTCTGGGCAGTTTTGACTAAAGATCGTATTTCAGTTGGTGATTACAACAAGTTGTCAGCCAAGAAGATTGGATCAGTGGAGATTCTAGAGAAGAACAATTCTAATGCTTGTCGTTTGTAGCTGCCAAGTCATATTCGTTGTTCTGATGTTTTCAATGTGAAGCATTGGTTACCTTTTCATGGACATTCTTCTAAAGATGAACCTGCTGCAGATTCGAGGATGAATTTTGTCTTCCCATGGGGGAATGATAGAGGCCCAAGTATGGAAGATCGGGCCCATATGTTTCTGGAGACCCATGATCGTCAAATAAAAGGGGTTGCACAGAAAAGGGCCTAACTTGGGCTGCAGGGCTCCGTTTCAGGCCCGTGAGCAGGCAAATCGAAGCTCGGTTGACCCCTATTTTTCTATTGTTATGCAGGGTGTTCAATCTGGGCAATGGTCCGATTTTTTGGTGCATGATGGTTTTATTTTCAAAGGAAATCAGTTGTGTATTCCTGATTCCAGTCTTCGTTTGCAAATCATCAAGGAGTTACATGGTGAAGGGCATGTTGGTCGTGATCGCACTTTACAGTTAGTGCAATCGTCTTATTTTTGGCCTACTTTGAGAAAAGAGTTGGATCGGTATGTTAAGCGGTGTCGGATCCGTCAAGTAGCTTGTTGAAAATGGTGAACACTCAGCTTAATTTCAGAAGTGCTTATCATCCTCAAACAGATGGGCAGACTGAAGTTGTTAACCGATCTCTTGGTAATCTGTTGCGGTCTTTGGTTGGTGATCATGTGAAATCTTGGGATCAGAAGAAATGTCAGGCTGAGTTTGCTCATAATCATGCTGTCAATCGTAGTACCGATTTTAGCCCATTTCAAGTCGTGTATTCTTCTCAACCACGGGGACCACTTGATTTAATGTCATCTTCTGTTTTTGGTAATGTTCCAAAGAAAGTGCAGGATTTTGTAGAAGGGTTTCACGGAATCCATCAAGCTGTTCGTGATAACTTTGCCAAAGCTAATGCCAAGTACAAGCAGGATGCGGATCAAAAGCGCGGGCAGGTTGAGTTTGAGGAGGGAGACTTTGTCTGGGCAGATTTGACTAAAGATCGTATTTCAGTTGGTGATTACAACAAGTTGTCAGCCAAGAAGATTGGACCAGTGGAGATTCTGGAGAAGATCAATTCTAATGCTTATACTTTGAAACTGCCAGGTCATATTCGTTGTTCTGATGTTTTCAATTTGAAGCATTGGTTACCTTTTCATGGAGATTCTTCTGAAGATGAACCTGCTGCGGATTCGAGGACGAAATTTGTCTACCCATGGGGGAATGATAGAGGCCCAAGTATTGAAGATCAGGCCCACATGTTTCTGGAGGCCCATGATCGTCAAATAAAAGGGGTTCCACGGAAAAGGACCTAACTTGGGCAGCAGGGCTCCATTTCAGGCCCGTGAGTAGGCGATTCGAAGCTCGGTTGACCCCTATTTTTCTATTGTTGTGCAGGGTGTTCAATCTGGGCAACAGTCAGATTTTCTGGTGCATGATGGTTTTATTTTCAAAGGAAATCAGTTGTGTATTCCTGATTCCAGTCTTCGTTTGCAAATCATCAAGGAGTTACATGGTGAAGGGCATGTTGGTCGTGATCGCACTTTACAGTTAGTGCAATCGTCTTATTTTTGGCCTACTTTGAGAAAAGAGTTGGATCGGTATGTTAAGCGGTGTCGGATCCGTCAAGTATCAAAGGGTACAGCTACTAATGTTGAGCTCTATATGCCTTTACCTGTTCCCTTGCAACCATGGGTGGATCTTAGCATGGATTTTGTGTTGGGATTGACACTTACTCAAAGGGGGTAATGATTCAATATTTGTAGTTGTTGATCGTTTTTCTAAGATGGTGCACTTTATTCCTTGTAAAAAGACTACAGATGCAGTTAATGTGGCGCAGCTTTTCTTTCGTGATGTCTATCGTTTGCATGGTTTACCATCTTCTATTGTTTCAGATCGAGACACTATAGTTAAGAGTCATTTTTGGCGTAGCTTGTGGAAAATGGTGAACACTCAGCTTAATTTCAGAAGTGCTTATCATCCTCAAACAGATGAGCAGACTGAAGTTGTTAACCGATCTCTTGGTAATCTATTGCGGTTTTTGGTTAGTGATCATCTGAAATCTTGGGATCAGAAGTTATGTCAGGCTGAGTTTGCTTATAATCATGTTGTCAATCGTAGTACCGGTTTTAGCCCATTTCAAGTGGTGTATTCTGCTCAACCACGGTGACCACTTGATTTAGTGTCATCTTCTGTTTTTGGTAATGTTTCAAAGAAAGTGCAGGATTTTATAGAAGGGTTACACGGAATCCATCAAGTTGTTCGTGATAACTTGGCTAAAGCTAATGCCAAGTACAAGCAGGATGCGGATCAAAAGCGCGGGCAGGTTGAGTTTGAGGAGGGAGACTTTGTCTGGGCAGTTTTGACTAAAGATCGTATTTCAGTTGGTGATTACAACAAGTTGTCAGCCAAGAAGATTGGACCAGTGGAGATTCTGGAGAAGATCAATTCTAATGCTTATCGTTTGAAGCTGCCAAGTCATATTCATTGTTATGATATTTTTAATGTGAAGCATTTGTTACCTTTTCATGGAGATTCTTCTGAAAATGAACCTGCTTCCAGTCTTCGAGGAAGAATTTTGTCTACCCAGGGGGGAATGATGGAGGCCCAAGTATTGAAGATCAGGCCCACTTGTTTCTGGAGGCCCAAGATTGTCAAATAAAAGATGTTGCACGGAAAAGGGCCTAACTTAGGCTGCAGGGCTCCGTTTCAGGCTCGTGAGCAGGCGAATCGAAGCTCAGTTGACCCCTATTTTTCTATTGTTATGCAGGGTGTTCAATCTGGGCAACGGTCAGATTTTCTGGTGCATGATGGTTTTATTTTCAAAGGAAATCAGTTGTGTATTCCTGATTCCAGTCTTCGTTTGCAAATCATCAAGGAGTTACATGGTGAAGGGCATGCTGGTCGTGATCTCACTTTACAGTTAGTACAATCGTCTTATTTTTGGCCTTCGATGAGAAAAGAGGTGGATCGGTATGTTAAGCGGGGTCGGATTTGTCAAGTATCAAAGGGTACAACTACTAATGTTGGGCTCTATATGCCTTTACCTGTTCCTTTGCAACCATGGGTGGATCTTAGCATGGATTTTGTGTTGGGGTTGCCACGTACTCAAAGGGGTAATGATTCAATCTTTGTAGTTGTTGATGATTTTTCTAAGATGGTGCACTTTATTCCTTGTAAAAAGACTACAGATGCAGTTAATGTGGCGCAACTCTTCTTTCGTGATGTCTATCGTTTGCATGGTTAAACATCTTCTATTGTTTCAGATCGAGACACCAGATTTTTGAGTCATTTTTGGCATAGCTTGTGGAAAATGGTGAACACTCAGCTTAATTTCAGTAGTGCTAATCATCCTCAAACAGATGGGCAGACTGAAGTTGTTAACCGATCTCTTGGTAATCTGTTGCGGTGTTTGGTTGGTGATCATGTGAAATCTTGGGATTAGAAGTTATGTCAGGCTGAGTTTGCTCATAATCATGTTGTCAATCGTAGTACCGGTTTTAGCCCATTTCAAGTGGTGTATTCTGCTCAACCACGGGGACCACTAGATTTAGTGTCATCTTCTGTTTTTGGTAATGTTCCAACGAAAGTGCAGGATTTTGTAGAAGGGTTACACGGAATCCATCAAGATGTTCGTGATAACTTGGCCAAAGCTAATGCCAAGTACAAGCAGGATGCGGATCAAAAGCGCGGGCAGGTTGAGTTTGAGGAGGGAGACATTGTCTGGGCAGTTTGGACTAAAGTTTGTATTTCAGTTGGTGATTACAACTAGTTGTCAGCCAAGAAGATTGGACCAGTGGAGATTCTGGAGAAGAACAATTCTAATGCTTATCGTTTGAAGCTGCCAAGTCATATTCGTTGTTCTGATGTTTTCAATGTGAAGCATTGGTTACCTTTTCATGGAGATTCTTCTGAAGATGAACTTGCTGGAGATTCGAGGACGAATTTTATCTTCCCATGGGGGAATGATAGAGGCACAAGTATTGAAGATCGGGCCCACATGTTTCTGGAGGCCCATGATCGTCAAATAAAAGGGGTTGCACGGAAAAGGGCCTAACTTGGGCTGCAGGGCTCCGTTTCAGGCCCGTGAGCAGGCGAATCGAAGCTCGGTTGACCCCTATTTTTCTATTGTTATGCAGGGTGTTCAATCTGGGCAACTGTCAGATTTTCTGGTGCATGATGGTTTTATTTTCAAAGGAAATCAGTTGTGTATTCCTGATTCCAGTCTTCGTTTGCAAATCATCAAGGAGTTACATAGTGAAGGGCATGCTGGTCATGATCACACTTTACAGTTAGTGCATTCATCTTATTTTTGTCCTACTTTGAGAAAAGAGTTGGATCGGTATGTTAAGCGGTGTCGGATATGTCAAGTATCAAAGGGTACAGCTACTAATGTTGGGCTCCATATGCCTTTACCTGTTCCCTTGCAACCATGAGTGGATCTTAGCATGGATTTTGTGTTGGGGTTGCCACGTACTCAAAGGGGTAATGATTCAATCTTTGTAGTTGTTGATCGTTTTTCTAAGATGGTGCACTTTATTCCTTGTAAAAAGATTACCAATGCAGTTAATGTGGCGCAGCTTTTCTTTCGTGATGTCTATCGTTTGCATGGTTTACCATCTTCTATTGTTTCAGATCGAGACACTAGATTTAAGAGTCATTTTTGGCGTAGCTTGTGGAAAATGGTGAACACTCAGCTTAATTTTAGTAGTGATTGTCATCCTCAAACAGATGGGCAGATTGAAGTTGTTAACCGATCTCTTGGTAATCTGTTGCGGTGTTTGGTTGGTGATCATGTGAAATCTTGGGATCAGAAGTTATGCCAGGCTGAGTTTGCTCATAATCATGTTGTCGATCGTAGTACCGGTTTTAGCCCATTATAAGTGGTGTATTCTGATCAACCACGGGGACCACTTGATTTAATGTCATCTTCTGTGTTTGGTAATGTTCCAAAGAAAGTGCAGGATTTTATAGAAGGGTTACACGGAATCCATCAAATTGTTCGTGATAACTTGGCCAAAGCTAATGCCAAGTACAAACAGGATGCGGATCAAAAGCACGGGCATGTTGAGTTTGAGGAGGGAGACTTTGTCTGGGCAGTTTTGACTAAAGATCGTATTTTAGTTGGTGATTACAACAAGTTGTCAGCCAAGAAGATTGGACCAGTGGAGATTCTGGAGAAGAACAATTCTAATGCTTATCGTTTGAAGCTGCCAAGTCATATTCGTTGTTCTGATGTTTTCAATGTGAAGCATTGGTTACCTTTTCATGGAGATTCTTTTGAAGATGAACCTGCTGCAGATTCGAGGACGAATTTTGTCTTCCCATGGGGGAATGATAGAGGCCCAAGTATTGAAGATCGGGCCCACATGTTTCTGGAGGCCCATGATCGTCAAATAAAAGGGGTTGCACAGAAAAGGGCTTAACTTGGGCTGCAGGGCTCCGTTTCAGGCCCGTGAGCAGGCGAATCGAAGCTCGGTTGACCCCTATTTTTCTATTGTTATGCAGGGTGTTCAATCTGGGCAACGGTCAGATTTTTTGGTGCATGATGGTTTTATTTTCGAAGGAAATCAGTTGTGTATTCCTGATTCCAGTCTTCGTTTGCAAATCATCAAGGAGTTACATGGTGAAGGGCATGCTGGTCGTGATCTCACTTTACAGTTAGTACAATCGTCTTATTTTTGGCCTACGATGAGAAAAGAGGTGGATCGGTATGTTAAGCGGTGTCAGATCTGTCAAGTATCAAAGGGTACAACTACTAATGTTGGGCTCTATATGCCTTTACCTGTTCCCTTGCAACCATGGGTGGATCTTAACCTGGATTTTGTGTTGGGGTTGCCACGTACTCAAAGGGGTAATGATTCAATCTTTGTAGTTGTTGATCGTTTTTCTAAGATCGTGCACTTTATTCCTTGTAAAAAGACTACAGATGCAGTTAATGTGGCGCAGCTTTTCTTTTGTGATGTCTATCGTTTGCATGGTTTACCATCTTCTATTGTTTCAGATCGAGACACTAGAGTTAAGAGTCATTTTTGGTGTAGCTTGTTGAAAATGGTGAACACTCAGCTTAATTTCAGAAGTGCTTATCATCCTCAAACAGATGGGCAGACTGAAGTTGTTAACCGATCTCTTGGTAATCTGTTGCGGTCTTTGGTTGGTGATCATGTGATATCTTGGGATCAGAAGATATGTCAGGCTGAGTTTGCTCATAATCATGTTGTCAATCGTAGTACCGATTTTAGCCCATTTCAAGTGGTGTATTCTTCTCAACCACGGGGACCACTTGATTTAATGTCATCTTCTGTTTTTGGTAATGTTCCAAAGAAAGTGCAGGATTTTGTAGAAGGGTTTCACGGAATCCATCAAGTTGTTCGTGATAACTTTGCCAAAGCTAATGCCAAGTACAAGCAGGATGCGGATCAAAAGCGCGGGCAGGTTGAGTTTGAGGAGGGAGACTTTGTCTGGGCAGATTTGACTAAAGATCGTATTTCAGTTGGTGATTACAACAAGTTGTCAGCCAAGAAGATTGGACCAGTGGAGATTCTGGAGAAGATCAATTCTAATGCTTATCGTTTGAAGCTGCCAGATCATATTCATTGTTCTGATGTTTTCAATTTGAAGCATTGGTTACCTTTTCATGGAGATTCTTCTGAAGATGAACCTGCTGCGGATTCAAGGACGAAATTTGTCTACCCATGGGGGAATGATAGAGGCCCAAGAATTGAAGATCAGGCCCACATGTTTCTGGAGGCCCATGATCGTCAAATAATAGGGGTTGCACGGAAAAGGGCCTAACTTGGGCTGCAGGGCTCCGTTTCAGGACTGTGAGCAGGCGAATCGAAGCTCGGTTAACCCCTATTTTTCTATTGTTATGCAGGGTGTTCAATCTGGGCAACGGTCAGATTTTTTGGTGCATGATGGTTTTATTTTCAAAGGAAATCAGTTGTGTATTCCTGATTCCAATCTTCGTTTGCAAATCATCAAGGAGTTACATGGTGAAGGGCATGCTGGTCGTGATCGCACTTTACAGTTAGTGCGATCATCTTATTTTTGGCCTACTTTCAGAAAAGAGTTGGATCGGTATGTTAAGCGGTGTCGGATCTTTAAAGTATCAAAGGGTACAGCTACTAATGCTGGGCTCTATATGCCTTTACCTGTTCCCTTGCAACCATGGGTGGATCTTAGCATGGATTGTGTGTCGGGGTTGACACTTACTCAATGGGGGTAATGATTCAATCTTTGTAGTTGTTGATCGTTTTTCTAAGATGGTGCACTTTATTCCTAGTAAAAAGACTACAGATGCAGTTAATGTGGCGCAGCTTTTCTTTCGTGATGTCTATCATTTACATGGTTTACCATCTTCTATTGTTTCAGATCGAGACACTAGATTTAAGAGTCATTTTTGGCGTAGCTTGTGGAAAATGGTGAACACTCAGCTTAATTTCAGTAGTGCTTATCATCCTCAAACAGATGGGCAGACTAAAGTTGTTAACCGATCTCTTGGTAATCTGTTGTGGTGTTTGGTTGGTGATCATGTGAAATCTTGGGATCAGAAGTTATGTCAGGCTGAGTTTGCTCATAATCATGTTGTCAATCGTAGTACCGATTTTAGCCCATTTCAAGTGGTGTTTTCTGCTCAACCACGGGGACCACTTGATTTAATGTCATCTTCTGTTTTTGGTAATGTTCCAAAGAAAGTGCATGATTTTGTAGAAGGGATACACTGAATCCATCAAGTTGTTCATGATAACTTGGCCAAAGCTAATGCCAAGTACAAGCAGGATGCGGATCAAAAGCGCATGCAGGTTGAGTTTGAGGAGGGAGACTTTGTCTGGGCAGTTTTGACTAAAGATCGTATTTCAGTTGGTGATTACAACAAGTTGTCAGCCAAGAAGATTGGACCAGTGGAGATTCTGGAGAAGATCAATTCTAATGCTTATCATTTGAAGCTGCCAAGTCATATTCATTGTTATGATATTTTTAATGTGAAGCATTTGTTACCTTTTCATGGAGATTCTTCTGAAAATGAACCTGCTGCAGATTCGAGGATGAATTTTGTCTACCCAGGGGGGAATGATGGAGGCCCAAGTATTGAAGATCAGGCCCACTTGTTTCTGGAGGCCCATGATTGTCAAATAAAAGAGGCTGCACGGAAAAGGGCCTAACTTGGGCTGCAGGATTCCGTTTTAGGCCCGTGAGCAGGCGAATCGAAGCTCGGTTGACCCCTATTTTTCTATTGTTATGCAAGGTGTTCAATCTGGGCAACGGTCAGATTTTTTGGTGCATGATGGTTTTATTTTCAAAGGAAATCAGTTGTGTATTCCTGATTCCAGTCTTCGTTTGCAAATCATCAAGAAGTTACATGGTGAAGGGCATGTTGGTCATGATCTCACTTTACAGTTAGTACAATCGTCTTATTTTTGGCCTACGATGAGAAAAGAGGTGGATCGGTATGTTAAGCGGTGTCAGATCTGTCAAGTATCAAAGGGTACAACTACTAATGGTGGGCTCTATATGCCTTTACCTGTTCCCTTGCAACCATGGGTGGATCTTAGCTTGGATTTTGTGTTGGGGTTGCCACGTACTCAAAGGGGTAATGATTCAATCTTTGTAGTTGTTGATCGTTTTTCTAAGATCGTGCACTTTATTCCTTGTAAAAAGACTACAGATGCAGTTAATGTGGCGCAACTCTTCTTTCGTGATGTCTATCGTTTGCATGGTTAAACATCTTCTATTGTTTCAGATCGAGACACTAGATTTTTGAGTAATTTTTGGCGTAGCTTGTGAAAAATGGTGAACACTCAGCTTAATTTCAGTAGTGCTTATCATCCTCAAACAGATGGGCAGACTGAAGTTGTTAAGCGATCTCTTGGCAATCTATTACGGTTTTTGGTTAGTGATCATCTGAAATCTTGCGATCAGAAGTTATGTCAGGCTGAGTTTGCTCATAATCATGTTGTCAATCGTAGTACCGGTTTTAGCCCATTTCAAGTGGTGTATTCTGCTCAACCACGGGGACCACTAGATTTAGTGTCATCTTCTGTTTTTGGTAATGTTCCAAAGAAAGTGCAGGATTTTGTAGAAGGGTTACACGGAATCCATCAAGCTGTTCGTGATAACTTGGCCAAAGCTAATGCCAAGTACAAGCAGGATGCGGATCAAAAGCGCGGGCAGGTTGAGTTTGAGGAGGGAGACTTTGTCTGGGCAGTTTTGACTAAAGATCGTATTTCAGTTGGTGATTACAACTAGTTATCAGCCGAGAAGATTGGACCAGTGGAGATTCTGGAGAAGAACAATTCTAATGCTTATCGTTTGAAGCTGCCAAGTCATATTCGTTGTTCTGATGTTTTCAATGTGAAGCATTGGTTACCTTTTCATGGAGATTCTTTTAAAGATGAACCTGCTGCAGATTCGAGGATGAATTTTGTCTTCCCATGGGGGAATGATAGAGGCCCAAATATTGAAGATCGGGCCCACATGTTTCTAGAGGCCCATGATCGTCAAAGAAAAGGGGTTGCACAGAAAAGGGCCTAACTTGGGCTGCAGGGCTCCGTTTCAGGCCCGTGAGCAGGCGAATCGAAGCTTGGTTGACCCCTATTTTTCAATTGTTATGCAGGGTGTTCAATCTAGGCAACGGTCAGATTTTTTGGTGCATGATGGTTTTATATTCAAAGGAAATCAGTTGTGTATTCCTGATTCCAGTCTTCGTTTGCAAATCATCAAGGAGTTACATGGTGAAGGGCATGTTGGTCGTGATCTCACTTTACAGTTAGTGCAATCATCTTATTTTTAGCCTACGATGAGAAAAGAGGTGGATCAGTATGTTAAGCGGTTTCGGATCTTTAAAGTATCAAAGGGTACAACTACTAATGTTGGGCTCTATATGCCTTTACCTATTCCCTTGCAACCATGGGTGGATCTTAGCATGGATTTTGTGTTGGGGTTGCCACTTACTCAAAGGGGTAATGATTCAATCTTTGTAGTGGTTGATCGTTTTTCTAAGATGGTGTACTTTATTCCTTGTAAAAAGACTACAGATGCAGTTAATGTGGCGCAACTCTTCTTTCGTGATGTCTATCGTTTGCATGGTTTAACATCTTCTATTGTTTCAGATCGAGACACTAGATTTTTGAGTCATTTTTGGCGTAGCTTGTGGAAAATGGTGAACACTCAGCTTAATTTCAGCAGTGCTTATCATCCTCAAACAGATGGGCAGACTGAAGTTGTTAAGCGATCTCTTGGTAATCTGTTGCGGTTTTTGGTTGGTGATCATGTGAAATCTTGGGATCAGAAGTTATGTCAGGCTGAGTTTGCTCATAATCATGTTGTCAATCGTAGTACCGGTTTTAGCCCATTTCAAGTGGTGTATTCTGCTCAACCACGGGGACCACTAGATTTAGTGTCATCTTCTGTTTTTTGTAATGTTCCAACGAAAGTGCAGGATTTTGTAGAAGGGTTACACGGAATCCATCAAGCTGTTCGTGATAACTTGGCCAAAGCTAATGCCAAGTACAAGCAGGATGCGGATCAAAAGCGCGGGCAGGTTGAGTTTGAGGAGGGAGACTTTGTCTGGGCAGTTTTGACTAAAGATCGTATTTCAATTGGTGATTACAACTAGTTATCAGCCAAGAAGATTGGACCAGTGGAGATTCTGGAGAAGAACAATTCTAATGCTTATCGTTTGAAGCTGCCAAGTCATATTCGTTGTTCTGATGTTTTCAATGTGAAGCATTGGTTACCGTTTCATGGAGATTCTTTTGAAGATGAACCTGCTGCAGATTCGAGGATGAATTTTGTCTTCCCATGGGGGAATGATAGAGGCCCAAGTATTGAAGATCGGGCCCACATGTTTCTGGAGGCCCATGATCGTCAAATAAAAGGGGTTGCACAGAAAAGGGCCTAACTTGGGCTGCAGGGTTCCGTTTCAGGCCCGTGAGCAGGCGAATCGAAGCTCGGTTGACCCCTATTTTTCTATTGATATGCAGGGTGTTCAATCTGGGCAACGGTCAGATTTTTTGGTGCATGATGGTTTTATTTTCAAAGGAAATCAGTTGTGTATTCCTGATTCCAGTCTTCGTTTGCAAATCATCAAGGAGTTACATGGTGAAGGGCATGTTGGTCGTGATCGCACTTACAGTTAGTGCAATCATCTTATTTTTGGCCTACTTTGAGAAAAGAGTTGGATCGGTATGTTTAACGGTTTTGGATCTGTCAAGTATCAAAGGGTACATCTACTAATGTTGGGCTCTATATGCCTTTACCTGTTCCCTTGCAACCATGGGTGGATCTTAGCATGGATTTTGTGTTGGGGATGCCACTTACTCAAAGGTGGTAATGATTCAATCTTTGTAGTTGTTGATCATTTTTCTAAGATGGCGCACTTTATTCCTTTTAAAAAGACTACAGATGCAGTTAATGTGGCGCAACTCTTCTTTCATGATGTCTATCGTTTGCATGGTTTGACATCTTCTATTGTTTTAGATCGAGACACTAAATTTTTGAGTCATTTTTGGCGTAGCTTGTGGAAAATGGTGAACACTCAGCTTAATTTCAGTAGTGCTTATCATCCTCAAACAGATGGGCAGACTGAAGTTGTTAACCGATCTCTTGGTAATCTATTGCGGTTTTTGGTTAGTGATCATTTGAAATCTTGGGATCAGAAGTTATGTCAGGCTGAGTTTGCTCATAATCATGTTGTCAATCGTAGTACCGGTTTTAGCCCATTTCAAGTGGTGTATTCTGCTCAACCACGGGGACCACTAGATTTAGTGTCATCTTCTGTTTTTGGTAATGTTCCAAAGAAAGTGCAGGATTTTGTAGAAGGGTTACACGGAATCCATCAAGCTGTTCGTGATAACTTGGCTAAAGCTAATGCCAAGTACAAGCAGGATGCGGATCAAAAGCGCGGGCAGGTTAAGTTTGAGGAGGGAGACTTTGTTTGGGCAGTTTTGACTAAAGATCGTATTTCAGTTGGTGATTACAACTAGTTGTCAGCCAAGAAGATTGGACCAGTGGAGATTCTGGAGAAGAACAATTCTAATGCTTATCGTTTGAAGCTGCCAAGTCATATTCGTTGTTATGATGTTTTCAATGTGAAGCATTGGTTACCTTTTCATGGAGATTCTTCTGAAGATGAACCTGCTGCAGATTCGAGGACGGATTTTGTCTCCCCATGGGGGAATGATAAAGGCCCAAGTATTGAAGATCGGGCTCACATGTTTCTGGAGGCCCATGATCGTCAAATAAAAGGGGTTGCACAGAAAAGGGCCTAACTTGGGCTGCAGGGCTCCGTTTCAGGCCCGTGAGCAGGCGAATCGAAGCTCGGTTGACCCCTATTTTTCTATTGTTATGCAGGGTGTTCAATCTGGGCAACGTTCAGATTTTTTGGTGCATGATGGTTTTATTTTCAAAGGAAATCAGTTGTGTATTCCTGATTCCAGTCTTCGTTTGCAAATTTTTCAAGGAGTTACATGGTGAAGGGCATGTTGGTCGTGATCGCACTTTACAGTTAGTGCAATCATCTTATTTTTGGCCTACTTTGAGAAAAGAGTTGGATCGGTATGTTAAGCGGTGTCGGATCTGTCAAGTATCAAAGGGTACAACTACTAATGCTGGGCTTTATATTCCTTTACCTATTCCCTTGCAACCATGGGTGGATCTTAGCATGGATTTTGTGTTGGGGTTGCCACTTACTCAAAGGGGTAATGATTCAATCTTTGTAGTGGTTGATCGTTTTTCTAAGATGGTGTACTTTATTCCTTGTAAAAAGACAACAGATGCAGTTAATGTGGCGCAACTCTTCTTTCGTGATGTCTATCGTTTGCATGGTTTAACATCTTCTATTGTTTCAGATCGAGACACTAGATTTTTGAGTCATTTTTGGCGTAGCTTGTGGAAAATGGTGAACACTCAGCTTAATTTCAGCAGTGCTTATCATCCTCAAACAGATGGGCAGACTGAAGTTGTTAAGCGATCTCTTGGTAATCTGTTGCGGTTTTTGGTTGGTGATCATGTGAAATCTTGGGATCAGAAGTTATGTCAGGCTGAGTTTGCTCATAATCATGTTGTCAATCGTAGTACCGGTTTTAGCCCATTTCAAGTGGTGTATTCTGCTCAACCACGGGGACCACTAGATTTAGTGTCATCTTCTGTTTTTTGTAATGTTCCAACGAAAGTGCAGGATTTTGTAGAAGGGTTACACGGAATCCATCAAGCTGTTCGTGATAACTTGGCCAAAGCTAATGGCAAGTACAAGCAGGATGCGGATCAAAAGCGCGGGCAGGTTGAGTTTGAGGAGGGAGACTTTGTCTGGGCAGTTTTGACTAAAGATCGTATTTCAATTGGTGATTACAACTAGTTATCAGCCAAGAAGATTGGACCAGTGGAGATTCTGGAGAAGAACAATTCTAATGCTTATCGTTTGAAGCTGCCAAGTCATATTCGTTGTTCTGATGTTTTCAATGTGAAGCATTGGTTACCTTTTCATGGAGATTCTTCTGAAGATGAACTTGCTGCAGATTCGAGGACGAATTTTATCTTCCCATGGGGGAATGATAGAGGCACAAGTATTGAAGATCGGGCCCACATGTTTCTGGAGGCCCATGATCGTCAAATAAAAGGGGTTGCACGGAAAAGGGCCTAACTTGGGCTGCAGGGCTCCGTTTCAGGCCCGTGAGCAGGCGAATCGAAGCTCGGTTGACCCCTATTTTTCTATTGTTATGCAGGGTGTTCAATCTGGGCAACTGTCAGATTTTCTGGTGCATGATGGTTTTATTTTCAAAGGAAATCAGTTGTGTATTCCTGATTCCAGTCTTCGTTTGCAAATCATCAAGGAGTTACATAGTGAAGGGCATGCTGGTCATGATCGCACTTTACAGTTAGTGCATTCATCTTATTTTTGTCCTACTTTGAGAAAAGAGTTGGATCGGTATGTTAAGCGGTGTCGGATATGTCAAGTATCAAAGGGTACAGCTACTAATGTTGGGCTCCATATGCCTTTACCTGTTCCCTTGCAACCATGAGTGGATCTTAGCATGGATTTTGTGTTGGGGTTGCCACGTACTCAAAGGGGTAATGATTCAATCTTTGTAGTTGTTGATCGTTTTTCTAAGATGGTGCACTTTATTCCTTGTAAAAAGATTACCAATGCAGTTAATGTGGCGCAGCTTTTCTTTCGTGATGTCTATCATTTGCATGGTTTACCATCTTCTATTGTTTCAGATCGAGACACTAGATTTAAGAGTCATTTTTGGCGTAGCTTGTGGAAAATGGTGAACACTCAGCTTAATTTTAGTAGTGATTGTCATCCTCAAACAGATGGGCAGATTGAAGTTGTTAACCGATCTCTTGGTAATCTGTTGCGGTGTTTGGTTGGTGATCATGTGAAATCTTGGGATCAGAAGTTATGCCAGGCTGAGTTTGCTCATAATCATGTTGTCGATCGTAGTACCGGTTTTAGCCCATTATAAGTGGTGTATTCTGATCAACCACGGGGACCACTTGATTTAATGTCATCTTCTGTGTTTGGTAATGTTCCAAAGAAAGTGCAGGATTTTATAGAAGGGTTACACGGAATCCATCAAATTGTTCGTGATAACTTGGCCAAAGCTAATGCCAAGTACAAACAGGATGCGGATCAAAAGCACGGGCATGTTGAGTTTGAGGAGGGAGACTTTGTCTGGGCAGTTTTGACTAAAGATCGTATTTTAGTTGGTGATTACAACAAGTTGTCAGCCAAGAAGATTGGACCAGTGGAGATTCTGGAGAAGAACAATTCTAATGCTTATCGTTTGAAGCTGCCAAGTCATATTCGTTGTTCTGATGTTTTCAATGTGAAGCATTGGTTACCTTTTCATGGAGATTCTTTTGAAGATGAACCTGCTGCAGATTCGAGGACGAATTTTGTCTTCCCATGGGGGAATGATAGAGGCCCAAGTATTGAAGATCGGGCCCACATGTTTCTGGAGGCCCATGATCGTCAAATAAAAGGGGTTGCACAGAAAAGGGCTTAACTTGGGCTGCAGGGCTCCGTTTCAGGCCCGTGAGCAGGCGAATCGAAGCTCGGTTGACCCCTATTTTTCTATTGTTATGCAGGGTGTTCAATCTGGGCAACGGTCAGATTTTTTGGTGCATGATGGTTTTATTTTCGAAGGAAATCAGTTGTGTATTCCTGATTCCAGTCTTCGTTTGCAAATCATCAAGGAGTTACATGGTGAAGGGCATGCTGGTCGTGATCTCACTTTACAGTTAGTACAATCGTCTTATTTTTGGCCTACGATGAGAAAAGAGGTGGATCGGTATGTTAAGCGGTGTCGGATCTGTCAAGTATCAAAGGGTACAACTACTAATGTTGGGCTCTATATGCCTTTACCTGTTCCCTTGCAACCATGGGTGGATCTTAACCTGGATTTTGTGTTGGGGTTGCCACGTACTCAAAGGGGTAATGATTCAATCTTTGTAGTTGTTGATCGTTTTTCTAAGATCGTGCACTTTATTCCTTGTAAAAAGACTACAGATGCAGTTAATGTGGCGCAGCTTTTCTTTTGTGATGTCTATCGTTTGCATGGTTTACCATCTTCTATTGTTTCAGATCGAGACACTAGAGTTAAGAGTCATTTTTGGCGTAGCTTGTTGAAAATGGTGAACACTCAGCTTAATTTCAGAAGTGCTTATCATCCTCAAACAGATGGGCAGACTGAAGTTGTTAACCGATCTCTTGGTAATCTGTTGCGGTCTTTGGTTGGTGATCATGTGATATCTTGGGATCAGAAGATATGTCAGGCTGAGTTTGCTCATAATCATGTTGTCAATCGTAGTACCGATTTTAGCCCATTTCAAGTGGTGTATTCTTCTCAACCACGGGGACCACTTGATTTAATGTCATCTTCTGTTTTTGGTAATGTTCCAAAGAAAGTGCAGGATTTTGTAGAAGGGTTTCACGGAATCCATCAAGTTGTTCGTGATAACTTTGCCAAAGCTAATGCCAAGTACAAGCAGGATGCGGATCAAAAGCGCGGGCAGGTTGAGTTTGAGGAGGGAGACTTTGTCTGGGCAGATTTGACTAAAGATCGTATTTCAGTTGGTGATTACAACAAGTTGTCAGCCAAGAAGATTGGACCAGTGGAGATTCTGGAGAAGATCAATTCTAATGCTTATCGTTTGAAGCTGCCAGATCATATTCATTGTTCTGATGTTTTCAATTTGAAGCATTGGTTACCTTTTCATGGAGATTCTTCTGAAGATGAACCTGCTGCGGATTCAAGGACGAAATTTGTCTACCCATGGGGGAATGATAGAGGCCCAAGAATTGAAGATCAGGCCCACATGTTTCTGGAGGCCCATGATCGTCAAATAATAGGGGTTGCACGGAAAAGGGCCTAACTTGGGCTGCAGGGCTCCGTTTCAGGACTGTGAGCAGGCGAATCGAAGCTCGGTTAACCCCTATTTTTCTATTGTTATGCAGGGTGTTCAATCTGGGCAACGGTCAGATTTTTTGGTGCATGATGGTTTTATTTTCAAAGGAAATCAGTTGTGTATTCCTGATTCCAATCTTCGTTTGCAAATCATCAAGGAGTTACATGGTGAAGGGCATGCTGGTCGTGATCGCACTTTACAGTTAGTGCGATCATCTTATTTTTGGCCTACTTTCAGAAAAGAGTTGGATCGGTATGTTAAGCGGTGTCGGATCTTTAAAGTATCAAAGGGTACAGCTACTAATGCTGGGCTCTATATGCCTTTACCTGTTCCCTTGCAACCATGGGTGGATCTTAGCATGGATTGTGTGTCGGGGTTGACACTTACTCAATGGGGGTAATGATTCAATCTTTGTAGTTGTTGATCGTTTTTCTAAGATGGTGCACTTTATTCCTAGTAAAAAGACTACAGATGCAGTTAATGTGGCGCAGCTTTTCTTTCGTGATGTCTATCATTTACATGGTTTACCATCTTCTATTGTTTCAGATCGAGACACTAGATTTAAGAGTCATTTTTGGCGTAGCTTGTGGAAAATGGTGAACACTCAGCTTAATTTCAGTAGTGCTTATCATCCTCAAACAGATGGGCAGACTAAAGTTGTTAACCGATCTCTTGGTAATCTGTTGTGGTGTTTGGTTGGTGATCATGTGAAATCTTGGGATCAGAAGTTATGTCAGGCTGAGTTTGCTCATAATCATGTTGTCAATCGTAGTACCGATTTTAGCCCATTTCAAGTGGTGTTTTCTGCTCAACCACGGGGACCACTAGATTTAGTGTCATCTTCTGTTTTTGGTAATGTTCCAAAGAAAGTGCAGGATTTTGTAGAAGGGTTACACGGAATCCATCAAGCTGTTCGTGATAACTTGGCCAAAGCTAATGCCAAGTACAAGCAGGATGCGGATCAAAAGCGCGGGCAGGTTGAGTTTGAGGAGGGAGACTTTGTCTGGGCAGTTTTGACTAAAGATCGTATTTCAGTTGGTGATTACAACAAGTTGTCAGCCAAGAAGATTGGACCAGTGGAGATTCTGGAGAAGATCAATTCTAATGCTTATCATTTGAAGCTGCCAAGTCATATTCAATGTTATGATATTTTTAATGTGAAGCATTTGTTACCTTTTCATGGAGATTCTTCTGAAAATGAACCTGCTGCAGATTCGAGGATGAATTTTGTCTACCCAGGGGGGAATGATGGAGGCCCAAGTATTGAAGATCAGGCCCACTTGTTTCTGGAGGCCCATGATTGTCAAATAAAAGAGGCTGCACGGAAAAGGGCCTAACTTGGGCTGCAGGATTCCGTTTTAGGCCCGTGAGCAGGCGAATCGAAGCTCGGTTGACCCCTATTTTTCTATTGTTATGCAAGGTGTTCAATCTGGGCAACGGTCAGATTTTTTGGTGCATGATGGTTTTATTTTCAAAGGAAATCAGTTGTGTATTCCTGATTCCAGTCTTCGTTTGCAAATCATCAAGAAGTTACATGGTGAAGGGCATGTTGGTCGTGATCTCACTTTACAGTTAGTACAATCGTCTTATTTTTGGCCTACGATGAGAAAAGAGGTGGATCGGTATGTTAAGCGGTGTCAGATCTGTCAAGTATCAAAGGGTACAACTACTAATGGTGGGCTCTATATGCCTTTACCTGTTCCCTTGCAACCATGGGTGGATCTTAGCTTGGATTTTGTGTTGGGGTTGCCACGTACTCAAAGGGGTAATGATTCAATCTTTGTAGTTGTTGATCGTTTTTCTAAGATCGTGCACTTTATTCCTTGTAAAAAGACTACAGATGCAGTTAATGTGGCGCAACTCTTCTTTCGTGATGTCTATCGTTTGCATGGTTAAACATCTTCTATTGTTTCAGATCGAGACACTAGATTTTTGAGTAATTTTTGGCGTAGCTTGTGAAAAATGGTGAACACTCAGCTTAATTTCAGTAGTGCTTATCATCCTCAAACAGATGGGCAGACTGAAGTTGTTAAGCGATCTCTTGGCAATCTATTACGGTTTTTGGTTAGTGATCATCTGAAATCTTGCGATCAGAAGTTATGTCAGGCTGAGTTTGCTCATAATCATGTTGTCAATCGTAGTACCGGTTTTAGCCCATTTCAAGTGGTGTATTCTGCTCAACCACGGGGACCACTAGATTTAGTGTCATCTTCTGTTTTTGGTAATGTTCCAAAGAAAGTGCAGGATTTTGTAGAAGGGTTACACGGAATCCATCAAGCTGTTCGTGATAACTTGGCCAAAGCTAATGCCAAGTACAAGCAGGATGCGGATCAAAAGCGCGGGCAGGTTGAGTTTGAGGAGGGAGACTTTGTCTGGGCAGTTTTGACTAAAGATCGTATTTCAGTTGGTGATTACAACTAGTTATCAGCCGAGAAGATTGGACCAGTGGAGATTCTGGAGAAGAACAATTCTAATGCTTATCGTTTGAAGCTGCCAAGTCATATTCGTTGTTCTGATGTTTTCAATGTGAAGCATTGGTTACCTTTTCATGGAGATTCTTTTAAAGATGAACCTGCTGCAGATTCGAGGATGAATTTTGTCTTCCCATGGGGGAATGATAGAGGCCCAAATATTGAAGATCGGGCCCACATGTTTCTAGAGGCCCATGATCGTCAAAGAAAAGGGGTTGCACAGAAAAGGGCCTAACTTGGGCTGCAGGGCTCCGTTTCAGGCCCGTGAGCAGGCGAATCGAAGCTTGGTTGACCCCTATTTTTCAATTGTTATGCAGGGTGTTCAATCTAGGCAACGGTCAGATTTTTTGGTGCATGATGGTTTTATATTCAAAGGAAATCAGTTGTGTATTCCTGATTCCAGTCTTCGTTTGCAAATCATCAAGGAGTTACATGGTGAAGGGCATGTTGGTCGTGATCTCACTTTACAGTTAGTGCAATCATCTTATTTTTAGCCTACGATGAGAAAAGAGGTGGATCAGTATGTTAAGCGGTTTCGGATCTTTAAAGTATCAAAGGGTACAACTACTAATGTTGGGCTCTATATGCCTTTACCTATTCCCTTGCAACCATGGGTGGATCTTAGCATGGATTTTGTGTTGGGGTTGCCACTTACTCAAAGGGGTAATGATTCAATCTTTGTAGTGGTTGATCGTTTTTCTAAGATGGTGTACTTTATTCCTTGTAAAAAGACTACAGATGCAGTTAATGTGGCGCAACTCTTCTTTCGTGATGTCTATCGTTTGCATGGTTTAACATCTTCTATTGTTTCAGATCGAGACACTAGATTTTTGAGTCATTTTTGGCGTAGCTTGTGGAAAATGGTGAACACTCAGCTTAATTTCAGCAGTGCTTATCATCCTCAAACAGATGGGCAGACTGAAGTTGTTAAGCGATCTCTTGGTAATCTGTTGCGGTTTTTGGTTGGTGATCATGTGAAATCTTGGGATCAGAAGTTATGTCAGGCTGAGTTTGCTCATAATCATGTTGTCAATCGTAGTACCGGTTTTAGCCCATTTCAAGTGGTGTATTCTGCTCAACCACGGGGACCACTAGATTTAGTGTCATCTTCTGTTTTTTGTAATGTTCCAACGAAAGTGCAGGATTTTGTAGAAGGGTTACACGGAATCCATCAAGCTGTTCGTGATAACTTGGCCAAAGCTAATGCCAAGTACAAGCAGGATGCGGATCAAAAGCGCGGGCAGGTTGAGTTTGAGGAGGGAGACTTTGTCTGGGCAGTTTTGACTAAAGATCGTATTTCAATTGGTGATTACAACTAGTTATCAGCCAAGAAGATTGGACCAGTGGAGATTCTGGAGAAGAACAATTCTAATGCTTATCGTTTGAAGCTGCCAAGTCATATTCGTTGTTCTGATGTTTTCAATGTGAAGCATTGGTTACCGTTTCATGGAGATTCTTTTGAAGATGAACCTGCTGCAGATTCGAGGACGAATTTTGTCTTCCCATGGGGGAATGATAGAGGCCCAAGTATTGAAGATCGGGCCCACATGTTTCTGGAGGCCCATGATCGTCAAATAAAAGGGGTTGCACAGAAAAGGGCCTAACTTGGGCTGCAGGGTTCCGTTTCAGGCCCGTGAGCAGGCGAATCGAAGCTCGGTTGACCCCTATTTTTCTATTGATATGCAGGGTGTTCAATCTGGGCAACGGTCAGATTTTTTGGTGCATGATGGTTTTATTTTCAAAGGAAATCATTTGTGTATTCCTGATTCCAGTCTTCGTTTGCAAATCATCAAGGAGTTACATGGTGAAGGGCATGTTGGTCGTGATCGCACTTACAGTTAGTGCAATCATCTTATTTTTGGCCTACTTTGAGAAAAGAGTTGGATCGGTATGTTAAGCGGTTTTGGATCTGTCAAGTATCAAAGGGTACATCTACTAATGTTGGGCTCTATATGCCTTTACCTGTTCCCTTGCAACCATGGGTGGATCTTAGCATGGATTTTGTGTTGGGGATGCCACTTACTCAAAGGTGGTAATGATTCAATCTTTGTAGTTGTTGATCATTTTTCTAAGATGGCGCACTTTATTCCTTTTAAAAAGACTACAGATGCAGTTAATGTGGCGCAACTCTTCTTTCATGATGTCTATCGTTTGCATGGTTTGACATCTTCTATTGTTTTAGATCGAGACACTAAATTTTTGAGTCATTTTTGGCGTAGCTTGTGGAAAATGGTGAACACTCAGCTTAATTTCAGTAGTGCTTATCATCCTCAAACAGATGGGCAGACTGAAGTTGTTAACCGATCTCTTGGTAATCTATTGCGGTTTTTGGTTAGTGATCATTTGAAATCTTGGGATCAGAAGTTATGTCAGGCTGAGTTTGCTCATAATCATGTTGTCAATCGTAGTACCGGTTTTAGCCCATTTCAAGTGGTGTATTCTGCTCAACCACGGGGACCACTAGATTTAGTGTCATCTTCTGTTTTTGGTAATGTTCCAAAGAAAGTGCAGGATTTTGTAGAAGGGTTACACGGAATCCATCAAGCTGTTCGTGATAACTTGGCTAAAGCTAATGCCAAGTACAAGCAGGATGCGGATCAAAAGCGCGGGCAGGTTAAGTTTGAGGAGGGAGACTTTGTTTGGGCAGTTTTGACTAAAGATCGTATTTCAGTTGGTGATTACAACTAGTTGTCAGCCAAGAAGATTGGACCAGTGGAGATTCTGGAGAAGAACAATTCTAATGCTTATCGTTTGAAGCTGCCAAGTCATATTCGTTGTTATGATGTTTTCAATGTGAAGCATTGGTTACCTTTTCATGGAGATTCTTCTGAAGATGAACCTGCTGCAGATTCGAGGACGGATTTTGTCTCCCCATGGGGGAATGATAAAGGCCCAAGTATTGAAGATCGGGCTCACATGTTTCTGGAGGCCCATGATCGTCAAATAAAAGGGGTTGCACAGAAAAGGGCCTAACTTGGGCTGCAGGGCTCCGTTTCAGGCCCGTGAGCAGGCGAATCGAAGCTCGGTTGACCCCTATTTTTCTATTGTTATGCAGGGTGTTCAATCTGGGCAACGTTCAGATTTTTTGGTGCATGATGGTTTTATTTTCAAAGGAAATCAGTTGTGTATTCCTGATTCCAGTCTTCGTTTGCAAATTTTTCAAGGAGTTACATGGTGAAGGGCATGTTGGTCGTGATCGCACTTTACAGTTAGTGCAATCATCTTATTTTTGGCCTACTTTGAGAAAAGAGTTGGATCGGTATGTTAAGCGGTGTCGGATCTGTCAAGTATCAAAGGGTACAACTACTAATGCTGGGCTTTATATTCCTTTACCTATTCCCTTGCAACCATGGGTGGATCTTAGCATGGATTTTGTGTTGGGGTTGCCACTTACTCAAAGGGGTAATGATTCAATCTTTGTAGTGGTTGATCGTTTTTCTAAGATGGTGTACTTTATTCCTTGTAAAAAGACTACAGATGCAGTTAATGTGGCGCAACTCTTCTTTCGTGATGTCTATCGTTTGCATGGTTTAACATCTTCTATTGTTTCAGATCGAGACACTAGATTTTTGAGTCATTTTTGGCGTAGCTTGTGGAAAATGGTGAACACTCAGCTTAATTTCAGCAGTGCTTATCATCCTCAAACAGATGGGCAGACTGAAGTTGTTAAGCGATCTCTTGGTAATCTGTTGCGGTTTTTGGTTGGTGATCATGTGAAATCTTGGGATCAGAAGTTATGTCAGGCTGAGTTTGCTCATAATCATGTTGTCAATCGTAGTACCGGTTTTAGCCCATTTCAAGTGGTGTATTCTGCTCAACCACGGGGACCACTAGATTTAGTGTCATCTTCTGTTTTTTGTAATGTTCCAACGAAAGTGCAGGATTTTGTAGAAGGGTTACACGGAATCCATCAAGCTGTTCGTGATAACTTGGCCAAAGCTAATGCCAAGTACAAGCAGGATGCGGATCAAAAGCGCGGGCAGGTTGAGTTTGAGGAGGGAGACTTTGTCTGGGCAGTTTTGACTAAAGATCGTATTTCAATTGGTGATTACAACTAGTTATCAGCCAAGAAGATTGGACCAGTGGAGATTCTGGAGAAGAACAATTCTAATGCTTATCGTTTGAAGCTGCCAAGTCATATTCGTTGTTCTGATGTTTTCAATGTGAAGCATTGGTTACCGTTTCATGGAGATTCTTTTGAAGATGAACCTGCTGCAGATTCGAGGACGAATTTTGTCTTCCCATGGGGGAATGATAGAGGCCCAAGTATTGAAGATCGGGCCCACATGTTTCTGGAGGCCCATGATCGTCAAATAAAAGGGGTTGCACAGAAAAGGGCCTAACTTGGGCTGCAGGGTTCCGTTTCAGGCCCGTGAGCAGGCGAATCGAAGCTCGGTTGACCCCTATTTTTCTATTGATATGCAGGGTGTTCAATCTGGGCAACGGTCAGATTTTTTGGTGCATGATGGTTTTATTTTCAAAGGAAATCAGTTGTGTATTCCTGATTCCAGTCTTCGTTTGCAAATCATCAAGGAGTTACATGGTGAAGGTTGGTCGTGATCGCACATACAGTTAGTGCAATCATCTTATTTTTGGCCTACTTTGAGAAAAGAGTTGGATCGGTATGTTAAGCGGTTTTGGATCTGTCAAGTAT
Organism: Pseudognaphalium luteoalbum; assembly: GCA_963422505.1. Taxonomy (NCBI): domain Eukaryota; kingdom Viridiplantae; phylum Streptophyta; class Magnoliopsida; order Asterales; family Asteraceae; genus Pseudognaphalium; species Pseudognaphalium luteoalbum. Next base: position 46,714,220 of record OY730194.1, read on the forward strand.
CAAAGGGTACATCTACTAATGTTGGGCTCTATATGCCTTTACCTGTTCCCTTGCAACCATGGGTGGATCTTAGCATGGATTTTGTGTTGGGGATGCCACTTACTCAAAGGTGGTAATGATTCAATCTTTGTAGTTGTTGATCATTTTTCTAAGATGGCGCACTTTATTCCTTTTAAAAAGACTACAGATGCAGTTAATGTGGCGCAACTCTTCTTTCATGATGTCTATCGTTTGCATGGTTTGACATCTTCTATTGTTTTAGATCGAGACACTAAATTTTTGAGTCATTTTTGGCGTAGCTTGTGGAAAATGGTGAACACTCAGCTTAATTTCAGTAGTGCTTATCATCCTCAAACAGATGGGCAGACTGAAGTTGTTAACCGATCTCTTGGTAATCTATTGCGGTTTTTGGTTAGTGATCATTTGAAATCTTGGGATCAGAAGTTATGTCAGGCTGAGTTTGCTCATAATCATGTTGTCAATCGTAGTACCGGTTTTAGCCCATTTCAAGTGGTGTATTCTGCTCAACCACGGGGACCACTAGATTTAGTGTCATCTTCTGTTTTTGGTAATGTTCCAACGAAAGTGCAGGATTTTGTAGAAGGGTTACACGGAATCCATCAAGCTGTTCGTGATAACTTGGCTAAAGCTAATGCCAAGTACAAGCAGGATGCGGATCAAAAGCGCGGGCAGGTTAAGTTTGAGGAGGGAGACTTTGTTTGGGCAGTTTTGACTAAAGATCGTATTTCAGTTGGTGATTACAACTAGTTGTCAGCCAAGAAGATTGGACCAGTGGAGATTCTGGAGAAGAACAATTCTAATGCTTATCGTTTGAAGCTGCCAAGTCATATTCGTTGTTATGATGTTTTCAATGTGAAGCATTGGTTACCTTTTCATGGAGATTCTTCTGAAGATGAACCTGCTGCAGATTCGAGGACGGATTTTGTCTCCCCATGGGGGAATGATAAAGGCCCAAGTATTGAAGATCGGGCTCACATGTTTCTGGAGGCCCATGATCGTCAAATAAAAGGGGTTGCACAGAAAAGGGCCTAACTTGGGCTGCAGGGCTCCGTTTCAGGCCCGTGAGCAGGCGAATCGAAGCTCGGTTGACCCCTATTTTTCTATTGTTATGCAGGGTGTTCAATCTGGGCAACGTTCAGATTTTTTGGTGCATGATGGTTTTATTTTCAAAGGAAATCAGTTGTGTATTCCTGATTCCAGTCTTCGTTTGCAAATTTTTCAAGGAGTTACATGGTGAAGGGCATGTTGGTCGTGATCGCACTTTACAGTTAGTGCAATCATCTTATTTTTGGCCTACTTTGAGAAAAGAGTTGGATCGGTATGTTAAGCGGTGTCGGATCTGTCAAGTATCAAAGGGTACAACTACTAATGCTGGGCTTTATATTCCTTTACCTGTTCCCTTGCAACCATGGGTGGATCTTAGCATGGATTTTGTGTTGGGGTTGCCACTTACTCAAAGGTGGTAATGATTCAATCTTTGTAGTTATTGATCGTTTTTCTAAGATGGTGCACTTTATTCCTTGTAAAAAGACTACATATGCATTTAATGTGGCGCAACTCTTCTTTCGTGATGTCTATCGTTTGCATGGTTTAACATCTTCTATTGTTTTAGATCGAGACACTAGATTTTGAGTCATTTTTGGCGTAGCTTGTGGAAAATGGTGAACACTCAGCTTAATTTCAGTAGTGCTTATCATCCTCAAACAGATGGGCAGACTGAAGTCGTTAACCGATCTCTTGGTAATCTATTGCGGTTTTTGGTTAGTGATCATCTCAAATCTTGCAATCAGAAGTTATGTCAGGCTGAGTTTGCTCATAATCATGTTGTCAATCGTAGTACCGGTTTTAGCCCATTTCAAGTGGTGTATTCTGCTCAACCACGGGGACCACTAGATTTAGTGTCATCTTCTGTTTTTGGTAATGTTCCAACGAAAGTGCAGGATTTTGTAGAAGGGTTACACGGAATCCATCAAGCTGTTCGTGGTAACTTGGCCAAAGCTAATGCCAAGTACAAGCAGGATGCGGATCAAAAGCGCGGGCAGGTTGAGTTTGAGGAGGGAGACTTTGTCTGGGCAGTTTTGACTAAAGATCGTATTTCAGTTGGTGATTACAACTAGTTGTCAACCAAGAAGATTGGACCAGTGGAGATTCTGGAGAAGAACCATTCTAATGCTTATCGATTGAAGCTGCCAAGTCATATTCGTTGTTCTGATGTTTTCAATGTGAAGCATTGGTTACCTTTTCATGGAGATTCTTCTGAAGATGAACCTACTGCAGATTCGAGGACGAATTTTGTCTTCCCATGGGGGAATGATAGAGGCCCAAGTATTGAAGATCGGGCCCACATGTTTCTGGAGGCCCATGATCGTCAAATAAAAGGGGTTCCACAGAAAAGGGCCTAACTTGGGCTGCAGGGCTCCGTTTCAGGCCCGTGAGCAGGCGAATCGAAGCTCGGTTGACCCCTATTTTTCTATTGTTATGCAGGGTGTTCAATCTGGGCAACGGTCAGATTTTTTGGTGCATGATGGTTTTATTTTCGAAGGAAATCAGTTGTGTATTCCTGATTCCAGTCTTCGTTTGCAAATCATCAAGGAGTTACATGGTGAATGGCATGTTGGTCGTGATCTCACTTTACAGTTAGTGCAATCGTCTTATTTTTGGCCTACGATGAGAAAAGAGGTGGATCGGTATGTTAAGCGGTTTCGGATCTGTCAAGTATCAAAGGGTACAGCTACTAATGCTGGGCTCTATATGCCTTTACCTGTTCCCTTGCAACCATGGGTGGATCTTAGCAGTTAATGATTCAATCTTTGTAGTTGTTGATCATTTTTCTAAGATGGTGCACTTTATTCCTTGTAAAAAGACTACAGATGCAGTTAATGTGGCGCAACTCTTCTTTCGTGATGTCTATCGTTTGCATGGTTTAACATCTTCTATTGTTTTAGATCGAGACACTAGATTTTTGAGTCATTTTTGGCGTAGCTTGTGGAAAATGGTGAACACTCAGCTTAATTTCAGTAGTGCTTATCATCCTCAAACAGATGGGCAGACTGAAGTCGTTAACCGATCTCTTGGTAATCTATTGCGGTTTTTGGTTAGTGATCATCTGAAATCTTGCGATCAGAAGTTATGTCAGGCTGAGTTTGCTCATAATCATGTTGTCAATCGTAGTACCGGTTTTAGCCCATTTCAAGTGGTGTATTCTGCTCAACCACGGGGACCACTACATTTAGTGTCATCTTCTGTTTTTAGTAATGTTCCAAAGAAAGTGCAGGATTTTGTAGAAGGGTTACACGGAATCCATCAAGCTGTTCGTGGTAACTTGGCCAAAGCTAATGCCAAGTACAAGCAGGATGCGGATCAAAAGCGCGAGCAGGTTGAGTTTGAGGAGGGAGACTTTGTCTGGGCAGTTTTGACTAAAGATCGTATTTCAGTCGGTGATTACAACTAGTTATCAGCCAAGAAGATTGGACCAGTGGAGATTCTGGAGAAGAACAATTCTAATGCTTATCGTTTGAAGCTGCCAAGTCATATTCGTTGTTCTGATGTTTTCAATGTGAAGCATTGGTTACCTTTTCATGGAGATTCTTTTGAAGATGAACCTGCTGCAGATTCGAGGACGAATTTTGTCTTCCCATGGGGGAATGATAGAGGCCCAAGTATTGAAGATCGGGCCCACATGTTTCTGGAGGCCCATGATCGTCAAATAAAAGGGGTTGCACAGAAAAGGGCCTAACTTGGGCTGCAGGGTTCCGTTTCAGGCCCGTGAGCAAGCGAATCGAAGCTCGGTTGACCCCTATTTTTCTATTGATATGCAGGGTGTTCAATCTGGGCAACGTTCAGATTTTTTGGTGCATGATGGTTTTATTTTCAAAGGAAATCAGTTGTGTATTCCTGATTCCAGTCTTCGTTTGCAAATCATCAAGGAGTTACATGGTGAAGGGCATGTTGGTCGTGATCGCACTTTACAGTTAGTGCAATCATCTTATTTTTGGCCTACTTTGAGAAAAGAGTTGGATCGGTATGTTAAGCGGTGTCGGATCTGTCAAGTATCAAAGGGTACAACTACTAATGCTGGGCTCTATATTCCTTTACCTGTTCCCTTGCAACCATGGGTGGATCTTAGCATGGATTTTGTGTTGGGGTTGCCACTTACTCAAAGGTGGTAATGATTCAATCTTTGTAGTTGTTGATAGTTTTTCTAAGATGGTGCACTTTATTCCTTGTAAAAAGACTACATATGCAATTAATGTGGCGCAACTCTTCTTTCGTGATGTCTATCGTTTGCATGGTTTAACATCTTCTATTGTTTTAGATCGAGACACTAGATTTTGAGTCATTTTTGGCGTAGCTTGTGGAAAATGGTGAACACTCAGCTTAATTTCAGTAGTGCTTATCATTCTCAAACAGATGGGCAGACTGAAGTCGTTAACCGATCTCTTGTTAATCTATTGCGGTTTTTGGTTAGTGATCATCTGAAATCTTGCGATCAGAAGTTATGTCAGGCTGAGTTTGCTCATAATCATGTTGTCAATCGTAGTACTGGTTTTAGCCCATTTCAAGTGGTGTATTCTGCTCAACCACGGGGACCACTACATTTAGTGTCATCTTCTGTTTTTGGTAATGTTCCAACGAAAGTGCAGGATTTTGTAGAAGGGTTACACGGAATCCATCAAGCTGTTCGTGGTAACTTGGCCAAAGCTAATGCCAAGTACAAGCAGGATGCGGATCAAAAGCGCGGGCAGGTTGAGTTTGAGGAGGGAGACTTTGTCTGGGCAGTTTTGACTAAAGATCGTATTTCAGTTGGTGATTACAACTAGTTATCAGCCAAGAAGATTGGACCAGTGGAGATTCTGGAGAAGAACAATTCTAATGCTTATCGTTTGAAGCTGCCAAGTCATATTCGTTGTTCTGATGTTTTCAATGTGAAGCATTGGTTACCTTTTCATGGAGATTCTTTTGAAGATGAACCTGCTGCAGATTCGAGGATGAATTTTGTCTTCCCATGGGGGAATGATAGAGGCCCAAGTATTGAAGATCGGGCCCACATGTTTCTGGAGGCCCATGATCGTCAAATAAAAGGGGTTGCACAGAAAAGGGCCTAACTTGGGCTGCAGGGTTCCGTTTCAGGCCCGTGAGCAGGCGAATCGAAGCTCGGTTGACCCCTATTTTTCTATTGATATGCAGGGTGTTCAATCTGGGCAACGGTCAGATTTTTTGGTGCATGATGGTTTTATTTTCAAAGGAAATCAATTGTGTATTCCTGATTCCAGTCTTCGTTTGCAAATCATCAAGGAGTTACATGGTGAAGGGCATGTTGGTCGTGATCGCACTTACAGTTAGTGCAATCATCTTATTTTTGGCCTACTTTGAGAAAAGAGTTGGATCGGTATGTTAAGCGGTTTCGGATCTGTCAAGTATCAAAGGGTACATCTACTAATGTTGGGCTCTATATGCCTTTACCTGTTCCCTTGCAACCATGGGTGGATCTTAGCATGGATTTTGTGTTGGGGATGCCACTTACTCAAAGGTGGTAATGATTCAATCTTTGTAGTTGTTGATCATTTTTCTAAGATGGCGCACTTTATTCCTTTTAAAAAGACTACAGATGCAGTTAATGTGGCGCAACTCTTCTTTCATGATGTCTATCGTTTGCATGGTTTGATATCTTCTATTGTTTTTGATCGAGACACTAAATTTTTGAGTCATTTTTGGCGTAGCTTGTGGAAAATGGTGAACACTCAGCTTAATTTCAGTAGTGCTTATCATCCTCAAACAGATGGGCAGACTGAAGTTGTTAACCGATCTCTTGGTAATCAATTGTGGTTTTTGGTTAGTGATCATTTGAAATCTTGGGATCAGAAGTTATGTCAGGCTGAGTTTGCTCATAATCATGTTGTCAATCGTAGTACCGGTTTTAGCCCATTTCAAGTGGTGTATTCTGCTCAACCACGGGGACCACTAGATTTAGTGTCATCTTCTGTTTTTGGTAATGTTCCAAAGAAAGTGCAGAATTTTGTAGAAGGGTTACACGGAATCCATCAAGCTGTTCGTGATAACTTGGCCAAAGCTAATGCCAAGTACAAGCAGGATGCGGATCAAAAGCGCGGGCAGGTTGAGTTTGAGGAGGGAGACATTGTCTGGGCAGTTTTGACTAAAGTTTGTATTTCAGTTGGTGATTACAACTAGTTGTCAGCCAAGAAGATTGGACCAGTGGAGATTCTGGAGAAGAACAATTCTAATGCTTATCGTTTGAAGCTGTTAAGTCATATTCGTTGTTATGATGTTTTCAATGTGAAGCATTGGTTACCTTTTCATGGAGATTCTTCTGAAGATGAACCTGCTGCAGATTCGAGGACGAATTTTGTCTCCCCATGGGGGAATGATAAAGGCCCAAGTATTGAAGATCGGGCTCACATGTTTCTGGAGGCCCATGATCGTCAAATAAAAGGGGTTGCATAGAAAAGGGCCTAACTTGGGCTGCAGGGCTCCGTTTCAGGCCCGTGAGCAGGCGAATCGAAGCTCGGTTGACCCCTATTTTTCTATTGTTATGCAGGGTGTTCAATCTGGGCAACGTTCAGATTTTTTGGTGCATGATGGTTTTATTTTCAAAGGAAATCAGTTGTGTATTCCTGATTCCAGTCTTCGTTTGCAAATCATCAAGGAGTTACATGGTGAATGGCATGTTGGTCGTGATCTCACTTTACAGTTAGTGCAATCGTCTTATTTTTGGCCTACTTTGAGAAAAGAGTTGGATCGGTATGTTAAGCGGTGTCGGATCTGTCAAGTATCAAAGGGTACAACTACTAATGCTGGGCTTTATATTCCTTTACCTGTTCCCTTGCAACCATGGGTGGATCTTAGCATGGATTTTGTGTTGGGTTGCCACTTACTCAAGGGGGTAATGATTCAATCTTTGTAGTTCTTGATCGTTTTTCTAAGATGGTGCACTTTATTCCTTGTAAAAAGACTACAGATGCAGTTAATGTGGCGCAACTCTTCTTTCGTGATGTCTATCGTTTGCATGGTTTAACATCTTCTATTGTTTTAGATCGAGACACTAGATTTTTGAGTCATTTTTGGCGTAGCTTGTGGAAAATGGTGAACACTCAGCTTAATTTCAGTAGTGCTTATCATCCTCAAATAGATGGGCAGACTGAAGTCGTTAACCGATCTCTTGGTAATCTATTGCGGTTTTTGGTTAGTGATCATCTGAAATCTTGCGATCAGAAGTTATGTCAGGCTGAGTTTGCTCATAATCATGTTGTCAATCGTAGTACCGGTTTTAGCCCATTTCAAGTGGTGTATTCTGCTCAACCACGGGGACCACTAGATTTAGTGTCATCTTCTGTTTTTGGTAATGTTCCAAAGAAAGTGCAGGATTTTGTAGAAGGGTTACACGGAATCCATCAAGCTGTTCGTGATAACTTGGCCAAAGCTAATGCCAAGTACAAGCAGGATGCGGATCAAAAGCGCGGGCAGGTTGAGTTTGAGGAGGGAGACTTTGTCTGGGCAGTTTTGACTAAAGTTTGTATTTCAGTTGGTGATTACAACTAGTTGTCAACCAAGAAGATTGGACCAGTGGAGATTCTGGAGAAGAACAATTCTAATGCTTATCGTTTGAAGCTACCAAGTCATATTCGTTGTTCTGGTGTTTTCAATGTGAAGCATTGGTTACCTTTTCATCGAGATTCTTCTGAAGATGAACCTGCTGCAGATTCGAGGATGAATTTTGTCTTCCCATGGGGGAATGATAGAGGCCCAAGTATTGAAGATCGGGCCCACATGTTTCTGGAGGCCCCTGATCGTCAAATAAAAGGGGTTGCACCGAAAAGGGCCTAACTTGGGCTGCAGGGCTCCGTTTCAGGCCCGTGAGCAGGCGAATCGAAGCTCGGTTGACCCCTATTTTTCTATTGTTATGCAGGGTGTTCAATCTGGGCAACGATCAGATTTTCTGGTGCATGATGGTTTTATTTTCAAAGGAAATCAGTTGTGTATTCCTGATTCCAGTCTTCGTTTGCAAATCATCAAGGAGTTACATGGTGAAGGGCATGTTGGTCGTGATCGCACTTTACAGTTAGTGCAATCATCTTATTTTTGGCCTACTTTGAGAAAAGAGTTGGATCGGTATGTTAAGCGGTGTCGGATCTGTCAAGTATCAAAGGGTACAGCTACTAATGCTGGGCTCTATATTCCTTTACCTGTTCCCTTGCAACCATGGGTGGATCTTAGCATGGATTTTGTGTTGGGTTGCCACTTACTCAAGGGGGTAATGATTCAATCTTTGTAGTTCTTGATCGTTTTTCTAAGATGGTGCACTTTATTCCTTGTAAAAAGACTACAGATGCAGTTAATGTGGCGCAACTCTTCTTTCGTGATGTCTATCGTTTGCATGGTTTAACATCTTCTATTGTTTCAGATCGAGACACTAGATTTTTGAGTCATTTTTGGCGTAGCTTGTGGAAAATGGTGAACACTCAGCTTAATTTCAGTAGTGCTTATCATCCTCAAACAGATGGGCAGACTGAAGTTGTTAACCGATCTCTAGGTAATCTATTGCGGTTTTTGGTTAGTGATCATCTGAAATCTTGGGATAAAAGTTATGTCAGGCTGAGTTTGCTCATAATCATGTTGTCAATCGTAGTACCAGTTTTAGCCCATTTCAAGCTGTGTATTCTGCTCAACCACGGGGACCACTAGATTTAGTGTCATATTCTGTTTTTGGTAATGTTCCAACGAAAGTGCAGGATTTTGTAGAAGGGTTACACGGAATCCATCAAGCTGTTCGTGATAACTTGGCCAAAGCTAATGCCAAGTACAAGCAGGATGCGGATCAAAAGCGCGGGCAGGTTGAGTTTGAGGAGGGAGACTTTGTCTGGGCAGTTTTGACTAAAGTTTGTATTTCAGTTGGTGATTACAACTAGTTGTCAACCAAGAAGATTGGACCAGTGGAGATTCTGGAGAAGAACAATTCTAATGCTTATCGTTTGAAGCTACCAAGTCATATTCGTTGTTCTGGTGTTTTCAATGTGAAGCATTGGTTACCTTTTCATCGAGATTCTTCTGAAGATGAACCTGCTGCAGATTCGAGGATGAATTTTGTCTTCCCATGGGGGAATGATAGAGGCCCAAGTATTGAAGATCGGGCCCACATGTTTCTGGAGGCCCATGATCGTCAAATAAAAGGGGTTGCACCGAAAAGGGCCTAACTTGGGCTGCAGGGCTCCGTTTCAGGCCCGTGAGCAGGCGAATCGAAGCTCGGTTGACCCCTATTTTTCTATTGTTATGCAGGGTGTTCAATCTGGGCAACGGTCAGATTTTCTGGTGCATGATGGTTTTATTTTCAAAGGAAATCAGTTGTGTATTCCTGATTCCAGTCTTCGTTTGCAAATCATCAAGGAGTTACATGGTGAAGGGCATGTTGGTCGTGATCGCACTTTACAGTTAGTGCAATCATCTTATTTTTGGCCTACTTTGAGAAAAGAGTTGGATCGGTATGTTAAGCGGTGTCGGATCTGTCAAGTATCAAAGGGTACAGCTACTAATGCTGGGCTCTATATTCCTTTACCTGTTCCCTTGCAACCATGGGTGGATCTTAGCATGGATTTTGTGTTGGGGTTGCCACTTACTCAAAGGTGGTAATGATTCAATCTTTGTAGTTGTTGATCGTTTTTCTAAGATGGTGCACTTTATTCCTTGTAAAAAGACTACATATGCAATTAATGTGGCGCAACTCTTCTTTCGTGATGTCTATCGTTTGCATGGTTTAACATCTTCTATTGTTTTAGATTGAGACACTAGATTTTTGAGTCATTTTTGGCGTATCTTGTGGAAAATGGTGAACACTCAGCTTAATTTCAGTAGTGCTTATCATCCTCAAACAGATGGGCAGACTGAAGTCGTTAACCGATCTCTTGGTAATCTATTGCGGTTTTTGGTTAGTGATCATCTGAAATCTTGCGATCAGAAGTTATGTCAGGCTGAGTTTGCTCATAATCATGTTGTCAATCGTAGTACCGGTTTTAGCCCATTTCAAGTGGTGTATTCTGCTCAACCACGGGGACCACTAGATTTAGTGTCATCTTCTGTTTTTGGTAATGTTCCAACGAAAGTGCAGGATTTTGTAGAAGGGTTACACGGAATCCATCAAGGTGTTCGTGATAACTTGGCCAAAGCTAATGCCAAGTACAAGCAGGATGCGGATCAAAAGCGCGGGCAGGTTGAGTTTGAGGAGGGAGACTTTGTCTGGGCAGTTTTGACTAAAGTTTGTATTTCAGTTGGTGATTACAACTAGTTGTCAACCAAGAAGATTGGACCAGTGGAGATTCTGGAGAAGAACAATTCTAATGCTTATCGTTTGAAGCTACCAAGTCATATTCGTTGTTCTGGTGTTTTCAATGTGAAGCATTGGTTACCTTTTCATGGAGATTCTTCTGAAGATGAACCTGCTGCAGATTCGAGGATGAATTTTGTCTTCCCATGGGGGAATGATAGAGGCCCAAGTATTGAAGATCGAGCCCACATGTTTCTGGAGGCCCATGATCGTCAAATAAAAGGGGTTGCACCGAAAAGGGCCTAACTTGGGCTGCAGGGCTCCGTTTCAGGCCCGTGAGCATGCGAATCGAAGCTCGGTTGACCCCTATTTTTCTATTGTTATGCAGGGTGTTCAATCTGGGCAACGGTCAGTTTTTCTGGTGCATGATGGTTTTATTTTCAAAGGAAATCAGTTGTGTATTCCTGATTCCAGTCTTCGTTTGCAAATCATCAAGGAGTTACATGGTGAAGGGCATGTTGGTCGTGATCGCACTTTACAATTAGTGCAATCATCTTATTTTTGGCCTACTTTGAGAAAAGAGTTGGATCGGTATGTTAAGCGGTGTCGGATCTGTCAAGTATCAAAGGGTACAGCTACTAATGCTGGGCTCTATATTCCTTTACCTGTTCCCTTGCAACCATGGGTGGATCTTAGCATGGATTTTGTGTTGGGGTTGCCACTTACTCAAAGGTGGTAATGATTCAATCTTTGTAGTTGTTGATCGTTTTTCTAAGATGGTGCACTTTATTCCTTGTAAAAAGACTACACATGCAATTAATGTGGCGCAACTCTTCTTTCGTGATGTCTATCGTTTGCATGGTTTAACATCTTCTATTGTTTTAGATCGAGACACTAGATTTTTGAGTCATTTTTGGCGTAGCTTGTGGAAAATGGTGAACACTCAGCTTAATTTCAGTAGTGCTTATCATCCTCAAACAGATGGGCAGACTGAAGTCGTTAACCGATCTCTTGGTAATCTATTGCGGTTTTTGGTTAGTGATCATCTGAAATCTTGCAATCAGAAGTTATGTCAGGCTGAGTTTGCTCATAATCATGTTGTCAATCGTAGTACCGGTTTTAGCCCATTTCAAGTGGTGTATTCTGCTCAACCACGGGGACCACTAGATTTAGTGTCATCTTCTGTTTTTGGTAATGTTCCAAAGAAAGTGCAGGATTTTGTAGAAGGGTTACACGGAATCCATCAAGCTGTTCGTGATAACTTGGCCAAAGCTAATGCCAAGTACAAGCAGGATGCGGATCAAAAGTGCGGGCAGGTTGAGTTTGAGGAGGGAGACTTTGTCTGGGCAGTTTTGACTAAAGATCGTATTTCAGTTGGTGATTACAACTAGTTGTCAGCCAAGAAGATTGGACCAGTGGAGATTCTGGAGAAGAACAATTCTAATGCTTATCGTTTGAAGCTGCCAAGTCATATTCGTTGTTCTGATGTTTTCAATGTGAAGCATTGGTTACCTTTTCATGGAGATTCTTCTGAAGATGAACCTACTGCAGATTCGAGGATGAATTTTGTCTTCCCATGGGGGAATGATAGAGGCCCAAGTATTGAAGATCGGGCCCACATGTTTCTGGAGGCCCATGATCGTCAAATAAAAGGGGTTGCACAGAAAAGGGCCTAACTTGGGCTGCAGGGCTCCGTTTCAGGCCCGTGAGCAGGCGAATCGAAGCTCGGTTGACCCCTATTTTTCTATTGTTATGCAGGGTGTTCAATCTGGGCAACGGTCAGATTTTTTGGTGCATGATGGTTTTATTTTCGAAGGAAATCAGTTGTGTATTCCTGATTCCAGTCTTCGTTTGCAAATCATCAAGGAGTTACATGGTGAAGGGCATGTTGGTCGTGATCTCACTTTACAGTTAGTGCAATCGTCTTATTTTTGGCCTACGATGAGAAAAGAGCTGGATCAGTATGTTAAGCAGTGTCGTTTCTTTCAAGTTTCAAAGCGTACAACTACTAATGTTGGGCTGTATATGCCTTTACCTATTCCCTTGTAACCATGGGTGGATCTTAGCGTGGATTTTGTGTTGGGGTTGCCACTTACTCAAAGGGGTAATGATTCAATCTTTGTAGTTGTTGATCGTTTTTCTAAGATGGTGCACTTTATTCCTTGTAAAAAGACTACAGATGCAGTTAATGTGGCGTAACTCTTCTTTCGTGATGTCTATAGTTTGCATGGTTTAACATCTTCTATTGTTTCAGATCGAGACACTAGATTTTTGAGTCATTTTTGGCGTAGCTTGTGGAAAATGGTGTACACTCAGCTTAATTTCAGTAGTGCTTATCATCCTCAAACAGATGGGCAGACTGAAGTTGTTAACCGATCTCTTGGTAATCAATTGTGGTTTTTGGTTAGTGATCATTTGAAATCTTGGGATCAGAAGTTATGTCAGGCTGAGTTTGCTCATAAACATGTTGTCAATCGTAGTACCGGTTTTAGCCCATTTCAAGTGGTGTATTCTGCTCAACCACGGGGACCACTAGATTTAGTGTCATCTTCTGTTTTTGGTAATGTTCCAAAGAAAGTGCAGGATTTTGTAGAAGGGTTACACGGAATCCATCAAGCTGTTCGTGATAACTTGGCCAAAGCTAATGCCTAGTACAAGCAGGATGCGGATCAAAAGCGCGGGCAGGTTGAGTTTGAGGAGGGAGACTTTGTCTGGGCAGTTTTGACTAAAGTTTGTATTTCAGTTGGTGATTACAACTAGTTGTCAACCAAGAAGATTGGACCAGTGGAGATTCTGGAGAAGAACAATTCTAATGCTTATCGTTTGAAGCTACCAAGTCATATTCGTTGTTCTGGTGTTTTCAATGTGAAGCATTGGTTACCTTTTCATGGAGATTCTTCTGAAGATGAACCTGCTGCAGATTCGAGGATGAATTTTGTCTTCCCATGGGGGAATGATAGAGGCCCAAGTATTGAAGATCGGGCCCACATGTTTCTGGAGGCCCATGATCGTCAAATAAAAGGGGTTGCACAGAAAAGGGCCTAACTTGGGCTGCAGGGCTCCGTTTCAGGCCCGTGAGCAGGCGAATCGAAGCTCGGTTGACCCCTATTTTTCTATTGTTATGCAGGGTGTTCAATCTGGGCAACGGTCAGATTTTTTGGTGCATGATGGTTATATTTTCAAAGGAAATCAGTTGTGTATTCCTGATTCCAGTCTTCGTTTGCAAATCATCAAGGAGTTACATGGTGAAGGGCATGTTGGTCGTGATCGCACTTTACAGTTAGTGCAATCATCTTATTTTTCGCCTACTTTGAGAAAAGAGTTGGATCGGTATGTTAAGCGGTGTCGGATCTGTCAAGTATCAAAGGGTACAGCTACTAATGCTGGGCTCTATATGCCTTTACCTGTTCCCTTGCAACCATGGGTGGATCTTAGCATGGATTTTGTGTTGGGGTTGCCACTTACTCAACGGTGGTAATGATTCAATCTTTGTAGTTGTTGATCGTTTTTCTAAGATGGTGCACTTTATTCCTTGTAAAAAGACTACAGATGCAGTTAATGTGGCGCAACTCTTCTTTCGTGATGTCTATCGTTTGCATGGTTTAACATCTTCTATTGTTTTAAATCGAGACACTAGATTTTTGAGTCATTTTTGGCGTAGCTTGTGGAAAATGGTGAACACTCAGCTTAATTTCAGTAGTGCTTATCATCCTCAAACAGATGGGCAGACTGAAGTTGTTAACCGATCTCTTGGCAATCTATTGCGGTTTTTGGTTAGTGATCATCTGAAATCTTGCGATCAGAAGTTATGTCAGGCTGAGTTTGCTCATAATCATGTTGTCAATCGTAGTACCGGTTTTAGCCCATTTTAAGTGGTGTATTCTGCTCAACCACGGGGACCACTAGATTTAGTGTCATCTTCTGTTTTTGGTAATGTTCCAAAGAAAGTGCAGGATTTTGTAGAAGGGTTACACGGAATCCATCAAGCTGTTCGTGATAACTTGGCCAAAGCTAATGCCAAGTACAAGCAGGATGCGGATCAAAAGCGCGGGCAGGTTGAGTTTGAGGAGGGAGACTTTGTCTGGGCAGTTTTGACTAAAGTTTGTATTTCAGTTGGTGATTACAACTAGTTGTCAACCAAGAAGATTGGACCAGTGGAGATTCTGGAGAAGAACAATTCTAATGCTTATCGTTTGAAGCTACCAAGTCATATTCGTTGTTCTGGTGTTTTCAATGTGAAGCATTGGTTACCTTTTCATGGAGATTCTTTTGAAGATGAACCTGCTGCAGATTCGAGGACGAATTTTGTCTTCCCATGGGGGAATGATAGAGGCCCAAGTATTGAATATCGGGCCCACATGTTTCTGGAGGCCCATGATCGTCAAATAAAAGGGGTTGCACAGAAAAGGGCCTAACTTGGGCTGCAGGGTTCCGTTTCAGGCCCGTGAGCAGGCGAATCGAAGCTCAGTTGACCCCTATTTTTCTATTGATATGCAGGGTGTTCAATCTGGGCAACATTCAGATTTTTTGGTGCATGATGGTTTTATTTTCAAAGGAAATCAGTTGTGTATTCCTGATTCCAGTCTTCGTTTGCAAATCATCAAGGAGTTACATGGTGAAGGGCATGTTGGTCGTGATCGCACTTTACAGTTAGTGCAATCATCTTATTTTTGGCCTACTTTGAGAAAAGAGTTGGATCGGTATGTTAAGCGGTGTCGGATCTGTCAAGTATCAAAGGGTACAACTACTAATGCTGGGCTCTATATTCCTTTACCTGTTCCCTTGCAACCATGGGTGGATCTTAGCATGGATTTTGTGTTGGGGTTGCCACTTACTCAAAGGTGGTAATGATTCAATCTTTGTAGTTGTTGATCGTTTTTCTAAGATGGTGCACTTTATTCCTTGTAAAAAGACTACAGATGCAGTTAATGTGGCGCAACTCTTCTTTCGTGATGTCTATCGTTTGCATGGTTTAACATCTTCTATTGTTTTAAATCGAGACACTAGATTTTTGAGTCATTTTTGGCGTAGCTTGTGGAAAATGGTGAACACTCAGCTTAATTTCAGTAGTGCTTATCATCCTCAAACAGATGGGCAGACTGAAGTTGTTAACCGATCTCTTGGCAATCTATTGCGGTTTTTGGTTAGTGATCATCTGAAATCTTGCGATCAGAAGTTATGTCAGGCTGAGTTTGCTCATAATCATGTTGTCAATCGTAGTACCGGTTTTAGCCCATTTTAAGTGGTGTATTCTGCTCAACCACGGGGACCACTAGATTTAGTGTCATCTTCTGTTTTTGGTAATGTTCCAAAGAAAGTGCAGGATTTTGTAGAAGGGTTACACGGAATCCATCAAGCTGTTCGTGATAACTTGGCCAAAGCTAATGCCAAGTACAAGCAGGATGCGGATCAAAAGCGCGGGCAGGTTGAGTTTGAGGAGGGAGACTTTGTCTGGGCAGTTTTGACTAAAGTTTGTATTTCAGTTGGTGATTACAACTAGTTGTCAACCAAGAAGATTGGACCAGTGGAGATTCTGGAGAAGAACAATTCTAATGCTTATCGTTTGAAGCTACCAAGTCATATTCGTTGTTCTGGTGTTTTCAATGTGAAGCATTGGTTACCTTTTCATGGAGATTCTTTTGAAGATGAACCTGCTGCAGATTCGAGGACGAATTTTGTCTTCCCATGGGGGAATGATAGAGGCCCAAGTATTGAATATCGGGCCCACATGTTTCTGGAGGCCCATGATCGTCAAATAAAAGGGGTTGCACAGAAAAGGGCCTAACTTGGGCTGCAGGGTTCCGTTTCAGGCCCGTGAGCAGGCGAATCGAAGCTCAGTTGACCCCTATTTTTCTATTGATATGCAGGGTGTTCAATCTGGGCAACATTCAGATTTTTTGGTGCATGATGGTTTTATTTTCAAAGGAAATCAGTTGTGTATTCCTGATTCCAGTCTTCGTTTGCAAATCATCAAGGAGTTACATGGTGAAGGGCATGTTGGTCGTGATCGCACTTTACAGTTAGTGCAATCATCTTATTTTTGGCCTACTTTGAGAAAAGAGTTGGATCGGTATGTTAAGCGGTGTCGGATCTGTCAAGTATCAAAGGGTACAACTACTAATGCTGGGCTCTATATTCCTTTACCTGTTCCCTTGCAACCATGGGTGGATCTTAGCATGGATTTTGTGTTGGGGTTGCCACTTACTCAAAGGTGGTAATGATTCAATCTTTGTAGTTGTTGATCGTTTTTCTAAGATGGTGCACTTTATTCCTTGTAAAAAGACTACAGATGCAGTTAATGTGCCGCAACTCTTCTTTCGTGATGTCTATCGTTTGCATGGTTTAACATCTTCTATTGTTTTAAATCGAGACACTAGATTTTTGAGTCATTTTTGGCGTAGCTTGTGGAAAATGGTGAACACTCAGCTTAATTTCAGTAGTGCTTATCATCCTCAAACAGATGGGCAGACTGAAGTTGTTAACCGATCTCTTGGCAATCTATTGCGGTTTTTGGTTAGTGATCATCTGAAATCTTGCGATCAGAAGTTATGTCAGGCTGAGTTTGCTCATAATCATGTTGTCAATCGTAGTACCGGTTTTAGCCCATTTTAAGTGGTGTATTCTGCTCAACCACGGGGACCACTAGATTTAGTGTCATCTTCTGTTTTTGGTAATGTTCCAAAGAAAGTGCAGGATTTTGTAGAAGGGTTACACGGAATCCATCAAGCTGTTCGTGATAACTTGGCCAAAGCTAATGCCAAGTACAAGCAGGATGCGGATCAAAAGCGCGGGCAGGTTGAGTTTGAGGAGGGAGACTTTGTCTGGGCAGTTTTGACTAAAGTTTGTATTTCAGTTGGTGATTACAACTAGTTGTCAACCAAGAAGATTGGACCAGTGGAGATTCTGGAGAAGAACAATTCTAATGCTTATCGTTTGAAGCTACCAAGTCATATTCGTTGTTCTGGTGTTTTCAATGTGAAGCATTGGTTACCTTTTCATGGAGATTCTTTTGAAGATGAACCTGCTGCAGATTCGAGGACGAATTTTGTCTTCCCATGGGGGAATGATAGAGGCCCAAGTATTGAATATCGGGCCCACATGTTTCTGGAGGCCCATGATCGTCAAATAAAAGGGGTTGCACAGAAAAGGGCCTAACTTGGGCTGCAGGGTTCCGTTTCAGGCCCGTGAGCAGGCGAATCGAAGCTCAGTTGACCCCTATTTTTCTATTGATATGCAGGGTGTTCAATCTGGGCAACATTCAGATTTTTTGGTGCATGATGGTTTTATTTTCAAAGGAAATCAGTTGTGTATTCCTGATTCCAGTCTTCGTTTGCAAATCATCAAGGAGTTACATGGTGAAGGGCATGTTGGTCGTGATCGCACTTTACAGTTAGTGCAATCATCTTATTTTTGGCCTACTTTGAGAAAAGAGTTGGATCGGTATGTTAAGCGGTGTCGGATCTGTCAAGTATCAAAGGGTACAACTACTAATGCTGGGCTCTATATTCCTTTACCTGTTCCCTTGCAACCATGGGTGGATCTTAGCATGGATTTTGTGTTGGGGTTGCCACTTACTCAAAGGTGGTAATGATTCAATCTTTGTAGTTGTTGATCGTTTTTCTAAGATGGTGCACTTTATTCCTTGTAAAAAGACTACAGATACAGTTAATGTGGCGCAACTCTTCTTTCGTGATGTCTATCGTTTGCATGGTTTAACATCTTCTATTGTTTTTAATCGAGACACTAGATTTTTCAGTCATTTTTGGCGTAGCTTGTGGAAAATGGTGAACACTCAGCTTAATTTCAGCAGTGCTTATCATCCTTAACAGATGGGCAGACTGAAGTTGTTAACCGATCTCTTGGCAATCTATTGCGGTTTTTGGTTAGTGATCATCTGAAATCTTGCGATCAGAAGTTATGTCAGGCTGAGTTTGCTCATAATCATGTTGTCAATCGTAGTACCGGTTTTAGCCCATTTTAAGTGGTGTATTCTGCTCAACCACGGGGACCACTAGATTTAGTGTCATCTTCTGTTTTTGGTAATGTTCCAAAGAAAGTGCAGGATTTTGTAGAAGGGTTACACGGAATCCATCAAGCTGTTCGTGATAACTTGGCCAAAGCTAATGCCAAGTACAAGTAGGATGCGGATCAAAAGCGCGGGCAGGTTGAGTTTGAGGAGGGAGACTTTGTCTGGGCAGTTTTGACTAAAGTTTGTATTTCAGTTGGTGATTACAACTAGTTGTCAACCAAGAAGATTGGACCAGTGGAGATTCTGGAGAAGAACAATTCTAATGCTTATCGTTTGAAGCTACCAAGTCATATTCGTTGTTCTGGTGTTTTCAATGTGAAGCATTGGTTACCTTTTCATGGAGATTCTTTTGAAGATGAACCTGCTGCAGATTTGAGGACGAATTTTGTCTTCCCATGGGGGAATGATAGAGGCCCAAGTATTGAATATCGGGCCCACATGTTTCTGGAGGCCCATGATCGTCAAATAAAAGGGGTTGCACAGAAAAGGGCCTAACTTGGGCTGCAGGGTTCCGTTTCAGGCCCGTGAGCAGGCGAATCGAAGCTCGGTTGACCCCTATTTTTCTATTGATATGCAGGGTGTTCAATCTGGGCAACGTTCAGAATTTTTGGTGCATGATGGTTTTATTTTCAAAGGAAATCAGTTGTGTATTCCTGATTCCAGTCTTCGTTTGCAAATCATCAAGGAGTTACATGGTGAAGGGCATGTTGGTCGTGATCGCACTTTACAGTTAGTGCAATCATCTTATTTTTGGCCTACTTTGGGAAAAGAGTTGGATCGGTATGTTAAGCGGTGTCGGATCTGTCAAGTATCAAAGGGTACAACTACTAATGCTGGGCTCTATATTCCTTTACCTGTTCCCTTGTAACCATGGGTGGATCTTAGCATGGATTTTGTGTTAGGGTTGCCACTTACTCAAAGGGGTAATGATTCAATCTTTGTAGTTGTTGATCGTTTTTCTAAGATGGTGTACTTTATTCCTTGTAAAAAGACTACAGATGCAGTTAATGTGGCGTAACTCTTCTTTCGTGATGTCTATAGTTTGCATGGTTTAACATCTTCTATTGTTTCAGATCGAGACACTAGATTTTTGAGTCATTTTTGGCGTAGCTTGTGGAAAATGGTGAACACTCAGCTTAATTTCAGTAGTGCTTATCATCCTCAAACAGATGGGCAGACTGAAGTTGTTAACCGATCTCTTGGTAATCTACTGCGGTTTTTGGTTAGTGATCATCTGAAATCTTGGGATAAAAGTTATGTCAGGCTGAGTTTGCTCATAATCATGTTGTCAATCGTAGTACCGGTTTTAGCCCATTTTAAGTGGTGTATTCTGCTCAACCACGGGGACCACTAGATTTAGTGTCATCTTCTGTTTTTGGTAATGTTCCAACGAAAGTGCAGGATTTTGTAGAAGGGTTACACGGAATCCATCAAGCTGTTCGTGATAACTTGGCCAAAGCTAATGCCAAGTACAAGCAGGATGCGGATCAAAAGCGCGGGCAGGTTGAGTTTGAGGAGGGAGACATTGTCTGGGCAGTTTTGACTAATGTTTGTATTTCAGTTGGTGATTACAACTAGTTGTCAACCAAGAAGAGTGGACCAGTGGAGATTCTGGAGAAGAACAATTCTAATGCTTATCGTTTGAAGCTACCAAGTCATATTCGTTGTTCTGGTGTTTTCAATGTGAAGCATTTGTTACCTTTTCATGGAGATTCTTCTGAAGATGAACCTGCTGCAGATTCGAGGACGAATTTTGTCTTCCCATGGGGGAATGATAGAGGCCCAAGTATTGAAGATCGGGCCCACATGTTTCTGGAGGCCCATGATCGTCAAATAAAAGGGGTTGCACAGAAAAGGGCCTAACTTGGGCTGCAGGGCTCTGTTTCAGGCCCGTGAGCAGGCGAATCGAAGCTCGGTTGACCCCTATTTTTCTATTGTTATGCAGGGTGTTCAATCTGGGCAACGGTCAGATTTTTTGGTGCATGATGGTTTTATTTTCAAAGGAAATCAGTTGTGTATTCCTGATTCCAGTCTTCGTTTGCAAATCATCAAGGAGTTACATGGTGAAGGGCATGTTGGTCGTGATCGCACTTTACAGTTAGTGCAATCATCTTATTTTTGGCTTACTTTGAGAAAAGAGTTGGATCGGTAAGTTAAGCGGTGTCGGATCTGTCAAGTATCAAAGGGTACAGCTACTAATGCTGGGCTCTATATGCCTTTACCTGTTCCCTTGCAACCATGGGTGGATCTTAGCATGGATATTGTGTTGGGGTTGCCACTTACTCAAAGGTGGTAATGATTCAATCTTTGTAGTTCTTGATCGTTTTTCTAAGATGGTGCACTTTATTCCTTGTAAAAAGACTACAGATGCAGTTAATGTGGCGCAACTCTTCTTTCGTGATGTCTATCGTTTGCATGGTTTAACATCTTCTATTGTTTTAGATCGAGACACTAGATTTTTGAGTCATTTTTGGCGTAGCTTGTGGAAAATGGTGAACACTCAGCTTAATTTCAGTAGTGCTTATCATCCTCAAACAGATGGGCAGACTGAAGTTGTTAACCGATCTCTTGGTAATAGACTGCGGTTTTTGGTTAGTGATCATCTGAAATCTTGGGATAAAAGTTATGTCAGGCTGAGTTTGCTCATAATCATGTTGTCAATCGTAGTACCGGTTTTAGCCCATTTAAAGTGGTGTATTCTGCTCAACCACGGGGACCACTAGATTTAGTGTCATCTTCTGTTTTTGGTAATGTTCCAACGAAAGTGCAGGATTTTGTAGAAGGGTTACACGGAATCCATCAAGCTGTTCGTGATAACTTCGCCAAAGCTAATGCCAAGTACAAGCAGGATGTGGATCAAAAGCGCGGGCAGGTTGAGTTTGAGGAGGGAGACATTGTCTGGGCAGTTTTGACTAATGTTTGTATTTCAGTTGGTGATTACAACTAGTTGTCAACCAAGAAGATTGGACCAGTGGAGATTCTGGAGAAGAACAATTCTAATGCTTATCGTTTGAAGCTACCAAGTCATATTCGTTGTTCTGGTGTTTTCAATGTGAAGCATTGGTTACCTTTTCATGGAGATTCTTCTGAAGATGAACCTGCTGCAGATTCGAGGACGAATTTTGTCTTCCCATGGGGGAATGATAGAGGCCCAAGTATTGAAGATCGGGCCCACATGTTTCTGGAGGCCCATGATCGTCAAATAAAAGGGGTTGCACAGAAAAGGGCCTAACTTGGGCTGCAGGGCTCCGTTTCAGGCCCGTGAGCAGGCGAATCGAAGCTCGGTTGACCACTATTTTTCTATTGTTATGCAGGGTGTTCAATCTGGGCAACGGTCAGATTTTTTGGTGCATGATGGTTTTATTTTCAAAGGAAATCAGTTGTGTATTCCTGATTCCAGTCTTCGTTTGCAAATCATCAAGGAGTTACATGGTGAAGGGCATGTTGGTCGTGATCTCACTTTACAGTTAGTGCAATCGTCTTATTTTTGGCCTACGATGAGAAAAGAGCTGGATCAGTATGTTAAGCGGTGTCGGATCTTTCAAGTTTCAAAGGGTACAACTACTAATGTTGGGCTCTATATGCCTTTACCTATTCCCTTGCAACCATGGGTGGATCTTAGCATGGATTTTGTGTTGGGGTTGCCACTTACTCAAAGGGGTAATGATTCAATCTTTGTAGTTGTTGATCGTTTTTCTAAGATGGTGCACTTTATTCCTTGTAAAAAGACTACAGATGCAGTTAATGTGGCGTAACTCTTCTTTCGTGATGTCTATCGTTTGCATGGTTTAACATCTTCTATTGTTTCAGATCGAGACACTAGATTTTTGAGTCATTTTTGGCGTAGCTTGTGGAAAATGGTGAACACTCAGCTTAATTTCAGTAGTGCTTATCATCCACAAACAGATGGGCAGACTGAAGTTGTTAACCGATCTCTTGGTAATCTATTGCGGTTTTTGGTTAGTGATCATCTGAAATCTTGGGATAAAAGTTATGTCAGGCTGAGTTTGCTCATTATCATGTTGTCAATCGTAGTACCGGTTTTAGCCCATTTCAAGTGGTGTATTCTGCTCAACCACGGGGACCACTAGATTTAGTGTCATCTTCTGTTTTTGGTAATGTTCCAACGAAAGTGCAGGATTTTGTAGAAGGGTTACACGGAATCCATCAAGCTGTTCGTGATAACTTGGCCAAAGCTAATGCCAAGTACAAGCAGGATGCGGATCAAAAGCGCGGGCAGGTTGAGTTTGAGGAGGGAGACATTGTCTGGGCAGTTTTGACTAAAGTTTGTATTTCAGTTGTTGATTACAACTAGTTGTCAACCAAGAAGATTGGACCAGTGGAGATTCTGGAGAAGAACAATTCTAATGCTTATCGTTTGAAGCTACCAAGTCATATTCGTTGTTCTGGTGTTTTCAATGTGAAGCATTGGTTACCTTTTCATGGAGATTCTTCTGAAGATGAACCTGCTGCAGATTCGAGGACGAATTTTGTCTTCCCATGGGGGAATGATAGAGGCCCAAGTATTGAAGATCGGGCCCACATGTTTCTGGAGGCCCATGATCGTCAAATAAAAGGGGTTGCACAGAAAAGGGCCTAACTTGGGCTGCAGGGCTCTGTTTCAGGCCCGTGAGCAGGCGAATCGAAGCTCGGTTGACCCCTATTTTTCTATTGTTATGCAGGGTGTTCAATCTGGGCAACGGTCAGATTTTTTGGTGCATGATGGTTTTATTTTCAAAGGAAATCAGTTGTGTATTCCTGATTCCAGTCTTCGTTTGCAAATCATCAAGGAGTTACATGGTGAAGGGCATGTTGGTCGTGATCGCACTTTACAGTTAGTGCAATCATCTTATTTTTGGCTTACTTTGAGAAAAGAGTTGGATCGGTAAGTTAAGCGGTGTCGGATCTGTCAAGTATCAAAGGGTACAGCTACTAATGCTGGGCTCTATATGCCTTTACCTGTTCCCTTGCAACCATGGGTGGATCTTAGCATGGATATTGTGTTGGGGTTGCCACTTACTCAAAGGTGGTAATGATTCAATCTTTGTAGTTCTTGATCGTTTTTCTAAGATGGTGCACTTTATTCCTTGTAAAAAGACTACAGATGCAGTTAATGTGGCGCAACTCTTCTTTCGTGATGTCTATCGTTTGCATGGTTTAACATCTTCTATTGTTTTAGATCGAGACACTAGATTTTTGAGTCATTTTTGGCGTAGCTTGTGGAAAATGGTGAACACTCAGCTTAATTTCAGTAGTGCTTATCATCCTCAAACAGATGGGCAGACTGAAGTTGTTAACCGATCTCTTGGTAATAGACTGCGGTTTTTGGTTAGTGATCATCTGAAATCTTGGGATAAAAGTTATGTCAGGCTGAGTTTGCTCATAATCATGTTGTCAATCGTAGTACCGGTTTTAGCCCATTTAAAGTGGTGTATTCTGCTCAACCACGGGGACCACTAGATTTAGTGTCATCTTCTGTTTTTGGTAATGTTCCAACGAAAGTGCAGGATTTTGTAGAAGGGTTACACGGAATCCATCAAGCTGTTCGTGATAACTTGGCCAAAGCTAATGCCAAGTACAAGCAGGATGTGGATCAAAAGCGCGGGCAGGTTGAGTTTGAGGAGGGAGACATTGTCTGGGCAGTTTTGACTAATGTTTGTATTTCAGTTGGTGATTACAACTAGTTGTCAACCAAGAAGATTGGACCAGTGGAGATTCTGGAGAAGAACAATTCTAATGCTTATCGTTTGAAGCTACCAAGTCATATTCGTTGTTCTGGTGTTTTCAATGTGAAGCATTGGTTACCTTTTCATGGAGATTCTTCTGAAGATGAACCTGCTGCAGATTCGAGGACGAATTTTGTCTTCCCATGGGGGAATGATAGAGGCCCAAGTATTGAAGATCGGGCCCACATGTTTCTGGAGGCCCATGATCGTCAAATAAAAGGGGTTGCACAGAAAAGGGCCTAACTTGGGCTGCAGGGCTCCGTTTCAGGCCCGTGAGCAGGCGAATCGAAGCTCGGTTGACCACTATTTTTCTATTGTTATGCAGGGTGTTCAATCTGGGCAACGGTCAGATTTTTTGGTGCATGATGGTTTTATTTTCAAAGGAAATCAGTTGTGTATTCCTGATTCCAGTCTTCGTTTGCAAATCATCAAGGAGTTACATGGTGAAGGGCATGTTGGTCGTGATCTCACTTTACAGTTAGTGCAATCGTCTTATTTTTGGCCTACGATGAGAAAAGAGCTGGATCAGTATGTTAAGCGGTGTCGGATCTTTCAAGTTTCAAAGGGTACAACTACTAATGTTGGGCTCTATATGCCTTTACCTATTCCCTTGCAACCATGGGTGGATCTTAGCATGGATTTTGTGTTGGGGTTGCCACTTACTCAAAGGGGTAATGATTCAATCTTTGTAGTTGTTGATCGTTTTTCTAAGATGGTGCACTTTATTCCTTGTAAAAAGACTACAGATGCAGTTAATGTGGCGTAACTCTTCTTTCGTGATGTCTATCGTTTGCATGGTTTAACATCTTCTATTGTTTCAGATCGAGACACTAGATTTTTGAGTCATTTTTGGCGTAGCTTGTGGAAAATGGTGAACACTCAGCTTAATTTCAGTAGTGCTTATCATCCACAAACAGATGGGCAGACTGAAGTTGTTAACCGATCTCTTGGTAATCTATTGCGGTTTTTGGTTAGTGATCATCTGAAATCTTGGGATAAAAGTTATGTCAGGCTGAGTTTGCTCATTATCATGTTGTCAATCGTAGTACCGGTTTTAGCCCATTTCAAGTGGTGTATTCTGCTCAACCACGGGGACCACTAGATTTAGTGTCATCTTCTGTTTTTGGTAATGTTCCAACGAAAGTGCAGGATTTTGTAGAAGGGTTACACGGAATCCATCAAGCTGTTCGTGATAACTTGGCCAAAGCTAATGCCAAGTACAAGCAGGATGCGGATCAAAAGCGCGGGCAGGTTGAGTTTGAGGAGGGAGACATTGTCTGGGCAGTTTTGACTAAAGTTTGTATTTCAGTTGGTGATTACAACTAGTTGTCAACCAAGAAGATTGGACCAGTGGAGATTCTGGAGAAGAACAATTCTAATGCTTATCGTTTGAAGCTACCAAGTCATATTCGTTGTTCTGGTGTTTTCAATGTGAAGCATTGGTTACCTTTTCATGGAGATTCTTCTGAAGATGAACCTGCTGCAGATTCGAGGACGAATTTTGTCTTCCCATGGGGGAATGATAGAGGCCCAAGTATTGAAGATCGGGCCCACATGTTTCTGGAGGCCCATGATCGTCTAATAAAAGGGGTTGCACAGAAAAGGGCCTAACTTGGGCTGCAGGGCTCTGTTTCAGGCCCGTGAGCAGGCGAATCGAAGCTCGGTTGACCCCTATTTTTCTATTGTTATGCAGGGTGTTCAATCTGGGCAACGGTCAGATTTTTTGGTGCATGATGGTTTTATTTTCAAAGGAAATCAGTTGTGTATTCCTGATTCCAGTCTTCGTTAGCAAATCATCAAGGAGTTACATGGTGAAGGGCATGTTGGTCGTGATCGCACTTTACAGTTAGTGCAATCATCTTATTTTTGGCTTACTTTGAGAAAAGAGCTGGATTAGTAAGTTAAGCGGTGTCGGATCTGTCAAGTATCAAAGGGTACAGCTACTAATGTTGGGCTGTATATGCCTTTACCTGTTCCCTTGCAACCATGGGTGGATCTTAGCATGGATTTTGTGTTGGGGTTGCCACTTACTCAAAGGTGGTAATGATTCAATCTTTGTAGTTGTTGATCGTTTTTCTAAGATGGTGCACTTTATTCCTTGTAAAAAGACTACAGATGCAGTTAATGTGGCGCAACTCTTCTTTCGTGATGTCTATCGTTTGCATGGTTTAACATCTTCTATTGTTTTAGATCGAGACACTAGATTTTTGAGTCATTTTTGGCGTAGCTTGTGGAAAATGGTGAACACTCAGCTTAATTTCAGTAGTGCTTATCATCCTCAAACAGATGGGCAGACTGAAGTTGTTAACCGATCTCTTGGTAATAGACTGCGGTTTTTGGTTAGTGATCATCTGAAATCTTGGGATAAAAGTTATGTCAGGCTGAGTTTGCTCATAATCATGTTGTCAATCGTAGTACCGGTTTTAGCCCATTTCAAGTGGTGTATTCTGCTCAACCATGGGGACCACTAGATTTAGTGTCATCTTCTGTTTTTGTTAATGTTCCAAAGAAAGTGCAGGATTTTGTAGAAGGGTTACACGGAATCCATCAAGCTGTTCGTGATAACTTGGCCAAAGCAAATGCCAAGTACAAGCAGGATGCGGATCAAAAGCGCGGGCAGGTTGAGTTTGAGGAGGGAGACTTTGTCTGGGCAGTTTTGACTAAAGATCGTATTTCAGTTGGTGATTACAACTAGTTGTCAGCCAAGAAGATTGGACCAGTGGAGATTCTGGAGAAGAACAATTCTAATGCTTATCGTTTGAAGCTGCCAAGTCATATTCGTTGTTCTGATGTTTTCAATGTGAAGCATTGGTTACCTTTTCATGGAGATTCTTTTGAAGATGAACCTGCTGCAGATTCGAGGACGAATTTTATCTTCCCATGGTGGAATGATAGAGGCCCAAGTATTGAAGATCGGGCCCACATGTTTTTGGAGGCCCATGATCGTCAAATAAAAGGGGTTGCACAGAAAATGGCCTAACTTGGGCTGCAGGGCTCTGTTTCAGGCCCGTGAGCAGGCGAATCGAAGCTCGGTTGACCCCTTATTTTTCTATTGTTATGCAGGGTGTTCAATCTGGGCAACGGTCAGATTTTTTGGTGCATGATGGTTTTATTTTCAAAGGAAATCAGTTGTGTATTCCTGATTCCAGTCTTCGTTTGCAAATCATCAAGGAGTTACATGGTGAAGGGCATGTTGGTCGTGATCGCACTTTACAGTTAGTGCAATCATCTTATTTTTGGCCTACTTTGAGAAAAGAGTTGGATCGGTATGTTAAGCGGTGTCGGATCTGTCAAGTATCAAAGGGTACATCTACTAATGCTGGGCTCTATATGCCTTTACCTGTTCCCTTGCAACCATGGGTGGATCTTAGCATGGATTTTGTGTTGGGGTTGCCACTTACTCAAAGGTGGTAATGATTCAATCTTTGTAGTTGTTGATCGTTTTTCTAAGATGGTGCACTATATTCCTTGTAAAAAGACTACAGATGCAGTTAATGTGGCGCAACTCTTCTTTCGTGATGTCTATCGTTTGCATGGTTTAACATCTTCTATTGTTTTAGATCAAGACACTAGATTTTTGAGTCATTTTTGGCGTAGCTTGTGGAAAATGGTGAACACTCAGCTTAATTTCAGTAGTGCTTATCATCCTCAAACAGATGGGCAGACTGAAGTTGTTAACCGATCTCTTGGCAATCTATTGCGGTTTTTGGTTAGTGATCATCTAAAATCTTGCGATCAGAAGTTATGTCAGGCTGAGTTTGCTCATAATCATGTTGTCAATCGTAGTACCGGTTTTAGCCCATTTCAAGTGGTGTATTCTGCTCAACCACGGGGACCACTAGATTTAGTGTCATCTTCTGTTTTTGGTAATGTTCCAAAGAAAGTGCAGGATTTTGTAGAAGGGTTACACGGAATCCATCAAGCTGTTCGTGGTAACTTGGCCAAAGCTAATGCCAAGTACAAGCAGATTGCGGATCAAAAGCGCGGGCAGGTTGAGTTTGAGGAGGGAGACTTTGTCTGGGCAGTTTTGACTAAAGATCGTATTTCAGTTGGTGATTACAACTAGTTGTCAGCCAAGAAGATTGGACCAGTGGAGATTCTGGAGAAGAACAATTCTAATGCTTATCGTTTGAAGCTGCCAAGTCATATTCGTTGTTCTGATGTTTTCAATGTGAAGCATTGGTTACCTTTTCATGGAGATTCTTCTGAAGATGAACCTACTGCAGATTCGAGGACGAATTTTGTCTTCCCATGGGGGAATGATAGAGGCCCAAGTATTGAAGATCGGGCCCACATGTTTCTGGAGGCCCATGATCGTCAAATAAAAGGGGTTGCACAGAAAAGCGCCTAACTTGGGCTGCAGGGCTCCGTTTCAGGCCTGTGAGCAGGCGAATCGAAGCTCGGTTGACCCCTATTTTTCTATTGTTATGCAGGGTGTTCAATCTGGGCAACGGTCAGATTTTTTGGTGCATGATGGTTTTATTTTCAAAGGAAATCAGTTGTGTATTCCTGATTCCAGTCTTCGTTTGCAAATCATCAAGGAGTTACATGGTGAAGGGCATGTTGGTCGTGATCTCACTTTACAGTTAGTGCAATCGTCTTATTTTTGGCCTACGATGAGAAAAGAGCTGGATCAGTATGTTAAGCGGTGTCGGATCTTTCAAGTTTCAAAGGGTACAACTACTAATGTTGGGCTCTATATGCCTTTACCTATTCCCTTGCAACCATGGGTGGATCTTAGCATGGATTTTGTGTTGGGGTTGCCACTTACTCAAAGGTGGTAATGATTCAATCTTTGTAGTTGTTGATCGTTTTTCTAAGATGGTGCACTATATTCCTTGTAAAAAGACTACAGATGCAGTTAATGTGGCGCAACTCTTCTTTCGTGATGTCTATCGTTTGCATGGTTTAACATCTTCTATTGTTTTAGATCGAGACACTAGATTTTTGAGTCATTTTTGGCGTAGCTTGTGGAAAATGGTGAACACTCAGCTTAATTTCAGTAGTGCTTATCATCCTCAAACAGATGGGCAGACTGAAGTTGTTAACCGATCTCTTGGTAATAGACTGCGGTTTTTGGTTAGTGATCATCTGAAATCTTGGGATAAAAGTTATGTCAGGCTGAGTTTGCTCATAATCATGTTGTCAATCGTAGTACCGGTTTTAGCCCATTTAAAGTGGTGTATTCTGCTCAACCACGGGGACCACTAGATTTAGTGTCATCTTCTGTTTTTGGTAATGTTCCAACGAAAGTGCAGGATTTTGTAGAAGGGTTACACGGAATCCATCAAGCTGTTCGTGATAACTTGGCCAAAGCTAATGCCAAGTACAAGCAGGATGTGGATCAAAAGCGCGGGCAGGTTGAGTTTGAGGAGGGAGACATTGTCTGGGCAGTTTTGACTAATGTTTGTATTTCAATTGGTGATTACAACTAGTTGTCAACCAAGAAGATTGGACCAGTGGAGATTCTGGAGAAGAACAATTCTAATGCTTATCGTTTGAAGCTACCAAGTCATATTCGTTGTTCTGGTGTTTTCAATGTGAAGCATTGGTTACCTTTTCATGGAGATTCTTCTGAAGATGAACCTGCTGCAGATTCGAGGACGAATTTTGTCTTCCCATGGGGGAATGATAGAGGCCCAAGTATTGAAGATCGGGCCCACATGTTTCTGGAGGCCCATGATCGTCAAATAAAAGGGGTTGCACAGAAAAGGGCCTAACTTGGGCTGCAGGGCTCCGTTTCAGGCCCGTGAGCAGGCGAATCGAAGCTCGGTTGACCACTATTTTTCTATTGTTATGCAGGGTGTTCAATCTGGGCAACGGTCAGATTTTTTGGTGCATGATGGTTTTATTTTCAAAGGAAATCAGTTGTGTATTCCTGATTCCAGTCTTCGTTTGCAAATCATCAAGGAGTTACATGGTGAAGGGCATGTTGGTCGTGATCTCACTTTACAGTTAGTGCAATCGTCTTATTTTTGGCCTACGATGAGAAAAGAGCTGGATCAGTATGTTAAGCGGTGTCGGATCTTTCAAGTTTCAAAGGGTACAACTACTAATGTTGGGCTCTATATGCCTTTACCTATTCCCTTGCAACCATGGGTGGATCTTAGCATGGATTTTGTGTTGGGGTTGCCACTTACTCAAAGGGGTAATGATTCAATCTTTGTAGTTGTTGATCGTTTTTCTAAGATGGTGCACTTTATTCCTTGTAAAAAGACTACAGATGCAGTTAATGTGGCGTAACTCTTCTTTCGTGATGTCTATCGTTTGCATGGTTTAACATCTTCTATTGTTTCAGATCGAGACACTAGATTTTTGAGTCATTTTTGGCGTAGCTTGTGGAAAATGGTGAACACTCAGCTTAATTTCAGTAGTGCTTATCATCCACAAACAGATGGGCAGACTGAAGTTGTTAACCGATCTCTTGGTAATCTATTGCGGTTTTTGGTTAGTGATCATCTGAAATCTTGGGATAAAAGTTATGTCAGGCTGAGTTTGCTCATTATCATGTTGTCAATCGTAGTACCGGTTTTAGCCCATTTCAAGTGGTGTATTCTGCTCAACCACGGGGACCACTAGATTTAGTGTCATCTTCTGTTTTTGGTAATGTTCCAACGAAAGTGCAGGATTTTGTAGAAGGGTTACACGGAATCCATCAAGCTGTTCGTGATAACTTGGCCAAAGCTAATGCCAAGTACAAGCAGGATGCGGATCAAAAGCGCGGGCAGGTTGAGTTTGAGGAGGGAGACATTGTCTGGGCAGTTTTGACTAAAGTTTGTATTTCAGTTGGTGATTACAACTAGTTGTCAACCAAGAAGATTGGACCAGTGGAGATTCTGGAGAAGAACAATTCTAATGCTTATCGTTTGAAGCTACCAAGTCATATTCGTTGTTCTGGTGTTTTCAATGTGAAGCATTGGTTACCTTTTCATGGAGATTCTTCTGAAGATGAACCTGCTGCAGATTCGAGGACGAATTTTGTCTTCCCATGGGGGAATGATAGAGGCCCAAGTATTGAAGATCGGGCCCACATGTTTCTGGAGGCCCATGATCGTCTAATAAAAGGGGTTGCACAGAAAAGGGCCTAACTTGGGCTGCAGGGCTCTGTTTCAGGCCCGTGAGCAGGCGAATCGAAGCTCGGTTGACCCCTATTTTTCTATTGTTATGCAGGGTGTTCAATCTGGGCAACGGTCAGATTTTTTGGTGCATGATGGTTTTATTTTCAAAGGAAATCAGTTGTGTATTCCTGATTCCAGTCTTCGTTAGCAAATCATCAAGGAGTTACATGGTGAAGGGCATGTTGGTCGTGATCGCACTTTACAGTTAGTGCAATCATCTTATTTTTGGCTTACTTTGAGAAAAGAGCTGGATTAGTAAGTTAAGCGGTGTCGGATCTGTCAAGTATCAAAGGGTACAGCTACTAATGTTGGGCTGTATATGCCTTTACCTGTTCCCTTGCAACCATGGGTGGATCTTAGCATGGATTTTGTGTTGGGGTTGCCACTTACTCAAAGGTGGTAATGATTCAATCTTTGTAGTTGTTGATCGTTTTTCTAAGATGGTGCACTTTATTCCTTGTAAAAAGACTACAGATGCAATTAATGTGGCGCAACTCTTCTTTCGTGATGTCTATCGTTTGCATGGTTTAACATCTTCTATTGTTTTAGATCGAGACACTAGATTTTTGAGTCATTTTTGGCGTAGCTTGTGGAAAATGGTGAACACTCAGCTTAATTTCAGTAGTGCTTATCATCCTCAAACAGATGGGCAGACTGAAGTTGTTAACCGATCTCTTGGTAATAGACTGCGGTTTTTGGTTAGTGATCATCTGAAATCTTGGGATAAAAGTTATGTCAGGCTGAGTTTGCTCATAATCATGTTGTCAATCGTAGTACCGGTTTTAGCCCATTTCAAGTGGTGTATTCTGCTCAACCATGGGGACCACTAGATTTAGTGTCATCTTCTGTTTTTGTTAATGTTCCAAAGAAAGTGCAGGATTTTGTAGAAGGGTTACACGGAATCCATCAAGCTGTTCGTGATAACTTGGCCAAAGCAAATGCCAAGTACAAGCAGGATGCGGATCAAAAGCGCGGGCAGGTTGAGTTTGAGGAGGGAGACTTTGTCTGGGCAGTTTTGACTAAAGATCGTATTTCAGTTGGTGATTACAACTAGTTGTCAGCCAAGAAGATTGGACCAGTGGAGATTCTGGAGAAGAACAATTCTAATGCTTATCGTTTGAAGCTGCCAAGTCATATTCGTTGTTCTGATGTTTTCAATGTGAAGCATTGGTTACCTTTTCATGGAGATTCTTTTGAAGATGAACCTGCTGCAGATTCGAGG
This sequence comes from Pseudognaphalium luteoalbum, assembly GCA_963422505.1. Taxonomy (NCBI): domain Eukaryota; kingdom Viridiplantae; phylum Streptophyta; class Magnoliopsida; order Asterales; family Asteraceae; genus Pseudognaphalium; species Pseudognaphalium luteoalbum. Next base: position 46,746,609 of record OY730194.1, read on the forward strand.
ACGAATTTTATCTTCCCATGGTGGAATGATAGAGGCCCAAGTATTGAAGATCGGGCCCACATGTTTTTGGAGGCCCATGATCGTCAAATAAAAGGGGTTGCACAGAAAATGGCCTAACTTGGGCTGCAGGGCTCTGTTTCAGGCCCGTGAGCAGGCGAATCGAAGCTCGGTTGACCCCTTATTTTTCTATTGTTATGCAGGGTGTTCAATCTGGGCAACGGTCAGATTTTTTGGTGCATGATGGTTTTATTTTCAAAGGAAATCAGTTGTGTATTCCTGATTCCAGTCTTCGTTTGCAAATCATCAAGGAGTTACATGGTGAAGGGCATGTTGGTCGTGATCGCACTTTACAGTTAGTGCAATCATCTTATTTTTGGCCTACTTTGAGAAAAGAGTTGGATCGGTATGTTAAGCGGTGTCGGATCTGTCAAGTATCAAAGGGTACATCTACTAATGCTGGGCTCTATATGCCTTTACCTGTTCCCTTGCAACCATGGGTGGATCTTAGCATGGATTTTGTGTTGGGGTTGCCACTTACTCAAAGGTGGTAATGATTCAATCTTTGTAGTTGTTGATCGTTTTTCTAAGATGGTGCACTATATTCCTTGTAAAAAGACTACAGATGCAGTTAATGTGGCGCAACTCTTCTTTCGTGATGTCTATCGTTTGCATGGTTTAACATCTTCTATTGTTTTAGATCGAGACACTAGATTTTTGAGTCATTTTTGGCGTAGCTTGTGGAAAATGGTGAACACTCAGCTTAATTTCAGTAGTGCTTATCATCCTCAAACAGATGGGCAGACTGAAGTTGTTAACCGATCTCTTGGCAATCTATTGCGGTTTTTGGTTAGTGATCATCTAAAATCTTGCGATCAGAAGTTATGTCAGGCTGAGTTTGCTCATAATCATGTTGTCAATCGTAGTACCGGTTTTAGCCCATTTCAAGTGGTGTATTCTGCTCAACCACGGGGACCACTAGATTTAGTGTCATCTTCTGTTTTTGGTAATGTTCCAAAGAAAGTGCAGGATTTTGTAGAAGGGTTACACGGAATCCATCAAGCTGTTCGTGGTAACTTGGCCAAAGCTAATGCCAAGTACAAGCAGATTGCGGATCAAAAGCGCGGGCAGGTTGAGTTTGAGGAGGGAGACTTTGTCTGGGCAGTTTTGACTAAAGATCGTATTTCAGTTGGTGATTACAACTAGTTGTCAGCCAAGAAGATTGGACCAGTGGAGATTCTGGAGAAGAACAATTCTAATGCTTATCGTTTGAAGCTGCCAAGTCATATTCGTTGTTCTGATGTTTTCAATGTGAAGCATTGGTTACCTTTTCATGGAGATTCTTCTGAAGATGAACCTACTGCAGATTCGAGGACGAATTTTGTCTTCCCATGGGGGAATGATAGAGGCCCAAGTATTGAAGATCGGGCCCACATGTTTCTGGAGGCCCATGATCGTCAAATAAAAGGGGTTGCACAGAAAAGCGCCTAACTTGGGCTGCAGGGCTCCGTTTCAGGCCTGTGAGCAGGCGAATCGAAGCTCGGTTGACCCCTATTTTTCTATTGTTATGCAGGGTGTTCAATCTGGGCAACGGTCAGATTTTTTGGTGCATGATGGTTTTATTTTCGAAGGAAATTAGTTGTGTATTCCTGATTCCAGTCTTCGTTTGCAAATCATCAAGGAGTTACATGGTGAATGGCATGTTGGTCATGATCTCACTTTACAGTTAGTGCAATCGTCTTATTTTTGGCCTACGATGAGAAAAGAGCTGGATCAGTATGTTAAGCGGTGTCGGATCTTTCAAGTATCAAAGGGTACAACTACTAATGTTGGGCTCTATATGCCTTTACCTATTCCCTTGCAACCATGGGTGGATCTTAGCATGGATTTTGTGTTGGGTTGCCACTTACTCAAAGGGGTAATGATTCAATCTTTGTAGTTGTTGATCGTTTTTCTAAGATGGTGCACTTTATTCCTTGTAAAAAGACTACAGATGCAGTTAATGTGGCGCAACTCTTCTTTCGTGATGTCTATCGTTTGCATGGTTTAACATCTTCTATTGTTTTAGATCGAGACACTAGATTTTTGAGTCATTTTTGGCGTAGCTTGTGGAAAATGGTGAACACTCAGCTTAATTTCAGTAGTGCTTATCATCCTCAAACAGATGGGCAGACTGAAGTTGTTAACCGATCTCTTGGCAATCTATTGCGGTTTTTGGTTAGTGATCATCTGAAATCTTGCGATCAGAAGTTATGTCAGGCTGAGTTTGCTCATAATCATGTTGTCAATCGTAGTACCGGTTTTAGCCCATTTCAAGTGGTGTATTCTGCTCAACCATGGGGACCACTAGATTTAGTGTCATCTTCTGTTTTTGGTAATGTTCCAAAGAAAGTGCAGGATTTTGTAGAAGGGTTACACGGAATCCATCAAGCTGTTCGTGATAACTTGGCCAAAGCAAATGCGAAGTACAAGCAGGATGCGGATCAAAAGCGCGGGCAGGTTGAGTTTGAGGAGGGAGACTTTGTCTGGGCAGTTTTGACTAAAGATCGTATTTCAGTTGGTGATTACAACTAGTTGTCAGCCAAGAAGATTGGACCAGTGGAGATTCTGGAGAAGAACAATTCTAATGCTTATCGTTTGAAGCTGCCAAGTGATATTCGTTGTTCTGATGTTTTCAATGTGAAGCATTGGTTACCTTTTCATGGAGATTCTTCTGAAGATGAACCTGCTGCAGATTCGAGGACGAATTTTGTCTTCCCATGGGGGAATGATAGAGGCCCAAGTATTGAAGATCGGGCCCACATGTTTCTGGAGGCCCATGATCGTCAAATAAAAGGGGTTGCACAGAAAAGGGCCTAACTTGGGCTGCAGGGCTCCGTTTCAGGCCCGTGAGCAGGCGAATCGAAGCTCGATTGACTCCTATTTTTCTATTGTTATGCAGGGTGTTCAATCTGGGCAACGGTCAGATTTTTTGGTGCATGATGGTTTTATTTTCAAAGGAAATCAGTTGTGTATTCCTGATTCCAGTCTTCGTTTGCAAATCATCAAGGAGTTACATGGTGAAGGGCATGTTGGTCGTGATCTCACTTTACAGTTAGTGCAATCGTCTTATTTTTGGCCTACGATGAGAAAAGAGCTGGATCAGTATGTTAAGCGGTGTCGGATCTTTCAAGTTTCAAAGGGTACAACTACTAATGTTGGGCTCTATATGCCTTTACCTATTCCCTTGCAACCATGGGTGGATCTTAGCATGGTTTTTGTGTTGGGGTTGCCACTTACTCAAAGGGGTAATGATTCAATCTTTGTAGTTGTTGATCGTTTTTCTAAGATGGTGCACTTTATTCCTTGTAAAAAGACTACAGATGCAGTTAATGTGGCGTAACTCTTCTTTCGTGATGTCTATCGTTTGCATGGTTTAACATCTTCTATTGTTTCAGATCGAGACACTAGATTTTTGAGTCATTTTTGGCGTAGCTTGTGGAAAATGGTGAACACTAAGCTTAATTTCAGTAGTGCTTATCATCCTCAAACAGATGGGCAGACTGAAGTTGTTAACCGATCTCTTGGCAAACTATTGCGGTTTTTGGTTAGTGATCATCTGAAATCTTGCGATCAGAAGTTATGTCAGGCTGAGTTTGCTCATAATCATGTTGTCAATCGTAGTACCGGTTTTAGCCCATTTCAAGTGGTGTATTCTGCTCAACCATGGGGACCACTAGATTTAGTGTCATCTTCTGTTTTTGGTAATGTTCCAAAGAAAGTGCAGGATTTTGTAGAAGGGTTACACAGAATCCATCAAGCTGTTCGTGATAACTTGGCCAAAGCAAATGCCAAGTACAAGCAGGATGCGGATCAAAAGCGCGGGCAGGTTGAGTTTGAGGAGGGAGACTTTGTCTGGGCAGTTTTGACTAAAGATCGTATTTCAGTTGGTGATTACAACTAGTTGTCAGCCAAGAAGATTGGACCAGTGGAGATTCTGGAGAAGAACAATTCTAATGCTTATCGTTTGAAGCTGCCAAGTCATATTCGTTGTTCTGATGTTTTCAATGTGAAGCATTGGTTACCTTTTCATGGAGATTCTTCTGAAGATGAACCTGCTGCAGATTCGAGGACGAATTTTGTCTTCCCATGGGGGAATGATAGAGGCCCAAGTATTGAAGATCGGGCCCACATGTTTCTGGAGGCCCATGATCGTCAAATAAAAGGGGTTGCACGGAAAAGGGCCTAACTTGGGCTGCAGGGCTCCGTTTCAGGCCCGTGAGCAGGCGAATCGAAGCTCGGTTGACCCCTATTTTTCTATTGTTATGCAGGGTGTTCAATCTGGGCAACGGTCAGATTTTTTGGTGGTTTTATTTTCAAAGGAAATCAGTTGTGTATTCCTGATTCCAGTCTTCGTTTGCAAATCATCAAGGAGTTACATGGTGAAGGGCATGTTGGTCGTGATCGCACTTTACAGTTAGTGCAATCATCTTATTTTTGGCCTACTTTGAGAAAAGAGTTGGATTGGTATGTTAAGCGGTGTCGGATCTGTCAAGTATCAAAGGGTACAGCTACTAATGTTGGGCTCTATATGCCTTTACCTGTTCCCTTGCAACCATGGGTGGATCTTAGCATGGATTTTGTGTTGGGGTTGCCACTTACTCAAAGGTGGTAATGATTCAATCTTTGTAGTTGTTGATCGTTTTTCTAAGATGGTGCACTTTATTCCTTGTAAAAAGACTACAGATGCAGTTAATGTGGCGCAACTCTTCTTTCGTGATGTCTATCGTTTGCATGGTTTAACATCTTCTATTGTTTTAGATCGAGACACTAGATTTTTGAGTCATTTTTGGCGTAGCTTGTGGAAAATGGTGAACACTCAGCTTAATTTCAGTAGTGCTTATCATCCTCAAACATATGGGCAGACTGTAGTTGTTAACCGATCTCTTGGCAATCTATTGCGGTTTTTGGTTAGTGATCATCTGAAATCTTGCGATCAGAAGTTATGTCAGGCTGAGTTTGCTCATAATCATGTTGTCAATCGTAGTACCGGTTTTAGCCCATTTCAAGTGGTGTATTCTGCTCAACCACGGGGACCACTAGATTTAGTGTCATCTTCTGTTTTTGGTAATGTTCCAAAGAAAGTGCAGGATTTTGTAGAAGGGTTACACGAAATCCATCAAGCTGATCGTGATAACTTGGCCAAAGCTAATGCTAAGTACAAGCAGGATGCGGATCAAAAGTGCGGGCAGGTTGAGTTTGAGGAGGGAGACTTTTTCTGGGCAGTTTTGACTAAAGATCGTATTTCAGTTGGTGATTACAACTAGTTGTCAGCCAAGAAGATTGGACCAGTGGAGATTCTGGAGAAGAACAATTCTAATGCTTATCGTTTGAAGCTGCCAAGTCATATTCGTTGTTCTGATGTTTTCAATGTGAAGCATTGGTTACCTTTTCATGGAGATTCTTCTGAAGATGAACCTGCTGCAGATTCGAGGACGAATTTTGTCTTCCCATGGGGGAATGATAGAGGCCCAAGTATTGAAGATCGGGCCCACATGTTTCTGGAGGCCCATGATCGTCAAATAAAAGGGGTTGCACAGAAAAGGGCCTAACTTGGGCTGCAGGGCTCCGTTTCAGGCCCGTGAGCAGGCGAATCAAAGCTCGGTTGACCCCTATTTTTCTATTGTTATGCAGGGTGTTCAATCTGGGCAACGGTCAGATTTTTTGGTGCATGATGGTTTTATTTTCAAAGGAAATCAGTTGTGTATTCCTGATTCCAGTCTTCGTTTGCAAATCATCAAGGAGTTACATGGTGAAGGGCATGTTGGTCGTGATCTCACTTTACAGTTAGTGAATCATCTTATTTTTGGCCTACGATGAGAAAAGAGGTGGATCAGTATGTTAAGCGGTTTCGGATCTTTAAAGTATCAAAGGGTACAACTACTAATGTTGGGCTCTATATGCCTTTACCTATTCCCTTGCAACCATGGGTGGATCTTAGCATGGATTTTGTGTTGGGGTTGCCACTTACTCAAAGGGATAATGATTCAATCTTTGTAGTTGTTGATCGTTTTTCTAAGATGGTGCACTTTATTCCTTGAAAAAAGACTACAGATGCAGTTAATGTGGCGCAACTCTTCTTTCGTGATGTCTATCGTTTGCATGGTTTAACATCTTCTATTGTTTCAGATCGAGACACTAGATTTTTGAGTCATTTTTGGCGTAGCTTGTGGAAAATGGTGAACACTCAGCTTAATTTCAGTAGTGCTTATCATCCTCAAACAGATGGGCAGACTGAAGTTGTTAACCGATCTCTTGGTAATCTATTGCAGTTTTTGGTTAGTGATCATCTGAAATCTTGGGATAAAAGTTATGTCAGGCTGAGTTTGCTCATAATCATGTTGTCAATCGTAGTACCGGTTTTAGCCCATTTCAAGTGGTGTATTCTGCTCAACCACGGGGACCACTAGATTTAGTGTCATCTTCCTTTTTTGGTAATGTTCCAAAGAAAGTGCAGGATTTTGTAGAAGGGTTACACGGAATCCATCAAGCTGTTCGTGATAACTTGGCCAAAGCTAATGCCAAGTACAAGCAGGATGCGGATCAAAAGCGCGGGCAGGTTGAGTTTGAGGAGGGAGACTTTGTCTGGGCAGTTTTGACTAAAGATCGTATTTCAGTTGGTGATTACAACTAGTTGTCAGCCAAGAAGATTGGACCAGTGGAGATTCTGGAGAAGAACAATTCTAATGCTTATCGTTTGAAGCTGCCAAGTCATATTCGTTGTTCTGATGTTTTCAATGTGAAGCATTGGTTACCTTTTCATGGAGATTCTTCTGAAGATGAACCTGCTGCAGATTCGAGGACGAATTTTGTCTTCCCATGGGGGAATGATAGAGGCCCAAGTATTGAAGATCGGGCCCACATGTTTCTGGAGGCCCATGATCGTCAAATAAAAGGGGTTGCACAGAAAAGGGCCTAACTTGGGCTGCAGGGCTCCGTTTCAGGCCCGCAGGCGAATCGAAGCTCGGTTGACCCCTATTTTTCTATTGTTATGCAGGGTGTTCAATCTGGGCAACGGTCAGATTTTTTTGTGCATGATGGTTTTATTTTCAAAGGAAATCAGTTGTGTATTCCTGATTCCAGTCTTCGTTTGCAAATCATCAAGGAGTTACATGGTGAAGGGCATGTTGGTCGTGATCTCACTTTACAGTTAGTGCAATCGTCTTATTTTTGGCCTACAATGAGAAAAGAGCTGGATCAGTATGTTAAGCGGTGTCGGATCTTTCAAGTTTCAAAGGGTACAACTACTAATGTTGGGCTCTATATGCCTTTACCTATTCCCTTGCAACCATGGGTGGATCTTAGCATGGATTTTGTGTTGGGGTTGCCACTTACTCAAAGGGGTAATGATTCAATCTTTTTAGTTGTTGATCGTTTTTCTAAGATGGTGCACTTTATTCCTTGTAAAAAGACTACAGATGCAGTTAATGTGGCGTAACTCTTCTTTCGTGATGTCTATCGTTTGAATGGTTTAACATCTTCTATTGTTTCAGATCGAGACACTAGATTTTTGAGTCATTTTTGGCGTAGCTTGTGGAAAATGGTGAACACTCAGCTTAATTTCAGTAGTGCTTATCATCCTCAAACAGATGGGCAGACTGAAGTTGTTAACCGATCTCTTGGCAATCTATTGCGGTTTTTGGTTAGTGATCATCTGAAATCTTGCGATCAGAAGTTATGTCAGGCTGAGTTTGCTCATAATCATGTTGTCAATCGTAGTACCGGTTTTAGCCCATTTCAAGTGGTGTATTCTGCTCAACCATGGGGACCACTAGATTTAGTGTCATCTTCTGTTTTTGGTAATGTTCCAAAGAAAGTGCAGGATTTTGTAGAAGGGTTACACGGAATCCATCAAGCTGTTCGTGATAACTTGGCCAAAGCAAATGCCAAGTACAAGCAGGATGCGGATCAAAAGCGCGGGCAGGTTGAGTTTGAGGAGGGAGACTTTGTCTGGGCAGTTTTGACTAAAGATCGTATTTCAGTTGGTGATTAGAACTAGTTGTCAGCCAAGAAGATTGGACCAGTGGAGATTCTGGAGAAGAACAATTCAAATGCTTATCGTTTGAAGCTGCCAAGTCATATTCGTTGTTCTGATGTTTTCAATGTGAAGCATTGGTTACCTTTTCATGGAGATTCTTCTGAAGATGAACCTGCTGCAGATTCGAGGACGAATTTTGTCTTCCCATGGGGGAATGATAGAGGCCCAAGTATTGAAGATCGGGCCCACATGTTTCTGGAGGCCCATGATCGTCAAATAAAAGGGGTTGCACGGAAAAGGTCCTAACTTGGGCTGCAGGGCTCCGTTTCAGGCCCGTGAGCAGGCGAATCGAATCTCGGTTGACCCCTATTTTTCTATTGTTATGCAGGGTGTTCAATCTGGGCAGCGGTCAGATTTTTTGGTGCATGATGGTTTTATTTTCAAAGGAAATCAGTTGTGTATTCCTGATTCCAGTCTTCGTTTGCAAATCATCAAGGAGTTACATGGTGAAGGGCATGTTGGTCGTGATCGCACTTTACAGTTAGTGCAATCATCTTATTTTTGGCCTACTTTGAGAAAAGAGCTGGATCAGTATGTTAAGCGGTGTCGGATCTTTCAAGTTTCAAAGGGTACAACTACTAATGTTGGGCTCTATATGCCTTTACCTATTCCCTTGCAACCATGGGTGGATCTTAGCATGGATTTTGTGTTGGGGTTGCCACTTACTCAAAGGTGGTAATGATTCAATCTTTGTAGTTGTTGATCGTTTTTCTAAGATGGTGCACTATATTCCTTGTAAAAAGACTACAGATGCAGTTAATGTGGCGCAACTCTTCTTTCGTGATGTCTATCGTTTGCATGGTTTAACATCTTCTATTGTTTTAGATCGAGACACTAGATTTTTGAGTCATTTTTGGCGTAGCTTGTGGAAAATGGTGAACACTCAGCTTAATTTCAGTAGTGCTTATCATCCTCAAACAGATGGGCAGACTGAAGTTGTTAACCGATCTCTTGGCAATCTATTGCGGTTTTTGGTTAGTGATCATCTAAAATCTTGCGATCAGAAGTTATGTCAGGCTGAGTTTGCTCATAATCATGTTGTCAATCGTAGTACCGGTTTTAGCCCATTTCAAGTGGTGTATTCTGCTCAACCACGGGGACCACTAGATTTAGTGTCATCTTCTGTTTTTGGTAATGTTCCAAAGAAAGTGCAGGATTTTGTAGAAGGGTTACACGGAATCCATCAAGCTGTTCGTGATAACTTGGCCAAAGCTAATGCCAAGTACAAGCAGGATGCGGGTCAAAAGCGCGGGCAGGTTGAGTTTGAGGAGGGAGACTTTGTCTGGGCAGTTTTGACTAAAGATCGTATTTCAGTTGGTGATTACAACTAGTTGTCAGCCAAGAAGATTGGACCAGTGGAGATTCTGGAGAAGAACAATTCTAATGCTTATCGTTTGAAGCTGCCAAGTCATATTCGTTGTTCTGATGTTTTCAATGTGAAGCATTGGTTACCTTTTCATGGAGATTCTTCTGAAGATGAACCTGCTGCAGATTCGAGGACGAATTTTGTCTTCCCATGGGGGAATGATAGAGGCCCAAGTATTGAAGATCGGGCCCACATGTTTCTGGAGGCCCATGATCGTCAAATAAAAGGGGTTGCACGGAAAAGGGCATAACTTGGGCTGCAGGGCTCCGTTTCAGGCCCGTGAGCAGGCGAATCGAAGCTCGGTTGGCCCCTATTTTTCTATTGTTATGCAGGGTGTTCAATCTGGGCAACGGTCAGATTTTTTGGTGCATGATGGTTTTATTTTCAAAGGAAATCAGTTGTGTATTCCTGATTCCAGTCTTCGTTTGCAAATCATCAAGGAGTTACATGGTGAAGGGCATGTTGGTCGTGATCTCACTTTACAGTTAGTGAATCGTCTTATTTTTGGCCTACGATGAGAAAAGAGGTGGATCAGTATGTTAAGCGGTTTCGGATCTTTAAAGTATCAAAGGGTACAACTACTAATGTTGGGCTCTATATGCCTTTACCTATTCCCTTGCAACCATGGGTGGATCTTAGCATGGATTTTGTGTTGGGGTTGCCACTTACTCAAAGGGATAATGATTCAATCTTTGTAGTTGTTGATCGTTTATCTAAGATGGTGCACTTTATTCCTTGAAAAAAGACTACAGATGCAGTTAATGTGGCGCAACTCTTCTTTCGTGATGTCTATCGTTTGCATGGTTTAACATCTTCTATTGTTTCAGATCGAGACACTAGATTTTTGAGTCATTTTTGGCGTAGCTTGTGGAAAATGGTGAACACTCAGCTTAATTTCAGTAGTGCTTATCATCCTCAAACAGATGGGCAGACTGAAGTTGTTAACCGATCTCTTGGTAATCTATTGCAGTTTTTGGTTAGTGATCATCTGAAATCTTGGGATAAAACTTATGTCAGGCTGAGTTTGCTCATAATCATGTTGTCAATCGTAGTACCGGTTTTAGCCCATTTCAAGTGGTGTATTCTTCTCAACCACGGGGACCACTAGATTTAGTGTCATCTTCCTTTTTTGGTAATGTTCCAAAGAAAGTTCAGGATTTTGTAGAAAGGTTACACGGAATCCATCAAGCTGTTCGTGATAACTTGGCCAAAGCTAATGCCAAGTACAAGCAGGATGCGGATCAAAAGCGCGGGCAGGTTAAGTTTGAGGAGGGAGACTTTGTCTGGGCAGTTTTGACTAAAGATCGTATTTCAGTTGGTGATTACAACTAGTTGTCAGCCAAGAAGATTGGACCAGTGGAGATTCTGGAGAAGAACAATTCTAATGCTTATCGTTTGAAGCTGCCAAGTGATATTCGTTGTTCTGATGTTTTCAATGTGAAGCATTGGTTACCTTTTCATGGAGATTCTTCTGAAGATGAACCTGCTGCAGATTCGAGGACGAATTTTGTCTTCCCATGGGGGAATGATAGAGGCCCAAGTATTGAAGATCGGGCCCACATGTTTCTGGAGGCCCATGATCGTCAAATAAAAGGGGTTGCACAGAAAAGGGCCTAACTTGGGCTGCAGGGCTCCGTTTCAGGCCCGTGAGCAGGCGAATCGAAGCTCGGTTGACCCCTATTTTTCTATTGTTATGCAGGGTGTTCAATCTGGGCAACGGTCAGATTTTTTGGTGCATGATGGTTTTATTTTCAAAGGAAATCAGTTGTGTATTCCTGATTCCAGTCTTCGTTTGCAAATAATCAAGGAGTTACATGGTGAAGGGCATGTTGGTCTTGATCTCACTTTACAGTTAGTGCAATCGTCTTATTTTTGGCCTACGATGAGAAAAGAGCTGGATCAGTATGTTAAGCGGTGTCGGATCTTTCAAGTTTCAAAGGGTACAACTACTAATGTTGGGCTCTATATGCCTTTACCTATTCCCTTGCAACCATGGGTGGATCTTAGCATGGATTTTGTGTTGGGGTTGCCACTTACTCAAAGGGGTAATGATTCAATCTTTGTAGTTGTTGATCGTTTTTCTAAGATGGTGCACTTTATTCCTTGTAAAAAGACTACAGATGCAGTTAATGTGGCGTAACTCTTCTTTCGTGATGTCTATCGTTTGCATGGTTTAACATCTTCTATTGTTTCAGATCGAGACACTAGATTTTTGAGTCATTTTTGGCGTAGCTTGTGGAAAATGGTGAACACTCAGCTTAATTTCAGTAGTGCTTATCATCCTCAAACAGATGGGCAGACTGAAGTTGTTAACCGATCTCTTGGCAATCTATTGCGGTTTTTGGTTAGTGATCATCTGAAATCTTGCGATCAGAAGTTATGTCAGGCTGAGTTTGCTCATAATCATGTTGTCAATCGTAGTACCGGTTTTAGCCCATTTCAAGTGGTGTATTCTGCTCAACCATGGGGACCACTAGATTTAGTGTCATCTTCTATTTTTGGTAATGTTCCAAAGAAAGTGCAGGATTTTGTAGAAGGGTTACACGGAATCCATCAAGCTGTTCGTGATAACTTGGCCAAAGCAAATGCCAAGTACAAGCAGGATGCGGATCAAAAGCGCGGGCAGGTTGAGTTTGAGGAGGGAGACTTTGTCTGGGCAGTTTTGACTAAAGATCGTATTTCAGTTGGTGATTACAACTAGTTGTCAGCCAAGAAGATTGGACCAGTGGAGATTCTGGAGAAGAACAATTCTAATGCTTATCGTTTGAAGCTGCCAAGTCATATTCGTTGTTCTGATGTTTTCAATGTGAAGCATTGGTTACCTTTTCATGGAGATTCTTCTGAAGATGAACCTGCTGCAGATTCGAGGATGAATTTTGTCTTCCCATGGGGGAATGATAGAGGCCCAAGTATTGAAGATCGGGCCCACATGTTTCTGGAGGCCCATGATCGTCAAATAAAAGGGGTTGCACGGAAAAGGGCCTAACTTGGGCTGCAGGGCTCCGTTTCAGGCCCGTGAGCAGGCGAATCGAAGCTCGGTTGGCCCCTATTTTTCTATTGTTATGCAGGGTGTTCAATCTGGGCAACGGTCAGATTTTTTGGTGCATGATGGTTTTATTTTCAAAGGAAATCAGTTGTGTATTCCTGATTCCAGTCTTCGTTTGCAAATCATCAAGGAGTTACATGGTGAAGGGCATGTTGGTCGTGATCGCACTTTACAGTTAGTGCAATCATCTTATTTTTGGCCTACTTTGAGAAAAGACTTGGATTGGTATGTTAAGCGGTGTCGGATCTGTCAAGTATCAAAGGGTACAGCTACTAATGCTGGGCTCTATATGCCTTTACCTATTCCCTTCCAACCATGGGTGGATCTTAGCATGGATTTTGTGTTGGGGTTGCCACTTACTCAAAGGTGGTAATGATTCAATCTTTGTAGTTGTTGATCGTTTTTCTAAGATGGTGTACTTTATTCCTTGTAAAAAGACTACAGATGTAGTTAATGTGGCGCAACTCTTCTTTCGTGATGTCTATCGTTTGCATGGTTTAACATCTTCTATTGTTTTAGATCGAGACACTAGATTTTTGAGTCATTTTTGGCGTAGCTTGTGGAAAATGGTGAACACTCAGCTTAATTTCAGTAGTGCTTATCATCCTCAAACAGATGGGCAGACTGTAGTTGTTAACCGATCTCTTGGCAATCTATTGCGGTTTTTGGTTAGTGATCATCTGAAATCTTGCGATCAGATGTTATGTCAGGCTGAGTTTGCTCATAATCAAGTTGTCAATCGTAGTACCGGTTTTAGCCCATTTCAAGTGGTGTATTCTGCTCAACCACGGGGACCACTAGATTTAGTGTCATCTTCTGTTTTTGGTAATGTTCCAAAGAAAGTGCAATATTTTGTAGAAGGGTTACACGGAATCCATCAAGCTGTTCGTGATAACTTGGCCAAAGCTAATGCCAAGTACAAGCAGGATGCGGATCAAAAGCGCGGGCAGGTTAAGTTTGAGGAGGGAGACTTTGTCTGGGCAGTTTTGACTAAAGATCGTATTTCAGTAGGTGATTACAACTAGTTGTCAGCCAAGAAGATTGGACCAATGGAGATTCTGGAGAAGAACAATTCTAATGCTTATCGTTTCAAGCTGCCAAGTCATATTCTTTGTTCTGATGTTTTCAATGTGAAGCATTGGTTACCTTTTCATGGAGATTCTTCTGAAGATGAACCTGCTGCAGATTCGAGGATGAATTTTGTCTTCCCATGGGGGAATGATAGAGGCCCAAGTATTGAAGATCAGGCCCACATGTTTCTGGAGGCCCATGATCGTCAAATAAAAGGGGTTGCACAGAAAAGGGCCTAACTTGGGCTGCAGGGCTCCGTTTCAGGCCCGTGAGCAGGCGAATCGAAGCTCGATTGACCCCGATTTTTCTATTGTTATGCAGGGTGTTCAATCTGGGCAAAGGTCAAATTTTTTGGTGCATGATGGTTTTATTTTCAAAGGAAATCAGTTGTGTATTCTTGATTCCAGTCTTCGTTTGCAAATCATCAAGGAGTTACATGGTGAAGGGCATGTTGGTCATGATCTCACTTTATAGTTAGTGCAATCGTCTTATTTTTAGCCTACGATGAGAAAAGAGGTGGATCAGTATGTTAAGCGGTGTCGGATCTTTCAAGTATCAAAGGGTACAACTACTAATGTTGGGATCTATATGCCTTTACCTATTCCCTTGCAACCATGGGTGGATCTTAGTATGGATTTTGTGTTGGGGTTGCCACTTACTCAAAGGGGTAACGATTCAATCTTTGTAGTTGTTGATCGTTTTTCTAAGATGGTGCACTTTATTCCTTGTAAAAAGACTACAGATGCAGTTAATGTGGCGCAACTCTTCTTTCGTGATGTCTATCGTTTGCATGGTTTAACATCTTCTATTGTTTCAGATCGAGACACTAGATTTTTGAGTCATTTTTGGCGTAGCTTGTGGAAAATGGTGAACACTCAGCTTAATTTCAGTAGTGCTTATCATCCTCAAACAGATGGGCAGACTGAAGTTGTTAACCGATCTCTTGGTAATCTATTGCAGTTTTTGGTTAGTGATCATCTGAAATCTTGGGATAAAAGTTATGTCAGGCTGAGTTTGCTCATAATCATGTTGTCAATCGTAGTACCGGTTTTAGCCCATTTCAAGTGGTGTATTCTGCTCAACCACGGGGACCACTAGATTTAGTGTCATCTTCCTTTTTTGGTAATGTTCCAAAGAAAGTGCAGGATTTTGTAGAAGGGTTACACGGAATCCATCAAGCTGTTCGTGATAACTTGGCCAAAGCTAATGCGAAGTACAAGCAGGATGCGGATCAAAAGCGCGGGCAGGTTGAGTTTGAGGAGGGAGACTTTGTCTGGGCAGTTTTGACTAAAGATCGTATTTCAGTTGGTGATTACAACTAGTTGTCAGCCAAGAAGATTGGACCAGTGGAGATTCTGGAGAAGAACAATTCTAATGCTTATCGTTTGAAGCTGCCAAGTCATATTCGTTGTTCTGATGTTTTCAATGTGAAGCATTGGTTACCTTTTCATGGAGATTCTTCTGAAGATGAACCTGCTGCAGATTCGAGGATGAATTTTGTCTTCCCATGGGGGAATGATAGAGGCCCAAGTATTGAAGATCGGGCCCACATGTTTCTGGAGGCCCATGATCGTCAAATAAAAGGGGTTGCACAGAAAAGGGCCTAACTTGGGCTGCATGGCTCCGTTTCCGGCCCGTGAGCAGGCGAATCGAAGCTCGATGGACCCCTATTTTTCTATTGTTATGTAGGGTGTTCAATCTGGGCAAAGGTCAAATTTTTTGGTGCATGATGGTTTTATTTTCAAAGGAAATCAGTTGTGTATTCCTGATTCCAGTCTTCGTTTGCAAATCATCAAGGAGTTACATGGTGAAGGGCATGTTGGTTGTGATCTCACTTTACAGTTAGTGCAATCGTCTTATTTTTGGCCTACGATGAGAAAAGAGGTGGATCAGTATGTTAAGCGGTGTCGGATCTTTCAAGTATCAAAGGGTACAACTACTAATGTTGGGCTCTATATGCCTTTACCTATTCCCTTGCAACCATGGGTGGATCTTAGTATGGATTTTGTGTTGGGGTTGCCACTTACTCAAAGGGGTAATGATTCAATCTTTGTAGTTGTTGATCGTTTTTCTAAGATGGTGCACTTTATTCCTTGTAAAAAGACTACAGATGCAGTTAATGTGGCGCAACTCTTCTTTCGTGATGTCTATCGTTTGCATGGTTTAACATCTTCTATTGTTTCAGATCGAGACACTAGATTTTTGAGTCATTTTTGGCGTAGCTTGTGGAAAATGGTGAACACTCAGCTTAATTTCAGTAGTGCTTATCATCCTCAAACAGATGGGCAGACTGAAGTTGTTAACCGATCTCTTGGTAATCTATTACGGTTTTTGGTTAGTGATCATCTAAAATCTTGGGATTTCAAGTTATGTCAGGCTGAGTTTGCTCATAATCATGTTGTCAATCATAGTACCGGTTTTAGCCCATTTCAAGTGGTGTATTCTGCTCAACCACGGGGACCACTAGATTTGGTGTCATCTTCTGTTTTTGGTAATGTTCTAAAGAAAGTGCAGGATTTTGTAGAAGGGTTACATAGAATCCATCAAGTTGTTCGTGATAACTTGGCCAAAGCTAATGCCAAGTACAAGCAGGATGCGGATCAAAAGCGCGGGCAGGTTGAGTTTGAGGAGGGAGACTTTGTCTGGGCAGTTTTGACTAAAGATCGTATTTCAGTAGGTGATTACAACTAGTTGTCAGCCAAGAAGATTGGACCAATGGAGATTCTGGAGAAGAACAATTCTAATGCTTATCGTTTCAAGCTGCCAAGTCATATTCGTTGTTCTGATGTTTTCAATGTGAAGCATTGGTTACCTTTTCATGGAGATTCTTCTGAAGATGAACCTGCTGCAGATTCGAGGACGAATTTCATCTTCCCATGGGGGAATGATAGAGGCCCAAGTATTGAAGATCGGGCCCACATGTTTCTGGAGGCCCATGATCGTGAAATAAAAGGGGTTGCACGGAAAAGGGCCTAACTTGGGTTGCAGGGCTCCGTTTCAGGCCCGTGAGCAGGCGAATCGAAGCTCGGTTGATCCCTATTTTTCTATTGTTATGCAGGGTGTTCAATCTGGGCGACGGTCAGATTTTTTGGATCATGATGGTTTTATCTTCAAAGGAAATCAGTTGTGTATTCCTGATTCCAGTCTTCGTTTGCAAATCATCAAGGAGTTACATGGTGAAGGGCATGTTGGTCGTGATCTCACTTTACAGTTAGTGCAATCGTCTTATTTTTGGCCTACGATGAGAAAAGAGCTGGATCAGTATGTTAAGCGGTGTCGGATCTTTCAAGTTTCAAAGGGTACAACTACTAATGTTGGGCTCTATATGCCTTTACCTATTCCCTTGCAACCATGGGTGGATCTTAGCATGGATTTTGTGTTGGGGTTGCCACTTACTCAAAGGGGTAATGATTCAATCTTTGTAGTTGTTGATCGTTTTTCTAAGATGGTGCACTTTATTCCTTGTAAAAAGACTACAGATGCAGTTAATGTGGCGTAACTCTTCTTTCGTGATGTCTATCGTTTGCATGGTTTAACATCTTCTATTGTTTCAGATCGAGACACTAGATTTTTGAGTCATTTTTGGCGTAGCTTGTGGAAAATGGTGAACACTCAGCTTAATTTCAGTAGTGCTTATCATCCTCAAACAGATGGGCAGACTGAAGTTGTTAACCGATCTCTTGGCAATCTATTGCGGTTTTTGGTTAGTGATCATCTGAAATCTTGCGATCAGAAGTTATGTCAGGCTGAGTTTGCTCATAATCATGTTGTCAATCGTAGTACCGGTTTTAGCCCATTTCAAGTGGTGTATTCTGCTCAACCATGGGGACCACTAGATTTAGTGTCATCTTCTATTTTTGGTAATGTTCCAAAGAAAGTGCAGGATTTTGTAGAAGGGTTACACGGAATCCATCAAGCTGTTCGTGATAACTTGGCCAAAGCAAATGCCAAGTACAAGCAGGATGCGGATCAAAAGCGCGGGCAGGTTGAGTTTGAGGAGGGAGACTTTGTCTGGGCAGTTTTGACTAAAGATCGTATTTCAGTTGGTGATTACAACTAGTTGTCAGCCAAGAAGATTGGACCAGTGGAGATTCTGGAGAAGAACAATTCTAATGCTTATCGTTTGAAGCTGCCAAGTCATATTCGTTGTTCTGATGTTTTCAATGTGAAGCATTGGTTACCTTTTCATGGAGATTCTTCTGAAGATGAACCTGCTACAGATTCGAGGATGAATTTTGTCTTCCCATGGGGGAATGATAGAGGCCCAAGTATTGAAGATCAGGCCCACATGTTTCTGGAGGCCCATGATCGTCAAATAAAAGGGGTTGCACGGAAAAGGGCCTAACTTGGGCTGCAGGGCTCCGTTTCAGGCCCGTGAGCAGGCGAATCGAAGCTCGGTTGGCCCCTATTTTTCTATTGTTATGCAGGGTGTTCAATCTGGGCGACGGTCAGATTTTCGGGTGCATGATGGTTTTATTTTCAAAGGAAATCAGTTGTGTATTCCTGATTCCAGTCTTCGTTTGCAAATCATCAAGGAGTTACATGGTGAAGGGCATGTTGGTCGTGATCTCACTTTACAGTTAGTGCAATCGTCTTATTTTTGGCCTACGATGAGAAAAGAGCTGGATCAGTATGTTAAGCGGTGTCGGATCTTTCAAGTTTCAAAGGGTACAACTACTAATGTTGGGCTCTATATGCCTTTACCTATTCCCTTGCAACCATGGGTGGATCTTAGCATGGATTTTGTGTTGGGGTTGCCACTTACTCAAAGGGGTAATGATTCAATCTTTGTAGTTGTTGATCGTTTTTCTAAGATGGTGCACTTTATTCCTTGTAAAAAGACTACAGATGCAGTTAATGTGGCGTAACTCTTCTTTCGTGATGTCTATCGTTTGCATGGTTTAACATCTTCTATTGTTTCAGATCGAGACACTAGATTTTTAAGTCATTTTTGGCGTAGCTTGTGGAAAATGGTGAACACTCAGCTTAATTTCAGTAGTGCTTATCATCCTCAAACAGATGGGCAGACTGAAGTTGTTAACCGATCTATTGGCAATCTATTGCGGTTTTTGGTTAGTGATCATCTGAAATCTTGCGATCAGAAGTTATGTCAGGCTGAGTTTGCTCATAATCATGTTGTCAATCGTAGTACCGGTTTTAGCCCATTTCAAGTGGTGTATTCTGCTCAACCATGGGGACCACTAGATTTAGTGTCATCTTCTGTTTTTGGTAATGTTCCAAAGAAAGTGCAGGATTTTGTAGAAGGGTTACACGGAATCCATCAAGCTGTTCGTGATAACTTGGCCAAAGCTAATGCCAAGTACAAGCAGGATGCGGATCAAAAGCGCGGGCATGTTGAGTTTGAGGAGGGAGACTTTGTCTGGGCAGTTTTGACTAAAGATCGTATTTCAGTTGGTGATTACAACTAGTTGTCAGCCAAGAAGATTGGACCAGTGGAGATTCTGGAGAAGAACAATTCTAATGCTTATCGTTTGAAGCTGCCAAGTCATATTCGTTGTTCTGATGTTTTCAATGTGAAGCATTGGTTACCTTTTCATGGAGATTCTTCTGAAGATGAACCTGCTGCAGATTCGAGGACGAATTTTGTCTTCCCATGGTGGAATGATAGAGGCCCAAGTATTGAAGATCGGGCCCACATGTTTCTGGAGGCCCATGATCGTCAAATAAAAGGGGTTGCACGGAAAAGGGCCTAACTTGGGCTGCAGGGCTCCGTTTCAGGCCCGTGAGCAGGCGAATCGAAGCTCGGTTGACCCCTATTTTTCTATTGTTATGCAGGGTGTTCAATCTGGGCAACGGTCAGATTTTTTGGTGCATGATGGTTTTATTTTCAAAGGAAATCAGTTGTGTATTCCTGATTCCAGTCTTCGTTTGCAAATCATCAAGGAGTTACATGGTGAAGGGCATGTTGGTCGTGATCGCACTTTACAGTTAGTGCAATCATCTTATTTTTGGCCTACTTTGAGAAAAGAGTTGGATTGGTATGTTAAGCGGTGTCGGATCTGTCAAGTATGAAAGGGTACAGCTACTAATGCTGGGCTCTATATGCCTTTACCTGTTCCCTTGCAACCATGGGTGGATCTTAGCATGGATTTTGTGTTGGGGTTGCCACTTACTCAAAGGTGGAAATGATTCAATCTTTGTAGTTGTTGATCGTTTTTCTAAGATGGTGTACTTTATTCCTTGTAAAAAGACTATAGATGCAGTTAATGTGGCGCAACTCTTCTTTCGTGATGTCTATCGTTTGCATGGTTTAACATCTTTTTTGTTTTAGATCGAGACACTAGATTTTTGAGTCATTTTTGGCGTAGCTTGTGGAAAATGGTGAACACTCAGCTTAATTTCAGTAGTGCTTATCATCCTCAAATAGATGGGCAGACTGTAGTTGTTAACCGATCTCTTGGCAATCTATTGCGGTTTTTGGTTAGTGATCATCTGAAATCTTGCGATCAGAAGTTATGTTAGGCTGAGTTTGCTCATAATCATGTTGTCAATCGTAGTACCGGTTTTAGCCCATTTCAAGTGGTGTATTCTGCTCAACCACGGGGACCACTAGATTTAGTGTCATCTTCTGTTTTTGGTAATGTTCCAAAGAAAGTGCAGGATTTTGTAGAAGGGTTACACGGAATCCATCAAGCTGTTCGTGATAACTTGGCCAAAGCTAATGCCAAGTACAAGCAGGATGCGAATCAAAAGCGCGGGCAGGTTGAGTTTGAGGAGGGAGACTTTGTCTGGGCAGTTTTGACTAAAGATCGTATTTCAGTAGGTGATTACAACTAGTTGTCAGCCAAGAAGATTGGACCAATGGAGATTCTGGAGAAGAACAATTCTAATGCTTATCGTTTCAAGCTGCCAAGTCATATTCGTTGTTCTGATGTTTTCAATGTGAAGCATTGGTTACCTTTTCATGGAGATTCTTCTGAAGATGAACCTGCTGCAGATTCGAGGATGAATTTTGTCTTCCCATGGGGGAATGATAGAGGCCCAAGTATTGAAGATCGGGCCCACATGTTTCTGGAGGCCCATGATCGTCAAATAAAAGGGGTTGCACAGAAAAGGGACTAACTTGGGCTGCAGGGCTCCGTTTCAGGCACGTGAGCAGGCGAATCGAAGCTCGATTGACCCCTATTTTTCTATTGTTATGCAGGGTGTTCAAACTGGGCAACGGTCAGATTTTTTGGTGCATGATGGTTTTATTTTCAAAGGAAATCAGTTGTGTATTCCTGATTCCAGTCTTCGTTTGCAAATCATCAAGGAGTTACATGGTGAAGGGCATGTTGGTCGTGATCTCAGTTTACAGTTAGTGAATCGTCTTATTTTTGGCCTACGATGAGAAAAGAGGTGGATCAGTATGTTAAGCGGTTTCGGATCTTTAAAGTATCAAAGGGTACAACTACTAATGTTGGGCTCTATATGCCTTTACCTATTCCCTTGCAACCATGGGTGGATCTTAGCATGGATTTTGTGTTGGGGTTGCCACTTCTCAAAGGGATAATGATTCAATCTTTGTAGTTGTTGATCGTTTTTCTAAGATGGTGCACTTTATTCCTTGTAAAAAGACTACAGATGCAGTTAATGTGGCACAACTCTTCTTTAGTGATGTCTATCGTTTTCATGGTTTAACATCTTCTATTGTTTCAGATCGAGACACTAGATTTTTGAGTCATTTTTGGCGTAGCTTGTGGAAAATGGTGAACACTCAGCTTAATTTCAGTAGTGCTTATCATCCTCAAACAGATGGGCAGACTGAAGTTGTTAACCGATCTCTTGGTAATCTATTGCAGTTTTTGGTTAGTGATCATCTGAAATCTTGGGATAAAAGTTATGTCAGGCTGAGTTTGCTCATAATCATGTTGTCAATCGTAGTACCGGTTTTAGCCCATTTCAAGTGGTGTATTCTGCTCAACCACGGGGACCACTAGATTTAGTGTCATCTTCCTTTTTTGTTAATGTTCCAAAGAAAGTGCAGGATTTTGTAGAAGGGTTACACGGAATCCATCAAGCTGTTCGTGATAACTTGGCCAAAGCTAATGCCAAGTACAAGCAGGATGCGGATCAAAAGCGCGGGCAGGTTGAGTTTGAGGAGGGAGACTTTGTCTGGGCAGTTTTGACTAAAGATCGTATTTCAGTTGGTGATTACAACTAGTTGTCAGCCAAGAAGATTGGACCAATGGAGATTCTGGAGAACAATTCTAATGCTTATCGTTTGAAGCTGCCAAGTCATATTCGTTGTTCTGATGTTTTCAATGTGAAGCATTGGTTACCTTTTCATGGAGATTCTTCTGAAGATGAACCTGCTGCAGATTCGAGGATGAATTTTGTCTTCCCATGGGGGAATGATAGAGGCCCAAGTATTGAAGATCGGGCCCACATGTTTCTGGAGGCCCATGATCGTCAAATAAAAGGGGTTGCACAGAAAAGGGCCTAACTTGGGCTGCAGGGCTCCGTTTCAGGCCCGTGAGCAGGCGAATCGAAGCTCGATTGACCCCTATTTTTCTATTGTTATGCAGGGTGTTCAATCTGGGCAAAGGTCAATTTTTTTGGTGCATGATGGTTTTATTTTCAAAGGAAATCAGTTGTGTATTCCTGATTCCAGTCTTCGTTTGCAAATCATCAAGGAGTTACATGGTGAAGGGCATGTTGGTCGTGATCTCACTTTACAGTTAGTGCAATCGTCTTATTGGCCTACGATGAGAAAAGAGGTGGATCAGTATGTTAAGCGGTGTCGGATCTTTCAAGTATCAAAGGGTACAACTACTAATGTTGGGCTCTATATGCCTTTACCTATTCCCTTCCAACCATGGGTGGATCTTAGTATGGATTTTGTGTTGGGGTTGCCACTTACTCAAAGGGGTAATGATTCAATCTTTGTAGTTGTTGATCGTTTTTCTAAGATGGTGCACTTTATTCCTTGTAAAAAGACTACAGATGCAGTTAATGTGGCGCAACTCTTCTTTCGTGATGTCTATCGTTTGCATGGTTTAACATCTTCAATTGTTTCAGATCGAGACACTAGATTTTTGAGTCATTTTTGGCGTAGCTTGTGGAAAATGGTGAACACTCAGCTTAATTTCAGTAGTGCTTATCATCCTTAAACAGATGGGCAGACTGAAGTTGTTAACCGATCTCTTGGTAATCTATTGCAGTTTTTGGTTAGTGATCATCTGAAATCTTGGGATAAAAGTTATGTCAGGCTGAGTTTGCTCATAATCATGTTGTCAATCATAGTACCGGTTTTAGCCCATTTCAAGTGGTGTATTCTGCTCAACCACGGGGACCACTAGATTTAGTGTCATCTTCCTTTTTTGGTAATGTTCCAAAGAAAGTGCAGGATTTTGTAGGAGGGTTACACGGAATCCATCAAGCTGTTCGTGATAACTTGGCCAAAGCTAATGCCAAGTACAAGCAGGATGCGGATCAAAAGCGCGGGCAGGTTGAGATTGAGGAGGGAGACTTTGTCTGGGCAGTTTTGACTAAAGATCGTATTTCAGTTGGTGATTACAACTAGTTGTCAGCCAAGAAGATTGGACCAGTGGAGATTCTGGAGAAGAACAATTCTAATGCTTATCATTTGAAGCTGCCAAGTCATATTCGTTGTTTTCAATGTGAAGCATTGGTTACCTTTTCATGGAGATTCTTCTGAAGATGAACCTGCTGCAGATTCGAGGATGAATTTTGTCTTCCCATGGGGGAATGATAGAGGCCCAAGTATTGAAGATCGGGCCCACATGTTTCTGGAGGCCCATGATCGTCAAATAAAAGGGGTTGCACAGAAAAGGGCCAAACTTGGGCTGCAGGGCTCTGTTTCAGGCCCGTGAGCAGGCGAATCGAAGCTCAATTGACCCCTATTTTTCTATTGTTATGCAGGGTGTTCAATCTGGGCAAAGGTCAAATTTTTTGGTGCATGATAGTTTTATTTTCAAAGGAAATCAGTTGTGTATTCCTGATTCCAGTCTTCGTTTGCAAATCATCAAGGAGTTACATGGTGAAGGGCATGTTGGTCGTGATCTCACTTTACAGTTAGTGCAATCGTCTTATTTTTGGCCTACGATGAGAAAAGAGGTGGATCAGTATGTTAAGCGGTGTCGGATCTTTCAAGTATCAAAGGGTACAACTACTAATGTTGGGCTCTATATGCCTTTACCTATTCCCTTGCAACCATGGGTGGATCTTAGCATGGATTTTGTGTTGGGGTTGCCACTTACTCAAAGGGATAATGATTCAATCTTTGTAGTTGTTGATCGTTTTTCTAAGATGGTGCACTTTATTCCTTGTAAAAAGACTACAGATGCAGTTAATGTGGCGCAACTCTTCTTTAGTGATGTCTATCGTTTGCATGGTTTAACATCTTCTATTGTTTCAGATCGAGACACTAGATTTTTGAGTCATTTTTGGCGTAGCTTGTGGAAAATGGTGAACACTCAGCTTAATTTCAGTAGTGCTTATCATCCTCAAACAGATGGGCAGACTGAAGTTGTTAACCGATCTCTTGGTAATCTATTGCAGTTTTTGGTTAGTGATCATCTGAAATCTTGGGATAAAAGTTATGTCAGGCTGAGTTTGCTCATAATCATGTTGTCAATCGTAGTACCGGTTTTAGCCCATTTCAAGTGGTGTATTCTGCTCAACCACGGGGACCACTAGATTTAGTGTCATCTTCCTTTTTTGTTAATGTTCCAAAGAAAGTGCAGGATTTTGTAGAAGGGTTACACGGAATCCATCAAGCTGTTCGTGATAACTTGGCCAAAGCTAATGCCAAGTACAAGCAGGATGCGGATCAAAAGCGCGGGCAGGTTGAGTTTGAGGAGGGAGACTTTGTCTGGGCAGTTTTGACTAAAGATCGTATTTCAGTTGGTGATTACAACTAGTTGTCAGCCAAGAAGATTGGACCAATGGAGATTTTGGAGAACAATTCTAATGCTTATCGTTTGAAGCTGCCAAGTCATATTCGTTGTTCTGATGTTTTCAATGTGAAGCATTGGTTACCTTTTCATGGAGATTCTTCTGAAGATGAACCTGCTGCAGATTCGAGGATGAATTTTGTCTTCCCATGGGGGAATGATAGAGGCCCAAGTATTGAAGATCGGGCCCACATGTTTCTGGAGGCCCATGATCGTCAAATAAAAGGGGTTGCACAGAAAAGGGCCTAACTTGGGCTGCAGGGCTCCGTTTCAGGCCCGTGAGCAGGCGAATCGAAGCTCGATTGACCCCTATTTTTCTATTGTTATGCAGGGTGTTCAATCTGGGCAAAGGTCAATTTTTTTGGTGCATGATGGTTTTATTTTCAAAGGAAATCAGTTGTGTATTCCTGATTCCAGTCTTCGTTTGCAAATCATCAAGGAGTTACATGGTGAAGGGCATGTTGGTCGTGATCTCACTTTACAGTTAGTGCAATCGTCTTATTTTTGGCCTACGATGAGAAAAGAGGTGGATCAGTATGTTAAGCGGTGTCGGATCTTTCAAGTATCAAAGGGTACAACTACTAATGTTGGGCTCTATATGCCTTTACCTATTCCCTTCCAACCATGGGTGGATCTTAGTATGGATTTTGTGTTGGGGTTGCCACTTACTCAAAGGGGTAATGATTCAATCTTTGTAGTTGTTGATCGTTTTTCTAAGATGGTGCACTTTATTCCTTGTAAAAAGACTACAGATGCAGTTAATGTGGCGCAACTCTTCTTTCGTGATGTCTATCGTTTGCATGGTTTAACATCTTCAATTGTTTCAGATCGAGACACTAGATTTTTGAGTCATTTTTGGCGTAGCTTGTGGAAAATGGTGAACACTCAGCTTAATTTCAGTAGTGCTTATCATCCTTAAACAGATGGGCAGACTGAAGTTGTTAACCGATCTCTTGGTAATCTATTGCAGTTTTTGGTTAGTGATCATCTGAAATCTTGGGATAAAAGTTATGTCAGGATGAGTTTGCTCATAATCATGTTGTCAATCGTAGTACCGGTTTTAGCCCATTTCAAGTGGTGTATTCTGCTCAACCACGGGGACCACTAGATTTAGTGTCATCTTCCTTTTTTGGTAATGTTCCAAAGAAAGTGCAGGATTTTGTAGGAGGGTTACACGGAATCCATCAAGCTGTTCGTGATAACTTGGCCAAAGCTAATGCCAAGTACAAGCAGGATGCGGATCAAAAGCGCGGGCAGGTTGAGATTGAGGAGGGAGACTTTGTCTGGGCAGTTTTGACTAAAGATCGTATTTCAGTTGGTGATTACAACTAGTTGTCAGCCAAGAAGATTGGACCAGTGGAGATTCTGGAGAAGAACAATTCTAATGCTTATCATTTGAAGCTGCCAAGTCATATTCGTTGTTTTCAATGTGAAGCATTGGTTACCTTTTCATGGAGATTCTTCTGAAGATGAACCTGCTGCAGATTCGAGGATGAATTTTGTCTTCCCATGGGGGAATGATAGAGGCCCAAGTATTGAAGATCGGGCCCACATGTTTCTGGAGGCCCATGATCGTCAAATAAAAGGGGTTGCACAGAAAAGGGCCAAACTTGGGCTGCAGGGCTCTGTTTCAGGCCCGTGAGCAGGCGAATCGAAGCTCGATTGACCCCTATTTTTCTATTGTTATGCAGGGTGTTCAATCTGGGCAAAGGTCAAATTTTTTGGTGCATGATAGTTTTATTTTCAAAGGAAATCAGTTGTGTATTCCTGATTCCAGTCTTCGTTTGCAAATCATCAAGGAGTTACATGGTGAAGGGCATGTTGGTCGTGATCTCACTTTACAGTTAGTGCAATCGTCTTATTTTTGGCCTACGATGAGAAAAGAGGTGGATCAGTATGTTAAGCGGTGTCGGATCTTTCAAGTATCAAAGGGTACAACTACTAATGTTGGGCTCTATATGCCTTTACCTATTCCCTTGCAACCATGGGTGGATCTTAGTATGGATTTTGTGTTGGGGTTGCCACTTACTTAAAGGGGTAATGATTCAATCTTTGTAGTTGTTGATCGTTTTTCTAAGATGGTGCACTTTATTCCTTGTAAAAAGACTACAGATGCAGTTAATGTGGCGCAACTCTTCTTTCGTGATGTCTATCGTTTGCATGGTTTAACATCTTCTATTGTTTCAGATCGAGACACTAGATTTTTGAGTCATTTTTGGCGTAGCTTGTGGAAAATGGTGAACACTCAGCTTAATTTCAGTAGTGCTTATCATCCTCAAACAGATGGGCAGACTGAAGTTGTTAACCGATCTCTTGGTAATCTATTGCAGTTTTTGGTTAGTGATCATCTGAAATCTTGGGATTTGAAGTTATGTCAGGCTGAGTTTGCTCATAATCATGTTGTCAATCATAGTACCGGTTTTAGCCCATTTCAAGTGGTGTATTCTGCTCAACCACGGGGACCACTAGATTTAGTGTCATCTTCTGTTTTTGGTAATGTTCTAAAGAAAGTGCAGGATTTTGTAGAAGGGTTACACGGAATCCATCAAGCTGTTCGTGATAACTTGGCCAAAGCTAATGCCAAGTACAAGCAGGATGCGGATCAAAAGCGCGGGCAGGTTGAGTTTGAGGAGGGAGACTTTGTCTGGGCAGTTTTGACTAAAGATCGTATTTCAGTAGGTGATTACAACTAGTTGTCAGCCAAGAAGATTGGACCAATGGAGATTCTGGAGAAGAACAATTCTAATGCTTATCGTTTGAAGCTGCCAAGTCATATTCGTTGTTCTGATGTTTTCAATGTGAAGCATTGGTTACCTTTTCATGGAGATTCTTCTGAAGATGAACCTACTGCAGATTCGAGGACGAATTTCATCTTCCCATGGGGGAATGACAGAGGCCCAAGTATTGAAGATTGGGCCCACATGTTTCTGGAGGCCCATGATCGTGAAATAAAAGGAGTTGCACGGAAAAGGGACTAACTTGGGTTGCAGGGCTCCGTTTCAGGCCCGTGAGCAGGCGAATCGAAGCTCGGTTGATCCCTATTTTTCTATTGTTATGCAGGGTGTTCAATCTGGGCAACGGTCAGATTTTCGGGTGCATGATGGTTTTATTTTCAAAGGAAATCAGTTGTGTATTCCTGATTCCAGTCTTCGTTTGCAAATCATCAAGGAGTTACATGGTGAAGGGAATGTTGGTCGTGATCTCACTTTACAGTTAGTGCAATCGTCTTATTTTTGGCCTACGATGAGAAAAGGGGTGGATCAGTATGTTAAGCGGTGTCGGATCTTTCAAGTATCAAAGGGTACAACTACTAATGTTGGGCTCTATATGCCTTTACCTATTCCCTTGCAACCATGGGTGGATCTTAGTATGGATTTTGTGTTGGGGTTGCCACTTACTCAAAGGGGTAATGATTCAATCTTTGTAGTTGTTGATCGTTTTTCTAAGATGGTGCACTTTATTCCTTGTAAAAAGACTACAGATGCAGTTAATGTGGCGCAACTCTTCTTTCGTGATGTCTATCGTTTGCATGGTTTAACATCTTCTATTGTTTCAGATCGAGACACTAGATTTTTGAGTCATTTTTGGCGTAGCTTGTGGAAAATGGTGAACACTCAGCTTAATTTCAGTAGTGCTTATCATCCTCAAACAGATGGGCAGACTGAAGTTGTTAACCGATCTCTTGGTAATCTATTGCGGTTTTTGGTTAGTGATCATCTAAAATCTTGGGATTTGAAGTTATGTCAGGCTGAGTTTGCTCATAATCATGTTGTCAATCATAGTACCGGTTTTAGCCCATTTCAAGTGGTGTATTCTGCTCAACCACGGGGACCACTAGATTTAGTGTCATCTTCTGTTTTTGGTAATGTTCTAAAGAAAGTGCAGGATTTTGTAGAAGGGTTACACGGAATCCATCAAGATGTTCGTGATAACTTGGCCAAAGCTAATGCCAAGTACAAGCAGGATGCGGATCAAAAGCGCGGGCAGGTTGAGTTTGAGGAGGGAGACTTTGTCTGGGCAGTTTTGACTAAAGATCGTATTTCAGTAGGTGATTACAACTAGTTGTCAGCCAAGAAGATTGGACCAATGGAGATTCTGGAGAAGAACAATTCTAATGCTTATCGTTTGAAGCTGCCAAGTCATATTCGTTGTTCTGATGTTTTCAATGTGAAGCATTGGTTACCTTTTCATGGAGATTCTTCTGAAGATGAACCTGCTGCAGATTCGAGGACGAATTTCATCTTCCCATGGGGGAATGATAGAGGCCCAAGTATTGAAGATCGGGCCCACATGTTTCTGGAGGCCCATGATCGTGAAATAAAAGGGGTTGCACGGAAAAGGGCCTAACTTGGGTTGCAGGGCTCCGTTTCAGGCCCGTGAGCAGGCGAATCGAAGCTCGGTTGATCCCTATTTTTCTATTGTTATGCAGGGTGTTCAATCTGGGCAACGGTCAGATTTTCGGGTGCATGATGGTTTTATTTTCAAAGGAAATCAGTTGTGTATTCCTGATTCCAGTCTTCGTTTGCAAATCATCAAGGAGTTACATGGTGAAGGGCATGTTGGTCGTGATCTCACTTTACAGTTAGTGCAATCGTCTTATTTTTGGCCTACGATGAGAAAAGAGGTGGATCAGTATGTTAAGCGGTGTCGGATCTTTAAAGTATCAAAGGGTACAACTACTAATGTTGGGCTCTATATGCCTTTACCTATTCCCTTGCAACCATGGGTGGATCTTAGTATGGATTTTATGTTGGGGTTGCCACTTACTCAAAGGGGTAATGATTCAATCTTTGTAGTTGTTGATTGTTTTTCTAAGATGGTGCACTTTATTCCTAGTAAAATGACTACAGATGCAGTTAATGTGGCGCAACTCTTCTTTCGTGATGTCTATCGTTTGCATGGTTTAACATCTTCTATTGTTTCAGATCGAGACACTAGATTTTTGAGTCATTTTTGGCGTAGCTTGTGGAAAATGGTGAACACTCAGCTTAATTTCAGTAGTGCTTATCAACCTCAAACAGATGGGCAGACTGAAGTTGTTAACCGATCTCTTGGTAATCTATTGCAGTTTTTGGTTAGTGATCATCTGAAATCTTGGGATAAAAGTTATGTCAGGCTGAGTTTGCTCATAATCATGTTGTCAATCGTAGTACCGGTTTTAGCCCATTTCAAGTGGTGTATTCTGCTCAACCACGGGGACCACTAGATTTAGTGTCATCTTCTGTTTTTGGTAATGTTCTAAAGAAAGTGCAGGATTTTGTAGAAGGGTTACACGGAATCCATCAAGCTGTTCGTGATAACTTGGCCAAAGCTAATGCCAAGTACAAGCAGGATGCGGATCAAAAGCGCGGGCAGGTTGAGTTTGAGGAGGGAGACTTTGTCTGGGCAGTTTTGACTAAAGATCGTATTTCAGTAGGTGATTACAACTAGTTGTCAGCCAAGAAGATTGGACCAGTGGAGATTCTGGAGAAGAACAATTCTAATGCTTATCGTTTGAAGCTGCCAAGTCATATTCGTTGTTCTGATGTTTTCAATGTGAAGCATTGGTTACCTTTTTATGGAGATTCTTCTGAAGATGAACCTGCTGCAGATTCAAGGATGAATTTCGTCTTCCCATGGGGGAATGATAGAGGCCCAAGTATTGAAGATCGGGCCCACATGTTTCTGGAGGCCCATGATCGTGAAATAAAAGGGGTTGCACGGAAAAGGGCCTAACTTGGGTTGCAGGGCTCCGTTTCAGGCCCGTGAGCAGGCGAATCGAAGCTCGGTTGACCCCTATTTTTCTATTGTTATGCAGGGTGTTCAATCTGGGCAACGGTCAGATTTTCTGGTGCATGATGGTTTTATTTTCAAAGGAAATCAGTTGTGTATTCCTGATTCCAGTCTTCGTTTGCAAATCATCAAGGAGTTACATGGTGAAGGGCATGTTGTTCGTCATCGCACTTTACAGTTAGTGCAATCATCTTATTTTTGGCCTACTTTGAGAAAAGAGTTGGATCGGTATGTTAAGCGGTGTCGGATCTGTCAAGTATCAAAGGGTACAGCTACTAATGCTGGGCTCTATATGCCTTTACCTGTTCCCTTGCAACCATGGGTGGATCTTAGCATGGATTTTGTGTTGGGGTTTCCATTTACTCAAAGGGGGTAATGATTCAATCTTTGTAGTTGTTGATCGTTTTTCTAAGATGGTGCACTTTATTCCTTGTAAAAAGACTACCAATGCAGTTATTGTGGTGCAGCTTTTCTTTCGTGATGTCTATCGTTTGCATGGTTTACCATCTTCTATTGTTTCAGATCGAGACACTAGATTTAAGAGTCATTTTTGGCGTAGCTTGTGGAAAATGGTGAACACTCAGCTTAATTTCAGTAGTGCTTATCATCCTCAAACAGATGGGCAGATTGAAGTTGTTAACCGATCTCTTGGTAATCTGTTGCGGTGTTTGGTTGGTGATCATGTGAAATCTTGGGATCAGAAGTTATGTCAGGTTGAGTTTGCTCATAATCATGTTTTCGATCGTAGTACCAGTTTTAGCCCATTACAAGTGGTGTATTCTGCTCAACCACGGGGACCACTTGATTTAATGTCATCTTCTTTTTTTGGTAATGTTCCAAAGAAAGTGCAGGATTTTATAGAAGGGTTACACGGAATCCATCAAGTTGTTCGTGATTACTTGGCCAAAGCTAATGCCAAGTACAAGCAGGATGCGGATCAAAAGCGCGGGCAGGTTGAGTTTGAGGAGGGAGACTTTGTCTGGGCAGTTTTGACTAAAGATCGTATTTCAGTAGGTGATTACAACTAGTTGTCAGCCAAGAAGATTGGACCAGTGGAGATTCTGGAGAAGAACAATTCTATTGCTTATCGTTTGAAGCTGCCAAGTCATATTCGTTGTTCTGATGTTTTCAATGTGAAGCATTGGTTACCTTTTCATAGAGATTCTTCTGAAGATTAACCTGCTGTAGATTCGAGGACGAATTTCGTCTTCCCATGGGGGAATGATAGAGGCCCAAGTATTGAAGATCGGGCCCACATGTTTCTGGAGGCCCATGATCGTCAAATAAAAGGGGTTGCACGGAAAAGGGCCTAACTTAGGTTGCAGGGCTCCGTTTCAGGCCCGTAAGAAAGCGAATCGAAGCTCGGTTGACCCCTATTTTTCTATTGTTATGCAGGGTGTTCAATCTGGGCAACGGTCAGATTTTCTGGTGCATGATGGTTTTATTTTCAAAGGAAATCAGTTGTGTATTCCTGATTCCAGTCTTCGTTTCCAAATCATCAAGGAGTTACATGGTGAAGGGCATGCTGTTCGTGATCGCACTTTACAGTTAGTGCAATCATCTTATTTTTGGCCTACTTTGAGAAAAGAGTTGGATCGGAATGTTAAGCGGTGTCGGATCTGTCAAGTATCAAAGGGTACAGCTACTAATGTTGGGCTCTATATGCCTTTACCTATTCCCTTGCAACCGTGGGTGGATCTTAGCATGGATTTTGTGTTGGGGTTTCCATTTACTCAAAGGGGGTAATGATTCAATCTTTGTAGTTGTTGATCATTTTTCTAAGATGGTGCACTTTATTCCTTGTAAAAAGACTACCAATGCAGTTATTGTGGCGCAGCTTTTCTTTCGTGATGTCTATCGTTTGCATGGTTTACCATCTTCTATTGTTTCAGATCGAGACACTAGATTTAAGAGTCATTTTTGGCGTAGCTTGTGGAAAATGGTGAACACTCAGCTTAATTTCAGTAGTGCTTATCATCCTCAAACAGATGGGCAGATTGAAGTTGTTAACCGATCTCTTGGTAATCTGTTGCGGTGTTTGGTTGGTGATCATGTGAAATCTTGGGATCAGAAGTTATGTCAGGTTGAGTTTGCTCATAATCATGTTTTCGATCGTAGTACCAGTTTTAGCCCATTACAAGTGGTGTATTCTGCTCAACCACGGGGACCACTTGATTTAATGTCATCTTCTTTTTTTGGTAATGTTCCAAAGAAAGTGCAGGATTTTATAGAAGGGTTACACGGAATCCATCAAGTTGTTCGTGATTACTTGGCCAAAGCTAATGCCAAGTACAAGCAGGATGCGGATCAAAAGCGCGGGCAGGTTGAGTTTGAGGAGGGAGACTTTGTCTGGGCAGTTTTGACTAAAGATCGTATTTCAGTAGGTGATTACAACTAGTTGTCAGCCAAGAAGATTGGACCAGTGGAGATTCTGGAGAAGAACAATTCTAATGCTTATCGTTTGAAGCTGCCAAGTCATATTCGTTGTTCTGATATTTTCAATGTGAAGCATTGGTTACCTTTTCATGGAGATTCTTCTGAAGATGAACCTGCTGCAGATTCGAGGAGGAATTTCTTCTTCCCATGGGGGAATGATAGAGGCCCAAGTATTGAAGATCGGGCCCACATGTTTCTGGAGGCCCATGATCGTCAAATAAAAGGGGTTGCACGGAAAAGGGCCTAACTTGGGCTGTAAGGCTCCGTTTCAGGCCCGTGAGAAGGCGAATCGAAGCTCGGTTGACCCCTATTTTTCTATTGTTATGCAGGGTGTTCAATCTGGGCAACGGTCAGATTTTCTGGTGCATGATGGTTTTATTTTCAAAGGAAATCAGTTGTGTATTCCTGATTCCAGTCTTCGTTTGCAAATCATCAAGGAGTTACATGGTGAAGGGCATGCTGTTCGTGATCGCACTTTACAGTTAGTGCAATCATCTTATTTTTGGCCTACTTTGAGAAAAGAGTTGGATCGGTATGTTAAGCGGTGTCGGATCTGTCAAGTATCAAAGGGTACAGCTACTAATGCTGGGCTCTATATGCCTTTACCTGTTCCCTTGCAACCATGGGTGGATCTTAGCATGGATTTTGTGTCGGGGTTGACACTTACTCAATGGGGGTAATGATTCAATCTTTGTAGTTGTTGATCATTTTTCTAAGATGGTGCACTTTATTCCTTGTAAAAAGACTACCAATGCAGTTATTGTGGCGCAGCTTTTCTTTCGTGATGTCTATCGTTTGCATGGTTTACCATCTTCTATTGTTTCAGATCGAGACACTAGATTTAAGAGTCATTTTTGGCGTAGCTTGTGGAAAATGGTGAACACTCAGCTTAATTTCAGTAGTGCTTATCATCCTCAAACAGATGGGCAGACTGAAGTTGTTAACCGATCTCTTGGTAATCTGTTGCGGTGTTTGGTTAGTGATCATCTGAAATCTTGGGATCAGAAGTTATGTCAGGCTGAGTTTGCTCATAATCATGTTGTCAATCGTAGTACCGGTTTTAGCCCATTTCAAGTGGTGCATTCTGCTCAACCACGGGGACCACTTGATTTAGTGTCATCTTCTGTTTTTGGTAATGTTCCAAAGAAAGTGCAGGATTTTGTAGAAGGGTTACACGGAATCCATCAAGCTGTTCGTGATAACTTGGCCAAAGCTAATGCCAAGTACAAGCAGGATGCGGATCAAAAGCGCGGGCAGGTTGAGTTTGAGGAGGGGGACTTTGTCTGGGCAGTTTTGACTAAAGATCGTATTTCAGTAGGTGATTACAACTAGTTGTCAGCCAAGAAGATTGGACCAGTGGAGATTCTGGAGAAGAACAATTCTAATGCTTATCGTTTGAAGCTGCCAAGTCATATTCGTTGTTCTGATGTTTTCAATGTGAAGCATTGGTTACCTTTTCATGGAGATTCTTCTGAAGATGAACCTGCTGCAGATTCGAGGAGGAATTTCTTCTTCCCATGGGGGAATGATAGAGGCCCAAGTATTGAAGATCGGGCCCACATGTTTCTGGAGGCCCATGATCGTCAAATAAAAGGGGTTGCACGGAAAAGGGCCTAACTTGGGCTGTAGGGCTCCGTTTCAGGCCCGTGAGAAGGCGAATCGAAGCTCGGTTGACCCCTATTTTTCTATTGTTATGCAGGGTGTTCAATCTGGGCAACGGTCAGATTTTCTGGTGCATGATGGTTTTATTTTCAAAGGAAATCAGTTGTGTATTCCTGATTCCAGTCTTCGTTTGCAAATCATCAAGGAGTTACATGGTGAAGGTCATGCTGTTCGTGATCGCACTTTACAGTTAGTGCAATCATCTTATTTTTGGCCTACTTTGAGAAAAGAGTTGGATCGGTATGTTAAGCGGTGTCGGATCTGTCAAGTATCAAAGGGTACAGCTACTAATGCTGGGCTCTATATGCCTTTACCTGTTCCCTTGCAACCATGGGTGGATCTTAGCATGGATTTTGTGTCGGGGTTGACACTTACTCAATGGGGGTAATGATTAAATCTTTGTAGTTGTTGATCATTTTTCTAAGATGGTGCACTTTATTCCTTGTAAAAAGACTACCAATGCAGTTATTGTGGCGCAGCTTTTCTTTCGTGATGTCTATCGTTTGCATGGTTTACCATCTTCTATTGTTTCAGATCGAGACACTAGATTTAAGAGTCATTTTTGGCGTAGCTTGTGGAAAATGGTGAACACTCAGCTTAATTTCAGTAGTGCTTATCATCCTCAAACAGATGGGCAGATTGAAGTTGTTAACCGATCTCTTGGTAATCTGTTGCGGTGTTTGGTTGGTGATCATGTGAAATCTTGGGATCAGAAGTTATGTCAGGTTGAGTTTGCTCATAATCATGTTTTCGATCGTAGTACCAGTTTTAGCCCATTACAAGTGGTGTATTCTGCTCAACCACGGGGACCACTTGATTTAATGTCATCTTCTTTTTTTGGTAATGTTCCAAAGAAAGTGCAGGATTTTATAGAAGGGTTACACGGAATCCATCAAGTTGTTCGTGATTACTTGGCCAAAGCTAATGCCAAGTACAAGCAGGATGCGGATCAAAAGCGCGGGCAGGTTGAGTTTGAGGAGGGAGACTTTGTCTGGGCAGTTTTGACTAAAGATCGTATTTCAGTAGGTGATTACAACTAGTTGTCAGCCAAGAAGATTGGACCAGTGGAGATTATGGAGAAGAACAATTCTAATGCTTATCGTTTGAAGTTGCCAAGTCATATTCGTTGTTCTGATGTTTTCAATGTGAAGCATTGGTTACCTTTTCATGGAGATTCTTCTGAAGATGAACCTGCTGCAGATTCGAGGAGGAATTTCTTCTTCCCATGGGGGAATGATAGAGGCCCAAGTATTGAAGATCGGGCCCACATGTTTCTGGAGGCCCATGATCGTCAAATAAAAGGGGTTGCACGGAAAAGGGCCTAACTTGGGCTGTAAGGCTCCGTTTCAGGCCCGTGAGAAGGCGAATCGAAGCTCGGTTGACCCCTATTTTTCTATTGTTATGCAGGGTGTTCAATCTGGGCAACGGTCAGATTTTCTGGTGCATGATGGTTTTATTTTCAAAGGAAATCAGTTGTGTATTCCTGATTCCAGTCTTCGTTTGCAAATCATCAAGGAGTTACATGGTGAAGGGCATGTTGTTCGTGATCGCACTTTACAGTTAGTGCAATCATCTTATTTTTGGCCTACTTTGAGAAAAGAGTTGGATCGGTATGTTAAGCGGTGTCGGATCTGTCAAGTATCAAAGGGTACAGCTACTAATGCTGGGCTCTATATGCCTTTACCTGTTCCCTTGCAACCATGGGTGGATCTTAGCATGGATTTTGTGTCGGGGTTGACACTTACTCAATGGGGGTAATGATTCAATCTTTGTAGTTGTTGATCATTTTTCTAAGATGGTGCACTTTATTCCTTGTAAAAAGACTACCAATGCAGTTATTGTGGCGCAGCTTTTCTTTCGTGATGTCTATCGTTTGCATGGTTTACCATCTTCTATTGTTTCAGATCGAGACACTAGATTTAAGAGTCATTTTTGGCGTAGCTTGTGGAAATTGGTGAACACTCAGCTTAATTTCAGAAGTGCTTATCATCCTCAAACAGATGGGCAGACTGAAGTTGTTAACCGATCTCTTGGTAATCTGTTGCGGTGTTTGGTTAGTGATCATCTGAAATCTTGCGATCAGAAGTTATGTCAGGCTGAGTTTGCTCATAATCATGTTGTCAATCGTAGTACCGGTTTTAGCCCATTTCAAGTGGTGCATTCTGCTCAACCACGGGGACCACTTGATTTAGTGTCATCTTCTGTTTTTGGTAATGTTCCAAAGAAAGTGCAGGATTTTGTAGAAGGGTTACACGGAATCCATCAAGCTGTTCGTGATAACTTGGCCAAAGCTAATGCCAAGTACAAGCAGGATGCGGATCAAAAGCGCGGGCAGGTTGAGTTTGAGGAGGGGGACTTTGTCTGGGCAGTTTTGACTAAAGATCGTATTTCAGTAGGTGATTACAACTAGTTGTCAGCCAAGAAGATTGGACCAGTGGAGATTCTGGAGAAGAACAATTCTAATGCTTATCGTTTGAAGCTGCCAAGTCATATTCGTTGTTCTGATGTTTTCAATGTGAAGCATTGGTTACCTTTTCATGGAGATTCTTCTGAAGATAAACCTGCTACAGATTCGAGGACGAATTTCATCTTCCCATGGGGGAATGATAGAGGCCCAAGTATTGAAGATTGGGCCCACATGTTTCTGAAGGCCCATGATCGTCAAATAAAAGGGGTTGCACGGAAAAGGGTCTAACTTGGGCTGCAGGGCTCCGTTTCAGGCCCGTGAGAAGGCGAATCGAAGCTCGGTTGACCCCTATTTTTCTATTGTTATGCAGGGTGTTCAATCTGGGCAACGGTCAGATTTTCTGGTGCATGATGGTTTTATTTTCAAAGGAAATCAGTTGTGTATTCCTGATTCCAGTCTTCGTTTACAAATCATCAAGGAGTTACATGGTGAAGGGCATGCTGTTCGTGATCGCACTTTACAGTTAGTGCAATCATCTTATTTTTGGCCTACTTTGAGAAAAGAGTTGGATCGGTATGTTAAGCGGTGTCGGATCTGTCAAGTATCAAAGGGTACAGCTACTAATGCTGGGCTCTATATGCCTTTACCTGTTCCCTTGCAACCATGGGTGGATCTTAGCATGGATTTTGTGTCGGGGTTGACACTTACTCAATGGGGGTAATGATTCAATCTTTGTAGTTGTTGATCGTTTTTCTAAGATGGTGCACTTTATTCCTAGTAAAAAGACTACAAATGCAGTTAATGAGGCGCAGCTTTTCTTTCGTGATGTCTATCGTTTGCATGGTTTACCATCTTCTATTGTTTCAGATCGAGACACTAGAGTTAAGAGTCATTTTTGGCGTAGCTTGTGGAAAATGGTGAACACTCAGCTTAATTTCAGTAGTGCTTATCATCTTCAAACAGATGGGCAGACTGAAGTTGTTAACCGATCTTTTGGTAATCTGTTGCGGTGTTTGGTTAGTGATCATCTGAAATCTTGGGATCAGAAGTTATGTCAGGCTGAGTTTGCTCATAATCATGTTGTCAATCGTAGTACCGGTTTTAGCCCATTTCAAGTGGTGCATTCTGCTCAACCACGGGGACCACTTGATTTAGTGTCATCTTCTGTTTTTGGCAATGTTCCAAAGAAAGTGCAGGATTTTGTAGAAGGGTTACACGGAATCCATCAAGCTGTTCATGATAACTTGGCCAAAGCTAATGCCAAGTACAAGCAGGATGCGGATCAAAAGCGCGGGCAGGTTGAGTTTGAGGAGGGGGACTTTGTCTGGGCAGTTTTGACTAAAGATCGTATTTCAGTAGGTGATTACAACTTGTTGTCAGCCAAGAAGATTGGACCAGTGGAGATTCTGGAGAAGAACAATTCTAATGCTTATCGTTTGAAGCTGCCAAGTCATATTCGTTGTTCTGATGTTTTCAATGTGAAGCATTGCTTACCTTTTCATGGAGATTCTTCTGAAGATGAACCTGCTGCAGATTCGAGGAGGAATTTCGTCTTCCCATGGGGGAATGATAGAGGCCCAAGTATTGAAGATCGGGCCCACATGTTTCTGGAGGCCCATGATCGTGAAATAAAAGGGGTTGCACGGAAAAGGGCCTAACTTGGGCTGCAGGGCTCCGTTTCAGGCCCGTGAGCAGGCGAATCGAAGCTCGGTTGACCCCTATTTTTCTATTGTTATGCAGGGTGTTCAATCTGGGCAACGGTCAGATTTTCGGGTGCATGATGGTTTTATTTTCAAAGGAAATCAGTTGTGTATTCCTGATTCCAGTCTTCGTTTGCAAATCATCAAGGAGTTACATGGTGAAGGGCATGCTGTTCGTGATCGCACTTTACAGTTAGTGCAATCGTCTTATTTTTGGCCTACTTTGAGAAAAGAGTTGGATCGGTATGTTAAGCGGTGTCGGATCTGTCAAGTATCAAAGGGTACAACTACTAATGCTGGGCTCTATATGCCTTTACCTGTTCCCTTGCAACGATGGGTGGATCTTAGCATGGATTTTGTGTTGGGGTTTCCATTTACTCAAAGGGTGTAATGATTCAATCTTTGTAGTTGTTGATCGTTTTTCTAAGATGGTGCACTTTATTCCTTGTAAAAAGACTACCAATGCAGTTATTGTGGCGCAGCTTTTCTTTCGTGATGTCTATCGTTTGCATGGTTTACCATCTTCTATTGTTTCAGATCGAGACACTAGATTTAAGAGTCATTTTTAGCGTAGCTTGTGGAAAATGGTGAACACTCAGCTTAATTTCAGTAGTGCTTATCATCCTCAAACAGATGGGCAGATTGAAGTTGTTAACCGATCTCTTGGTAATCTGTTGCGGTGTTTGGTTGGTGATCATGTGAAATCTTGGGATCAGAAGTTATGTCAGGTTGAGTTTGCTCATAATCATGTTTTCGATCGTAGTACCAGTTTTAGCCCATTACAAGTGGTGTATTCTGCTCAACCACGGGGACCACTTGATTTAATGTCATCTTCTTTTTTTGGTAATGTTCCAAAGAAAGTGCAGGATTTTA
Organism: Pseudognaphalium luteoalbum; assembly: GCA_963422505.1. Taxonomy (NCBI): domain Eukaryota; kingdom Viridiplantae; phylum Streptophyta; class Magnoliopsida; order Asterales; family Asteraceae; genus Pseudognaphalium; species Pseudognaphalium luteoalbum. The sequence continues at coordinate 46,785,935 of OY730194.1, forward strand.
TAGAAGGGTTACACGGAATCCATCAAGTTGTTCGTGATTACTTGGCCAAAGCTAATGCCAAGTACAAGCAGGATGCGGATCAAAAGCGCGGGCAGGTTGAGTTTGAGGAGGGAGACTTTGTCTGGGCAGTTTTGACTAAAGATCGTATTTCAGTAGGTGATTACAACTAGTTGTCAGCCAAGAAGATTGGACCAGTGGAGATTCTGGAGAAGAACAATTCTAATGCTTATCGTTTGAAGCTGCCAAGTCATATTCGTTGTTCTGATGTTTTCAATGTGAAGCATTGGTTACCTTTTCATGGAGATTCTTCTGAAGATGAACCTGCTGCAGATTCGAGGAGGAATTTCGTCTTCCCATGGGGGAATGATAGAGGCCCAAGTATTGAAGATCGGGCCCACATGTTTCTGGAGGCCCATGATCGTCAAATAAAAGGGGTTGCACGGAAAAGGGCCTAACTTGGGCTGCAGGGCTCCGTTTCAGGCCCGTGAGAAGGCGAATCGAAGCTCGGTTGACCCCTATTTTTCTATTGTTATGCAGGGTGTTCAATCTGGGCAACGGTCAGATTTTCTGGTGTATGATGGTTTTATTTTCAAAGGAAATCAGTTGTGTATTCCTGATTCCAGTCTTCGTTTGCAAATCATCAAGGAGTTACATGGTGAAGGGCATGCTGTTCGTGATCGCACTTTACAGTTAGTGCAATCATCTTATTTTTGGCCTACTTTGAGAAAAGAGTTGGATCGGTATGTTAAGCGGTGTCGGATCGTCAAGTATCAAAGGGTACAGCTACTAATGCTGGGCTCTATATGCCTTTACCTGTTCCCTTGCAACCATGGGTGGATCTTAGCATGGATTTTGTGTTGGGGTTTCCATTTACTCAAAGGGGGTAATGATTCAATCTTTGTAGTTGTTGATCGTTTTTCTAAGATGGTGCACTTTATTCCTTGTAAAAAGACTACCAATGCAGTTATTGTGGCGCGGCTTTTCTTTCGTGATGTCTATCGTTTGCATGGTTTACCATCTTCTATTGTTTCAGATCGAGACACTAGATTTAAGAGTCATTTTTGGCATAGCTTGTGGAAAATGGTGAACACTCAGCTTAATTTCAGTAGTGCTTATCATCCTCAAACAGATGGGCAGATTGAAGTTGTTAACCGATCTCTTGGTAATCTGTTGCGGTGTTTGGTTGGTGATCATGTGAAATCTTGGGATCATAAGTTATGTCAGGTTGAGTTTGCTCATAATCATGTTTTCGATCGTAGTACCAGTTTTAGCCCATTACAAGTGGTGTATTCTGCTCAACCACGGGGACCACTTGATTTAATGTCATCTTCTTTTTTTGGTAATGTTCCAAAGAAAGTGCAGGATTTTATAGAAGGGTTACACGGAATCCATCAAGTTGTTCGTGATTACTTGGCCAAAGCTAATGCCAAGTACAAGCAGGATGCGGATCAAAAGCGCGGGCAGGTTGAGTTTGAGGAGGGAGACTTTGTCTGGGCAGTTTTGACTAAAGATCGTATTTCAGTAGGTGATTACAACTAGTTGTCAGCCAAGAAGATTGGACCAGTGGAGATTCTGGAGAAGAACAATTCTAATGCTTATCGTTTGAAGCTGCCAAGTCATATTCGTTGTTCTGATGTTTTCAATGTGAAGCATTGGTTACCTTTTCATGGAGATTCTTCTAAAGATGAACCTGCTGCAGATTCGAGGAGGAATTTCGTCTTCCCATGGGGGAATGATAGAGGCCCAAGTATTGAAGATCGGGCCCACATGTTTCTGGAGGCCCATGATCGTCAAATAAAAGGGGTTGCACGGAAAAGGGCCTAACTTGGGCTGCAGGGCTCCGTTTCAGGCCCGTGAGAAGGCGAATCGAAGCTCGGTTGACCCCTATTTTTCTATTGTTATGCAGGGTGTTCAATCTGGGCAACGGTCAGATTTTCTGGTGTATGATGGTTTTATTTTCAAAGGAAATCAGTTGTGTATTCCTGATTCCAGTCTTCGTTTGCAAATCATCAAGGAGTTACATGGTGAAGGGCATGCTGTTCGTGATCGCACTTTACAGTTAGTGCAATCATCTTATTTTTGGCCTACTTTGAGAAAAGAGTTGGATCGGTATGTTAAGCGGTGTCGGATCGTCAAGTATCAAAGGGTACAGCTACTAATGCTGGGCTCTATATGCCTTTACCTGTTCCCTTGCAACCATGGGTGGATCTTAGCATGGATTTTGTGTTGGGGTTTCCATTTACTCAAAGGGGGTAATGATTCAATCTTTGTAGTTGTTGATCGTTTTTCTAAGATGGTGCACTTTATTCCTTGTAAAAAGACTACCAATGCAGTTATTGTGGCGCGGCTTTTCTTTCGTGATGTCTATCGTTTGCATGGTTTACCATCTTCTATTGTTTCAGATCGAGACACTAGATTTAAGAGTCATTTTTGGCGTAGCTTGTGGAAAATGGTGAACACTCAGCTTAATTTCAGTAGTGCTTATCATCCTCAAACAGATGGGCAGATTGAAGTTGTTAACCGATCTCTTGGTAATCTGTTGTGGTGTTTGGTTGGTGATCATGTGAAATCTTGGGATCAGAAGTTATGTCAGGTTGAGTTTGCTCATAATCATGTTTTCGATCGTAGTACCAGTTTTAGCCCATTACAAGTGGTGTATTCTGCTCAACCACGGGGACCACTTGATTTAATGTCATCTTCTTTTTTTGGTAATGTTCCAAAGAAAGTGCAGGATTTTATAGAAGGGTTACACGGAATCCATCAAGTTGTTCGTGATTACTTGGCCAAAGCTAATGCCAAGTACAAGCAGGATGCGGATCAAAAGCGCGGGCAGGTTGAGTTTGAGGAGGGAGACTTTGTCTGGGCAGTTTTGACTAAAGATCGTATTTCAGTAGGTGATTACAACTAGTTGTCAGCCAAGAAGATTGGACCAGTGGAGATTCTAGAGAAGAACAATTCTAATGCTTATCGTTTGAAGCTGCCAAGTCATATTCGTTGTTCTGATGTTTTCAATGTGAAGCATTGGTTACCTATTCATGGAGATTCTTCTGAAGATGAACCTGCTGCAGATTCGAGGAGGAATTTCGTCTTCCCATGGGGGAATGATAGAGGCCCAAGTATTGAAGATCGGGCCCAAATGTTTCTGGAGGCCCATGATCGTCAAATAAAAGGGGTTGCACGGAAAAGGGCCTAACTTGGGCTGCAGGGCTCCGTTTCAAGCCCGTGAGAAGGCGAATCTAAGCTCGGTTGACCCCTATTTTTCTATTGTTATGCAGGGTGTTCAATCTGGGCAACGGTCAGATTTTCTGGTGCATGATGGTTTTATTTTCAAAGGAAATCAGTTGTGTATTCCTGATTCTAGTCTTCGTTTGCAAATCATCAAGGAGTTAAATGGTGAAGGGCATGCTGTTCGTGATCGCACTTTACAGTTAGTGCAATCATCTTATTTTTGGCCTACTTTGAGAAAAGAGTTGGATCGGTATGTTAAGCGGTGTCGGATCTGTCAAGTATCAAAGGGTACAGCTACTAATGCTGGGCTTTATATGCCTTTACCTGTTCCCTTGCAACCATGGGTGGATCTTTGCATGGATTTTGTGTTGGGGTTTCCATTTACTCAAAGGGGCTAATGATTCAATCTTTGTAGTTGTTGATCGTTTTTCTAAGATGGAGCACTTTATTCCTTGTAAAAAGACTACCAACGCAGTTATTGTGGCGCAGCTTTTCTTTCGTGATGTCTATCGTTTGCATGGTTTACCATCTTCTATTGTTTCAGATCGAGACACTAGATTTAAGAGTCATTTTTGGCGTAGCTTGTGGAAAATGGTGAACACTCAGCTTAATTTCAGTAGTGCTTATCATCCTGAAACAGATGGGCAGATTGAAGTTGTTAACCGATCTCTTGGTAATCTGTTGCGGTGTTTGGTTGGTGATCATGTGAAATCTTGGGATCAGAAGTTATGTCAGGTTGAGTTTGCTCATAATCATGTTTTCGATCGTAGTACCAGTTTTAGCCCATTACAAGTGGTGTATTCTGCTCAACCACGGGGACCACTTGATTTAATGTCATCTTCTTTTTTTGTTAATGTTCCAAAGAAAGTGTAGGATTTTATAGAAGGGTTACACGGAATCCATCAAGTTGTTCGTGATTACTTGGCCAAAGCTAATACCAAGTACAAGCAGGATGCGGATCAAAAGCGCGGGCAGGTTGAGTTTGAGGAGGGAGACTTTGTCTGGGCAGTTTTGACTAAAGATCGTATTTCAGTAGGTGATTACAACTAGTTTTCAGCCAAGAAGATTGGACCAGTGGAGATTCTGGAGAAGAACAATTCTAATGCTTATCGTTTGAAGCAGCCAAGTCATATTCGTTGTTCTGATGTTTTCAATGTGAAGCATTGGTTACCTTTTCATGGAGATTCTTCTGAAGATGAACCTGCTGCAGATTCGAGGAGGAATTTCGTCTTCCCATGGGGGAATGATAGAGGCCCAAGTATTGAAGATCGGGCCCACATGTTTCTGGAGGCCCATGATCGTCAAATAAAAGGGGTTGCACGGAAAAGGGCCTAACTTGGGCTGCAGGGCTCCGTTTCAGGGCCGTGAGAAGGCGAATTGAAGCTCGGTTGACCCCTATTTTTCTATTGTTATGCAGGGTGTTCAATCTGGGCAACGGTCAGATTTTCTGGTGCATGATGGTTTTATTTTCAAAGGAAATCAGTTGTGTATTCCTGATTCCAGTCTTCGTTTGCAAATCATCAAGGAGGTACATGGTGAAGGGCATGCTGTTCGTGATCGCACTTTACAGTTAGTGCAATCATCTTATTTTTGGCCTAATTTGAGAAAAGAGTTGGATCGGTATGTTAAGCGGTGTCGGATCTGTCAAGTATCAAAGGGTACAGCTACTAATGCTGGGCTATATATGCCTTTACCTGTTCCCTTGCAACCATGGGTGGATCTTAGCATGGATTTTGTGTTGGGGTTTCCATTTACTCAAAGGGGGTAATGATTCAATCTTTGTAGTTGTTGATCGTTTTTCTAAGATGGAGCACTTTATTCCTTGTAAAAAGACTACCAACGCAGTTATTGTGGCGCAGCTTTTCTTTCGTGATGTCTATCGTTTGCATGGTTTACCATTTTCTATTGTTTCAGATCGAGACACTAGATTTAAGAGTCATTTTTGGCGTAGCTTGTGGAAAATGGTGAACACTCGACTTAATTTCAGTAGTGCTTATCATCCTCAAACAGATGGGCGGATTGAAGTTGTTAACCGATCTCTTGGTAATCTGTTGCGGTGTTTGGTTGGTGATCATGTGAAATCTTGGGATCAGAAGTTATGTCAGGTTGAGTTTGCTCATAATCATGTTTTCGATCGTAGTACCAGTTTTAGCCCATTACAAGTGGTGTATTCTGCTCAACCAAGGGAACCACTTGATTTAATGTCATCTTCTTTTTTTGGTAATGTTCCAAAGAAAGTGCAGGATTTTATAAAAGGGTTACACGGAATCCATCAAGTTGTTCGTGATTACTTGGCCAAAGCTAATGCCAAGTACAAGCAGGATGCGGATCAAAAGCGCGGGCAGGTTGAGTTTGAGGAGGGAGACTTTATCTGGGCAGTTTTGACTAAAGATCGTATTTCAGTAGGTGATTACAACTAGTTGTCAGCCAAGAAGATTGGACCAGTGGAGATTCTGGAGAAGAACAATTCTAATGCTTATCGTTTGAAGCTGCCAAGTCATATTCGTTGTTATGATGTTTTCAATGTGAAGCATTGGTTACCTTTTCATGGAGATTCTTCTGAAGATGAACCTGCTGCAGATTCGAGGATGAATGTCGTCTTCCCATGGGGGAATGATAGAGGCCCAAGTATTGAAGATCGGGCCCACATGTTTCTGGAGGCCCATGATCGTCAAATAAAAGGGGTTGCACGGAAAAGGGCCTAACTTAGGCTGCAGGGCTCCGTTTCAGGCCCGTGAGCAGGCGAATCGAAGCTCGGTTGACCCCTATTTTTCTATTGTTATGCAGGGTGTTCAATCTAGGCAACGGTCAGATTTTCTGGTGCATGATGGTTTTATTTTCAAAGGAAATCAGTTGTGTATTCCTGATTCCAGTCTTCGTTTGCAAATCATCAAGGAGTTACATGGTGAAGGGCATGTTGGTCGTGATCGCACTTTACAGTTAGTGCAATCATCTTATTTTTGGCCTACTTTCAGAAAAGAGTTGGATCGGTATGTTAAGCGGTGTCAGATCTGTCAAGTATCAAAGGGTACATCTACTAATGCTGGGCTCTATATGCCTTTACCTGTTCCCTTGCAACCATGGGTGGATCTTAGCATGGATTTTGTGTTGGGGTTGCCACGTACTCAAAGGGATAATGATTCAATCTTTGTAGTTGTTGATCGTTTTTTTAAGATGGTGCACTTTATTCCTTGTAAAAAGACTACAGATGCAGTTAATGTGGCGCAACACTTCTTTCGTGATGTCTATCGTTTGGATGGTTAAACATCTTCTATTGTTTCAGAACGAGACACTAGATTTTTGAGTCATTTTTGGCGTAGCTTGTGGAAAATGGTGAACACTCAGCTTAATTTCAGTAGTGCTTATCATCCTCAAACAGATGGGCAGACTGAAGTTGTTAACCGATCTCTTGGTAATCTGTTGCGGTTTTTGGTTAGTGATCATCTGAAATCTTGGGATCAGAAGTTATGTCAGGCTGAGTTTGCTCATAATCATGTTGTCAATCGTAGTACCGGTTTTAGCCCATTTCAAGTGGTGTATTCTGCTCAACCACGGGGACCATTTGATTTAGTGTCATCTTCTGTTTTTGGTAATCTTCCAAAGAAATTGCAGGATTTTGTAGAAGGGTTACACGGATTCCATCAAGCTGTTCGTGATAACTTGGCCAAAGCTAATGCCAAGTACAAGCAGGATGCGGATCAAAAGTGCGGGCAGGTTGAGTTTGAGGAGGGAGACTTTGTCTGGGCAGTTTTGACTAAAGATCGTATTTCAGTTGGTGATTACAACAAGTTGTCAGCCAAGAAGATTGGACCAGTGGAGATTCTGGAGAAGAACAATTCTAATGCTTATCGTTTGAAGCTCCCAAGTCATATTCGTTTTTCTGATGTTTTCAATGTGAAGCATTGGTTACCTTTTCATGGAGATTCTTCTGAAGATGAACCTGCTGCAGATTCGAGGATGAATTTTGTCTTCCCATGGGGGAATGATAGAGGCCCAAGTATTGAAGATCGGGCCCACATGTTTCTGGGGGCCCATGATCGTCAAATAAAAGGGGTTGCACGGAAAAGGGCCTAACTTGGGCTGCAGGGCTCCGTTTCAGGCCCGTGAGAAGGCGAATCGAAGCTCGGTTGACCCCTATTTTTCTATTGTTATGCAGGGTGTTCAATCTGGGCAACGGTCAGATTTTTGGGTGCATGATGGTTTTATTTTCAAAGGAAATCAGTTGTGTATTCCTGATTCCAGTCTTCGTTTGCAAATCATCAAGGAGTTACATGGTGAAGGGCATGTTGGTCGTGATCGCACTTTACAGTTAGTGCAATCATCTTATTTTTGGCCTACTTTGAGAAAAGAGTTGGATCGGTATGTTAAGCGGTGTCGGATCTGTCAAGTATCAAAGGGTACAGCTACTAATGCTGGGCTCTATATGCCTTTACCTGTTCCCTTGCAACCATGGGTGGATCTTAGCATGGATTTTGTGTCGGGGTTGACACTTACTCAATGGGGGTAATGATTCAATCTTTGTAGTTGTTGATCATTTTTCTAAGATGGTGCACTTTATTCCTAGTAAAAAGACTACAGATGCAGTTAATGTGGTGCAGCTTTTCTTTCGTGATGTCTATCGTTTGCATGGTTTACCATCTTCTATTGTTTCAGATCGAGACACTAGAGTTAAGAGTCATTTTTGGCGTAGCTTGTGGAAAATGGTGAACACTCAGCTTAATTTCGGAAGTGCTTATCATCCTCAAACAGATGGGCAGACTGAAGTTGTTAACCGATCTCTTGGTAATCTGTTGCGGTGTTTGGTTGGTGATCATGTGAAATCTTGGGATCAGAAGTTATGTCAGGCTGAGTTTGCTCATAATCATGTGGTCAATCGTAGTACCGATTTTAGCCCATTTCAAGTGGTGTATTCTGCTCAACCACGGGGACCACTTGATTTAATGTCATCTTCTGTTTTTGGTAATGTTCCAAAGAAAGTGCAGGATTTTGTAGAAGGGATACACTGAATCCATCAAGTTGTTCGTGATAACTTGGCCAAAGCTAATGCCAAGTACAAGCAGGATGTGGATCAAAAGCGCGGGCAGGTTGAGTTTGAGGAGGGAGACTTTGTCTGGGCAGTTTTGACTAAAGTTCGTATTTCAGTTGGTGATTACAACTAGTTGTCAGCCAAGAAGATTGGACCAGTGGAGATTCTGGAGAAGAACAATTCTAATGCTTATCGTTTGAAGCTACCAAGTCATATTCGTTGTTCTGATGTTTTCAATGTGAAGCATTTGTTACCTTTTCATGGAGATTCTTCTGAAGATGAACCTGCTGCAGATTCAAGGACAAATTTTGTCTACCCAGGAGGGAATGATGGAGGCCCAAGTATTGAAGATCGGGCCCACAAGTTTCTGGAGGCCCATGATCGTAAAATAAAAGGGGTTGCACGGAAAAGGGCCTAACTTGGGCTGCAGGGCTCCGTTTCAGGCCCGTGAGCAGGCGAATCGAAGCTCGGTTGACCCCTATTTTTCAATTGTTATGCAGGGAGTTCAATCTGGGAAACAGTCAGATTTTTCTGGTGCATGATGGTTTTATTTTCAAAGGAAATCAGTTGTGAATTCCTGATTCCAGTCTTCATTTGCAAATCATCAAGGAGTTACATGGTGAAGGGCATGTTGGTCGTGATCGCACTTTACAGTTAGTGCAATCATCTTATTTTTGGCCTACTTTGAGAAAAGAGTTGGATCGGTATGTTAAGCGGTGTCGGATCTGTCAAGTATCAAAGGGTACAACTACTAATGCTGGGCTCTATATGCCTTTACCAGTTCCCTTGCAACCATGGGTAGATCTTAGCATGGATTTTGTGTCGGGGTTGACACTTACTCAATAGGGGTAATGATTCAATCTTTGTAGTTGTTGATCATTTTTCTAAGATGGTGCACTTTATTCCTAGTAAAAAGACTACATATGCAGTTAATGTGGTGCAGCCTTTCTTTCGTGATGTCTATCGTTTGCATGGTTTACCATCTTCTATTGTTTCAGATCGAGACACTAGAGTTAAGAGTCATTTTTGGCATAGCTTGTGGAAAATGGTGAACACTCAGCTTAATTTCAGAAGTGCTTATCATCCTCAAACAGATGGGCAGACTGAAGTTGTTAACCGATCTCTTGGTAATCTGTTGCGGTGTTTGGTTGGTGATCATCTGAAATCTTGGGATCAGAAGTTATGTCAGGCTGAGTTTGCTCATAATCATGTTGTCAATCGTAGTACCGGTTTTAGCCCATTTCAAGTGGTGTATTCTGCTCAACCACGGGGACCACTAGATTTAGTGTCATCTTTTGTTTTTGGTAATGTTCCAAAGAAAGTGCAGGATTATGTAGAAGGGTTACACGGAATCCATCAAGCTGTTCGTGATAACTTGGCCAAAGCTAATGCCAAGTACAAGCAGGATGTGGATCAAAAGCGCGGGCAAGTTGAGTTTGAGGAGGGAGACTCTGTCTGGGCAGTTTTGACTAAAGTTCGTATTTCAGTTGGTGATTACAACTAGTTGTCAGCCAAGAAGATTGGACCAGTGGAGATTCTGGAGAAGAACAATTCTAATGCTTATCGTTTGAAGCTGCCAAGTCATATTCGTTGTTCTGATGTTTTCAATGTGAAGCATTGTTTACATTTTCATGGAAATTCTTCTGAAGATGAACCTGCTGCAGATTCGAGGACGAATTTTGTCTTCCCATGGGGGAATGATAGAGGCCCAAGTATTGAAGATCGGGCCCACTATTTTCTGGAGGCCCATGATCGTCAAATAAAAGGGGTTGCACAGAAAAGGGCCTAACTAGGGCTGCAGGGCTCCGTTTCAGGCCCGTGAGCAGGCGAATCGAAGCTCGGTTGACCCCTATTTTTCTATTGTTATGCAGGGTGTTCAATCTGGGCAACGGTCAGATTTTTTGGTGCATGATGGTTTTATTTTCAAAGGAAATCAGTTGTGTATTCCTGATTCCAGTCTTCGTTTGCAAATCATCAAGGAGTTACATGGTGAAGGGCATGTTGGTCGTGATCGCACTTTACAGTTAGTGCAATCATCTTATTTTTGGCCTACTTTGAGAAAAGAGTTGGATCGGTATGTTAAGCGGTGTCGGATCTGTCAAGTATCAAAGGGTACAGCTACTAATGCTGGGCTCTATATGCCTTTACCTGTTCCCTTGCAACCATGGGTGGATCTTAGCATGGATTTTGTGTCGGGGTTGACACTTACTCAATGGGGGTAATGATTCAATCTTTGTAGTTGTTGATCGTTTTTCTAAGATGGTGCACTTTATTCCTAGTAAAAAGACTACAGATGCAGTTAATGTGGCGCAGCTTTTCTTTCGTGATGTCTATCGTTTGCATGGTTTACCATCTTCTATTGTTTCAGATCGAGACACTAGAGTTAAGAGTCATTTTTGGCGTAGCTTGTGGAAAATGGTGAACACTCAGCTTAATTTCAGAAGTGCTTATCATCCTCAAACAGATGGGCAGACTGAAGTTGTTAACCGATCTCTTGGTAAACTGTTGCGGTGTTTGGTTGGTGATCATCTGAAATCTTGGGATCAGAAGTTATGTCAGGCTGAGTTTGCTCATAATCATGTTGTCAATCGTAGTACCGGTTTTAGCCCATTTCAAGTGGTGTATTCTGCTCAACCACGGGGACCACTAGATTTAGTGTCATCTTTTGTTTTTGGTAATGTTCCAAAGAAAGTGCAGGATTTTGTAGAAGGGTTACACGGAATCCATCAAGCTGTTCGTGATAACTTGGCCAAAGCTAATGCCAAGTACAAGCAGGATGCGGATCAAAAGCGCGGGCAGGTTGAGTTTGAGGAGGGAGACTTTGTCTGGGCAGTTTTGACTAAAGTTCGTATTTCAGTTGGTGATTACAACTAGTTGTCAGCCACGAAGATTGGACCAGTGGAGATTCTGGAAAAGAACAATTCTAATGCTTATCGTTTGAAGCTGCCAAGTCATATTCGATGTTCTGATGTTTTCAATGTGAAGCATTGGTTACCTTTTCATGGAGATTCTTCTGAAGATGAACCTGCTGCAGATTCGGGGTCGAATTTTGTCTTCCCATGGGGGAATGATAGAGGCCCAAGTATTGAAGATCGGGCCCACATGTTTCTGGAGGCCCATGATCGTCAAATAAAAGGGGTTGCACAGAAAAGGGCCTAACTTGGACTGCAGGGCTCCGTTTCAGAACCGTGAGCAGGCGAATCGAAGCTCGGTTGACCCCTATTTTTCTATTGTTATGCAGGGTGTTCAATCTGGGCAACGGTCAGATTTTTTGGTGCATGATGGTTTTATTTTCAAAGGAAATCAGTTGTGTATTCCTGATTCCAGTCTTCATTTGCAAATCATCAAGGAGTTACATGGTGAAGGGCATGTTGGTCGTGATCGCACTTTACAGTTAGTGCAATCATCTTATTTTTGGCCTACTTTGAGAAAAGAGTTGGATCGGTATGTTAAGCGGTGTCGGATCTGTCAAGTATCAAAGGGTACAGCTACTAATGCTGGGCTCTATATGCCTTTACCTGTTCCCTTGCAACCATGGGTGGATCTTAGCATGGATTTTGTGTCGGGGTTGACACTTACTCAATGGGGGTAATGATTCAATCTTTGTAGTTGTTGATCGTTTTTCTAAGATGGTGCACTTTATTCCTAGTAAAAAGACTACAGATGCAGTTAATGTGGCGCAGCTTTTCTTTCGTGATGTCTATCGTTTGCATGGTTTACCATCTTCTATTGTTTCAGATCGAGACACTAGAGTTAAGAGTCATTTTTGGCGTAGCTTGTGGAAAATGGTGAACACTCAGCTTAATTTCAGAAGTGCTTATCATCCTCAAACAGATGGGCAGACTGAAGTTGTTAACCGATCTCTTGGTAAACTGTTGCGGTGTTTGGTTGGTGATCATCTGAAATCTTCGGATCAGAAGTTATGTCAGGCTGAGTTTGCTCATAATCATGTTGTCAATCGTAGTACCGGTTTTAGCCCATTTCAAGTGGTGTATTCTGCTCAACCACGGGGACCACTAGATTTAGTGTCATCTTTTGTTTTTGGTAATGTTCCAAAGAAAGTGCAGGATTTTGTAGAAGGGTTACACGGAATCCATCAAGCTGTTCGTGATAACTTGGCCAAAGCTAATGCCAAGTACAAGCAGGATGCGGATCAAAAGCGCGGGCAGGTTGAGTTTGAGGAGGGAGACTTTGTCTGGGCAGTTTTGACTAAAGTTCGTATTTCAGTTGGTGATTACAACTAGTTGTCAGCCACGAAGATTGGACCAGTGGAGATTCTGGAAAAGAACAATTCTAATGCTTATCGTTTGAAGCTGCCAAGTCATATTCGATGTTCTGATGTTTTCAATGTGAAGCATTGGTTACCTTTTCATGGAGATTCTTCTGAAGATGAACCTGCTGCAGATTCGAGGTCGAATTTTGTCTTCCCATGGGGGAATGATAGAGGCCCAAGTATTGAAGATCGGGCCCACATGTTTCTGGAGGCCCATGATCGTCAAATAAAAGGGGTTGCACAGAAAAGGGCCTAACTTGGACTGCAGGGCTCCGTTTCAGAACCGTGAGCAGGCGAATCGAAGCTCGGTTGACCCCTATTTTTCTATTGTTATGCAGGGTGTTCAATCTGGGCAACGGTCAGATTTTTTGGTGCATGATGGTTTTATTTTCAAAGGAAATCAGTTGTGTATTCCTGATTCCAGTCTTCATTTGCAAATCATCAAGGAGTTACATGGTGAAGGGCATGTTGGTCGTGATCGCACTTTACAGTTAGTGCAATCATCTTATTTTTGGCCTACTTTGAGAAAAGAGTTGGATCGGTATGTTAAGCGGTGTCGAATCTGTCAAGTATCAAAGGGTACAGCTACTAATGCTGGGCTCTATATGCCTTTACCTGTTCCCTTGCAACCATGGGTGGATCTTAGCATGGATTTTGTGTCGGGGTTGACACTTACTCAATGGGGGTAATGATTCAATCTTTGTAGTTGTTGATCATTTTTCTAAGATGGTGCACTTTATTCCTAGTAAAAAGACTACATATGCAGTTAATGTGGCGCAGCCTTTCTTTCGTGATGTCTATCGTTTGCATGGTTTACCATCTTCTATTGTTTCAGATCGAGACACTAGAGTTAAGAGTCATTTTTGGCGTAGCTTGTGGAAAATGGTGAACACTCAGCTTAATTTCAGAAGTGCTTATCATCCTCAAACAGATGGGCAGACTGAAGTTGTTAACCGATCTCTTGGTAAACTGTTGCGGTGTTTGGTTGGTGATCATGTGAAATCTTGGGATCAGAAGTTATGTCAGGCTGAGTTTGCTCATAATCATGTTGTCAATCGTAGTACCGGTTTTAGCCCATTTCAAGTGGTGTATTCTGCTCAACCACGGGGACCACTAGATTTAGTGTCATCTTTTGTTTTTGGTAATGTTCCAAAGAAAGTGCAGGATTTTGTAGAAGGGTTACACGGAATCCATCAAGCTGTTCGTGATAACTTGGCCAAAGCTAATGCCAAGTACAAGCAGGATGCGGATCAAAAGCGCGGGCAGGTTGAGTTTGAGGAGGGAGACTTTGTCTGGGCAGTTTTGACTAAAGTTCGTATTTCAGTTGGTGATTACAACTAGTTGTCAGCCACGAAGATTGGACCAGTGGAGATTCTGGAAAAGAACAATTCTAATGCTTATCGTTTGAAGCTGCCAAGTCATATTCGATGTTCTGATGTTTTCAATGTGAAGCATTGGTTACCTTTTCATGGAGATTCTTCTGAAGATGAACCTGCTACAGATTCGAGGTCGAATTTTGTCTTCCCATGGGGGAATGATAGAGGCCCAAGTATTGAAGATCGGGCCCACATGTTTCTGGAGGCCCATGATCGTCAAATAAAAGGGGTTGCACAGAAAAGGGCCTAACTTGGACTGCAGGGCTCCGTTTCAGAACCGTGAGCAGGCGAATCGAAGCTCGGTTGACCCCTATTTTTCTATTGTTATGCAGGGTGTTCAATCTGGGCAACGGTCAGATTTTTTGGTGCATGATGGTTTTATTTTCAAAGGAAATCAGTTGTGTATTCCTGATTCCAGTCTTCATTTGCAAATCATCAAGGAGTTACATGGTGAAGGGCCTGTTGGTCGTGATCGCACTTTACAGTTAGTGCAATCATCTTATTTTTGGCCTACTTTGAGAAAAGAGTTGGATCGGTATGTTAAGCGGTGTCAGATCTGTCAAGTATCAAAGGGTACAGCTACTAATGCTGGGCTCTATATGCCTTTACCTGTTCCCTTGCAACCATGGGTGGATCTTAGCATGGATTTTGTGTCGGGGTTGACACTTACTCAATGGGGGTAATGATTCAATCTTTGTAGTTGTTGATCGTTTTTCTAAGATGGTGCACTTTATTCCTAGTAAAAAGACTACAGATGCAGTTAATGTGGCGCAGCTTTTCTTTCGTGATGTCTATCGTTTGCATGGTTTACCATCTTCTATTGTTTCAGATCGAGACACTAGAGTTAAGAGTCATTTTTGGCGTAGCTTGTGGAAAATGGTGAACACTCAGCTTAATTTCAGAAGTGCTTATCATCCTCAAACAGATGGGCAGACTGAAGTTGTTAACCGATCTCTTGGTAATCTGTTGCGGTGTTTGGTTGGTGATCATGTGAAATCTTGGGATCGGAAGTTATGTCAGGCTGAGTTTGCTCATAATCATGTTGTCAATCGTAGTACCGGTTTTAGCCCATTTCAAGTGGTGTATTCTGCTCAACCACGGGGACCACTAGATTTAGTGTCATCTTTTGTTTTTGGTAATGTTCCAAAGAAAGTGCAGGATTTTGTAGAAGGGTTACACGGAATCCATCAAGCTGTTCGTGATAACTTGGCCAAAGCTAATGCCAAGTACAAGCAGGATGCGGATCAAAAGCGCGGGCAGGTTGAGTTTGAGGAGGGAGACTTTGTCTGGGCAGTTTTGACTAAAGTTCGTATTTCAGTTGGTGATTACAACTAGTTGTCAGCCACGAAGATTGGACCAGTGGAGATTCTGGAAAAGAACAATTCTAATGCTTATCGTTTGAAGCTGCCAAGTCATATTCGTTGTTCTGATGTTTTCAATGTGAAGCATTGGTTACCTTTTCATGGAGATTCTTCTGAAGATGAACCTGCTGCAGATTCGAGGACGAATTTTGTCTTCCCATGGGGGAATGATAGAGGCCCAAGTATTGAAGATCGGGCCCACATGTTTCTGGAGGCCCATGATCGTCAAATAAAAGGGGTTGCACAGAAAAGGGCCTAACTTGGACTGCAGGGCTCCGTTTCAGAACCGTGAGCAGGCGAATCGAAGCTCGGTTGACCCCTATTTTTCTATTGTTATGCAGGGTGTTCAATCTGGGCAACGGTCAGATTTTTTGGTGCATGATGGTTTTATTTTCAAAGGAAATCAGTTGTGTATTCCTGATTCCAGTCTTCATTTGCAAATCATCAAGGAGTTACATGGTGAAGGGCATGTTGGTCATGATCGCACTTTACAGTTAGTGCAATCATCTTATTTTTGGCCTACTTTGAGAAAAGAGTTGGATCGGTATGTTAAGCGGTGTCGGATCTGTCAAGTATCAAAGGGTACAGCTACTAATGCTGGGCTCTATATGCCTTTACCTGTTCCCTTGCAACCATGGGTGGATCTTAGCATGGATTTTGTGTCGGGGTTGACACTTACTCAATGGGGGTAATGATTCAATCTTTGTAGTTGTTGATCGTTTTTCTAAGATGGTGCACTTTATTCCTAGTAAAAAGACTACAGATGCAGTTAATGTGGCGCAGCTTTTCTTTCGTGATGTCTATCGTTTGCATGGTTTACCATCTTCTATTGTTTCAGATCGAGACACTAGAGTTAAGAGTCATTTTTGGCGTAGCTTGTGGAAAATGGTGAACACTCAGTTTAATTTCAGAAGTGCTTATCATCCTCAAACAGATGGGCAGACTGAAGTTGTTAACCGATCTCTTGGTAATCTGTTGCGGTGTTTGGTTGGTGATCATGTGAAATCTTGGGATCGGAAGTTATGTCAGGCTGAGTTTGCTCATAATCATGTTGTCAATCGTAGTACCGGTTTTAGCCCATTTCAAGTGGTGTATTCTGCTCAACCACGGGGACCACTAGATTTAGTGTCATCTTTTGTTTTTGGTAATGTTCCAAAGAAAGTGCAGGATTTTGTAGAAGGGTTACACGGAATCCATCAAGCTGTTCGTGATAACTTGGCCAAAGCTAATGCCAAGTACAAGCAGGATGCGGATCAAAAGCGCGGGCAGGTTGAGTTTGAGGAGGGAGACTTTGTCTGGGCAGTTTTGACTAAAGTTCGTATTTCAGTTGGTGATTACAACTAGTTGTCAGCCACGAAGATTGGACCAGTGGAGATTCTGGAAAAGAACAATTCTAATGCTTATCGTTTGAAGCTGCCAAGTCATATTCGTTGTTCTGATGTTTTCAATGTGAAGCATTGGTTACCTTTTCATAGAGATTCTTCTGAAGATGAACCTGCTGCAGATTCGAGGACGAATTTTGTCTTCCCATGGGGGAATGATAGAGGCCCAAGTATTGAAGATCGGGCCCACATGTTTCTGGAGGCCCATGATCGTCAAATAAAAGGGGTTGCACAGAAAAGGGCCTAACTTGGACTGCAGGGCTCCGTTTCAGAACCGTGAGCAGGCGAATCGAAGCTCGGTTGACCCCTATTTTTCTATTGTTATGCAGGGTGTTCAATCTGGGCAACGGTCAGATTTTTTGGTGCATGATGGTTTTATTTTCAAAGGAAATCAGTTGTGTATTCCTGATTCCAGTCTTCATTTGCAAATCATCAAGGAGTTACATGGTGAAGGGCATGTTGGTCGTGATCGCACTTTACAGTTAGTGCAATCATCTTATTTTTGGCCTACTTTGAGAAAAGAGTTGGATCGGTATGTTAAGCGGTGTCGGATCTGTCAAGTATCAAAGGGTACAGCTACTAATGCTGGGCTCTATATGCCTTTACCTGTTCCCTTGCAACCATGGGTGGATCTTAGCATGGATTTTGTGTCGGGGTTGACACTTACTCAATGGGGGTAATGATTCAATCTTTGTAGTTGTTGATCATTTTTCTAAGATGTTGCACTTTATTCCTTGTAAAAAGACTACATATGCAGTTAATGTGGCGCAACCTTTCTTTCGTGATGTCTATCGTTTGCATGGTTTACCATCTTCTATTGTTTCAGATCGAGACACTAGAGTTAAGAGTCATTTTTGGCGTAGCTTGTGGAAAATGGTGAACACTCAGCTTAATTTCAGAAGTGCTTATCATCCTCAAACAGATGGGCAGACTGAAGTTGTTAACCGATCTCTTGGTAAACTGTTGCGGTGTTTGGTTGGTGATCATGTGAAATCTTGGGATCAGAAGTTATGTCAGGCTGAGTTTGCTCATAATCATGTTGTCAATCGTAGTACCGGTTTTAGCCCATTTCAAGTGGTGTATTCTGCTCAACCACGGGGACCACTAGATTTAGTGTCATCTTTTGTTTTTGGTAATGTTCCAAAGAAAGTGCAGGATTTTGTAGAAGGGTTACACGGAATCCATCAAGCTGTTCGTGATAACTTGGCCAAAGCTAATGCCAAGTACAAGCAAGATGCGGATCAAAAGCGCGGGCAGGTTGAGTTTGAGGAGGGAGACTTTGTCTGGGCAGTTTTGACTAAAGTTCGTATTTCAGTTGGTGATTACAACTAGTTGTCAGCCACGAAGATTGGACCAGTGGAGATTCTGGAAAAGAACAATTCTAATGCTTATCGTTTGAAGCTGCCAAGTCATATTCGTTGTTCTGATGTTTTCAATGTGAAGCATTGGTTACCTTTTCATGGAGATTCTTCTGAAGATGAACCTGTTGCAGATTCGAGGACGAATTTTGTCTTCCCATGGGGGAATGATAGAGGCCCAAGTATTGAAGATCGGGCCCACATGTTTCTGGAGGCCCATGATCGTCAAATAAAAGGGGTTGCACAGAAAAGGGCCTAACTTGGACTGCAGGGCTCCGTTTCAGAACCGTGAGCAGGTGAATCGAAGCTCGGTTGACCTCTATTTTTCTATTGTTATGCAGGGTGTTCAATCTGGGCAACGGTCAGATTTTTTGGTGCATGATGGTTTTATTTTCAAAGGAAATCAGTTGTGTATTCCTGATTCCAGTCTTCATTTGCAAATCATCAAGGAGTTACATGGTGAAGGGCATGTTGGTCGTGATCGCACTTTACAGTTAGTGCAATCATCTTATTTTTGGCCTACTTTGAGAAAAGAGTTGGATCGGTATGTTAAGCGGTGTCGGATCTGTCAAGTATCAAAGGGTACAGCTACTAATGCTGGGCTCTATATGCCTTTACCTGTTCCCTTGCAACCATGGGTGGATCTTAGCATGGATTTTGTGTCGGGGTTGACACTTACTCAATGGGGGTAATGATTCAATCTTTGTAGTTGTTGATCATTTTTCTAAGATGGTGCACTTTATTCCTAGTAAAAAGACTACATATGCAGTTAATGTGGCGCAGCCTTTCTTTCGTGATGTCTATCGTTTGCATGGTTTACCATCTTCTATTGTTTCAGATCGAGACACTAGAGTTAAGAGTCATTTTTGGCGTAGCTTGTGGAAAATGGTGAACACTCAGCTTAATTTCAGAAGTGCTTATCATCCTCAAACAGATGGGCAGACTGAAGTTGTTAACCGATCTCTTGGTAAACTGTTGCGGTGTTTGGTTGGTGATCATGTGAAATCTTGGGATCAGAAGTTATGTCAGGCTGAGTTTGCTCATAATCATGTTGTCAATCGTAGTACCGGTTTTAGCCCATTTCAAGTGGTGTATTCTGCTCAACCACGGGGACCACTAGATTTAGTGTCATCTTTTGTTTTTGGTAATGTTCCAAAGAAAGTGCAGGATTTTGTAGAAGGGTTACACGGAATCCATCAAGCTGTTCGTGATAACTTGGCCAAAGCTAATGCCAAGTACAAGCAGGATGCGGATCAAAAGCGCGGGCAGGTTGAGTTTGAGGAGGGAGACTTTGTCTGGGCAGTTTTGACTAAAGTTCGTATTTCAGTTGGTGATTACAACTAGTAGTCAGCCACGAAGATTAGACCAGTGGAGATTCTGGAAAAGAACAATTCTAATGCTTATCGTTTGAAGCTGCCAAGTCATATTCGTTGTTCTGATGTTTTCAATGTGAAGCATTGGTTACCTTTTCATGGAGATTCTTCTGAAGATGAACCTGCTGCAGATTCGAGGACGAATTTTGTCTTCCCATGGGGGAATGATAGAGGCCCAAGTATTGAAGATCGGGCCCACATGTTTCTGGAGGCCAATGATCGTCAAATAAAAGGGGTTGCACAGAAAAGGGCCTAACTTGGACTGCAGGGCTCCGTTTCAGAACCGTGAGCAGGCGAATCGAAGCTCGGTTGACCCCTATTTTTCTATTGTTATGCAGGGTGTTCAATCTGGGCAACGGTCAGATTTTTTGGTGCATGATGGTTTTATTTTCAAAGGAAATCAGTTGTGTATTCCTGATTCCAGTCTTCATTTGCAAATCATCAAGGAGTTACATGGTGAAGGGCATGTTGGTCGTGATCGCACTTTACAGTTAGTGCAATCATCTTATTTTTGGCCTACTTTGAGAAAAGAGTTGGATCGGTATGTTAAGCGGTGTCGGATCTGTCAAGTATCAAAGGGTACAGCTACTAATGCTGGGCTCTATATGCCTTTACCTGTTCCCTTGCAACCATGGGTGGATCTTAGCATGGATTTTGTGTCGGGGTTGACACTTACTCAATGGGGGTAATGATTTAATCTTTGTAGTTGTTGATCATTTTTCTAAGATGGTGCACTTTATTCCTAGTAAAAAGACTACATATGCAGTTAATGTGGTGCAGCCTTTCTTTCGTGATGTCTATCGTTTGCATGGTTTACCATCTTCTATTGTTTCAGATCGAGACACTAGAGTTAAGAGTCATTTTTGGCATAGCTTGTGGAAAATGGTGAACACTCAGCTTAATTTCAGAAGTGCTTATCATCCTCAAACAGATGGGCAGACTGAAGTTGTTAACCGATCTCTTGGTAATCTGTTGCGGTGTTTGGTTGGTGATCATCTGAAATCTTGGGATCAGAAGTTATGTCAAGCTGAGTTTGCTCATAATCATGTTGTCAATCGTAGTACCGGTTTTAGCCCATTTCAAGTGGTGTATTCTGCTCAACCACGGGGACCACTAGATTTAGTGTCATCTTTTGTTTTTGGTAATGTTCCAAAGAAAGTGCAGGATTTTGTAGAAGGGTTACACGGAATCCATCAAGCTGTTCGTGATAACTTGGCCAAAGCTAATGCCAAGTACAAGCAGGATGTGGATCAAAAGCGCGGGCAGGTTGAGTTTGAGGAGGGAGTCTTTGTCTGGGCAGTTTTGACTAAAGTTCGTATTTCAGTTGGTGATTACAACTAGTTGTCAGCCAAGAAGATTGGACCAGTGGAGATTCTGAAGAACAATTCTAATGCTTATCGTTTGAAGCTGCCAAGTCATATTCGTTGTTCAGATGTTTTCAATGTGAAGCATTGGTTATCTTTTCATGGAGATTCTTCTGAAGATGAACCTGCTGCAGATTCGAGGACGAATTTTGTCTTCCCATGGGGGAATGATAGAGGCCCAAGTATTGAAGATCGGGCCCAGATGTTTCTGGAGGCCCATGATCGTCAAATAAAAGGGTATGCATAGAAAAGGGCCTAACTTGGGCTGCAGGGCTCCGTTTCTGGCCCGTGAGCAGGCGAATCGAAGCTCGGTTGACCCCTATTTTTCTATTGTTATGCAGGGTGTTCAATCTGGGCAACGGTCAGATTTTTTGGTGCATGATGGTTTTATTTTCAAAGGAAATCAGTTGTGTATTCCTGATTCCAGTCTTCGTTTGCAAATCATCAAGGAGTTACATGGTGAAGGGCATGTTGGTCGTGATCGCACTTTACAGTTAGTGCAATCATCTTATTTTTGGCCTACTTTGAGAAAAGAGTTGGATCGGTATGTTAAGCGGTGTCGGATCTGTCAAGTATCAAAGCGTACAGCTACTAATGCTGGGCTCTATATGCCTTTACCTGTTCCCTTGCAACCATGGGTGGATCTTAGCATGGATTTTGTGTCGGGGTTGACACTTACTCAATGGGGGTAATGATTCAATCTTTGTAGTTGTTGATCGTTTTTCTAAGATGGTGCACTTTATTCCTAGTAAAAAGAATACAGATGCAGTTAATGTGGCGCAGCTTTTCTTTCGTGATGTCTATCGTTTGCATGATTTACCATCTTCTATTGTTTCAGATCGAGACACTAGAGTTAAGAGTCATTTTTGGCGTAGCTTGTGGAAAATGGTGAACACTCAGCTTAATTTCAGAAGTGCTTATCATCCTCAAACAGATGGGCAGACTGAAGTTGTTAACCGATCTCTTGGTAATCTGTTGCGGTGTTTGGCTGGTGATCATCTGAAATCTTGGGATCAGAAGTTATGTCAGGCGGAGTTTGCTCATAATCATGTTGTCAATCGTAGTACCGGTTTTAGCCCATTTCAAGTGGTGTATTCTGCTCAACCACGGGGACCACTAGATTTAGTGTCATCTTCTGTTTTTTGGAATGTTCCAAAGAAAGTGCAGGATTTTGTAGAAGGGTTACACGGAATCCATCAAGCTGTTCGTGATAACTTGGCCAAATCTAATGCCAAGTACAAGCAGGATGCGGATCAAAAGCGCGGGCAAGTTGAGTTTGAGGAGGGAGACTTTGTCTGGGCAGTTTTGACTAAAGTTCGTATTTCAGTTGGTGATTACAACTAGTTGTCAGCCACGAAGATTGGACCAGTGGAGATTCTGGAAAAGAACAATTCTAATGCTTATCGTTTGAAGCTGCCAAGTCATATTCGTTGTTCAGATGTTTTCAATGTGAAGCATTGGTTACCTTTTCATGGAGATTCTTCTGAAGATGAACCTGCTGCAGATTCGAGGACGAATTTTGTCTTCCCATGGGGGAATGATAGAGGCCCAAGTATTGAAGATCGGGCCCACATGTTTCTGGAGGCCCATGATCGTCAAATAAAAGGGGTTGCACAGAAAAGGGCCTAACTTGGGCTGCAGGGCTCCGTTTCAGGCCCGGGAGCAGGCGAATCGAAGCTCGGTTGACCCCTATTTTTCTCTTGTTATGCAGGGTGTTCAATCTGGGCAACGGTCAGATTTTTTGGTGCATGATGGTTTTATTTTCAAAGGAAATCAGTTGTGTATTCCTGATTCCAGTCTTCGTTTGCAAATCATCAAGGAGTTACATGGTGAAGGGCATGTTGGTCGTGATCGCACTTTACTGTTAGTGCAATCATCTTATTTTTGGCCTACTTTGAGAAAAGAGTTGGATCGGTATGTTAAGCGGTGTTGGATCTGTCAAGTATCAAAGGGTACAGCTACTAATGCTGGGCTCTATATGCCTTTACCTGTTCCCTTGCAACCATGGGTGGATCTTAGCATGGATTTTGTGTCGGGGTTGACACTTACTCAATGGGGGTAATGATTCAATCTTTGTAGTTGTTGATCGTTTTTCTAAGATGGTGCACTTTATTCCTAGTAAAAAGAATACAGATGCAGTTAATGTGGCGCAGCTTTTCTTTCGTGATGTCTATCGTTTGCATGATTTACCATCTTCTATTGTTTCAGATCGAGACACTAGAGTTAAGAGTCATTTTTGGCGTAGCTTGTGGAAAATGGTGAACACTCAGCTTAATTTCAGAAGTGCTTATCATCCTCAAACAGATGGGCAGACTGAAGTTGTTAACCGATCTCTTGGTAATCTGTTGCGGTGTTTGGCTGGTGATCATCTGAAATCTTGGGATCAGAAGTTATGTCAGGCGGAGTTTGCTCATAATCATGTTGTCAATCGTAGTACCGGTTTTAGCCCATTTCAAGTGGTGTATTCTGCTCAACCACGGGGACCACTAGATTTAGTGTCATCTTCTGTTTTTTGGAATGTTCCAAAGAAAGTGCAGGATTTTGTAGAAGGGTTACACGGAATCCATCAAGCTGTTCGTGATAACTTGGCCAAATCTAATGCCAAGTACAAGCAGGATGCGGATCAAAAGCGCGGGCAAGTTGAGTTTGAGGAGGGAGACTTTGTCTGGGCAGTTTTGACTAAAGTTCGTATTTCAGTTGGTGATTACAACTAGTTGTCAGCCACGAAGATTGGACCAGTGGAGATTCTGGAAAAGAACAATTCTAATGCTTATCGTTTGAAGCTGCCAAGTCATATTCGTTGTTCAGATGTTTTCAATGTGAAGCATTGGTTACCTTTTCATGGAGATTCTTCTGAAGATGAACCTGCTGCAGATTCGAGGACGAATTTTGTCTTCCCATGGGGGAATGATAGAGGCCCAAGTATTGAAGATCGGGCCCACATGTTTCTGGAGGCCCATGATCGTCAAATAAAAGGGTTTGCACAGAAAAGGGCCTAACTTGGGCTGCAGGGCTCCGTTTCAGGCCCGTGAGCAGGCGAATCGAAGCTCGGTTGACCCCTATTTTTCTATTGTTATGCAGGGTGTTCAATCTGGGCAACGGTCAGATTTTTTGGTGCATGATGGTTTTATTTTCAAAGGAAATCAGTTGTGTAATCCTGATTCCAGTCTTCGTTTGCAAATCATCAAGGAGTTACATGGTGAAGGGCATGTTGGTCGTGATCGCACTTTACAGTTAGTGCAATCATCTTATTTTTGGCCTACTTTGAGAAAAGAGTTGGAACGGTATGTTAAGCGGTGTCGGATCTGTCAAGTATCAAAGGGTACAGCTACTAATGCTGGGCTCTATATGCCTTTACCTGTTCCCTTGCAACCATGGGTGGATCTTAGCATGGATTTTGTGTCGGGGTTGACATTTACTCAATGGGGGTAATGATTCAATCTTTGTAGTTGTTGATCGTTTTTCTAAGATGGTGCACTTTATTCCTTGTAAAAAGACTACAGATGCAGTTAATGTGGCGCAGCTTTTATTTCGTGATGTCTATCGTTTGCATGGTTTACCATCTTCTATTGTTTCAGATTGAGACACTAGAGTTAAGAGTCATTTTTGGCGTAGCTTGTGGAAAATGCTGAACACTCAGCTTAATTTCAGAAGTGCTTATCATCCTCAAACAGATGGGTAGACTGAAGTTGTTAACCGATCTCTTGGTAATCTGTTGAGGTGTTTGGTTGGTGATCATGTGAAATCTTGGGATCAGAAGTTATGTCAGGCTGAGTTTGCTCATAATCATGTTGTCAATCGTAGTACCGGTTTTAGCCCATTTCAAGTGGTGTATTCTGCTCAACCACGGGGACCACTAGATTTAGTGTCATCTTCTGTTTTTGGTAATGTTCCAAAGAAAGTGCAGGATTTTGTAGAAGGGTTACACGGAATCCATCAAGCTGTTCGTGATAACTTGGCCAAAGCTAATAGCAAGTACAAGCAGGATGCGGATCAAAAGCGCGGGCAGGTTGAGTTTGAGGAGGGAGAATTTGTCTGGGCAGTTTTGACTAAAGTTCGTATTTCAGTTGGTGATTACAACTAGTTGTCAGCCACGAAGATTGGACCAGTGGAGATTCTGGAAAAGAACAATTCTAATGCTTATCGTTTGAAGCTGCCAAGTCATATTCGTTGTTCTGATGTTTTCAATGTGAAGCATTGGTTACCTTTTCATGGAGATTCTTCTGAAGATGAACCTGCAGCAGATTCGAGGACGAATTTTGTCTTCCCATGGGGGAATGATAGAGGCCCAAGTATTGAAGATCGGGCCCACATGTTTCTGGAGGCCCATGATCGTCAAATAAAAGGGGTTGCACAGAAAAGGGCCTAACTTGGACTGCAGGGCTCCGTTTGAGAACCGTGAGCAGGCGAATCGAAGCTCGGTTGACCCCTATTTTTCTATTGTTATGCAGGGTGTTCAATCTGGGCAACGGTCAGATTTTTTGGTGCATGATGGTTTTATTTTCAAAGGAAATCAGTTGTGTATTCCTGATTCCAGTCTTCGTTTGCAAATCATCAAGGAGTTACATGGTGAAGGGCATGTTGGTCGTGATCGCACTTTACTGTTAGTGCAATCATCTTATTTTTGGCCTACTTTGAGAAAAGAGTTGGATCGGTATGTTAAGCGGTGTCGGATCTGTCAAGTATCAAAGGGTACAGCTACTAATGCTGGGCTCTATATGCCTTTACCTGTTCCCTTGCAACCATGGGTGGATCTTAGCATGGATTTTGTGTCGGGGTTGACACTTACTCAATGGGGGTAATGATTCAATCTTTGTAGTTGTTGATCGTTTTTCTAAGATGGTGCACTTTATTCCTAGTAAAAAGAATACAGATGCAGTTAATGTGGCGCAGCTTTTCTTTCGTGATGTCTATCGTTTGCATGATTTACCATCTTCTATTGTTTCAGATCGAGACACTAGAGTTAAGAGTCATTTTTGGCGTAGCTTGTGGAAAATGGTGAACACTCAGCTTAATTTCAGAAGTGCTTATCATCCTCAAACAGATGGGCAGACTGAAGTTGTTAACCGATCTCTTGGTAATCTGTTGCGGTGTTTGGCTGGTGATCATCTGAAATCTTGGGATCAGAAGTTATGTCAGGCGGAGTTTGCTCATAATCATGTTGTCAATCGTAGTACCGGTTTTAGCCCATTTCAAGTGGTGTATTCTGCTCAACCACGGGGACCACTAGATTTAGTGTCATCTTCTGTTTTTTGGAATGTTCCAAAGAAAGTGCAGGATTTTGTAGAAGGGTTACACGGAATCCATCAAGCTGTTCGTGATAACTTGGCCAAATCTAATGCCAAGTACAAGCAGGATGCGGATCAAAAGCGCGGGCAAGTTGAGTTTGAGGAGGGAGACTTTGTCTGGGCAGTTTTGACTAAAGTTCGTATTTCAGTTGGTGATTACAACTAGTTGTCAGCCACGAAGATTGGACCAGTGGAGATTCTGGAAAAGAACAATTCTAATGCTTATCGTTTGAAGCTGCCAAGTCATATTCGTTGTTCAGATGTTTTCAATGTGAAGCATTGGTTACCTTTTCATGGAGATTCTTCTGAAGATGAACCTGCTGCAGATTCGAGGACGAATTTTGTCTTCCCATGGGGGAATGATAGAGGCCCAAGTATTGAAGATCGGGCCCACATGTTTCTGGAGGCCCATGATCGTCAAATAAAAGGGTTTGCACAGAAAAGGGCCTAACTTGGGCTGCAGGGCTCCGTTTCAGGCCCGTGAGCAGGCGAATCGAAGCTCGGTTGACCCCTATTTTTCTATTGTTATGCAGGGTGTTCAATCTGGGCAACGGTCAGATTTTTTGGTGCATGATGGTTTTATTTTCAAAGGAAATCAGTTGTGTAATCCTGATTCCAGTCTTCGTTTGCAAATCATCAAGGAGTTACATGGTGAAGGGCATGTTGGTCGTGATCGCACTTTACAGTTAGTGCAATCATCTTATTTTTGGCCTACTTTGAGAAAAGAGTTGGAACGGTATGTTAAGCGGTGTCGGATCTGTCAAGTATCAAAGGGTACAGCTACTAATGCTGGGCTCTATATGCCTTTACCTGTTCCCTTGCAACCATGGGTGGATCTTAGCATGGATTTTGTGTCGGGGTTGACATTTACTCAATGGGGGTAATGATTCAATCTTTGTAGTTGTTGATCGTTTTTCTAAGATGGTGCACTTTATTCCTTGTAAAAAGACTACAGATGCAGTTAATGTGGCGCAGCTTTTATTTCGTGATGTCTATCGTTTGCATGGTTTACCATCTTCTATTGTTTCAGATTGAGACACTAGAGTTAAGAGTCATTTTTGGCGTAGCTTGTGGAAAATGCTGAACACTCAGCTTAATTTCAGAAGTGCTTATCATCCTCAAACAGATGGGTAGACTGAAGTTGTTAACCGATCTCTTGGTAATCTGTTGAGGTGTTTGGTTGGTGATCATGTGAAATCTTGGGATCAGAAGTTATGTCAGGCTGAGTTTGCTCATAATCATGTTGTCAATCGTAGTACCGGTTTTAGCCCATTTCAAGTGGTGTATTCTGCTCAACCACGGGGACCACTAGATTTAGTGTCATCTTCTGTTTTTGGTAATGTTCCAAAGAAAGTGCAGGATTTTGTAGAAGGGTTACACGGAATCCATCAAGCTGTTCGTGATAACTTGGCCAAAGCTAATAGCAAGTACAAGCAGGATGCGGATCAAAAGCGCGGGCAGGTTGAGTTTGAGGAGGGAGAATTTGTCTGGGCAGTTTTGACTAAAGTTCGTATTTCAGTTGGTGATTACAACTAGTTGTCAGCCACGAAGATTGGACCAGTGGAGATTCTGGAAAAGAACAATTCTAATGCTTATCGTTTGAAGCTGCCAAGTCATATTCGTTGTTCTGATGTTTTCAATGTGAAGCATTGGTTACCTTTTCATGGAGATTCTTCTGAAGATGAACCTGCAGCAGATTCGAGGACGAATTTTGTCTTCCCATGGGGGAATGATAGAGGCCCAAGTATTGAAGATCGGGCCCACATGTTTCTGGAGGCCCATGATCGTCAAATAAAAGGGGTTGCACAGAAAAGGGCCTAACTTGGACTGCAGGGCTCCGTTTCAGAACCGTGAGCAGGCGAATCGAAGCTCGGTTGACCCCTATTTTTCTATTGTTATGCAGGGTGTTCAATCTGGGCAACGGTCAGATTTTTTGGTGCATGATGGTTTTATTTTCAAAGGAAATCAGTTGTGTATTCCTGATTCCAGTCTTCATTTGCAAATCATCAAGGAGTTACATGGTGAAGGGCATGTTGGTCGTGATCGCACTTTACAGTTAGTGCAATCATCTTATTTTTGGCCTACTTTGAGAAAAGAGTTGGAACGGTATGTTAAGCGGTGTCGGATCTGTCAAGTATCAAAGGGTACAGCTACTAATGCTGGGCTCTATATGCCTTTACCTGTTCCCTTGCAACCATGGGTGGATCTTAGCATGGATTTTGTGTCGGGGTTGACACTTACTCAATGGGGGTAATGATTCAATCTTTGTAGTTGTTGATCGTTTTTCTAAGATGGTGCACTTTATTCCTAGTAAAAAGAATACAGATGCAGTTAATGTGGCGCAGCTTTTCTTTCGTGATGTCTATCGTTTGCATGATTTACCATCTTCTATTGTTTCAGATCGAGACACTAGAGTTAAGAGTCATTTTTGGCGTAGCTTGTGGAAAATGGTGAACACTCAGCTTAATTTCAGAAGTGCTTATCATCCTCAAACAGATGGGCAGACTGAAGTTGTTAACCGATCTCTTGGTAATCTGTTGCGGTGTTTGGCTGGTGATCATCTGAAATCTTGGGATCAGAAGTTATGTCAGGCGGAGTTTGCTCATAATCATGTTGTCAATCGTAGTACCGGTTTTAGCCCATTTCAAGTGGTGTATTCTGCTCAACCACGGGGACCACTAGATTTAGTGTCATCTTCTGTTTTTTGGAATGTTCCAAAGAAAGTGCAGGATTTTGTAGAAGGGTTACACGGAATCCATCAAGCTGTTCGTGATAACTTGGCCAAATCTAATGCCAAGTACAAGCAGGATGCGGATCAAAAGCGCGAGCAAGTTGAGTTTGAGGAGGGAGACTTTGTCTGGGCAGTTTTGACTAAAGTTCGTATTTCAGTTGGTGATTACAACTAGTTGTCAGCCACGAAGATTGGACCAGTGGAGATTCTGGAAAAGAACAATTCTAATGCTTATCGTTTGAAGCTGCCAAGTCATATTCGTTGTTCAGATGTTTTCAATGTGAAGCATTGGTTACCTTTTCATGGAGATTCTTCTGAAGATGAACCTGCTGCAGATTCGAGGACGAATTTTGTCTTCCCATGGGGGAATGATAGAGGCCCAAGTATTGAAGATCGGGCCCACATGTTTCTGGAGGCCCATGATCGTCAAATAAAAGGGTTTGCACAGAAAAGGGCCTAACTTGGGCTGCAGGGCTCCGTTTCAGGCCCGTGAGCAGGCGAATCGAAGCTCGGTTGACCCCTATTTTTCTATTGTTATGCAGGGTGTTCAATCTGGGCAACGGTCAGATTTTTTGGTGCATGATGGTTTTATTTTCAAAGGAAATCAGTTGTGTAATCCTGATTCCAGTCTTCGTTTGCAAATCATCAAGGAGTTACATGGTGAAGGGCATGTTGGTCGTGATCGCACTTTACAGTTAGTGCAATCATCTTATTTTTGGCCTACTTTGAGAAAAGAGTTGGAACGGTATGTTAAGCGGTGTCGGATCTGTCAAGTATCAAAGGGTACAGCTACTAATGCTGGGCTCTATATGCCTTTACCTGTTCCCTTGCAACCATGGGTGGATCTTAGCATGGATTTTGTGTCGGGGTTGACATTTACTCAATGGGGGTAATGATTCAATCTTTGTAGTTGTTGATCGTTTTTCTAAGATGGTGCACTTTATTCCTTGTAAAAAGACTACAGATGCAGTTAATGTGGCGCAGCTTTTATTTCGTGATGTCTATCGTTTGCATGGTTTACCATCTTCTATTGTTTCAGATTGAGACACTAGAGTTAAGAGTCATTTTTGGCGTAGCTTGTGGAAAATGCTGAACACTCAGCTTAATTTCAGAAGTGCTTATCATCCTCAAACAGATGGGTAGACTGAAGTTGTTAACCGATCTCTTGGTAATCTGTTGAGGTGTTTGGTTGGTGATCATGTGAAATCTTGGGATCAGAAGTTATGTCAGGCTGAGTTTGCTCATAATCATGTTGTCAATCGTAGTACCGGTTTTAGCCCATTTCAAGTGGTGTATTCTGCTCAACCACGGGGACCACTAGATTTAGTGTCATCTTCTGTTTTTGGTAATGTTCCAAAGAAAGTGCAGGATTTTGTAGAAGGGTTACACGGAATCCATCAAGCTGTTCGTGATAACTTGGCCAAAGCTAATAGCAAGTACAAGCAGGATGCGGATCAAAAGCGCGGGCAGGTTGAGTTTGAGGAGGGAGAATTTGTCTGGGCAGTTTTGACTAAAGTTCGTATTTCAGTTGGTGATTACAACTAGTTGTCAGCCACGAAGATTGGACCAGTGGAGATTCTGGAAAAGAACAATTCTAATGCTTATCGTTTGAAGCTGCCAAGTCATATTCGTTGTTCTGATGTTTTCAATGTGAAGCATTGGTTACCTTTTCATGGAGATTCTTCTGAAGATGAACCTGCAGCAGATTCGAGGACGAATTTTGTCTTCCCATGGGGGAATGATAGAGGCCCAAGTATTGAAGATCGGGCCCACATGTTTCTGGAGGCCCATGATCGTCAAATAAAAGGGGTTGCACAGAAAAGGGCCTAACTTGGACTGCAGGGCTCCGTTTCAGAACCGTGAGCAGGCGAATCGAAGCTCGGTTGACCCCTATTTTTCTATTGTTATGCAGGGTGTTCAATCTGGGCAACGGTCAGATTTTTTGGTGCATGATGGTTTTATTTTCAAAGGAAATCAGTTGTGTATTCCTGATTCCAGTCTTCATTTGCAAATCATCAAGGAGTTACATGGTGAAGGGCATGTTGGTCGTGATCGCACTTTACAGTTAGTGCAATCATCTTATTTTTGGCCTACTTTGAGAAAAGAGTTGGAACGGTATGTTAAGCGGTGTCGGATCTGTCAAGTATCAAAGGGTACAGCTACTAATGCTGGGCTCTATATGCCTTTACCTGTTCCCTTGCAACCATGGGTGGATCTTAGCATGGATTTTGTGTCGGGGTTGACATTTACTCAATGGGGGTAATGATTCAATCTTTGTAGTTGTTGATCGTTTTTCTAAGATGGTGCACTTTATTCCTTGTAAAAAGACTACAGATGCAGTTAATGTGGCGCAGCTTTTATTTCGTGATGTCTATCGTTTGCATGGTTTACCATCTTCTATTGTTTCAGATTGAGACACTAGAGTTAAGAGTCATTTTTGGCGTAGCTTGTGGAAAATGCTGAACACTCAACTTAATTTCAGAAGTGCTTATCATCCTCAAACAGATGGGTAGACTGAAGTTGTTAACCGATCTCTTGGTAATCTGTTGAGGTGTTTGGTTGGTGATCATGTGAAATCTTGGGATCAGAAGTTATGTCAGGCTGAGTTTGCTCATAATCATGTTGTCAATCGTAGTACCGGTTTTAGCCCATTTCAAGTGGTGTATTCTGCTCAACCACGGGGACCACTAGATTTAGTGTCATCTTCTGCTTTTGGTAATGTTCCAAAGAAAGTGCAGGATTTTGTAGAAGGGTTACACGGAATCCATCAAGCTGTTCGTGATAACTTGGCCAAAGCTAATAGCAAGTACAAGCAGGATGCGGATCAAAAGCGCGGGCAGGTTGAGTTTGAGGAGGGAGAATTTGTCTGGGCAGTTTTGACTAAAGTTCGTATTTCAGTTGGTGATTACAACTAGTTGTCAGCCACGAAGATTGGACCAGTGGAGATTCTGGAAAAGAACAATTCTAATGCTTATCGTTTGAAGCTGCCAAGTCATATTCGTTGTTCTGATGTTTTCAATGTGAAGCATTGGTTACCTTTTCATGGAGATTCTTCTGAAGATGAACCTGCAGCAGATTCGAGGACGAATTTTGTCTTCCCATGGGGGAATGATAGAGGCCCAAGTATTGAAGATCGGGCCCACATGTTTCTGGAGGCCCATGATCGTCAAATAAAAGGGGTTGCACAGAAAAGGGCCTAACTTGGACTGCAGGGCTCCGTTTCAGAACCGTGAGCAGGCGAATCGAAGCTCGGTTGACCCCTATTTTTCTATTGTTATGCAGGGTGTTCAATCTGGGCAACGGTCAGATTTTTTGGTGCATGATGGTTTTATTTTCAAAGGAAATCAGTTGTGTATTCCTGATTCCAGTCTTCATTTGCAAATCATCAAGGAGTTACATGGTGAAGGGCATGTTGGTCGTGATCGCACTTTACAGTTAGTGCAATCATCTTATTTTTGGCCTACTTTGAGAAAAGAGTTGGATCGGTATGTTAAGCGGTGTCGGATCTGTCAAGTATCAAAGGGTACAGCTACTAATGCTGGGCTCTATATGCCTTTACCTGTTCCCTTGCAACCATGGGTGGATCTTACTATGGATTTTGTGTCGGGGTTGACACTTACTCAATGGGGGTAATGATTCAATCTTTGTAGTTGTTGATCATTTTTCTAAGATGGTGCACTTTATTCCTAGTAAAAAGACTACATATGCAGTTAATGTGGTGCAGCCTTTCTTTCGTGATGTCTATCGTTTGCATGGTTTACCATCTTCTATTGTTTCAGATCGAGACACTAGAGTTAAGAGTCATTTTTGGCATAGCTTGTGGAAAATGGTGAACACTCAGCTTAATTTCAGAAGTGCTTATCATCCTCAAACAGATGGGCAGACTGAAGTTGTTAACCGATCTCTTGGTAATCTGTTGCGGTGTTTGGTTGGTGATCATCTGAAATCTTGGGATCAGAAGTTATGTCAAGCTGAGTTTGCTCATAATCATGTTGTCAATCGTAGTACCGGTTTTAGCCCATTTCAAGTGGTGTATTCTGCTCAACCACGGGGACCACTAGATTTAGTGTCATCTTTTGTTTTTGGTAATGTTCCAAAGAAAGTGCAGGATTTTGTAGAAGGGTTACACGGAATCCATCAAGCTGTTCGTGATAACTTGGCCAAAGCTAATGCCAAGTACAAGCAGGATGTGGATCAAAAGCGCGGGCAGGTTGAGTTTGAGGAGGGAGTCTTTGTCTGGGCAGTTTTGACTAAAGTTCGTATTTCAGTTGGTGATTACAACTAGTTGTCAGCCAAGAAGATTGGACCAGTGGAGATTCTGGAGAAGAACAATTCTAATGCTTATCGTTTGAAGCTGCCAAGTCATATTCGTTGTTCTGATGTTTTCAATGTGAAGCATTGGTTATCTTTTCATGGAGATTCTTCTGAAGATAAACCTGCTGCAGATTCGAGGACGAATTTTGTCTTCCCATGGGGGAATGATAGAGGCCCAAGTATTGAAGATCGGGCCCAGATGTTTCTGGAGGCCCATGATCGTCAAATAAAAGGGGTTGCACAGAAAAGGGCCTAACTTGGACTGCAGGGCTCCGTTTCAGAACCGTGAGCAGGCGAATCGAAGCTCGGTTGACCCCTATTTTTCTATTGTTATGCAGGGTGTTCAATCTGGGCAACGGTCAGATTTTTTGGTGCATGATGGTTTTATTTTCAAAGGAAATCAGTTGTGTATTCCTGATTCCAGTCTTCGTTTGCAAATCATCAAGGAGTTACATGGTGAAGGGCATGTTGGTCGTGATCGCACTTTACAGTTAGTGCAATCATCTTATTTTTTGCCTACTTTGAGAAAAGAGTTGGATCGGTATGTTAAGCGGTGTCGGATCTGTCAAGTATCAAAGCGTACAGCTACTAATGTTGGGCTCTATATGCCTTTACCTGTTCCCTTGCAACCATGGGTGGATCTTAGCATGGATTTTGTGTCGGGGTTGACACTTACTCAATGGGGGTAATGATTCAATCTTTGTAGTTGTTGATCATTTTTCTAAGATGGTGCACTTTATTCCTAGTAAAAAGACTACATATGCAGTTAATGTGGTGCAGCCTTTCTTTCGTGATGTCTATCGTTTGCATGGTTTACCATCTTCTATTGTTTCAGATCGAGACACTAGAGTTAAGAGTCATTTTTGGCATAGCTTGTGGAAAATGGTGAACACTCAGCTTAATTTCAGAAGTGCTTATCATCCTCAAACAGATGGGCAGACTGAAGTTGTTAACCGATCTCTTGGTAATCTGTTGCGGTGTTTGGTTGGTGATCATCTGAAATCTTGGGATCAGAAGTTATGTCAAGCTGAGTTTGCTCATAATCATGTTGTCAATCGTAGTACCGGTTTTAGCCCATTTCAAGTGGTGTATTCTGCTCAACCACGGGGACCACTAGATTTAGTGTCATCTTTTGTTTTTGGTAATGTTCCAAAGAAAGTGCAGGATTTTGTAGAAGGGTTACACGGAATCCATCAAGCTGTTCGTGATAACTTGGCCAAAGCTAATGCCAAGTACAAGCAGGATGTGGATCAAAAGCGCGGGCAGGTTGAGTTTGAGGAGGGAGTCTTTGTCTGGGCAGTTTTGACTAAAGTTCGTATTTCAGTTGGTGATTACAACTAGTTGTCAGCCACGAAGATTGGACCAGTGGAGATTCTGGAAAAGAACAATTCTAATGCCTATCGTTTGAAGCTGCCAAGTCATATTCGTTGTTCAGATGTTTTCAATGTGAAGCATTGGTTACCTTTTCATGGAGATTCTTCTGAAGATGAACCTGCTGCAGATTCGAGGACGAATTTTGTCTTCCCATGGGGGAATGATAGAGGCCCAAGTATTGAAGATCGGGCCCACATGTTTCTGGAGGCCCATGATCGTCAAATAAAAGGGTTTGCACAGAAAAGGGCCTAACTTGGGCTGCAGGGCTCCGTTTCAGGCCCGTGAGCAGGCGAATCGAAGCTCGGTTGACCCCTATTTTTCTATTGTTATGCAGGGTGTTCAATCTGGGCAACGGTCAGATTTTTTGGTGCATGATGGTTTTATTTTCAAAGGAAATCAGTTGTGTATTCCTGATTCCAGTCTTCGTTTGCAAATCATCAAGGAGTTACATGGTGAAGGGCATGTTGGTCGTGATCGCACTTTACAGTTAGTGCAATCATCTTATTTTTTGCCTACTTTGAGAAAAGAGTTGGATCGGTATGTTAAGCGGTGTCGGATCTGTCAAGTATCAAAGCGTACAGCTACTAATGTTGGGCTCTATATGCCTTTACCTGTTCCCTTGCAACCATGGGTGGATCTTAGCATGGATTTTGTGTCGGGGTTGACACTTACTCAATGGGGGTAATGATTCAATCTTTGTAGTTGTTGATCGTTTTTCTAAGATGGTGCACTTTATTCCTAGTAAAAAGAATACAGATGCAGTTAATGTGGCGCAGCTTTTCTTTCGTGATGTCTATCGTTTGCATGATTTACCATCTTCTATTGTTTCAGATCGAGACACTAGAGTTAAGAGTCATTTTTGGCGTAGCTTGTGGAAAATGGTGAACACTCAGCTTAATTTCAGAAGTGCTTATCATCCTCAAACAGATGGGCAGACTGAAGTTGTTAACCGATCTCTTGGTAATCTGTTGCGGTGTTTGGTTGGTGATCATCTGAAATCTTGGGATCAGAAGTTATGTCAGGCGGAGTTTGCTCATAATCATGTTGTCAATCGTAGTACCGGTTTTAGCCCATTTCAAGTGGTGTATTCTGCTCAACCACGGGGACCACTAGATTTAGTTTCATCTTCTGTTTTTTGTAATGTTCCAAAGAAAGTGCAGGATTTTGTAGAAGGGTTACACGGAATCCATCAAGCTGTTCGTGATAACTTGGCCAAATCTAATGCCAAGTACAAGCAGGATGCGGATCAAAAGCGCGGGCAAGTTGAGTTTGAGGAGGGAGACTTTGTCTGGGCAGTTTTGACTAAAGTTCGTATTTCAGTTGGTGATTACAACTAGTTGTCAGCCACGAAGATTGGACCAGTGGAGATTCTGGAAAAGAACAATTCTAATGCTTATCGTTTGAAGCTGCCAAGTCATATTCGTTGTTCAGATGTTTTCAATGTGAAGCATTGGTTACCTTTTCATGGAGATTCTTCTGAAGATGAACCTGCTGCAGATTCGAGGATGAATTTTGTCTTCCCATGGGGGAATGATAGAGGCCCAAGTATTGAAGATCGGGCCCACATGTTTCTGGAGGCCCATGATCGTCAAATAAAAGGTGTTGCACAGAAAAGGGCCTAACTTGGACTGCAGGGCTCCGTTTTAGAACCGTGAGCAGGCGAATCGAAGCTCGGTTGACCCCTATTTTTCTATTGTTATGCAGGGTGTTCGATCTGGGCAACGGTCAGATTTTTTGGTGCATGATGGTTTTATTTTCAAAGGAAATCAGTTGTGTATTCCTGATTCCAGTCTTCATTTGCAAATCATCAAGGAGTTACATGGTGAAGGGCATGTTGGTCGTGATCGCACTTTACAGTTAGTGCAATCATCTTATTTTTGGCCTACTTTGAGAAAAGACTTGGATCGGTATGTTAAGCGGTGTCGGATCTGTCAAGTATCAAAGGGTACAGCTACTAATGCTGGGCTCTATAAGCCTTTACCTGTTCCCTTGCAACCATGGGTGGATCTTAGCATGGATTTTGTGTCGGGGTTGACACTTACTCAATGGGGGTAATGATTCAATCTTTGTAGTTGTTGATCATTTTTCTAAGATGGTGCACTTTATTCCTAGTAAAAAGACTACATATGCAGTTAATGTGGCGCAGCCTTTCTTTCGTGATGTCTATCGTTTGCATGGTTTACCATCTTCTATTGTTTCAGATCGAGACACTAGAGTTAAGAGTCATTTTTGGCGTAGCTTGTGGAAAATGGTGAACACTCA
Source organism: Pseudognaphalium luteoalbum (assembly GCA_963422505.1). Taxonomy (NCBI): domain Eukaryota; kingdom Viridiplantae; phylum Streptophyta; class Magnoliopsida; order Asterales; family Asteraceae; genus Pseudognaphalium; species Pseudognaphalium luteoalbum. The sequence goes on from OY730194.1 coordinate 46,822,645, forward strand.
GCTTAATTTCAGAAGTGCTTATCATCCTCAAACAGATGGGCAGACTGAAGTTGTTAACCGATCTCTTGGTAATCTGTTGCGGTGTTTGGTTGGTGATCATGTGAAATCTTGGGATCAGAAGTTATGTCAGGCTGAGTTTGCTCATAATCATGTTGTCAATCGTAGTACCGGTTTTAGCCCATTTCAAGTGGTGTATTCTGCTCAACCACGGGGACCACTAGATTTAGTGTCATCTTCTGTTTTTTGTAATGTTCCAAAGAAAGTGCAGGATTTTGTAGAAGGGTTACACGGAATCCATCAAGCTGTTCGTGATAACTAGGCCAAAGCTAATTCCAAGTACAAGCAGGATGTGGATCAAAAGCGCGGGCAGGTTGAGTTTGAGGAGGGAGACTTTGTCTGGGCAGTTTTGACTAAAGTTCGTATTTCAGTTGGTGATTACAACTAGTTGTCAGCCAAGAAGATTGGACTAGTGGAGATTCTGGAGAAGAACAATTCTAATGCTTATCGTTTGAAGCTGCCAAGTCATATTCGTTGTTCTGATGTTTTCAATGTGAAGCATTGGTTACCTTTTCATGGAGATTCTTCTGAAGATGAACCTGCAGCAGATTCAAGGACGAATTTTGTCTTCCCATGGGGGAATGATAGAGGCCCAAGTATTGAAGATCGGGCCTACATGTTTCTGGAGGCCCATGATCGTCAAATAAAAGGGGTTGCACAGAAAAGGGCCTAACTTGGGCTGCAGGGCTCCGTTTCAGGCCCGTGAGCAGGCGAATCAAAGCTCGGTTGACCCCTATTTTTCTATTGTTATGCAGGGTGTTCAATCTGGGCAACGGTCAGATTTTTTGGTGCATGATGGTTTTATTTTCAAAGGAAATCAGTTGTGTATTCCTGATTCCAGTCTTCGTTTGCAAATCATCAAGGAGTTACATGGTGAAGGGCATGTTGGTCGTGATCGCACTTTACAGTTAGTGCAATCATCTTAATTTTGGCCTACTTTGAGAAAAGAGTTGGATCGGTATGTTAAGCGGTGTCGGATCTGTCAAGTATCAAAGGGTACAGCTACTAATGCTGGGCTCTATATGCCTTTACCTGTTCCCTTGCAACCATGGGTGGATCTTAGCATGGATTTTGTGTCAGGGTTGACACTTACTCAATGGGGGTAATGATTCAATCTTTGTAGTTGTTGATCGTTTTTCTAAGATGGTGCACTTTATTCCTAGTAAAAAGACTACAGATGCAGTTAATGTGGCGCAGCTTTTCTTTCGTGATGTCTATCGTTTGCATGGTTTACCATCTTCTATTGTTTCAGATCGAGACACTAGAGTTAAGAGTCATTTTTGGCGTAGCTTGTGGAAAATGGTGAACACTCAGCTTAATTTCAGAAGTGCTTATCATCCTCAAACAGATGGGCAGACTGAAGTTGTTAACCGATCTCTTGGTAATCTATTGCGGTGTTTGGTTGGTGATCATCTGAAATCTTGGGATCAGAAGTTATGTCAGGCGGAGTTTGCTCATAATCATGTTGTCAATCGTAGTACCGGTTTTAGCCTATTTCAAGTGGTGTATTCTGCTCAACCACGGGGACCACTAGATTTAGTGTCATCTTCTGTTTTTTGTAATGTTCCAAAGAAAGTGCAGGATTTTGTAGAAGGGTTACACGGAATCCATCAAGCTGTTCGTGATAACTTGGCCAAAGCTAATGCCAAGTACAAGCAGGATGTGGATCAAAAGCGCGGGCAGGTTGAGTTTGAGGAAGGAGACTTTGTCTGGGAAGTTTTGACTAAAGTTCGTATTTCAGTTGGTGATTACAACTAGTTGTCAGCCAAGAAGATTGGACTAGTGGAGATTCTGGAGAAGAACAATTCTAATGCTTATCGTTTGAAGCTGCCAAGTCATATTCGTTGTTCTGATGTTTTCAATGTGAAGCATTGGTTACCTTTTCATGGAGTTTTTTCTGAAGATGAACCTGCTGCAGATTCAAGGACGAATTTTGTCTTCCCATGGGGGAATGATAGAGGCCCAAGTATTGAAGATCGGGCCCACATGTTTCTGGAGGCCCATGATCGTCAAATAAAAGGGGTTGCACAGAAAAGGGCCTAACTTAGGCTGCAGGGCTCCGTTTCAGGCCCGTGAGCAGGCGAATCAAAGCTCGGTTGACCCCTATTTTTCTGTTGGTATGCAGGGTGTTCAATCTGGGCAACGGTCAGATTTTTTGGTGCATGATGGTTTTATTTTCAAAGGAAATCAGTTGTGTATTCCTGATTCCAGTCTTCGTTTGCAAATCATCAAGGAGTTACATGGTGAAGGGCATGTTGGTCGTGATCGCACTTTACAGTTAGTGCAATCATCTTATTTTTGGCCTACTTTGAGAAAAGAGTTGGATCGGTATGTTAAGCGGTGTCGGATCTGTCAAGTATCAAAGGGTACAGCTACTAATGCTGGGCTCTATATGCCTTTACCTGTTCCCTTGCAACCATGGGTGGATCTTAGCATGGATTTTGTGTCAGGGTTGACACTTACTCAATGGGGGGTAATGATTCAATCTTTGTAGTTGTTGATCGTTTTTCTAAGATGGTGCACTTTATTCCTAGTAAAAAGACTACAGATGCAGTTAATGTGGCGCAGCTTTTCTTTCGTGATGTCTATCGTTTGCATGGTTTACCATCTTCTATTGTTTCAGATCGAGACACTAGAGTTAAGAGTCATTTTTGGCGTAGCTTGTGGAAAATGGTGAACACTCAGCTTAATTTCAGAAGTGCTTATCATCCTCAAACAGATGGGCAGACTGAAGTTGTTAACCGATCTCTTGGTAATCTATTGCGGTGTTTGGTTGGTGATCATCTGAAATCTTGGGATCAGAAGTTATGTCAGGCGGAGTTTGCTCATAATCATGTTGTCAATCGTAGTACCGGTTTTAGCCCATTTCAAGTGGTGTATTCTGCTCAACCACGGGGACCACTAGATTTAGTGTCATTTTCTGTTTTTTGTAATGTTCCAAAGAAAGTGCAGGATTTTGTAGAAGGGTTACACGGAATCCATCAAGCTGTTCGTGATAACTTTGCCAAAGCTAATGCCAAGTACAAGCAGGATGCGGATCAAAAGCGCGGGCAGGTTAAGTTTGAGGAGGGAGACTTTGTCTGGGAAGTTTTGACTAAAGTTCGTATTTCAGTTGGTGATTACAACTAGTTGTCAGCCAAGAAGATTGGACTAGTGGAGATTCTGGAGAAGAACAATTCTAATGCTTATCGTTTGAAGCTGCCAAGTCATATTCGTTGTTCTGATGTTTTCAATGTGAAGCATTGGTTACCTTTTCATGGAGATTCTTCTGAAGATGAACCTGCTGCAGATTCGAGGACGAATTTTGTTTTCCCATGGGGGAATAATAGAGGCCCAAGTATTGAAGATCGGGCCCACATGTTTCTGGAGGCCCATGATGTCAAATAAAAGGGGTTGCACAGAAAAGGGCCTAACTTGGACTGCAGGGCTCCGTTTCAGAACCGTGAGCAGGCGAATCGAAGCTCGGTTGACCCCTATTTTTCTATTGTTATGCAGGTTGTTCAATCTGGGCAACGGTCAGATTTTTTGGTGCATGATGGTTTTATTTTCAAAGGAAATCAGTTGTGTATTCCTGATTCCAGTCTTCATTTGCAAATCATCAAGGAGTTACATGGTGAAGGGCATGTTGGTCGTGATCGCACTTTACAGTTAGTGCAATCATCTTATTTTTGGCCTACTTTGAGAAAAAAGTTGGATCGGTATGTTAAGCGGTGTCGGATCTGTCAAGTATCAAAGGGTACAGCTACTAATGCTGGGCTCTATATGCCTTTACCTATTCCCTTGCAACCATGGGTGGATCTTAGCATGGATTTTGTGTCAGGGTTGACACTTACTCAATGGGGGTAATGATTCAATCTTTGTAGTTGTTGATCGTTTTTCTAAGATGGTGCACTTTATTCCTAGTAAAAAGAATACAGATGCAGTTAATGTGGTGCAACTTTTCTTTCGTGTTGTCTATCGTTTGCATGGTTTACCATCTTCTATTGTTTCAGATCGAGACACTAGAGTTAAGAGTCATTTTTGGCGTAGCTTGTGGAAAATGGTGAACACTCAGCTTAATTTCAGAAGTGCTTATCATCCTCAAACAGATGGGCAGACTGAAGTTGTTAACCGATCTCTTGGTAATCTATTGCGGTGTTTGGTTGGTGATCATCTGAAATCTTGGGATCAGAAGTTATGTCAGGCGGAGTTTGCTCATAATCATGTTGTCAATCGTAGTACCGGTTTTAGCCCATTTCAAGTGGTGTATTCTGCTCAACCACGGGGACCACTAGATTTAGTGTCATCTTCTGTTTTTTGTAATGTTCCAAAGAAAGTGCAGGATTTTGTAGAAGGGTTACACGGAATCCATCAAGCTGTTCGTGATAACTTTGCCAAAGCTAATGCCAAGTACAAGCAGGATGCGGATCAAAAGCGCGGGCAGGTTGAGTTTGAGGAGGGAGACTTTGTCTGGGAAGTTTTGACTAAAGTTCGTATTTCAGTTGGTCATTACAACTAGTTGTCAGCCAAGAAGATTGGACTAGTGGAGATTCTGGAGAAGAACAATTCTAATGCTTATCGTTTGAAGCTGCCAAGTCATATTCGTTGTTCTGATGTTTTCAATGTGAAGCATTGGTTACCTTTTCATGGAGATTCTTCTGAAGATGAACCTGCTGCAGATTCGAGGACGAATTTTGTCTTCCCATGGGGGAATGATAGAGGCCCAAGTATTGAAGATCGGGCCCACATGTTTCTGGAGGCCCATGATCGTCAAATAAAAGGGGTTGCACAGAAAAGGGCCTAACTTGGACTGCAGGGCTCCGTTTCAGAACCGTGAGCAGGCGAATCGAAGCTCGGTTGACCCCTATTTTTCTATTGTTATGCAGGGTGTTCAATCTGGGCAACGGTCAGATTTTTTGGTGCATGATGGTTTTATTTTCAAAGGAAATCAGTTGTGTATTCCTAATTCCAGTCTTCGTTTGCAAATCATCAAGGAGTTACATGGTGAAGGGCATATTGGTCGTGATCGCACTTTACAGTTAGTGCAATCATCTTATTTTTGGCCTACTTTGAGAAAAGAGTTGGATCGGTATGTTAAGCGGTGTCGGATCTGTCAAGTATCAAAGGGTACAGCAACTAATGCTGGGCTCTATATGCCTTTACCTGTTCCCTTGCAACCATGGGTGGATCTTAGCATGGATTTTGTGTCGGGGTTGACATTTACTCAATGGGGGTAATGATTCAATCTTTGTAGTTGTTGATCATTTTTCTAAGATGGTGCACTTTATTCCTTGTAAAAAGACTACAGATGCAGTTAATGTGGCGCAGCTTTTCTTTCGTGATGTCTATCGTTTGCATGGTTTACCATCTTCTATTGTTTCAGATTGAGACACTAGAGTTAAGAGTCATTTTTGGCGTAGCTTGTGGAAAATGGTGAACACTCAGCTTAATTTCAGAAGTGCTTATCATCCTCAAACAGATGGGCAGACTGAAGTTGTTAACCGATCTCTTGGTAATCTGTTGAGGTGTTTGGTTGGTGATCATGTGAACTCTTGGGATCAGAAGTTATGTCAGGCTGAGTTTGCTCATAATCATGTTGTCAATCGTAGTACCGGTTTTAGCCCATTTCAAGTGGTGTATTCTGCTCAACCAAGGGGACCACTAGATTTAGTGTCATCTTCTGTTTTTGGTAATGTTTCAAAGAAAGTGCAGGATTTTGTAGAAGGGTTACACGGAATCCATCAAGCTGTTCGTGATAACTTGGCCAAAGCTAATGCCAAGTACAAGTAGGATGCGGATCAAAAGCGCGGGCAGGTTGAGTTTGAGGAGGGAGAATTTGTCTGGGCAGTTTTGACTAAAGATCGTATTTCAGTTGGTGATTACAACTAGTTGTCAGCAAAGAAGATTGGACCAGTGGAGATTCTGGAGAAGAACAATTCTAATGCTTATCGTTTGAAGCTGCCAAGTCATATTCGTTGTTCTGATGTTTTCAATGTGAAGCATTGGTTACCTTTTCATGGAGATTCTTCTGAAGATGAACCTGCTGCAGATTCGAGGACGAATTTTGTCTTCCCATGGGGGAATGATAGAGGCCCAAGTATTGAAGATCGGGCCCACATGTTTCTGGAGGCCCATGATCGTCAAATAAAAGGGGTTGCACAGAAAAGGGCCTAACTTGGACTGCAGGGCTCCGTTTCAGAACCGTGAGCAGGCGAATCGAAGCTCGGTTGACCCCTTTTTTTCTATTGTTATGCAGGGTGTTCAATCTGGGCAATGGTCAGATTTTTTGGTGCATGATGGTTTTATTTTTAAAGGAAATCAGTTGTGTATTCCTGATTCCAGTCTTCGTTTGCAAATCATCAAGGAGTTACATGGTGAAGGGCATGTTGGTCGTGATCTCACTTTACAGTTAGTGCAATCGTCTTATTTTTGGCCTACGATGAAAAAGAGGTGGATCAGTATGTTAAGCGGTGTCGGATCTGTCAAGTATCAAAGGGTACAACTACTAATGTTGGGCTCTATATGCCTTTACCTATTCCCGTGCAACCATGGGTGGATCTTAGCATGGATTTTGTGATGGGGTTGCCACTTACTCAAAGGGGTAATGATTCAATCTTTGTAGTTGTTGATCGTTTTTCTAAGATGGTGCACTTTATTCCTTGTAAAAAGACTACAGATGCAGTTAATGTGGCGCAGCTCTTCTTTCGTGATGTCTATCGTTTGCATGGTTTAACATCTTCTATTGTTTTAGATCGAGACACTAGATTTTTGAGTTATTTTTGGCATAGCTTGTGGAAAATGGTGAACACTCAGCTTAATTTCAGTAGTGCTTATCATCCTCAAACAGATGGGCAGACTGAAGTTGTTAACCGATCTCTTGGTAATCTATTGCGGTTTTTGGTTAGTGATCATCTGAAATCTTGGGATCAGAAGTTATGTCAGGCTGAGTTTGCTCATAATCATGTTGTCAATCGTAGTACCGGTTTTAGCCCATTTCAAGTGGTGTATTCTGCTCAACCACGGGGACCACTAGATTTAGTGTCATCTTCTGTTTTTGGTAATGTTTCAAAAATAGTGCAGGATTTTGTAGAAGGGTTACACGGAATCCATCAAGCTGTTCGTGATAACTTGGCCAAAGCTAATGCCAAGTACAAGCAGGATGCGGATCAAAAGCGCGGGCAGGTTGAGTTTGAGGAGGGAGAATTTGTCTGGGCAGTTTTGACTAAAGATCGTATTTCAGTTGGTGATTACAACTAGTTGTCAGCAAAGAAGATTGGACCAGTGGAGATTCTGGAGAAGAACAATTCTAATGCTTATCGTTTGAAGCTGCCAAGTCATATTCGTTGTTCTGATGTTTTCAATGTGAAGCATTGGTTACCTTTTCATGGAGATTCTTCTGAAGATGAACCTGCTGCAGATTCGAGGACGAATTTTGTCTTCCCATGGGGGAATGATAGAGGCCCAAGTATTGAAGATCGGGCCCACATGTTTCTTGAGGCCCATGATCGTCAAATAATAGGGGTTGCACAGAAAAGGCCCTAACTTGGGCTGCAGGGCTCCGTTTCAGAACCGTGAGCAGGCGAATCGAAGCTCGGTTGACCCCTATTTTTCTATTGTTATGCAGGGTTTTCAATCTGGGCAACGGTCTGATTTTTTGGTGCATGATGGTTTTATTTTTAAAGGAAATCAGTTGTGTATTCCTGATTCCAGTCTTCGTTTGCAAATCATCAAGGAGTTACATGGTGAAGGGCATGTTGGTCGTGATCGCACTTTACAGTTAGTGCAATCGTCTTATTTTTGGCCTACGATGAGAAAAGAGGTGGATCAGTATGTTAAGCGGTGTCGGATCTGTCAAGTATCAAAGGGTACAACTACTAATGTTGGGCTCTATATGCCTTTACCTATTCCCTTGCAACCATGGGTGGATCTTAGCATGGATTTTGTGATGGGGTTGCCACTTACTCAAAGGGGTAATGATTCAATCTTTGTAGTTGTTGATCGTTTTTCTAAGATGGTGCACTTTATTCCTTGTAAAAAGACTACAGATGCAGTTAATGTGGCGCAGCTCTTCTTTCGTGATGTCTATCGTTTGCATGGTTTAACATCTTCTATTGTTTTAGATCGAGACACTAGATTTTTGAGTTATTTTTGGCATAGCTTGTGGAAAATGGTGAACACTCAGCTTAATTTCAGTAGTGCTTATCATCCTCAAACAGATGGGCAGACTGAAGTTGTTAACCGATCTCTTGGTAATCTATTGCGGTTTTTGGTTAGTGATCATCTGAAATCTTGGGATCAGAAGTTATGTCAGGCTGAGTTTGCTCATAATCATGTTGTCAATCGTAGTACCGGTTTTAGCCCATTTCAAGTGGTGTATTCTGCTCAACCACGGGGACCACTAGATTTAGTGTCATCTTCTGTTTTTGGTAATGTTTCAAAAATAGTGCAGGATTTTGTAGAAGGGTTACACGGAATCCATCAAGCTGTTCGTGATAACTTGGCCAAAGCTAATGCCAAGTACAAGCAGGATGCGGATCAAAAGCGCGGGCAGGTTGAGTTTGAGGAGGGAGAATTTGTCTGGGCAGTTTTGACTAAAGATCGTATTTCAGTTGGTGATTACAACTAGTTGTCAGCAAAGAAGATTGGACCAGTGGAGATTCTGGAGAAGAACAATTCTAATGCTTATCGTTTGAAGCTGCCAAGTCATATTCGTTGTTCTGATGTTTTCAATGTGAAGCATTGGTTACCTTTTCATGGAGATTCTTCTGAAGATGAACCTGCTGCAGATTCGAGGACGAATTTTGTCTTCCCATGGGGGAATGATAGAGGCCCAAGTATTGAAGATCGGGCCCACATGTTTCTTGAGGCCCATGATCGTCAAATAATAGGGGTTGCACAGAAAAGGCCCTAACTTGGGCTGCAGGGCTCCGTTACAGGACCGTGAGCAGGCGAATCGAAGCTCGGTTGACCCCTATTTTTCTATTGTTATGCAGGGTTTTCAATCTGGGCAACGGTCAGATTTTTTGGTGCATGATGGTTTTATTTTTAAAGGAAATCAGTTGTGTATTCCTGATTCCAGTCTTCGTTTGCAAATCATCAAGGAGTTACATGGTGAAGGGCATGTTGGTCGTGATCGCACTTTACAGTTAGTGCAATCGTCTTATTTTTGGCCTACGATGAGAAAAGAGGTGGATCAGTATGTTAAGCGGTGTCGGATCTGTCAAGTATCAAAGGGTACAACTACTAATGTTGGGCTCTATATGCCTTTACCTATTCCCTTGCAACCATGGGTGGATCTTAGCATGGATTTTGTGTTGGGGTTGCCACTTACTCAAAGGGGTAATGATTCAATCTTTGTAGTTGTTGATCGTTTTTCTAAGATGGTGCACTTTATTCCTTGTAAAAAGACTACAGATGCAGTTAATGTGGCGCAACTCTTCTTCCGTAATGTCTATCGTTTGCATGGTTTAACATCTTCTATTGTTTTAGATCGAGACACTAGATTTTTGAGTCATTTTTGGCATAGCTTGTGGAAAATGGTGAACACTCAGCTTAATTTCAGTAGTGCTTATCATCCTCAAACAGATGGGCAGACTGAAGTTGTTAACCGATCTCTTGGTAATCTATTGCGGTTTTTGGTTAGAGATCATCTGAAATCTTGGGATCAGAAGTTATGTCAGGCGGAGTTTGCTCATAATCATGTTGTCAATCGTAGTACCGGTTTTAGCCCATTTCAAGTGGTGTATTCTGCTCAACCACGGGGACCACTTGATTTAGTGTCATCTTCTGTTTTTGGTAGTGTTCCAAAGAAAGTGCAGGATTTTGTAGAAGGGTTACACGGAATCCATCAAGCTGTTCGTGATAACTTGGCCAAAGCTAATGCCAAGTACAAGCAGTATGCGGATCAAAAGCGCGGGCAGGTTGAGTTTGAGGAGGGAGACTTTGTCTGGGCAGTTTTGACTAAAGATCGTATTTCAGTTGGTGATTACAACAAGTTGTCAGCCAAGAAGATTGGACCAGTGGAGATTCTGGAGAAGAACAATTCTAATGCTTATCGTTTGAAGCTGTCAAGTCATATTCGTTGTTCTGATGTTTTCAATGTGAAGCATTGGTTACCTTTTCATGGAGATTCTTTTGAAGATGAACCTGATGCAGATTCGAGGATGAATTTTGTCTTCCCATGGGGGCATGATAGAGGCCCAAGTATTGAAGATCGTGCCCACATGTTTCTGGAGGCCCATGATCGTCAAATAAAAGGGTTTGCACAGAAAAGGGCCTAACTTGGGCTGCAGGGCTCCGTTTCAGGCACGTGAGCAGGCGAATCAATGCTCGGTTGACCCCTATTTTTCTATTGTTATGCAGGGTGTTCAATCTGGGCAACAGTCAGATTTTTTGGTGCATGATGGTTTTATTTTCAAAGGAAATCAGTTGTGTATTCCTGATTCCAGTCTTCGTTTGCAAATCATCAAGGAGTTAGATGGTGAAGGGCATGTTGGTCGTGATCGCACTTTACAGTTAGTGCAATCATCTTATTTTTGGCCTACTTTGAGAAAAGAGTTGGATCGGTATGTTAAGCGGTGTCGGATCTGTCAAGTATCAAAGGGTACAGCTACTAATGTTGGGCTCTATATGCCTTTACCTGTTCCCTTGCAACCATGGGTGGATCTTAGCATGGATTTTGTGTCGGGGTTGACACTTACTCAATGGGGGTAATGATTCAATCTTTGTTATTGTTGATCGTTTTTCTAAGATGGTGCACTTTATTCCTAGTAAAAAGACTACAGATGCAGTTAATGTGGCGCAGCTTTTCTTTCGTGATGTCTATCGTTTGCATGGTTTACCATCTTCTATTGTTTCAGATCGAGACACTAGAGTTAAGAGTCATTTTTGGCGTAGCTTGTGGAAAATGGTGAACACTCTGCTTAATTTCAGAAGTGCTTATCATCCTCAAACAGATGGGCAGACTGAAGTTGTTAACCGATCTCTTGGTAATCTGTTGCGATGTTTGGTTGGTGATCTTCTGAAATCTTGGGATCAGAAGTTATGTCAGGCGGAGTTTGCTCATAATCATGTTGTCAATCGTAGTACCGGTTTTAGCCCATTTCAAGTGGTGTATTCTGCTCAACCACGGGGACCACTAGATTTAGTGTCATCTTCTGTTTTTTGTAATGTTCCAAAGAAAGTGCAGGATTTTGTAGAAGGGTTACACGGAATCCATCAAGCTGTTCGTTATAACTTTGCCAAAGCTAATGCCAAGTACAAGCAGGATGCGGATCAAAAGCGCGGGCAGGTTGAGTTTGAGGAGGGAGACTTTGTCTGGGAAGTTTTGACTAAAGTTCGTATTTCAGTTGGTGATTACAACTAGTTGTCAGCCAAGAAGATTGGACTAGCTGAGATTCTGGAGAAGAACAATTCTAATGCTTATCGTTTGACGCTGCCAAGTCATATTCGTTGTTCTGATGTTTTCAATGTGAAGCATTGGTTACCTTTTCATGGAGATTCTTCTGAAGATGAACCTGCTGCAGATTCGAGGATGAATTTTGTCTTCCCATGGGGGAATGATAGAGGCCCAAGTATTGAAGATCGGGCCCACATGTTTCTGGAGGCCCATGATCGTCAAATAAAAGGGGCTGCACAGAAAAGGGCCTAACTTGGACTGCAGGGCTCCGTTTCAGAACCGTGAGCAGGCGAATCAAAGCTCGGTTGACCCCTATTTTTCTATTGTTATGCAGGGTGTTCAATCTGGGCAACGGTCAGATTTTTTGGTGCATGATGGTTTTATTTTCAAAGGAAATCAGTTGTGTATTCCTAATTCCAGTCTTCGTTTGCAAATCATCAAGGAGTTACATGGTGAAGGGCATGTTGGTCGTGATCGCACTTTACAGTTAGTGCAATCATCTTATTTTTGGCCTACTTTGAGAAAAGAGTTGGATCGGTATGTTAAGCAGTGTCGGATCTGTCAAGTATCAAAGGGTACAGCTACTAATGCTGGGCTCTATATGCCTTTACCTGTTCCCTTGCAACCATGGGTGGATCTTAGCATGGATTTTGTGTCGGGGTTGACATTTACTCAATGGGGGTAATGATTCAATCTTTGTAGTTGTTGATCGTTTTTCTAAGATGGTGCACTTTATTCCTTGTAAAAAGACTACAGATGCAGTTAATGTGGCGCAGCTTTTCTTTCGTGATGTCTATCGTTTGCATGGTTTACCATCTTCTATTGTTTCAGATTGAGACGCTAGAGTTAAGAGTCATTTTTGGCGTAGCTTGTGGAAAATGGTGAACACTCAGCTTAATTTCAGAAGTGCTTATCATCCTCAAACAGATGGGCAGACTGAAGTTGTTAACCGATCTCTTGGTAATCTGTTGAGGTGTTTGGTTGGTGATCATGTGAAATCTTGGGATCAGAAGTTATGTCAGGCTGAGTTTGCTCATAATCATGTTGTCAATCGTAGTACCGGTTTTAGCCCATTTCAAGTGGTGTATTCTGCTCAACCAAGGGGACCACTAGATTTAGTGTCATCTTCTGTTTTTGGTAATGTTTCAAAGAAAGTGCAGGATTTTGTAGAAGGGTTACACGGAATCCATCAAGCTGTTCGTGATAACTTGGCCAAAGCTAATGCCAAGTACAAGCAGGATGCGGATCAAAAGCGCGGGCAGGTTGAGTTTGAGGAGGGAGAATTTGTCTGGGCAGTTTTGACTAAAGATCGTATTTCAGTTGGTGATTACAACTAGTTGTCAGCAAAGAAGATTGGACCAGTGGAGATTCTGGAGAAGAACAATTCTAATGCTTATCGTTTGAAGCTGCCAAGTCATATTCGTTGTTCTGATGTTTTCAATGTGAAGCATTGGTTACCTTTTCATGGAGATTCTTCTGATAATGAACCTGCTACAGATTCGAGGACGAATTTTGTCTTCCCATGGGGGAATGATAGAGGCCCAAGTATTGAGATCGGGCCCACATGTTTCTTGAGGCCCATGATCGTCAAATAAAAGGGGTTGCACAGAAAAGGGCCTAACTTGGGCTGCAGGGCTCCGTTACAGGCCCGTGAGCAGGCGAATCGAAGCTCGGTTGACCCCTATTTTTCTATTGTTATGCAGGGTTTTCAATCTGGGCAACGGTCAGATTTTTTGGTGCATGATGGTTTTATTTTTAAAGGAAATCAGTTGTGTATTCCTGATTCCAGTCTTCGTTTGCAAATCATCAAGGAGTTACATGGTGAAGGGCATGTTGGTCGTGATCTCACTTTACAGTTAGTGCAATCGTCTTATTTTTGGCCTACGATGAGAAAAGAAGTGGATCAGTATGTTAATCGGTGTCGGATCTGTCAAGTATCAAAGGGTACAACTACTAATTTTGGGCTCTATATGCCTTTACCTATTCCCTTGCAACCATGGGTGGATCTTAGCATGGATTTTGTGTTGTGGTTGCCACTTACTCAAAGGGGTAATGATTCAATCTTTGTAGTTGTTGATCGTTTTTCTAAGATGGTGCACTTTATTCCTTGTAAAAAGACTACAGATGCAGTTAATGTGGCGCAACTCTTCTTCCGTGATGTCTATCGTTTCCATGGTTTAACATCTTCTATTGTTTTAGATCGAGACACTAGATTTTTGAGTCATTTTTGGCATAGCTTGTGGAAAATGGTGAACACTCAGCTTAATTTCAGTAGTGCTTATCATCCTCAAACAGATGGGCAGACTGAAGTTGTTAACCGATCTCTTGCTAATCTATTGCGGTTTTTGGTTAGAGATCATCTGAAATCTTGGGATCAGAAGTTATGTCAGGCGGAGTTTGCTCATAATCATGTTGTCAATCGTAGTACCGGTTTTAGCCCATTTCAAGTGGTGTATTCTGCTCAACCACGGGGACCACTTGATTTAGTGTCATCTTCTGTTTTTGGTAGTGTTCCAAAGAAAGTGCAGGATTTTGTAGAAGGGTTACACGGAATCCATCAAGCTGTTCGTGATAACTTGGCCAAAGCTAATGCCAAGTACAAGCAGGATGCGGATCAAAAGCGCGGGCAGGTTGAGTTTGAGGAGGGAGACTTTGTCTGGGCAGTTTTGACTAAAGATCGTATTTCAGTTGGTGATTACAACAAGTTGTCAGCCAAGAAGATTGGACCAGTGGAGATTCTGGAGAAGAACAATTCTAATGCTTATCGTTTGAAGCTGCCAAGTCATATTCGTTGTTCTGATGTTTTCAATGTGAAGCATTGGTTACCTTTTCATGGAGATTCTTCTGAAGATGAACCTGCTGCAGATTCGAGGATGAATTTTGTCTTCCCATGGGGGAATGATAGAGGCCCAAGTATTGAAGATCGTGCCCACATGTTTCTGGAGGCCCATGATCGTCAAATAAAAGGGTTTGCACAGAAAAGGGCCTAACTTGGGCTGCAGGGCTCCGTTTCAGGCCCGTGAGCAGGCGAATCGAAGCTCGGTTGACCCCTATTTTTCTATTGTTATGCAGGGTGTTCAATCTGGGCAACAGTCAGATTTTTTGGTGCATGATGGTTTTATTTTCAAAGGAAATCGGTTGTGTATTCCTGATTCCAGTCTTCGTTTGCAAATCATCAAGGAGTTACATGGTGAAGGGCATGTTGGTCGTGATCGCACTTTACAGTTAGTGCAATCATCTTATTTTTGGCCTACTTTGAGAAAAGAGTTGGATCGGTATGTTAAGCGGTGTCGGATCTGTCAAGTATCAAAGGGTACAACTACTAATGTTGGGCTCTATATGCCTTTACCTGTTCCCTTGCAACCATGGGTGGATCTTAGCATGGATTTTGTGTTGGGGTTACCACTTACTCAAATGGGGTAATGATTCAATCTTTGTAGTTGTTGATCGTTTTTCTAACATGGTGCACTTTATTCCTTGTAAAAAGACTACAGATGCAGTTAATGTGGCGCAACTCTTCTTTCGTGATGTCTATCGTTTGCATGGTTTAACATCTTTTGTTGTTTCAGATCGAGACACTAGATTTTTGAGTCATTTTTGGCGTAGCTTATGGAAAATGATGAACACTCAGCTTAATTTCAGTAGTGCTTATCATCCTCAAACAGATGGGCAGACTAAAGTTGTTAACCGATCTCTTGGTAATCTGTTGCGGTGTTTGGTTGGTGATCATGTGAAATCTTGGGATCAGAAGTTATGTCAGGTTGAGTTTGCTCATAATCATGTTGTCAATCGTAATACCGGTTTTAGCCCATTTCAAGTGGTGTATTCTGCTCAACCACGAGGACCACTTGATTTAATGTCATCTTCTGTTTCTAGTAATGTTCCAAAGAAAGTGCAGGATTTTGTAGAAGGGTTACACTGAATTCGTCAAGTTGTTCGTGATAACCTGGCCAAAGCTAATGCCAAGTACAAGCATGATGCGGATCAAAAGCGCATGCAGGTTAAGTTTGAAGAGGGAGACATTGTCTAGGAAAATTTGACTAAAGATCGTATTTCAGTTGGTGATTACAACAAGTTGTCATCCAAGAAGATTGGACCAGTGGAGATTCTAGAGAAGATCAATTCTAATGCTTATCGTTTGAAGCTGCCAAGTAATATTCGTTGTTCAGTAGTTTTCAATGTGAAGCATTTGTTAGCTTTTCGTGGAGATTCTTCTTAAGATGAACATGCTGCAGATTCGAGGATGAATTTTGTCTACACAGGGGGGAATGATGGAGGCCCAAGTATTGAAGATCGGGCCCACATGTTTCTGGAGGCCCATGATCGTCAAATAAAAGGGGTTGCACGGAAAAGGGCCTAACTTGGGCTGCAGGGCTCCATTTCAGGCCCGTGAGCAGGCGAATCGAAGCTCGGTTGACCCCTATTTTTCTATTGTTATGCAGGGTGTTCAATCTGGGCAACGGTCAGATTTTTTGGTGCATGATGGTTTTATTTTCAAAGGAAATCAGTTGTGTATTTCTGATTCCAGTCTTCGTTTGCAAATCATCAAGGAGTTACATGGTGGAGGGCATGCTGGTCATGATCTAACTTTACAGTTAGTGCAATCGTCTTATTTTTGGCCTACTTTGAGAAAAGAGGTGGATCAGTATGTTAAGCGGTGTCAGATCTGTCAAGCATCAAAGGGTACAACTACCTGTTCCCTTGCAACCATGGGTGGATCTTAGCATGGATTTTGTGTTAGGGTTGCCACGTACTCAAAGGGGTAATGATTCAATCTTTGTAGTTGTTGATCGTTTTTCTAAGATGGTGCACTTTCTTCCTTGTAAAAAGACTACAGATGAATTTAATGTGGCACAGCTCTTCTATTGTTTCAGATCGAGACACTAGATTTTTGAGTCATTTTTGGCGTAGCGTGTGGAAAATGGTAAACACTCAGCTTAATTTCAGTAGTGCTTATCATCCTCAAACAGATGGGCAGATTGAAGTTGTTAACCGATCTCTTGGTAATCTGTTGCGGTGTTTGGTTGGTGATCATGTGAAATCTTGGGATCAAAAGTTATGTCAGGCTGAGATTGCTCATAATCATGTTGTCAATCGTACTACCGGTTTTAGCCCATTTCAAGTGGTGTATTCTGCTCAACCACGGGGACCACTTGATTTAATGTCATCTTCTGTTTCTAGTAATGTTCCAAAGAAAGTGCAAGATTTTGTAGAAGGGTTATACGGAATCCATCAAGTTGTTCGTGATAACTTTGCCAAAGCTGATGCCAAGTACAAGCAGGATGCGGATCTAAAGCGCAGGCAGGTTGAGTTTGAGGAGGGAGACTTTGTCTGGGCAATTTTGACTAGAGATCGTATTTCAGTTGGTGATTACAACAAGTTGTCAGCCAAAAAGATTGGACCAGTGGAGAATCTGGAGAAGATCAATTCTAATGCTTATAGTTTGAAGCTGCCAAGTCATATTCGTAGTTCTGATGTTTTCAATGTGAAGCATTTGTTACCTTTTCATGGAGATTCTTCTGAAGATGAACCTGTTGTAGATTCGAGGATGAATTTTGTCTACCCAGGGGGGAAGGATGGAGGCCCAAGTATTGAAGATCGGACCCACATGTTTCTAGAGGCCCATGATCGTCAAATAAAAGGGGCTGCACAGAAAAGGGCCTAACTTGGGCTGCAGTGCTCCGTTTCAGGCCCGTGAGTAGGCGAATCGAAGCTCGGTTGACCCCTATTTTTCTATTGTTATGCAGTTTGTTCAATCTGGGCAACGGTTAGATTTTCTGGTGCATGATGGTTTTATTTTCAAAGGAAATCAGTTGTGTATTCCTGATTCCAGTCTTCGTTTGCAAATCATCAAGGAGTTACATGGAGAAGGGCATGCTGGTCGTGATCGCACTTTACAGTTAGTTCAATCATCTTATTTTTGGCCGACGATGAGAAACGAGGTGGATCGGTATGTTAAGAGGTGTCGGATCTGTCAAGTATCAAAGGGTACAGCTACTAATGTTTGGCTCTATATGCCTTTACCTATTCCTTTGCAACCATGTGTGGATCTTAGCATGGGATTTGTGTTGGGGTTGCCACATACTCAAAGGGCTAATGATTCAATCTTTGTAGTTGTTGATCGTTTTTCTAAGATGGTGCACTTTATTCCTTGTAAAAAGACTAAAGATGCAGTTAATGTGGCGCAGCTTTTCTTTCGTGATGTCTATCGTTTGCATGGTTTACCATCTTTTATTGTTTCAGATCGAGACACTAGATTTTAGAGTCATTTTTAGCGTAGCATGTGGAAAATGGTGGACACTTATCTTAATTTCAGTAGTGCTTATCATCCTCAAACAGATGGGCAGACTGAAGTTATTAACCAATCTCTTAGTAATCTGTTGCGGTGTTTGGTTCGTGATCATTTGAAATCTTGGGATCCTAAGTTATGTCAGGCTGAGTTTGCTCATAATCATGTTGTCAATCGTAGTACCGGTTTTAGCCCCTTTCAAGTGGTGTATTCTGCTCAACCACGGGGACCACTTGATTTAATGTCATCTTCTGTTTCTGGTAATGTTCCAAAGAAAGTGCAGGATTTTGTAGAAGGGTTACATGGAATCCATCAAGTTGTTCGTGATAACTTGGCCAAACTAATGCCAAGTACAAGCAGGATGCGGATCAACAGCGCTGGCAGGTTGAGTTTGAGGAGGGAGACTTTGTCTGGGCAATTTTGACTAAAGATCGTATTTCAGTTGGTGATTACAACAAGTTGTCAGCCAATAAGATTGGACCAGTGGAGATTCTAGAGAAGATCAATTCTAATGCTTATCGTTTGAAGCTGCCAAGTCATATTCGTTGTTATGATGTTTTCAATGTGAAGCATTGGTTACCTTTTCATGGAGATTCTTCTGAAGATGAACCTGCTGCAGATTCGAGGATGAATGTCGTCTTCCCATGGGGGAATGATAGAGGCCCAAGTATTGAAGATCGGGCCCACATGTTTCTGGAGGCCCATGATCGTCAAATAAAAGGGGTTGCACGGAAAAGGGCCTAACTTGGGCTGCAGGGCTCCGTTTCAGGCCCGTGAGCAGGCGAATCGAAGCTCGGTTGACCCCTATTTTTCTATTGTTATGCAGGGTGTTCAATCTTGGCAACGGTCAGATTTTATGGTGCATGATGGTTTTATTTTCAAAGTAAATCAGTTGTGTATTCCTGATTCCAGTCTTCGTTTGCAAATCATCAAGGAGTTACATGGAGAAGGGCATGCTGGTCGTGATCGCACTTTACAGTTAGTGCAATCGTCTTATTTTTGGCCTACTATGAGAAAAGAGGTGTATCGGTGTGTTAATGTAAGTCCCTAGTTCTAGGATCGATAACTTCGTTATCTGTAGTATTAAGGTGCGGAATTCCTTAATACGGGGTTATCTTACTAACAACGAATAAGTTTGTGTTTTGGTAATCTAATACTTCGCTTTAAACAAATAAACGTCAAAGCCTAGCCGTTAGGTTTTGTTTTCTCTGGAAATTGAATTCGCAGGTGTATTGTTCGAATGGCAAAAGTTCTAAAAGTTTATTATGTTTTTCACAAGATGAAAAACATTATATAGTTCAACTCGTCTCGGCTCGCATTGGCCTGCGAGTCCAGTTCGACTCGCAGCCCA
Organism: Pseudognaphalium luteoalbum; assembly: GCA_963422505.1. Taxonomy (NCBI): domain Eukaryota; kingdom Viridiplantae; phylum Streptophyta; class Magnoliopsida; order Asterales; family Asteraceae; genus Pseudognaphalium; species Pseudognaphalium luteoalbum. The sequence continues at coordinate 46,841,719 of OY730194.1, forward strand.
AACCCAACAATGGACTCGGCTTGCTAAGACTATAATGCTATTGCTTTGCGAGTTCAGATCTCACCTCGCAGCTCAGCTCGCTACGACTTGAAATCTCGACTCGCAACAAACGTAAATGTTAATTACAAAATACGTCTATCATTAACAACAACTATTCATTTACAAATCTAAACCAATGTACAAACAAGATAACAATTACACCAGTCCTATTTCAATCTAGATCTGTTGTCACAATCTATGTCTCAACAGACTCCCCCTTGACAATAGCTCTAGCGTCTTTATCTTCACGCTTGTCTTTAGTCTTCATTTGTAAATTTTACTTCCTGTGTATATCTTCATTTTAATACAAGTCTTAACCATCATTTGATAATCTCGTACTAAATCACCCCATGCTTCTATCGTCAAGATTTTATTTTCATGTAATTTTAACAAATCTTTCTTCGACATATTCATTTGGTGTCGATGGTCATAAACTTTAAAGATCTCACGCTCACCACTTTCAACCTCATCATCTGCTTCAACCATGACAGCTTCTCCAGTTTCTGAAACCACATACCAACATTTCATATTTCCCAAAATATCCTGTGGCGTTGTCTTCAGAGGAATCTGCTGTACACACTTAACAGATGGATAAACCTTCTTTCTTCTTCTTCTTCCTGTCCTTTGACTTCTCTCTGCCAACTTAATAGTCTTTCCTTTTCTTGGCTTAATCTTTTCAAACTTATTAGCTCATACCTCAGTCTTGATTATATGTTCAACGTATCTTCCAACAAAATCATCACTTGGGTTCTTCAAAGGTAATCGAGCCAAATCTCGAATTTCAAATCCAGGCAAAGAACTAAACACTGCAAGCTTTCGCTCAAAATATTGAACTCCATCAAATCTTTTAATAGCAAAAAGCTTTAGCTCAGAGTCAAAATACCAACCAATAATCCCTCTGCGTGGTTCTCGCTTTCCTGTAATATCCTCTTCAGAAACTCCAATCTTCTTCTTTTGTTTCGGAATTTCCCTATACTTCACAGCAGGATTATTCATATGAATAAGAACTTCAGTTTCTATATCGGTTGAATCATCGATATCTTCATCTATATCGACAACTGTTGGACCTTCATCATTATCAATAACAACCTCTGTCCTAGATGGGCTCACATGATGTTCATCTATATGTTCATCTAGATCTACACTCATGTCATGCACAATCTCAGAAACAGCAGTCCAAGCAGTCCAATCTGTAGGTGGTTGAAACTCTCCCTCTTCAAGATCATAATCAATCTCTTCATCTATCTCATCCAAAATATCATTTTCTGAATCTGATAGATCTAGTATTTCCATTCCTAGAGAAAACAAATGAACACAAATAAATTAATAATTTAAATTCTCTTATTGATTTCCCTGAATCTATCTAAGAATTCCAATACTAATCCTTTTGTGTAATTAATATAAACGCGAAATATATAACTTATAAATCTTTTATTGATTACCCTGAATCAACCTAAGATTTCCTAAGTCTTATATCAAACACTTAACAAACATTAATTAAATTTAAACTCAAATGTACTATGAATAATCACCAAACTTTAAGTTTACAATTAACTAACTTATATAATTTCCAAGACTTAATTGAACTGTTATATAATAAAACTTAACTTTCAATTATATCTTTAAATTATACATCATTTGTCTAGTTAAAAATCATACATATTTAACTTGTCAGTTATAAAAAAACTCTCAAGTCTAAAATGTATAAGTTAAAAATAAACTTTGACCGCTGAAATAAATTAGAACACGCCGCTCGACTTCTTAATGAGTCGGAAGACTTTCGATCACTAATTTATTTAACTTTTCAGAATCAAATAACTTAAACAATTTCTAATATATTTAACTTGTAATAATAATCTCAAGCCGAATATATTACCAAAATATTTAAGTTACAATTATAATTTACAATCATAATTCAACTAAATCCTAAATACCAATAACTACACAAGTCTAAGCTATCTTACCATCTTCACTTGTACCCGCAGTACTTGTACCAGCACGATCACCACTTACAATAACACCAGCAGACTCCCCCTGAATCATAGCTTGCTCACCAGTCTTTGAAGGACCAGTCGGCTCACTATCTTTCTGTGCACTGGGATCATCATCTTTATCATCTCTTCTCTTCTTTGCTAGATCATCCTCTTTGCAAGCTTCTTGATATATCAATATCTCCCCCTGAGCTGACTGTCCAGAATGCACTCTCAACACCAAATGTTCTAAGTGTTCAAGCTTCAGTCTTTGGGCAGTAAAATCAGCAAGCAAAGTATCATGAGTCTTCAGCAGAGTCACGTGAGATTCACTCATATGAACAATCTGCTGAGCAAGAGAAACATTCTCAGCTAACAACCCTGGAATCTTGGATGTAGTCTGTTCCAATTCCTTGACTCTTGACTCTAAGGATATAATCCTTTCAGCATCATTCGTCGGAATAACAGAAATCGTTGATGATCGAGGTGGTGTAAACAAAGCAATGTGAGACTCAGGTGTAAGCTGTGGATTATCTTGAGATAAATCTTCCTTGAGAAGACTAGCTGCAAATCTACTAGCTTTGTTAGTTGGGAACTGTGAATCATGTACGAGTTCGGCAACTCCCATCTCAATAGTCTTGGAGACCATTTCTGGTTCCACTGACTCTAGCATTTTCTCAACCTGTAAAGTTAGATACAATTAAAGAAGTAATTGTTACAAATAACTCTGTCTCAATCTCTAATTAAATATATAACACTCGTAGTACTAAACGTTTATCTCATACCTCAGATGGTACAGATACTGGTTCAGTAACCACCTGTATCATCGTCTCTACATGTGGTGTATCTCGAGAAACTGTCACATAATTAACTATCTCAGTTGAACTCCTTATAAATAACAAGTTAAGATAATCTAACTTGAAATAAAACATACCATCCTGAATGGTCAAAGTCCTGGAATGCTTACGGCGTTGAGAGATAAGAGACATATCCTCTTCCTCAGGACATTCATCAATAATACTGAAGTCTGGGTCGACTTCCTTAGCCTTTCTCTTCTCCTTCAGTGTTGGATCTGGAATCATCCTAGATCGATATCTAATATAACCAGCATTTGGATGTGGATAAGGAGTACTATCATCATCATCATCTGAAGCCGATTCACCATCACGGCCTCCAGATGGACCAACATCAGAATCCTAAATATTAAATATATTAAACATTTATGATTAGCTAGAAGCTCTATCATACAAGTTCTATATACGTGTAAGATTAATCTGATATATTACCTTAGAAGGTAAACCCTCAGATCTATCAAGTTGTCCGCTCACCCTCAGGTCGAGTGACCTCTGGGTCTGCAGTCTCAGCTCCCTGATCATAATGATATTTATATTTTATAATTAGAAATTGTATCTAATCAACTAATTATCTATATCATTATCGTTATATAATAAAATTTTATTACTTATTTATCAACTAAGTACCTATATTCTTATATAATTAAAATTATACCTCAGCAGGAGCAACATATTGCTCAATTGCTCGTAGAACAGGATCAGTAGAATCATCATGTTGTACAAGCACCTCCTGTAATACTTGAGCAGCAACATCTAGGTTCACCTGTTCCCCAGCATGTCCAGGTTGCTCCAAGACATCCTCGATCAGCTCTTGTGGATCTTCAGCATGAACCACATCAGCTATCAGGTCTGGAACAGCAGCAGCAACACCAACATCTAGCCAACCATTGTTCGGTGGCGTCACATAAGCAGGATCAACAATAGATCCAAAAAGTTCTCTCTCCTCAGGCTTAACTACCCCCTCCTTCCTTACTGTCTGCAAAAACATAGCATTGTAGCCTCTAAGCCCGATAGTATCTACACGTAAGTGCGGCTCAGGAATAACAAGCTCTGGCAGATGAGCACGAATGATCAGCATACAAAAACGCGGGTAAACTAGAAATCGTGATCTGACAGAACCCGAAATCTGTCGAACCAGCTCTCCAAAAATATAATCACAAAAACTGTATGGTTTATTATAAACCAGGGACAGTACAACTGATACAAGGGCAGGGCTCAACTCATCGAAGCCTCCCTTCTTTGGTGCAAAAATTGTGACAATCACGTGCCACAAAAACCTCCACTGTCCAATAACCAAAGGTTTTTGGAACTGACGTCCTAGTCTATCACCCGTATATCCCATACGGCCTATAGCTCCCTCGATGAAATCCATGGGAAACTCTATATCTCCGTTCTCCTGTTCTTCCGTCCCAAGCTGTAAAATCTCATGAAGATTTCCAGCAGTAAAAACAATCGGTTGCTAATTAACCGTTGTACTAATAACTGGAGGGACAACAGTCTGATCATACTCGATACCTTCCCAGAAGTCATGAAGTATCGTATGAGAAATAGGCGGAGACGCCGTAATAGCATACCGAATTCGTGAACGTGCCAAAAATGTAAGCATTGAAGCTACTTTGCTAGCTCCCTTTGCTCGTATATCAAGATCAACTAGAATGTTGTGACCTTTATCGAATTGTCGTGCCATATCTGTAAAAACACAAATGTCAACAACAAGTAACACACATTAATTAATTTTAAACTATAACGTATTATGAATGAAAATTCATCAAACATCTTTGCTTAAAATTATATATAACTTGTTACTTTGTAGTCTCAAGTCGTATATAATAATATAACTTATTACTAAGCACTCATAAGTTAATGATATATATATATAAATATATATATATATAACTTATAATTAATTTAAAACCAAAGTCTTATATATATATATATATATATATATATATATATATATATATAAATACATATGTCATTACGTATTAATATAAAATTCGTACGTCAAAACATATTATGATAAACTTTTAAAGTCAAGTTTCTTGTAGATACAAATAAAAGTAGCTTATTACATTAAAAGTTTAAATTTCAAGTTACAATTTATTTTTACAAGTTATATTCAACTCGCAAAAAATCAAAACTGAACTCGCAACTCAATTCGCAGCCATGTCAACTCGCTAACCAAGTCAATCTGCAACTCGACTCGCAAGTCGATTCGCTAATCAACTCGGTCCGTAAGTCAACAAGTCAAAGGAGCGTTGTCGACTCGCATGGTCAACAAGTCAGAATCTCAACTCGCTAAAGTAAATCTGCGAGTTGAGTCTGTGTTCAACTCGCAGCATGAACTGGTATTGCGGGTTGAAACTAAAATCGATTAATCTATCAATTGAAATGCGATCTATCGATTTGTTCACCTTCATTAAGGTTCGTTTAACATTAACCCTCAAGATTTTAGTTAAATAACACCTTGAATCTACGTTAATCGTTTAAACTTTAAAACGAAAACCCTAAGTTTATAAAACTTTTGATTTCGAGTTAATTATACGGTGAAAGCATGTGTAATATACCTCAAAATGATCACAATTTGAAAGTGTATAAAAGCTACGGATCAAAAAGCTCGTTCCCGTACACCTAAAATCAAAATCAAACGAAAATAAGATTTCGTCTCGTTTCGCAACTGGTCGATTCGTAAGTTTAAGTGAACTCGCAAAAGGTAGTGGGTTCGGTGACTTTGACTCGATTCGCAAGTTGGATCTCGATTCGCAGGTTTGACTTGTCAAACTCGCAGAATTGAATAAAAAAAATGCGAATTAAATTCTAAGTATAAATTAAAACTCATTCACACTTATATAGTTAACTCTGTAACTATGTAGCCTAAACATTTTAAAGAAAATGTTTTCGCATAATTTTTCCTCAATGATAATTTTCTTACATATACTAACCGACTAAACCCGTGATACAGTTAATCTTGTATAAAGAAAAATCTCGAGCTAAAATTATTTACTTATATACCTTATGGTCTTAAGTATATAGACACGTCTAAAATATATATAAGTTATAATAGAAAAATTAACCGCTGATATAAAACCAGGACACTCTGCTCGACTACGTGTGAGTTGGAAGACTTTCGATTAACACTCCACGTAACCTATATAGTATTTTCATTTGTCAACGCACGTTTGTTCAACATAAAATAAATGTCCAGTATAATTCAATTCCAAAGAGTAACACATAAAAAAATAAAGCTTTCTATTAATCATTAAACATAAATACAAAATAAGAAATAAAAATTTAAGAGTACTAACATCCTATGAAAGCAAATGAATTTAAAATGCTTAAAATTTTAACTACTTAGGGATCATATTAGGAAGAATAAGCCATTTATATTAGATTTTAATAAGAACAAGACGATTGTTAGTATGCATACCTCATGAAATTCATATATGTACAATAAAATTACAAATTAACCAGTATTAGACTTATATTTATAAAATTATATCTTATTTACCTTTATCCATAAGACATAACTGTAAATAAAAAATAACCGTTTTATTCAATATCATAGACAGTTCAAGACGATTACCGGTATTATGGTCCACATAAACAAATTAGACATAGATTTTTGAGCCAACTTTATTATTATTAACGTGAACAATATCTAAAGTGTACCGTTATATAATATACTGAAGAACTTAAGTAAAACACATAACACTACATCTTTTAATTTTCAAGGTAGAGGTTACTAAATGATGTATCTTTTCGAAACATATAACATACACTTGAATTAAAATTTTGACAAATATCAAATATCCTTTAAAGATACTAGTGGTTCCAGATCTGTACTCACGTACAACAGAGGATCCCTTTGTATAATTAAAATAAGTTTGAGACTATTGGCAAAACTAAAGGCAACAGGTCTGTACTCACGTACAACAAAGTTATCTGTTAGTTTCACTAATAACCATATTTGCAACTATTTGTCACATGTAAATAAATGCATGATAACAGTGTATGGCAGTACCATCATTCATCAATTAAGACATATGTCATACAGTATATAACAATTCACAAAAGATATGACACACAAAATTAGAATTTCTTAATTGCTCATATATCTAAGAATAATTAACCTACCAGTATATCATATAATTAATTTGAATAGACTTTAGTTATTCTTATCACTTATATAAAGGACACGAGTTATTATCAGTGGATATAGGTGTATAATCTGATAAATATAAGTAAACTCCTAGGTAAGTATGCAATTCTAATGAAACTTATAGGAATCTACTAACACATCAATCTTAGCACTTAGATTTATTATTCTTAAGCTCATTCTCCTAATGTACTATCATTTCCTAAGTTTTTACAGCCAAAACTTAAAGCTTTTCTAAAAGAACTTCGGTTGTTCTTTTATTGGAGGCGATTCCCCTCAGGTAACAAGCAAATGAATGCCATACGCCCCCCCCCCCCCCTTTTATTATAAAAGCATAAAACTTACTACTAACTATTACAGAAATACCCTTGGAAGACTAATCACTCAGGATTTCTCATTCCGTTAAGTTTAACCAACATCTCAAATCGAGCTATGTCGAACGCCTTCGTGTATAAGTCTACTAAGTTATCCAAAGATGGAACCTTAACTAACTTTATCAAATTCTTCTCAGCACAGTCCCTAATAAAATGATGTCGAATATCAATGTGCTTAGTTTTACTGTGCTTCACCGGATTGTTGGTGATCGACATTGTTGATTCGTTATCAATCATCATAGGAGTATTGGTTATATTTAACCCATAATCTCGCAGTTGCTGTTGGATCGAAAGAACTTGAGAACAACAGCTACCAGCTGCAACATACTCAGCTTCACATGTAGAAATGGCTACTGAGCTTTGCTTCTTGCACTGCCAGGATACTAATCTACCTCCTAAGAATTGACATCCTCCGGTTGTAGATTTCCTATTCTGATTGCATCCTCCATAATTCAAATCAGTATAAGTTATGAGATCTAAGTCTCCATCAATCGGATACCAAAGTCCCAGCTTCGGTTTCCCTTTGAGGTAATGAAAAATCTGTTTCACAGCTTGCATATGTGACTCTTTCGGATTTGCCTGATATCTTGCGCATATACAAACAGCAAACATAATGTCAGGCCTAGAGGCAGTTAGGTACATTAGTGATCCGATCATGGCTCTATAAAGAGTTGGATCCACATCGCTATCACTCGATGTATTTGGTCCAAGGTTATGATTGACTGGAATTGGAGTATTTTAGACCTTACTTTCATCCATCTTAAAGCGTTCCAATAGCTCATATGTATATTTAGATTGATGAATGAAGAATGCATCCTTCTTTTTATCAACTTGAATCCTAAGAAGAAGTTTAACTCTCCCATTGCAGACATCTCAAACCTTTTTCTCAAATTCTTGACACATCTTTTCATCAGAAGATCCAAAGATAATGTCATCAACATATACTTGTACAAGTAGAAAGTCATTCTTGTTCCACTTTACAAAAAGTGTACTATCAATTGTTCCTCTTGTAAATCTATTCTCAAGTAGATACGTTGATAGTGTTCCATACCATGCCCTAGTTGCTTGATGTAATCCGTATAGAGCCTTATTCAAGCGATATACTCTACCTGGATAGTCAGAATCAGTAAACCCTGGTGGTTGTGAAACATACACCAATTCTTCTACTTTGCCATACAAAAAGGCACTCTTAACATCCAACTGATAAACTTTTATACCTTTAAAGGAGGCAAATGCTAAGAATACTCTAATTGCTTCTAGCCTAGCAACCGGTGCAAACACTTCATTGTAATCTATTCCTTCTTATTGATTAAACCCTTGAACCACTAGACGAGCTTTATTGCGAGTAATGACTCCCCGGTCATCTCTCTTACACTTAAATACCCATCTAGTTCAAATTGGATATTCTCCCTTTGGAATGTCAACCAACTCCCATACTTGTAATTTTGAGAACTGTAGCAGTTCTTCTTGCATAGCTTCGACCCACGAGCTTTCTTTGAGAGCCATTTGCACATTTTTAGGCTCAACTTGTGAGATAAAGCATGAATATAGACATTGATTAGGAATCCCTGTCTCTTTCATAGCAGTATACAAGCTTTCTAAGGTTTCAGATGTACTAGCTTTAGATTGAGTCCTAGTTTGAATAGGAGTATTAATATCACCGATGATGTTTTCAACGGGATGATTCTTACTCGTTCTTGTAACCGGTATAGGGTCAACTATTAACTCATCTCCTAAGTTAGTACCAATCTCTTCTAATGAAGGCATATCTTCTGAACTAGCTGAAGATAACCTTAAGTGGTTCAAAGAAGTAAGTATATCATCAAACTTTGTTTGAATATCATCCTCAGAATCTTCTGTTTCTTGATACTTATCCTTTGAAGGTTGTTGTGACACACTTGAAGAAGCTTCATTTGAGTCATCCGTTGTCCTGATTCCAAATTTCGGAACACTCGATGTTGGAGAGGGACCATTGTCCGAATCTTCATACAATAAGTGCTCAGAGATCTCTGAATCACTGACAAAGTCACTTATGGGAACTTTAAATGACTGAAAGAGATCTGAATAGTCAAATTGCCAATCTAATCCCTTATGTACAACAGGTACATAGCTCGTAACCTCAATGTTATAAATGATTTCCAGTCATCCCGTGACTTTATTGAAAACTCTTTTATTTGGCGAATTGGGCACATAACCTAGGAAAAAATCCTTCGTCAGCCTTTTCGCCAAATTTAGCTTGATTTCCTGTTTTCAATATTGTACATGAAACTCCAAAGGGTTCAAATCCCTTCAGATTAGGTTTCTTATTATTCAATAATTCGTTACAAGTCTTGTTACACTTTTTGACCGTAAGAACCCTATTTAGAACATGACATGCTGTATTCACTGCTTCTGCCCAAAATATGACCGGAAGCTTTGAATCTGCAAGCATTGTTCTAGCAGCTTCAATCAACGTTCAATTTTTCCTTTCAGCAACACCATTATGTTGAGGTTCAGATGGTGCACTAAATTGATGTTGTATCCCTTTGCTTAAGCAATAGATATTCAACATTGAGTTCTTGAATTTCGTTCCGTTATCACTACGAATACGCTTTACTCTTGTTTTACAGATATTCTCTACTAGATCTAAGAACTCCATTAATATTCCTGGAGTTTCATCCTTAGATCTCAAAAAGAATACCCATGAGAATCTAGAGTAATCATCTATGATAAATAAACAGTACCACTTGCCACCTAGACTTCTCTTGCTTATTGGGCCAAAGAGGTCCATGTGTAGCAATTCAAATGGCGAGGAGATTGAGTTTTCAGTCTTAGACCTGTGTGGTTTCTTGTGCTGCTTTCCTTTTAGGCAAGGAAAACACTTGTCTTCAGACTCGAAACGTTTCTGTGGTACACCTAGAACTAATCCATTCTTGGTTATGTAGTTCATTTTTCGAAAATTCAGATGTGCCATTCTCATATGCCATAAAAGTGTGTTTGCTTCTGAAGCCTTGGATAGAAAGCATGTCGACACCATTAAAGAATTAGAAACACCCATGTTTATAGCATAGATGTCCTTCTTCCTTGGTGCCCTCATCAATATCCATTCTTCAGGAATTGTGAAGCCTGGCTTCAGAACTAAAGCCTCCTTTTCATTAAAATGAACTGGATGACCTTGATCGCAGACTTGGAAAACACTCACTAGGTTATTAGTTAGTTCTTCAACATAATTCACATCCTCTAGAGTCAAAGTTCCATTTGAAACTTTTCCTTTCCCAGTAATTACTCCTCCTTTGTCTCCTGCAAAATTAACTTTTTGCTTGAAACCTTCTTTGAAGTCCCTCAGTAGACTTCATTCTCCTGTCATGTGCCTTGAGCATCCACTGTCTACATACCACCAGCTGTCTTTGTTCACAGTTTGCTCCTACTCATAACAAGTTGTACACAGTTAGTTTTCAAGAGGGACCCAAGCCATTACGGTCTTGGTTTGTCCCTGATCATCTACAATCTAAACCTCCTTAAAGTAACCATAACTATTCCCTTCGGGAGTCTTGGCAACTTTCACAGAAGTTTGAGATTGTTGATGATCTGAAGTCTTAGGCCTATGAGGAGAGTGATTAGAAAACCTCCTAGGCACAAACTTAGTTCCTTGTGAACTTGAAGTAGAACCATTTTCAAACTGACTATGGTTTCTACTGGGGGTCCTAAACCTCGAAGGTGTCTTATCTCTTGGCTTAATTGAAAGTATTTTCGTTCAGAGTATAAGGCCTTTTAGATTTAGGTGGAGAGACACTATGACTACCATCTCTTTTCAAAATGTTTACAGGTTTGCTGCCTAATCCTGGTTTGGAGCCTAACCTGTCTACAATTGAACTAGAAGTGGTCTGTGTCTTTTCAGTATTCACTAACTTATGTGATACTTCCAACTTCTTATTTGGACAACAAGAAGCCACGTGTCCTTTTTGGTGACATTTGAAGCAGGACATCTATTTTCGTGACTTACTAACTTTTGCATCCGCAGTCGGCATCTTAGGCACTAAAGGATCAGTTACATGTTCTTTATTAATCACTTCATCAGTCTTAGTATCATTAATTACTCCACCGGTACAAACTTTACTTTGGTGTGAGGAACTTTCTTACTATCATCAGATGAAGGATTCTTAATAACATTCTTCAGTGCCTCTGACTGATCAGGTTTAGCTACTGGTTCTACAGAACATACTTCAGTCATCTCAGTATCTTCTGGAAGCCTAGTGTAATTTGAATTGAAAGGAGGAGGTGTCTCATTGTAACCTAATCCTGACTTATCCTTTACACTTCGTTGAGCTTCAAGCATCTTATCCATCTCAGTGGTTCTATAATTTTCTATCTTTCGGTTTTGCTCAACTAGCTTCAATTTACAATCAGCTAACTCTTTCTCCTTATTAGCAATTGTCTGATTTAAGTCTTTTAGATTCATATAGAGACCATCTATGATAACAGCTTTTTCATTAATGGTATCTCTAAGTGCAATCCTATCAGAAGCATCAGACTTAATTTTATCTTTTAAGTCCTGTTTATCGTCACTTAACCTACGCACATCAATCTTAGCTAGTTCAAGTTCAGATCTAACAGTCTTATTAGATTCAGTCAATATGCTAACTTGAGAAGACAGGTTTTTGTTTGCTACAGTTAAAACACTAACCTGTGACTGCAAATCAGTAACTAAGTAACAGACATCAGCAAGAGTAAGAATATCAATACATACCCTTTTCTTGTCTGTTTGAATTTCAGCCATGCGTGCTACAAAGTATTAAGGATTCATATTTTCGGTTGAATCCATATACAACACGTCTTCATCACTTGCTTTCATTTCAACCTCAGGCACCTTTACATCACAATCTGCATCAGTAGGCATGTAGGATGTAGACTCATCAATCTCAGCCATGAAAGCTTCCTCAGACTGAGCTTTCCATTCATAAGAGCCATCCAACTGTTTCACAACCAAGGCTTTGGAAGCAAGAGTGCTTCCCGAACCCTGTTTTCCATTGCCAGCTTCTACCTTAGATCTTTGGCATTCTCGAGCAAAGTGTCCATAACCCTGACAGTTAAAACACTTGATCTTGGTCTTATCAAACCCTGGTCGATTGCCAACTACCTTTCTACCAGTATTCTTCAAGAAATTCTTTACTCTCTTAGACAACATAGCAAGTTGATCCTGAAGTTCTATTTCTTCAAGATACTCAGAGTCTATCTGATCATAATCTTCGTCAAACATAATTGGATCATTGATTTTTTACCCTGAATGTAGTTTTCATATGAAGCTACAAAGGAAGCAAGAACAGATAATTGCTGTTTAGCAGATTTCACACTCATAGGCATCATTTGATGCTCCTGAGGTGACTTCTCAGTTGGTTTTTCCCTTGCTTCACTACCAGATGAGGTAACAAGACACAAATCATCAGTAATCATTTCACCTTTTCCATCACAATTACCAACAAACAAAGCAGTGGTCGAGCTCGAGGAAGCAGTAGAGATAGTATATTTTCTGTGATATAGTCCCGGATCCTGAGCCTGATTAGAATCAGTATCTCTAGTCTTCTTGGTGAAATCATAACCTCTGAGCTTATCAATAGCCTACTCTAAGGTCATAGTTACATACCTCTCATCGTTGTATTTAAGCATTATGCCATGCATTTCCCACTTAGACGGTAAACCCTCAATAAACTTGTCGGTTTTCTCAGTCTCGGTAGTTACAATCTCATGGTCATCTATCTCACTTAGCAAATGGTAGTACCTTATGGTATAAGCATCAAGATCTTCTCCTTTCAAAGCTTTGAACACAGTAAACTACTTGTTAAGGAGATTCCTCTTGCCTGCTTTAACTTGTGGACTACCTTCACATCTTTTCTCAATAGTTGTCCACAACGTTCTAGCAGTTTGGAAGGATTTCAGTTGAAGATTAAGTTCCTTAGGAAGACTTATCTTGATTGAAGAATGAGCCTTGTTCTCAACCTCAAATTCCTTCTTTTGTGCTTCACTCATCTGTTGATAAGTGAGAACCACAATAGCATTCTCAACAGTTTATGTAGGTGCCGTGTATCCATTCTTGATACACATCTAGATAGATAGATCATGGAATCTACAGTAAGATTCAAACTCCCTCCAACTATAATAATCCTCAACTCCTAACAAATTAGGTGGAACATTAGATTTTCCAATATCGTGTTCCATCTCAATCATTTTGCTAAGGTCAGACATCGTAAAGTTTAAAGTTAAACTATATTTGCGAATTCAGAAAAAGAAAACTCGACTCGCAGAAACTCAATTCAACTCGCAATCTCAGCTCGACTCGCAGAATCTCTGTTCACAAGTCTCAGTTCGGATCGCAGTGATATCAACTCGCAAGTGATCTCGGTTCGCAGGAGATCTCGGTTCGCAGAATATTTCAATTTTCAAATAAGTTCAACTCGCAGAACTCACTTCAGCTCACAAGTTCAACTCGGTTCGCAGACTTATCTGAAACCCTAATCTCGACTCGCGAAACGGCTGAAAAACCCGAAAACAAAAGTTTCAGGTATTTTTACGATTGAAACTGAAAATTTCGACCGTAAACAAACCCTAAATCGTCCAGAGAGTGATTTTGATCGTTAATATGTACTAATGCACGTATAAATGATCCGAATAAAAAAAATTAACACCAAAACCTTGAACTTTATTCATATTTAGCCCGAAAGATCTGATACCAATTGTAAGTCCCTAGTTCTAGGATCAATAACTTCGTTATCTGTAGTATTAAGGTGCGGAATTCCTTAATACGAGGTTATCTTACTAACAACGAATAAGTTCGCGTTTAGGTAATCTAATACTTTGCTTTAAACGAATAAACGTCAAAGCCTAGCCGTTAGGTTTTGTTTTCTCTTGAAATTGAATTCGCAGGTGTATTGTTCGAATGGAAAAAGTTCTAAAAAGTTATTATGTTTTTCACGAGATGAAAAACATTATATAGTTCAATTCGTCTCAGCTCGCATAAGCCTGCGAGTCCAGTTGGACTCGCAGCCCAAGCCCAACAATGGACTCGGCTCGCTAAGACTATAATGCTATTGCTTTGCGAGTTCAGATCTCACCTCGCAGCTCAGCTCGCTACGACTTGAAATCTCGACTCGCAACAAATGTAAATGTTAATTACAAAATACATCTATCATTAACAACAACTATTCATTTAAAAATCTAAACCAATGTACAAACATGATAACAATTACACCAGTCCTATTTCAAGCTCGATCTGTTGTCACAATCTATGTCTCAACAGTTAAGCGGTGTCGGATCTGTCAAGTATCAAAGGGTATAGCTACTAATGATGGGCTCTATATGCCTTTACCTGTTCCCTTGCAACCATGGGTGGATCTTAGCATGGATTTTGTTTTGGGGTTGCCACGTACTCAAAGAAGTAATGATTCAATCTTTGTAGTTGTTGATCGTTTTTCTAAGATGGTGCACTTTATTCCTTGTAAAAAGACTACAAATGCAGTTAATGTGACGCATCTTTTCTTTCGTGATGTCTATCGTTTGCATTGTTTACCATCTTCTATTGTTTCAGATCGAGACACTAGATTTTTGAGTCATTTTTGCGTAGCTTGTGGAAAATGGTGAACACTCAGCTTAATTTTAGTAGTGCTTATCATCCTCTAACAGATGGGCAGACTGAAGTTGTTAACCGATCTCTTGGTAATCTGTTGCGGTGTTTGGTTGGTGATCATGTGAAATCTTGGGATCAGAAGTTATGTCAGGCTGAGTTTGCTCATAATCATGTTGTCAATCGTAGTACCGGTTTTAGCCCATTTCAAGTGGTGTATTCTGCTCAACACGGGGACCACTTGATTTAATGTCATCTTCTGTTTCCGGTAATGTTCCAAAGAAAGTGCAGGATTTTGTAGAAGGGTTACACGGAATCCATCAAGCTGTTCGTGATAACTTGGCCAAAGTTAATGCCAAGTACAAGCAGGATGCGGATCAAAAGCGCAAGCAGGTTGAGTTTGAGGAGGGAGACTTTGTCTGGGCTGTTTTTACTAATGATCGTATTTCAGTTGGTGATTACAACAAGTTGTCAGCCAAAAAGATTGGACCAGTGGAGAATCTGGAGAAGATCAATTCTAATGCTTATAGTTTGAAGCTGCCAAGTCATATTCGTAGTTCTGATGTTTTCAATGTGAAGCATTTGTTACCTTTTCATGGAGATTCTTCTGAAGATGAACCTGTTGTAGATTCGAGGATGAATTTTGTCTACCCAGGGGGGAATGATGGAGGCCCAAGTATTAAAGATCGGGCCCACATGTTTCTGGAGGCCCATGATCGTCAAATAAAAGGGGCTGCACGGAAAAGGTCCTAACTTGGGCTGCAGGGCTCCGTTTCAGGCCCGTGAGCAGGCAAATTGAAGCTTGGTGGACCCCTATTTTTCTATTGTTATGCAGGGTGTTCAATCTGGGAAACGGTCAGATTTCTGGTGCATGATGGTTTTATTTTCAAAGGAAATCAGTTGTGTATTCCTGATTCCACTCTTCGTTTGGAAATCATCAAGGAGTTACATGGTAATGGGCATGCTGGTTGTGATCGCACTTTACAGTTAGTGCAATCGTCTTATTTTTGGCCTACTATGAGAAAAGAGGTGGATCGGTATGTTAAGCGGTGTCGGATCTGTCAAGTATCAAAGGGTACAGCTACTAATGTTGGGCTCTATATGCCTTTACCTGTTCCCTTGCAACCATGGGTGGATCTTAGCATGGATTTTGTGTTGGGGTTGCCACGTACTCAAAGGGCTAATGATTCAATCTTTGTAGTTGTTGATCGTTTTTCTAAGATTGTGCACTTTATTCCTTGCAAAAAAGACTACAGATGCAGTTAATGTGGCACAGCTTTTCTTTCGTGATGTCTATCGTTTGCATGGTTTACCATCTTCTATTGTTTCAGATCGAGACACTAGATTTTTGAGTCATTTTAGGCGTAGCTTGTGGAAAATGGTGAACATTCAGCTTAATTTCAGTAGTGCTTATCATCCTCAAACAGATGGGCAGACTGAAGTTGTTAACCGATCTCTTGGTAATCTGTTGCGGTGATTGGTTGGTGATCATGTGAAATCTTGGGATCAAAAGTTATGTCAGGATGAGTTTGCTCATAATCATGTTGTCAATCGTAGTACCTGTTTTAGCCCATTTCAAGTGGTGTATTCTGCTCAACCACGGGGACCACTTGATTTAATGTCATCTTCTATTTCTAGTAATGTTATAAAGAAAGTGCAGGATTTTGTAGAAGGGTTACACGGAATCCATCAAGCTGTTCGTGATAACTTGGCCAAACCTAATGCCTAGTACAAGCAGGATGCGGATCAAAAGCGCAGGCAGGTTGAGTTTGAGGAGGGAGACTTTGTCTGGGCAGTTTTGACTAAAGATCGTATTTCATTTGGAGATTACAACAAGTTGTTAGCCAAGAAGATTGGACCAGTGGAGGATCTTGAGAAGATCAATTCTAATGCTTATCGTTTGAAGCTGCCAGGTCATATTCGTTGTTCTGATGTTTTCAATGTGAAGCATTTGTTACCTTTTCATGGAGATTCTTCTGAAGATAAACCTGCGGCAGATTTGAGGAAGAATTTTGTCGAACCAGGGGGAATGATGGAGGCCCAAGTGTTGAAGATTGGGCCCATATGTTTCTGGAGGCCCATGATCGTCAAATAAAAGGGGTTGCACGGAAAAGGGCCTAACTTGGGCTGCAGTGCTCCGTTTCAGCCCGTGAGCAGGCGAATCGAAGCGCGGTTGACCCCTATTTTTCTATTGTTATGCAGGGTGTTCAATCTTGTCAACGGTCAGATGTCTGGTGCATGATGGTTTTATTTTCAAAGGAAATCAGTTGTGTATTCTTGATTCCAGTCTTCATTTGCAAATCAACAAGGAGTTACATGGTGAAGGGCATGCTAGTCGTGATCGCACTTTACAGTTAGTGCAATCATTTTATTTTTGGCCAACTATGAGAAAAGAGGTGGATCGGGATGTTAAGCGGTGTCGGATCTGTCAAGTATCAAAGGGTACAGCTACTAATGCTGGGCTCTATATGCCTTTACCTGTTCCCTTTCAACCATGTGTGGATCTTAGCATGGATTTTGTGTTGGGGTTGCCACATACTCAAAGGGCTAATGATTCAATCTTTGTAGTTGTTGATCGTTTTTCTAAGATAGTGCACTTTATTCCTTGTAAAAAGACTACAGATGCAGTTAATGTGGCGCAGCTTTTCTTTCGTGATGTCTATCATCTACATGGTTTACCATCTTCTATTGTTTCAGATCGAGACACTAGATTTTTGAGTTATTTTTGGCGTAGCTTGTGGAAAATGGTGAACACTAAGCTTAATTTCAGTAGTGCTTATCATCCTCAAACAGATAGGCAGACTGAAGTTGTTAACCGATCTCTTGGTAATCTGTTGCGGTGCTTGGTTGGTGATCATGTTAAATCTTGGGATCAGAAGTTATGTCAGGCTGAGTTAGCTCATAATCATGTTGTCAATCGTAGTACCGGTTTTAGCCCATTTCAAGTGGTGTATTCTGCTCAACCACGGGGACCACTTGATTTAATGTCATCTTCTATTTCTGGTAATGTTCCAAAGAAAGTGCAGGATTTTGTAGAAGGGTTACACGGAATCCATCAAGTTGTTCGTGATAACTTGGCTAAAGCTAATGCCAAGTACAAGCAAGATGCAGATCAAAAGCGCATGCAGGTTGAGTTTGAGGAGGGAGACTTTGTCTGGGCAGTTTTGACTAAAGATCGTATTTCAGTTGGAGATTACAACAAGTTCTCAGCCTAGAAGATTGGACCAGTGGAGAATCTGGAGAAGATCAATTCTAATGCTTATCGTTTGAAGCTGCCAAGTCATATTCGTAGTTCTGATGTTTTCAATGTGAAGCATTTGTTACCTTTTCATGGAGATTCTTCTAAAGATGAACCTGCTGCAGATTCGAGGATGAATTTTGTCTACCCAGGGGGGAATGATGGAGGCCTAAGTATTGAAGATTGGGCCCACATGTTTCTGGAGGCCCATGATCATCAAATAAAAGAGACTGCATGGAAAAGGGCCTAAGTTGGGCTCCAGGGCTCCGTTTCAAGCCCGTAATCAGGCGAATCGAAGCTCGGTTAACCCTTATTTTTCTATTGTTATGCAGGGTGTTCAATCTGGGCAACGGTCAGATTTCTGGTGCATGGTGGTTTTATTTTCAAAGGAAATCAGTTGTGTATTCCTGATTCCAGTCTTCGTTTACAAATCATCAAGGAGTTACATGGTGAAAGGCATGTTGGTCGTGATCGCACTTTATAGTTAATGCAATCGTCGTATTTTTGGCCAACTATGATAAAAAGAGGTGGATCGGTATGTTAAGCCGTGTCGAATCTGTCCAGTATCAAAGGGTACAACTACTAATGTTGGGCTCTATATGCCTTTACCTATTCCCTTGCAACCATGGGTGGATCTTAGCATGGATTTTGTGTTGGGGTTGCCACGTACTCAAAGGGGGAATCATTCAATCTGTGTAGTTGTTGATCATTTTTCTAAGATCGTGCACTTTATTCCTTGTAAAAAGACTACAGATGCAGTTAATGTGGCGCAGCTTTTCTTTCGTGATGTCTATCGTTTGCATGGTTTACCTTCTTCTATTGTTTCAGATCGAGACACTAGATTTTTGAGTCATTTTTGGCGTAGCTTGTGGAAAATGATGAACACTCAGCTTAATTTCAGTAGTGCATATCATCCTCAAACAGATGGGCAGACTGAAGTTCTTAACCGATCTCTTGGTAATCTGTTGCGGTGTTTGGTTGGTGATCATGTGAAATCTTGGGATCAGAAGTTATGTCAGGCTGAGTTTTCTCATAATCATGTTGTCAATCGTAGTACCGGTTTTTGCCATTTCAAGTGGTGTATTCTGCTCAACGACTGGGACCACTTGATTTAATGTCATCTTCTGTTTCTGGTAATGTTCCAAAGAAAGTGCAGGATTTTGTAGAAGGGTTACACGGAATCCATCAAGCTGTTCGTGATAACTTGGCCAAAGCTAATGCCAAGTACAAGCAGGATGCGGATCAAAAGCGCAGCCAGGTTGAGTTTGAGGAGGGAGACTATGTCTGGGTAGTTTTGACTAAAGATCGTATTTCAGTTGGTGATCACAGCAAGTTGTAAGTTAAGAAGATTGGACCAGTGGAGATTCTGGAGAAGATCAATTCTAATGCTTATCGTTTGAAGCTGCCAAGTCATATTCGTTGTTCTGATGTTTTCAATGTGAAGCATTTGTTACCTTTTAATGGAGATTCTTCAGATCAACCTGCTGCCGATTCGAGGACGAATTTTGTCTACCCAGCGGGGAATGATGGAGGCCCAAGTATTGAAGATCCGGCCCACATGTTTCTGGAGGCCCATGATCGTCATTTAAAAAGGGGCTACACGGAAAAGGGCCTAACTTGGGCTGCAGTGCTCCATTTCAGGACCGTGAGCAGGCGAATCGAAGCTCGGTTAACCCCTATTTTTCTATTGTTATTCAGGGTGTTCAATCTGTGCAACGGTCAGATTTTCTGGTGCATGATGGTTTTATTTTCAAAGGAAATCAGTTGTGTATTCCTGATTCTAGTCTTCGTTTGCAAATCATCATGGACTTACATGGTGAAGGGCATGCTGGTCGTGATCGCACTTTATTGTCTTATTTTTGGCCTACTTTGAGAAAAGAGGTGGATCGGTATGTTAAGCGGTGTCGGATCTGTCAAGTATCAAAGGGTACAGCTACTAATGCTGGGCTCTATATGCCTTTAGTTGTTCCCTTGCAACCATATGTGGATCTTAGCATGGATTTTGTGTTGGGGTTGCCATATACTCAAAGGGGTAATGATTCAATCTGTGTATTTGTTGATCGTTTTTCTAAGATGGTGCACTTTATTCCTTGTAAAAAAACTACAGATGCAGTTAATGTGGCGCAGCTTTTCTTTCGTGATGTCTATCGTTTGCATGGTTTACCATCTTCTATTGTTTCAGATCGAGACACTAGATTTTTTAGTCATTTTTGGCGTAGCTTGTAGAAAATGGTGAACACTCTGCTTAATTTCAGTAGTGCTTATCATCCTCAAACAGATGGGCAGACTGAAGTTGTTAACCGATCTCTTTGTAATCTATTGCGGTGTTTGGTTGGTGATCATGTGAAATCTTGGGATCAGAAGTTATGTCAGGCTGAGTTTTCTCATAATCATGTTGTCAATCGTAGTACCGGTTTTAGCCCATTTCAAATGGTGTATTCTGCTCAACCACGGGGACCACTTGATTTAATGTCATCTTCTATTTCTGGTAATGTTCCACAGAAAGTGCAGGATTTTGTAGAAGGGTTACACGGAATCCATCTAGTTGTTCATCATAACTTGGCTAAAGCTACTGCCAAGTACAAGCAGGATGCGGATCAAAAGCGCATGCAAGTTGAGTTTGAGGAGGGAGACTTTGTCTGGGCAGTTTTGACTAAAGATCGTATTTCAGTTGGACATTACAACAAGTTATCAGCCAAGAAGATTGGACCAGTGGAGAATCTGGAGAAGATCAATTCTAATGCTTATCGTTTGAAGCTGCCAAGTCATATTCGTAGTTCTGATGTTTTCAATGTGAAGCATTTATTACCTTTTCATGGAGATTCTTCTGAAGGTGAACCTGCTGCAGATTCGAGGACGAATGGTGCATGATGGTTTTATTTTCAAAGGAAATCAGTTGTGTATTCCTGATTCCAGTCTTCGTTTGCAAATCATCATGGACTTACATGGTGAAGGGCATGCTGGTCGTGATCGCACTTACAGTTAGTGCAATCGTCCTATTTTTGGCCTACTTTGAGAAAAGAGGTGGATCGGTATGTTAAGCGGTGTCGGATTTGTCAAGTATCAAAGGGTACAACTACTAATGCTGGGCTCTATATGCCTTTACATGTTCCCTTGCAACCATGGGTGGATCTTAGCATGGATTTTGTGTTGGGGTTGCCACGTACTCAAAGGGGTAATGATTCAATCTTTGTAGTTGTTGATCGTTTTTCTAAGATGGTGCACTTTATACCTTGTAAAAAGACTACAGATGCAGTTAATGTGGCGCAGCTTTTCTTTCGTGATGTCTATCGTTTGCATGGTTTACCATCTTCTATTGTTTCTGATCGAGACACTAGATTTTTGAGTCATTTTTGGCGTAGCTTGTGGAAAATGGTGAACACTCAGCTTAATTTCAGTAGTGCTTATCATCCTCAAACAGATGGGCAGACTGAAGTTGTTAACCGATCTCTTGGTAATCTATTGCGGTGTTTGGTTGGTGATCATGTGAAATCTTGGGATCAGAAGTTATGTAAGGCTGAGTTTGCTCATAATCATGTTGTCAATCATAGTACCGGTTTTAGCCATTTCAAGTGGTGTATTCTGCTCAACCACGGGGACCACTTGATTTAACGTCATCTTCTGTTTCTGGTAATGTTCCAAAGAAAGTGCAGGATTTTGTAGAAGGGTTAAACGAAATCCATCGAGCTGTTCGTGATAACTTGGCCAAAGTTAATGCCAAGTACAAGCAGGATGGGGATCAAAAGCGCAGGCAGGTTGAGTTTGAGGATGGATACTTTGTCTGGGCAGTTTTGACTAATGATCGTATTTCAGTTGGTGATTACAACAAGTTGTCAGCCAAAATGATTGGACCAGTGGAGAATCTGGAGAAGATCAATTCTAATGCTTATCGTTTGAAGCTGCCAATTCATATTCGTTGTTCTGATGTTTTCAATATGAAGCATTTGTTACCTTTTCATGGAGATTCTTCTGAAGATGAACTTGCTGCAGATTCGAGGATGAATTTTGTCTAACCAGGGGGGAATGTTGGAGGCCCAAGTATTGAAGATCGGGCCCACATGTTTCTGGAGGCCCATGATTGTCAAATAAAAGGGGCTGCACGGAAAAGGGCCTAACTTGGGCTGCAGGGCTCCGTTTCAGGCCCGTGAGCAGGTGAATCGAAGCTCGGTTGACCCCTATTTTTCAATTGTTATGCAGGGTGTTCAATCTGGGAAACGGTTCTATTTTTTGGGGCATGATGGTTTTATTTTCAAAGGAAATCAGTTGTGTTTTCCTGATTCCAGTCTTCGTTTGCAAATCATCAAGGAGTTACATGGTGAAGGGCATGCAGGTCGTGATCGCACTTTACAGTTAGTGCAATCGTCTTATTTTTGGCCTACTATGAGAAAAGAGGTGGATCGGTATGTTAAGCGGTGTCGGATCTGTCAAGTATCAAAGGGTACAGCTACTAATGTTGGGCTCTATATGCCTTTACCTGTTCCCTTGCAACCTTGTGTGGATCTTAGCATGGATTTTGTGTTGGGGTTGCCACGTACTCAAAGGGCTAATGATTCAATCTTTGTAGTTGTTGATCGTTTTTCTAAGATGGTGCACATTATTCCTTGTAAAAAGACTACAGATGCAGTTAATGTGGCGCAGCTTTTCTTTCGTGATGTCTATCGTTTGCATGGTTTACCATCTTCTATTGTTTCAGATTAAGACACTAGATTTTTGAGTCATTTTTGGCATAGCTTGTGGAAAATGGTGAACACTCAGCTTAATGTCAGTAGTGCTTATCATCCTCAAACAGATGGGCAGACTGAAGTTGTTAACCGATCTCTTGGTAATCTGTTGCGGTGTTTTGTTGGTGATCATGTGAAATCTTTGGATCAGAAGTTATGTCAGGATGAGTTTGCTCATAATCATGTTGTCGATCGTAGTACCGGTTTTAGCAATTTCAATTGGTGTATTCTGCTCAACCACGGGGACCACTTGATTTGATGTCATCTTTTGCTTATGGTAATGTTCCAAAGAAAGTGCAGGATTTTGTAGAAGGGTTACACGGAATCCATCAAGCTATTCGTGATAACTTGGCAAAAGCTAACGCCAAGTACAAGCAGGATGCGGATCAAAAGCGCAGGCAGGTTAATTTTGAGGAGGGAGACTTTGTCTGGGCAGTTTTGACTAAAGATCGTATTTCAGTTGGTGATTACAACAAGTTGTCAGCCAAGAAGATTGGACCAGTGGAGAATCTGGAGAAGATCAATTCTAATGCTTATCGTTTGAAGTTGCCAAGTCATATTCGTTGTTCTGATGTTTTCAATGTGAAGCATTTGTTACCTTTTCATGGAGATTCTTCTGAAGATGAACCTGCTGCAGATTTTAGGATGAATTTTGTCTAACCAGGGGGGAATGATGGAAGCCCAAGTATTGAAGATCGGGCCCACATATTTCTGGAGGCCCATGATCGTAAATAAAAGGGGCTGCACAGAACAGGGCCTAACTTGGGCTGCAGGGCTCCGTTTCAGGCCCGTGAGCAAGCGAATCGAAGCTCGGTTGACCCCTATTTTTCAATTGTTATGCAGGGTGTTCAATCTGGGCAATGGTCAGATTTTCTGGTGCATGATGGTTTTATTTTCAAAGGAAAGCAGTTGTGTATTCCAGATTTCAGTCTTCGTTTGCAAATCATCAAGGAGTTACATGGTGAAGAGCATGCAGGTCGTGATCGCACTTTACAGTTAGTGCAATCGTCTTATTTTCGGCCTAATATGAGAAAAGAGGTGGATCGGTATGTTAAGCGGTGTCGGATCTATCAAGTATCAAAGGGTACAGCTACTAATGCTGGGCTCTATATGCCTTTACCTGTTCCTTTGCAACCATGGGTGGATCATAGCATGGATTTTTTGTTAGGGTTGCCACGTACTCAAAGGGGTAATGATTCAATATTTGTAGTTGTTGATCATTTTTCTAAGATGGTGCACTTTGTTCCGTGTAAAAAGACTACAAATGCAGTTAATGTTGCGCATCTTTTCTTTCGTGATGTCTATCGTTTGCATGGTTTACCATCTTCTATTGTTTCAAATCGAGACACTAGATTTTTTAGTCATTTTTTGCGTAGCTTGTGGAAAATGGTGAACACTCAACTTAATTTCAGTGATGCTTATCATCCTCAAATAGGTGGGCAGACTGAAGTTGTTAACCGATCTCTTGGTAATCTGTTGCGGTGTTTGGTTGGTGATCATGTGAAATCTTAGGATCAGAAGTTACATGGTGAAGGGCATGCTGGTTGTGATCGCACTTTACAGTTAGTGCAATCGTCTTATTTTTGGCCTACTATGAGAAAAGAGGTGGATCTGTGTGTTAAGCGGTGTCGGATCTGTCAAGTATCAAAGGGTACAGCTACTAATGTTGGGCTCTATATGCCTTTACCTGTTCCTTTGCAACCATGGGTGGATCATAGCATGGATTTTTTGTTGGGGTTGCCACGTACTCAAAGGGGTCATGATTCAATCTTTGTAGTTGTTGATCGTTTTTCAAAGATGGTTCACTTTATTCCTTGTAAAAAGACAACAGATGCAGTTAATGTGGGGCAACTTTTCTTTCGTGATGTCTATCGTTTGCATGGTTTACCATCTTCTATTGTTTCAGATCGAGACACTAGATTTTGAGTCATTTTTGTCGTAGCTTGTGGAAAATGGTGAACACTCAGCTTAATTTCAGTGGTGCTTATCATCCTCAAATAGGTGGGCAGACTGAAGTTGTTAACCGATCTCTTGGTAATCTGTTGCGGTGTTTGGTTGGTGATCATGTGAAATCTTGGGATCAGAAGTTACCTGGTGAAGGGCATGCTGGTTGTGATCGCACTTTACAGTTAGTGCAATCGTCTTATTTTTGGCCTACTATGAGAAAAGAGGTGGATCTGTATGTTAAGCGGTGTCGGATCTGTCAAGTATCAAAGGGTACAGCTACTAATGCTGGGCTCTATATGCCTTTACCTGTTACCTTGCAACCATGGGTGGATCATAGCATAGATTTTGTGTTGGGGTTGCCACGTACTCAAAGGGGTAATGATTCAATCTTTGTAATTGTTGATCGTTTTTCTATGATGGTGCACTTTATTCCTTGTAAAAAGGCTACAGATGCAGTTAATGTGGCGCAGCTTTTCTTTCGTGATGTATATCGTTTGCATGGTTTACCATCTTCTATTGTTTCAGATCGAGACACTAGATTTTTGAGTCATTTTAGGCGTAGCTTGTGGAAAATGGTGAACACTCAGCTTAATTTCAGTAGTGCTTATCATCCTCAAACAGATGGGCAGACTGAAGTTGTTAACCGATCTCTTGGTAATCTGTTGCGGTATTTGGTTGGTGATCATGTGAAATCTTGGGATCAGAAGTAGGTACCGGTTTTAGCCCATTTCAAGTGGTGTATTCTGCTCAACCACGGGGACCACTTGATTTAATGTCATCTTCTGTTTCTGGTAATGTTCCAAAGAAAGTGTAGGATTTTGTAGAAGGGTTACACGGAATCCATCAAGCTGTTCGTGATAACTTGGCCAAAGCTAATGCCAAGTACAAGCAGGATGCGGATCAAAAGCACAGGCAGGTTGAGTTTGAGGAGGGAGACTTTGTCTGGGCGTTTTGACTAAAGAACGTATTTTAGTTGGTGATTACAACAAGTTGTCATCCAAGAAGATTGTACCAGTGGAGATTCTGCAGAAGATCAATTCTAATGCTTATCGTTTGATGTTGCCAGGTCATATTCGTTGTTCTGATGTTTTCAATGTGAAGCATTTGTTACCTTTTCATGGAGATTCTTCTGAAGATAAACCTGCTGCAGATTTTAGGACGAATTTTTTCTAACCAGGGGGAATGATGGAGGCCCAAGTATTGAAGATCGGGCCTACATGTTTCTGGAGGCCCATGACCGTCAAATAAAAGGGGCTGCACGGAAAAGGGCCTAACTTGGGATGCAGTGCTCCGTTTCAACCCCGTGGGCAGGCGAATTGAAGCTCGGTTGACCCCTATTTTTCTATTGTTATGCAGGGTGTTCAATATAGGCAACGATCATATTTTCTGGTGCATGATAGTTATATTTTCAAAGGAAATCAGTTGTGTATTCCAGATTCCAGTCTTCGTTTGCAAATCATCAAGGAGTTACATGGTGTAGGGCATATTGGTCGTGATCGCACTTTATAGTTAGTGCAATCGTCTTATTTTTGGCCTACTATGAGAAAAGAGGTGGATCGGTATGTTAAGCGGTGTCGGATCTGTCAAGTATCAAAGGGTACAGCTACTAATGCTGGGCTCTATATGCATTTACCTGTTCCCGTGCAACCTTGTGTGGATCTTAGCATGGATTTTGTGTTGGGGTTGCCATGTACTCAAAGGGCTAATGATTCAATCTTTGTAGTTGTTGATCGTTTTTCTAAAATGGTGCACTTTATTCCTTGTAAAAAGACTACAGATGCAGTTAATGTGGCGTAGCTTTTCTTTCGTGATGTCTATCGTTTGCATGGTTTACCATCTTCTATTGTTACAGATCGAGACACTGGATTTTTGAGTCATTTTTGGCGTAGCTTGTGGAAAATGGTGAACACTCAGCTTAATTTCAGTAGTGCTTATCATCCTCAAACAGATGGGCAGACTGAAGTTGTTAACCGATCTCTTGGTAATCTGTTGCGGTGTTTTGTTGGTGATCATGTGAAATCTTGGGATCAGAAGTTATGTCAGGATGAGTTTTCTCATAATCATGTTGTCAATCGTAGTACCGGTTTTAGCCATTTCAAGTGGTGTATTCTGCTCAACCACGGGGACCACTTGATTTGATGTCATCTTTTGTTTCTGGTAATGTTCCAAAGAAAGTGCAGGATTTTGTAGAAGGGTTACACGGAATCCATCAAGCTGTTCGTGATAACTTGGCCAAAGCTAACACCAAGTACAAGCAGGATGCGGATCAAAAGCGCAGGCAGGTTAAGTTTGAGGAGGGAGACTTTGTCTGGGCAGTTTTGACTAAAGATCGTATTTCAGTTGGTGATTACAACAAGTTGTCAGCCAAGAAGATTGGACCAGTGGTGAATCTGCATAAGATCAATTCTAATGCTTATCGTTTGAAGTTGCCAGGTCATATTCGTTGTTCTGATGTTTTCAATGTGAAGCATTTGTTACCTTTTCATGGAGATTCTTCTAAAGATGAACCTGTTGCAGATTCGAGGACAAATTTTTTCTAACCAGGGGGGAATGATGGAGGCCCAAGTATTGAGGATCCGGCCCACATGTTTTTGGAGGCCCATGATCGTCAAATAAAAGGGGTTGCACGGAAAAGGGCCTAACTTGGGCTGCAGGGCTCCGTTTCAGGCCCGTGAGCAGGCGAATCGAAGCGCGGTTGACCACTATTTTTCTATTGTTATGCAGGGTGTTCAATCTGGGCAACGGTTAGATTTCTGGTGCATGATGGTTTTATTTTCAAAGGAAATCAGTTGTGTATTCCTGATTCCAGTCTTCGTTTGCAAATCAACAAGGCGTTACATGGTGAAGGGCATGCTGGTCGTGATCGCACTTTACAGTTAGTGCAATTGTCTTATTTTTGGCCTACTATGAGAAAAGAGGTGGATCGGTATGTTAAGCGGTGTCGGATCTGTCAAGTATCAAAGGGTACAGCTACTAATGCTGGGCTCTATATGCCTTTACCTGTTCCCTTGCAACCATGTGTGGATCTTAGCATGGATTTTGTGTTGGGGTTGCCACGTACTCAAAGGGCTAATGATTCAATCTTTGTAGTTGTTGATCGTTTTTCTAAGATGGTGCACTTTATTCCTTGTAAAAAGACTACAGATGCAGTTAATGTGGCGTAGCTTTTCTTTCGTGATGTCTATCGTTTGCATGGTTTACCATCTTCTATTGTTTCAGATCGAGACACTGGATTTTTGAGTCATTTTTGGCGTAGCTTGTGGAAAATGGTGAACACTCAGCTTAATTTCAGTAGTGCTTATCATCCTCAAACAGATGGGCAGACTGAAGTTGTTAATCGATCTCTTGGTAATCTGTTGCGGTGTTTGGTTGGTGATCATGTGAAATCTTAGGATCAGAAGTTATGTCAGGATGAGTTTCCTCATAATCATGTTGTCAATCGTAGTACCGGTTTTAGCCCATTTCAAGTGGTGTATTCTGCTCAACCACGGGGACCACTTGATTTAATGTCATCTTTTGTTTCTGGTAATGTTCCAAAGAAAGTTCAGGATTTTGTAGAAGGGTTACACGGAATCCATCAAGCTGTTCGTGATAACTTGGCCAAAGCTAATGCCAAGTACAAGCAGGATGCGGATCAAAGGCGCAGGCAGGTTAAGTTTGAGGAGGGAGACTTTGTCTGGGCAGTTTTGACTAAAGATCGTATTTCAGTTGGTGATTACAACAAGTTGTCAGCCAAGAAGATTGTACCAGTGGAGAATCTGGAGAAGATCAATTCTAATGCTTATCGTTTGAAGCTGCCAGGTCATATTCGTTGTTCTGATGTTTTCAATGTGAAGCATTTATTACCTTTTCATGGAGATTCTTCTGAAGATGAACCTGCTGCAGATTTTAGGATGAATTTTGTCTAACCAGGGGGAATGATGGAGGCTAAAGTATTGAAGATCGGCCCCACATGTTTCTGGAGGCCCATGATCGTCAAATAAAAGGGGCTGCACGGAAAAGGGCCTAACTTGGGCTGCAGGGCTCCGTTTCAGGCCCGTGAGCAGGCGAATCGAAGCTCGGTTGACCCCTATTTTTCAATTGTTATGCAGGGTGTTCAATCTGGGAAACGTTTCGATTTTCTGGTGCATGATGGTTTTATTTTCAAAGGAAAGTAGTTGTGTATTCCAGATTCCAGTCTTCGTTTGCAAATCATCAAGGAGTTACATGGTGAAGGGCATGCAGGTCGTGATCGCACTTTACAGTTAGTGCAATCGTCTTATTTTTGGCCTACTATGAGAAAAGAGGTGGATCGGGATGTTAAGCAGTGTCGGATCTGTCAAGTATCAAAGGGTACAGCTACTAATGTTGGGCTCTATATGCCTTTACCTGTTCCCTTGCAACCATGTGTGGATCTTAGCATGGATTTTGTGTTGGGGTTGCCACGTACTCAAAGGGATAATGATTCAATCTTTGTAGTTGTTGATCGTTTTTCTAAGATGGTGCACTTTATTCCTTGTAAAAAGACTACAGATGCAGTTAATGTGGCGTAGCTTTTCTTTCCTGATGTCTATCGTTTGCATGGTTTACCATCTTCTATTGTTTCAGATCGAGACACTAGATTTTTGAGTCATTTTTGGCGTAGCTTGTGGAAAATGATGAACACTCAGCTTAATTTCAGTAGTGCTTATCATCCTCAAACAGATGGGCAGACTGAAGTTGTTAATCGATCTCTTGGTAATTTGTTGCGGTGTTTGGTTGGTGATCATGTGAAATCTTGGGATCTGAAGTTATGTCAGGCTGAGTTTGCTCATAATCATGTTGTCAATCGTAGTACCGGTTTTAGCCCATTTCAAGTGTTGTATTCTGCTCAACCACGGGGACCACTTGATTTAATGTCATCTTCTGTTTCTGGTAATGTTCCAAAGAAAGTGTAGGATTTTGTAGAAGGGTTACACGGAATCCATCAAGCTGTTCGTGATAACTTGGCCAAAGCTAATTCCAAGTACAAGTAGGATGCGTATCAAAAGCACAGGCAGGTTGAGTTTGAGGAGGGAGACTTTGTCTGGGCGTTTTGACTAAAGATCGTATTTCAGTTGGTGATTACAACAAGTTATCAGCCAAGAAGATTGAACCAGTGGAGAATCTGGAGAAGATCAATTCTAATGCTTATCGTTTGAAGCTGCCAAGTCATATTCGTTGTTCTGATGTTTTCAATGTGAAGCATTTGTTACCTTTTCATGGAAATTCTTCTGAAGATGAACCTGCTGCAGATTCGAGGATGAATTTTGTCTACCCAGGGGGGAATGATGGAGGCCCAAGTATTGAAGATCGGGCTCATATGTTTCTGGAGGCCCAAGATCGTCAAATAAAAGGGGTTGCACGGAAAAGGGCCTAACTTGGGCTGTAGGGCTCCATTTCAGGCCCGTGAGCAGGCGAATCGAAGCTCGGTTCGAGGCCCACCAAGCCGCCAACTACCGTAGATGGTTAGGCCCTTGCTCGAAGGCCAAAAACGGCTCCGTTTGAAAGATATGGCCCATTATATGTTTTTTCTCTGCATTTTGAGCTTTTGTTTTGGATTGTATGTTTGGCCCGTTATGTTTTAAGGGTCCGTTTAATTTTCTGCTTATGATTTATACTTTCTTCTTCATTGTAAGGAACTCAGTTTTTCAATTTCAAGAATTTCGATTTCACTTTCGATTTGTGAATCATTTCCCATTTCACGGTATTCTTTTGTGAATCAACGTGCTTTTGGAAGAGATTTTTCCTGGTATTCATAGGAATCAACAGGTTTAATCTATTATCTCAATTTGACCCTACATCAATGTGTAATATCTCTTGTCAGACGACTTCTTATATTATTTCTCTTAACTGTGACTTGAAAGTGCTGTCGGCGTAATGAAATTTGACATTGCCCAACATTAGGGGCATATTGTTTCGAAAAGAATTTGTATGGGACGACTGCTACGTTTTCTTAGGAAAAACGGAGCTTAATTAGTGTACATACCTCGTAGACAAAATTAGAACCCAAACTACAAACAATCCAGAATACAACACAAAACTACTCTAGATTCATCCCGAGACTTAAACTGCTAAGATTTCAAAAGGGGTGAAAAAACTCAAGCGAATTACAGAATCACCGAGACATGAGAAAAACCCCCACCAACAGAGGCCGAGCCACCGATTTTCACTCCGTGATGATTTTGATACAATCCCAAACAAGCCCCGAGGGGAGAGAACTCGAAAAAATATAACAAAAACACTATTATCCGAACATACAATAACTCAAAAAACGGAATTAAAGGATTACCACAACTAACAGCATGACTGAAAATGAACCATCAATAGAAGACCAAAGCTCCACAAACAAAATTGACGAGATCCATATGACAAAAAAAAGAATTGTAAGATGTCGACGACCATCAAGATGATAGAAAAATGAACCATCGAAAGAATTCCATATCTCCAAAAATACTCTGAAGAGATCCTTATGGATAGCAATAAAATTAAGCAACAAACAATTGATTTTTGATCCACTCATCCCAACAAAAGATCTTCTTTTTGTATCTATACCTGAACCACTGAACAAGTCAATTATATCAAGCTTTTGTAAGATGGTTTTTACAAAAGGTATATTTAGTATTTAAAATCTGATTAAAATTTAATAAGAAAATGGTAAAAAACGTAGGATTTCAATGGAAGTACTATTTATTGTCCTTCAAAAATTGATAGTATGTTGGAATATGAATATGGGTCGTCAAATATCCTATATTATATCCGTTTCATTATAAGGATGCATAATTTTAAAAGTTTAAGAATATGAATAATCAAAGAGAAAAATGTCATTCTTACACTAAGATTTTGCACAGTTTTTTGTAAATCGGTTTCGTAAAAATTTAAATAATGGGTAAAATAGTAAAGTTACTATATTATTTCTAGAAGTCGATATTTATTTTGTGATAAACTAAAACGGAAAGTTTGACATGTTGTATTTTAGGATGTCGTAATATGACTTTTTAACGTAACTTTTTCCCCAATTTGAGCCTATGAGGGAAAAATTTTCCTTCAAGTTCCACCACTTCGATCTCGTCGATTCTGCTGTTTTACTTTCTTCATGACCCCATTAGACTCTTAAATTTACAATATGACGCATTCTTCAATTAAGTAATTAACTTGTAGCATATTAACAAATTATCAACCATATCCGACTTCTTGATTCAAATATAACCTATTTGAAAATTAAATTACTCCCTATGTCCCAAATTTATAGTTCAGTATTTCATTTTGAGTTGTCCCAAATTAATTGTCCACTTCCATAAATAGATAAAAATTATGAGACAAAATTCTTTTATACCCTTAATTTATATATGTAAGACAAAAAAGCAGGTAAAAAGTAAAGGGTAAAATTATCATCTTATCAAAAAGTAAGAGAGAGGTTGATGTTTTCTTATACTGCGTGCTTTTTGTCTGTGGACAATTAAATTGGGACGGAGGGAGTAATAATGAAGATGGATATATATTAATTAACAATATGAACATTTAGGGGTGTTCATAGTTCGGATATAACAGTATTATTCAAATGGTCTATTCGGATTGGACCATTCGAATTGGACAATTTAAATTTATAGATCGAATCAGGCAAAAACCAAATTATTATTGCAGTTTTTGGATTGATTTTGGTTACCACTATTAGAACTGGATTATCCAAATAAACCAAATAGTAATACTTGTATATGTAATACTCTTATTCATCTATCAAAATGTATGTTAAATATTTATTTTATTATTTTTTATACATAAAATCTTATTATATTATTGGAATTGTTAATATACATCATTGAATATATTACTTAAAAACTCAAGTTTGGATACAAAACACTTAATCCAAATTATATAAACCATCAACGCAACATGACAATACGTAACCGTTAATATCACTCATTACATAATCCTCACGAGTCAAAACGATGCACACATGCAATCCACGAGAAAACCAATGGTTGAAACTGATATACCCAAATAGTAATTTGATTCGGTTCGGTTTGAATTCGATATTTGTTTGGATGCATTTTGAGAACCAAAATCTAAATGGATTTATATAAGTGGATCGGATTTGATCCAATCCATCCAAACGAACACCCCTGTGAACGTCCATATACAATAGTGAATCGTTTCAATAATACTCCATAGAGTGTTAATGTTTTTGTTTACGTTTGTATGTTGCTACAGAAAGGGACTGTTTAAACGAGAAATAAGATCACACACACTTAATAACTTCATTAATTTAGCAGCCTTATAGGAAATACAAGATATGTCTGTCATTTACGTACCCACACCAACACAACTTCCGGAATAAAACTATATGCAAGTTACTGCAGAAGTGCAAATAAATACTAAACCCACGATCTAGAAAAATATTAAAAAAAAACTTCCAAATTAATTAAAAGACTAAATAATAACTACTAATTTGAAAATAAATAAACTTGTTGCGGGACTTATAAGTTGAGCTGCTACTTAATGTGCACCTGATTTGAGTACTTTAGCTTCACCATAATCTATAAGAGGCATATAGCTCACATTCTTACTTTACTTCTTTTAGTTAATCTTACTTTCAATCCATTCTTCATCTTGAGTAAAATTGAGTCACTTGGAAACACGAGGTGCCCTTCGACAAGATCTACATGATATTGGTATATGATTGTCGCTGCAACGATCTTCATTTGGGTGAAACTCATTTGCTTACCCAAACAAGTTCTTGGTCCAGCATTAAATGCCGGGAACTTGTAAGATGGCTGATGTATGATCCTTCCATCCGTTGATATCCACCTTTCGGGCTTAAAATCCATGCAATCCACTCCCCATATTGATTTCATTCTTCCCATGCTATAGTAAGATAGTATGATCGTTGTGTTCTCATCAACTTGGTGGCCACTTGGAAGGATATCCAGTTGTGATGGAGTTTTGACTTGGAATGGAACAGGAGGAAAAAGCCTTAAGGCCTCCGACAATGCACCATGAAGATAAACTAGTTTGCCTAGTTTTATTGCATGAAAATCTTTAAAATTCTCATCCATATCCATCTTTAGTTGTGTTTGAAGCTCTTCATGGATCTTATCTTCTACTTTTGGGTTCTTGGTAAGAAGATAGAAGAGCCAAGAAAGAGCACTACTTGTGGTATCTCTTCCTGCAACCATTAGATTCAGTAAGGTGTCTCTTAAAAACTTGTTGGGATCCCCTGAAGTCCCACTCTGGTCTTTATACTCTCTCAGTAGAGATGCCGATAATTTGAAGTTTCCTTCTTGAAGTTGATTACTAAATTTACTGAACTCATTTTGTTTTTGGGCCAAGTACTTGTATATGAAATCGTCAACGCTTTTCTCTGCTGTACTTAACTTCTTCTCATTCCCTATTCTAAGTAGTTGTTGAAATTTCCAGAAGTTTGGAGGCAGGATGTATCTGAACAAGATCGCTTCTTCCAGATCTGACAAAGCTTTCTCAGATGGAACGTAAGGAAAATCGAGAGACAGGCTTTTAGGATCCTCGTCAAATAGCAATTTGCAAATGGTATCAAAAGAGAACCTTTGAAATACGTCTTGCAAATCAATCTCCGCCTCTTGGTTTGATACACATTCAAGCACAGGCATCAACCCTTCATCCACCTTGTTCCAAACAGTATCTTCCAATAGGCTTTGAAAACAAGGCGATTTCAAAAGAGACTTGATAGTTTTGTGGTGGAAATCCCATATGTCTCCATCAGTATTAGAAAATCCATCTCCAAGAACATCAAAGATCTTACAAAATGCATCGCCTCTCGGATAATTACTAAAGTTCTTGCTCAAAATATGATGGACATCTAAAGGATTTGTGATACAGAGTCTACTCACTCTCATCAACCAAGTGCTGCTGAACAAGAATGTACCACCACTGTGTTCTAGAATATCAGTGATATAGTCATGGATTCTATGAGAATTTACAAGGACATCGGGTAGCATTCCTAAAATCGGCCATCTAGTAGGGATGCTATTTTTCTTGTTTCGAGATTTATGTAGTACAATTAGAATGTAGAGTAAACTGAGAAATGTAAAGAGAGTGATCGTGTATATAAGGAAAGCCATGGAACGAGAAAGGCAAGTAAAGAGACTAAAAGATAATTGACAACGAGTTTTAGCCAAGTAGTACTATATATAGGATCGTATATTACTATACATAGTATATCTTTTAGCAACAACTTCAGTTTGTGGCCCGATTGTAGTTTACGTACATTATAGCTTCCGAAAGCTATTTGAAAAATCTTTTATACGGAGTACTATTTAAGGGCTTCAAGAATATCTTATTTTTAATAAGTTATAAATATTTTTAATTATTATGTAAGACTTATTTTTTTAAGAGTTTGAGTTTATAGGAACTTAAATCTCGGCCCTCAAAAATTATCATGAAGCTTGTTGTCGAACATACCCCATTCAAAAAAAACGTTAGTTTATCACACTTTTTCTACCACGTTTTTAAAAAGTGTGAAACTTTTTGAGAAAGATAAAATTTTTCACACTTTATATGTATATAAGAGAGAAACTTACGCGTTAAGTGTGAAGAAATTATAACTTTTCAACATTTAAAATTGTAGAAAAAAGTTTGTAACACATAATTTTCCTACACGAGAGAAAGTGTGGATAAATTGGGTGTTACAAATTTTGTTTCACACTTTTAAGTGTTGACAAGTTGTAATTTCTCCACACTTAAAAGTGTAAACTTTTTTTCACACACTTATATATATGAAGATTGTGGTGATTTTCACACTTATTGATGTCACAATTTTTCTTTACAATTATAAGTGTGAATAATTTAACAAAATTTCACGCATTTTTTTAAAAGTGTGAATAATTGATATTTTCGTTGTATTGCCGATAATTTCTCCATCCTCAAAAAGTAGAGAAATTCTAGAATTAAAAAAAATCTTACAAACAAAAACATATAAAATGATGTGGATACATAAATAGACCAATCAAATTAACTTTCATTTTCTCTTTCTTGTTTATCTCTCTACTTCTAATTGGTATACATCATTGTATATAAATGTTTTTGAAATGTTTTTGAATTTTTTTTGTATGCTTAAAACTCCTCCAAAAAGTATTAAAAAAAGTTATTGCTTCTTGACAAATCGAATAAGTCGATTAAGTTAATCACTTACCCTATTAGATGCTAGGGTTTCTTTTTTCTTTTCTTTTTTTACCGTATATAATCATCTATTTTATCTAGTAGTCAAGGAAAACTAGCAAGTACCATAAAAATAAGCAGATATAACGAGAAAAAGAGGAAGAAAAATTTAATACTCCTTCTGTCCCAATCAAAGTGTCCACTTTGATTTGGCATAAGATTTATTCTTCACTAACTATAGTTTTTATCAATCATATATCATATCTATCTACTAAGCCTTTTTTATTGATCAAAATGAACAATTTATAATGGAAAAACTCAATATAATAGTGTGTACATTTAAAGTAGGACGGATAAAGGAATAGCTAACTCAAGAAAGAGGGAGAAAGTTGGATCAAAATAGATAGATCATATAAAAAAGAAAAGGAATGTATAGCCGCCGTTATTCTAACTCTAGCAAGATGGAAAAATAAACAATGATGGTCAGGTTATGTAGCAAGATATATTAATGACCAGCACATTATTATACTAGTGTAATACTCGTGTAATTACACCGGATGATTATATCATTTGATTTATAAAAGACTGTATGATAGAACGGTGTATATATTAAGTATGATATAACTGATATATCAATAGTATATTTTCTTACAGTATATTGTAACTATATAATTAATAATTACGTTGAAATATAACATTAATCTAACCAAAAGTATAACTAATAGCTGAATTTACTCTGGTTATTATGCTAGGGGCAAAATAGTATTTATGTCTGTTGATCAAATATCTGATTTGGAAGTGATTTATATGTAGTTAAAAATTAAAAATACATATACATATGTCGATTATCTTTTTAATAATTAACTAGGTAAGGACCCGTGATAGCGCGGACGACTAAATCAAAATTGTTATGGATTTGAAGTTTTATTTTTAATTTTTTAATTCAATAATTAGTATATATATTAGTGTGTTAAACATAAAAAATTTATAATTCATATATGTATAGTATTAATACACGTGACAACACGAATGACTAAATTAAAATTGTTATAGATATATACAATTTAATATGAGTGCATTCATTATTGTAGATTAGAAATGTCATATATAAAAAAATTCAATTTAAATATACATACATCATACCTTCTAATTTTTTGAAATTTTGGGATATTAAACAACCGTTTGTTAGGTTTGATTGAATGGATGTTCAACTATACTTGATTTTTGGGATGAACAACTTTTTGAAAGATATTGAGATCTATGTGGATCCATTGATATCAATAAGAGGGAAAGTGTAGAAAGTGATGGATCAATATGAGGATCAATAGTTGAAAACTTTGAGAACCACAAAGAATACATGTTTGTTCACATGTGATTAACTTCAATTATATGTAAGTATTGATGTACGTGTAATTGAAAAAGAAAGAAGTAAAAAAAATCCTAAGTATATATCAAGAAAAGGCAAAAAATAAATAAATATATGTTCACTTGTAAACGATAATGTGAACAAATCGGTTACATGTGTTTGAAGATGTAAATTTATGATTTTTTTACTTTTTTCTTTTTAAATTAAACGTATATCAATGTTCACATATGATTGATCGAAGTTAATCACATGTGAACAAACATGTATTCTTGGTGGTTCTCAAAATTCTCAACTTTAAAGTGGTTTATATATATATATATATATATATATATATATATATATATATATATATATTATAAGGTTCCAATGAGAACACTTTAAAAATAAGAACGGTAAGAACACTTCATAAATGCACAATTAGCCAACAAAATCATTAGATTCACACTTATACATCTCAAATATGTGTAAAAAAATTGATTAGAATATATGCGAACTTTCGGAAATACATAAAAATCGAAAGAACGGTTGATGCATAATTATAGAGATAATCGTGCATCAATCGTTTTTTCCGATTTTTGTGAAGTGTGCATTTATTTATTTATTTTTTGCATATTTGAGATGTATGACTGTGAATCTAATGATTTTTGTTGGCTAGTTATGCATTTATGAGGTGTTCTCACCGTTCTTATTTTTTAGTTCTCATTTAATCCAAATTATATATATATACATATATATATATATATATATATATATATATTAGGAATAAAGATTTACAATCAAGAAAAATATATGAATGAAATATATATTTATTTTAAATAGTAATGATTTTGCCTATATATAATGACAATATATTGTAAAAGTTGTGTTCGTTTATATTTTTTTGTATTATTTTATTTTATTTAATAGTAATATGCCAGATTTTTTTTATTAAGATATTTAAATAATATTTAATATTTATAGGTTTATTAAAAGATGATTTCTTATTTAGTAGGTGTAAAGTATAATATTATTATTTTAATCGAATTTAATTGTATAATGTTGGATCAAATTGAAAAACTTCATCGAACAGTTCAGATTCCTGCATGAGATTTTGGTTTAATTATATGTAAGATATTATTATATAATTATTACAAAAAAAATTTATATAAGGGAACAAAAAGTGAGTAATGACCAATAATAACGTCTCATCAAATCTTCCACAAATTAAAATGTGTTAAATAATATTTGTTGTTCAATTGCAAAGATTGAAAAGCATAATTAGTGCTAATGGATGAGCTATTTATATAAATATATAAAAGTTGAAGGATGAAAATGTAAATTTTAATTTTGTTTGAATTTTAAGTAGCTAACTTTACAATTCAACTGTGATGTCAAAATTACTACTGATCAATGTTTTGAAAAACGAAATTTAAATCGCATCGAAGATGGGTCAGGTTTCGGTTCAACCGGTCGGACTGTCGGTCCAAGCCGGAGAAAACCGGCCTAAATCCTAAAAAAAAAACCGGTCCGGTTTCTGGTTCAACTGGTCGGTTCCCGGTCAGACCACCGGTTTGTTGACTGATCAAACTTCCCTCAAAACCGATTTTCAACCGATCGGATTTCTCTAAATTCCTAGTTCGATCGGTCTAACCATACTTCAAAACATTTTAAATGATATTCCATAGAAGTATACAATAACATTTTCATTTCAGGATGCAACTATATTAAGATTTTAGAGCATTATTGACTTATTAATTGTAGAATGTTCTTCCGGGACATTCATTAATTTGACTTAGTTTTGGTGCATATTACAGCTATAAATTAGCCACCTATAGTCCTATACTATGTATGCTCCTTTTCATTGTTAGGTTTCATTCCAACCGGTTAATTTAGAAAATCAATAATCAAATGAAAAGTTTGACTTATTATCGTGAAGAAACTGAGTGTTACAAAATAATCTTTACACTTGTAATTAAGTTATTATTTTTGTAACTTTTTCACGTTTGTAAGTGTGAATATTTTTTTTTCCTTTATTTGTTCATACTTATAATTGGTGAACATATTTTACACATGTGAACAACTTGATTAAATTTCTCATATACTCTTCAAAGGTGTGAATAAACATATTTGTTGTAGTAGGGGTACACAAAGTTTAGGGTGGCTAAAAGAACCGAACCCGATGGGAATCCTCAAACCCCACACTTTTAGATCGGGTTGGGCAGTTTTTTGAGTTGGGGTTGGGCAATATCATCTTCGCCCCGCTCCACCCCGATATATATATATATATATATATATATATATATATATATATATATATATATATATATATGATTACAATATATGTATATATAATAATTATTTTATATCTATAAATAACTAATATCAATAAATATATTTATTTATAACTTTTTGAATTACAATAATATTGACAATATAGCAACTTTGAATTTGGGTTATTATTTATAGAAAACGAATAGTGAGCCCATGTTCTCAACAAGGTACCCGATAAGACCCGTTGAGATTTTGGATAAGCCATTTCCACAATGGGACGTCCCGATAAGACCCCACTGGGGTTTGGGGTGGGGTTGGGGATTGCTTAGAATATAATATTGGGGTTGGGGCTGACATCCCCACACCAAACCCGTCTCATTGCCATTCCTAACAAAGTTAGGTGTAACACCCTCTTTCCTGATCTGGTAATTTCTTAATTTAATTTGATTATTTAATTGTTTTAGGAATTACTTTATATTATTATATTGTGAAACTTAAGTAAATAAGTCTTAGGACTTATTGTGAATAATGAAATATTAGTTGTTTTAAATTATTATCGATGACGGTAAAATAAATTTAATATTCTCGCAAATGGTTTTTAGGTTTCAGACAATAGATTTAGGACGGGTATAAAATTACACCATTTAAATATGTGAGTCGGTTTGTAAACCGACTGTATAAACCATATGTTCTCAAGTTTTAACACATTTTCACCTTTGAAAACTCTCAATCTCACTAACCAAATTAGAATTAAGCTAGGTTCTGTGATTTCAATTTCGAAACAGCAACAGCAACATCATCATCATCTGCATCATATCATCTTCATCATCACCAAGAAGTGAGTTCAATTTTGAGTTTTATAAATTGGGGTTTTGGGTGATTAAACCAAATTAAAGATTGTTATGTTGCTATTTGGTGTTATTAGGTGATATATGATGTTAGTAGATGTATTAGAAACCATAGAATTGAGTTCCTTGAAGTTATGGTGAGATTTAATTCGGAATTCTTATATCACTGAGTCTTAGGTTGATCTGAAACAGAAATTCAAATATAAGTTAGAAATTCGTTCCATAATCATCATCAGAGCATATTTACAAATCAGGTAATCCCTGAAGTTTAGTCAAACAAAAGTTCATTCAAAATGAAATCAGAAAATCCCGAAATGACATTTAAAAACTGAAAAATGCCATTTTCGGGCCCTAGATGACCCCGAATGGCCAAAAACTGCCTAGACTCATAGAATAGAGCCGGGATTATTAGGTCGTTTCCGAGTGACCATGCGAATTTCAATCCAATCCGAGTTAGTGAAATTGTCACCTGTCCGTTACCCCGAAAAGACTTTACGCATTTTCAAAATTTGCGAAATAAAAATCTTTAAAAATTCTCGGTTCGTAGGAAACTGGGTTCGCAGAGCCAACTGAGTTCGCAGAAACTCGGTTCGCTTCGCAGAACAACACGGTTCGTAGCGCATCAGGTCAATTCGCACAGCGAAACTCAACTCGCTTCGCAGCGACTCGGTTCGCAGGAGAAAATCTCAGTTCGCAAGATCTCGGTTCGCTTCGCAGCATGATCTCAGTTCGCAGGATGAACTGAGAACTGCGAATTTCGCTGTTCTTACGAGTTTTCCGAACTAAATCTCACCAAAACTTCAAGGAACTCAATTCTATGGTTTCTAATACATCTACTAACATCATATACCACCTAATAACACCAAATAGCAACATAACAATCTTTAATTTGGTTTAATCACTCAAAACCCCAAATTTATAAAACTCAAATTTGAACTCACTTCTTGGTGAAGATGAAGATGATATGATGCAGATGATGATGATGTTGCTGTTGTTGTTTCGAATTCAATTCACAGAATCACTAACTAATTGCTAATTTGCTTATGGTTACTTTGAGTTTGCAAGTTTAAAATGAATTTTGGATAGGAGAAGAATAAGAAAGCTGTGGACATTTGAGGTTATAAGGGTCGGTTCATCAAACCGCTCTGTTTAATTGCTTAAGCTTTTATACCCGTCCTAAATCTATTGTCTGGAACCTAAAATCATTTGCGAGAATATTAATTTTATTTTACCGTCATCTGTAATAATTTAAAACAACTAATAGTTTACTATCCATAATAAGTTCTGGAACTTATTTATCTAAATTTCACAATATAATAATAGTATCAAGTAATTCCTAAAACAATTAAATAACTAATTTAAATAAAGAAATTACCAGACACGGAAAGAGGGTGTTACAGTTTGGTTGCAACAAATAAACGTAGATATGTGTTAGACTGTTTAGTCTTGATTATTGACTATGAATCTACGTGATATGTGAATATATGTGTATCAGGTTATTGAGGTCAACGTGTAGTTGGACTTTTGGTTATCATGTGAATTACACAGGTTTTGATTCATTTGTTGTGTTTGAGATCTGTGTATGAGTTTAATAACCAATAGTTATCGGTCTATTCTGTATTGGCCATACAGATTGACGTTAAGTGTTCTTTGGGAATCCCCGGGTATTATGATATCCCAAGAGCCACCGATCCTCATTGAAATATGTGTGTTTACGATTAATTGGTGTAAACTCATGGTTAAGCTAAGTTGAATCGTGTGTGATAAATCTATTCACTTAGCTTCGTGCTAATCCCTCATATTACTTCCTGCAGATTTTGTTTACTATGTGGGTAGTCAGGAAGTGGATGCTTTGGTAGAGAAAGTTTGACGACTTGCAACTATGATATGGTTTTGTATAAACCTTGTTTTGTAAAATATAATACCCCGTTTGTGTAATATGTGTAATATGGTTTCAATAGTTTTAAACTATTGTGTATCGAGTTTGAAAAAGATTATACACTTTTTATGATGTATATATTAATAAACTATATTTTAAGTCAACGCTTCCAAGTTAAATTGTATAATATTCATATACCGAAAGAGGGGTGTTATATTAGGCATGTGCATATTGTTAGAATCGGTCTGAACTGAACCGAACCACAAACGGTAAAACGATATTAGAACCACGAACCGAACTATAGAGAAGCGGACAGGTACGGTTCGATTGCGATTTAACACGTTACGGTCTCTATAATGTATTGAATAACCGGTTGATTGCAACATTTTTTTTATTACGTACGTATAATAAAGTAAACACATTGTATTACTCTATTATACGTAGTATAAATTAAGTCGAAAAATAAAATATAAAAATTTAAAACATTAGTCACCTAAACAAATAATCAAAACCCTTATTTAGTCCAATAAATATCCAAAAAGTCTTTGAACCAAATAAATTATTCTAGACATCAATTAACCAAAAAAATTTCAAAACAATATTAACCAAGTAGAGTAACATAAATAGTTATAAAAGTGTCAATTTAAGCTTCTCTTCATCGAGTTATTAATCATACTGTTAATCAAATTAGTTTCGTGCCATTGAAAATCTATCATTCAGCAGGAGAGCTAATTTTTCACTATTAAATGAATAGTGTTTGTCCAATCTTAAATTGACATATGCTTTCACTTATATATTGATATATATGTTTTGCTCATAAAAAAATAAAGAAAGACTCATTACTCTATAGTAATGAATAGTTGGTGAGGGGTATATCCATATAGGTAAATATGTTGATCTCAAATTAAACTATTAGTGTAGTATAAATGAGTCACTAACTCGAAATAAATAATTATAAAATTAATCACTTAACTCAGCTGGACAAAAAAAATCAATTAAGAGGTATTTACTAGTTTTACAAAAAAGTACAAATTTAAATGAATTAACATATATGTAATGTATATATGAGAAAGTTTATACAACATGTATTCATAATTTGATCATGAGATACACGGTATGGAGTACAAAATTCTTTGTAATATTTAGCTTCATGTTAAATGAGTTAGCTTATAAGTTTACTACATGACCAATCTATTTTTACGCAACTTTCTCCTTTTATTTTCTTTATTTTAAAATTTTAACATATACCTTACCTTCATCTCTTTCTTTTCACCGCATTCTTTTCTTTTCTTTTTTATTTTAATATACCTCACTTTAAAATACGAATAATCTTAGCAGGAGAGCTAAATTTTCACTATTAAATGAATAGTGTTTGTCCAATCATAAATTGACATATGCTTTCACTTATATATTGATATGTATGTTTTGCCCATAAAAAAATAAAGAAAGACTATGTACTCTATAGTAATGAATAGTTGGGGAGGGGTATCTCCATATAGGTAAATATGTTGATCTCAAGTTAAACTATTAGCGTAGTATAAATGAGTCACTAACTCGAAATAAATAATTACAAAATTAATCACTTAACTCGTTTTGACAAAAAAAAATCAATTTAGAGGTGTTTACTGGTTTTACAAAAAAGTACAAATTTAAATGAATTAAAATATATGTAATGTAAATATGAGAAAGTTTATACAACATGTATTCATAGTTTGATCATGAGATATACGGTATGGAGTACAAAGATCTTTGTAATATTTAGCTTCATGTTAGATGAGTTAGCTTATAAGTTTACTACATGACCAATCTATTTTTACGCAACTTTCTCATTTTATTTTCTTTATTTTAAAATTTTAACATATACCTCACCTTCATCTCTTTCTCTTCACCGCATTCTCTTCTTTTCTTTTTATTTTAATACTAGTTTAAGACCCGTAAAATTTGCAGGTTGACTTTAAGATTTGTCTTATATGGATGTGTTATATGGATTTAATAAATATTTTGGTGTTGGTGTACTATATATTAGTTTGTATTGTTATAAATTTAAATTAAAAATGTGTTAAGGATTTGAATTGTGATAGATTTTGTATTGTGATATCACTTTGTTATTTGTACTGATATTTAATAATATTATATTATTTAAAATCGTACGGATTTGTTTTCCCAAATAAGCAAATTAACCGGTTCAGCAGGAAAATACCATTTTGTACTTAAAAAGAAATGCTCTTTGCAGTTTATTGGTGGTTTTCGTCCACGTAATTTACTCTCTGTAATTTAAATCAACAACCTATGATAAATTACTTTGTCTTTTGAACTTTGACGATAGATGACAAAATGCGACAACTCAAATGTAGGCTCTAATGACCCGAATTACGTTAACACAACCTTTAGAGATTAAATAGTAAATTATATTAACGATGTAAATCGAGATATTTAGAAATTAGTGGTAAAAGGGTAAAT
This sequence comes from Pseudognaphalium luteoalbum, assembly GCA_963422505.1. Taxonomy (NCBI): domain Eukaryota; kingdom Viridiplantae; phylum Streptophyta; class Magnoliopsida; order Asterales; family Asteraceae; genus Pseudognaphalium; species Pseudognaphalium luteoalbum. The sequence continues at coordinate 46,886,545 of OY730194.1, forward strand.
TTATTAACCAGTAATTGATTATCTTTTGCATTTGTATTAATCGAGTAAATTTATTAACTGAGATATATACCACATCATTTTTTGTATTCATATTGTTCTATAATAAGAATACCTTATTATGTGTCGAAACTTTGAATTGGTTAACTCAAAAGTTAAATTGTTAGCTTTAAGATTTCAAATCTTGTAATCTAGTATCGTTTTGTCCGTCAAAATTACATACATGAGGATAATTGAAACCCAGGAATAAATATGAAAAACAGATGGGTAATAATAATAATTGGGTACCCAACGGATATTTGGTCGGGTATCAATACGAATATTCGAAACTGATATATGTACAGATACACTTAAACCCGCTGAAAACCGACACATTGACATTCATAATCCAAACATCGTAAATTAGAAATTGATTAAAGAATTTAAAAAAGGCAGTAGTATGGGTACAAATGCACTAAAATCAGTTAGAACCCGACCCGTTGGCATCCATGATCCAGAATATTGTAAATTAGAAATTGATAAAAGGATTTAAAATAGTAGGTCGTATAAAAATTTAAATTAGTGGGCGATGGAATGAAGTTATGAACTTTTTTGAAATTGAAAATTACATATTGGGGTTTTTTCATAAAAAAATAAACTAAATAAGATTATAGGAAGAGTTTGAATTATAGAGTAAATTATCAATTATAATATATTTGGAGGATTATCATCAATTAAATTAAAAAAGGAAGGGACTTATATTGTAAATATTGAAGGGTGTATATTGTAAATATAGAAGGGTAAATTAGTATTTTAATCACATAGTAATGGGATTAATGATGTCATGAAATAAATTAAGGGTTATATTTTATTTGTTGATCTCCATCTAATGGCTATTATTTATCCATGATTTTTCTTTTAATATATAAGATAGATACCTCACTTTAAAATACGAATAATCTAATAGTAGTGTACCATATAATAATAAAAAATACCATTTTGACTGGCGCATTATCCATCAAATACTATCCTATAGATCTAGCAATGACAAAATTTTGATACAAGAACAAACAATTTTGATAGGAAAAATATTTTTAAAAGGAGTAAATAATTGTTCATTATCAATAATAAGAGGTTGTGTAAAATAAGTTAATTACGGATATATAGGTAAATGAGTGTGTGTGGGTGTCATGGAATAGAAATGCGTATGGGTAAAAAGTAAACTACTTCTACGTGGATGACTGGATATGGTATAACAGTCATATAAATTAAACTACTTATATAAATCTTAAAAAATAAAGTGATTTATTTATCGATAATATATATATATATATATATATATATATATATATATATATATATAGACACACACACACACACACATCTAATTCCAAGACAAAGACCGTAAACATATTGAGTTACTTTATTGTCTTGATAGAAATAAAATAGTTAACAAACGAACATAAAGTTTATGTTCATACATAGCTTTCTAAACCATTTGAATATCCGAATTTGACTACAAACAAAATACTGACTTTTAAATTGCATATGTATCAAATTATTTTATTATAAACTAATATAAGTATTTTATTCCGCCGCAACGCGCGGGTTAATAACTGCTTGTTTTATACATTAGCCTCCCCACTATATTTTGACGCAATGATTTATAATTCACTAGTACAAAAATGACTATTTAGAGTGCAGTGTTATGTGAAAATCGCTACAAAAAGTAAAAAGTTGGTTCAAAATTTTTCTTGCACAGTTTAATGGCATAACTTGTAGTGCTTTTAGAAAAAACACTCTAATTATTTATATTTGTAGCGTTTTAGTAGACACCGCTCCAAAAACTACCGTTATTTATGGCGGTTTAAAACAACCTGCTTCAAAAAAGTGAAATTTTAGAACGGTTAAGTAAAACATCGTTTCAAATATAATAACATGGATCAATTGTTTCCAAAGTAAATATTTGTTAATTTTTTGATCGTGGGTTAAATAGATTATTTAGAACGGTTTAAAGTTTTATTATTTTTTGTCGCGGTTAAACAGTCGATCTAAAAATTGATTTTATTTGAAGCGGGTGTATTAAAATTGAGAGGTGATATTTTGGAACTTCCATAAAAACCGATCTAAAAAATAATAAATAAACATAAACAAAATATATTATAATTCTTTGTGATCGCTATGTAAAATAATTATATAGTACACTTCTCTTAATCGATCTAAAAAACTGGTTCTAAAAAATATTTTTGTTTGTATTTCTTCATACTCACCAAACACCATTTTAGGTATAGCTAGGTATAGCAAATGAAAACGAAAGAGATAAGAAAACAAGTTACAGATACGGTGGTGATGGAGGTGTTCACATTAGACGAGTTTTTCTTCCGACAAATCCGGTTTTGAGAGCTTTCAGATGTAAAGTTACAACGTCACCAAGTTTCAACATCACTAAGTTTTAGATCTGGCAAAGGCATAAGATAGACAATATAATGGTGACAAACAAGTTAAGGGTATTATGTCGTGCCACCGCCAGGTATTTGGTTTAATTTATTTTTGTTATATGTACAAATTTTATTGTTGTTATTCATGCATCTAAGAATTTCTCCCTTTTTACTTTTTCGTTTGCAGACAGAGAAAAGTGCTGGCAATGACATATTAATTGACAAGTATTGATAGATTAGAAGTGATGAGATTGATGGTTGTGGATCAATCAAAACTAAAGATTGAGAGACTGAGTGAGTATATTTTTTTCAACAAAAGATCGATAGTGATTTTTACTTCTCTGTGTTCTTTTTGTTGAGACTTATATCACTATGTGGGTTTTAAACCCACTGATTTCTTACTAATAAGATGGATTTTTGTTTTGTAATTGATTTTTTTATTATACGGATGATGTATTATCTTAGTTATGAAGATTATATAATGTATTGTGATTTGTAGTTTATTTTGTGTTGATAGTTATCGGATTGTTGATTGAATAATATAAATAGATGATTTGATGTTATGTAAAAGATACATAAAATAGTAATTATTATTATTATTATTATTATTATTATTATTATTATTATTATTTTGTTTGAAATGGTTCTTTGAAAACTATTTTAAATAATAGTTTATATGTACAACGCTTTATAAAAGGACTCACAACCGCCCAACCGCTTTAACAAATGAGTATTTAGACCGGTCATTTGACCGCCAATAAAGGGTATACCTTTAGTAGCGCAGATATCTAAGACGGTTATATCACCATTTTAAAAGACGTTTTTTCACGGTTATAATAAATATTTTTGTACTAGTGATTATTGCTCAACATTTTACCTTAAAAAGTTTAATTGACATACACTGGTTATAAGATTTAGATTTTTGTTAGAAATTTAGGTAAATACACACAGAGAGGATTAAAGTATCCCAAAGTGTTCGCTTGGGGTACTAAAGTTTATGATTTGACAAAACTATAATCCAACTTTTAAAACCTCCCCCAAGTGAAAAATTGGCTGATAAAGATTCATCAATTTAAAAAAATTTATAAACTATTATTATCCTTGTAAATATTTATATAAACTTTAGTTATCCTTGTAAACTATTATTATCCTCGTTTTGGGCCGAGGAGTATTACGGTATTTTCCTTATTTTAATTGGTTATTTTATTGTGTTTAGAAATATTTGATATTAATTAGATAATTGAAATAAATAGTGATTAATATTAATTAGATAATTGAAATAATTTTGTTTAGAAATATTTGATATTAATTAGATAATTGAAATAAATATATGATATTAATAGTGATAATTGAAATATTTGATTAAATAACTTATTGATTAATAAATTATTACTTGTTTTAAGTTATTTTAGTTATTGGTAAAATAAAATAATTGGTCTCGCAAAATGATTTTAAGTTCCAGACAATAGGTTTAAAAGGGATAATAATATTACATCACTATTACTGAGGCCAGTTAGGGCGACTAACTTGATTCGTTTCCCCAATTTCCTTTTCACTCTCAAGAACACACATACATTTTCAAGAAAATTCACTAATCTGATTCAAACAAAAATTGAAGCTGTGATTTAGGTGTTATCATCTGTAATTCGTCATCATCTTCTTCATTTGGCTCATCTTAATTCCCCATTTCAACTGTAAGTTTCATTTCTTGAAATTATGAGCTACTTGATGATTTAGGTAGAAAGAAAATTGATACATGCATGAATAATTATGCTTGAATGATTGATTAATACTGAATTTGTTTAATCATTATAATCAACTTGCTACCATCTTCATTGTAAGTTGAATTTACCCATTTACACATATATGTTTGAGTTTGGTTGGAAGTAGGTTGAACAATTGATGCATGTGTATAAATTGTGGTTAGATGATGTTGATTGTTATTGTATTATGTTTATGGATGATATTTAAAGTTATTTGATAGATAAAATCGGGTATTGCAACTGAATTGGGTGAAAGTTGGGGTTTGTGTTCATGCTGTGTAGTTGCAGGCTTGAACCTCTGCTGTAAAATGTGGGAACGCGATCCAACTCCCTTGCCCGGATCGCGTTACCATGCGAAATTTGATCACAATACGATCTTTTCTTGGGAACGTGTTGAGACATAGATTGTGACAACAGATCTAGCTTGAAATAGGACTGGTGTAATTATTATTATGTTTGTGTATTGGTTTCGATTTGTAAATGAATATTTCGTTAATAAAGATAGACGAAATGTTGTTTTTAATATATACGTTTGTTGCGATTCGAGATCTCAAGTCGCAAGGCTTGGTGATGCGAGATGAGATCTGAACTCGCAGAACTCAATAGGTGACGACGAGCCGAGTTCAGTATTGGGCTTGGGCTGCGTGGCGAGTCGAGTCAACTCGCAGGCCCAAAGGCTGCGAGTTGAGATGACTTATTTAAATGATTTTTGTTTAGAAAATCATTAACCTTTTGATTAATCTTTTGCAATTCCGATTTAAAAACCCGCGAACTCAGTATTCAGAGAAAAACAAAAACCTAATGACTAGGCTTTGACGTTTTTACGTTTAAAGCAAAGTATTAGATTACCTAAAACACGAACTCATTCATTGTTAGTAAGATAACATCGTATTAAGGAATTCCGCACCTTAATACTACAGATAACAAAGTTATCGATCCTAGAACTAGGGACTTACAATTGCTATAAGATCTTTCGGGCTAGATAACGAAGGTAGTTCGAGGTTTTAGTGTTAAATCGCGTTTGATTCGGATCGTTTATACGTGCATTAGTACATATTAACGATCAAAATCATTCTCTGGACGATTTAGGGTTTGTTTACGGTCGAAATTTCCAGTTTCAATCGTAAAAATACCTAAAATTTTTGTTTTCGGGTTTTTCAGCGTTTCGCGAGTCCAGATTAGGGTTTCAGATAAGTCTGCGAACCAAGTTGAACTTGCGAGTCAACATTCTACGAGTCGAACTTATTTGCGAATTGAAATATTCTGCGAACCGAGATCTCCTGCAAACCGAGATCACTTGCGAATTGACATCACTGCGATCCGAACTGAGACTTGCGAACCGAGATTCTGCGAGTCGAGCTGAGATTGCGAGTTGAACTGAGTTTCTGCGAGTTGAGATTTTTTTTAATTCGCGAATACATTTTAACTTTAAACTTCACGATGTCTGACCTTAGCATAATGATTGAGATGGAACACGAGATTGGAAAATCTAATGTTCCACCTAAATTGTTGAGAGTTGAGGATTATTATAGCTGGAGTGATAAGTTCGAATCTTACTGTAGATTCCGTGATCTATCTATCTGGATGTGTATCAAGAATGGATACACGGCACCTACACAAACTGTTGAGAATGCTATTGTGGTTCTCACTTATCAACAGATGAGTGAAGTTCAAAAGAAGGAATTTGAGGTTGTGAACAAGGCTCATTCTTCAATCAAGATGAGTCTACCCAAGGAACTTAATCATCAACTGAAGTACTTCCAAACTGCTAGAACATTGTGGACAGCTCTAGAGAAGAGGTGTGAAGGTAGTCCACAAGTTAAAGCAGGCAAGAGAAATCTCCTGAAAAAGCAGTTTACTGTTTTCAAATCTTTGAAAGGAGAAGATCTTGATGCTTATACCACAAGATACTACCATTTGTTGAGTGAGCTAGATGATCATGAGATTGTAACTACCGAGACTGAGAAAACCGACAAGTTTATTGAGGGTTTACCGTCTAAGTGGAAAATGCATGGCATAATGCTTAAAGACAATGATGAGAGGTATGCAACCATGACCTTAGAGCAGGCAATTGATAAGCTCAGAGGTTATGATTTCACCAAGAAGACTAGAGATACTGATTCTGATCAGGCTCAGGATCCGGGACTATATCACGGAAAATCTTCTATCTCTACTGCTTCCTCGAGCTCGACCACTGCTTTGTTTGTTGGTAATGCTGATGGAAAAGGTGAAATGATTACTGATGAATTATGTCTTGTTACCTCATCTGGTAGTGAAGCAAAGAGTAAACCAACTGAGAAGTCACCTCAGGAGCATCAAAAGATGCCTATGAGTGTGAAATCTGCTGAACAACAATTATTTGTTCTTGCTTCCTTTGTAGCTTCTTATGAAAACTACATTCAGGGTAAAATCAATGATCCAATTATGTTTGAGGAAGATTATGATCAGATAGACCCTGAGTATCTTGAAGAAATAGAACTTCAGGATCAACTTGCCATGTTGTCTAGAAGAGTAAAGAATTTCTTGAAGAAAACTGGTAGAAAGGTAGTTGGCAATCAATCAGGGTTTGATAAGACCAAGATCAAGTGTTTTTACTGTCAGGGTTATGGACACTTTGCTCGGGAATGCCAAAGACCTAAGGTAGAAGCTGGCAATGGAAAACAAGGTTCGGGAAGCACTCTTGCTTCCAAAGCCTTGGTTGTGAAACAGTTGGATGGCTCTGATGAATGAAAAGCTCAGTCTGAGGAAGCTTTCATGGTTGAGATTGATGAGTCTACATCCTACATACCTACTGATGCAGAGTGTGATGTGAAGGTGCCTGAGGTTGAATTAAAAGAAAGTGATGAAGACGTGCTGTACATGGATTCAACTGAAAATATGAATCCTGAAGACTTTGTAGCACGCATGGCTGAAATTCAAACAGACAAGAAAAGGGTATGTATTGATATTCTTACTCTTGCTGATGTCTGTTATTTAGTTACTGATTTACAGTCACAGGTTAGTGTTTTAACTGTATCAAACAAAAACCCGTCTTCTCAAGTTAACATATTGACTGAATCTAATAAGACTGTAAGATCTGAACTTGAACTAGCTAAGATTGATGTGCGTAGGTTAAGTGATGATAAACAGGACTTAAAAGATAAAATTAAGTCTGATGCTTCTGATAGGATTGCACTTAGAGATACCATTAATGAAAAAGCTGTCATCATAGATGGTCTCTATATGAACCTAAAAGACCTAAATCAGACAATTGCTAATAAGGAGAAAGAGTTAGTTGACTGTAAATTGAAGCTAGTTGAGAAAAATCGAAAGATAGAAAATTATAGAACCACTGAGATGGACAAGATGCTAGGTTATAATGAGACACTTCCTCCTTTCAATTCAAATTACACTAGGCTTCCAGAAGATACTGAAATGACTGAAGTATGTTCTGAAGAACCAGTAGCTAAACCTGATCAGTCAGAGGCACAGAAGATTATTATTAAGAATCCTTCATCTGATGATAGTAAGAGAATTCCTCACACTAAAGTACATTTTGTACTGGGTGGAGTAATTAATGATACTAAGACTGATGAAGTGGTTAATAAAGAACATATAGTTGAACCTTTAGTGCCTAAGACACCGACTGCGGATGCAAAAGTTAGTAAGTCACGAAAACAGATGTCCTGCTTCAAGTGTCACCAAAAAGGACATGTAGCTTCTTGTTGTCCAAATAAGAAGTTGGAAGCATCACATAAGTTAGTGAATACTGAAAAGACACCGACCACTTCTAGTTCAATTGTAGACAGGTTAGGCTCCAAACCGGGATTAGGAAGCAAACCTGTAAACATTCTGAAAAGAGATGGTAATCATAGTGTCTCTCCACCTAAACCTAAAAGGCCTTATACTCTAAACGAAAATACTTTCAATAAGCCAAGAGATAAGACACCTTCGAGGTTTAGGACCCCAAGTAGAAACCATAGTCAGTTTGAAAATGGTTCTACTTCAAGTTCACAAGGAACTAAGTTTGTGCCTAGGAGGTTTTCTAATCACTCTCCTCATAGGCCTAAGACTTCAGATCATCAACAATCTCAAACTTCTGTGAAAGTTGCCAAGACTCCCGAAGGGAATAGTTATGGTTACTTTAAGGAGGTTTAGATTGTAGATGATCAGGGATAAACCAAGACCGTAATGGCTTGGGTCCCTCTTGAAAACTAACTGTGTACAACTTGTTATGTGTAGTAGCAGATTGTGAACAAGGACAGCTGGTGGTATGTAGACAGTGGATGCTCAAGACACATGACAGGTGAACGAAGTCTACTGAAGGACTTCAAAGAAGGTTTCAAGCAAAAAGTAAATTTTGCAGGAGACAAAGGAGGAGTAATTACTGGGAAAGGAAAAGTTTCAAATGGAACTTTGACTCTAGAGGATGTGAATTATGTTGAAGAACTAACTCATAACCTAGTGAGTGTTTCCCAAGTCTACGATAAAGGTCAACCAGTTCATTTCAATGAAAATGAGGCTTTAGTTCTGAAGCCAAGCTTCACAATTCCTGAAGAATGGATACTGATGAGGGCACCAAGGAAGAAGGACATATATGCTATAAACATGGGTGTTTCTAATTCTTCAATGGTGTCGACATGCTTACTATCCAAGGCTTCAGAAGCAGATGCACTTTTATGGCACATGAGAATGGCACATCTGAACTTTAGAAAAATGAATTTTATTACCAAGAATGGGTTAGTTCTAGGTGTACCACAGAAACGTTTCGAGTCTGAAGATAAGTGTGTTCCTTGCCTAAAAGGAAACTAGCACAAGAAACCACACAGGTCTAAGACTGAAAACACAATCTCCTCGCCATTTGAACTACTACACATGGACCTCTTTGGCCCAATAAGCAAGAGAAGTCTAGGTGGAAAGTGGTACTGTTTAGTTATCACAGATGATTACTCTAGATTCTCATGGGTATTCTTTTTGGGATCTAAGGATGAAACTCCAGGAATTCTAATGGAGTTCTTTGATCTAGTAGAGAATATCTATAAAACAAGAGTTGAGCGTATTCGTAGTGATAATGGAACGGAATTCAAGAACTCAACGTTGAATATCTATTGCTTAAGCAAAGGGATACAACATCAATTCAGTGCACCATATGAACCTCAACAGAATGGTGTTGCTGAAAGGAAAAATCGAAGGTTGATTGAAGCTGCTAGAACAATGCTTGCAGATTCAAAGTTTCCGGTCATATTTTGGGCAGAAGTAGTGAATACAACATGTCATGTTCTAAATAGGGTTCTTACGGTCAAAAAGCGTAACAAGAATTGTTACGAATTATTGAATAATAAGAAATCTAATCTGAAGGGATTTGAACCCTTTGGAGTTGCATGTACAATATTGAAAACAGGAAATCAAGCTAAATTTGGCGAAATGGCTGACGAAGGATTTTTCCTAGGTTATGTGCCCAATTCGCCTAATAAAAGAGTTTTCAATAAAGTCACGGGATGACTGGAAATCGTTTATAACATTGAGGTTACGAGCTATGTACCTGCTGTACATAAGGGATTAGATTGACAATTTGACTATTCAGATCTCTTTCAGTCATTTAAAGTTCCCATAAATGACTTTGTCAGTGATTCAGAGATCTCTCTGCACTTATTGCATGAAGACTTGGACAATGGTCCTTCTTCAACATCGAGTGTTCCAAAATCTGGAATCAGGACAACAGATGACTCAAATGAAGCTTCTTCAAGTGGGTCACAACAACCTTCAAAGGATAAGTATCAAGAAACAGAAGATTCTAAGGAGGATCTTCAAACAAAGTTTGATGATGTACTTACTTCTTTGAACCATTTAAGGTTATCTTCAACTAGTTCAGAAGACATGCCTTCATTAGAAGAGATTGGTACTAACTTAGGAGATGAGTTAATAGTTGACCCTATACCGGTTACAAGAACGAGTAAGAATCATCCCGTTGAAAACATCATCGGTGATATTAATACTCCTGTTCAAACTAGGACTCAATCTAAAGTTAGTACATCTGAAAATTTAGAAAGTTTGTATACTGCTATGAAAGAGACAAGGATTCCTAATCAATGTCTATATTCATGCTTTATCTCACAAGTTGAGCCTAAAAATGTGCAAATGGCTCTCAAAGAAAGCTCGTGGGTTGAAGCTATGCAAGAAGAACTGCAACAGTTCTCAAAATTACAAGTATGGGAGTTGGTTGACCTTCCAAAGGGAGAATATCCAATTGGAACTAGATGGATATTTAAGTGTAAGAGAGATGCCCGGGGAGTCATTACTCGCAATAAAGCTCGTCTAGTGGTTCAAGGGTTTAATCAACAAGAAGGAATAGATTACAACGAAGTATTTGCACCAGTTGCTAGGCTAGAAGCAATTAGAGTATTCTTAGCATATTCCTCTTTTAAAGGTATCAAAGTTTATCAGTTAGATGTTAAGAGTGCCTTTTTGTATGGCAAAGTTGAAGAATTGGTGTATGTTTCACAACCGCCAGGGTTTATTGATTCTGACTATCCAGATAGAGTATATCGCTTGAATAAGGCTCTATATGGATTACATCAGGCACCTAGGGCATGATATGGAACACTATCAATGTATCTACTTGAGAATGGATTTACAAGAGGATCAATTGATAGTACACTTTTTGTAAAGTGGAACAAGAATGACTTTCTATTTGTACAAGTATATGTTGATGACATTATCTTTGGATCTTCTGATGAAAAGATGTGCCAAGAATTTGAGAAAGTCATGAGAAAAAGGTTTGAGATGTCTGCAATGGGAGAGTTAAACTTCTTCTTAGGATTGCAAGTTGATCAAAAGAAGGATGGATTCTTTATTCATCAATCTAAATATACATATGAGCTATTGGAACGCTTTAAGATGGATGAAAGTAAGGTCTATAATACTCCAATTCCAGTCAATCACAACCTTGGACCAAATACATCGAGTGATACCGATGTGGGTACAACTCTTTATAGAGCCATGATCGGATCACTAATGTATCTTACTGCCTCTAGGCCTGACATTATGTTTGCTGTTTGTATATGCGCAAGATATCAGGCAAATCCGAAAGAGTCACACATGCAAGCTGTTAAACGGATCCTTCGTTACCTCAAAGGGAAACCGAAGCTGGGACTTTGGTATCCGATTGATGGAGACTTAGATCTCATAGCTTATACTGATTTGGATTATGGACGATGCAATCAGAATAGGAAATCAACAACCGGAGGATGTCAATTCTTAGGAGGTAGATTAGTATCTTGGCAGTGCAAGAAGCAAAGCTCAGTAGCCATTTCTACATGTGAAGCTGAGTATGTTGCAGCTAGTAGCTGTTGTTCTCAAGTTCTTTGGATCCAACAGCAACTGCGGGATTACGGGTTAAATATAACCAATACTCCTATGATGATTGATAACAAATCGAAAATGTCAATCAGCAACAATCCGGTGAAGCACAGTAAAACTAAGTACATTGATATTCGACGTCATTTTATTAGGGACTGTGCTGAGAAGAATTTGATAAAGTTAGTTAATGTTCCATCTTTGGATAACTTAGCAGACTTATACACCAAGGCATTCGACAGAGCTCGATTTGAGACGTTGGTTCAACTTAACGGAATGAGAAATCCAGAGTGATTAGTCTTCCAAGGGTATTTCTGTAATAGTTACTAGTAAGTTTTATGCTTTAATAATAAAAAAAGGGGGGGGGGGGCGGCGTATGGCATTCATTTGCTAGTTACCTGAGGGGAATCGCCTCCAATAAAAGAACAACCGAAGTTCTTTTAGAAAAGCTTTAAGTTTTGGCTGTAAAAACTTGGGAAATGATAGTACGTTGGGAGAATGAGCTTTAGAATAATAAACCTAAGTGCTAAGATTGATGTGTTAGTAGATTCCTATAAGTTTCATTAGAATTGCATACTTACCTAGGAATTTACTTATATTTATCTGATTATACACCTATATCCACTAATAATTACTCTTGTCCTTTATTTATATAAGTGATAAGAATAACTAAAGTCTATTTAGATTCATTATATGATATACTGGTAGGCAAATTATTCTTAGATTTCTGAGCAATTAAGAAATTCTAATTTTGTGTGTCATATCTTTTGTGATCTGGTATTGATGCCGCCCGAAGCGTCGTATGAAGACGGTGCTCGGACCGCGATCGGTTTGTTTTAAATTTGTATTTGCTGGGGTCTAAGCGTGACTTACTAATACTGAACCAAAGGCTAGTAGATGGTAAGTATGACCTAGAGTTGTTCTTAAAGAGAAACTGAATTGAAATGGAGGTGATCCAATTAACCTTTCTTTTCTAGTAAATGTTTTAAAAGAGTGCGTTGGGGTTTTTTGGTTCAGTTAATTAAGTAAACTAAATAAAGTGAATAAAAGATAATGATAAATCAGATAATAAAAGGAGTATTTGTTGTGAGTTTGTTGCACCCGCAACCGGTCGTTGTGGTTTCTGATTGTGATGCGGGCGCAGCAGGGGTTTTAAATTTGTATTTAGCGGGGCTTAAATTATATGTACTACCTACTCTGGTTAGTAAACGGTAAGTATAACCTAAGATCGTTCTATGAATCCAAACGTGTGGGTAATTAAAGTTAGCACTTTCGGTAGGGAAATATTTAGGATGGAGCAAAGTACGTAGGTTTTGGTGGTTTTAAGCTAAAGACAAGTAATTAACATGCAGGAAATTAAAGTACAGGAAAGCAGATAAAGATAAATATGTGATTGTTGAGATTTCGATAATTAATATTTCAGGATGACAGAATAAATAGGGATGATACTAATGTGGCAACTAAACTATTAGGCGTAAACTCTAGAACCCTACCAACTCAATTTCCCATTGGCATGTCACTAGGAACTAGGTTATCATGATTCTGATCGGAGCAATACGCAAACTTCCAATACTTATCTAGTTGAAAGATAAACAACCTATTTTGGTTTTATACTGAGGTACATGAATCAGTAGCGTATCGTCTCATAGGTCCGACCTTTCTTAACTCCTAAAAATAGTTTACTATTCGATTGGCACATAAATTAATAATTTTGTAAGTCTAGACCGCCGATTTTGTAAGACTTGGTGTTTTAAGAATCCTAGGTCATTACAACGTTATTCTTATTTCAAAGTCTTATTATCATTCAATTAAGTTCCAGTTACTTCGACTTATGATTCAAATCTCTCCTTTTCAAACAGTTATACATCCCCGGATTATTCGCAGTTTGTTAAAACGTGTTTCATATGCGGACCATGCCTTTCAATGATAGACAGTGTACTTTACATAGTAGTTCCACGGTTTCTCATATCAACATGCGGTCAAGAGTAATTAACAGTAAAAGTGACACTCTAGCTAATTAAATGTAAAGCAGTGCAGAAATGTAAACCTAATATGTACAACGAGTGGTTTCAATGTGTCTTACTTATTGTATGTCATGGGCACAGATAACTACTTAGCATAATTAAGGTTGATCAGGTCCTAATTACTAGGTTGCAGTCACGTGGATAACCAGAAAGGGTACTCCATAAATTAAACTTGAGTTCATAAAGTCTTGACGTTATAAGGGTTAATAATTCCTATTTTATCTGAACGTGTTTTACGAACATCATTTTATAGTGTTTTGACTCTCGTAGGATATACCAGTTAGTTATGAAGTTGTATTATCCTCTTGGAATTCCAACTATTAAACCAGAGCTGATTCCAGAGATATAACTACCTTCGGTCATTTACCGACTTCCATACATTTGTACTTCGCCTTAAAGCGTTTCCAGTACTATATCGGATAAACAGTCGAATAGGGGCCGTCATATCTCTTTACGATTGTCGTGCATTAGTTATATAATGTCATCCTTACTTATAATAATCTATATCATCAACAATCATAGTAATAAACTACTCGCAATTCATGGCAACAAATATATCACATACCAGGCAATAACACATGATTAAAATATGAATAAAGCAAGTATGATAAAGGTTTAGATATCACCCGGAAATAAATGCGCAGCAGCGTATTATTATGATTGACAACTCATTTACACGTACAAAGATGAATCTTCAAAAACAACCTCCTAACGTTCGTTCTAGCCTCTATACTAATCCGTAGATTAATTACAATAATCCTAGACTAAAGAATAAGAGAATTTCTAGAGTGAGAAAGTGGAAATGGAGAGAATATGCATAAGGATGCAATATTTTTTTGAGTGTGAGAGTGTATATGAGTGTGTGTTCAAATGAGACTTAGGGGATGCTATTTATAGGCCAAATATGGCTCACATTAGCATCCTTAGGCTCACATTAGAAAAAGGTGTGAAAGGTGGTGCACCGGGTAAGAAAAAGTATCGAAAGGTGGTGCACCGGGTACGAAAAAGTAGCGAAAGGTGGTGCACCGGGTACACAAAAGTACGAAAAAGTGGAAAAGAGATGGGGGGTGGAGGCCGGCGCCGCCCACCATGTAGCCGGCGGCGGCTGGCTGCCACCCACCCCGCTGCGCCGTCTTTCGTTGCGTTGCTCGATTCGCGCGTATCTTCTTCGTTCGGTGTCTGTTTGCGTTGATTATTTTAGCGTTGGATTCGTAATTCAAAAATGAAGATTTTGATGGATAGTACTTCCAAAAATATATCTCTTATCTCCAGATATTGCGTACGGATCATTTGAATCTTCCGGCGGGCGTAGAATCTTCATTCTTCATCCGTTTTTGTTGATTCTTCTTCTGTTGGATTCGTATTTTGAAAATGAACATCTTGGAGCAGATGGATGTTGGTGATGGGTACTTTTGTCTTGAAATCTCGTTTTGATGCCCTGAATCTTCAAATGTGCGTAGAATCTTCGTTTTTCATCCGTTTTGCTTGATTTTCATCGTGCAACCTTGTTTTGACCCTCTTGGCATAATATCACTGATTTGTATTGTTTTTGAGTTTAAAATGCCAAGAATCGTTCCAGAATGAGAGAGATATCGGTAGTAAAAACATGACTTTTTACGCGATATCAAGTATCCCACACTTAGAACTTTGCTTGTCCTCAAGCAAACTCATTCTTAAAAAGCTTCTGGAAGGATTCTGATCGCATCTGTTATAAGAGATACTATTTCCAAATAATATAAAGTTACAGTCATGAAAGAGTTTTTACCGGAAACTAAGGGTTTATAGAACTCGATACCTTCTTCGAGCAACATGATGATCATGACTAGGCAATCCTCACAAGTGGGTCACTCAAATCACTCAAGTGTTTAGGGTTTCCTACTTGCTAGTGTCAATCACTCAGATAGCCAGTCATGCAGCATTCTTGTCATAGGCTTGGTCGAGAATCAAATCTCCATCACTTTTGATGAGGGTGGTACTATCCTTTCGAGATATCTTGGAAGGAATCGGGTGTTTTTGGTTTGACGGAGAGTGTGATGGTTTTCCTTATATTTCTCGAAACATTTCTTGAGAGAGTTTCTTTGGAATTCATCAGATTTTGAAAGGACTACATAGCCTTTTTCCTTTTGGAATTTTTCTTTTCTTGGCCCTTTTGTTTTATCCTTGGGCTTTTGAGTTTTTTTGGCAGCTTTTGCTGAATTTCTTTTTCTTGGAGCTCCTTTTACGGATGGTGATCATCCTTTGGGGAATGCTCCAATATAAGCTTTTGATGAATCTGTTTTCTTGGAGCTCCTTTTACAGATGATGCTCATCCTTTGGGGAACGCTCGGATATATTTGTGTTAGGCTACAGAACTCTAGGAAAATCAAGAGTATCTTTGAGAGTTCGTTGGAAAATGAAACTTCTGTAGGTTCGGGACAAATGTTAGGAGGTTTTGATTGGGTGTGAAGAGTGAGTGTTGAGTGGGTGGATGTTTGATGGTGGAAAGGTGTTTGGATTCCTTAGAAGTTATCAAGATGGGTTGTGCCTATGCCACGTATGGCACTCATCGGTGTGATCTCGAAGTGCATTACAAGAGCAAGTTCTAATTCAAATGCATACATCGGCGCACACATGAAACGAAAAGTGAAGCATTTAAAGATGAATGCTAATGATGGGCTCAATCCTCACGAATCGAATATTTTGGTCAATGTGTGCCTAGCCATGTGTTGCCGTTTTTCATCCGTATCTTATTCTAAAACAGTTTTGTTTCGTTGCCAAAACTCGTTTCTTGCTATAATTTATATTTTTGAAATATAGGAATTCTAAAAATGATGTTTTTGAATCTGAAAATTTTGAAATTTTATCCATTTTGGCCTTTTAATGAAAATATTGTTTGACTTACGGACAAGAGGTAAAACTTGCGGTTGAAAGCCGTATATCCCACACTTAGAGGAACATTGTCGCTAATGTTCGAATCTATTTGTTGAGTACCTCTTGTTGAAGTATCCCACACTTAGAGATTCTACTTATTTTCGGATTGTTTCATAAGTGTAATGTGGTTTTGATGATCCCACACTTAGTTTTTGGAATATCGGATGAGATAATCAATTCATTAAACGGGTAGAAGGTTTTGGAATGGTGTACCTCTTTAGCTGTGTATGTTGTTGGTCATTTGTTAGAAGTCTGTTGGTCTGCGGCTTGTAGCTTATGGCTCTCGGCATTCTTCATTGTGTAGTCCACAGCTTCCCTTGCTTTGTTCTTCTATGGATAGTCTCTCAAACAAACCACTCAATTCAATCAAGTAATAGCTGCTAATAAGAAAAGTAAAGTAATAAAATAATAAAGCAATAACTGGATAGATGTGATGTCTATGCATCCATAGTACATCAAATACACATAATAATAATGAAGTCTTGGTAGAAAATAGAAAGGAGTAAGAAGGCGGAGCAATCTATTGCTCGGATGGTGGTGGTACTGCAGTCGAAGATACTATGGGAGATGTCTCATCTGATGAAGAGTCATCATGCTGATAGTGGGTGCCCTCATCTGATGCATCCCTATCATCCTCTGCATCTGGTATACCCACAGTGAAAACCCCGTCATGTATCAACTGATCAACAAACTCCCCTGCGGGCATCTCAAAGCTGTAAAGTGGAATCTCATGTATCCCCTGCTGAGAGTGCTCTCTGAATAGATCGGTCTGTCTGTGAGAAGACACTTGAGCAATTGGTGTAGCTGCGGGGCTGGTGCTTCTGAGAATCCTATGACTCTGAACAAAAGTAGCTCGAGTAGGGGCTCTGGATATCCTACTGCTTCTCGAAACCTGTCCTCTAGCTGAGCCGACAACTGAGGGAACCTGCTGTCTCTGAATGGGAACCTGTGCTCGTGGTGCATGTGGCCTGAGTGGAACTGTCCGAGGTGGTAAACCATGGCCTGGATGTCGGTGAGGTGCTGGAGTAGGAACTGCAGGGTGATATAAATGTGGTGGTGCCCGGCCCAATCCGCATGGTATATCTGGGAGTGGGCTCACTGGTATCCCTGTGATCTGCTGCCTCATAGCCCGATAACACCGGACCTGCATCTGCATCAGCCAATACCAATAATCCGGCCCTGGTGGTGCCCCGTAGTGGTATATGTAAGGGGGCACCCGAGGTCTAGGGGCTGGGATGGAAGGTCCTGCCCTAGTAGGCTGTGGTACTACTGGTGGTGATGCAACTGGGTCATCATCATCCTCCTTATCCGATACTGAGTCTGAATCCGAATTAGTTAGCTCCCTTGGCTGTTTTCTCTTCCTTCCCTCTCGCTGTAAAATTAGTCTTGGAACCAATGTATCCGCACTATCTGGGTCTGATGATCGAGCCCTGATGTAAACGGTGCCATCCCTCATAATCCTTAGTATGTCCATACCCCTAAGGAAGTCGTAATCTATCGGCTGGGCACTCCATCCTGGCAGACTCTTAAACTTATCTATCTCTCTAGTCCTGATCAATCCCATCTTGCGAAGCAGCCTTGTAATTACTGGGCCCAAGTATGATCTCTTTGAACCAAAATCTTTTTCTTCTAGTAACCGCTGGGCGACTAAGTGAGCAACCTGGATACTCCTCTTCTCGAGGATGCATGTCATCATGGCGATATCAAATCTAGAGACTCGTCCGCTCGTCATGTACTTCCCATCAAATGAACAAGCTATAAGCTTGTGTAGGATCTGTAGGACGGGATCTCTAAGTCTGGTGGCTTTTATACCAGAGAAATATGCTGTTGATGATAACCTGCTCCATGCCTCTGCTGGTGTAACTGAGATAGATATCGAAGTGGCTCCAGTACTGAACAAAGGGGATCGTATCTCCTCTGGAGTGTAAAGCTCCAGGTGCTAGGCAAACTGGGCTAGTGACAAAGTGAATAGGCTGCCCATGTATCTAAATGTGAGCGAACTACTTTCAACTCTACTCCCTGGCTCGAATGTGTATGTGGTCATAAACTCGGTGATCATTTCCATATACACTGGATCGTCTATGCTGAACAGTCTTTTTAAAGACTCAATTTGCTGGCCATCAATCGGATAACTAATCAAACTTTCCAATCTCTGTCTAAAACCCAATGTCTATAGTTTGTCCAAATCTATGTATCTGGAACGGCCATATGATTTATCCCTCCATACTCGTGCCATCTGATCATACTCTGGTGTGACACTAAGGTAGGCAAGTGATCCTGCAAGTGGTCGTGCTGGGTTTAGTTTTGACTTCTTCATGGTACCTGAGAACATGAGAGATTTAAAGTAATGGATTCTCAAGAAGGATAAAATCTAAAGCACTTATTTAAATTTCCTTAGGAAAATTTGAAATGAGGGCTTTAAAATTTTGACAGTCTAAAGATTACAGTAAATATCAAATGTCCCCAAGTGATCAATAATTAGTTTAAACAAGTACTAAGGCAATCATTAATATGTGAAAAATATATAGTCATGAAGTGGCAATAGCTTTATTGTGAAGTAATGTAATTTACAAAGTTTGACGTTACCCAAATTTGAAATATCATTATCTCACATTTCATAATCATCGGTAAGTTTTGACCTTTAAAAGTTGAAGTAAGGTTTTTGAATAAAATTGATTTTGTAAAAAGAGATCAATACTTCAAGTTGACTTTTCAGGTCAATTTTCGGTGCAATGATAATTTAAAACACTCGTATGCCAAAATTATATTCTATGACCTAAATATGACCTAAACCATTTCTAGCATCTCCTAATTGGTAACCAAGCTTAGGTCATGCAACGAAGGTTATGTCATCCATGGGTAGGATTTATTTCAAGACTTTTATTTTTTTCTAAATAATGATTTTCTATATATTTTGCTTACTTTGACTAGTCATGCAAGTACAAGATTCTAGCAAGAATTTCCAAGTGGCTTTTATTCACTATTCTATTTAGGCTAACTAGCTAATCTTTTGTTTGACTTTCAAAAGTCATACTTGCTAATCCTAATTCATTCACATTGTGCAATTAACATAGAGTAATCATTCAAATTACCATGAACATTTAAGTACCTAACAACTATACTTACTTAAGCAAGATTATAGACTTAATTAATTGTCATTATCTTAATAAAGTCAAACATGTATGATTTAGCATAGGTAAGTGGTAGTAATATGCAATTCCTAAGTATCTAACTAAGGGAAGTTGTAATTCCTAGTTACTAACTTAGCTAATTTCATAAAGTAGGATATTCAAAGTTCAAAGTAAGTTCCTTATGATCATACCTTTGTTGTAGAGCTTAAAGCTTCAAAATGATTGTACAACCGAGAACAATGTGTAACAAGGAGCTCAAAAGGACACAAGATTGTAGAGTTTAATGGGATTTTAATGGTGGTTCATGGGTGCATGGTGGTGGCCGGCCATGGGGTTTCAAAGGGAGGAAGGAGATGTTTTTTATTCTTTGATTTTGAATAATGAGGGTGCATGGAAGCTTTGATGGTCCCCTAGGAATATATGTCCTAGTTCTAAGCACCATATTCCTTACATGGTCCCTAATGTACTTCAATCATTAAAACTTATTAATCTAGATTAATTTCTAATGCCCTACTAACAATGATTACGAATCTTAAGTATATTAATTGTAACTCGTTACTTGTTAGTTTCTTGTTACGTTATAAATAATTTAAGAGACGCGTAAATTTTTGCGGGACGATTATAATTAATCTAAAATATTAAACTTATGATTATTATATTTTTCAAATTGTTTGACTAGCGTTGACTTGTTGAATGTACATATTTTGGCTAAAGGCTTAACTTTGCACGTTCTTTTGTCGCGCGCATATTTTTTTTTTAAAAAAAGGCTTTTTTTTTTTTTTAAAGAAACTTCCAAAAATTTATTATATATATTAAATATTAAAAATATGTTCGTGTAAAGTTGCGAGCCTTGACCTCTCAGGAGAGAATTGTTTCAAGATTTGTCCCGATCTCTCCATAGGGAAAGGGTTGAGATTTGTTCCCTTAAACGAACGTTTTTAGGTACAAAACATTTTGAAAGTTCCTAGATGACGTTATAAATTAAATAAGGACTGCTCTCTATGTCCCCCAGGGCTTCTCGTTCTTCATATCCTAAATCGACAAGATCACTAATTAACTTATTATATGCCTTTCTTATTTTCTTAGGGTTTGACAATCCGTCGCGAGTTCCTTGGTCTTTATAATTTAGGTCGTGATTGAGTTTATCCATGACCTCCAGAAATGCTTTCTCTTCCTGTGAATCAGGTTCTCCGATTGTAGAATTGACCATTCTATAGAGTTCACTGATTAGGGCTTTTTGTGTGGAAGTGAAAGGGTATTTGGTGAAAGCGAAGATTTTAACAAGCTTAATGTGAAGGTTTTTCCGTTTAGCGAAGAAAGTGATGTCAGGTCTTTTGGCGGAATCAGGAAAAACATCTCGCAATTTTGAGATCAAGTAAGAGGCGGGATCAACGAAGAATGGAATTTTACCAGGGATGATGATAGGAATCATCGGGTCCCGTTCTACCCAGAATTGAAGTTCATTGATTATTTCAACAACATTATGATTTATTAATATCATGGATATTGGACGGAAATCCATGTCGGCAAGCGATTCAAGAAGTAGATCTAAATCTGCAATAAACTTGAGTTCCTGGTCTCTGAAATTGGTGGAAGTGCTTTCGCATTCATGATTTAACAGGCGAGATAAGAATTTGAGATGTTCGTCAAGATTGGTAATCTTTTCTCGTTGGTCATATGAAAAGGGAAGGTCGGAGGAGTCTAATTTCCTAACGAATGCCCTATAGACATATATTCTGCAAGAAGGATTAATGGATGCGCCGAGGTGGCGTTCTTCAGAACAAGGTTTTTCTGGCTCGACTGATGGAACTTTATCCACCACTCGATAGATGGTGTATTTGTGTTCTTGTGAAAGGAATGTGATATCGCGTAAAAAGTCACGTTTTTACTACCGATATCTCTCTCATTCTGGAACGATTCTTGGCACTTTAACCCAAATTCAGTGAAAATCAGTAATATTATGTCAAGATGGTAAAAACAAGGTTGCATGATGAAAATCAAGCAAAACGGATAGAAAACGAAGATTCCACGCACGTTTGAAGATTCAAGACATCAAAATGAGATTTCAAGACAAAAGAGCCCATCACCAACATCTATCTGACCCAAGATGTTCACTTTCAAATTACGAGTCCAACAGAAGAAGAATCAACAAAAACGGACGAAGAATGAAGATTCTGCGTACGCCGGAAGATCCAAATGATTCGTACAACACATCTAAAGTTCAGAGATATATTTTTGGGATTTCTTTTCATCAAAAGCTTTGTTTTTGATTTACGAACCCAACGTAAAAAGAATCAACGCAAATGGGCGCAAAACGAAGAAAACACGCACAAATCGAGAAACGAAGCAACGGGCAACGAACCGGTGCAGGGTGTTGCCAGCCGCCGCCGGCAGCCACACCACCGCCGCCGGCTGCCACTAGACCGCCGCCGGCCACCACCCTCCCGTACGGATTGCGCTTTTTTGTCCTTTCCGTACCTGGTGCCACCACCTTTTTCACCTTTTCGTACCTGGTGCCACTACCTTTTTCACCTTTTCGTACCTAGTGCCACTACCTTTTCCACCTTTTGCTATCGTGAGCTTTGGGATGCTAACTTGAGCCAAGTTTCTCCTATAAATAGCAGCCCCTAGCTCTCTTTTCAACACACTCTCATATTCACACTCATACTTATACTCTCATTCTTCCATTTTCACTTTCTCACTCTAAAAATCTCTTATATTTTAGTCTAGGGTTATTATAATTAATCTACGGATTAACATAGAGGTTAGAGCGAATGTTAGGAGTTTGGAGATTCATCTTTATACGTGTGAACGAGTTGTCAATCATAATAATACGCTGCTGCGCATTTATTTCCGGGTGATATCAAAACCTTTATCATACTTGCTTTGCTTCATACTTTAATTATGTATTATTGCCTTGCATGTGATTTGTCTATTGCCATGAATTGCGAGTAGTTTATTATTGTGATTGTTGATGATGTAGATAATTATAAGTAAGGATGACGTTATACAATTAAGTGTACGACAATTGTAAAAGTGATGTAACGGCCCCTATTCGACGGTTTATCTGATATAGTACTGGAAACGTTTTATACGGAGTACAAATGTATGGAAGTCGATAAACGACCGAAGGTAGTTACATCATTGTAATCAGCTCTGGTTTAATAGTTGGAACTCCGAAAGGATAATACAACTAAACAACTAACTGGTATATCCTACGAAAGTCAATGCACAGTAAAATGATGTTCGAAAACGGGTTCAGATAAAATAGGAATTAATGACCTTTGTATCGTTAAGACTTTATGAACTTGAGTTTAATTTATGGAGCACCCTTTTTGGTTATCCACGTGACTGCAACCTAGTAATTAGGACCTGATCAACCTTAATTATGGTAAGTAGTTATCTATGCCCACGACATGCAACAAGTAAGACACAGTGAACCCACTCGTTGTACATATTAGATTTACATTTCTGCATCATTTTACATTTAGTTAGTTTAGAGTGTCACATTCACCGTCAATTACTCCTGACCGCATATCTGATGTAAGAAGCAGTCGAACTATCATGTAAAGTACACTGTCCGATTACTGAAAGGCATGGCCTGCATATGAAACACGTTTTTATAAACTGCGAATAATCCAGGGATGTATAACTGTTTGAAAAGGAGGACTCAAGTCGTAAGTTGAAGTAACCAACCCTTAATGCACGAAACAAGACTTAGGAATAAGGATAACATCCTAGTGATTTAAATACCTTAAAACACTAAGTCTTACACAATCAGCGGTCAAAACATACAAAGTTATTAATTTGCATGCTAATGAAATACTAAACTATTTTAGGGGTTAAGAAAGGTCGGACCTATGAGACGATACGCTACTGATTCATGCACCTCGGCGTTAAGCCAAGATAGGTTGTTTATCTTTCAACTAGATAAGTATTGGAAGTTTGCGTATTGCTCCGATCAGAATCACGATAACCTAGTTCCTAGTGACATGCCAATGGAAAATTTAGTTGGTAGGGTTCTAGAGTTTACACCTGATAGTTTAAATCATTACACTTAGCATTGTCCCTGTTTAATTTGTCATCCCGAAACATTAATTATCGAAATCTGAACAATCACATATTTATTTTTACCTGTTTTACTGCACTTTAATTTCCTGCAATTTATTTTCCTGCATTTTAAATTACTTGTTTTTAGTTTAAAACCCCTAAACCTACGTACTTTGTTCCATCCTAAATATTT
Source organism: Pseudognaphalium luteoalbum (assembly GCA_963422505.1). NCBI lineage: Eukaryota > Viridiplantae > Streptophyta > Magnoliopsida > Asterales > Asteraceae > Pseudognaphalium > Pseudognaphalium luteoalbum. The sequence continues at coordinate 46,910,365 of OY730194.1, forward strand.
CCTACCAAAAGCACCAGCTTTAATCGCCCACACGTTTGGATTCATAGAACGATCTTAGGTCATACTTACCGCTTACTAACCAGAGTAGGTAATACGTATAATTTAAGCCCAGCTAAATATAAGTTTGAAAAACCCTGCTGCGCCCGCATCACCATCAGAAATCGCAACGACACTGAACCGACGGTTGCGGGCCTAACAAGTTTTTGGCGCCGCTGCCGGGGAATCACAAACGTACGATTCAAAGCCACCTTAAGTAGTAATATTTAGGAGACCCTTCCGATTGAAATCTTCTTAGAAATCTTTCTAAAGTTAATTTAAGTAATTAGTATTAATTAAGTATTAGTTAGTTAGGATAACTTTTAAAATGACAACTCGAAAACTCACTTCTTGCCTCATTTTAATGGATGATATGGAATTCTTTGATTACTTAGAAAAAGAGTTAGGATCTGATTTCTTTTCACCTTCTTCATCTAAAACTAAGGAAACCTCCAACACCCAAGAAGAATATAGGACCTCACTTTCAATTCCAAAACATTGCCTGGATTTTGATGACATGGACCAGTTACCTGACCTCGCATCATCTCCAGAAGATCACTCGCCAACTTTGCATTTACCTGGTATACCAAATTCCTCCCACTTCGATTATTTTCCCGAAATTGAGTCTGAAGAAAAACCTCCGAATCTCGTGACTTAATTACAAAGTAAGAAAAACCTCTGAAACCTCCAAAACCTCCGTATTTCTGGAAGTCATGAACAAAATCACTCACGATCTTAATTACAAAGACCAAGGGCCACGTGTCGGTTTGTCAAGACCCTAAAAAGATAAGGAAAGCGTACAATAAGTTAATTAGTGATCTTGTCAATTTAGGATACGATGAATGAGAAGGCCTAGGATTAGAGAATCGTCATTACTATTTAGTTTATAACACCATTTTGGAACTTTCAAAATGTTTTGTGCTGGAAAACGTTCGCTTAAGGGAGCAAATCTCGACCCTTTCCCTATGGAGGGATTGGAACGAATCTTAAAACAATTCCTTCCGAAAAAGGTCGAAGCTCGCGACTTTAAATGAGCATATTTTAGTATAAAGATAGTAATATAATAAAATTTTGAAAGTTTCCTTTGAAAGAAAAAAAAAAAACAAACACGTTTTTAAATTTTTGCCTGAAAACACGTGCGCGACAACAAGAATGTACAACGTTAAGCTTTTAGCTGAATCATGTACATTCAACAAGTCCACGTCAGACAAATAATTTTAAAACACCCAAAAATAATTTAAGATTAATATCTCAGGATTGATTTTTAATTGTTCCACAAAAATTTACGCGCTTCTTAAATTGTTTATAACGTAACGAAAGACTAACAAGTAACTTGTTACAATAAATACATTTTAGGATTCGTAATCATTATTAGTAGGACATTAGAAATTAATCTAGGATAGTACTTAGATGTACATAGGGGACCATGTAAGGGATATGGTACATAGAAGCATGACAAATATTCTCATGGACCACCAACCTTCCATATAATCCTATAATTAAAAAATAACACAAAAACTTTTCTTCTCCTTCCTCCCTCACCTCAAAAAACCGGCCACCCTCATTCCTCCATGAATCACCATCCAATCTTCACCAAACTCTCTAATTTCATGTCCTTTTGAACTCCTCATTGCATGATATTCTCGGTTGTACATTCGTTTTGAAGTTTTACGCACTAAAACAAGGTATGATCATGAAAAAAAACCTACTTTGAACTTAAAGTATCTTATTTTATGAAGTTAGCTAAGTTATTAACTAGGAATTAGTATTTTTCTTGGTTGAATGCTTAGAAACTACATACTACTACCACCTACCCATGCTAATTCACACTAGTTTGGCTCTTTCAAGGAAATGTACTTTAACCTATTGATTAAGTCTAGAATTTAGCTTGATTAAGTGTTATGTTGTTAAACATTTAAGTAATTGTGGTGTTTTGAATGATTGCTCTATGTTAATTGCACAATGCGGATAAATTAGGATTAGCAAGATTGACTTTTGAAAATCAACAAAAGTTAACTAGCATGCATGATTAGGATAGTAAATAAAGATTACTTGACAACTCTTGCTTACTAGGACACTTGTACTTGCTTGACTAGTCAAAATAGGCAATATAACTAGAGAATTATTATTAAAAAAAAAAAAAGTCTTAAACCAAACACATGGATGACATAACTTTTTGTCCATGACCTAGCTTATTTATCTAATAGGAAAATGCCTAAAAAAATAATGTTTACATGTTTAGGTTATAATTTTGGTATGCGGTCAAATTGGAATTATCGTCCGAAGTAAGTTTTGACCTAAAAGTCAACTTGAAGTATAGCATTTTTAAAAGGCATTAATTCAAAAGCCTTACTTCAAGTTGAACTTTTAAAAGTCAAAAACCTACAATGAAACTATAAACTATGAAATAATGACGTTTTAAATTTGGCTAAACACCAGACTCTGTAAATGACACTACTTCACAAGTTAAGTTACCGCCATCCCATGACTATATGTTTTCATACATTGATGATTGCCTCACTAGTGTTAAGACTGATTATTAGTCACTTGAGGGCATTTGATATTTACTGTAATCTTTGGACTGTCAAGAATTTAAAGCCCTCATTTCGAATTTTTCATTTGAAATTTCGGGAAGCACTTTAAATTTCCCTTTCCTTAAAGACCTATTACTTTAAATCTCTCATGTTCTCAGGTACTATGTCATCGAAGAAGAAAAAGCTAAAACCCGCACGTCCACTTACAGGATCTCTTGGGTACCTTAGTGCAACACCAGCATACGACCAGATGGCACGAATATGGAGAGATAAACCATTTGGCCGTTTTAGATATGTAGACTGAGAAAAGCTACAGACATTGGGATTCAGGCATAGATTAGAGAGTCTACTCAGTTACTCAATAGAGGGTCAGCAATTTGAATCATATAAGAAATTGTTCAGCATTGATGAACCGGTGTATATGGAGATGATCACCGAGTTCATGACCACCTATACATTTGAGCCAGGGAGTAGAGTTGGAGACGGGATGATCACGTTTAGATATATGGGGAGCCTATTCACCTTGTCATTGGCTCAGTTTGCTCGTCACCTAGATCTCTATACTCCAGAAGAGATAGATTCACCCCTGTTTACTAATGGAGCCACCACGATTTCTCTCACGACTACTACCGCAGAGGCATGGAGTCATTGGTCACCAAAGTCGTATTTCTCGGGTATTAAAGCCACCCAGCTCACAGACTCAGTTATGCAGATTCTGCACAAACTACTGGCTTGTTCGCTTGACGGGAAGCATACGTCTAATGGTCGAGTCTCTGAGTTTGATGTTATCATGATGACATGTATCCTCGAGAGGAGGAACATTCAGGTTGCCCATCTAGTTGCACAACGGATTCTGGAAGAGAAAGAGTTTGGTGCAAGAAGATCATTCATGTGCCCAGTGATTACTAGGTTGATTCGGAAAATGGGATTGATTAGGACGACAGAGATAGTGAAATTTAAGAGCCTGCCAGAACGGAGTGCCCAACCAATAGACTATAATTTTCTAAGGAGCATGGATATACTTAGGATTCTGAAGGTTGGCACCGTTTACATCAGGGCACGATCATCAGACCCTGAGAGTGTTGATACATTGGTAGCAGGTCTAGTCCTACCTAGGGAATCCAGGAAGAGGAAACAACCAAGAGAGCCCCACAATTTGGACTCCGATTCAGATGAGGATGCACAAGATTCTGATGACCCAGTTGCACCGCCACAGCCTACTAGGCCATGACCTTCTGTCCCGGCCCCTAGAGCTTAGATACCAGCCTACATATACCATTACGGGACACCCCCAGGACCCGATTGCTGGTACTGGTTGATGCAGATGCAAGTCAGATGCTATAGAGCTATGAGGCAGCAGATCGCAGGGATACCAGTGAGCTCACTTCCAGACATACCATGCGGAATGGGCTGAGCACCACCACACCTATGTACATCTGCAGCTCCTAGACACCCAGTTCCTACTCAAGAACCTCACAGACATCCAGCTCGTGGCCATGGTTTACCACCTCGCACGGTTCCACCTAGACCACGACCACCACCAGCACAGGATCCCACTCCAGTACAGCATGTCCCCTCAGCTGTTGGTTCAGTCAGAGGGCATACTTCGCAAGGCAACAGAATATCCAGAGTCTCCACACGAGCCACCATTGTTCAGAGTCATAGGATTCTCAGGAGTGTCAGCCCTGCACCCACACAGATTGATCCAGTATCCTCGCATAGACAAACTGATTTATTTGGAGGACACCAGAGATTCCACTGGACAGCTTTGACATGCCGGCAGGAGATTTCATTGATAATTTGATACAACATGGAGTATTCACCGTGGGTACACCAGACACAGAGGATGATAGGGATGCATCAGATGAGGGCACCCACTATCTGCACGATGACTCTTCATCAGATGAGACATCTCCCATAGCATCTTCGACTGCAGTACCACCACCAGCCGAGCAATAGATTGCTCCGCCTTCTTACTTCTTTCTATTTTCTACCAAGACTTTATTATTATTATTATTATGTGTATTTGATGTACTGTGGATGCATAGACATCACATCTATCCAGTTATTACTTTATCATTTTATTACTTTGCTTTTCTTATCAGCAGCTATATTTTGATTTAATTGAGTGGTTTGTTTGAAAAACTATAGAAGACCTAAGCAAGGGAGAACTGTGGACCACACAATGAAGAATGCCGAGAGCTACAAGCCACGGACCAGCAAACTTCTAACGAGGAGCCAACAACGTGCACTGTAAAAGTGGTACACCGTTCCAAAACCCTCTACCCGTTTAAAGAATTGATTATCGCGTCCGATATTCCAAAAAACTAAGTGTGGGATCATCAAAACCACATTACACTTATGAAACAATCCGAAAATAAGTAGAATCTCTAAGTGTGGGATACTTCAACAAGAGGTACTCAACAAATGGATTCGAACATTAGGGTCAATGTTCCTCTAAGTGTGGGATATACGGCCTTCAACCGCAAGTTTTACCTCTTGTCCGTAAGTCAAACAATATTTTCATTAAAAAGCCAAAATGGATAAAATTTCAAAATATTTAGATTCAAAAACATCGTTTTTAGAAATCATATCTTTCAAAATTATAAATTACAGCAAGAAACGAGTTTTGACAACGAAACAAAACTGTTTTAGAATAAGATACGGACGAAAAGGGCAACACATGGCTAGGCACACATTGACCAAAATATTCGATTCGTGAGGATTGAGCCCATCATTAGCATTCATCTTTAAATGCTTCACCTTTCGTTTCATGTGTGCGCCGATGTATGCATTTGAATTAGAACTTGCTATTGTAATACATTTCAAGATCACACCGATGAGTGCCATACGTGGCATAGGTACAACCCATCTTGATACTTCTAAGGAATCCAAACACCCTTCCACCATCAAACATCCACCCACTCAACACTCACTCTTCACACCCAATCAAAACCTCCTAACATTCATCTCGAACCTACAGAAGTTTCATTTTCCAACGAATTCTCAAAGATACTCTTGATTTTCTAAGACTTCTGCAGCCTAACACAAAGCCATCGGAGCGTTCCCCAAAGGATGAGCATCATCCGTAAAAAGAGCTCCAAGAAAATAAATTCAGCAAAAAGCTTATATCGGAGCGTTCCCCAAAGGATGAGCATCATCCATGAAAGGAGCTCCAAGAAAAAGAAATTCAGCAAAAGCTGCTTAAAAAAAAAAAAAAAAAAAAAAAAAACACCCGATTCCTTCCAAGATATCTCGAAAGGTTAGTACCGTCCTCATCAAAAGTGATGGAGATCTGATTCTCGATCAAGCCATTGACGAGAATGCTGCATGACTGGCTATCTGAGTGATTGACACTAGTAAGTAGGAAACCCTAAACACTTGAGTGATTTGAGTGACCCACTTGTGAGGATTGCCTAGTCATGATCATCATGTTGCTCAAAGAAGGTATATAATTCAATAAACCCTTAGTTTCTGGTAAAACCTATTTCGTAACTGTAACTTTATATTCTTTGGAAAAAGGTATCTCTAGAAACTAATGCAATTAGAATCATTCCAGAAGCTTTTAAGAATGAGTTTGCTTGGGGACAAGCAAAGTTCTAAGTGTGGGATACTTGATATCGCGTAAAAGGTCACGTTTTTACTACCGTTATCTTTCTCATTCTGGAACGATTCTAGGCACTTTAACCCAAATTCAGTGAAAATCAGTAATATTATGTCAAGATGGTAAAAACAAGGTTGCATGATAAAAATCAAGCAAAACGGATAGAAAATGAAGATTCCATGCACGTTTGAAGATTCAAGACATCAAAACGAGATTTCCAGACAAAAGAGCCCATCACCAACATCTATCTGACCCAAGATGTTCGTTTTCAAATTACAAGTCCAACAGAAGAAGAATCAACAAAAATGGACGAAGAATGAAGATTCTGCGTACGCCGGAAGATCCAAACGATTCGTACAACACATCTAAAGTTCAGAGATATATTTTTGGGATTTCTTTTCATCAAAAGCTTCGTTTTTGAATTACAAATCCAACGCAAAAAGAATCAACGCAAATGGGCGCATAACAAAGAAATCACGCACGAATCGAGAAACGAAGCAACGGGCGACGAACCGGTGCAGGGTGGTGCTAGCCGCCGCCGGCAGCCACACCACCGCCGCCGGCTGCCACTAGGCCGCCGCCGGCCACCACCCTCCCGCACGGATTGCGCTTTTTTGTCATTTCCATACCTGGTGCCTCCACCTTTTTCACCTTTTCGTACCTGGTGCCACTACCTTTTTCACCTTTTCGTACCTGGTGCCACTACCTTTTCCACCTTTTGCTATCGTGAGCTTTGGGATGCTAACTTGAGCCAAGTTTCTCCTATAAATAGCATCCCCTAGCTCTCATTGCAACACACTCTCATATTCACACTCATACTTATACTCTCATTCTTCCATTTTCACTTTCTCACTCTAAAAATCTCTTATATTTTAGTCTAGAGTTATTGTAATTAATCTACGGATTAACATAGAGGTTAGAGCGAACGTTAGGAGTTTGGAGATTCATCTTTGTATATGTGAACGAGTTGTCAATCATAATAATACACTGCTGCGTATTTATTTCCGGGTGATATCAAAACCTTTATCATACTTGCTTTGCTTCATACTTTAATTAATTATTATTGCCATGAATTGCGAGTAGTTTATTATTGTGATTGTTGATGATGTAGATAATTATAAGTAAGGATGACATTATACAATTAAGTGTACAATAATTGTAAAAGTGATGTAACGGCCCCTATTCGACGGTTTATCTGATATAGTACTGGAAACGTTTTATACGGAGTACAAATGTATGGAAGTCGATAAACGACCGAAGGTAGTTACATCATTGCAATCAGCTCTGGTTTAATAGTTGGAACTCCGAAAGGATAATTTATATCCTACGAAAGTCAATGCATAGTAAAATGATGTTCGAAAACGCGTTCAGATAAAATAGGAATTAATGACCTTTGTATCGTTAAGACTTTATGAACTTGAGTTTAATTTATGGAGCACCCTTTTTGGTTATCCACGTGACTGCAACCTAGTAATTAGGACCTGATCAACCTTAATTATGGTAAGTAGTTATCTGTGCCCATGACATGCAACAAGTAAGACACAGTGAACCCACTCGTTGTACATATTAGATTTACATTTTTGCATCGTTTTACATTTAGTTAGTTTAGAGTGTCACATTCACCGTCAATTACTCCTGACCGCATGTCTGATGTAAGAAGCAGTCGAACTACCATGTAAAGTACACTGTCCGATTACTGAAAGGCATGGCATGCATATGAAACACGTTTTTATAAACTGCGAATAATCCAGGGATGTATAACTGTTTGAAAAGGAGGACTCAAGTCGTAAGTTGAAGTAACCAAGCCTTAATGCACAAAACAAGACTTAGGAATAAGGATAACATCCTAGTGATTTAAATACCTTAAAACACTAAGTCTTACACAATCAGCGGTCAAAACATACAAAGTTATTAATTTGCATGCTAATGAAATACTAAACTATTTTAGGGGTTAAGAAAGGTCGGACCTATGAGACGATACGCTACTGATTCATGCACCTCGGCGTTAAGCCAAGATAGGTTGTTTATCTTTCAACTAGATAAGTATTGGAAGTTTGCGTATTGCTCCGATCAGAATCACGATAACCTAGTTCCTAGTGACATGCCAATGGAAAATTTAGTTGGTAGGGTTCTAGAGTTTACACCTGATAGTTTAAATCATTACACTTAGCATTGTCCCTGTTTAATCTGTCATCCCCAAACATTAATTATCAAAATCTCAACAATCACATATTTATCTTTACCTGTTTTACTGCACTTTAATTTCCTGCAATTTATTTTTCTGCATTTTAAATTACTTGTTTTTAGTTTAAAACCCCCAAACCTACCTACTTTGTTCCATCCTAAATATTTCCTTCCAAAAGCACCAGCTTTAATCGCCCACACGTTTGGATTCATAGAACGATCTTAGGTCATACTTACCGCTTACTAACCATAGTAGGTAGTACGTATAATTTAAGCCCAGCTAAATATAAATTTTAAAACCCCTGCTGCGCCCGCGTCACCATCAGAAATCGCAACGACACTGAACCGACGGTTGCGGGGCCAACAGAATGGAAAGATGCCGTCATTACGAGAATTTGACAGAGTGTTGTCATACACTGATGTTTCAGGAATGAGGGGGATTAAGTCACATAATTTCGGAGGTTTTTCTTCATAATCTTCTTTGGGAGGAGTATTGAAGTGGACAGAATTTGGCATTTAAGGCGAATGCAAAGTTTCAAAGTGATCTTCTGGAGATGATGCCAGGGCAGGCAACTGATCTGTGTCATCAAGATCCAGGCAATGTTTTGGAATAGAAAGTGAGGTCCTAAATTCTTCTAGGGTTTCAGAGGTTTCTTTAGCTTGAGAGGAAGAGGGTAAAAAGAAATCAGATCCTATTTCTTCTACTAGGTAGTCAAGGAATTCCGTATCGTCCATTGCTGTCAGTTCGTCTTTTGAAATGAGGTAAGAAGTGGGTTTTCGAGTTATCATTTTAAACTAATACTATCCTAATTAACTAATACTGAATTAATACTAAATTAATACTAAATTACTCAAATTAACTTTCAAAGGATACCTGGAAAGGTTTCGTTCGGAAGGATCTCCTAAATACTACTACTTAAAGTGGCTTTAAATTGTACGTTTGTGATTCCCCGGCAGCGGCGCCAAAAACTTGTTGCACCCGCAATCGGTCGTTGTGGTTTCTGATTGTGATGCGGGCGCAGCAGGGGATTTAAATTTGTATTTAGCGGGGCTTAAATTATATGTACTACCTACTCTGGTTAGTAAGCGGTAAGTATAACCTAAGATCGTTCTATGAATCCAAACGTGTGGGCAATTAAAGTTAGCACTTTCGGTAGGGAAATATTTAGGATGGAGCAAAGTAGGTAGGTTTTGGGGGTTTTAAGCTAAAGACAAGTAATTAAAATGCAGGAAATTAAAGTACAGGAAAGCAGATAAAGATAAATATGTGATTGTTGAGATTTTGATAATTAATGTAACACCTGCCAAATTAGGACTAGTGATTAGTGCCTAATCAGTTGTTAATACATGTAATTAGTTGGTTTTAGGCTAATTAATGTATCGAATTTGATATATTGTTGAATATATACGAATATGCGATTTGAGTAAATTGTACAAGTTTCAAATCGAATGTGATTCGGTTCAAATAAATACGGACGTTGGTGGTCAATTTTATTAAATATAAAAGTATTTAATAACGATATAGTACCCAAAAATATTATTTTGATAATATTCTAGACCCTTCTGTATTGTATGAATAGACGCTTACGCGATTAAATACCAAACGCGCTAACAACCGGAATAAAAATGAATTGTATTTTATGACACTATTATTAAGTGTTATTGATAAAACATTCGTATTTTAAAAACCCACAATTAGACGTGTATTAAATTATTTAAAAAGTTTAAACAATTGGGAAAACGAACACCGCACGGAGCACGACTGCAGGAGCTGAGGAAGTGAAGCTTTCAACAAAACCCCACTCCCTCCTCATTTCTTCTTCATTTACACCCACATTCCTTCTTTCTTCTCTCTCTCTCACCCTTTTTCTCCAAACTACATCACCACCACCATCACCTAAATCTAGCAAATAACACCACCAAAAGGCTTTAAATCACTGGAGTTCTTTGGAGAAAAATAATCACCACGCAACGATCTACACTCCTACCTTTCCGGAATCTTGATTCATTAACTTGTAAGTTTCCGACGAAAACTCGAAACCTCTCGATTTTAAGTGTTTTTAAGTTTTAGTTGTTTCTTTAAGCTTAGAATGTCCTTATAAGGGTTGGGTAAAAGAATAAGACCAAACGGAAACCCGAAAACTCATTTTTGGCTCAAAAACTCGTTAACAGCCCTAAGTTTCGCAACGAAGGTGCAGTATAGCGTCACTTCGTGCGTCACTTAAGTGACGCATTGAGTGTCGCTAAAAGCCCTAGTCATGCGTCACTTGCATAAGTGCCGCATAAAGCCCCTTTTTCCCGACACTTACCTCCGTCACTTGCTTAGTGACGCCTAGAAGCCTTAACCGACACTCATACCCGACACTTATGGAGTGACGCCACCTTATGCGTCACTTACCTAAGTGACGCACTAACTCAGAATTTCCAATTTTATGCGACACTTCCTAAGTGTCGCCCAAGCCACTAAGTGACGCCTCACTATGCATCCCTTCCATAAGTGACGCCCTACTCAGATTCTGCCATTTCATGCGTCACTTCCTAAGTGACGCCTAAGCCCCTAAGTGACGCTATAAGTGACGCATAAAACAGAAGGTTTCAAACTAATTTTACACTAAGTATTAAGGCCCAAATTTGACGCCCCATTTCACCCAAATTCAAGTCCAGGTTCGTTTTCCACCAAAGCTCGACCCCAGCCAGGGGCTCTGCCCCTTGGACCCCGCCAGGGGCTGCCGCCCCTTGGACCCCGCTACCAGGGGCGCTGCCCCCGGACCCCCGTCATTAACGGGCTTCGCCCTTACCCTAGGTGCACGAGTAACGGTGTTACATCTAAACTTTCACACAAAGTGTTAAACTTGTATAACATCAAACACGAATGCGACACAACTTCTAAAACACATTGGAACTTACTTTTAGGTATAACACTTCAAAATCCTCAAAATAATAATGTAGGATTATTATTACAAACAATCACCAATGGGCCGTACACATTTTCAAACACTTAAACAAACAACCAAATCGTGGTAATTTGGACATTCTAGTTGAACAAACAACTACAAGGGTGATATTTGAGATACTCAATCATGTCATAACCATCGCGTGTCGTGAACACCCTCAGGTTACAAGTCGTTGGACTTCGATTCTTGGCTAATCAATCTAAGTTTATTAAGATAAACTCTTCAGGCTCAGGTGAGTCTCATGGCCCCGCTTTTTACTGTTTTACTAGGGGTGTGATACATTGCTCTGTTTATAACTCATGAACGCGAGTACATATTTCAATATACTACATGAGTTGTTTTCAACTAATCAAACTAAAGTCCTTTGTCAGTATAGTCTGGTAATACGAAAGTAGCGTGAATATTAGTATATGGTACCATATAGGATTGACCCTCCTCGTCCGGGTTAGCAAGCACTAACCGGGTAAACGGACGTACTAATATTTGGGAAGACGAGTGTAGATTAGGCACTCGTGGAGGCACCTCGCTCGGAATTCTCTATATGGGACCCGACCCTCGAGTTAAGCTCAGACTATGCGCTCATGGTTGTATACATTATCTGTAACTTTATTTGCTGGATGCAAATCAATACTTAAATCTTGCGGTTCATAGAATATTATTTGATACTCAAACCTGTGAGCTCACCAGCGTTAGCTGACCCATTTTAGCATGTATCACAGGTACTCAGCAGTAGATTTGGACTGCCCATCAGGATGCATCTTAGCTCGAGTCTTCATGCAAACTTCAGAGATTTCATTGCATTATTAGATTTTGTATAACTGATTATGTACTTAAATCTATCATATTACGAACACGATCTATGTACGAGTTCAAACTGTTGTAAACCTTTAATATTAATATATTTTGTTAAAACGACGCATATAGAGTTATTTACTATATATCTGTGTGCTTTGATTATTGATTAGTAACACCCAAAGTATGCTTCCGTTAATTATTAAATTTGGGGGTGTTACAGATTGGTATCAGAGCCTAAGGTTATAGTGAACTAGGTTGCATTTAGTGGGCCTAGACTATGACCGTTAGGCAGTATTCCTTATTAAGTATGATTAGGTTCAATGACTAAATGATGTTGGTTTAATTTAACATAGCCTGATCAACTATGTATAATTAAAAGAATATGATATGAAATCTGAAAGGAATCATGACTGAACAGGATACACTAGTTGACTCTGACCACGAGAGAAACCGGGACCCAAACATGTATGTGTTAGACACCTTAGGCTATTATATATATATATATATATATATATATATGTATATATATATATGTATATATATATATGTATATACATAGATAGGCCTCACTCTTTTTAACGCTTTGTCTCAGAATGGCAAACACACCACCCAATTCGTCACGCTCTCAATCTGGGTCGCAGAACCCGAGGGTAGCTAGGAGGAATGCCAGGTTGCCTCGAGCTGGCCCGTACCCCACTCACTTCACTCTGCCGGCCTTGGCCGCTAGGCTGGACTGTCACGAGCAACGACTTCGCACCATGGATGTCGCTTTGCAAGAAACTAATAAAAATTGGAGACTCACAGCGCTTGAGCGTATCAACCAAGTCTCCGAGGACCACGAAAACACCGTTAGCAACATGAACATACTCCACGACCGAGTGGTGGAATCAGGAATAGAAGTTGAACTTTTGCGACTCAGGTTGGAACAATGCGAGCAGCGCCTGCAAGAGGCTGAAGAATACTCAAGAATGCTGGTACAACGACTAGCATTGGAAGAAGACAACGCCCGACAAACCAGCAGACTCGCAGCCACCGTTGATCGACTCGTCACACTAATGGAAAGGATCAACTTGCATTAGAACTAGTGTGGCTGTCATCTTGTAATCTATATCTATCTATGTAGGACTTTCACTATTCTAACCGGATGTAACAATTCCCGGTACCTTTTGTACTCCCCGTATTATGTAATCTTTTGAAAACTCGTGTCATGTACCAAACTTGGTTATTTAAATGAAATATAAATATCACTTTATATCGTATATTCCATCATATACACATGTGATACATCAGAATTTCACACAAGAATCTCATTGTCTTTTCTTGATCTTGTTCAGCAAGATGCCACCGAAGCGATTCACCTTCAGCGAAACTGAAATCGCCCAACTCATAGCCCAAAGCGTGGCTCAAACTATGGCTACCCGACAACCCAGTTCGGGCAGTGAAGACACAGCTGCCAACGGGCCTCAATCCAAGCCTTGTTCATACAAGGACTTCCTGAGCTGCAAACCCTTGAACTTCAAGGGAACTGAAGGAGCCATCGGACTGATCAGATGGTTCGAGAAAATAGAGTCCGTCTTCCACATCAGCAAGTGTGCGTAAGAGGACAGAGTCAAGTACTCCACCTGCACCCTCGAGGATGGTGCACTCTCATGGTGGAATTCATATGCCTAGTCTGTGGGTATTGATACCGCCTACCTACTCCCTTGGGAGGAACTGAAGACAATGCTTACTGCTAAGTATTGTCCCATCGAGCAACTCCAAAAGCTGTAGGAAGAGTTCTGGCACCTAAAGGTGCAGGGAACTGACATTGACGGATATACTGTCAGATTCCAACAGCTTGCCATCCTTCGTCCAGCAATGGTGAGCACCGAACCCGATAAGATCCGAAGGTACATCCGCGGTCTTCCGGAACCCGTCCGGGGGAACATCGCCTCTTCAAACCAGACCACCATTGATGGTGCCATCAGATTGGCCCATGAACTCATGGCCATGAACGAGGACCCAGAACCACCCACTTCTTCCTCCAACCACCTCAAAAGGAAGTGGTCTGACAACCACAGCAACAACCAAAACAAGAAACCCTACACCATCAAAGCCTACAACTTAACCACCGAACCCAGGCGTGGTTACACCGGGAACAAGCCCTACTGTCCCAAGTGCAACCGCCACCATGAAGGTCCTTGCGGTCCTTAGTGCAACAACTGCAAGAGGTACGGACACCTCACCAAGGACTGTAGATCCCCCACCAATAACAACAACTCCAACTACAACCCCAAGGCACCCAAGACATGTTTCGGTTGTGGAAACACCGGGCATTTCAAGAATGATTGCCCAAACCTGAAGAAAAAGGGCAACAACAACAACAACAACAACGCAAAAGGTAGAGCGTTCGTACTCAACTCTGGGGATGCCCGACAGGACCCGAATGTGGTCTCGGGTATGTTCCTCCTCAACAACTTAACTGCTTTTGTTCTATTTGATACTGGTGCCGATAGGAGCTTTATTTCTGACGAGTTTTACCCCTTACTTGACATCACTCCTGTTGCCCTAGGTGTTAAGTACACTGTAGAGCTAGCAAACGGTAAACTCATAGAAACCAATAGTGTGATACCTAATTGCACTTTAAACCTAGCCGATGAAACCTTTTCGATCGATCTTATGCTCGTTGAAATTGGAAGTTTCGACGTCATCATTGGTATGGACTGGTTATCCAAACACCGAGCCGAAATCGTTTGTTATGACAAAATTGTCCGCATTCCTCTCGCCGTCGGTAGAACCTTGATCATACAGGGGGAGACCGGTGGGACGAGACTAAACATCATCTCTTGTTTGAAAACCCGAAAATTTCTGAGAAAGGGTTATCCAGCAATCCTCGCGCACATCACGGAGAAAAAGTCAGAGGAGAAGCGACTTGAAGATGTG
Organism: Pseudognaphalium luteoalbum; assembly: GCA_963422505.1. Classification (NCBI taxonomy): domain Eukaryota; kingdom Viridiplantae; phylum Streptophyta; class Magnoliopsida; order Asterales; family Asteraceae; genus Pseudognaphalium; species Pseudognaphalium luteoalbum. The sequence goes on from OY730194.1 coordinate 46,925,394, forward strand.
CCAATCGTTAGAGACTTTCCCGAAGTCTTTCCGGAAGAACAACCTGGCTTACCTCCACATAGACAGGTTGAGTTCTCAATCGATCTCGTGCCGGGTGCCGCACCGGTAGCCCGAGCACCATACCGCCTAGCCCCATCCGAACTTCAGGAGTTGTCCACCCAGTTACAGGAACTCCTAGACAGAGGATTTATTAGACCGAGTTCTTCACCATGGGGAGCTCCGGTCTTATTCGTGAAAAAGAAAGACGGTTCTTTCCGAATGTGTATCGACTATCGAGAGTTGAACAAGTTGACCGTCAAGAACCGGTATCCACTTCCTCGCATCGATGACCTGTTTGACCAACTACAAGGGTCGAGTATTTATTCAAAGATCGATCTTCGGTCAGGCTATCATCAACTTCGAGTTCGCGACACTGACATCCTGAAAACTGCTTTCCGAACTCGTTACGGGCATTATGAATTTCAAGTGATGCCTTTCGGTTTAACAAACGCACCAGCTGTATTCATGGATCTTATGAATCGGGTGTGCAAACCTTACCTCGACAAGTTTGTCATTCTCTTTATCGATGACATTCTCATCTATTCGCGCAACGAACGAGAACATGCACAACACCTCAAAACCATCCTAGAGCTACTTAAACACGATGAGTTATATGCCAAATTCTCCAAGTGTGAGTTCTGGATACAATCCGTTCAATTCCTTGGACATGTTGTTAATAGTCAAGGAATCCATGTCGATCCATCAAAAATCGAGGCTATCAAAAACTGGCAAGCGCCAACTACTCCAACCGAAGTACGCCAATTTTTGGGATTGGCCGGGTATTATCGTCGTTTCATCCGAAATTTCTCCAAAATAGCTCAACCACTCACGACACTGACTCAGAAGGAAAAGAAGTTCTATTGGACTGATAAACAAGAGTCAGCATTTCAGCTATTAAAACTCAAGCTTTGCAGTGCTCCTATTCTATCCTTACCCGAAGGCACCGACGACTTCGTGGTATACTGCGATGCTTCCCATCAAGGTCTCGGTTGCGTGCTGATGCAACAAGACAAAGTCATTGCTTACGCTTCGCGACAGCTCAAAATTCATGAGAAGAACTACACGACTCACGACCTCGAGCTAGGGGACGTGGTGTTCGCTCTCAAGATCTGGAGACACTACCTCTATGGTACCCGAAGTACCGTGTTCACCGATCACAAAAGTCTACAACACATCTTCGACCAAAAAGACCTAAATATGCGACAACGTCGTTGGGTCGAATTGCTCACCGATTATGACTGCGAAATCAAATACCACCCAGGCAAGGCAAATATTGTTGCCGATGCTCTCAGTCGAAAAGAACGAACGAAACCACTTCGAGTCCGAGCCCTCAGTATGACCATTCACAATGACCTAAACATTCAGATTCTCACCGCTCAACTCGAAGCTCTGAAACTCGATAACATCAAGAACGAAGCCTTGTGAGGCATGGACAAACAATTCGAAATCAAACCTAATGGCCTTAGGTACTTCTCAAATCGATTCTGGTTGCCTAATTTTGGGAACCTGCGAGACTTGGTGATGGATGAAGCTCACAAGTGTAAATATTCTATACATCCAGGATCTGACAAATAGTATTATGGCATCAAGGAATTCTATTGGTGTCCGAACATGAAAGCCGAAATCGCTACATACGTCAGCAAGTGTCTCACTTGCTCAAAAGTCAAAGTCGAATATCAAAAACCTTCTGGTTTACTCCAACAGCCCAGCATTCCTGAATGGAAATGGGAACAAATTGCCATGGATGTCATAACCAAATTACCAAAGTCATCGAGCGGTTGCGATACCATTTGGGTGATCGTCGATCGTCTCACAAAATCTGCTCACTTCTTGGCAATCAAAGAAACCGACAAATTGGAACGCCTCTCACAAATCTACATCAAAGAAATTGTTTCTTGACATGGTGTTCCAACCTCGATTATCTCTGACAGAGACGCTCGTTTCACATCTCGCTTTTGGCAATCACTTCAAAAATCATTGGGTACCCGTCTTGATATGAGTACCGCATACCATCCTCAAACCGATGGTCAAAGTGAACGAACTATTCAGACACTGGAAGATATGCTACGTGCTTGCGTAGTTGACTTCGGTACAAACTAGGAAAGACACCTGCCATTGTGCGAATTTTCCTACAATAACAGCTATCATGCCAGCATTAAGGCTGCACCCTTCGAGGCACTGTACGGTCGTAAGTGCCGATCACCGATCTGTTGGACCGAAGTGGGAGACAACCAACTCACTGGTCCTGAACTCATACACGAAACCACTGAGAAAATCTTCGAAATCCAAAACCGACTTAAAGCCGCACGTGATCGTCAGAAAAGTTAGGCTGACGTGAGACACAAACCACTCGAGTTCCAAGTTGGGGATCGAGTACTCCTGAAAGTATCACCTTGGAAAGGCGTAATCCGATTCGCAAACGTGGGAAGTTAAACCCCAAGTACATTGGGCCCTTTGAGATCCTTGAGAGGATTGGCCCCATGGCATATCGATTGCAGCTGCCAGCCGAACTCAGCAGTGTGCACCCCACCTTTCACATTTCTAACCTAAAGAAATGCCTGTCTGACGAGACACTTATCATCCCACTCGACGAAATTCGCATTGATAACAAACTTCATTTTGTCGAGGAACCTGTGGAAATCATGGACCGTGAGGTCAAATAACTCAAACAAAGTCGTATCCCCATCGTTAAGGTCAGGTGGAATTCGCGGCGTGGTCCGGAATTCACTTGGGAACGGGAAGACCAAATGCGACTCAAGTATCCTCAGCTATTCGCTGACTCTACATCAAACGCTACATCGAGCTAAATTTCGGGACGAAATTCTCCTAACAGGGGGAGAATGTAACACCCGCCAAATTAGGACTAGTGATTAGTGCCTAATCAGTTGTTAATACATATAATTAGTTGGTTTTAGGCTAATTAATGTATCGAATTTGATATATTGTTGAATATATACGAATATGCGATTTGAGTAAATTGTACAAGTTTCAAATCGAATGTGATTCGGTTCAAATAAATACGGACGTTGGTGGTCAATTTTATTAAATATAAAAGTATTTAATAACGATAGAGTACCCAAAAATATTATTTTGATAATATTCTAGACCCTTCTGTATTGTATGAATAGATGCTTACGCGATTAAATACCAAACGCGCTAACAACCGGAATAAAATTGAATTGTATTTTATGACACTATTATTAAGTGTTATTGATAAAACATTCATATTTTAAAAACCCACTATTAGACATGTATTAAATTATTTAAAAAGTTTAAACAATTGGGAAAACGAACACCGCACGGAGCACGACTGCAGGAGCTGAGGAAGTGAGGCTTTCAACAAAACCCCACTCCCTCCTCATTTCTTCTTCATTTACACCCACATTCCTTATTTCTTCTCTCTCTCTCACCCTTTTTCTCCAAACTACATCACCACCACCATCACCTAAATCTAGCAAATAACACCACCAAAAGGCTTTAAATCACTGGAGTTTTTTGGAGAAAAATAATCACCACGCAACGATCTACACTCCTACCTTTCCGGAATCTTGATTCATTAACTTGTAAGTTTCCGACGAAAACTCGAAACCTCTCGATTTTAAGTGTTTTTAAGTTTTAGTTGTTTCTTTAAGCTTAGAATGTCCTTATAAGGGTTGGGTAAAAGAATCAGACCAAACGGAAACCCGAAAACTCATTTTTGGCTCAAAAACTCGTTAACAGCCCTAAGTGTCGCAACGAAGGTGCAGTATAGCGTCACTTCGTGCGTCACTTAAGTGACGCATTGAGTGTCGCTAAAAGCCCTAGTCATGCGTCACTTGCATAAGTGCCGCATAAAGCCCCTTTTTCCCGACACTTACCTCCGTCACTTGCTTAGTGACCCCTAGAAGCCTTAACCGACACTCATACCCGACACTTATGGAGTGACGCCACCTTATGCGTCACTTACCTAAGTGACGCCCTAACTCAGAATTTCCAATTTTATGCGACACTTCCTAAGTGTCGCCCAAGCCACTAAGTGACGCCTCACTATGCGTCACTTCCATAAGTGATGCCTTAAGTGACGCCCTACTCAGATTCTGCCATTTCATGCGTCACTTCCTAAGTGACGCCTAAGCCCCTAAGTGACGCTATAAGTGACGCATGAAACAGAAGGTTTCAAACTAATTTTACACTAAGTATTGAAGCCCAAATTTGACGCCCCATTTCACCCAAGTTCAAGTCCAGGTGCGTTTTCCACCAAAGCTCGACCCCAGCCAGGGGCTCTGCCCCTTGGACCCCGCCAGGGGCTGCCGCCGCTTGGACCCCACTACCAGGGGCGCTGCCCCCGGACCCCCGTCATTAACGGGCTTCGCCCTTACCCTAGGTGCACGAGTAACGGTGTTACATCTAAACTTTCACACAAAGTGTTAAACTTGTATAACATCAAACACGAATGCGACACAACTTCTAAAACACATTGGAACTTACTTTTAGGTATAACACTTCAAAATCCTCAAAATAATAATGTGGGATTATTATTACAAACAATCACCAACGGGCCGTACACATTTTCAAACACTTAAACAAACAACCAAATCGTGGTAATTTGGACATTCTAGTTGAACAAACAACTACAAGGGTGATATTTGAGATACTCAATCATGTCATAACCATCGCGTGTCGTGGACACCCTCAGGTTACAAGTCGTTGGACTTTGATTCTTGGCTAATCAATCTAAGTTTATTAAGATAAACTCTTCAGGCTCAGGTGAGTCTCATGGCCCCTCTTTTTACTGTTTTACTAGGGGTGTGATACATTGCTCTGTTTTTAACACATGAACGCGAGTACATATTTCAATATACTACATGAGTTGTTTTCAACTAATCAAACTAAAGTCCTCCATCAGTATAGTCTGGTAATACGAAAGTAGCGTGAATATTAGTATATGGTACCATATAGGATTGACCCTCCTCGTCCGGGTTAGCAGGCACTAACCGGGTAAACGGACGTACTAATATTTGGGAAGACGAGTGTAGATTAGGCACTCGTGGAGGCACCTCGCTCGGAATTCTCTATATGGGACCCGACCCTCGAGTTAAGCTCAGACTATGCGCTCATGGTTGTATACATTATCTGTAACTTTATTTGCTGGATGCAAATCAATACTTAAATTTTGCGGTTCATAGAATATTATTTGATACTCAAACCTGTGAGCTCACCAGCGTTAGCTGACCCATTTTAGCATGTATCACAGGTACTCAGCAGTAGATTTGGACTGCCCATCAGGATGCATCTTAGCTCGAGTCTTCATGCAAACTTCAGAGATTTCATTGCATTATTAGATTTTGTATAACTGATTATGTACTTAAATCTATCATATTACGAACACGAGCTATGTACGAGTTCAAACTGTTGTAAACCTTTAATATTAATATATTTTGTTAAAACGACGCATATAGAGTCGGTTACTATATATCTGTGTGCTTTGATTATTGATTAGTAACACCCAAAGTATGCTTCCGCGAATTATTAAATTTGGGGGTGTTACAATTAATATTTCAGGATGACAGAATAAATAGGGATGATACTAATGTGGCAACTAAACTATTAGGCGTAAACTCTAGAACCCTACCAACTCAATTTCCCATTGGCATGTCACTAGGAACTAGGTTATCATGATTCTGATCGGAGCAATACGCAAACTTCCAATACTTATCTAGTTGAAAGATAAACAACCTATTTTGGTTTTATACCGAGGTGCATGAATCAGTAGCGTATCGTCTCATAGGTTCGACCTTTCTTAACTCCTAAAAATAGTTTACTATTCGATTAGCACATAAATTAATAAATTTGTAAGTCTAGACTGCCGATTTTGTAAGACTTGGTGTTTTAAGAATCCTAGGTCATTACAACGTTATTCTTATTTCAAAGTCTTATTATCATTCAATTAAGTTCCAGTTACTTCGAGTTATGATTCAAATCTCTCCTTTTCAAACAGTTATACCTCCCCAGATTATTCGCAGTTTGTTAAAACGTGTTTTATATGCGGACCATGCCTTTCAATGATAGATAGTGTACTTTACATAGTAGTTCCACGGTTTCTCATATCAACATGCGGTCAAGAGTAATTGACAGTAAAAGTGACACTCTAGCTAATTAAATGTAAAGCAGTGCAGAAATGTAAACCTAATATGTACAACGAGTGGTTTCAATGTGTCTTACTTATTGCATGTCATGGGCACAGATAACTACTTACCATAATTAAGGTTAATCAGGTCCTAATTACTAGATTGCAGTCACGTGGATAACCAGAAAGGGTACTCCATAAATTAAACTTTAGTTCATAAAGTCTTGATGTTACAAGGGTTAATAATTCCTATTTTATTTGAACGTGTTTTACGAACATCATTTTATAGTGTTTTGACTCTCGTAGGATATACCAGTTAGTTATGAAGTTGTATTATCCTCTTGGAATTCCAACTATTAAACCAGAGATGATTCCAGAGATATAACTACCTTTGGTCGTTTACCGACTTCCATACATTTGTACTTCGCCTTAAAGCATTTCCAGTACTATATTGGATAAACAGTCGTATAGGGGCCGTCATATCTCTTTACGATTGTCGTGCATTAGTTATATAATGTCATCCTTACTTATAATAATCTATATCATCAACAATCACAATAATAAACTACTCGTAATTCATGGCAACAAATATATCACATACCAGGCAATAACACATGATTAAAATATGAATAAAGCAAGTATGATAAAGGTTTAGATATCACGCGGAAATAAATGCGCAGCAGCGTATTATTATGATTGACAACTCGTTTACACGTAAAAAGATGAATCTTCAAAAACAACCTTCTAACATTCGTTCTAGCCTCTATACTAATCCGTAGATTAATTACAATAATCCTAGACTAAAGAATAAGAGAATTTCTAGAGTGAGAAAGTGGAAATGGAGAGAATATGCATAAGGATGCAATATATTTTTGAGTGTGAGAGTGTATATGAGTGTGTGTTTAAATGAGACTTAGGGGCTGCTATTTATAGGCCAAATATGGCTCACATTAGCATCCTTAGGCTCACATTAGAAAAAGGTGTGAAAGGTGGTGCATCGGGTAAGAAAAAGTAGCGAAAGGTGGTGCACCGGGTACGAAAAAGTAGCGAAAGGCGGTGCACCGGGTACGCGAAAGTACAAAAAAGCGGAAAAGAGACGGGGGGTGGAGGCCGGCGCCGCCCACCATGCAGCTGGCGGCTGCTGGTGTTTGGCCGGCGGCGGCTGGCTGCCACCCGCCCCGCTGCGTCGTCTTTCGTTGCATTGCTCGATTCGCGCGTATCTTCTTCGTTCGGTGTCTGTTTTCATTGATTCTTTTAGCGTTGGATTCGTAATTCAAAAACGAAGACTTTGATGGAAAGTACTTCCAAAAATATATCTCCTATCTCCAGGTATTGCGTACGGATCATTTGAATCTTCCGGCGGGCGTAGAATCTTCATTCTTCATCCGTTTATGTTGATTCTTCTTCTGTTGGATTCGTATTTTGAAAACGAACATCTTGGAGTAGATGGATGTTGGTGATGGGCACTTTTATCTTGAAATTCTGTTTTGATGCCCTGAATCTTCATACGTGCGTGGAATCTTCGTTTTTCATCCGTTTTGCTTGATTTTCGTCGTGCAACCTTGTTTTGACCCTCTTGGCATAATATCACTGATTTGTATTGTTTTTGAGTTTAAAAATCCAAGAATCATTCCAGAATGAGAGATATATCGGTAGTAAAAACATGACTTTTTATGCGATATCAGATTTCATTAGCTTATAATGTGGGACGATGACTTGTAAGGAAAATGTTTACTAAATTTGGATTGTTCACTTGACTAGGTAGTTTATGGTATAACCGATAGGTTCCCTATTAGCCGGTTATCAACTAATATGTCACGAGGAACCACGGTGTCATGATTCTGATCAGACAGACAATGCTCAATTCTCCACACTCTCCTGTGAGGGAGTCAGTGGCCCTTATTATTGAACACATTTGCTCGCGGGCGAAGGAATAGAGTAGCAAGTCTACAACAAGTCTAACCGTTCTTAATACCATAAAGACTATAAATTTAGAAAACAACTAACTTAGCAGATATGTTCGGACTTAGTTGATCAATTCCCTTTAATGAAGTTTAAGCATGGTAAGCGAAGGAAAGTGTTGAGGTTTCTTGCGTACCTTACTTTAAATTTCATAGGTTAAGGAAAAGTATCGATTTAAATTGGATTTTAAACTTGCTTTTTTCAATACAATTAACAAATCCCTAGGTTTTTGTAAGTGGTTATTTAGCCTATAGCCTACCTAATCTAATCTAAACTAACTAATCTAATTAAAATGTTAATTAAAATGCTGACGGCTTTTTGCATAAAGTCAAACCCAGACCATGTCGGAAAATGCTATGGTAGTCCACAATGTATTTAATCATTTACCGATGTTTCCATTGTGAATTCAATTGCTTCGCGATGTTTACATGATAAGTACATTATGATTTCAAGTGTACAATACTCATGGCAATTCCACGTAATCATATTGCATTTTATGATGCTCGCATGACGTTACAATTGAAACCATAGTTTTACACAGATAACTATTGACCAAGTAGTAAGGTTCGCGACTCCTTTTTACAAGGTTACAATTACGTTTGTCAATCGAAAGGCGAATGTAAGTTTTAGGTTTAATATCATAGGATAAGTCCGTTCATAAAGTTTCCGTTTTATAATGTCGATCCATAATACAACTACCTTCAGTCGTTACCGGCTTCCATACGTATGTACTTTGCTTAAAAGCATTTCCAGCACTATACCGAGTAAACAGTGGAATAGGGGCCGTCATATTATTTCACGACATATTTAAAGTCTTCCCACAATTATATATGCTAACTACATCACAACAAATACAATAGTAATCTACTCGCTAATCATGGCATAAACTATCTCTAGCATAATTAAAGTATACATATTTAATCAAGATAGATAAGGATAGAAATAACCGAGATTAATATGCGAAAAGGAATAGGCTTGAATTAATAAGAGTTGCTCCAAGCGTACACCAACGATTACAAATACGTTCCTCACCAAGGACTACAAGCACGTTCCTTGCTTCTATTTTAACTAGCCTAATACTAATTTAAAATAAAGAAAGAAAAGCTAGAAGAAAGTGTGAAAGTGCCTAGGTATGTTGGTATCCTAGTGCCCTTGGTGTGTTTTTGCAAATGAGCCTCATGCCTCCTATTTATAGGAGAGTTTTGGTGCATTTTAGCAAGTGGAAGCTGTGGAGACAAAAGTTGATTAATACTTAATTTTGTCTAAGTGTTTAATCCGTGAATAAGATGTTGTCCGTGAATGATAAGAATTCGACAGTCTTTGTATCCGTGAATGTTAAGGATTCGACAATAGATGAGTGTCCGTGAATGCCTATTCGACATTTGCATTCCGTGAATGCTTGGATTCACGGACGGCGTAATTCCGTGAATTCTTATTCACGGATTATACTTGGCATTGTCGTAGTTAGTCGTTTATAAATAGCATAATTGAAGTCAGTTTGTAAGTTCTGCTCGTGTGATTTTGAGAGCTTTTGAGAGACATTCACTTGTACATGTTAACCTCTTGTATATGAAAGATTGATTTAGCAATATAATCAAGATTTCCTATTGAATACTTTTATCTCTTTCTTCTTTACTATAATTCACATTGTGATTGTGTATATTTGTATTCCGCACGAATATACATACGTTCTAGTTTGCGTATTCTGATCCGAGGTCGCTCACAAGTGGTATCAGAGCTAAAAGGATAAGAAATTAGAACATTTGTGTGAATTAAAGTGTGAAGATGACGATTTGAAGAAGTTACAGTGATGTCTAGTGTTACAATCATTTGAGACAGCATCAAAATCAATCTGAAGGTGTTAACAAGTGATTTCTGATATAGAATCTCTTCTGAATTCATTCACATCTACTCTATGATGACCAGTTGATCAAGAAGTATCACAAAAGCTTACGTCTTTTCTGCATGATTGAAACTTTGACGATCAAAGTTAAAATTGATTGTTTCTGAGTGTCGGAAATCAAATTCCGAGCTCATCGCAACAAGTTTCATCAAAAACAAGCCTGTTTTGAAGAATCTGTATCACTTTGAAAATTCTGGAAATCGTCTTCCGTGAATTAACACTTTCCGTGAATTCAGAATTCCGTGAATATATACTCCGTGAATATTACTATTGTCGCATAAACAGTATCCGTGAATTATACTATTGTCGCATAAACAGTGGTATTACATTCACGGATTAAGATTTTCAAAATATTATTAACTGTTTTTAATATTCACGGATATTAATATTTAGTTATTCTCGGATATTGTATTCTCGGATATTGTATTCACGGATAATTGTATTAACGGATACTCATATTCACGAATATTAGTATTTGGTTAGTATTCACGGATATTGTATTCACAAAGAAAGATTAAAGAATTTTTAAGTGTGATTCACGGATTTCATCTTGGACGATGGCTCATGTTAATTGGCAAACGATGATGAAAAATGATCAAGAGACCGGAACAACTACAAAACCACCCAAGTTTCTTTGTCAAAATGATTACGATGACTGGAGATATCATTTTGAATCATTTATTGCTTTGTATGATCCTGATTTGATGATTCCAATATTGGAACAATATATACATCCAAGAGCAGAAGGCATTTATCGAGATAATCCTCCACCTAAATCATTAAAGATGATGAATTCGGAAGAACGAAAAGAACATGATCGTGATAAGAAGGCCAAATCCATCATTTCAATGAGTCTTCCAAGTGATGTTTTAGCAGGGTGGAAAGATTTGTCTACTGCTTTTGAATTGTACAAAGCAATGGAAAAGCGGTTTGTTGGTAATGATAAATTGAAAAAGAGCAAACGCGATTTACTAAAGAAACAATGGGATGTTTTCACCTGTATTCCCAATGAGTCTTTTAACGATTTGATCGTTAGGTACTCACAGCTTATCAGTGAGTTAAAAAGACATGGAATGATTCTTGAGCGTCTTGAAATCAATGAAAAATTGATTGAAGCCTTGCCTTCTCGATGGGACATCAAAGCAAATATCTTGATGGAAGATGAGTCATTAGGGGAATATGCTTTTGAGGATTTAATTAATAAGCTTCATGTGTATGATGTGTCTCTCCAGAAAAAGGAGACAGGAAAAATGATGCAGTTTACTCAATTTGGTACTACCAAATCTTCTGAAACAACGGCATTATATTCAGGATCTGAAACTTATTCTGGTGGAAATCCAAGTGGAACCACATCTGGTGGTTATTCAAGTTTTGGTTTTTATGGTTCTGGAAGTTCTCCAACTTCAAGCCATCAACAACAACAGAATTCTAATCCACAAGTTTCAAGAGTGACTGAAGATCATGCAAATGTTGTTACTGCATTCTTGTCTTCATATGAAGCTTTTATTTCTGGAAGAGTTGGAAATGTTGAGTTAGTTGAAGAGGATTATGATCAATTGCATCCAGATGACCTAGAAGAGATGGATTTGCAATGGAATATGGCTATGCTTACTAGGCGGGTTAAAAGGTTTTTACAAAGAACTGGTAAAAATAAACTGGGAGGTAAACCAGGTTTTGACAAATCAAGAGTTCGTTGTTACAATTGTCAAAATCTTGGTCACTTTGCAAGAGAGTGTGAGAAGAATAAAGCTCCTACTTCTGGTTTTACCAAGCCATCAACTTCCAAGACATATTCTTCATCTACTCAACCTCAAACAAAGGAAACATCTGCTACTCCCACATCTTCTGCACTCATTTCTACTTCTGATGAGTTTTATGATTGGAGCGCACACGTGGATGAGTATTCCCATAACCAAGCATTTATGGTGAATGTTTCCGAGGTCGATTCTTCCCTTGCTGATCAAATTTGCTCAACTTGCACTGATTTGTATAATCAAATCAGCATGTATCAAACTCAAAATGCTAAACTTTTAACTGACAATGAAAAGTTAAAAATACAGAACAAGGAATTGGTTGAAAATAATAATCTTTTAAATAAACGTTTTGAGTCAACAAATGTTGAAACACATGATTTAAAAGCAAAAATCTTCAATCAGCAATCCATTATTAATAGTTATTTGGTTGAAATGGATTTATTAAAAAAAGAAAAATCTGATGCTGATTCTATGATTTTAGATCTTGAAAGAAAATTACTAAATGTTTCAACATCTGCTGTTGTTTTTGATGAGATAATCAATAATCAACGTTTAGATACTAAATCTAAATCTGGTATTGGATATCAAAATGATTAAAAAACAAAAGACTCAAAAGTTGAATATCATTTTGTTCCTCCACCAACTACCTATTCTGCATTGCCAGTTAAAAATGAAGCAAATGTTGAGTTTGCTTATGGAAAAGGAAAAGTTGATTTGAAAGACACACATCAAAAGGTGTCTTCAAGTGAGACTCTAGAATCATCTGTTAAAGATGATTCCAAAGTTGGTGATTCACTAGCTGATGAATCCAAAGTTGATGCTTCCAAAATGAAGAAGCATGATTGTGAATGTAGTGACAAGATTAACGATTGTGTTTTAAACAATTTAAAAGATAAATCGAAAGCTTGTGACACACCAACACAAGTTAAACAGATTTTGAAACAATCTTCTTCACCACAAAAATCACAATCATCAACTTCTTCATCAAAAGTTAAACTTTCTTCTTCTCACTTTGTTTCTACCAAAAATGAAGTATCTACAAGTAGAAAATCACATTCTAAATGTGAGGCTTCTACAAGTAAGACTTCACTTCATGTTTCTGATAAAAGGGTTACTTCTCGGAAACAATATGAAACAAGAAAATGTTTCTATTGTAGTGTTCGTGGACATCTTATCAATGAGTGTCACAAGCTTGCTAAAAAACGTTCAAAAGATATTTCGAAGCAAGCTAAACATTCTGAAATCAAAGATGATTTAAAAACTATCCACAAAAAATCATCAAAACCGAAAGTAACATCTTCTGTTTCTTCAAAGAAGAAAACACAATCTCATGATGCGTCAATCAAAAGGAATTTCAAAAGGAATTTGAAACAAATTGACGTTTTCATCATGGATGTCATTACTGGACGACCCATAGCCTCAAAGGCTTGGGTCTCCATTAGCAACTAATCCGTTTTTGATCAAATGTCTTACAGTCTTCCCGAGCTATTGATAACATATGGTACATCGAAAGTGGCTGTTCAAGACATATGACAGGGAATCTCTCTCTGCTTGAGGATGTTAAGGTTAAAGACGGAGGATTTGTTGCATTTGCCGGAGACAAAGGTGGCATGATTTCTGGTGAGGGAACCGTTTCAAACGGGGAAATCAGCTTTGACAAAGTAAATTATGTTGAACAACTTCAACATAATCTACTTAGTGTTTCCCAAGTTTGTGACAAGAAACTGTCAACTTGGTTTAACGATGAAGAGTGCTTAATTCTTAAGCCAGGGTTTGTGGTACCTCAAGAGTGGATTCTTATGCGAGCTCCAAGGGTAAAGAATATGTATGTCTTAGACATGCGTACCATTACTCGATCTACAGAGCATACTTGCTTATTGTCAAAAGCTACAGAAAAGGAATCAAATTTGTGGCACAGAAGAATGGGTCACATTAACTTTAGGAAAATGAACTTCTTAGTTAAGAATGATTTAGTGATTGGGGTTCCTAAACAAACCTTTTCACTAAATGATCACTGTATTTCCTGTAAAAAGGGAAAACAAACTAAGAAGTCTCATAAACCTAAATTGATGAATTCGATTAACATTCCTTTGGAACTTCTCCATATGGATTTGTTTGGACCCGTAAGTGTTCGGAGTATTGGGGGTAAATCCTATTGTTTAGTAATCACTGATGATTATTCCAGATTTTCATGGGTTTACTTCCTTAGTACAAAAGATGAGGCTGCTGAGAAAATTAAGTATCTAATTCTGAGATTAGAAACTTTGTTTTCTCTGAAAGTGAAAATTTTGAGAAGTGATAATGGTACAGAATTCAAGAACTACTTAATGGAAATGTTTTGTCTTCAGCACGGAATTACTCAACAATTTAGTGCGCCTCGAACTCCACAACAAAATGGAGTTGCTGAAAGGAAGAACAGAACTTTGATCGAAGCTGCAAGAACAATGCTCTCAGATGCAAAGTTGCCAACAACTTTTTGGGCAGAAGCAGTTAATACGGCTTGTTTCGTATTAAATAGAGTTCTTGTGGTCAAAGATAAGCAGAAAACGAGCTATGAATTACTGAATAATCGGAAACCGAATATTCATTTTTTGGAACCTTTTGGATGTCCGTGCTTGTTGTTGAAGACTAAGGATCGCATTCCTATGTTTGCTGAAAAATCTGAATCTGGATTTTTCTTGGGTTATTCTACAAATTCTCACAACAAGAGAGTTTATAACACGGCATCACATCGTATAGAGGAATGCTATGAAGTTGAATTTCTTCGGCATTCTCCCTCTTCAAATGGCATAGGTCCAAAATGGTTATTCGATTACGACACATTCTTTAATTCTCTTGCTATTTTTCAGCATGACGTGTCTTCTTCTTCTGCTAAAGATTTAGATGACTTTGTTATTCCAGTTACATCTGTTCCTGCTGAGCCGATTATTACTTCAGCTCCATCAGTTTCTACTTCTCATCTTACTCCACCACAATCTTCTGATGACTCAATTGCTCATGAGATTTCTTCACCTTTGACAACTGTTGAAGAAGAAACAACTTCCAATCCTCACGATACTGACAATTTTCAGGAACCTTCTGCTGAACCAGAAGAACTAATTCTTGATGACTCTAGTGATGAAGTAGTTAGTAATCCTGAAGATTCTAACTTAGGAAATAATTTGCATGTAGATTCGGTTCCTACATTGCGAATTAATTCTAAGTATCGACATCCTCTAAAGAATGTGATTGGAGATATGTTAGAAGGAATTAAGACTCGGCAGCAACTCAAATCTGATTCTTCTTCTTGTTTTTTATCACAAATTGAACCAAAAAATGTTCAGATTGCTTTGACTGAATCCTCTTGGGTTCAAGCAATGCAAGAAGAATTACAACAGTTTGTGAAATTGCAAGTTTGGACTTTAGTGAAACCACCTAAAGATGTGCATCCGATTGGCACTCGATGGGTTTTTCATAATAAGAAAGATGATCGAGGAATCGTGGTCCGAAATAAGGCCCGATTAGTCGTTCAAGGTTTTACTCAGATCGAAGGTTTAGATTATGATGAAGTGTTTGCACCGGTTGCTAGGCTTGAATCAATTCGGATCTTTCTAGCTTATGCTTCCTTCATGAGGTTTAAAGTATATCAGTTGGACGTCAAGTGCGCATTTTTATATGGGAAAGTGCATGAAGAAGTGTTTGTCAAACAACCACCGGGTTTTGAAGACTCTAAATTCCCAGATTATGTGTATCGGTTGGATAAAGCTTTGTATGATTTACATCAAGCTCCCAGAGCTTGGTATGAAACTTTATCTCAACATCTGCTTGCAAATGGGTGTTCTAGAGGTCAGATTGACAGCACTCTTTTCATCAGAAAAGTAAAAGGGAATTTGTTGCTTGTTCAAGTGTATGTAGATGACATCATATTTGGGTCGACAAATGAAAGCTTATGCAGAGAGTTTGAGCAGATTATGAAATCAAAATTTGAAATGAGCTCCATGGGTGAAATGGCATTTTTTCTTGGGTTGCAAGTCCAGCAACTTGATTCAGGCATTTTCATACATCAAACAAAGTATGTTACTGAAATCTTAAAGAAATTTCTGATGACAGATGTCAAATCCATTTCTACACCCATTGATCTTGTTGAAAAGATTGGCCCTGCTCTTGCTGATCAATCAATCGATGAAAAGGAATATCGGTCCATGATTGGGTCTCTTATGTATTTGACAGCTTCGCGTCCAGATATTATGTTTGCTGTCTCCATTTGTTCAAGATATCAGGCAAATCCTAAAGTTTCTCATCTGAAGGCCGTTCATCGTATTTTTCCGATACTTGAAAGGAAAGCCTAATTTAGGCATTTGGTATTCACATGATGATGACTTTTCTCTTTCTGCATATTCCGATTCAGACTATGGCGGATGTGGTATTGACTTCAAATCCACATCGGGTGGATGTCAATTTCTAGGAGAACGTCTTGTGACATGGCAGTGTAAGAAACAGGATACAGTTTCTACCTCTACTGCAGAGGCAGAATATATCTCTGCTGCAAGTTGTTGTTCCCAAATTCTTTGGATTCAACAACAACTTAGAGATTATGGGTTTCTTCTAAACCACACTCCTTTGCATATAGATAATACTGCTGCCATAAGTATCATACGTAATCCCGTACAGTATTCTAAAACGAAACACATCGAAATTCGTTCTCATTTTATACGGGATTGCTATGAGAAACACTTGATTAACTTAGTCCATATTGATACTTTAAAACAACGAGCTGATCTGTTTACAAAAGCGTTTTCTAAACTTCGTTTTGAAGAATTAATCTTGATGCTCGGAATGAAGCATTTAGATCAAATTAAATAAACTTTGGATCTTTTTGAATTTTCTTTGTTGTTTACTTTTTAATTTTTTCTTTAAAAAAAAAAACAAAAAAAAAAAATTTCAAAAACATATGAAAAATAAAAAATTAGGGGGAGATTTTTGTGTAAAAGTTGGGAAATGATAGTACATTGGGAATTGTATTTACATATAAATATGAAAAATGAATGTTACGTACTATTTTTGATATGCTAATAGGTTTATATAGCATTTTTAAATCATGTTTTCTACTAATGTAATTTTAAATATGGTTTATTGGTAGGCATTTGTGGGTCTATCATATCTAGTCTAAGAAATGTCTAAACATATTTGCATATTATTTTATATCTTCCAAAATCTTAGTATATGACAATAAAATTATCAAAATGATAATAAAAGTCTTAAATTTTGAAGGATTAATATATTATGATTCATGATTTAGGGTCTTTATATTATGATATCTGGGAAAAATGTATTGACTATTTGTTGTACGGTGTACAGACCTTAGTCGGTATATTTTTTATAAAAGGACATACAAATATTGATAAAGATATAAATATCTATCATAATAAACTCTATCACTTTGTTATACGATGTATAGACCTGTGATACCGTTTATTAGTCCAACCCGAAGTATGACATATGTGACTAAAAGTCATTCCAACATATGTATGTACTTCTAAAGATATCATCATATTTTCACTCTTTATATGAAAATATTAATATATTATGAATTTGAAAGTATATTTTTATTTTGGTTATATAAAATGATATGCATATTAATAATAAAAAGAAAAAGATATTTTAGATGCCAAAGTGTTCAAGTGTATAACACATACCAAAAATCATATATAAAATGATTTTTAGAAAGTATGTTTTATTAAAGGCTATGTAGATTTAAAATTGGTCAAAAATATTAGCAATCAAAATAGACTTTCATTTCTAAAAAATTACAAATTAAATACATTCATTTATCCCAATATGATCCCAAGTCACGAAAATTAATCCAACAAAAAGATTTTATTTTTGTACATATTTAGTTTATTAATTTTTCATTTTTAAATAGGTTAGAAAATTTTATCCAAAGTTTGTTTAAATTGATAAAAATGTTTTATCTATAATTTTTGAATTGTCGGATGAATATATACCTTTATTCACGGATAAAGATATATATATTCACGGATGAAAATGTTTTATTATTCACGGAATTATTTGTTTTCACGGAATAATTGAAACAGTATAAGTAATTTCAAAATTTGAAAAACTTACACTTTTCCTTTTCCGTGATTATTACTCCGACAATTCCAAAATTCCGACAATTACTTTTTCTTCGATTTCTTTCTGATTACTTGGTTTTATTAAAAAACCAATCCGACAGACTTGCTCGTTTTTGAATTCCGCATCGACTGGTATAAATTTCTTTCATTATTGTTAAGGATTTCATGCTTAATCGATCACTTCAATAACGCTTGGTACTGTTCAATAAAATCGTCCGACAATTCGAATTGTCGGACCACCCGACAATACAGTATTGTCGGATGAACAGTGTAATGGTTATCCGTGAATATTGAATTCTCGGATAAACAGTACTCCGTGATTAATTCTTATGTTTGACTATATTGACTTGTTTGACTATTTGACTACGACAATCATATTGTCGTATAAACAGTACTTATTCACGGATGAATAGTACTTCGACAATATTAATACGGATGAATAGTGTTACGACAATATGAATCACGGACAAAATTTTTGAAATATTATTTTAATTTTGAATTGTCGTATGAATATTATTTACGGACAATATGATTCACGGATAAATATATGATTGTCGTATGAATAGTACATCACTAAGTCATATTGTCGCATAAGATTAATCATTGCCGCATGAACAGTAGTCATTCTGTTATTGTGGGATACTTGAAAGTTTAAAATTTTTTCTAAGTGTTGAAAATTTTTCAAATACACTTTCTGTTTAAATTTTGTGTGCCTAATAAACTCTTGGTGCAGATTTTTCTAAATGGCAGATTTAGATCCCATTGCTGCTGTTCAACCCGAGGTTAGACATCGAGCAGTCGTATTTGAAAAACAACACAATGCAACTGCATATCTTCTGGAACAACCTGATAAACCTGAAAATAGGAAGTTTTTCCCTATGATAAGGTTTCTTCTACGATCTCGCATATCATATGCCTTGACTGTATCTGTTCCCAATCTGTACGAAGATCACATGATAGACTTCTGGACTTCAGCTGTATACCAAACAGATGTCAATCCTCCATGTATTACATCTACGGTTGATGGAAAACCATTGTTGCTGACTGAAGAGCTGATTCGTCATACTCTCCAATTTGGAGATACTTTGAATGCATCAAATGACATTCCTCGAAACGTCATTGATCAGTGTCTTCATCAAATGGGGTGTATTAAAGGACCTCATGATGTTCAAATCCTGAAGAATCATTTCTGTCCTCACTGGAAGTTTTTGGCACATATGCTAATTGGGTGCATTTCTCCGAGGAAAGCTGGATTTGATTCGATGAGTTATCAGCTTGCAGGAATTATGACGGCCCTTGTTCTAAATATCCCATTTAACTTTTCGAGATACATCTTTGAGAATTTGGCTGGCAACATTAATGATGATGGATTCTTCATGTATCCTAGGTTTCTTCAGCATATTTTTGATAATCATGTCAACGGGATTACTTATCATGGAAGCATTCTACACTACACTCTTATTCCCAAAAGAGTGTTTGCAGATTGCAATGGATATAGGGGCAAACCAGTGCCGCCTACTGTTGATTTATTTGGCCATATCATTGATGCTGACTTCCAACCGCCACAATTTGCATTGCCACAGATTGTACAACCTGCTGATTCTACTACTGATAGTGAATCATCTGAGGGGGAGCAGGAGGTGCCTTTAATTGATCATGAAGAAGTGGAATCTTCAAGTTCTGAAGATGATCAATCTTTTCGTCTACAATCTGTTGAAGAATCTTTAGTTCCTCAAAGACTTATTGCTGAAAATATTGAAAAGGAACGACAGGATTTGAGACGTCAACGTGAAGAGGCACAAGATCCTGAATATGTACCTGATATTCGGCCATCTAAAAGACGCAGAATTTCTGAACCTAGTTCATCTGCTGATATTGCTTCTACTTCTATGCCTGCTTTATCATCTCAAGTTATTCCTACCTCTGTTCCAGCTACTTCTACAATTCCTGTTGCTGTTTCTGTTGCAGCTGGCACATTCTCTTCTTCACCTGGACCAAGTGTTAGCATGGCTAACCTTGATGCATCTTTACAACGTGCTGTAAAACCGTTGATGACTCTTGATGAAAAGATTCAAATGGATTTACTAAATGCTCTACAACGAATCAATTCTCAAGACATTCTTCTCAAGGAACAACAATAGCAAATTCTATCTCAGAATGATCGCATCGAAGAATTGGAACTTGACGTTTTTCTTTTGAAAGAAATGTTGGTTGATCAGGGGGAGAATAATGTTAATGATGATAATGATGTACATGATGGTGATGATGATGATGGTGATGGTGATGATGATGATGGTGATGATGATGGTGATGATGGTGATGATGGTGATGATGATGGTGATGATGGTAATAATGGTGATGATGGTGATCATGGTGATGATATGACTGAAAATGCTGATGATACTAATAATGAAAATGATAGTGATCAACCAAATTTCTCACAAGCATTGGTTGTATTCCAAGAAAACGAACCATTAGAAGTTGATCCAATTAATGCAATACATGAGTCAAGAATGTTTGAGCTTGGAGAATCATCTCGTATTTTTGATCAGGAGGAATTAATGGATAGCATTGAAGATGAAGAGGTGCTTTGTCCAACTCCTTTGAATTTGATCATTGAAGATTTAATACCATTTGTTGAACTTTGCAATGATGGCGATTATGATTTTGAAGATTTCGATCCAGAATATCCTCCGGGATTTGAACCTGATTTCGATTATGTTCACGTTGAAGACTGGGAAGATTCTGAAGATGAACTTCATCCGAAGAATGTTCAGTCAGATATGTGTTCACAAGAAGGATTATGGAAAGATTCTGATGATGATAAAGAGCCTGAGCAAAAAATCTCTTGGTGGTTTCCTAAACAACCAACTCCAGTGATTACAGTTCGTAAGTTCTTTAAAATACCAAGATATGAATGCGTTTGTAGAATTATCAGATGGAAATATGATAATGACAACAAAGTATTCATCATTAAAAGGACTGA
This sequence comes from Pseudognaphalium luteoalbum, assembly GCA_963422505.1. NCBI lineage: Eukaryota > Viridiplantae > Streptophyta > Magnoliopsida > Asterales > Asteraceae > Pseudognaphalium > Pseudognaphalium luteoalbum. Next base: position 46,946,257 of record OY730194.1, read on the forward strand.
TGGACTTCAATACTTTCAATCTACATTCAAAGCCTTAGAAAAATTGCCTAAGTGTGAAATCAATCATTTGGCTTCTGTGGATATCATTAATCGTTCAAGACATGGTTTGATAAATTGGATGGCAGATACTTTAACAAGAGAAAGTAATAATGGGAAATTCACATGGGTTAAGGAAACTTTCCCATTGAGAACCTTTGATTATTTTGATATCGATCTGATTTCTAATCAACCAAGAGTTACTTTGACATATCCTCGAGTTAAATGCATGACGAAGATTCCACTTGAGAAATTGCCTGTGAATTTTTCTAAGTTTGTGAGTCATTGGAGATATAACGGATCAACTGGAGAAGCAGAAATTGCTTGTTATGATAGAGACTTGAATGGAGAAGTGATGTGGAATAGAGAGTCAATTGTATATGTGTTTGATCCTCTAAGCTTAATCAATCTATCAAAAGATGATCATGAAGTCTTGCTCGTGAATCCGATTGTATATGATGATGCATATGATGACGAAAAGATGGCTTTGAAATTTCAACGGGTTGTAGAAGTGTGTTGCTCAAAAGGTATTTTTGCTGGATGCAATCTTCCTGGATATGCTTGAAGATTTGAAGAAAAGAATCAAGTATTATCAAAGGGGGAGTTTGTAGAGACAAAAGTTGATTAATACTTAATTTTGTCTAAGTGTTTAATCCGTGAATAAGATGTTGTCCGTGAATGATAAGAATTCGACAGTCTTTGTATCCGTGAATGTTAAGGATTCGACAATAGATGAGTGTCCGTGAATGCCTATTCGACATTTGCATTCCGTGAATGCTTGGATTCACGGACGGTGTAATTCCGTGAATTCTTATTCACGGATTATACTTGGCATTGTCGTAGTTAGTCGTTTATAAATAGCATAGTTGAAGTCAGTTTGTAAGTTCTGCTCGTGTGATTTTGAGAGCTTTTGAGAGACATTCACTTGTACATGTTAACCTCTTGTATATGAAAGATTGATTTAGCAATATAATCAAGATTTCCTGTTGAATACTTTTATCTCTTTCTTCTTTACTATAATTCACATTGTGATTGTGTATATTTGTATTCCGCACGAATATACATACGTTCTAGTTTGCGTATTCTGATCCGAGGTCGCTCACAGAAGCTCCGAATAGCAAAAGGTGGAAAAGGTAGTGGCACCGGGTACGAAAAAGGTGGAAAAGGTGGTGCACCGAGTACGGAAAAACACGTAAAGGTCTAGCACCGGGTACGAAAAAGTACAAAAAAGCATGATCCGTGCGGGTGGGTGGCAGCCGGCGGCGGCCAGGTGCCAGCCGGCGGTGGCCTGGTGCCTGACGGCGGCGGCTGGCTGCGACCTGCACCAGCCCGCTGCCTGTTGCTTCGTTTCTCGATTCGTGCGTGTTTTCGTCATTATGCGTCCGTTTGCATTGATTCTTTTTGCGTTGGATTCATAATTCAAAAACAAAGCTTTTGATGAAATGAAATCCCAAAAATATGTCTCTAAAATTTAGATGTGTCATACGAATCGTTTGGATCTTCCGGAGTGCGTAGAATCTTCATTCTTCGTTCGTTTTTGTTGATTCTTCTTCTTTTGGATTCGTAATTTGAAAACGAACATCTTGGGTTAGGTGGATGTTGGTGATGTGCTCTTTTGTCTTGAAATCTCATTTTGATGACTCGAATCTTCAAACGTGTGTGAAATCTTCGTTTTTCATCCGTTTTGCTTGATTTTTATCGTGCAACCTTGTTTTGACCATCTTGGCATAATACTATTGATTTGTAATGTTTTTGAATTAAAGTGCCAAGAATCGTTCCAAAAAGAAAGAGATATCGGTAGTAAAAATGTGACTTTTACGCAATATCAGTTATATACTGTATGACATATGTCTTAATTGATGAATGATGGTACTGACATACACTGTTATCATACATTTATCTACAAATGACAAATAGTTGCAAATATGGTTATTGGTGAAACTAACAGATAACTCTGTTGTACGTGAGTACAGACCTGTTGCCTTTAGTTTTGCCAATAGTCTCAAACTTATTTTAATTATAATAAGGGATCCTCTGTTGTACGTGAGTACAGATCTGGAACCACTAGTATCTTTAAAGGATGTTTGATATTTGTCAAAATTTTAACTCAAGTGTATGTTACATGTTTCGAAAAGATACATCATTTAGTAACCTCTACCTTGAAATTGAAAGATGCAGTGTTATGTGTTTTACTTAAGTTCTTCAGTATATTATATAACGGAACACTTTAGATATTGTTCACATTAATAATAATAAATTTTGCTCAAAAATCTATGTCTAATTTGTTTATGTGGATCATAATACCGGTAATAGTCTTGAACTGTCTATGATATTGGAATGTTCACCTTTGTGAATAACTAGTTCCTAATAAATAAAACGGTTATTTTTAATTTACAGTTATGTCTTGTGGATAAAGGTAAATAAGATATAATTTTATAAATATAAGTCTAATACTGGTTAATTTGTAATTTTATTGTACTTATATGAATTTCATGAGGTATGCATACTAACAATCATCTTGTTCTTATTAAAATCTAATATAAATAGCTTATTCTTCCTAATATGATCCCTAAGCAGTTAAAATTTTAAGTATTTTAAATTCGTTTGTTTTCATAGGATGTTAGTACTCTTAAGTTTTATTTTTATTTTGTATTTATGTTTAATGATTAATAGAAGTTTTATTTTTTTAAAATATGTTACCTATGGAAGTAAATTATACTGGTTGTGTATTATGTTGAACAAACGTACGTTGACAAATGAAAAATACTATATAGGTTACGTGGAATGTTAATTGAAAGTCTTCCGACTCACATGTAGTCGAGCAGCGTGTCCTGATTTTATATCAGCGATTAATTTTTTTCTATTATAACTTATATATATTTTAGACTTGTCTATATATTTAAGACCATAAGTTATATAAGTAAATAATTATAGCTCGAGATTTTTCTTTATACAAGATTAACTGTATCACGGGTTTAGTCTGTTAATATATGTAAGAAGATTATCATTGAGGAAAAATTAAGCGAAAACATTTTCTTTAAAATGTTTAGGCTACATAGTTACAGAGTTAACTATATAATTGTGAATGGGTTTACATTTATACTTAGCATTTAATATGCATTTCTATTTAAAACTTACGAGTTTGACTGGTCAACACTGCGAAGCGAGTTTGGTGCTGTGAGTTGACATTAAACTTGCGAATCGAGTAAAAGTATAAAGGGGGCGAGGTCAAACGAGTCAAAGCCACCGAACCCACTTCACTTTTGCGAGTTCACTTAAACTTGCGAGTTGACTTAGTGCGAAACGAGACGAAAACAGTACTTCGTTTGATTTCGATTTTACGAGTTACAAGGCAGAGTTTCTGATCCGTAGTTTTTATACACTTTCGTATTGCGAATATTTTGAGGTATAAACCAACGGATTTCACCATTTAATTAACTCGAAATCGAAGGTTTTATTAACTTAGGGTTTCGTTTTAAATTGTAAATGATTAACGTAGATTCAAGATGTTATGATGACACGCAAAAAGTCATGTTTTTGTGTGTCATTATCTCACCATTTTGGCCCAATTATTAATGAAAACACTTGAATATGAACTTAAACATCACATTTCATCATATGGGCTAAAATATAGACAATGTTTCAAGAATCGACAAAAACAACCTAAATGAGTAAAACAGAGCACAAACGATCATTGAATCTTCGGTTCACATAATTTAGCACTTTTTGAGCTCCACAAATAATTATGACCTCTAACTTATGTCATTTTCTTCGTTAGGAAAATACGAACGCGTGGATATAAAGAACGCTCAAAACGGATAAACGACGAAGAAGTTACGCTCGAACAAAGAAACGAAGAACCGAAGGAGCTGGATACGGCTGAACCAGGCTGTATATGGCTGGTCCAGGCCGTATACGGCTGGACCTAGACCGTATACGGTCTGTGCAGGCCGTATACGGCCTATGCATAGCCGTATACGGTCCAGTTCAGCCGTATTCACCCTATGCACAGCCGTATACGGTCCAGTTCAGCCGTATACGGTCCAGCTCAGCCGTATCGTGCGTTTGGGTGATAAAATGTGATTTTTATTTGCCTTTGCGATACGGTTGTGCGTTTGAAGGTTTGGATACGGTCTACGGATACGGTTGTGCGATCTCTATAAATACAAGCCTCATTTCATTATTTCAAGACACAACACAACACCTTCACACTTCTCAACCAAGAAATACTTCAATACTTTCTCTCACTACTCTCTCTCTAGGTTTATGATATAATTAGTAGTAGATTAGTAGTTAGTTAGTAGAGGGGCAATCTTGTAATATTGCTTGGCGCATACTAGGAGTTCCGCTCGTGTAACGTTCAAGTTGTATTCAGCTACGCTCTTATTACGGTTATATCTATCATTTATCTATTTTATTATGATGATTGTTATTACTGTTGTCATGCTAGATTTAGGATTGATTGCCATGATTAGCGAGTAGTGATATTGTGTGTTTGCTATGATGTAGTTAGTCGTAAATTCGTTGGAATGATATTATAGTGCTTTGATTTACTTTCTATCTATGATTTTAAACCTATTAAATTAATCGCCTTTCAACCAGTAAACGTGATTACGGCCTTTATGATGGGACGTCGCGAACCCCACCAAAGGTACTTAGTTATCTGTGTCAAACATGAACATGGTCTGATTTGTTAAGCCGTGTACACATCGCTTTCTAAATGAACGCTAAGTACATCGTCATCGAGGAAATACTGTTTTCTAATTTGAACGCAAAGTACTCTGTGGCTATGGAAATATGGTTTTCAAACTGAACACTAAGTACACTGGAGCCGTGGAAATAATGCTTTCTACTTTCAACGCAAAGTACACTGGGCCCGTGGAAATATGGTTTTCTAACTGAACGTGAATAGTGCACTGTTGACAAATTAGGGATTTATTGGGACTTAAAAGTAAGGGCTGGTTTATATCATAGATGGCTGATACTATGCTTAAATACAAACTTAGTTAAGTAGTCTGGGTTAGCTTTTATGAAGCAATGTAAAGGTACCGTAAGACGGCTGATTACTTGGTATAACGTCGACAACACCTCCGGTGTAGTTAACACGTGGAAGCCGAGGAAAAGCCGCAGTTACTAAGCCTTGTGGAATAACGGCAACTCTGTGATCAGCAGAGCTGGTACCAACTAGGTCCTTGGTTCAGCAATGGAAACACCTCCGGTGGAGTACAGTGTGAGAGTCACGGAAAGAATCATTGTTATCAGTCTATGTGAATCAAGAGTCATGACTCAACACCCAGACTCACAAAACCATCGATAGAAAGTAATCAAACACATTCTATAAACTTGGTCTTAAATGTTTTATTTAGATTAGATATTATTGTGGGGTTAAGAAAGGTCGGACAACGAGTTGGTTTGTCGCCTTATTCATGCACCCAGGGTTTCATCCCAGATAAGGGTCACTATACCTTCACCGGTTAGTGTTGTGGGCTGGATAAACTACTCCGATCAGAATCAGGATAGCCTAGTTGCTCAGTGACATACTGATCGAGAACTCTATCAGTAGGGGGCTAGTGCTTACTCCACATAATACCTGAAATTAATAAAATACAAACCTTTAGAATACATTCTCATTCCAACCAATAAGGCTACCGAAATCATAGCAAACACCCCTCTCTTGATTGTCTGCTATTTACATTTATTTTATTCCGCTTTAGTTTAAATTTTCTGCCTAAGTATAAAAAAAAACAAACAAAAACAAAACCCCAAATCAAAATCTTTTAAAACCCGCTAGATTGATAAGTACGCCTGTTTCGTCCAAGATCCACAATACACTGACTCAAAGAACGACCCTAGGTCATCCTTATTGCTATACACCAATAGTAACTAGGTATACTTAGGCCCCGCACATATAAATTTTAAAACTTCGCTGATCCGCGCCTCGACGGACGGTCCGACGACGGGGTGAAAACCCGACTGACCGTTTGGGCGCGATCAAGTTTTTGGCGCCGCTGCCGAGGAGTCAGCCGTAAGATCTGAAGACGTTCTCGACGAATTTTTCTTTCTAGTATCCCGTAGTTTAGTTTAGGTTTTTCCTTTTTCCTTGTTCCATTCGAAAATTCCTTCCCACAGCACACAACGATATTTGACCCGATCATCCGGATTCGAATCTCTCATTTTCATCCCCGATCCTGAGAAGATCATCCGAACGATCCGCAAGAATAGACGCATCCGCAACCAACAACCGATGGCTGCACGTGTCACGCTTGCCGACATCACCAAACCATTAATTGAAGGTCGAGGTGGACCCATCAGCTATCCGGTCATCGATGGCGCATCCTTCGAGCTTAAACATCATATCGTTCAACTTATCAAGGAATTCTTCCAATTCCATGGTTTACCCCCATGACGATCCTAACGCCCACATCAACCGATTCATTCAGACTACCAACTCGTACAAGCAGAACGGGGTTGATCAGGATATAGTCCGTCTATACCTATTCCCCTATTCGCTTACTCACCACGCTTTGATTTGGTTTGAGGGATTAGAGACCGGCTCTATCTCCTCCTGGACGGATATGGCTACAAAATTCCTTACAAAGTACTTTCCTCTGGCTAAGCAAACCAAGTACAAGAATGACATCATGAACTTCCACCATGCTCATGATGAATCTATCTACACAGCATGGGAGAGATACAAGAGTCTGTTAAACAAATGCCCTAACCACCTTATAGAGAAAACCAGTCAGCTGTGCACATTTTACAACGGTCTCGCTCCGAACCATCGCATTACCCTTGACGCCGCTGCTCAGGGCAATTTCATGCAACTCACCGATGAGGAAGCTTGGAACTTGATCGAGAATATGACGATGCACCATCACGACTGGAACTTTGGTGAGCATTCCTCATCATCAGCACCGATTGCTGCGCCCAATCCATTTCAGACCGAAGCTATCAAATCTCTGACAGAGAAGATCGAGCACCTGACGAAGCAGATCGGCGAAATGAAGAAACCATCCCGGCATCAAATTCATGCATGCCAGAACTATGCCAACCTCCCAACAGAAAGTTATCAGGTTGAGTACGAGGATCCTGCTGACGGAACGGTTTACTATGCTCAATTTCCAGCTTGCCAACAAAATCCACCTGGCTTCGCTCGAACCTCTCCACTTAGGACTAGAGGCACCCAATACCCACCTAGGAACCAACCACCCTTTCAGCCCAACTACCAACCTAGGTACCCATCTTACCAACAACAACCCCAACTCACCTATAACCAACCACTATCATTAACTGCACCCAACGCAGATCAATCGACCGAACCATCTAAGACCATAGTGCCCATTACTAGTACGGATGATACCCTCACTAAGTTCATCCAAGGCCAGCACCAAATTAACCAAAAGACTAGCGCTAGGCAGGACCAAACTGACCTATTCATTAGGAACCAACTGGCCGTTCTCAAAAATCTTGAGACCCAGATAGGACAGCTAGCCCAACGTCTTGACTCTAGGCCCCAGGGTAATCTCCCTAGTAATACAGTACAGAACCCACACGTAGAAGAGGCCAAACAGATGAGTACTACAGACAAGAAGGTAGCACCGAGCCAACCTCCCACTCCTTCTCCGGTGAAGAGAGATACTCCTATCACGCCGAGAGTTGAGTCCCCGTCTGTCCCTACACCAAAAAGGGAAGTACGCATCCCGTTTCCCGGTCGTCTTAAGAAAGCCTATAAGGTTAACGATTTCCGTCTCGATGGAAAGTTCGTGGACACCGTGTCCCGAACCCCTTCCAGTTCAAAATACATCCTAAAACTCTTGTCGACCAAGGATAAGGTACCCGAAGTACCCAATATCCCACTGAACGCGGAATGTTCAGCTCTTATAAAGAACTCTATCCCTGAGAAATTAGGAGATACTGGACACTTTACCCTTCCCTGTTCAATCTATCACTCGGGCATGATACACTCTCTAGCCGACCTAGGAGCTAGTATCAACCTGATGCCCTATTCGCATTACACTAGATTGGAATTAGGACCTCTTAAACCGACCAAAATGAGTGTCCAGCTAGCTGACCAATCCATTAGATACCCTAAGGGAATAGCTGAGAACATCATGGTTCAAGTTGATAAGTTCCTATTTCCCACAGACTTTGTAGTGATGGACATTCAGGAAGATGTCCATATCCCTACCATCTTAGGTAGACCATTCTTGAACACCGCACGCACTATCATAGACGTTTACTCTCAGACTATCAGTCTTAGATCTCATGGAGAGACTATCACCTTCAAGATCGATCAAGCTGATCAGTCTGTCACAGAGCATGCGGAGATATGTGCGATTTCGACAGGAAGAGTTACCACGGATGATGACACTGAACCAGACACCTCTATGTCTGACGAGCCCATCACGATTTCTTCCGACACTGAGGAAGAAGAGATAGAAGAGGAAACTGAGGAAGAAGAAGAGGAGATAGAAGAAGAAGAGGAAGAGCCAGTGGAAGCTACACCTGAGACACACCCTCCAACCACAGAGATCATGCAGATAGACTATGCCTTAAACTTCATTCCTCTGCCGGAGAGCGACTCAGAAGACCCTTCGATTGACCACTCCCTGGATGATGAGTCTCTACTCAAGCCACATATACCTCCTCGAGGGATTCCACCCCTTGACTCATCCGAGCCTCGATCACATTTTGAGCTTGGAGGTACATCTGGATCAAGCGATGATTCTGATTCCCAGGACGAGAGGGATATCGAGATGGACTCTTCCCAGCCAGTATCACAGATCACCGACGAGTCTCAACCACTCACCAACGCTGTTGAGTTTCCAGACACTTCAGCAATCTGGGGTGACGAGGACGATATAGTTTTCATTGATGTTTCGATCGATACTCGCTCCATTCGCCTTCACCTCACTCCAATCATTCCCCCTCCAGTCATTATCCCTCCTCCTACTATAGGAAATATCGAAATCCCGATCGTGTCTGAACCAGAAGAAATGCTTAGTGCTATTGAAGAACACGGGGAGGATTTTCGAACTCTGATTGCGATTATACGAGATTCTACTATTGAATACATGCAACGTCAGAGGGATATTATTGAGGACATTGAGACTGAATATGAGGTCTATCAAGCCAACTCCTACCTGAGTCCGCAACATCTAGTTAGTCGCATCAACGCCTTCGCCAACGACCTCGCAGGAGAATCATCAGACAATGATGAGCCTTTCCCCGATGAAGAAGAATTCTATGAAACACAGAAAACCACGTATGGCCAGGTGTATCAAGCATTTATCAGGTCCGCATTTCCATATTCGCGCCAACAGATGGAGTTTCTCCAAAATTTCAGACACAACATGGATTATGCTACTGGGAACCCTGAAAATGAAGTAGATGTTCAGCTAATGGCGGATCTCAAAGGACTTCTAGATTCTTTGGCAGATAATGATCACATTGACGAGTCCTCACCACACAGGTTTTTCATCAGTTGCACTATCGAGCATCACGCCCAGATAATCGTCGAAAAGTTAGAACAAGTCATTTCAGACGAGAGAGCACGTACCATCCCTTCTTCAGTTCCAGAAGGTTTGAGGGTTAACATTGCATATTTCATCTCTGAACGACTTAAGGACATTTTCGGTTCAATCCTATGGGAGCAGCCCAGACAGCTATTTCACAATGGGTTGCGTGAGGTCTACAACAGGATGATTAACATCTTCCTGAAACCAGAGCTCACGTATACCGACCATCAGAAACAGCTGATCCAAGGCATACTCAGATCCATTGAAGAACTAGGGAGGGACATCAGCAATGCCACTCATGAAGACATCCACCTACACTTCTTCGGATTTATGGACACCCTGCGGACAGATCGACCGGTGCATGAGACTCTTGAGCACGATGGAGCTATCCTTGTGGACACTAATGGACCAATCTCCAAAGCAATCCAAGATGCAATAATGGATCTTTTATACTTGCAAAGGACTGCTGAGGAGCATTTCCATACCTATCCTCTTCATGTGGCAAGAATCCCAAACATCACAGAAGTCATCGCACGACATTTTATGAGATTCTACCCACCAAACCCCAGGACACTTCCATTCCGCATCCCAAGTCCTGGGAATTCCTCTTCTGGCTGATCCAAGAGGAGAAGTCGAGCCCTCGACTCTAAATAGAAGCGCTTCTCGGGAGGCAACCCGTGTAATAAGTATCCTTAGTATTAGTATTAGTTTTTAAATTCCAAGAAGTGATATATCTCTGACTATCTTTCACACTTGGGTATCAAAATGCTTTCAAAACACCACTTCAGCTTTTACCACCTAAATCCAGGACAATAGGAATTAAATTTTAAAGGCATGTGTTTCGAGCATTTGAGGTACTTGCGTGCTACTTTCATGCATTATGCTCGAATTCGTTTAAAAACACATGACTTAAAACCCGTTTTGAATAAAAACATCTTTTCGCATTCTGGATTTAGGCACTTTCGGTAAAAAGCTATAATAAGAAGTTGGTAAAAATATACCCAACGTATTCACACTTATGAGATATCTTCACAAGAGAGTGAAAGAAGTGTAAAGATGGAAGACAAAGCTGTTATTTGTAAAATGTGCACGCTAATGCCGAAAGATCTTTATGGAGCCACCGCTAAAGAAGAATTCCTGTCAAAGATCTCCTCTTCAGCGCATCTTCCAGAATTCCATCCTTCCACCTTCGCATCGATAGGGGAGTTCTCTCGTTCTCACCCTCGTTTATGATATGATTGTTAGCTTTAATTTCTCATTAAAGTAGTCTATGCCATATCCCAAGCTTATCACTAAGTGTGAGATTCCAGCCCAAAATAAACACTTGAGCAACATTTCCGGAGTTGTTCAAACTCTAAGTGTGGGATTTTTCTCAAATCCCAACTCAAGAGAACATTAGGGACAATGTTCCTCTAAGTGTGGGATAGCGGTATAGAATACCTTAGGTTTTCTTGTTAGATTCTTATTTCCAAAAGCAAACTCAGAAAATGTTTCTCAAAATCATAAGCTTAACTTCGACAGTGGAGATGCCACTCATTCAGTTGGCTTAGTTTTCATAAAAACTCACTTTTGCTAAAAAAAATTCAAAATTTTTTGAGTTAAAATATCTTAAGAAGGAACATTTTCGTATATAAGTAGGGTATTTTGGAAATTAAGAGTAAATAAGATAGGAATTTCTTAGGTCTAAAATGATAATCTAAGAGGGGCATCACATGGCTAGGCACAAACAAACCTAAAAACTTGCAGTGAGGTATCTTGAGCCAATATAAGCATTCCTCTTTAATGCTTCACTATTCGTTTGTTTGAGTGTGCCGATGCATGCATCCGGAATTAGAACTTGCTCCTGGTATGCACTTCGAGACCACATTGGTAGAGTACCGTACGCGGTATAGGTGCAGTTAAATGACCTTGACATTCCTTAGGATTTAATCCTTTTTTTCATCATATCTCTTCAAGCCCAAAACCCTTCCAACACTCAACTTTAGTGTTGATGATCCGCTTAGATAACCTTGTTGAGCCTTAGCCTGTTCATTTCTTTCAAAACCCTTTAAACCTTAAACCATCTATTCCACACCCACCAAAACTTATCTTAAAAACTTTCAGCTTGTGGAAAATGATCATTTAAATGTCCTTTTTGCTATCACTCCAAATCACAAATACTGGTGTTTACTCAAAATCTCTCGAAAAGAAAGAAACAAAATAAAAATCCCTAGAAAAATCCAAAAATAGAAGCAAAAGAAAAAGAAAGAGAAAATAGAATAAAGCTAAGTGCTTTGAATCTCTCGAAAAATTCCCGCAATTATAAAAGTCATAAATTCCCTTGTGTATTTTCAAAAGATAGAAGTCAAAATAGCTATCTTCTTCCCGTATTGTTATCCGTTTCCGTTTTCATTAAAAAGGTTGTTTAAATAATGTTTTTCAAAAGTTTAGAAGTCCTAAGATAAGCAAAACCCTTAACAACAATTTCCCACTTATCCATACTCCGTAACCCTCACATGCCATTACAACCCACTCTGAATGTCCTGGGATAGCTAGCACCGTCCTCACCTAAGTGGTGGAGATATGATTCTCGAGCAAGCCTATGACGATGGATGTTGCATGACTGGCTTATGAGCGATTTCGTTTGATTAGATTGATAGGTAACCCGAAAAACTTTCGAGTGAATTGAGTGACCACCTGGTGAGATCGCCTAGTCATGTATATTCCAAGATCGCGAGAATTGAAAGCATGCCTAAGAAAATCATTTCAAGCCTCTGAAAGGAATACCTTACTTTCGCTTATTTCCAGGATATGTTGCTTGTATATGAGGATGGTTGTTTTTGATATATTTTGATTCATCCCAAAAATAAACTCGTGTTTTCAAAATGTTTTTCCTAAAAGCAAGTGAGAATTTTGAGTTTTGCTCGAGGACAAGCAAAGTCTAAGTGTGGGATATTTGATGACACGTAAAAAGTCATGTTTTTGTGTGTCATTATCTCACTTTTGGCCCAATTATTAATGAAAACACTTGAATATGAACTTAAACATCACATTTCATCATATGGGCTAAAATATAGACAATGTTTCAAGAATCGACAAAAACAACCTAAAAGAGTAAAACAGAGCACAAACGATCATTGAATCTTCGGTTCACGTAATTTAGCACTTTTTGAGCTCCACAAAGAATTATGACCTCTAACTTATGTCATTTTCTTCGTTAGGAAAATACGAACGAGTGGATATAAAGAACGCTCAAAACGGATAAACGACGAAGAAGTTACGCTCGAACGAAGAAACGAAGAACCGAAGGAGCTGGATACGGCTGAACCAGGTCGTATACGGCTGGTCCAGGCTGTATACGGCTGGACCTAGCCCGTATATGGTCTGTGCAGGCCATATACGGCCTATGCACAGCCGTATATGGTCCAGTTCAGCCGTATTCACCCTATGCACAGCCGTATACGGTCCAGTTCAGCCGTATACGGTCCAGCTCAGCCGTATCGTGCGTTTGGGTGATAAAAATGTGATTTTTATTCGCCTTTGTGATACGGTTGTGCGTTTGAAGGTTTGGATACGGTCTACGGATACGGTTGTGCGATCTCTATAAATACAAGCCTCATTTCATCATTTCAAGACACAACACAACACCTTCACACTTCTCAACCAAGAAATACTTCAATACTTTCTCTCACTACTCTCTCTCTAGGTTTATGATATAATTAGTAGTTAGTTAGTAGAGGGGCAATCTTGTAATATTGCTTGGCGCATACTAGGAGTTCTGCTCGTGTAACGTTCAAGTTGTATTCAGCTACGCTCTTATTACGGTTATATCTATCCTTTATCTATTTTATTATGATGATTGTTATTACTGTTGTCATGCTAGATTTAGGATTGATTGCCATGATTAGCGAGTAGTGATATTGCGTGTTTGCTATGATGTAGTTAGTCGTAAATTGGTTGGAATGATATTATAGTGCTTTGATTTACTTTCTATCTATGATTTTAAACCTATTAAATTAATAGCCTTTCAACCAGTAAACGTGATTACGGCCTTTATGATGGGACGTCGTGAACCCCACCAAAGGTACTTAGTTATCTGTGTCAAACATGAACATGGTCTGATTTGTTAAACCGTGTACACATCGCTTTCTAAATGAACGCTAAGTACATCGTCATCGAGGAAATACTATTTTCTAATTTGATCGCAAAGTACTCTGTGGCTATGGAAATATGGTTTTCAAACTGAACACTAAGTACACTGGAGCCGTGGAAATAATGCTTTCTACTTTGAACGCAAAGTACACTGAGCCCGTGGAAATATGGTTTTCTAACTGAACGTGAATAGTGCACTGTTGACAAATTAGGGATTTATTGGGACTTAAAAGTAAGGGCTGGTTTGTATCATAGATGGCTAATATTATGCTTAAATACAAACTTAGTTAAGTAGTCTGGGTTAGCTTTTATGAAGCAATGTTGTAGGTTCCGTACACGGACCAAATCGAGAAGCCTAAAACTTGTATGTAGATGCGGAATTAAACACACAAGTTATGCTAGATATTTAACAAGTAAATGACCAAAACACAAAGTGTAAGTTTATATAAACAATCAACAAGTGAGATTACATACACTTTAACTAGACACACAAGGATCTAAGCAACACAATATATGAGTTTTTCTACAGAGAGTTTCGTAGTGTTGTGTGTGAGTGTTTGTTGGTGACTAAAACAGAAGCTGATAAGCTCTATTTATAGTCTGATCCAAACTTCATGCGACACAATCCTTGTGTCGCATAGATTGTCACTGCGACACAATTATTGTGTCGCATACATTGACTCTGCGACACAATCCTTGTGTCGCATATACAGACACTGCGACACAATGCTTGTGTCGCAAGATTACAGAAAATTGTAATTAATCTAAATCTAAAACTGTTTTAATACGTAATTACAATATCGACACAATTACAGACTGAGACCAACTGACAGACATACATTGATGTATCAACAAACTCCCCCGTGTCTTCAGCTTTGTCTTCAAAAAGTTCTTCAATTTGCTTCAGTCTTCAAACCCATCCGGGTGGAAAGTTTCCACCAGCATGTACACCAAAAGAGAAGCATATATCAACGATTTTCTGAAATCGCTTCGCCAGAATTGTGTTGAACTCGTTGTCAGGATTGTAGCGAATACGACTGTTGAACAGTTTCTTCATGTCATCCTTTGACAAGTTTATCATGCTCATCGGGTCAAATATTTTGAATTCTGCTTTTGGTAAACCCCACAAAGAAGTAGATCCAGTTTGAGGCACAGAATCAGGCACGTAGACAAGAACGGCTTCGCCGGTGTGAGCATCCAGTTCCCAGTAGTGAAAACGTTTAAGAAGATTGAAGGGAACAGATTCCAGCGAGATCTCATGCAGACACTTAGCCGGAGGATAGTGATTTCTGACGATTGGCTGATTTGTCTTTGGATCAAGCTTTTTCTTGAAAGTAAAACGTGTACCCAGCACAGGTTTGACATAATGATATTTCTTTGATCGAATCTCTGCCCGCATGACTTTCTGAATAACTTCAGCTACTCCGTCTTTATGAGGATTGATCAACTGAAGCCGAGTAAGACGAACGAGATCATGCTTTGGCAACGTACTCAATTTCTTCAGAGATCGACGAAAATACTGAATACCGTCACGTCTCTTAATCATCAATCTTCCCTTGCTTACCTTCCAACTTTTTATAAGTCCGGTATAATCACCGCCAACCTTGTACTTCTTGCAGGTAACAGGAACAGGTGCAGGATTTTTTCTTTCCGGAAACCAGTTATCTCTGATAGATGTTTCCTTGTCAACAGAAGTACCTTCAGATGTATCCTGTGGAAAGATGTCATCGTAAGTTGCACGAACAAGAATCTGTGATGAACTGGAAGGCATAGGCGATTCATGAGCAGGGGCAGCTTGAGCAGTAGATCCAGGTACGTAATTAAAAGCAGGCCCTGACTTGTCGTCTGAAGAATCAGAAACCACAACACCTTCTTGAGGATAAACAAGCTGATCAGCATATTCTTCATCTGGTCCAAGCTCTTCTTCCTCAACATCAATATCATCATCAGCATTAGCAGCCTCAAAGTCAAAGGACTCTTCAGGCACAACATCGTCTTCGTCAACCGCAGCTTGAAAGTATGTCAAATTACAGAACGTGTAATCTACAGCTAACGGTTTCGGTTGTCCTGGTAACTCAAGAATATAATCCAAAGAAAGTGGAGTTTCATTAATATTGGAATCATTTACATTATCAGGATTTACATTTTCATCGCCCTCGGCGGAAACCCTAGGTGTTGATTCTAAAGCCGGTTGGCTTGTCTCCCCCGAAGCAATAGCTTGGGTTTCCAGCTGCAGAATCTTTGACTTCAGCTCTGCGTTCTCTTTCTCCAGGTGAGAGATTCTGGCATCCTGAGCTTCAAACACTATCAATTGAGCATCCATATCATGCTGCATTTTATCAAGTCTGCGCAGGAGCTCTTGAATAACTGCTGGATGAGGGGTGATTGGAGTTTTAGTCCTTGAGGGCTCAGAGGATGTGGAAGTGGAAGTGCGAGAACGCCTGACTAGAGGATCCAAAATACCAGTATCAGAGGAATCACGAGGCCTTTTACCTCGGCCGAAGGAATCAGGAGGTGGAGAAGGTGGCTGATAGGCATCGATTTCACGATCGAGATCCACAAACTCCTGATCCATAGGATCTGGCAAAACCGGCGGTTGCTGAACTGCTGGTTGTTGAGCTGGTGGTGGTTGTTGGACCGGAGGTTGAACTGGGGTTGGTGGAACAGTAGGCCGAGGAGCTGGATCATTGAACTGCTCACCAGGAGGACCAACATAGGCAGGGTCGATAATATGTCCGAACAAGGCAACCTCCCTTTCCGGTGCCTGACCCTGCCTGGCAAAAGTGGTACAAATGGTGTAGATCCTGGTGTTCATCGGGGTCTGCTTGAAGGTAAACGATGCAATCACTGGAAGATCAGGATGCAAGTGATTGAGCAGCAGTTGAGTAAACCGAGGATATAAAGCCCATTTATCCTTTGTATCCAAGGCATTGTCGACGAAACCCCTCCAGATATAACTAAAAAAGTTATAGGGTTTGTTGTAGATCAGCGCGAGAATAGCAGAGGCAGTCGAGTAGCTTATCCTTTCCAGACCTGCCCTGCGACTGGATAAACAAACGATGACAATATGAGCCAGATATCTCCAGACCTTTGTCAAGTAGGTCTTCTTGTACTGGTCAACAGGAATATCCTGATATCCAATCGATCGCATTCCTTGAGCAATAGCAGCAGCAGCAAACTGAGTAACCATATCCGAGTTGTCCCCGAACTCGAAGAAATCCCGAATAAGTTGCTCAGAAAAGATAACCTGACGCCCACAGACAGTAGAAATAAGACGAGTATCAGGTTCGTCTTTGTTGACGACAGCATTGTCCCAAAACTCACTAATTTGATTCCTCAAAATCCGAGTGTCAGCAGTGATAGCTTTGTGGATTCTGGAGCGACGAAGAAAAGCTATCATCGGACGATACGGTCGCGAAGTCTCAACCGTAGTATTCATAAAAGCCACGATGTTGTGTCGCGGTTCCCAGAAATATTTGGTGACATCGATCTCAGCGGGTTGAGCAGCGGGTTGATCAGCCATTACTGCAGAAATAGCAATAATACAACAAAGCTTGAACTGCGTTAGCGTTAGTACAAAAAAAAATAAACCGCATTTTGTTTCACAGAAGTGTCTGCGACACAGCAGTTGTGTCGCACAGGGACAATACGACACAATGAGTGTGTCGTAGAAGGGTACTACGACACAAGGCTTGTGTCGCATGACACGTGTCACGCGGACAGAATTTCCCTTGCATTTAGCATTATTTGAGAAATTAATCTCAGATGCGACACAAAGGTTGTGTCGTATGTAGTGTCGTATAAAATGATACGACACAAGTAATGTGTCGTATGTTGTGTCGTACACAAATACGACATAAGCAGATGAGATCAATACGACATAAAACCTAAGTCTATGCGACACAACGACTGTGTCGTATGTTGTGTCGCAAAGATGAACAGCAAACCAAACCCAGTGTCAATCGATTAAAAAAAATTTTGTTTTTCAAAACTACGTATACCCTAGGGTTCACCAACAATAGGGGATCAATAATATCAAGTTTTCTAACCCTAGAAACCCCTAAACCCTAAATAATTTAAGAAAAAAACGTAACCCTAAAAGTTTAAAAATATACAAACTATGGTACGGATAAATAAGCAATGGAATTGTGAAATAATTATACCGAGAGGTGCACGGAAGGATGAGGAGCAAGAATCGAGCAAAGAATCGAGGTGAAAGTACGTCGAACCAACGAATCCGAACGAAAACACGACTGTGTCGCAAGATCGCTTTTGTGTCGCAGAATCGCCTTTGTGTCGTATATGTTGTGTCGTGAAAAACTTTGGAAGCGTAAATGATTATGTCGCATGTTGGGAATAGTTAACCCCGACATGCATACGACATAATATACGACACAACAGTTGTGTCGTATAGAATCCGACACAATGTATAACATGGATACGACACAATGTACGACACAATTCTTGTGTCGTATAATGGAAATACGACACCATGTACGACACAATTCTTGTGTCGTATAAAGTAAATACGACACAATGCTTGTGTCGCACGGAACACAAAACAGAATTTTGGAGGACAAAAAGAATGTGAAATCGAACCCCGATTTTGATTTGGATTAAAGAATTTTCGCAAAGAAGACGATTTGTGACTTAAAAATAAAGATAAAGTAAAAATAAATACAAAGATAAAAAAAATATAACATAGACATCTAAAAGCATAATATTTTTGGTGACGGAGTTGTGATTATTCTGGTTAGGGATCATATCGACATAACATGCAATAATTAGGAACAGTAAGTGTTATTTCGATCATCAGTATATTTGTCCTCTTTAAATTTACTTGTCATGTTAGAAACAGTTTTTATAAAAATTATTTCAAGACGATTATTAGTATATTTGTCCACTTTAAACGTGTTATACGCACATCTAGGAACTAAATTTTTTTTTATTTTTTATTATTCGCATGCATATTTCTCTGTGGTCACCACCATAGATATACATCTTAACTTAAGACATAGACCATGTTTCCATTTTACAGAGAGAATATTAGAATATCAAATTTAAGAATCAAGTCAGCGGTGACAGGTCTGTACTTGCGTACAACAGAGCGACATAGCTTGATTCAGGTTTAAGCAAAACCAGACTTGGTCAAACCATTTTGGCGACCTTGTAAGGTATCTCAATTTTAAAGACTTTGCAAGTACTTTGACTTGTGTTTGCTTAATTTTAAGTATATATAAACGGAAACCAGGTCTATACTTACGTATAACAGAGGAGACTGTCAATATATACCCCCAAATGATATCAAATAAACTTCTTTCAACGAACACATGTCTAATGTAAGTAAGAAATTAAGACACTTGTCATACATCTAATGATGTTGTACCATTTGAAATAGACATTTAATTGTTAAGCTTCTTAAGCAGTTTCAAGAAGTGTAGTATAACAAGCCTACTAATATATCGTATGATGAAGACAACGTTTATAGAAACTGTTTTCAGCACGTCAGATAAATCTACTGACACATCCAAGATAAATCTTAAAATTCCACTCAATGCAAGTTACCCGATGTACTATCATATCCCTAGTTGTTTACAGACACAACTTCAACGTCGATTTAAAAATATAGCAATCATTGCATTTCTTATATACTAAAGAGTATAAAGAGTGGCGATTGCGTTTTTTTTTTTTTTTTTTTTTTTTTTTTTTTTTTTTTTTTGTTTTTTAATAAGAGAAAAACAGATAAACTGTACAAAAATCAAGTCACAAATCATTTCTTGAGGTCAAAGGAAGTTATCCCTATCATTGCTACTAATTCATCAAAGCGAGCACGCGAGAATGCTTTTGTGAATAGGTCAGCTTTTTGCTTAAGGGTGTCTACATGAGAGAGGTCAATTAAGTGTTTCTCATAGCAATCTCGTATGAAGTGAAACCTAATCTCTATGTGTTTGGTCTTAGAGTGTTGAACGGGATTGCGAATAATAGATATAGCGGCAGTATTATCAATATGAATAGGAGTCAAGGTAAGAAGTAACCCATAATCACGCAATTGATGTTGAATCCACAGAATCTGGGAACAACAGCTTGCAGCAGCAATGTATTCAGCTTCCGCTGTTGAGGTGGAGACTGTGGTTTGCTTTTCACACTGCCAAGATACCAATCGTGAACCGAGATATTGGCACCCTCCTGTAGTTGACTTTTTATCCGAATTGCAGCCGCCATAATCAGAATCAGAATAGGCAGTGAGAGAGAACTCTTTTTCATTTGAGTACCATAGACCAAGTGATGGTCTATATTTGAGGTAACCAAAAATTCGCTTCACAGCCTTCATGTGAGAAACCTTGGGCTTTGCTTGATACCTGGAACAGATAGACACAGCAAACACAATATCTGGTCTGGATGCAGTAAGATACATCAGCGATCCTATCATAGAACGATAATCTCGCTCCTTGCAGTCTTCTTCGTGTTCAGCTGGCCCGAGCTTGTGATCGGTTTCAATAGGAGTACCATATGGTTTACAATCATGGAGCTCATACCGAGTCAACATGTCATTGACATATTTGGACTGATGAATGTAGAGACCTTTATCAGACTGTTCAACCTGGACACCGAGAAAAAATTTAAGTTCTCCCATGGCACTCATCTCAAACTCGGACTTCATGATCTTCTCGAAATCTCTGCACAAAGAATCATTGGTTGAACCAAAAATTATGTCATCCACGTAAACCTGTACCAGTAACAAATCCTTTCTAGCCCTTTTTATGAAGAGAGTGCTATCAATTTGGCCTCGTGAAAAGCCATTTTTCGTGAGATGATTTGCCAACCTCGCGTACCAAGCTCTAGGAGCTTGATGAAGACCATATAAAGCTTTGCCTAACTTGCAAACATAATCAGGATGATTTGGATCTTCAAAACCAGGAGGTTGCTTGACATACACATCCTTCAGAACCTCTCCATATAGAAATGCGCTCTTGACATCGAGTTGATAGACCCGAAAACCTTTAAATGTCGCATAAGCCAGAAAGATGCGAATGGATTCCAATCGAGCAACTGGAGCAAACACATCATCGTAGTCCAAACCCTCAATTTGAGTGAAACCTTGAACAACTAACCGAGCCTTATTCCGAATAACTACACCTCGGTCATCCTTCTTCACGCGATATACCCAACGAGTACCTATTGGATCAACATCTTTGGGTAAAGGAACCAAATCCCAAACTCCAAGCTTTTTGAACTGATTTAACTCTTCTTGCATAGCCTCAACCCAGTACGGGTCTTTCAAAGCTTCAGTGATTTTCTTCGGTTCAAGCTGGGATAAGAAACATTCTTCTATTTCTTCTTCAATACAGGCAAAAGAGGCAGTTGAAGATTCTTCACGAGATTCATTAGCAGCTACTTGACCTCTAGTTAAAACGCCTTGTTGAAGTTCACCAATGATGTTATCAGTGGGGTGGGAAGAATGAATTCGAAGCTGAGGAATCGGATCAGGCACAATGATCGAATCCAGATTAGAAGGAGCGGCTTCTGAATGTTCAATAGCAACTGAGTTATCAGTGGCACAACTTTCATGTTCAACTGGTAAGATGATATCAGTTTCAGTTAGAGGATTGGATTCAGTAGCCATCTGGTCAGCATCGGAGGGAATATCATCATTGACAATATTCTCAGGTGGTTCAGCTCTAGAGGTTGAAGTAGAAACTTCAGAAGAAAGATCTAAACCATGAAGTAGAGATACCACCTGATCTTCTTCACTGAATTTGGGAAGATTAAAAGAATCTACCAACTTGTCATACTCAAACAAGGATTCCGGTCCCTTGCCCTTTGGAGAATCAGTATACTTCATGAACCTTACTTCAAAGTGTTCCTCTATTCTCCCAGTAGACTTGTTGAAAACTCTTTTATTTGGCGAGTTCACAGAATATCCCAAAAATAGACCATCGATCGCTTTTTCATCAAATTTCCCAACAGAGTCCTTGGTAATTAAGATCGTGCAAGGACACCCAAAAGGTTCAAGAAACTTCAAGTTTGGCTTGCGATTATTCAGCAATTCATAACATGTTTTGTTTCGCTTTTTAACTATGGAGACCCGATTTAACACATAGCAAGCAGTGTTAACAGCTTCTGCCCAAAAAGTAGTAGGCAGATGCGCGTCAGACAACATGGTTCTTGCTGTCTCAATGATTGTCCTATTCTTCCTTTCGGCTACTCCATTTTGCTGAGGAGTACGAGCAGCGCTGAACTGATGAAAGATTCCCTTTCGAAGACAATACATTTCCAACGTTCTGTTCTTGAATTCTGTTCCATTATCGCTGCGAAGTTTCTTGATTTTCAGATTACACAGATTTTCCAGTCTGTCGAACAAATAGGTTAAAGTATCAGACGTTTCATCCTTTCCCGCCAAGAAATATACCCAAGAAAATCTTGAGTAATCATCAGTAACAACTAGACAATACGACTTTCCTCCAATACTTTTCTTATTCACAGGACCGAACAAATCCATGTGAAGCAACTCCAATGGAGATTCAATAGAATTTACCTGCTTAGACTTATGGAACTTCTTGTGTTGTTTCCCTTTGAGACAGGAAATGCATTCATCATCTATTACAAATGACTTTTTAGGCACACCTAACACAAGATCATTATTAATAAGATAATTCATTCTCCGAAAATGAATATGTCCCATTCGTCTGTGCCAAAGCAGTGAATCTTTAGAAGATGCTTTTGATAGCAAACACGTATGTTCCTTGGTAACCACAGTATGCATATCCAAAATGTACGAGTTACGTACACGGGGTGCTCTCAGCAACACCCATTCCTCGGGAATGACAAATCCCGGCTTCAAAATTAAGCACTCAACATCTGTAAATGCGGTAGTGAACTTCTTGTCGCAGACTTGAGAAACACTGATCAAATTGTGTTGCAGTTCCTCGACATAATTCACTTTATCAAAAGTCACTTGCCCGTTAGAAAGAGTACCCTGACCAGTTATGTTACCACCTGTATCTCCCGCAAAAGCAACATGTCCTCCGCGATATGGTTTAACATTTGACAGAAGAGACATGTCACCAGTCATGTGCCGTGAGCAGCCACTATCCACGTACCATTTGCTGCTTTGTACATGCCCTGACTGCTACAGCACAACATAGGGAATAGGTTAGATAGAAATGGAGACCCAGGCCTTTACAGACTTGGGTACTCCAGAGACCTCATCAATAATAACTACATCAGCTAAAACTTTGTTTTTCAAGAGATCAGATGCATTTTCTGATGCAGTATTACTTGATGATGAGACATTTGGTGACTCTTTAGGTCTCCAAACTTTCACAGGAACAGTATTGGGTTGCTTGTTAACAGTGTTAGGCTGTTTGACCAGTGGTTTACTGAGCCTAGCGGCATTGACTTTCGGGATAGAAGTTTGAGCAAGTGAACTCTTCTTTGAAAATGATTTAACGGTTGAATTTCTATAAGTAGACATTTTGGGAACACCTTTTGCAAACTTCTTTCTTAAAAGCAATGGGAATTGATTAATCAGGTGACCCTGTTTCTTGCAGTAGAAACATGATCGTCTTTCCCTAAAGGTTTGGTCGTTACAGTCTAGAAATTGGGGTGAGATAGACAACTTATGTGAGCATGTGAAAGTGGATGTCTCAGAATGTGAAACAGAAGATTTAACAGAATTCTTGATTGATTTGTCATTAGTATTCTTTAAACCTTTTCCTTTAAGTTCAGCCTGAGTCTTAGCATTTCTTTGAAAACTTTCATCAGTTAACCCATAATTAATAGTGTGATGTTCGGGCTTAATATTTTTCTTTTCACATTGAGACACACACTTACAAGGAATATCCTCAATCTCAACCTCTTCTTCAATAGTTTGTAAGGGAGCAGGCTGAAAACTACCAAAGGGGGTGAACTTGACAGTTCCTGAGGGTGCAAACTTAACAGGCTCAAAAGGCTTCACTGGTTTAGCCTTGATTATTTTAGTTTTCTTTCTATCATGTCTGACCTCTATGTCAGCTTGATAAAATTCAGGCAGCTTAACAGCAGGCAAACTAACAGATTCAACTACAGGCATCTCTACTTGCTTAACAACAGGTTCATTAACTGGCAGTTCAACAGGCTTTGTATCTACTAAAGTAGTGGGCACAAAATCTTTAATTTCATCCTTAGATGGTCTACACAAATTTACATCTAAAGATGGAGGCGGTTGATTATGATAACCCAAACCGGACTTGTCTTTGGCGTTAGACCTACCCGTCTGCAGAATCTCGGTAAAGACCATGGATGAAGTGTTGATATTCTTGAGTTTTCGTTTGTAATCAACTACTTCGGCTTGGGAGGCAGCCAATTCTTTTCTTAAATGAGCAATCATCTTTAGGTAACTGTCAATTTCATCTTGATTACTGAAAATAAGAGCTTTTAACTCTTTTTTATCTTCTATAAATTGATTAATGTTACTTTCAAAATGTTTCTCATTATTTTTCAAAACTTTGTTTGCCTCCATCAAGTTCAAGATATCAGACTTCAAGTTGTTATTATGTTCCATAAGCCCATTTACTTTACCAGTTAAACTAATACAAGAATCACAAGAAAATGATGCAAATTGTACCTCATTGTTGATGGCCATGAAGCATTGCTCTTGAGCCTCATGAGCAAAGAAATCATAAGCATCACCATCTTCAATCAATAATGCAGCCTTAGTAGTAGTATTCTCAATCTGTTTTGGAGCAACAGATGGCTTTGTGAAACCAGTGGCAGGCTGTCGACCTTTCTCACATTCTCGGGCAAAGTGTCCAAGATTCTGACACTTATAGCACTTGACTTTGCTTTTGTCGAATCCCATAGATGTTCGGTCAGCAGCATCTTCAAGAGATCTCTTTCCAGTTCTTCTTAGATAGTTCTTGGCTCTGCGAGTAAGCATAGCCATATTCCATCTAATGTCTATTCTTTCTAACTCATCTGGATCGACCTGATTGAAATCTTCATCAGTCAGTTCTAAGGTACTTACTCTCTTAGAGAGAAAGTCTTCATAAGATGACAGAAAAGCAGTGAACATTGCAGCATGTTCATCTGTTGCAGCTGAAGAAGGAATAGACGATGATGAACAAGGTTTACTTTAAGAAGCAGTATAAGTGGGGAGGGCTGAAAAAGTTCCTACACCAGGATTACTATAAGAAGAAGATCTCTGAGAATTAGCCTCAGATGAGATGAAAGCAATTCCACTATTACTTGATTCTGATGTACGAGCAGTAGATCTTGTTTCCTTCTTTTGAATATCCAAAGCACCAGCTTCAAGCTTACCAACAAGATCATCCAAAGACAATTGCATTGTCTTAGGATCATTTTCCAACAGCAGAACTCGCGTTTCCCAACTTGGAGGAAGAGCAGCTAAAGCCTTTTTATTAATCTCAGAATTTTTTAGATTATATCCTCCAGCTTGTAGTTCGTTTACAGTACGTGTAAATCTACAAAGCATGTCTCTGACCGTCTCATTCTTCTGGATATAGAAATAATCAAACTGAGTTTTGACTAATTCCAGTTTGCTCTCAATGAACTCTGAATTGCCACTAAATCTCTTCTCAATTGCAATCCAAAGATCATAAGCGATTGTTTGTGGAAACATATCCAGAACGTCAGTTGGGAGTGACATAGTAATAGCAGAATGAGTCTTGCGTTCAATTTCCCATGCTTTTCGTTCTTCGGGAGTGTATGAACGAATGGGTTTGGGTGGAGGAACTCCCATGTGTTCTCCAAGAGCAACAGGTGCAACATATCTTTCAAGAAGAGCCAATTCCATGACAGGATCAGTGAATAAGACAAAAGATATAAAAACGTTGTTTCCAAGCTCGATATTCCATTCCTGGTGCAAAATAAGGAGGTTTATTTGCACTACCGATCGTAGCATTATGTTGTAAAACTGCATCAACGCTTTGAAGAGACATGTTGAAAATCTGCAAGAAAAGTTAGTAGGTAACAAACAAACAAGCTGAATTTTTGTCTAAGTCAGGAAAAATGCGACACAGTGGTTGTGTCGCAAAGGATCAATACGACACAAACGTTGTGTCGCAGAACTTAATCCGACAGAAGACAAAAATGCGACACAACCGTAATGTCGTAAGTTATGTCGCAACTTGTGTCGTAGACCAGTCAAGGTCAAAAGAGATTATGTCGTAGGCTTATGTCGCACAATATGTCGCAGACAAATTAATGTCGTATGATTGTGTCGCATGAACAGTGGATACGACACAAAATTGTGTCGCAAAATCACGCATGCAGACAGCCTAGAGCCCACCAAAATTTCAACTTTCAAAAACCAACTTTGACTTCTAATCCCCACACTTTCTAGCAGACCAAAAACAATATTTTAACCCTTAAAGTATTTCACCTTTCTAACACAAATCCATATTTTAATCACAAAACAATTTCAACTTTCAAGACAAACACAAGTCTTTGAAGATTAGAGACCAAAATATGGCTAAAAACAACCTTTTAAACCAAGAACACTTAAGAACACAAAATATGAAAATAATGAATTTTTAGACCAAAATCTAGCAAAAGCTAACTCGAAACCACAACTCAAGAGTACGCGGCTCTGATACCAATTGTAGGTTCCGTACACGGACCAAATTGAGAAGCCTAAAACTTGTATGTAGATGCGGAATTAAACACACAAGTTATGCTAGATATTTAACAAGTAAATGACCAAAACACAAAGTGTAAGTTTATATGAACAATCAACAAGTGAGATTACATACACTTTAACTAGACACACAAGGATCTAAGCAACACAATATATGAGTTTTTCTACAGAGAGTTTCGTAGTGTTGTGTGTGAGTGTTTGTTGGTGACTAAAACAGAAGCTGATAAGCTCTATTTATAGTCTGATCCAAACTTCATGCGACACAATCCTTGTGTCGCATAGATTGTCACTGCGACACAATTATTGTGTCGCATACATTGACTCTGCAACACAATCCTTGTGTCGCATATACAGACACTGCGACACAATGCTTGTGTCGCAAGATTACAGAAAATTGTAATTAATCTAAATCTAAAACTGTTTTAATACGTAATTACAATATCGACACAATTACAGACTGAGACCAACTGACAGACATACATTGATGTATCAACAAAGGTACTGTAAGACGGCTGATTACTCGGTATAGCGTCGACAACACCTCCGGTGTAGTTAACACGTGGAAGCCGAGGAAAAGCCGCAGTTACTAAGCCTTGTGGAATAACGGAAACTCTGTGATCAGCAGAGCTGGTACCGACTAGGTCCTTGGTTCAGCAATGGAAACACCTCCGGTGGAGTACAGTGTGAGAGTCACGGAAAGAGTCGTTGTTATCGGTCTATGTGAATCAAGAGTCATGACTCAACACCCAGACTCACAAAACCATCGATAGAAAGTAATCAAAGACACTCTATAAACTTGGTATTAAATGTTTTATTTAGATTAGATATTATTGTGGGGTTAAGAAAGGTCGGACATCGAGTTGGTTTGTCTCCTTATTCATGCACCCAGGGTTTCATCCCAGATAAGGGTCACTATACCTTCACCGGTTAGTGTTGTGGGCTGGATAAACTACTCCGATCAGAATCAGGATAGCCTAGTTGCTCAGTGACATACTGATCGAGAACTCTATCAGTAGGGGGCTAGTGCTTACTCCACATAATACCTGAAATAAATAAAATACAAACCTTTAGAATACATTCTCATTCCAACCAATAAGGCTACCGAAATCATAGCAAACACCCCTCTCTTGATTGTCTGCTATTTACATTTATTTTATTCTGCTTTAGTTTAAATTTTCTGCCTAAGTATAATAAAAAACAAACAAAAACAAAACCCCAAATCAAAATCTTTTAAAACCCGCTAGATTGATAAGTACGCCTGTTTCGTCCAAGATCCACAATACACTCACTCAAAGAACGACCCTAGGTCATCCTTATTGCTATACACCAATAGTAACTAGGTATACTTAGGCCCCGCACATATAAATTTTAAAACTTCGCTGATCCGCGCCTCGACGGACGGTCCGACGACGGGGTGAAAACCCGACTGACCGTTTGGGCGCGATCATGTTATTTAACTAGAATCCTACGGATTAATGAAATGAGCCTTAATGAACGTAAACCAATCGATAGATCTTAATAAAATTGAGAGTTTAATTGATTTTTGTTTCGACTCGCAACCCCTAGTTCATGTTGCGAGTTGAACACAGGTTCAATTCGCAGAACCACATTAGCGAGTTAAGATTGCTCTCGATTCGCAGATCCGTTTTTGCGAGTTGAAATCTTGTTTGTTGACTTGCGGACCGAGTTGATTAGCGAATCGACTTGCGAATCGAGTTGCGGATTGACTTGGTAAGCGAGTTGACATGGTTGCAAGTTGAGTTGCGAACCGAGTTGAACTCGATTCGCACATAATACTTCTGCGAGTCCAGTACTTTGAAAATTTTCAATTTTAAAAGTTTTTATACGAATGTTAAGACTTTTTCAGTAATAACTTTTATATCATGGACTTGTATTAAAATTATATATGTTTATATCGAAAGTCTACCAATTCAAGAGGTAATTGAATGGCGTGTCCTAATTCTATATTAGCGGTATAACTTATATTTATCAAAAACCGTTAATGACTTGAGATTTTCAAATTAACAAGTAACTAACGGGACGTACATATTGAACTTACGACTTACTAGTTATAAGTTATATATGTTAGATATTTCTAAATATGACTTGAGACATGTATGTAACAAGTTATGTATAATTTTAAGCTAAGATGTTTGATGAATTTTCATTCATAATACGTTATAGTTTAAAATTGATTAACGTGCGTTAATTGTTTTTGTCATTTGTGTTTCCATAGATATGTCGAGACAATTTGATAAAGGTCACAACATTCTTGTTGATCTTGATCTTTCGGCATGCGGAGCACATCAAGTTGCTCAAGTGCTGACGTTCTTTGCACGTTCACACATTAGGTATGCGATTACAGAGTCTCCTCAGATCTCTCAGATGATACTGAATGATTTTTAGACAGATATTCAATATGATCAGACCGTCAACCCACCGGTGATACGTACAATGGTCAATCAGAGACCGGTAGTTTTCTCTGCATCTGAACTACGTCAGATTTTACAACTGGGGCCAGTAGACCAAGAAGATGGTCCGACTGAATATCCTAGTGATTTTATTGAGGGAGCTATAGGTCATATGGGATATAC
Source organism: Pseudognaphalium luteoalbum (assembly GCA_963422505.1). NCBI lineage: Eukaryota > Viridiplantae > Streptophyta > Magnoliopsida > Asterales > Asteraceae > Pseudognaphalium > Pseudognaphalium luteoalbum. The sequence continues at coordinate 46,975,173 of OY730194.1, forward strand.
GGTAGATAAACAAGGATGACAGTTCCAAAAACCTCTAGTTATTGGATAGTGGAGGTTTTTGTGGCACGTTATTGTCACGGTTTTTGCACCAAAGAAGGGAGGCTTCGATGAGTTGAGCCCTGCCCTTCTATCAGCTGTGCTGTCCCTGGTTTACAACAAACCATACAGTTTTTATGATTACATTTTTGGCGAGCTGGTTAGATAGATTTCGGGTTCTGTTAGATCACGGTTTCTGGTTTACCCGCGTTTTTGTATGCTGATCATTATTGCTCGTCTGCCAGAGCTTGTTATTCCTGGCCCATACTTACGTGTAGATACTATTGGGCTCAGAGGCTATGACGCGATGTTTTTGCAGACAGTGAGGAAGGAATGGGTAGTGAATCATGAGGAGAGAGTGCTTTTTGGTTTTCTTGTCGATCCTGTCTATGTGACGCCACCGAATCATGGTTGGTTAGATGTTGCTGCTGATGCTGCTGTTCCAGACCCGATAGCTGATGTGGTTCATGCTGAAGATCCACAAGAGCTCATTGAGGATGTGTTGAAACAACCTGGACATGCTGAGGAACAGGTGAACCCAGATGTTGCTGCCCAGGTGATACAGGAGGTGCTGGTTGAGCTTGATGATACTACTGATCCCTTGCTACGGGATATTGATAGTTATGTTGCACCATCTGAGGATTCTGATGTTGGTCCATCTGGAGGCCGTGATGGTGAATCGGCTTCAGATGATGATGATAGTACTCCTTATCCACCTGCAGATGTTGGTTATATTAGATATCGATCTAGGATGATTCCAGATCCAGCACTGAAGGAGAAGAGGAAGGCAAAGGAAGTTAACCCAGACTTCAGTATTATTGATGAGGGTCCTGAGGAAGAGGATACATTTCTTATTTTTCAACGCCGTAAGCGTTCCAGGACGTTGACTATTCAGGATGGTATGTTTTACTTAGAGTTAGATTATCTTAACTTGTTGTTTATCAGGAGTTCAACTGAGACGGTTAATTCTTTGACAGTTTCTCGAGATACATCACAAGTAGAAACGATGATACCGGTGGTTACTGAAACAGTATATGTACCATCTGAGGAATGAGATAAACGTTTAGTACTATGAGTATTATAAATATTTAGTTAGAGATTGAGACAGAGTTATCTGTAACAATTACTTATTTAATTGTATCTAACTTTACAGGCTGAGAAACTGCTTGAGTCAGTGGAACTAGAAATGGTCTCCAAGACTATTGAGGAGGGAGTTGCAGAACTTGTACATGATGCATAGTTCCCGACCAATAAATCTAGTAGATTTGCAGCTAGTCTTCTCAAGGAAGCGTTATCTCAAGCTATTCCACCACTTACTCGTGAGTCTTATCTTGCTTCGGTGACACCACCTGGACCATCAACAATTTATGTCATTCCGACGACTGATGCTGAAAGGATTACATCCTTAGAGTCAAGAGTTAAGGAATTGGAACAGAGTACATCCAGGATTCCAGGGTTGTTGGCTGAGAATGTTTCTCTTGCTCAGCAGATGGTTCATATCAGTGAATCACATTTGACTCTGCTGAAGACTCATGATACTTTGCTTGCTGATTTTACTGCCCAGCGACTGAAGCTTGAACACTTAGAACATTTGGTGTTGAGAGTGCATTCAGGACAGTCAGATCAGAGGGAGATATTGATATATCAAGAAGCTTGCAAAGAGTATGAGTTAGCAAAGAAGGGAAGAGATGATAAAGATGATGATCCCAGTGCACAGAAAGATGGTGAGCCGACTGGTCCTTCAAAGACTGGTGAGCAAGCTATTATTCAGGGGGAGTTTGCTGGTGTTAGTGGTGATGGTGCTGGTACAAGTGCTGCGGGTACAAGTGAAGCTGGTAAGATAGCTTAGACTTGTGTAGATATTTGTACTTAGAACTTAGTTGAATTATAATTTATAATTGTAATTATAATTGTAATTTATAATTGTAACTGAATAATTGTAACTTAATAGTTTTGGTAATATATTCGGCTTGAGATTTTTATTACAAGTTAAATATATTTGAAATTGTTTAAGTTATTTGATTATGAAAAGTTAAATAAATTAGTGATCGAAAGTTTTAAAGATATTTTAGACTTGAGAGTCTTTATAACTAACAAGTTAAATATGTATGATTTTTAACTAGACAAATGATATATAATTTAAAGATATAATTGAAAGTTAAGTTTTATTATATAACAGATTAATTAAGTCTTGGAAATTATATAAGTTAGTTAATTGTAAACTTAAATGTTTGATGATTATTACATTAGAGTTTAAATTTAATTAATATTTGTTAAGTGTTTGATATAAGACTTAGGAAATCTTAGGTTGATTCAGGGTAATCAATAAAAGGTTTATAAGTTATATATTTCGCGTTTATTACACTAAAGGATTAGTATTGGAATTCTTAGATTGATTCAGGGAAATCAATAAGAGAATTTAAATTATTAATTTATTTGTGTTTGTTTGTTTTCTCTAGGAATGGAAATTCTAGATTTATCAGATTCAGAAAATGATATTTTGGATGAGATAGATGAAGAGATTGATTGTGATCTTGAAGAGGGAGAATTTCAGCCACCTGAAGATTGGACTGTTGTTTCTGAGATTGAGCAAGACATGGGTGTAGATCCAGATGCTAATGTTGATGAACACCATGTGAGCCCATCTAGGACAGAGGTTGTTATTGAAAATGATGAAGGTCCAATGGTTGTCGATGTAGATGAAGAGATCGATGACTTAACCGATACAGAAGATAAAGTTCTTATTTCTACAAATAATCCAGTTGTTGTGCTTAGGAAACTTCCAAAATAAAGAAAGAAAATTGGAGTTTCAGAAGTAGATATAACAGGAAAACGTGTACCACGTAGAGGGATTATTGGATGGTACTTTGACTCAGACCTAAAGCTTTTTGCAATTAAAAGATTTGACGGAGTTCAATATTTTGAGCGAAAGCTTGCAGTGTTTAGTTCTTTGCCTAGATTTGAGATTCGAGATTTGGCTCGATTACCTTTGAATAATCCAAGTGATGATTTTGTTGGAAGATATGTTGAACATATAATCAAGACTGAGGTTAGAGATAATAAGTGTGTAAAGATTAAGCCAAGAAAAGGAAAGACTATTAAGTTGGCAGAGAGAAGTCAAAGGACAGGAAGAAGAAGAAGAAAGAAGGTTTATCCATCTGTCAAGTGTGTACAACAGATTCCTCTGAAGACAATGCCACAAGATATTTTGGGAAATATGAAATGTTGGTATGTGGATTCAAAAACTGGAGAAGCTGTCATGGTTGAAGCAGATGATGAGGTTGAAAGTGGTGAGCGTGAGATTTTTAAAGTTTATGACCATCGACACCTAATGAATATGTCGAAGAAAGATTTGTTAAAGTTACATGAAAATAGAATTTTGATGACAGAAGCATGGGGTGATTTAGCACGAGATTATCAGATGATGGTTAAGACTTGTATCAAGATGAAGATATACGCAGGAAGTAAAATTTACAAATGAAGACTAAAGACAAGCGTGAAGATAAAGACTCTAGAGCTATTGTCAAGGGGGAGTCTGTTGAGACATAGATTGTGACAACAGATCTAGCTTGAAATAGGACTGGTGTAATTATTATTATGTTTGTGTATTGGTTTCGATTTGTAAATGATTATTTCATTAATAAAGATAGAAGAAATTTTGTTTTTAATATATACGTTTGTTGCTAGTCGAGATCTCAAGTCGCAAGGCTTGGTGATGCGAGATGAGATCTGAACTCACAGAACTCAATAGGTGACGACGAGCCGAGTTCAGTATTGGGCTTGGGCTGCGTGGCGAGTCGAGTCAACACGCAGGCCGAAAGGCTGCGAGTTGAGACGACTTATTTAAATGATTTTTGTTTAGAAAATCATTAACCTTTTGATTAATCTTTTGCAATTCCGATTTAAAAACCCAAGAACTCAGTATTCAGAGAAAAACAAAAACCTAATGACTAGGCTTTGACGTTTTTACGTTTAAAGCAAAGTATTAGATTACCTAAAACACGAACTCATCCGTTGTTAGTAAGATAACATCGTATTAAGGAATTCCGCACCTTAATACTACAGATAACTAAGTTATCGATCCTAGAACTAGGGACTTACAGAACGCGATCCTAACACCCTTGCCCGGATCGCGTTAGTTAGTGTTATATTGGGTCAATCGCATTTTGTTCTTATGAACGCGATCCAGCTTCATAACCCGGATCGCGTTTGCATGTGAAAAATGGTAACAGAATGTTTTGGTCAGTGGAACGCGATCCCACCACCCTAACCCGGATCGCGTTTGCGTGTTTTAACTTGGCTAATTTGACAACTTGTGACTTCTACAATCATGTTAATTACATAGTATTAGATGTATATTGGGTGCTCTTATTTGACATTATATACATGATTTGATTGTAATAAACTAGATATGAGAATCTAACTCGGGTTTTGGTTGGTTCTCATATAAAACGAAGACTCAATAAAATAAGATCTTTGAGTGGAGGCTGTAGTCAACAAGGGTGAGTGGATCTTGGACTTTCAGTCTAAATTAGTTGTAACAACATGGTTACAACGGGTAAAATTGGTTTAATATTATATATTGATTGTGTTTTATATATGTATATTTCCATGATCGTTGTTGACTAAAGTGAATGTTGGAGGTCAATATGGATTTGGTTTGGATACTATTACTTTGAACAACATAAGTGCTTTGTACATGTGTTGTTTATTGTAATCATGTTGTATGTAGTATTAGTTCTAAACTATTGGTTTAACCACTGTTTGACCTTCAGTTGGTTTTAAGTGTTACTTGGGGGCCACCGTGGCAAGAGGGTACCTCAAGGACCACCGATCCTCTTTGAAGTTAATTGTTTATGATGCTTAGTTGTAAACAATTGTTACATAAAATTAGGTTGATAGTTAGAGATCTATTCACTTAGCTTTGTGCTAATCCCCCTCATTACTTCTTGCAGGATATGTTTTTGAGTGTGGGTCTCAATAAGTTTGGGTTGATAGAATGTTTGAAGGCTCACTCTGAATTTAAAATCATGTTAACGGTTGAACATATGTTTTGGATTTATATAACACTTAAAATTAATGTTTGTAATTATTGATAACTTAACTCTTAAGATCTTGTACAAGTGGATTGCAGCTTTTGTTTATATTATATGCAATCTATGATGTAATTATTAAATATGCGTTTCCTGTATATTTTTTTTTAAAAAATAGTCTTGAAATTGTAACGGGTGTTATAAATTGGTATCAGAGCCTAGGTTTGGTTGAATTGAGCATGTGTTAGGTGTTCAATCCCAAAACTATCTGTGTTAGTCAAACATTCTAGGGTGTGGGATTTAGCTATGATAGGAGAAATAGTTAGTATGTAGGTACTAACAATTAACAGATTGTGAGATGTTGTGTTCTTGCAGATATGGCAGATAATGAACATCCGACCGATACTCCCAATAACGTTTCTAGAGTGGAAGTTACTCCTCCACAAAACCCTACTAATAGACGAGGTCAGTCTGGTACTTCTTTTTCAGTGGGTGATTTAGATCGAGATGATTATGTCCTACAGTTAGAGTAGGAAGTACTGAAACTTAGAGGTTTACAACAACAATCCTCGCTTAATCAACAAGTCCGGTCATGTAAATAACAACAACAACAAACTAAATTATGTTCTTTTAAGACTTTCAAATCTAGTGGACTATCTGAATATTGTGGTAGCACCAATCCTTCGGTCACACTCGACTGGTTAAGGGATGTGGAAAGAAAGTTTGAGGTCTGTCGGTGTGAGGATGAGATCAAAGTTCCTTATGCGGTTCAACTTTTGAAGGGTCCGACAATGGGTTGGTGGGATTCTATTACATCACATTTTACACCACAACAGAAAGAATCTATTAGGTGGCCCGATTCCTATAATGAGGTTTGCAAGAAATATTGTTCAGATTTTGCTATGACTCGTATTCGACGTGAGTTTATGGATATGCATTTGACGAATAATATGACCATGGATTAACTTATATCTCAATTTTCTGAAAAGTTAAGGTTTGTGCAACAATGGGTACCGGATGAAAGGACTAAGATTGACCATTTTGTTGGGATGTTGCCACATATCTATCAGACAACAGTGAGATTAGCGGGTTCTCTTACCCAAGCTTTTGAATTAGCCCGTTCTGTGGATAGCAATATTCGGGCTCATGATTTGGAAAACAAAGATAGATCTTCTTCGAAATCTAAAGGTGATTCCTCGGCGAATCAAGGGAAGAAAAGATGGCATTGGTCTCTTCAAAACAAGAAACAAAGTGGTGGTATAGTGGACAAAGGAAATTGGTGCCATAGTGGTAAGGCTAAATGTACCGGGCCATGTACTCCACAAACGGCTAGATGTGTCAAGTTTGGTCAGTTTGGGCATGATGTCAAACATTGTACTTTCCCTAAGCATGTGTGTCGGAATTGCCACAAGGAAGGTCACTGATTGGTTCAATGTACTGAGGTGAGTAAGCAAAGAACGGGTACGGTCGGAGGGTCTTCATCTTCTGGCCTGAAAAGAAAGAACACCATCAGCTACTGGCAGGGCTTTTCAAATGACAGCTGATGAAGCTGTCAGAACAGAGGATGTCATATCTGGTACTTTTCTTATTAATTCTGTACCAGCAAGTGTTCTATTTGATTCAGGAGCCAATTGTTCTTTTATATCTATGTTTTTTGTGATAAACTGAAATTGACTTCTGCTTGTATTACAAATCCTATTGAGGTTGAGGTAGCAGATGGTAAAATGGTTCAGGTTACCACATCGGTGACTGGAGCTAGCATATTGATTGAGGGTCAAAGTTTCCTTGTTTCTTTCTATTAATGCCTATTCCGGGTTTTGATGCGGTTTTAGGCATGGATTGGTTAAGTAAGAATAAAGCCCATATAGAATGTCATAAGAATTTGGTAAAAATTCCAATCTTAGATGAGTCATATGTCGTGGCTAGGGGAGAAACGGGAGAAGGGTAGTGATAAACGCCAAAATGTACTACATTATAATACTAATTACCCCTTTGTTCAGTAGATTTCTTATGCATTTTATGTGAATAAGATACTTTTTTCGTTCATATTTGCATTTAGGAGTTTAATTGGAGCTTGGATCGGAAAGAAACAGAAAACGAGCTTATTGCGCAGAAAAGTTGCTAAGAGAATAAAACAATGAATAAGAGAAGATTGGATCGGAGTAAAAGATGATTAAATTAAGAAAAGATGGAAAATATTCCTGAAAATCAATCCATCCGCCGGATGGATCAAGGCAGTGGAGGCCCAGGCTACGCGAAGCTGGGCTGGGCTTATTTTCAATCCATCCGCCGGATGGATCAATTCGGAAGAATAGGTTTAAATTCCTATTTTACTCATTTCAAACCCAAACTTCTCAATACCTAAACCTACGAATAACAGCCGGCCAGAGGGGGTTTTTCCCCCATTTTGGGAGCAAATCGATGGCAGTTTGGAGGCGGAAAAGGCTAGGATCATCCTATTGATTCTACTTCATTCGGTTCACAATTTGGTGTGCGTATCATAGTTAGAACATGTTGTTCTAACATTTTGTGACAATAGTTTGTATATTGTTTTAGCATAGATTAATTGAATAAATGACCTATTGTATTGCGACTATAGCCATACGACAATGGTATTGCGACAAAGCTATTGTCGGATGGTTAGTCAAAGCTATTGACTAAGTTTGACTTCATTAAGTCTTATGGTTGCATGTATGTTTGGAGGTCTATAAATAGACTTCCTTAGGTCATTTTGAAATAGGTTTTTGAGTGAGTTTTGGAGAGACTCTTTAATGGTAACACTTTCACTTCCATATCTAGAAAGAGTTTGAGAGAGAGATTAGAGAGATAATCAAGCTGATTTTGTATACTTTGTGACATGAAATAAAAGTTCTCAACTTTTATTTACATCTTTACATTTCGAATACGATTTATACTTTGATTCACGTTTTACACTTGTGATTGATTTCCGCTCAATTGCAAGAATTCGATCAGCTGTAGATGCTAGGCGTACACAAGTGGTATCAGAGAGGGAACAGCTCTTCGAATATGTGAAAAACGTGTTCGTATTGGTTTTTAGCTTCGGATTTTGTGTTCGCAAGTTACGGATTTCAATTTACTTTGAATTAGCTTGTGATTTTGATTCGGATTGATCAGAAAACATCACTCGATTATCACGCAGCAATTAATTCTGTGTTATCACAAATTAATTTGAAGATTTATTGAGTTTTTCGATTGGTTTTCATACGAAGTGTACGGATTTTGTACGGACATGTCAATTTGACTTGTTTTGGTCAAATTGATAGCATATGAAGGTCGGAATTTCATTTCCGAATTGATTAACGTCAAAATCAGCCGATTTGAGTTAATTTTGGATGATTTTTGGAATTTTTTCGTAATCTGGACGCTCCTTCTGTGAATAACATTTCCGTGAATAGTGGATAATCTATTCTGTGATTAGCATTCCGTGATTAACATTTCCGACAATAATGATCAATTCCGTGATTAGTGTTCCGTGATTAATTCTATGTGTGGTCCGACAATAGCTTATTGTCGCATAAACAGTACATGATCATTGACGGATTGCTATTCTCAGATTGATATTGTCGCATAAACAGTGTTTACCAGATTCACGGATTTACTATTCTCAGATTGATATTGTCGCATAAACAGTGTTTGCCAGATTCACGGATTTACTATTCTCGGATTGATTAAAGTACTCTCGGATTGTTATTGACGGATAGATATTCTCGGACTGAGTATTCTCGGAATTATTCTCGGATTATCGGATTGAATATTCTCGGATAACTTTAAATATTATTCACGGAATTCGTATTCTCGGAATATTATTCTCGGATTTCTTATTCTCGCAACAAAAGTATTGTCGTAAAAAAAAAAAAAAAAAAAAAAAAAAAGTTATTTGGCGGGAAAATTTGTATACTTCCAAAAATTTTTCTAAGCCTTAAAAGTGATAAATTTTGGCTTTGAAAAAGTTTCATTTTACCCAGGCGTTTTTGAGCGTTTTTGGACGTTTTTGAACGCGATTTTGGAGGGAAATTTGTAAAAAATTTTCTTATTGCAAAATTTTGTTATTAAGATTAAAATTGTTCACTTTTAGCTTGGGAAAAATTACATTTTATCCAAGTAATTTTGGACATTTTTAACAAAATTTGGTGGGAAAATTCAAGAGAGGTGAAGATGGCATCTTCAAAGTTTGAGCTTGACTACAATGGAAATCCCCTACCTCCAAGAGTCTTCTGTAATAATGATTACACTAGTTGGAAGACTAGATTTGAAGAATTTATTGTGTTCAGCAATCCTGATTTGTGGATTCCCATTATCAACCGATATGAGAGGCCAAAAGCAAAAGGGACGTACTTTGGTATTGTTCCATTTAAATCGGTGAAATTAATGGATGAACAGGAACGCAAGGAATTTAACAGAGATAAGAAAGCCTTTGAAACAATTAAAAGTTGTTTATCAGAAGAAGTGTTTCGTGCTTTCTCAGAAGCCGAAACCTCCTATGATTTATGGATTTCTTTGTCAAAAAGGTTTGGGGGAGAAGATTTGTTGAAATTGTCAAATGTTGATGACAGAATTAAGGATGAATCAATACAGAAAGATGATGAGCTTAAAGCCTTGCAATCTAAAGTTCTAATCATGGAAACTGAACGTGATGAAATGCGTTTAAAGATTGCTAGAATGGAAGAACAGATTCTAGAACTTCAGAGTCAACAAACGAAGCTAATCAAGCTACAAGAAGATCATAGTCATGCTTTGAAGACTATTCAAGATCTTCGTGGTCAATTCTCTCGAAACTCTCACTTTGCAAAACAACCTGAAAAGGTTGTACAACCTGCAAAGGTTGTGAAAAAGATTTACACAAGTAAATCTTCGTATGAGAAAAAGATTTCTCAGTTTACTAATTATTCTTTGCAAAAGAATAAGAAGTATTCTAAGAAATCACAATTAACTTCCAAAAAGGTTGATTGTTTGGATTCTGTAAAGGTCAAGAATGTTAACAAATCGGTTTCAGAACATCAAAAGAAGACAAAAAGAGCTTCTTCAGCACCGATACAACCTTCTTCAGAATCAAGACAAACAAAATCTCGTGCATACACACAGGCACAGATATTTGCATTGGCACCGTCACGATATAATCGTAAGGTGTTTAAGCAATCAAAAGATTTTGTTCCTTTCTCCCAAAGGCGAACTTCTTCACAATCGATTCCTTGTCAACAATTTAGATATGAAACACCGTGTTTCTTATCTAGATGGAATTCGATTTCCTTGAATTATGTAGACACAACTTATCGATGGCTGTCAGGGCTATCTAAGCCTGTTGGAACTATGCTCAGGTGGGTTCCAAAAGTTGTTGCTACTTGATTGATACAAGACCAAGGAAGATAAAATCTACTGTTCAGGGGGAGTTATGATCTATTCTGATGGTATCAGAATATGGAACAGTTAGTTTTTTTGAAGATTGAATGCTTGAAGATTATTCTCTCTCTCAACAAGTTTATCATCAATCAAGCTAAAGTCGAAGACTTATACAAGCTATTGTCAAGGGGGAGTTTGTTAGAACATGTTGTTCTAACAGTTTGTGTCAATAGTTTGTATATACAAGCTATTGTCAAGGGGGAGTTTGTTAGAACATGTTGTTCTAACATTTTGTGACAATAGTTTGTATATTGTTTTAGCATAGATTAATTGAATAAATGACCTATTGTATTGCGACTATAGCCATACGACAATAGTATTGCAACAAAGCTATTGTCGGATGGTTAGTCAAAGCTATTGACTAAGTTTGACTTCATTAAGTCTTATGGTTGCATGTATGTTTAGAGGTCTATAAATAGACTTCCTTAGGTCATTTTGAAATAGGTTTTTGAGTGAGTTTTGGAGAGACTCTTTAATGGTAACACTTTCACTTCCATATCTAGAAAGAGTTTGAGAGAGAGATTAGAGAGATAATCAAGCTGATTTTGTATACTTTGTGACATGAAATAAAAGTTCTCAACTTTTATTTACATCTTTACATTTCGAATACGATTTATACTTTGATTCACGTTTTACACTTGTGATTGATTTCCGCTCAATTGCAAGAATTCGATCAGCTGTAGATCCTAGGCGTATACAATCATTTTCCGATTTCAATTATAAATATGCCTATGTGTTTTGTTTTGGGATATTAATCTGATTTTGTATTATCAAATCATGGATTAGACTTATTGTTAATTATTTAGTTTAATAACCTTGGATTATGATTGTTTGACGGTTATAATTGCGTTTTGAATAAATTGTCTGATTGAAGATTGTTACGTTATCCGTGAATCCTTATTTGTTGGTGATTATTAGTTGCTACTTAACGTGGTCAATAGTGTTGTCGAGATTGAGTTCCTTTGACATTGTTGATTATTGATGATTATGAATCTAGGTTTATAGTCATTGCTAAATATATTGAGTTTGATAGGTTAAGAGAACGGAAACTAATTAATCTAAAATGAATGAGCTAATAAGTGATTATTAGAAGGTATTGTTTGAGTCATACCGCGAGAATTAATCGTAACAAGTCGCAAACAGTTAATGCACAATCTAGGGAAAAGCACACAATAGAGCAACTTTCTTGCGATGTCGGATCGATATTTAATGTGGGACCCTAGATTGTAGATATTAGTTAAACAGAACCGAAGACAAATTGACATTTAACTTGGACTCTTTGATTAGTATCTAAGTTGATATAAAAGAAATCACAATTAGACAATCAAAACACATGAACCTGATAATATGAATCTGAGCGGAAGAACCTAAGAAATTACATATCTATTTCCAATTGTTTATCTTTTACTATGTATCTTGTTTTATGTAATTGGTTTGGTTAATTAGTTCATATTGAACATTTTTATGGAACTAAAACGCAACCCTATTTTACTACTTTATTAATAATTCCAATTTAATTGAAAAACATCGTTCCTGTGTTCCTGTGTTCGACCTGGACTTACCATAGCTATACTATTATGATCGGGTATTCTTGCCTGGTTGTGTGATAGTAGTGATTTGTATATCCTGTACTTTATAAATAATAAAACTACACGCTTTCACATGCATCAAGTTTTTGGCGCTGCTGCCGGGAAACACTTAACCGGTTGGACTACTGTTCTACCGGGGAACGGTTGCTTATTCGATTAAGTTGAAAAATATATAAAAAAAGGTTTTTCGTTAATCACGCACAATTTCATAGGCTCGATTTGCTAAATAAATATTTTTTTCTTGTCTAGAAGTTGTGATGATTAATGGTTTAATTTGGTTGTAAATAATTATTTATTTGTTAATTATATGTATCTGCATGTTATATAGATTAATTTTTAACGGAGCGTAGTTTTTGAATTTGGTTTGCACGAACATTTGACCGACAGTTAAGTGCACTAGACGGCGGTTGGAAGGACGTTTTTGCGACAAATTTTTGTTACTGCTCTGTTTGTCATATATTTTATGTACTAATTATTATTGTTTATTTCTTTTACCTTATTTTATGTAGGTTATTGTTTGTTAATTTGTTATTTTTTATTTTTAATTAGTTATTTTATATTTTGTTTTCTTGTTCTACTTTTTGTTTTCTTGTTAGTTTTGCAGTTTCGAACTTTGTAGGTGTGTTCCCTGGAAACCCTCACGAGATTATACCTCGTCTACTTGGGATACCAAGGGGTTTAAAGGCTTATTGCATATGCTAAATGCAACCGTGATGCCTACGGAAGTGTGTTGTTGTATATTTTTCAGAATCAGATCAAGAAAACATTTTTTCTTCAAGATCAGGGGAGTTTTCTGTGCACTTCTTTTCTATTCCCTATTTTACGGTTCCTTGTTTTGCAATGAGGACATTGCTTTATTTTATGTGGGGGATGGGGAAAAGAAGTTTGCTTGTCCTAAGTTATGAATTGGTAAATATTGGTAAATTTCAAGCTAGAGGGCATTCTATGTTGGTCATTTTCCAGCCCAAATTTTTCTTTTAAAATGTATTCTTTTTAAGTTTAGCAAATCTTGTAACATATCTGGGAAATTCAAAGGATGAAATGAACTTGAAAATATTAGATAGTTCATCATGTGATGTATTGATAGACAATCTATGTATAAGTTGTTGAGCTATTAAATAAAATTAATGTAAGAAGTATGTGATATTCCGAGAGGAACTTTAGCAATTTATGACTTTAGTCTTAATTCTTATATATGATAGCGTACGATATGCCATAATTTTGGAATTTAATTAATATCATTTGGGGATATACTGGGTGTTGTTTCCTCTGTTGTATGTAAGTATAGACCTGGTCTCCGTCAGTATATTTAATGAAAAGAGCAAAAAGAGTTTAAATGAACTCATGATTTTAAAAATGTAGTCAAATTATGTCGCTTTGTTGTACTAAGGTACAGACCTGCAACCAATGGTTTGACTAAAAAGTTATTATGCTAAACCAAAGTCAAGTTATGTCGCTCTGTTGTGTTGAGGCACAGACCTGTCACCAATGTCTTGACTTGAAAAATGATTATTTTAATTAGATATCCATAATATGTGTAATATTAGCACGTTATATATATGAGGGTATTTTTCTATTGTGAATCAAGGGTAAAGCTGCTAGAATAATGATAAATCAAGCTCAATTACCTAAGTATAGATTGTTTAGGTGGACAACAATATCGGTAATCCTTGTGAGCTATCTGTTATGCATAATGATAATGAATGAGACAATTTATTTTTCCTAGAGGAGTTTCTTGATTGCTAAATCTTAAGGTAGTATTATTTTTAAGATAAAAATTTGGTTGGTTAAATGCTAGTTGGTATGTAAGTCCCATTTCACCGTTTACCTATTCATTTTATTTGATAGTCTACTTGAGGACAAGTAGGATTCAAGTGGGGGATGTTTGATAAAGGCCAAAATGTACTAGATTATGGTACTAATTATCCATTTGTTTAGTAGATTTCTTATGCATTTTAAGTTAATAAGATACTTATTTCGTTTATATTTGCATTTAGGAGTTTAATTCAAGCTTAGATCGAAAAGAAACAGAAAACGAGCTTATTGCGAAGAAAAGTTGCTAAGAGAATAAAACAATGGACAAGAGAAGATTGGATCGGAGTAAAAGATGATTAAATGAAGAAAAGATGGAAAATATTCCTGAAAATCAATCCATCCGCCAGATGGATGTTTCATCCGCCGGATGGATCAAGGCGGTGGAGGCCTAGGCTACGCGAAGTTGGGCTGGGCTTATTTTCAATCCATCCGCCGGATGGAATTTCCATCCGCCAGATGGATCAATTCGGTAGAATCGGTTTAAATTCCTATTATCCTAATGTCAAGCCCAAACTTCTCAATACCTAATCCTACGAATAACAGCCGGCCAGAGGGGGTTTTTCCCCCATTTTGGGAGCAAATCGATGGCGGTTTGGAGGCGGGAAAGGCTAGGATCTTCCTATTGATTCTACTTCATTCGGTTCACGATTCGGTGTGCGTATCATTTTCCGATTTCTATTATAAATATGTATGTGTTTTGTTTTAGGATATGAATCTGATTTTGTATAATCAAATCACGGATTAGACTTATTGTTAATTATTTAGTTTAATAACCTTGGATTATGATTGTTTGCCGGTTATAATTACGTTTTGAATAAATTGTCTAATTGAAGATTGTTACGTTATCAATGAATCCTTGTTTGTTGGTGATTATTAGTTGCTACTTAACGTGGTCAATAGTGTTGTCGAGATTGAGTTCCTTTGACATTGTTGATTATTGATGATTATGAATCTAGGTTTATAGTCATTGCTAAATATATAGAGTTTGATAGGTTAAGAGAACGGTAAATAATTAATCTAAAATAAATGAGCTCTAAAGTGATTATTAGAAGGTATTGTTGAGTCATACCACGAGAATTAATCGTAACAAGTCGTGAACACTTAATGCACAAACTAGGGAAAATCACGCAATAGAGCAACATTCTTGCGACGTCGGATCGATGTTTAATTTGGGACCCTAGGTTGTAGATATTAGTTAACCAGAACCGAAGACTAATTGACATTTAACTTGGACTCTTTGATTAGTATCTAAGTTGATATAAAAGAAATCATGAGTAGACAATCAAAACACATGAACCGGATAATATGAATCTGAGCGGAAGAACCTAAGCAATTACATATCTATCTCCGATTGTTTATCTTTTACTTTGTATCTTGTTTTATGTTGTTGGTTTGGTTAATTAGTTCATATTGAACATTTGTACGGAACTAAAACGTAGCCCTATTCATTCTACTTGATGAAGAAATGATTTATGTCAAAGTTGCTGTTGCTGAAGTTAACAATTGATGATCGCTATTCATTCTACTCCTGGATTCTACATGCTTAGGAAGATTAAAACTCAACTTTGTGTGTCGCTGATACAGGCAGTGAGAGTTTTATATCTTCACATTGAATAAGGCAAAAGTCACTGCCCAAATAACAGCTAGTCACTGAAGAACAATATTTCAAGTCATTCTACAAGAGCATGTTAGCTCGCAGTGAGTGAGGAGAGTTACTGCTTCTTCAGTGACTATTCAATAAAGTACGAAGTGCTCTACTCTTATATATGTCAGCAAGTGTTCCTCGTACTTGAAGAATGTTTGAAGGATCACTTGGCAGTGAATGATTGGTTTTAAGGAAGATGTGATATTCAAGGTAACAGAATTTAGGACCACAGAATAATCAAGGATCAGAGATCAAACCAATCAAATAGCGACACACGTCATTCCAAGATCATGATTCTCCACAAGACATTTGCACTATAAATAGAGCAGTACTTTGTACTTAGAAGTTTGTCGTTGATATGTATTATTCACTTGTTTGTCAGTGAATACAGTTTGTCTAAGTACGTATCCTCGAGCTGTGAGTAAACAATTAGCGTCTTTGTCCACTACTGTTTAGCTCAATTTGTAATAGTTTAGCGTAAGTGTTTGATTTGGATTAGCCTTGGCTAGTTCATTCCGCAATCAACACTTAGTGAGTTTATGATCAATAAAATTATATTCTCAGCTACTATCTATTATTTGCTTTAATATTGTCATATCTATCTCTTACATACTGTGTTGTTATTAAACAATTAAAAACTGTCTAAGTAACTTGATTAAAACCAGAGAAAAGTTTTTATTTGTATTCAACCCCCTTTCTACAATTAAACTTTACTTATTGCGATTCCATTTCACTAATCAAATATGAATTTGGGACTCTCAATTAGTATCAGAGCAGAGTTGGTTTAAATCAATTAACCAGATCTGCAATGGAATCAGTAAAGTACAGTTGTGTTGACTCTGAGTATCAAAAGGGAAATGGTTCTACTACCAAACCTCCAGCGTTTGATCCCTCGAGGATTAAAACCTGGATGTCCAGGATGATGATGTTTTTGGATCTCGTTGATGATCGTCTTTGCAATACAATAACCAATGGTCTCCACATTCCAACCACAATTGTTCCCGCTGTTATTGCTACAACTACTACTCCTGCTATACCAGAAATGGTTGTGCCCAAGAGAGAGGAACAGTGGTCGGATGAGGATAGACGATTGGTTAGGTTGGAGAAACAACCTAAAATCTACATAGGCATGGCACTTCCTGATGAAGTGTTTGAATCTATTAGACTTTGTAAGACTGCTAAAGACATGTGGGACACCCTGAGAAATATCTATATTGGAACTCCTAATATTATTCGATGCAGGAAAGTGGATCTCACTCGCCAGTACGAGTTGTTTGCCATGGAACCTAATGAGTCTCTATCCTCTACTTATACCAGATACCAGTCGCTGATGAACAAGATGGAGAAAGCTGGTATAGGTATGGAACAGAGATTTGTTGTTGAGAAGTTTCTGGAGTTGCTGCCAAGGTAAGTCTGGGGAACCATTGCAACATGCACCAGACAGAGGAATGATTATACAACACTGAATCTTACTCAAGTCTATGGTATTTTGCTCAACTGGGAGCAGTCTAAGAAGCAAGCTGATCAGAGTGAGCATATTCGTGCAACTCTTGGAAGGCAGAAGATATCAAATGTCCTTGTAGCTGAGCTGGATGAAATCAATCAGAAACAGAAGTCAAAAGCCTCCAAGCTGAGCTCTAAGTCACTGAAAGTTGATAAAGAAGGTGATCAGGTTGACGATCAACCAGAGTATGAATATGATGAGGGTCTAAATAAGCTGGAAAGAGACATGGCCATGATGGTTGCTAATTTTAGAAGGAACACCAGATCAAAAAGATTCGCTGGTGCTCCATCATCTAATAATTTCCAATCAAAAGGTGAATGCTTCAAGTGTGGCAAACCTGGTCACTTTGCAGCTGATTGTAGATCAAAGTCAGTAAACCCAATCCCTGAACCAAAGCCTAACTTCAGAGATGACAAGTACAACAAGTACAAGGCAAAGTACAAGAAGCTGAAGGCAATGTCCAAATATGGGAAAAAGAAGGGAAAAGGTTTCGTCGCTGAAAAAGGTTCATTCAGTGACTCTGACTCATCCTCATCATCTGACAATGAAGAAGCAATGGTTTGCTTGGACAAGGATTACTGTTTGATGGCTGATGACGCCGAATTCCATGAAGATATCAAGGAAGTAGCTCAAAAATGTTCAGCATCTAGACGGGATCCTGAAACTCTTTATAAAGGCATTCTTAGAGAGACTATCTAGTATCTGGACAACGGATGTTCTAGACACATGACCGGGTGTAAGTCTTTACTCAGCGACTACCATCATGAAAAAGGTCCTGATGTTGTATTTGGTGACAACAAGGTTGGCAAGACGAGAGGGTATGGTGTCTTGTCCAATGGTAATGTGATGTTTAAGCGAGTGGCATATGTGGAGGGACTGAAGCACAATCTATTTGTAACACCCCCAAAATCACTGTTCAGCGGAAGCAAGCTTTGGGGTGCTACTAATCAAATATCACAGCACAAAAGTAAAGCAAACGACATCTATATGCAACGTTTGTAAAATAGTTACATTTCCATACATAAAAATGTTTGAAAACATAGAGTTGTTGGTTACAAAATGAAGTTCCCTAGAGTCCGCGCGTATAGCGGGAGATTCTATTACATAATCACAATAAATACAAAAGATAATGCTAAGAATCTCCGTTAAATGCAGTGTAGAAATCATGCGACTCTAGCTAGTATCCTGAGGGAATCCTACTCCGTCTGTGCACCTGAGATACAAAGCTAAAAAGGTCAACACGAATGTTGGTGAATTCCACAGGTTTGTAAATAATATTAGTATTTGAACACAAGCTTTCATCAGTAATGCCCGTAGGCGTAAATCAGGTATTTGCAATCCAGCAAATGTAAAGTAAGTTATACCGTTGCCATGAGGCTCATAATCGAAGCTTAACCCGTAAGTAATAAGTTGCTCTCGTGACATGCTCGTAACTGAGCAAGCATAAGTAACGAATAATAGTCGCCCGTTTATACGGTACAGTTCATGGTAGAGCTACTACCCCGGGCGGGGAGGGTCATTTCCCTAATGGATCCATTAACTAATGTTCGCGCTTAAGTCCATAAC
Organism: Pseudognaphalium luteoalbum; assembly: GCA_963422505.1. NCBI lineage: Eukaryota > Viridiplantae > Streptophyta > Magnoliopsida > Asterales > Asteraceae > Pseudognaphalium > Pseudognaphalium luteoalbum. The sequence goes on from OY730194.1 coordinate 46,993,779, forward strand.
TAACGATATATGATGGAGAGACTTCAGTAAAAGTAAGTGACTCATGCAATCCCGTATAGTAAAATGAGTTGTTCGTACTTGTGTTCAAAAAAAGTAAGCAATGTATCTCACCCCATATGTATAAAACAGTAAAAGTGGGGCTGTAAGACTCACCTGAGTCTAGTAAGTACGTATGTGAAATCGAGTGAGTAAAGCAGATGTAATTCCGTATGTGGTTCTCCGAACCCTGCAACCTTCTGGCGTCCGAAACGCACAAGGTTGTAAGTAATTAAGTAAGTAAGTTGGTGTCGTGAAAGATCACCCATGCTAGTCGTCCAGTCAACTAGAAAATGTCCAAGTGTTTGTTTAGTATTTCGTTTGTAGTTTTGAAAAACAAGTATGGCCCGTTGGTGACGGTGTGTAATAATAATTCTCAAAAGCATTATTATTTTATTTTGATTCGATTTCATACTCATAAAAGTGATTGTTAACCATTCTAGCATTGGTTTAATATCGTATTGATTAATTATCATCATTTGGTAACCATTTTGAGTAAATTTCAAAGTGCTGAAAAATGTTGACCAAAGTTGACCGTGATCTGCTCTGCGAACTGAGATTGCTCTGCGAACCGAGATGGCTCTGCGAACCGAGATGACTCCGTGAACCAAGATGGCTCCGCGAACCGAGATGGCTCCGCGAACCGAGATGGCTCTGTGAACCGAGATGGCTCTGCGAACCGAGATTGGATCTCAGCTCACAGGATCGGCTCTTCGTGATTTTTCAGTAGATTTCAACATTTAAAGCGTTTTTAATGGGGTTTTTGGACATAATCTTGTTGGGTAAACATTCTAGCATGTAAATAAAAGCTTTCTAAGTAATTTAATCGAGTTTTGAAGCGTTTCTTACCAAGAATCGAAAATGGAGAAGATGAAGATGAGGTAGAAGATGATGGTGGTGATCTTGATGTTCTTGCTCCCTTGATGATGAAGATGACCGATTATGATGATGAAAAGGGTGTTATTTTTGCAGTTTTTAGAGAGAGAGAGGAGGATGTAAGGTAGAGAGAGATGAGAGAAAAATGGGTGGATGTGTGTGTGTAAATGAGATGAGGTGAGGAAGAAAGGGGTTAAAAGGGGTGGGTCATGGGTCGGTTGGACCTGAGCTCGGGTCGCGGGTCTGGGCCGACCCATTTGGGTCTCGTGGGCTTGTTTCCTCGAATTTGTGTTACGTTGCGCGATTGATTAAATGTTATGCGTTTTGTGTTAAAGTTTATCTGGAATATCGAAGTATTTTATTAAAATACCTAGTAATAAGTTATAAAAATATAATTTGAACTATTTTTGTTTGTCGGGCACGTCTCATGTGTTTTTGCCACGTTCGGAGTGTTTTAAACAATACGAATTACGTGTAATATATTTTTATAATATACTAATGCAAATAATGTCTGTTTGGATAGTTCCACATTATTTAAAAGTTTTGTCACGAACGTCCATTTATTAACGTCGGATCTCGTCCGGTTCATAAGTGTACGATTTAAATTAAATCGCGTAAGCGTGTATGTAATTACACCATAATGTTACATATATTTAGAGTATTACAAAACTAAATACACGTAATTACAAGTAGTTTAGGCACTAATTAAAGTCCTAAATTGGCAGGTGTCACACTATTGAGCATCGGTCAGTTTTGTGACTCCAAGAACAAGGTACTATTTGATCATGAGGCTGGTGTTGTTTACAACAAGAAGTGAAGTGTTGTACTTGCTGCTAACCGAAAAGGGAATACTTATGTGGTCAACATGGACTCGGCTCAGTTAGGAACATGCTTTGATTCCAGACTCGTTTCAGAAGAAAAATGGTTATGGCATAAGCGACTTTCAGATCTGAACTTAAAAGCTATCAATAAATTAAGCAAGAATGGACTAGTCACTGGACTTTCAAAATTGTCTTATGATAAAGATAAGCTATGTTCATCATGTAAGAAGGAAAAGCATCACAACTCCTCATTCAAAAGTAAACAAGTCTCATCAATGACTGAATGTTTTCACCTACTTCACATGGATCTATTTGGTCCAGTTAGTACTCCAAGTCTTGGTGGGAAGAAATACTGCTTGGTTATTATAGATGAGTATTCCAGATACACGTGGGTATTCTTTCTTAAAGCCAAGAGTGATGCTACCAGCGAGATCATATCCTTTATCAAGAAAATGGAGAACTTAAATGGCATTCTGGTGAAACACTTAAGATCTGATAATGGTACTGAATTTAGAAATATTGACCTATAAAATTTTTGTGATTCAAAAGGTATTTCTCAAAAAAAATTAGCACCTATAACACCCCAACAAAATGGGGTGGAAGAAAGGAGAAATAGAACTCTTATTGAATCTGCCAGGTCAATGCTCATTGATGTTGGTCTTAAGACCTACTTCTGGATTGAAACAGTGAGTACTGCCTGCCACACTCAGAATAGGTCACTGATTATCAAACGACATGATAAGACAGCATATGAGGTGTTAAGGGGGAGAAAACTGGACATAAGTTTTCTCCATGTTTTTGGTAGTACTGGCTACATCTTAAACAAAAGAGACCACTTAGGAAAGTTTGATCCAAAAGCTAATGAAGGAATATTTGTTGGCTACTCAATCTTCTCTAAAGCTTTCAGAGTTTACAATAAATGGAGAGAATGCATTGAGGAGTCAATGGATGTTACTTTTGATGAATCATATGATGAGCCACTCACTGATCCAACAGAATATGAAAAACTTGTTTTTAATGAAATCGATAGTGACTCATCAGTCAAAGAAAAACCAATCAATGAGAATACAAAAACTTCTCATCTAATTCTGAGGATGAAGGTAATGTCTCTGAAAACATCTCTAGCTCTACTTCAGCTGAGAATATTTCAGGAACATCACCCTTAGCCACTGATAATCAACCGTCACCACCTCCATGTTCAAACCAAAGTTCACAAAGTAATAATAATTCTCACAATTCTAATACTTATCTGCCACATGGACCATCAATGGATAGGAAAGTCGCTGCTGACTATTAGAAAATGACTAAGTGGACCAAACATATCGATAATCAATTGATTATTGGTAATCCTCAGTCCAAGGTCCAGACGAGATCAGCAACCGCTAACTTCTGTCTGTTTGTTAGTTTTGTGTCTATGATGGAACCAAAGTAGGTTGATGAAGCACTCACTGACCATAACTGGATATCTGCCATGCAAGAAGAATTGGAACAATTTGAAAGAAACAAATTCTGGAAGACACAACCTGCTGGTAAATCAGTGATTGGAACAAAGTGGGTATTTAAAAACAAAAGTGATGCTGATGGAGTCGTGGTCAGAAACAAGGCAAGGCTGGTTGCTAAAGGTTATTGTCAGCAAAAGGGTATTGACTATGACGAAACCTTTGCACCAGTGGCTAGACTTGAGTCGATCAGACTATTTCTGGCATATGCAGCTTACAAGAAATTTAAAGTCTATCAAATGGATGTAAAAAATGCCTTTCTGAATGGCAAACTGCATGAAGAAGTTTATGTCAAACAGCCACCTGGTTTCATCAATTCCCAAAACCCTGGTTATGTGTATAAACTTGAAAAAGATCTTTATGGACTAAAACAAGCTCCTAGAGCCTGGTATGATACTCTCTCTGATTATTTGATAAAATGTGGCTATGTCAGACGTAAGATTGACAACACACTATTTATCAAAAGAGATAAGAGAGATGTCATATTAGTTCAAATTTATGTGGATGATATCATTTTTGGGTCTACTAACAGTGACATGTGCAAGGAGTTCTCTGACGTTATGACAAAAAGTTATGAAATGAGCATGATGGGTGAATTAATATTTTTCCTTGGTCTTCAAGTAAAACAAACCAAAGCTGGAATTTTTATAAAACAAGGAAAGTATGTTAAAGATTTACTAAAGAAATTTGAATTTAACAACTGTTCATCCCTTGCTACACCCATGTCACCTGCAGTGAAACTACATGATGACCCTGATGGTAAATCTATAAACATTACTGCTTACAGAGGTATGATCGGGTCGCTGTTGTATCTAACTGCAAGTAGACCAGACATTATATTTGCTACATGTCTCTGTGCTAGGTATCAAGCTGATCCAAAGGAATCTCATTTACTCGCTATTAAAAGAATATTCAGATATCTGAAGGGTACACCCAATCTTGGTCTCTGGTAGCCATCTGGTTCAGATTTTTCTCTGAAAGGATATTCAGATTCTGATCATGCTGGATGCAAGCTGGATAGAAAAAGCACTTCTAGTAGCTGTCAATTTCTTAGAGAAAAGCTTGTAAGTTGGTCCAGCAAGAAACAGAATTCAGTTTCAACCTCAACTGCTGAAGCTGAATATGTTGCTGCAAGTGCCTGCACAACTCAAATTCTCTGGATGAGAAATCAGCTCACTGACTATGGATTTGACTTCAACGAAATACCAATCTACTGCGACAGTCAAAGTGCCATAGCCATTGCCAATAATCCAGTAATGCACTCAAGGACAAAGCACATTGATGTACGATATCATTTCATCAGGGACCATGTGATGAAGGGTGATATTGAACTTCATTTCATTCCAACTGATTATCAACTCGCTGATTTGTTTACAAAACCTCTGGATAAAAAAAGATTTAATTATCTCATAAGCGAGCTTGGTATGTTAAACCTCAATGAATGAATGAACTCCCTGAGCTCATTTATTTCTTTTTGTTTAAATTACTTTTATGTTTTTAAATAAAATGACTGTGTGAAATATAACTTTAGCGGAGCACATTCACTGTTTGATTTACATCAACTGATTCAATCAGCAAGTGTAATTGTCAGTTAGGTATGTTCAGCTAATTTTATAATTTAGACAGTCGCATGAGTATTTATTATGTTTTTATATGAGTTTTATATCATTGATCTATGTTTTCTCTAACTAATCTTGTTAGTATTCTAAGTTGTAACTTATTCAGTGAAAGTTAATACAGTAATATGCTATACAATTTATAATCAACATACTCTATACTCATTTCTTCTTAATAAATAATGTAAGTATTCAAAAATTGATAAATTTGATTTATATCAATGCCGTGACTACATCTCAATGATTTATTCAGTATTCTAAGTTGTGTTTAAATCAGCGAGTTAGACTCTCAGCCAGCCAGATAGGAGATTATTTTTATTTCTCTTTGATACTTACATTTCTTTTTGGTACATAAATCAACTCTTGTTGATTATACATATCAGTGACTCCCTGATATATAAGCTAATGGCGGTTAGATTATGAATTTCAAAAATAATTATTTTGAGGTACGAAAGTCACACATTCTGACATTCTCTCTCTTACGTCAGTGCAATTTTCTGGCAGACCTCTCCAATCACCATTAATGCCACCAGTCCACCATCAGCACCCCTATGCCACTACCACCACTACTCACCACCATCATCGACCACGTTGATTAAGTTTTAACCACAAGAAAATCAAGAGGCGCTTCTATAAATCAGCAAAGAAATCCCATCTTAATCTTTATGCGTTCTTGATTTTCATAAAACTTTTTCTCTCAAAACTTTAAGCGAAAACTCTTCTTTTCTGTAATGACGAAATTAAAATCTTCTAACGACACTTAGTGCCACTGCAGAAGTTAAAACACTTTGAGCTTCTGCAGTGTGTGAAGATTTTGTCATTACGGTATCAAAATCATACTGTTCGAAAAATCATTTTTACCCAAAAACAGAGTATGTGGAGATACTAATCTTTTTGAACAAACATTTTATTCTCCCTGCTCTTACAAATCACCAATGTCCTGCTTTCAAATATTATTCACTTTTTGGGCACAAATTAACTGGTCACTAATCAACACTCTTAGAGTTGATTATGCAAGTGTGACTTTTGAAGAACTGATTGATAGAGTCACTGAGGTTACCAGGGTTAAATATGCACCTTATTCTAAGTCCCTTTCACTGATCCTTAAAAATCAGTTCAAGACTTATGATAAACTTTCAACCCTGGTTTTTGTAAACCAGTGACAGTGTCTCTATCTGTTTTCATAACAACACAGGGGATACTTGCACCTCAGCCTGTAACTGATGTACATCCGTCATCTTCTGCCCCCCCCCCCCCCCCCATCGACCACGTCACTAACAACACCCCTAGTGACTACTGCTGGTCAACCACCACTCAAGAAAAATCCACCAACCACCAAAAGAAAATCCAAACTAGGGTCTCTAACATTAAAGGATCAGGGACATAGCAAAAAGAAGATGTCTAAGGAGGCCAAGGGTGAAACAGAGACAGAACGTTCAGTCTCTGCGGGCACTCTTGCTGACCCTAAACCTTCAACTACTTCACTGAACTCCTGAAAGTTCAATGACTCTAAAAAGGGAAACCTACAGACAGCTACAATGGCTCAACCCATTGTTAGCAGTGATTCGGGTGCAACCCACACCCCCTTATCAAGTCAACCCATTAGCCACTCATCATTCTCACAAAAGGATGGTGTTATAAACAAAGGGCAAGTGGCATCAGTGGGTGATAACACACCCATCGCTGATGTCACATCAATGGCTACAGACCCGGGCCACCTCTCATCTAGCACTGCACCAGCTGTCAATGTCTCTCCCCAGTCACAGGGAAAGATATAGGCTGACCTTTCTGTATCCGATGATCCATCAACTAAAACACAAGCTGGTGATGACAAGGATACCCAATCCAATGATATAATTCAACAAGTTATTAACAAAATCATTTCGTACTACCATCAAGGGGGAGAAAACGTGCAAATGAATGCAAAAACCAATGTTGTTCATGAGCAAAATCTGTTGATGTTACCAGAAATGTTTACATTCTCCAAAGTCAAACAATGTCTAAGCAACAGATCTCTCAAACTCAGTGGGTTCGACATGCTCCCTGAATGTCACTTGCATTCTCCAAATGATTCTTCACATCGATGGCTCCATATTCAAATCTCACTGTTCCATCTTTCGAGTTTTTGAGAGAAGAAAATGGACGCAGTTTTGTTCCCACTGAGTTTTCTCACTCCACATTCAAGTACTTTCTTCAAGTTTAAGAGAGGGGAGTTCTCAAGAGCACTGATTGGCTGATCCAGTGTACCATAAGCAACCTCGGATATTGCACAACGAGGGCCCCACACTCTGGTTTCTCCAACAACGACTTACTTTCACCTGCAGAATTCTCATAACCATACGAAAATTGAACAAGCTGAGTAACAGATCTCTCAAATCACTGAATGTGTAGCAAGTCTCAAGAAGACTTTTGTTATCAAAGATCACTGAAGATAGCAGGTTTGATATGTCAAGAGTCACTACAATTCATGATCAAGTGAAGATAGTAATTTAAAGCACAACAAGATGATCTACAGAAACTTGTTCATTTTATCATTGAGGAAGCCAGGACCAGACAGTTCAGATACCTTCCATCCACAGAGAAATACGTGCTAGCTGATAAGCTTAGAAGAAATCTAGAGCAGCTTGTAATAACTCCTCTAATAGATTAGATGAATTGTAAACTGATCTCACTTGTAATATCTTTCATTTACAATTTCAATAATATCTGATCTTTTGAGAAAACCAAAATGCAAAACTCAGATCATGTTAAAAGAATCCAAAAAGGAGAATGAATGGATCACAAGTATAAGTCACTGAATGCTTTAATTCTTAAGCACTGACTATAAATTTCTAAAGAAACAAGTTTGTCTAGGGAGCTTCGATTACAATCATTTAGGGGAGATTATTGAGTCATTGATCACTGATCAACTCAATGATGACTAACTCAATGAAGAAAAATCAAAGTTGCTATTGCTAAAGTTATTTCTCGCTGGTCACTGATCACTCGAAACTTCATAAGAAACAAGTTTGTCTAGGGAGCTTTGATCACAATCATTTAGGGGGAGATTGTTGAGTCACTGGTCGCTGATCAACTCAATAGTACACAACTTGATGAAGAAATGATTTATGTCAAAGCTGTTGTTGCTGAAGTTAACAATTGATGATCGCTATTCATTCTACTCCTGGATTCTACATGCTGAGGAAGATTAAAACTCAACTTTGTGTGTCGCTGATACAAGCAGCGAGTGTTTTATATCTTCACATTGAATAAGGCAAAAGTCACTGCCCAAATAACAGCTAGTCACTGAAGAACAATATTTCAAGTCATTCTACAAGAGCATGTTAGCTCGCAGTGAGTGAGGAGAGTTACTGCTTCTTCAGTGACTATTCAATAAAGTACGAAGTGCTCTACTCTTATATGTCAAAAAGTGTTCCTCGTACTTGAAGAATGTTTGAAGGATCATGTGGCAGTGAATGATTGGTTTTAAGGAAGACGTGATATTTGAGGTAACAGAATTTGGGACCACAGAATAATCAAGGATCAGAGATCAAACCAATCAAACAGCGACACGTGTCATTCTAAGATCATGATTCTCCACAAGACATTTGCACTAATATTAGAGCAGTACTTTGTACTTAGAAGTTTGTCGTTGATACGTATTATTCACTTGTTTATTAGTGAATACAGTTTGTCTAAGTACGGAGTAGTGAGTAAACAGTTAGCGTGTTTGTCCACTACTGTTTAGCTCAATTTGTAATAGTTTAGCACTAGTGTTTGATTTGGATTAGCCTTGGCTAGTTCATTCCGCAATCAACACTTAGTGAGTTTATGATAATAAAATTATATTCTCAGCTACTATCTATTACTTGCTTTGATATTGTCATATCTATCTCTTACATACTGTGTAGTTATTAAACAATTAAAAACTATCTAAGTAACTTGATTAAAACCAGAGAAAAGTTTTTAATTGTATTCAACCCCCCCCCCCCTTCTACAATTAAACTTTACCATTGTGATTCCATTTCACTAATCAAATAGTGAATTCGGGACTCTCACATAGCTATACTATTCCGATCGGGTATTCTTGCCTGGTTGTGTGATAGTAGTGATTGGTATATCTTGTACTTTATTAATAATAAAACTAGACGCTTTCACATGCATCAGGTAGTATTCCTTTGATTTCGATGATGAAAGCTAGAAAATCTCTAGCTAAAGGGTGTGAATCGTACTTGACTTATGTTATGATGCTAAATTAGAAAGAAAACTGTTTCTGATATTCAGATAGTTTCTGAATACTTGGATGTCTTTCGCGATGAGTTGCCTGGCTTACCTCCTATTAGAGAATTAGAATATAAAATCGATTTAACCCTGATTCTACTCCTGTAGCTAAGGCTCCTTATAGATTAGCTCCCTCAGATATTCGTGAAATGATGAGTCAAATTCAAGAGTTGTTAGATAAGGGTTTCATTAGGCCCAGCTCTTCTCCTTGGGGTGCACCTGTGTTGTTTGTTAAAAAGAAGGATGACACCTTTCATATGTGTATTGACTATAGGGAGTTGAATATGAGAACCGTTACGAATAAGTACCCTTTGCCTCGAATAGATGAGTTATTTGATCAATTACAAGGATCTTCTTTTTTCTCTAAGATTGATTTGAGGTTGGGTTATCACCAAGTGCGGGTTTGTGAGAAGGATATCCCTAAGACTGCTTTTCGCACTAGATACGGTCATTATGAATATCTTATTATGCCATTTGGATTGACTAATGTTCCCGCAGTTTTTTATGGATTTGATGAATAGAGTATGCTGACCTTTTCTCGATAAGTTTGTTATTGTGTTTATTGATGATATTTTGGTGCATTCTAAATCTGAATCCGATCATGAAATGCACTTGCGTTTGGTTCTTAACATTTTGAGAAAGGAACAATTGTATTCAAAATTTTCCAAATGCGAGTTTTGGCTTCGGGAGGTACAGTTTTTGGGACACATCATTTGCAAAGATGGGGTTAAGGTTGATCCATCTAAGATTGAGGCTGTTATGAATTGGGATGCTCCTAGGAATGCTTCGGAAATTAAGAGTTTTCTGGGGTTAGCGGGCTATTACAAAAAGTTTATAAAGGATTTTTCTAAGATTATGGGTCTGTTGACTAAGCTAACTAGAAAGGATATGAAATTTCAGTGGAGTGATCAACATGAATTGGCCTTTTAAACATTGAAACAACTGTTATGCCAGGCTCCGGTTTTAGCATTACCTGAAGGATCTGAGGATTTTATTGTCTATTGTGATGCTTCTTCTGCGGGTTTGGGTTGTGTATTGATGCAGCGAGACTGTGTCATTGCATATGCTTCGCGTCAATTGAAACCTCATGAGAAAAATTACCCCACCCATGATTTGGAAATTGCGGTTGTGGTTTTCGCTTTGAAAATTTGGAGACACTACCTTTATGGCACTAAGTGTGTTATTTGTATGGATCATAAAAGTCTACAGTATATGTTCTCCCAGAAAGAGCTCAATATGCGTCAAAGGCGATGGTTGAAATTAATCAAGGACTATGATTGTGAGATTCGTTACCACCCGGGTAAAGCCAATGTTGTGGTGGATACGTTAAGCCAAAAAGGAAAATACGAAATGGTTTGTTTTATGAGATTAGAGGTTTCGTTGGATTTAATCGACCAATTAAAAACCGCACAGTTGGAGGCATTGATGGATCGTAATTTGAAATCCGAGATTTTATTGAAAAGAAAGGATTTGTTATGTGATGATTCTTGTGGATTAAAGACTTTTCAATCTCGAGTTTGGGTTCCTTTGCTTGGTGGACTTCGAGATGTGATTTTGATGGAAGCTCATAAATCTAGGTTATCGATTCATCCGGGTAGTACAAAGATGTATAACGACTTGAAACTGTTGTATTTGTGACCTACTCTAAAAATGGATGTTGCTCGATTTGTAGAATCTTGTCATATATGTTCTCAAGTTAAAGCCGAGCATCAGAAACCTTATGGATCTTTGAAACAACTTGAGTTACCCGAGTGGAAGTGGGAACACATCACTATGGATTTTGTAACTAAATTTCTGCGAACAGTTAAGGGTAATGATATGATTTGGGTGATCGTGGACCGATTAACTAAGAGTGCTCACTTTCTTGCCACTTGTGAGATGGCATCTTTGAGTAAATTGGCACAATTGTACATCAATGAGATTATTTCGAGGCATGGAATTCCATTGTCTATCTTTTTAGACAGAGATTCTCGATTTGTGTCTAGTTTTTGGCAGAGCTTGCAGCGTGAATTGGGTACCAGAATCAACTTGAGTATGACTTATCACCCTCAGAGGGATGGTCAGTCTGAACGTACCATTCAAACTTTGGAGGACATGTTGCGTGCTTGTGTGTTGGAATATGGTGGGTCTTGGGATTCACACTTAATAATTCTTATCACTCGAGTATTGGTATGCCTCCGTATGAGATGCTATATGGGCGTCATTGTAGAACACCTATTTGTTGGTTAGAAGCTGGTGAGAAACAGTTTGCGGGTCCGGATATTGTTCAGATTACTGCGGATAAGGTGGCCATTGCTCATGAGAAATTGAAGGCTGCTCGTGATAGACAGAAATAGTATGCCGATCCACGTCGTCGCTCGGTTACTTTTGTTGTAGGTGAATTGATTTATTTGAAAGTTTCGCCTTGGAAGGGTGTGATTCGGTTTGGTAAACATGGTAAACTTGCTCCTAGGTATATTGGGCCGTTTAAAATTCGACAAGTAGTTAATGATCAAACGGTGACATTAGATCTTCTCCTGAGTTAGCGGGTATTCATGATACTTTTTATGTATGCTATTTAAGGAAATGAAATGTGGAGGACCAATCCCAAGTTCTTCCATTGCAAGATTTACGGGTTGACCAAAGTCTAAGACTTGTAGAAGAACCCATAGAGTTAGTAGACCGTAAGGTAACTAAACTTCGAAAGAAGGATATTCCTATGGTGCTAGTTAAGTGGAATCATAGTTTGGGGCCAAACCTTACGTGGGAAACCGAGTCTAGCATGAGGATGCGTTATTTTACTCTCTTTGAGCATGGCGAGATTTCGGGGACGAAATCTCCTTAAGGAGGGAAGATTTGTAACATCCTCGTTTTGGGCCTAGGAGTATTACTGTATTTTCCTTATTTTAATTAGTTATTTAACTGTGTTTAGAAATATTTGATATTAATTAGATAATTGAAATAAATAGGTCAATTGATTAAATAATTTATTGTGATTAATAAATTATTACTTGTTTTAAATTATTTTAGTTATCGATAAAATAAAATAATTGGTCTCGCAAAATGGTTTTAGGTTCCAGATAATAGGTTTAAAAGGTGGAATAATATTACATCACTATTACTGAGGTCAGTTAGTTAGGCCAACTTACTTGATTCATTTCCCCAATTTCCTTTTCTCTCTCAAGAAAATTGAAGCTGTGATTTAGGTGTTATCATATGTAATTCATCATCATCATTTTCATTTGGATCATCTTAATTCCCCATTTCAGTTGTAAGTTGCATTTCCTGAAATTATGAGCTACTTGATGATTTAGGTAAAAAGAAAATTGATACATGCATGAATAATTATGCTTGAATGATTGATTGTTACTGAATTTGTTTAATCATCATAATCAACTTGCTACCATCTTGATTGTAAGTTGATTTTACCCATTTACACATATATGTTTGAGTTTGGTTGGAAGTAGGTTGAACAATTGATGCATGTGTAGAAATTGTGGTTAGATGATGTTGATTGTTATTGTATTATGTTTATAGATGATATTTAAAGTTATTTGATAGATAAAATCGGGTATGGCAACTGAATTGGGTGAAAGTTGGGGTTTGTGTTCGTGTTGTGCAGTTGCAGGTTTGAACCTCTGCTGTAAAACGTGGGAACGCGATCCAGTTCCCTTGCCTGGATCACGTTACCATGCGAAATTTAATCACAGTACGATTTGTTCTTGGGAACCCGATCCTAACACCCTTGCCCGGATCGCATTACTTAGTGTTATATTGGGTCAATCGCATTTTGTTCTTATGAACGCGATCCAGCTTCATAACCCAGATCGCGTTTGCATGTGAAAAATGGTAACAGAATATTTTGCTCAGTGGAACGCGATCCCACCACCCTAACCCGGATCGCGTTTGCGTGTTTTAACTTGGCTAATTTGACAACTTGTGACTTGTACACTCATGTTAATTACATAGTATTAGATGTATATTGGGTGCTCTTATTTGACATTATATACGTGATTTGATTGTAATAAACTAGTTATGAGAATCTAACTCGGGTTTTGGTTGGTTCTCAGATAAAACGAAGACTCAATAAAATAAGATCTTTGAGTGGAGGCTGTAGTCAACAAGGGTGAGTGGATCTTGGACTTTCAGTCTAAATTAGTTGTAACAACATGGTTACAACGGGTAAAATTGGTTTAATATTATATATTGATTGTGTTTTATATATGTATATTTCCATGATCGTTGTTGACTAAAGTGAATGTCGGAGGTCAATATGGATTTGGTGTGGATACTATTACTTTGAACAACATAAGTGCTTTGTACATGTGTTGTTTATTGTAATCATGTTGTATGTAGTATTAGTTCTAAACTATTGGTTTAACCACTGTTTGACCTTCAGTTGGTTTTAAGTGTTACTTGGGGGCCACCGCGACAAGAGGGTACCTCAAGGACCACCGAACCTCTTTGAAGTTAATTGTTTATGATGCTTAGTTGTAAACAATTGTTACATAGAGTTAGGTTGATAGTTAGAGATCTATTCACTTAGCTTTGTGCTAATCCCCCTCATTACTTCTTGCAGGATATGTTTTTGAGTGTGGGTCTCAAGAAGTCTGGGTTGATGGAATGTTTGAAGGCTCACTCTGAATTTAAAGTCATGTTAATGGTTGAACATATGTTTTGGATTTATATAACACTTAAACTTAATGTTTGTAATTTTTGAGAACTTAACTCTTAAGATCTTGTACAAGTGGATTGCAGCTTTTGTTTATATTATATGCAATCTATGATGTAATTATTAAATATGCGCTTCCGGTATATTATTTATTTTTTTAAAAAAATTGTCTTGAAATTGTAACGGGTGTTATAACATATTAATAAACTTTAGTTACCCTTAAACACAATATGTACAGTTAACTCATAGTTTTGTCAAATCATAAACTTTAGTACCCAAGCGAACATTTTGAGATACTTTAATCCCCTTTTATGAATTCATTAAAATATGATATATAGATGTAATAATAAAAAATCATAGACATAGTACACAAAACTGTCAAAAGGGAATATCTATCCATACCACCAAATAATACTCACCATACCATTTTTGAATTAAAAAAGTACAGAAAAGTACAGAATGTAAGAAAAAGTGATGGAATAAAGTACAGAAAAATTACAAAAAAAGTTAATTTAAAAATAAGTAAATAGTATGAATAGTATAACCACTTTCAAAATTATTGTGCATTATTGATTTGCACAAACTTTTGTGTAATGTTAGGCCATCTCCAATGTAGCAACAATTGCATCAAATTTGGTGTTTTGGTGTAAAATTGCTTCTCCAACCAGCTCACCAAATTTTGTGCATTTTTTAGTGTACACTATATATTTGAAGATTTCGCACCAAATTTGGTGCAACACTAAACTTTACACCAAATGTATAATGTTTCTTTTTAGACTGATATCGCGTAAAAATCATGTTTTTACAACCGATATCTCTCTCATTCTGGAACAATACTTGGCAAATAGACTCAAATAGTAGGCAAATCAATGAAAATTTGCCAAAAAGATCAAAATGAAGATGCACGAGAAAAATCACGCAAAACGGGCTGAAAACGAAGATTCCACGCACGATTAAAGATTCAAGGCATCTGAGACAAGATTTGAGACAAAGTACCTACCACTGAGATCCATCTTATCCAAGATCTCCGTTTTTAAAATACAAATCTAACAGAAGGAGAATCAACAAAAACAGATGAAGAATGAAGATTCTACGTACGCCGGAAGATACAAATGATTCGTACAAGACATCTAAAGTTCAAAGACACATCTCAGGGATTTCTTTGCATCAAAGTCTTCGTTTTCAAAAAATGAATGCATCTGAGACAAGATTTGAGACAAAGTACCTACCACTGAGATCCATCTTATCCAAGATCTCCGTTTTTAAAATACAAATCTAACAGAAGGAGAATCAACAAAAACAGATGAAGAATGAAGATTCTACGTACGTCGGAAGATACAAATGATTCGTCCAAGACATCTAAAGTTCAAAGACACATCTCAGGGATTTCTTTGCATCAAAGTCTTCATTTTCAAAAAATGAATGCAACGCAAAAAGAATCGACACAGCGGACGCATAACGAAGAAGATACGCACGAAACAAGAAATGAGAGAACGAACGACGAACTGGGGCGGGCAGCCGCCGCCGGCTGGCAGCCAGGTGCCGCCTGCTGGATGGCCCCCATCTCCTCCCCCTTTTTCCGTCCTTGTGCGTACTCGTATGGTACATGTGCTAGCACTTTTTGAAACTTTAGGGTACATGTGCTAGACCTTTCCGCGCTTTAGGGCACACTTGCTAGACCTTTCACCACCTTTTACTAACGTGTACCCCAAGTTGTTAAAGTGCACCAAAATTCAAGTATAAATAGGTGTATTTGGTTCATTTGAAACACACACCTCACACCAAACACCTTACATCTTCCACACCTTGGAAAACACACATTATATTTTCTTTTCTTTGTAATTTAGTTCTTCCTTTAAATTACTTAGAATAGCTAGTTAATTAGTTAAGGAATATTTGTACGGAGGTTCTCCGGGACGCATTTTAGCTACGAGTAATTGTACACCTTTTCAGGTTCTAATCTATCTTCCATATTTAAAATGCTTGTTCTTTATGTTAATAATTTAAATATGTATGCTAGAATTGTCATGATTAACTAGATAACTTAATTGTCTGCTATGATAGTCGTTTAGGAAGATTTAAATATGTAATTAAATTGTATGTTATGAGGTTGTGGATGATTTATATTATAAATAGATGTAGGAAATAAATCTTTATCGTTTATCTGCCTAACTCATGTTGTGACTAAAACCATATCCAAAAATGAACGTAGCTAACTCATAGGGTATAGGTCACTTGGTTATACTATGTTAGATTGAATCATTGAACTCAGCATGGCTGGTGTTCTCTAGACAACAGATCTAAGAGACACGGAATATGGGAATAGACGTAGATTAAGATTAAATTCGTATAGATTATATTTTTGAGACAACTTTCGGAATATCCTCGACTTAGATAATACTTTTGTATGCTTATCTGGAACTGTTGTTTTGATCATCTTATTGCATGTTCTTGTTTGTTGTTGCCTTAGGATTATCATAATAGTGAAATACAAACGGCCATAATTATCGTGAAATAATATGACGGCCCCTATTCGACGGTTCTTTGATATAGTGCTGGAAACGCTTACAGCGGAGTAGAAATGTATGGAAGTCAACAATTACCAAAGGTAGTTGTATTATGAATCGAATAACGAACGTATTAACTAGGTTTCTATTTGTAGCATAAACCATCCCTGTTTTCTTGCATACTTGAGTAATGTCGATAACTCATTAAGTGATGACGTATTATCTGGCCATCTAGACCAGTTATTCCAACCTATTCTGGCGAGGGTAAACCCGTTCATAAGATTTTTTATTCAACAAACTATGCCATGATTCGGACATCTCTGATGACCGAGATTGGGGAATAGGATTAGAGATTAACTGTTGGATAACACAAACATAGATTTGAGAGAACTTTTGGTGTATGTTCTAATATGTTCTGCAATCCCCGTGACATTCTGTTTGCCTGATTGTGGACACTTCCGCGTTAGCCTGACAAAAGGATTGTAGTAATAGCTCACGTTAACCTATGAACTTATCCTCATTAGAACTCTTCATATTTAACATCACCTAAACCACTTCATAGTAGACAATCGCTTTAATTGCTGAACGCCCGAAGTAACCTCCACTTTTAGTTTAGTTTAGTTTAGTTTAACTTAGGATAGAAAACCCAAAACCAAAACCAACTCTCTTATTCCTAGTTAACTACATACAATTTTCTAAATCCTCTGGTTTCAATTTGTTGCGCTTTGAAGAATGATCCTAGGTCATACTTATCCTTTGCTAGCCCTTAGATTAGCAACATTAGTAACCCTAGGCCCCAGCCTTGTAAATTTAAAACCCATTGTTGCCTCTCATCACCATTGGAAATCTCAATGACCGGTGCGATACACAATATAGCCCCTATAGTAAAAATATTGTTATTATTGTTGTGGGTAGAATTTTCATTAACTTTGCAGGATCCTGACTTAATGCTCATCTCGATAACTTATGGAGATCTCGGACTGCATATGAGTAAGTTACATGTGAGATACTTGGGTTCATATTATGCTAAGGTAAAGTACCATCTTAGTGTGTGATCCTGATTAAACTACTATGCAAGATCCTCAGGTATGGACAAATTATTCTAATAATTAGAAATATGTGAGGATACAGATCCTATAAAGTTTATGCTTTGATTATGGTATGGTAGGATCGCGATAGGGACTCTATCTTATTTTGCAGGATCATCGTTATAGTTTTAGTAGGAACTCGATTATTTTGTAGGATCATCGTTATTTTGCAGGATCTCGGTTTAGCTAACTCTGGGATGATTGATTATCTCAGATATATTTTTAGTATTTACACCTTATAATATATGCTTATTATAAGGATCCCAGATATCAAATATCTCGGGATCCCTTGCTACTAATATCTCCGCGCATTTATTCTTCTTTGACCAGGTCATGAGAAAAGCAGGGAAGTAGTTCCGATTTCTTTGGATCTTATCAAGCTGAAAGAATATTTGACTTACGAAGAAAGGAGTCAACACGTGGAGAATTACTTGGTTATATGAACGTTGGGATGCTCTATCAAATCTCGGAGATGATCCCGGATATTTCGGGATTATAGTTATAGGTCTGTAGTATATATACGAGGCTTGAATGATCGATTAGGCTATCTCATGCTCACTACTTACACTCGAAACACTCTCAGCAACACTCTAACACTTACACATTTCACCGAGTATTCACTTAGATTTGATCATTCTTGTGCCTCTAACTTGTAGCTTGTTTTATTTTAATAATATAAACATAAGGCAAGGATCGATTGATCCTTCCTGAGGTTTTGTGCTGGCGATCTACTATAGATCAAGGGTTTTCCTCGTACATCGCTGTGTTCTTGCATTCTTCACTTGATTACTTAGATCATTCTTTGTGTTTGAATATTTAAACTGCATTATCTCGGAATTATCCCAGATAATACTTGATTTTTACACTCATTTTTTTATCAAACACTTGTTTCATACAAGTTAGCTATTCATAAAACCTTATATTGCATTTTTAACAAGGATCTATATTCGAATCTTAAAATATCAAGCTTTCTGTCACAAATCAGTGTTTTACGCACACTTATTTTGAAATTTGATACAAGCACACTACCTCACAAACTAGATTTGATCACTTAATTGCTTTAAGTAATTTTTGACTAAAACAATTATGTAAGTACAAAACTTGAAAAATGTATTTATTTGTATGATTCTTTAAGTACCTTATATTTTAAATTAGATAATATGATTATTGAAAAAAGAAAATATACGTTTCAAACAAATTTTGATAATTAAAACATTGATTTATGGAAATAACTTATGTGGTTAAATTTTACGAAAGTAAATAAATAAAATTTACATCTAAGTTAATTGTTTGGATGGTTAGCTGATCATAAAACTTATGATTTGAAGTAAAGTATAATGTCAAAATAGTTTAGGGGGTAATGTGTAAATACTGAAAGTAATTTTAGTGCAGAAATTTAGTGCATACGTTGTAGATGAAACACATTTAGTGGAAGCATATTCTTGAAAGATTACTTTATTACACCAAATTTGGTGTAGTGTTTAGTGCATACGTTGGTAATTCCCTTATGCACGACAGTCTTAATCCTTACAGTTTGCAGCTATAATATTTAATAATTAGTATAGTTGAGGAATAGATATCGGCTTAGCGATAATTAAATTTATTAATCTAGGTTAATTGTTTATATTTAGAGTTGGCGTGGGATTTATACTGTTTAATAGATAAGGTGTATTAGAGTTAGGGTATAGCAACATTAAGAGCTACTAGTGTAAAGTAGTAGTAGGGTTGGTTATCATAGACTACTACTTAATTGGCATCTTAAAGTTATGGTTAGAATTAAGGAACATGTTAGTCTTAAAGTTAGATTAATTCAAATTTAGTTTACAGTAGATTAACAAAAGTTTTTATATGAACCTTTATGAATGTTGACATGTGTAATATAAGTAGTCACGTCGTTGTCACATGGTTTTTAGTTTTTTGATGGATCTCATTTGAATATTATCATCTCAATTTCAATAACTTATAGTGACTAACAACCATTTTTAAAAACTTTGCGTAATTGAATAGTCGGTTGATACAAATAGCATACGAGGTTAGTATCACATGGTCACGGATTATTGACACCTTCATAGTCACAACCACTCAGATATGTCTTTCACATTACATATGAATACGTCCCGATGGTTGACGAGTCTGAGTTAAAGGTGATCAACCTTTTTTTTCCCACTACAATTTACATAAGAAAGCAGGTAAATATAGAACTTTTTATGAATTTTTTTATTAAATTAAAAAATGAAATAACAACGCAAATCTTTGAAGTCTTAAAATTTATGGTGTAAAGTTGGGCTTCCCATCCGGATGAATAAGGGCCAATCTGTGAAATATAACGGGCTTCCCACCTGGATGGATTTTGGGTTTAATTAAAAGTCTTTCAAGGTGTTTGACCTCTGTTGCCTGTTGGTGGATTCTTAGGTCCATCTTGGGCTACTAGTGAACATTACGACGGGCCTACTGATGTAGCTTTGAATAATAGAAACTAAAAGATTATGGGCTGTTTGGTTATTTTATTCGCTTATTACTAATATCTAGGGTAGCTAAGACTAGAGGTGTTCATGGACGGTTAACCGGAGATTCGGTTAACAAAATACCGGTTAACCGGAGTCCTGGTTCAATATATTTTTGAACCTAAACCGAAACCGAAAAATTCGGTTATCCGATAATCGGTTAACCGGTTTTTCGGTTCGGTTATTCGGTTAACCAAATTAGCCGTTTATTACTTAAAACTTATTTAAAAACAATTAATAACAAACAAATATATATCCATTATTAAGTGCTTACTATTTTTAATATATTTCAACAATAAAAGTTTCAAACGATATCAAATTTACTCTTTATAATTGTGTATTTATGTTATATGTACGTAAATCGTTTGAATATAATCACAACTAGTTAGTAATAATTACCATATCAAACCAGAATTAAGTTAGTAAATTACATTATAATGAGTGAAAAAGAAATATAAATGATATTATCAAAATACAAGTGTTTATCACTATTTATCTACAGATATTTATCTATAGATAAATATAATATATACAATATATATACATATATCATAAGGTATATATATATTTTTCGGTTTTTTCGGTTAACTGTTTATCACTTATATTTCAAAATCATGAACCGAAATCGAAACCAAAAAATCGAAAAAACTTCGGTTCGGTTAACCGAAATCGAAAAACGAAAAAATGTCGGTTCGGTTAACCAAAAATCGGTTCGATTCAACCGATTTTCTTATTTTAATAAAAGTAAATAAGAAATCTGCTTATATTAATAAAACTAAGTATAAGTATACTCACAAAATCTGCTTATATTAATAAAAGTAAGTATAAGTATGAGATATTTTCTTATTTTTTAAGCAGAAATGTATCTACAAATACGCAAACACTCCCTATAAGTATATTACTCCTTACTTCATCCTCAGAGTGTTATGTTTTAATTTTTAAAATCTTTCTTTTTAAAACAAATTAAAATTGATAATGTATTAAATTTTTAATATATATGTAGCATATATGTGATAAAATTTCATAAACAAATCTATTGACATAAAAGCCCTAAATTAATTTCATGTATTTCACTTTCTACACTGGTGCAACCCTAACACACTAATAATTATAAACTGAAACTGATTTTTTATGGTTATTTGGTTAATCCATTTTGTTTTTGGTTTTAAAGCTTTAATAGAAACCCAACACAATTCATATTTGAGTTTCAGTTTTCAAATTTCAATTCGGTCATGAATTTTGCTTTGGAAAATTTCAAAACCAATTACACCGATGAAATCATTAACTAAATCGATTTCACACCACTCCACAACTTACCCATGTGACAAAGTAACAGTTTTTTTTTTTTTTTAACTTTAATCTCACTAAATAATAATAATAATAATAATAATAATATGATTTATCAATACATCTTTATTCCTGCCATTCCATATTTATAGTTCAATTTCGTTTCTCAGACGTCCCAATTTATAACACCCGTTAAAATTTCAAGATTTGTTTTTTTTTTAAATACCGTAAGCGCATATATAATAAACACATTATAGATTGCATATAATATAAGCAAAAGCTACAATCCAGTGTATAAGATCTTTAAAGTTAATTTACCATAATAATTACAACATTAAGTTTAAGTGTTATATAAATCCAAAACGTATTGTTCTATCATTAACGTGATTTTAAATTCAGAGGGAGCCATCAAACATTTCATCAACCCAAACTTCTTGAGACCCACAATCAAAAGCTTAATCTGCAAGAAGTAATGAGGGGGATTAACACAAAGCTAAGTGAATAGATCTCTAACTATCAACCTAACTCAGAATAACAATTGTTTACAGCTAAGTATTATAAACAATTAACTTCAAAGAGGATCGGTGGTCCTTGAGGTACCCTAGTGCCGCGGTGGCCCCCAAGTAACACTTAAAACCAACTGAAGGCCAAACAGTGGTTAAACCGATAGTTTGTTACTAATACTACATACAACATAATTACAATAACACATGTACAAAAGCACTTATGTTGTTCAAAGTAATAGTACCCAAACCCAATCCATGTTTACCTCCGACATTCAATTAGTCCACAACCATCATGGTAATATGCATATATAAGACACAACCAATATATAATAAACCAAGTTTACCCGTTGTAACCATGTTGTTACAACTAATTTAGACTGAAAGTCCAAGATCCACTCGCCGTTGACAATCACATCCTCCACTCAGAGATCTTATTTTACTGCGTCTTCGGTTTATCTAGGAACACAATCAAATCCTGAATTAGTATCTTATTATAATTTATTATAACCTACTCAAGCATATAAGGTCAAATATGTGTACATAATATACTACCAATATTATTTAAATATCACAAGTATACAAGTCAGAAGTTATCAAATTTGTCAAATTATAACATGCAAACGCGATCCGGGCTAGGTAGGGTGGGATCGCGTTGCCCAGTTAAAATCCTTCTGTTACCGTTTTACACTGTGGAACGCGATCCGGGCGAAGGGTCTGGATCGCGTTCACATGACCAAATTCTATTGTAACCCAAATGTGCTTGCAAACGCGATCCGGGTTATGGAGTTGGATCGCGTTTCAAAGAGCAAAATCAGTTTGACTCAAAATAACATTGCATAAGGCGATCCGGGCTAGGGAACTAGGATCGCGTTCTGCTGAACCAAACCGACTGACCCAAAATAACACTGAGGAACGTGATCCGGGCAAATAGGATGGATCGCGTTTCTGTGTTTTTCAGCAAGAAAACCCAGACCTGCACAACCCTTTACAAATCCAAACTCGAATTTAACAAAATCAAACCCCACAAACTCAGTTTTTATCAATCAAGTACATCACAATACACTTAGAATCATCATATAACAACACATCAACAACATGCAATACTCAATTTCCTTTTACCTAACATTATTCACTTGATTTAATAAAACCCATTTCATACATGAAGCAAAGGAAGAACAAGAAGATTATAATGATTCAAGTAATATCAGTAACAACACTCAATCAAGCATAATCTTAAAATCATGCTTTAATTATCCACCTACTTTCAATAAATTGAGCAATTAGAGATAATGTAGGTAGCTTACAACAAAATGGAGAAAAGAAATGAGCTTGATGAAGAAGATGATGAAGAATTCAGTTATAAACTTAAAATCTCAGCTTCACAATTGATTGAATCAAATTATAAGTTTCTTAGTGAAAATGTGTGAGTGTTCTTGAGAGTGAAAAGAGAAGCCTGAGGAAATAAGAAAGTTAGGTCGACCTCACCATCCAAATTCAAGTATAAGTTGTGAAATATTATACCCGCTCTAAATTTATTATCTGGAACCTAACCATTTTGCGAGACCAAATATTTTATTTTACCGATAACTAAAATAATTTAAGACAAGTAATAATTTATTAATCATAATGAGTTATTTAACCATTTGACCTATTTATTTCAATTACCAAAATAATATCAACTATTTATAAATACAATTAAATAACCAATTAAATTAAGGAAAATACCTTATTTCTTCTAGGCCCATAAAGAGGATGTTACAAATTTTCCCTCCTTAAGGAGATTTCATCCCCGAAATCTCGCCATGCCCAAAAAGACTAGGATATCGCACCCTCATGCTAGATTCGGTCACCCATGTAAGGTTTGGTCCCAAACTATGATTCCACTTAACTATCACCATAGGAATATCCTTCTTTCGAAGTTTAGTCACCTTACGGTCTACTAACTCTACGGGTTCTTCTACAAGTCTTAGACTTTGGTCAACACGTAAATCTTGCAATGGAAGAACTTGGGATTGGTCCTCCACATTGCATTTCCTTAAATAGCACACATTAAAAGTATCATGAATACCCGCTAACTCAGGAGGAAGATCTAATGTCACCGTTTGATCATTAACTACTTATCAAATTTTAAACGGCCAAATATACCTAGGAGCAAGTGTACCATGTTTTCCTAACCGAATCACACCCTTCCAAGGCGAACCTTAAAATAAACCAATTCACCTACAACAAAAGTAACTGGGCGACGACGTGGATCGGCATACTGTTTCTGTCTATCACGAGCGGCCTTCAATTTCTCACGAGCAATGGCCACCTTATCCGTAGTAATCTGAATAATATCCGGACCCGTGATGCGCCACCAGCGGTCGGTAAGGATTTCAACCCTTGTCGTTGCACCGGCTATCGGTGGCGGGCATCAGTGGAGTGTTTTAAATTTGTAATTGCGGGGCCTATGTTTTCCCATACAATGCTACTCCTAAGGGTGAGCAAGTGGTAGGTATGACCGAGAGTCGTTCTTCAAACCGACTGAATTGAAACTAAGGCGTGGTAGATGAGGGCTTTCAAACTAGTGAAGGGTTTATAAGATAGTGGGGGAGTTTTGGTTTTTGTATTAACTTACTTAGGCACGTAAATAAATAAAAGCGAAATGAAAATAAAAGATAAAGCAGATAAATAAAGATAGTGTTTTCTGTGACTTTGTTAATTAAGTTATGGGATGATATTTGGAGAAACTGTTTTGAAAGATATTAGTTAATTATCATTCTTGAATACTTGTATGTAAAAACTAGACTCCCTACTAATTAAATTCCCATTAGCATGTCACGCCGAAAACACTATGGTAACATTACAAAGTATTTAGAATAATAAGCAAAATCTTAATTATGGTTTAATAATACTTTCATATGAACGGGAGAAAAATCTTAAGGTACTAGACATAACTGAATCATATAACGATTCCTCGTCATCCTAACAGATTCGTATATTTAAAAAGTTCATTTATGACTTTAAACTAGCCTTTGCTTAAGACTACCCAATAAATCCCCTAGTTATTCACAGCGTTCCTCACTTTAAGTGGTTCCACGGCTTCAAACTTTGACCATTTCTTGTCCTACGATAATCCCCATGTAGCCTTGCGGTTCCATAGTTTCATACCTTTGACAAATTATATTGACACAGATGACTGACTACCTTTTAATTGGATATCGTTAAAAAGGTGTTATAATCACGTTTATTGGTGGAAAGGCGATAGATTAATTTGAAGTTTAAAAGTCTATTTAGAAAGGTTAATTAAACTAGGTTTCTCATTTTATATATTAGTTCGTGATATGACTACCTTCGGTCGTTCCTCGACTTCCATACATTTGTACTCCACCTTGAAGTGTTTCCAGTATTATATCGAGTAACAGTTGAATAGGGGCCGTCATATTACTTTACGATAATTAAGACCGTTTATATTTTACTACTATGATGATCCTAAGGCAACAATCAAACAAGAACATGCAATAAGACGATCAAAGCAATACTTCCGATCTTTAATATTTAATTATAAATCATCCCATAATTAACTAACTACATTACAAGCAAACACAACAAGTATACTACTCTCTAATCATGGCAATAACTAAATCTAGCATAATCAATATAAATGTAATTAATTAAGATAGATAAGGATAGAATGAACCAGGGTTAAATGCGAGAGAGAATAGACTTGAATTAATTGACACCATTCCGAGCGTACTCTGAAGATTACAAAGCATTACACACTTTTCTTCTATTCCTAATTAAACTTCTAAACTAGTTTCCATACTAGTTAAAACTAATCTAGAGAAAGAATGTAGAGAGAGAAAGTTGTAGCTTAATTCTAGAGTGAGAAAGTAAGCTAGGAAGGTGTGTGTGAAAATGAAGCCTTAGGGCTGCTATTTATAGATGAAATGTGGCTCACGTTAGCATTCCTAGGTACACATTAGCAAAAGGGTGAAAGGTGGTGCACCGGGTACGAAAAAGCATGGAAAGGTGGCGCACCGGGTACGAAAAAGCATGGAAAGTTGGCGCACCGGGTACACGCAAGGACCAAAAAGCGGAAATGGGACGGGCGGCAGGCGGTCGGCGCCACCCACCAGGTGGCCGGCGGTGTCCTGGTGGTGGCCGGCGGCGACTGGCACACCCCCGCCCCGGTTCGCCGTTTTTCGTTGCGTTTCTTAATCCGCGCGTATCTTCTTCGTTATGCGTCCGTTTGCGTTGATTCTTTTTGCGTTGGATTCGTTTTTCAAAAACGAAGACTTTGATGAAAAGAAATCCCAAAATTATGTCTCTAATATTTGGATGTCTTGTACGAATCGTTTGAATCTTCCGGCGTACGTAGAATCTTCATTCTTCATCCGTTTTTGTTGATTCTTCTTATGTTGGATTCGTATTTTGAAAATGAACATCTTGGATAAGATGGATGTTGGTGATGGGCACTTTTTTCTTGAAATCTTGTTTTGATGCCTTGAATCTTCAAATGTGCGTGGAATCTTCGTTTTTCTTCCGTTTTGCTTGATTTTTATCGTGCAACCTTGTTTTGACCATCTTGGCTTAATATCATTGATTTGTTCTATTTTTGAGTTTAAAATGCCAAGAATCGTTCCAGAATGAGAGAGATATCGGTAGTAAAAACATGACTTTTTACGCGATATCAACCCGCAAACTGTTTCTCACCCACTTCTAACCAACAAGTAGGTGTTCTACAATGACGCCCATATAACATCTCATACGGAGGCATACCAATACTCGAGTGATAAGAATTATTATACGCAAATTCAATCAACGGTAGGTGTGAATTCCAAGACCCACCATATTCCAACACACAAGCACGTAACATGTCCCCCAAAGTTTGAATGGCGCGTTCAGACTGACCATCCGTCTGAGGGTGATAAGCCGTACTCAAGTTGATTCTAGTACCCAATTCACGCTACAAGCTCTGCCAAAAACCAAACACAAATCGAGAATCTCTGTCTGAAATGATAGACAATGGAATTCCATGCCTCGAAACAATCTCATTGATGTACAGTTGTGCCAATTTACTCAAAGATGCCGTATCACAAGTGGCAAGAAAGTGAGCACTCTTAGTTAATCGGTCCACGATCACCCAAATCATATCATTACCCTTAATTGTCCACGGAAATTTAGTTACAAAATCCATAGTGATGTGTTCCCACTTTCACTCGGGTATCTCAAGTTGTTTCAAAGATTCATAAGGTTTCTGTTGCTCGAATTTAACTTGATAACGTATATGACAAGATTCTACAAATCGAGCAACATCCATTTTCAAAGTAGGCCACTGATATCACGTAAAAAGTCATGTTTTTACTACCGATATCTTTCTCATTCTAGAACGATTCTTGGTATTTTAAACTCAAAAACAATACAAATCAATGATATTATGCCAAGATGGTCAAAACAAGGTTGCACGATAAAAATCAAGCAAAATGGATGAAAAACAAAGATTCCACACACGTTTGAAGATTCAAGGCATAAAAACGAGATTTTAAGACAAAAGTGCCCATCATCAACATCCATGTCATCCAAGATGTTCATTTTCAAATTACGAATCCAACAGAAGAAGAATAAACAAAAACGGATAAACATTGAAGATTCTACGCCCGCCGGAAGATCCAAAAATTACGAATCCAACGCAAAAAGAATCAACGCAAACGGACGCATAACAAAGAAGATACACGTGAATTAAGCAACGTAGCGAAAGACGACGGACTGGGGCGGGTGGCAGCCAGCCGCCGCTGGCCTGCTGGTGGGCGGCGCCCCCCCTCCCCCTTCTCGTTTCCGCTTTTCCGTCCTTGCGTGTACCCGGTGCACCACCTTTCCATGCTTTTTCGTACCCGGTGCGCCACCTTTCGCTACTTTTTTGTACCCAGTGCACCACCTTTCACCTTTTTTCTAATGTGTACCTTGGAATGATAACATGAGCCACATTTTCACCTATAAATGGAGCCCCAAGGCTTCCATTTAAAGATGTCCCATATGCATTAGGCATAATTCTCTCTTTACTTTCTCATTCTATTTTCTTACTTCAAAATTAGTATTAGGCTAGTTAGGGAGCTTGTTTAAAGTAGAACGAAAGCTAGGGAACATCTTGTAATCTTTGGTATACGCTTGGAGTTACGCTTATTAATTCAAGTCTATTCCTTCTCGCATTTTAATTCGGGTTCTTTCTATCCTATTCTATTTTAATTAAATATGTATGATTTAATTATCCTAGAATTAGTTTGTGCCATGATTAGAGAGTATATTACTATTGTATTTTTGTGATGTAGTTAGCATATATAATTGTGGGATGATTTTAAATATGTCGTGAAATAATATGACGACCCTTATTCGACTGTTTACTCGGTATAGTGCTGGAAATGCTTTTAAGCAAAGTACATACGTATGGAAGCCGGTAACGACCGAAGGTAGTTATATTATGGATCGACATTATAAAACAGAAACTTTGTGAACGGACTTATCTTATGATTTTAAACCTAAAACTTACATTCGCCTTTCGATTAACAAACGTGATTGTAACCTGGTAAAGAGGAGTCGCGAACCTTGATACTTGGTCAATAGTTATTTGTGTAAAAACTATGTTTTTAACTGTAACATCATGCAAGCATCATAAAATGCAATGTGATTACGTAGACTTGCCATGAGTATTGTACACTTTCGATCACAATGTGCTTATCATGTGAACATGGCGAAGCAATTAAATTCACAATGGAAACATCGGTAAACGAATAAATACACTGTGAATCACCATAACATTTTCCGACATGGTCTGGGTTTAACTTTATGCAAAAAGCCGTCAGCATTTTAATTAGCATTTTAATTAGATTAGTTAATTTAGATTAGATTAGAGTAGGTAGGCTACAGGCTAAATAACCATTTACCAAAACCTAGGGATTTGTTAATTGTAATGAGAAAGGCAAGTTTGGAATCTAAGTTACACTGATATCCTTTCCTTAAAATATGAAACCAAAAGTAAGATACGCAAGAAACCTGTACGTTTTCCCCTGCTTATCATTCTTAAGTTTCATTAATAGGAATTGGTTAATAAGTCCGAACATAAATTCTAAGTTAGTTGTTTAATGGATTTGAAATCTTTATGGTATTAAGAACGGTTAGACTTGCTAATGACCTGCTACTCTATTCCTTCGCCCACGAGCGAATACGTTCAATAATACGGGTCACTGACTCCCTCACAGGAGAGTGTGGAGAGTTGAACAACGTCTGTCTGATTAGAATCATGACACCTTAGTTCCTCGTGACATATTAGTTGATAACCGACTAATAGGGAACTTAGTGGTTATACCACTGGGTACTGAATCCACTAGACATTTCCAATTTAGATAATCGTCTTCCTATAAGAGTCATCATCCAACATTATTAGCTAACGAACTCACAACAAATAGTACTTTTATTATCTGATTTATTATTACATTTTATTCGCTTTATTTAGTTTACTTAGTTAACTGAACCAAAACCCCCAACGCACTCTTTTAAAAACCCTTTACTAGAAAAGAAAGATTGATTGGATCACCTCCATTTTAATTCAGTTTCTCTTTAAGAACGACTCTAGGTCATACTTACCATCTACTAGCCTTTGGTTCAGTATTAGTAAGTCATACTTAGACCCCAACAAATATAAATTTAAAACAAACCGATTGCGATCCGTACGTCATCTTCATACGACCATTCGGGTTCCAACAAGTTTTTGGCGCCGCTGCCGGGGAGACTAACTATCCGATACAGAGGCCCAACCAATCCCTATTCTAGTAAACCCTTAGGATAAAACCTTCTAAAAAAAGAAAACAAAAAGAAAAAAAAACAAGTATTTACTTTCTTGTCTTTCTTTTTTAGTGTATGACCTGTTCCCCTAGATCTGCACCACTGTTTAATTTCCCTGATCCAGAACTTATAATACGTACCATTCGACGAGAAAAGAAGCAATCTGCACTTAGACAAAAAAATGGATGAACGTATCACTCTCGCTGACAACAGTAAACCCTCTATCAAAGTAAGAGGATGACCAATTCTCTACCCTGAAACCCCTGGTCAATCTTTCGAGCTTAAGTATCAATCTCTACCCAGTGATGATCCAAAATCTCACCTCGACAAGTTCATATCTCTTTCAAACTCCTACAAACAAAACGGAATTAGTCAAGACACAATCCGTTTGTATCTTTTCCCTTATTCGCTCACACATCATGCACTAACATGGTTTGAAGGTTTAGAGACCGGATCTATCCATTCATGGACTGTGATGGCGACAATGTTTCTAAACAAGTACTTTCCGCCTTCTAAACAAACCAAACTTCGAAATGACATCATGAATTTGCACCAAGCTTTTGATTAGTCATTATACACTGATATCGCGTAAAAAGTCATGTTTTTACTACCGATATCTCTCTCATTCTGGAACGATTCTTGGAATTCTAAACTCAAAACCACTACAAATCAATGATATTTTGCCAAGATGGTCAAAACAAGGTTGCACGATAAAAATCAAGCAAAACGGGTGAAAAACGAAGATTCCACACACGTTTGAAGATTCAAGGCATCAAAACGAGATTTCAAGACAAAATTGCCCATCATCAACATCCATCTCACCCAATATATTCGTTTTCAAATTACGAATCCAACAGAAAAAGAATCAACAAAAACGGATAAAGAATGAAGATTCTACGCCCGCCGGAAGATCCAAATGATTCGTACACAATATCTGGAGATAGGAAACATATTTTTGTGATATCTTTACATCAAAGTCTTCGTTTTTGAATTAAGAATCTAACGCAAAAATAATCAACGCAAACGGACGCATAACGACGAAGATACGCACGAATTAAGCAACGCAACGAAAGACGACAGACTGGGACGGGTGGCAGCTGGCCGCCGCCGTCCAACAGCCAATCGCCGCCGGCCAGCAGCCAGGCGGCACCGCCCCCTACCCCCGTCTCTTTTGCACTTTTCCATCCTTGCGTGTACCCGGTGCACTACCTTTCGCTACTTTTTCGTACCTGGTGCACCACCTTTCGCTACTTTTTCTAACGTGAGCCTTGGGATGCTAATGTGAGCCATATTTTCCCTATAAATAGCATCCCCTAAGTCTCATTTTAAGAAACACTCAAAATACACTTCTACATTCTAATACACTCACACACTCCTTTTCCATTTCCACTTTCTCACTCTAGAAATTCTCTTATAGTCTAGGATTATTGTAATTAATCTTCGGATTGGTATAGAGGCTAGAACGAACGTTAGGAGGTTTGAAGATTCATCTTTATACGTGTAAATGAGTTGTCAATCATAATAATATGCTGCTACGCATTTAATGCCGGGTGATATCTAAACCTTTATCATACTTATTTTATTCCATATTTTAAATATGTGTTATTTCTTGGTATGTGATATATTTGTTGCCATGAATTGCGAGAAGTTTATTTTTGTGGTTGTTGATGATGTAGATAGTTATAAGTAAGGATGACATTATATAATTAATGCACGACAATCGTAAAGGCATATGACGGCCCCTATTCGACTGTTTATCCGATATAGTACTGGAAACGCTTTAAGGCGGAGTACAAATGTATGGAAGTCGGTAAATGACCGAAGGTAGTTATATCTCTGGAATCAGCTCTGGTTTAATAGTTGGAATCCTGAAGGGGTAATACAACTTCACAACTAACTGGTATATCCTACGAAAGTCAAAACACTATAAAATGATGTTTGTAAAATAAGTTCAGATAAAATAGGAATTAGTAATCCTTGTAGCGTCAAGACTTTATGAATTAAAGTTTAATTTATGGATTACCCTTTCTGGTTATCCACGTGACTGCAACCTAGTAATTAGGACCTGATCAACCTTAATTATGGTAAGTAGTTATCTGTGCCCATGACATGCAATAAGTAAGATACATTGAAACCACTCGTTGTATATATTAGGTTTACATTTCTGCACTGCTTTACATTTAGTTAGATAGAGTGTCATTTTCACTGTCAATTACTCTTGACCGCATGTTGATGTGAGAAACCGTGGAACTACTACGTTAAGTACACCGTCTATCATTAAAGGGCATGGTCCGCATATGAAAAACATTTTAACAAAATGCGAATAATCCGGGGATTTATAACTGTTTGAAAAGGAGAGATTTGAATCATAAGTCGAAGTAACTAGAGCTTAAATGAATGATAACAAGAATTCGGAATAAGATAAAAAGTCGTAATGACCTAGAATCTTTAAAACACCAAATCTTATGAAATTGGCGGTCTAAACATACAAAGTTATTAATCTCCATGCTAATAGAACAGTAAACTACCTTAGGAGTTAAAAACGGTCGGACCTATGAGACGATACGCTACTGATTTAAGAACCTCGGTATAGAACCAAAATAGGTTGCTTATTTTTCAACTAGATAAGTATTGGAAGTTTGCGTATTGCTCCGATCAGAATCATGATAACCTAGTTCCTAGTGACATGTCAATGGGAAATTGAGTTGGTAGGGTTCTAGAGTTTACGCCTAGTAGTTTGGTTGCCACATTAGTATCATCCCTATTTATTCTGTCATCCCGAAATATTAATTATCGAAATCTCAACAATCACATATTTATCTTTATCTGCTTTCCTGTACTTTAGTTTCTTGCATTTTAATTACTTGTCTTTAACCCCCAAACCTACCTACTTTGTTCCATCCTAGATACTTCCCTACCGAAAGTGCCAACTTTAATTTACCCATACGTTTGGATTCATAGAACGATCTTAGGTTATACTTACCGCTTACTAACCAGAGTAGGTAGTACATAGAATTTACGCCCTGCAAATTATAAATTTTAAAACCCCTGATGGCGCCCGATTAAGTTACAATCAACAACACCAACGCTTTCGGGTGCCATCAAGTTTTTGGCGCCGTTGCCGGGGAGTCACAAACGTACAATTTAAAGCCACCTTAAGTAGTAGTATTTAGGATATCCTTCCAAACAAAACCTTTCCAGGTATCTTTCGGAAGTTAAATTGATTAATTTAGTATTAATTATTAATTTAAGTATTAGTTAATTAGGATAGTATTAGTTTAAAATGACAACTCGAAAACCCACTTCTTACCTCATTTCAAAAGACGAACTGACGGCAATTGACGATACGGAATTCTTTGACTACTTAGTAGGAGAAATAGGATCTGATTTCTTTTCACCCTCTTCCTCTCAAGCTAAAGAAACCTCCGAAACCCTAGAAGAATTTAGGACCTCACTTTCTATTCCAAAACATTGCCTGGACTTTGATGACACGGATCACTTGCCTGAACTGACATCATCTCAAGAAGATCACTTTCCAACTTTGCATTCGCCCCAGATACCAAATTCTGTCCACTTCGATAATCCTTTCGAAGAAGATTACGAAGAAAAACCTCCAAAATTATGTGACTTAATCACCCTCAAAACTGAAACGTCAGTGTACGGCAACACTCTGTCAAATTCTCATAATGACGACATCTTTCCATTCCTTTCACAAGAACATAAATACACCATCTATCGAGTGGTGGATAAAGTTCCATCAGTTGAGCCAAAAAAACCTTGTTCTGAAGAACGTCACTTTGGCACATCCTTTAATCCTTCTCGCAGAATAGATGTTTATAGGGCATTCGTTAGGAAATTAGACTCTTCCGACTTTCCTTTTTCATATGACCAACGAGAAAAGATTACCGATCTTGATGAACAACTGAATTTCTCATCTCGCCTGTCAAATCATGAATGCGAAAGCAGTTCCACCAATTTCAGAGACCAAGAACTAAAGTTTATAGCAGATTTGGATCTACTTTTTGAATCACTTGCCGACATGGATTTCCAACCAATATCTATGATATTAATCAATCATAATGTAGCTGCAATGATCAATGAACTTGAGTTCTGGATAGACGGGACCCGATGATTCCTATCATCATCCCTGGTAAAATTCCATTCTTTGTTGACATCGCTTCTTACTTGATCTCAAAATTGCGAGACGTTTTTCCTGGTTCCACCAAAAGACATGACACCGCTTTCTTCACTAAACGGAAAGACCTTCACGTTAAGCTTGTTCAAATCTTCGCTTTCACCAAATACCCCTTCACTTCCACACAGAAATCCCTAATCAGTAAACTCATAAGAATAGTCAATTCTACAACCGGAGAACCTGATTCGCAAGAAGATAAAGCATTCCTGGAAATCATGGATAAACTCAAACACGACCTAAATTACAAAGATCAAGGACCTCGCAACGGATTGTCAAACCCTAAGAAGATAAGAAAGACATATAATAAGTTAATTAGTGATCTTGTCAATTTAGGATATGAAGAAAGAGAAACCCTAGGGGACATAGAGAACGGTCATTATTTAATTTATAACGTCATTTGGGAGCTTTCAAAATATTTTGTGCCTAAAAATATTCGTCTAAGGGAACAAATCTCGACCCTTTCTCTACAAAGAGATCGGAACGAATCATAAAACGATTCTTTCCTAAAAGGTTGAGGCTCACAACTTTAAACGAACTCATTTTTGAAAGTTTCCGTTAAAAAAAAGAGAGAAAGAAATAATAATATATATATAATAAATAACTTAAGTTTAATATTTTAGGTTAATTATAATCGTCCCGCAAAAATGTGCGCGTTCCCTAAATTACTTATAACGTGACAAGAAACTAACAAGTAACAAGTCACAATAAATACACTCAGGATTCATAATCATTATTAATAGGACATTAGAAGTTAACTTAGATGATTATCTTAAAAGTACATTAGGGACCATGTAAGGAATATGGTACTTGCAACTAGGACATATATTCCTAGGAGACCATTAAGACTTCCATGCACTCCCATAATTCAAAAACAAAAACACTTTCTTCCTCCCCTTTTGACCCCATGGCCGGCCACATCCATCACTCCACACCTCCACCCACACCACCATGAACCACCATTAAATCTCCATCAAACTCTATAACTTTGTGTCATTTTGAACTCCTCGTTGCATATTATTCTCGGTTGTACATTTGTTTTGAAGTTTTACACATTACAATAAAGGTATGATCATAAGAAACCTACTTTGAACTTCGAATATCCTATTTTATGAAATTAACTAAGTTAGTAACTAGGAATCACTACTTTTCTTGGTTGAATGCTTAGAAATTACATACTACTACCACTTACCCATGCTAATTCACACATGTTTGATTTTATTAAAAGGATGCACTTTGACCTATTAATTAAGTCTATGGTTTTGCATGATTAAGTATAGTTTTTAGGTATTTAAATGATCATGGTTATGATTACTCTATGTTAAGTGCACAATGCAGATGAATTAGGATTAGCAAGTTGATTTTTGAAAATCTACAAAAGATTAGCTAGCTTGCTTGAATAGAATAGTAAATTAAAATTACTTGACAATTCTTGCTCACTAGAATCTTGTACTTTCTTGACTAGTAAAAGTAGGAAATCATTATAGTGAAAATAAAAGTCTTGAATAAAATCAAACACATGGATGACATAACTCTTATTGCATGACCTAGCTTGTTTACCAAATAGGAAATGATTGAAATAGTTTAGGTCATATTTACATGCATATGATATAATTTTGGCATACGAAGTTATTATTTGAAGTAAACTTTGACCTAAAAAGTCAACTTGAAGTATTACATTCTTAAAACAAATCAATTGAATTTTTAAACCTTACTTCAACTTGAACTTTTTGAAATCAAAACCTACCGATAATTATAATGACATTTCAAATTTGGGTAACACCAAACCTTGTAAATTGTATTACTTCATAATAAAGCTATTGCCATTTCATGACTATATAATTTTCACCTATTAGTGATTGCCTTATTATTTGTTTAAACAAATTATTGGTTACTTGAGGACATTTGATATTTACTGTAATCTTTGGACTGTCAAAAATTTAAAGCCCTCATTTTAAATCTTCCATTGAAAATTTCAATAAGTGCTTTAAATTTTCTCCTTCTTGAGAATCCATTACTTTAAATCTCTCATGTTCTCAGGTACTATGTCACCGAAGAAGAAAAAACTAAACCCAGCACAACCACTTACAGGATCTCTCGCCTATCTTAGTGCATTACCTGATCACGACCAGATGGTACACATTTGGAGAGACAAGAAGCTCGGGCGTTTTAGATATGTGAACTGGGAAAAATTGCAAGTATTAGGGATTCAGACAAAGGCTAGAGAACTTACTCAGTTATCCAGTTGAGGGTCAGCAGTTCGAGTCCTTCAAGAAACTGTTCAGCATTGATGAACCGGTATACATGGAAATGGTTACCGAGTTCATGACCACATACACATTTAAGACAAGGAGTAGAGTTGGAGACAGTTCGATCACATTTTGATACATGGGAAGTTCATTCACCTTGTCATTGGCTCAGTTCGCATAACATTTGGATCTATACACACCTGAGGAGATACATTCCCCACTGTTCACTAATGGAGCCACTTCGATATCCATCTCGACCACACCATCCGAGACATGGAGTAAGTTATCATCAGCAACTTATTTCTCGGGTATAAAAGCTACCAAACTCAGAGATCCAGTATTACAAATCCTACACAAGCTGATAGCTTGTTCATTTGACGGAAAATACAGGACAAGCGGTCGAGTTGCCAGATTTGATATTGCTATGATGACATGCATCCTCGAGAAGAGGAATATCTAGGTTGCCCATTTAGTTGCCCAATGGATTCTGGAAGAAAAGGATTTTGGTGCAAAGAGATCATATATGGGTCCAATAATTACAAGGCTGATTCGCAGAATGGGATTGCTTAAGACGACAGAGGTAGAAAAATTCAAAAGCCTGCCAGTATGGAGTGCCCACCCGATAGATTATGAGTTCCCTAGGAGCATGGATATACTCAAGATTATGAGAGACGAAACCGTTTACATCAGGGCACGATCATCAGAAACCGAAAGTATGGATGAATTGGTACCAGGTCTAGTTTTACCAAGAGAGGAAAGAAAGAGGAAACAAACAAAAGATCCAAATAACTCAGATTCAGACTCAGATTCAGATAAGGATGAGGATGATTATGACGACCCAGTTGCACCACCACCAGTAGTACCACAACCTACTAGGGTAGGACCTTCCACCCCAGCTCCTAGATCTCGGGTGCCCCCTTACATATACCACTATGGGACACCACCAGGGCCAGACTATTGGTACTGGATGATGCTGATGCAGGTCCGATTTTATAAGGCTATGAGACAGCAAACAACAGGGATACCAGTGAGCCCACTTCCTAACTTACCCTGTGGATTGGGCCGAGCACCACCACACTTATATCCCCCTGCAGTTCCTACTCCAACACCTTACTGACATCCAGTTCTTGACCGTGGCCATGGTTTACCACCTCGCACAGTTCCACCTAGGCCACAAGCACCACCAGCACAGATTCCTATCTAGAGACAGCATGTTCCTTCTGTTGTTGGTTCGGCTAGAGGTCAGACTTCGAGAGGCAGTAGGATATCCAAAACCCCTATATGAGCCACCATTGTTCAGAGTCACAGGATTCTCAGGAGCACCGGCCCTGCAGATACACCGATTGATCCAGTATCCTCTCATAGACAAACTGATTTATTTAGAGGACACTCTCAGCAGAGGACACCTGAGATTCCATTGGACAACTTTGACATGCCCGCAGGGGAATTTGTTGACCATTTGATACAGGATTGGGTATTCACCATAGGTACACTAGATGCAGAGGCTGATCGAGATGCATCAGACAAAGGCACCCACTATCAGCATGATGATTCTTCATCAGATGAGACATCTCCTGGACCTATAGTATCTTCAGCTGCAGTATCACCACCAGCCGAGCAATAAATTGCTCCGCTTTCTGACTCTTTTCTATTTTCTATCAAGACCTTATTATTATTGTGTGTAATTGATGTACAGTGGATGCATAGACATCACATCTATCCAGTTATTACTTTATTATGCTATTACTTTACTTTTCTTATTAGCAGCTATTATTTGATTGAATTGAGTGGTTTGTTTGAGAGACTATAGAAGACCGAAGCAAGGGAAGCTGTGGACCACACAAAGAAAAATGCCGAGAGCTATAAGCTACAAGCCACGGACCAGCAGACTTCTAACGAATAACCAACAACGTGCATAGCAAAAGCGGTACACCGTTCCAAAACCCTCTACCCGTTTAAAGAATTGATTATCTCATCCGACATTCCAAACACTAAGTGTGGGATAATCAAAACCACATTACACTTACGAAACAATCCGAAAATAAGTAGAATCTCTAAGTATGGGATACTTCAACAAGAGGTACTCAACGAATAGATTCGAACATTAGAGACAATGTTCCTCTAATGTGGGATATACGACCTTCAACCGCAAGTTTTTACCTCTTGTCCGTAAATCAAACAATATTTTCATTAAAAGGCTAAAAATGGATAAAATTTCAAAATTTTTAGATTCAAAAACATCGTTCTTTAGAAATCCTATCTTCCAATATTATAAATTACAGCAAAAAATGAGTTTTGACAACGAAACAAAACTGTTTTAGAATAAGATACGGACGAAAAGGGCAACACATGGTTAGGCACACATTGACCAAAACATTCGATTCGTAAGGATTGAGCCCATTATTAGCATTCATCTCTAAAATGCTTCACTTTTTGTTTCATGTGTGCGCTGATGTATGCATTTGAATTAGAACTTGCTCTTGTAATGCATTTCGAGATCACACCGATAATCACACCTCGACAAGTTCATATCTCTTTCAAACTCCTACAAACAAAACGGAATTAGTCAAGACATAATCCGTTTGTATCTTTTCCCTTATTCGCTCACACATCATGCGCAAATATGGTTTGAAGGTTTAGAGACTGGCTCTATCCCTTCATGGACTGTGATGGCGACAAAGTTTCTAACAAGGTACTTTTCATCTTCTAAACAAACAAAACTTCGAAATGACATCATGAATTTGCACCAAGCTTTTGATTAGTCATTATACACTGATATCGCGTAAAAAGTCATGTTTTTACTACCGATATCTCTCTCATTCTGGAACGATTCTTGGCATTTTAAACTCAAAACCACTACAAATCAATGATATTATGCCAAGATGGTCAAAACAAGGTTGCACGATAAAAATCAAGCAAAACGGGTGAAAAACGAAGATTCCACACACGTTTGAAGATTCAAGGCATCAAAACGAGATTTCAAGACAAAAGTGCCCATCATCAACATCCATCTCACCCAAGATGTTCATTTTTACATTACGAATCCAACAGAAGAAGAATCAACAAAAACGGATAAAGAATGAAGATTCTAAGCCCGCCGGAAGATCCAAATGATCGTACGCAATATCTAGAGATAGAAAACGTATTTTTTGTATATCTTTACATCAAAGTCTTCATTTTTGAATTACAAATCCAACGCAAAAATTATTAAAGCAAACGGACGCATAACGACGAAGATACGCACAAATTAAGCAACGCAACGAAAGATGACACACCGGGGCGGGTGGTAGCCGGCCGCCGCCGGCCAACAGCCAGCCACCGCTGGCCAGCAGCCAGGCGGCGCCGCCCCCTACCCCCGTCTCTTTTGCACTTTTCCGTCCTTGCGTGTACCTGGTGCACCACCTTTCGCTACTTTTTCGTACCTGGTGCACCACCTTTCGCTACTTTTTCGTACCTGGTGCACCCCTTTCACTACTTTTTCTAACGTGAGCCTAGGGATGCTAATGTGAGCCATATTTTCCCTATAAATAGATGCCCCTAAGTCTCATTTTAAGACACACTCAAAATACACTTCTACATTCTAATACACTCACACACTCCTTTTCCATTTCCACTTTCTCACTCTAGAAATTCTCTTATAGTCTAGGATTATTGTAATTAATCTTCGGATTGGTATAGAGGCTAGAACGAACGTTAGGAGGTTTGAAGATTCATCTTTGTACGTGTAAATGAGTTGTTGTGAGCGTCCTCGGATCAGAATACGCAAACTAGAACGTATGTATATTCGTGCGGAAAACAAATATACGTAATCACAATATGAATTGTAGTAAAGATGAGAGATGAATGTATTCAACAAGAAATCTTGATTATATTGCAATATCAATCTTTCATATACAAGAAGTCAAAGTGTACAAGTGAATGTCTACAAGTGATCTCTCAAAAAGCTCTCAAAAAGAACACACACAAAAATGACTTCAACTGACCTATTTATAGACAACTTATTTATGCGACAATACCAAGTGCAATCCGTGAATAGACATTCACGGATTTACACCTTCCGTGAATCCAAGCATTCACGGAATGCTAATGTCAGATCCAAGCATTCACAGATAATCATCTATTGTCGAATCCTTATCATTCACGGATACTCATCTATTGTCGAATCCTTATCATTCACGGATACAAAGACAATTCTAATTCTCGGACAAACCTAATTCACGGATTAACACTTAGATAAAATTAAGTATTAATCAACTTTTGTCTTTACAAACTCCCCCTTTGATAATACTTAATTCTTTTCTTCAAATCTTCAAGCATATCCAGGAAGATTGCATCCAGCAAAAATCCCTTTTGAACAACATACTTCGACAACCCGTTGAAACTTCAAAGCCATCTTTTCGTCATCATATGCATCATCATACACAATCGGATTCACGAGCAAAACTTCAAGATCATCTTTTGATAGATTGATTAAGCTCAGAGGATCAAACACATATACAATTGACTCTCTGTTCCACATCACTTCTCCATTCAAATCTCTATCATAACAAGCAATTTCTGCTTCTCCAGTTGATCCGTTATATCTCCAATGACTCACAAACTTAGAAAAATTCACAGGCAATT
The DNA here is from genome assembly GCA_963422505.1 of Pseudognaphalium luteoalbum. NCBI lineage: Eukaryota > Viridiplantae > Streptophyta > Magnoliopsida > Asterales > Asteraceae > Pseudognaphalium > Pseudognaphalium luteoalbum. The sequence continues at coordinate 47,034,312 of OY730194.1, forward strand.
TCTCAAGTGGAATCTTTGTCATGCATTTAACTCGAGGATATGTCAAAGTAACTCTTGGTTGATTGGAAATCGGATCGATATCAAAATAATCAACGGTTCTCAATGGGAAAGTTTCCTTAACCCATGTGAATTTCCCATTATTACTTTCTCTTATTAAAGTATCTGCCATCCAATTGATCAAACCATGTCTTGAACGATTAATGATATCCACTGAAGCCAAATGATTGATTTCACACTTAAGCAATTTTTCTAAGGCTTTGAATGTAGAGTGGAAGTATTGAAGTCCATCAGTTCTTTTAATAATGAATACTTTGTTGTCATTATCATATTTCCATCTGATAATTCTATCAACGCATTCATATCTTGGTATTTTAAAGAACTTTCGAACTGTAACCACTGGAATTGGTTGTTCAGGAAACCACCAAGAAACTTTTTGCTCTGGCTCTTTATCATCATCAGAATCTTTCCATAACCCTTCTTGTGAACACATATCTGACTGAGCATTTTCCGGATGAAGTTCATCTTCAGAATCTTCCCAGTCTTCAACGTGAACATAATCAAAATCAGGTTCAAATCCCGGAGGATATTCTGGATCGAAATCTTCAAAATCATAATCACCATCATTGCAAAGTTCAACAAATGGTATTAGATCTTCAATAATCACATTCAAAGGAGTTGGACAAAGCACCTCTTCATCTTCAATGCTATCCATTAATTCCTCCTGATCAAAAGTACGAGATGATTCTCCAAGCTCAAACATTCTTGACTCATGTATTGCATTTATTGGATCAACTTCTAATGGTTCTTTTTCTTGAAATATAACCAATGCTTGTGAGAAATTTGGTTGATCACTATTATTTCCATCATAAGTGTCATCAGCATTTTCAGTCATATCATCACCATGATCACCATCATCATCACCATCATCACCATCATCACCATCATCACCATCACCATCATCACCATCACCATCATCACCATCATCATCATCACCATCATCACCATCATCACCATCATCACCATCATTACCATCATCACCATCATCATTACCATCATTATCATCAGTGATATGATTCTCCCCCTGATCAACCAACATTTCCTTCAGAAGAAAAACGTCAAGTTCTAATTCTTCTATTCGATCATTCTGAGATAGAATTTGCTGTCGTTGTTCCTCGAGAAGAATGTCTTGAGTATTGATTCGTTGTAAAGCATTAAGTAAATCCAATTGTAGCTTTTCAACAAGAGTCATCAATGGTTTTACAGCTCTTTGTAAAGATGCATCAAGATTAGCCATGCTAACACTTGGTCCAGGTGAAGAAGAAGATGTGCCAGCTGCAACAGAAGCAGCAACAGGAATTGTAGGAATATCTGGAACAGAGGAAGGAATACCTTGTGATGACATAACAGGCACAGAGGTAGAAGCAGTAGCATCAGATGAACTAGGTTCAAAAATTCCGCGTCTTTGAGATGGACGAATATCAGGTACATATTCGGGATCTTGCGCCTCTTCGCGTTGACGTCTCGAATCTTGTCGTTCTTTTTCAATATTTTCTGCAATAATTCTTTGAGTGACTAAAGATTCTTCAACAGTTTGTATACGGAAAGATTGATCATCTTCAGAACTTGAAGATTCCACTTCCTCATGATCAATCAAAGGCACCTCCTGCTCCCCCTCAGATGATTCACTATCAGTAGTAGAATCAACAGGTTGTACAATCTGTGGCATTGCAAATTGTGGTGGTTGAAAGTCAGCATCAATGATATGACCAAACAAATCAACAGTAGGCGGCACTGGTTTGCCCCTATATCCATTGCAATCTGCAAACACTCTTTTGGGAATAGGAGTGTAGTGTAGAATGCTTCCATGATAAGTAATCTCATTGACATGATTATCAAAAATATGCTGAAGAAACCGAGGATACATGAAGAATCCATCATCATTAATGTTGCCAGCCAAATTTTCAAAGATGTATCTTGAAAAATTAAATGGGATATTTAGAACAAGAGCCGTCATTATCCCTGCAAGCTGATAACTCATTGAATCAAAACCAGCTTTCCTCGGAGAAATGCACCCGATCAACATATGTGCCAAAAACTTCCAGTGTGGACAAAAATGATTTTTCAAGATTTGTACATCATGAGGTCCTTTAGTACATCCCATTTGATGAAGACATTGATCAATGACGTTTCGAGGAATGTCATTTGATGCATTCAAAGTATCTCCAAATTGGAGAGTATGACGAATCAGCTCTTCAGTCAGCAACAAAGGTTTTCCATCAACCGTAGATGTAATACATGGAGGATTAACATCTGTTTGATACACAGCTGAGGTCCAGAAGTCTATCATGTGGTCTTCGTACAGATTGGGAACAGATACAGTCAAGGCATACGATATGCGTGATCGTAGAAGAAACCTTATCATAGGGAAAAAGTTCCTATTTTCAGGTTTATCAGGTTGTTCCAGAAGATATGCAGTTGCATTGTGTCGTTTTTCAAACACGACTGCTCGATGTCTAACCTCAGGTAGAACAGCAGCAATGGGATCTAAATCTGCCATTTAGAAATAAAATCTGCACCACGAGTTTATTAGACACACAAAATTTAAACATAAAGTTTATTTGAAAAATTTTCAACACTTAGAAAAATTTTCAAACATTCAAGTATCCGACAATAACAAAATGAATACTGTTCATGCGACAATGATTAATCTTATGCGACAATATGACTTAGCTATGTACTATTCATACGACAATCATGTATTTATCCGTGAATCATATTGTCCGTGAATAATATTCATGCAACAATTCAAAATAAAATAATATTTCAAAAATTTTGTCCGTGATTCATATTGTCGTAATACTATTCATCCGTGATTCATATTGTCGAAGTACTATTCATCCGTGAATAAGTACTGTTCATACGACAATATGATTGTCGTAGTCAAATAGTCAAACAAGTCAAATTAGTCAATCATAAGAATAAATCACGGAGTACTGTTTATCCGAGAATTCCATATTCACGGATAACCAATACACTGTTCATCCGACAATACTGTATTGTCGGGTCGTCCGACAATTGTCGGACCACCCGACAATACAGTATTGTCGGATGAACAGTGTATTGGTTATCCGTGAATATTGAATTCTCGGATAAACAGTACTCCGTGATTTATTCTTATGATTGACTAATTCGAATTGTCGGACGATTTTGAACAGTAACAACAGTTATTGAATTGATCGATTAAGCATGAAATCCTTAACAATAATGAAAGAAATTTATACCAGTCGATGCGGAATACAAAAACGAGTAAGTCTGTCGGATTGATTTTTAATGAAACCAAGTAATCAGAAAGAAATCGAAGAAAAGGTGATTGTCGGAATTTTGGGATTGTCGGAGTAATAATCACGGAAAAGGAAAAAGTAAAAGTTTTTCAAAATTTGAAATTACTTATATTTTTTCGATTACACCGTGAAAATAACATTCCGTGAATATACATCTTTATCCGTGAATAAAGAAATATATACATTCGACAATTCTTTTATTTTTGTGAAAAACATTTGTATCAAATTAAACTAACTTTGGATAAAATTTTCTAACCTATTTAAAAATGAAAAATGAAAAATTAATAAACTAAATATGTACAAAAATAAAATCTTTTTGTTGGAGTAATTTTCATGACTTGGGATCATATTGAGATAAATGAATGTATTTAATTTGTAATTTTAAGAAATGAAAGTCTATTTTGATTGCTAATATTTTTGACCAATTTAAATCTACATAGCATTAATAAAACATACTTTCTAAAAATCATTTTATATATGATTTTTGGTATGTGTTATACACTTAAACACTTTGGCATCTAAAATATCCTTTTTTTATTATTAATATGCATATCATTTTATATAACCAAAATAGAAATATACTTTCAAATTCATAATATATTAATATTTTCATATAAAGAGTGAAAATATGATGATATCTTTAGAAGTACATACATATGTTGGAATGACTTTTAGTCACATATGTCATACTTCGGGTTGGACTAATAAACTGGATCACAGGTCTATACATCGTATAACAAAGTGATAGAGTTTATTATGATAGATATTTGTATCTTTATCAATATTTGTATGTCCGTTTATAAGAAATATACCGACTAAGGTCTGTACACCGTACAACAAATAGTCAATACATTTTTCCCAGATATCATAATATAAAGACCCTAAATCATGAATCATAATATATTAATCCTTCAAAATTTAAGACTTTTATTATCATTTTGATAATTTTATTGTCATATACTAAGATTTTGGAAGATATAAAATAATATGCAAATATGTTTAGACATTTCTTAGACTAGATATGATAGACCCACAAATGCCTACCAATAAATCATATTTAAAATTACATTAGTAGAAAATTTGGTTTAAAAATGCTATATAAACCTATTAGCATATCAAAAATAGTACGTAACATTCCTTTTTCAGATTTATATGTAAATACAATTCCCAATGTACTATCATTTCCCAACTTTTACACAAAAATCTCCCCCTATTTTTTATTTTTCATATGTTTTTGAATTATTGTTTAAAGAAAAAGTAAGAAAGTAAACAACAAAGAAAATTCAAAAAGATCCAAAGTTTATTTAATTTGAGCTAAATGCTTCATTCCGAGCATCAAGATTAATTCTTCAAAACGAGGTTTAGAAAACGCTTTTGTAAACAGATCAGCTCGTTGTTTCAAAGTATCAATATGGACTAAGTTAATCAAGTGTTTCTCATAGCAATCCCGTATAAAATGAAAACGAATTTCGTTCATCGCTAGAGTCATCAAGAATTGGTTCTTCCAGTTCAGCAGAAGGTTCCTGAAAAATGTCAGTATCGTCAGGATTGGAAGTTGTATCTTCTTCAACAATTGTCAAAGGTGAAGAAATCTCATGAGCAATTGAGTCATCAGAAGATTGTGGTGGAGTAAGATGAGAAGTAGAAACTGGTGGAGCTGAAGTAATAAGCGGTTCAGCAGGAACAGATGTAACTGGAATAACAAAGTCATCCAAATCTGTAGCAGAAGAAGACACATCATGCTGAAAAATAGCAAGAGAATTAAAGAACGTGTCGTAATCAAATAACCATTTTGGACCTATGCCATTAGAAGAAGGAGAATGCCGAAGAAATTCAACTTCATAGCATTCCTCTATTCGATGTGATGCCGTGTTATAAACTCTCTTGTTGTGAGAATTGTTAGAATATCCCAAGAAAAATCCAGATTCAGATTTTTCAGCAAACTTAGGAAGGCGATCCTTAGTCTTCAACAACAAACACGGACATCCAAAAGGTTCCAAAAAATGAATATTCGGTTTCCGATTATTCAGTAATTCATAGCTCGTTTTCTGTTTATCTTTGACCACAAGAACTCTATTTAATACGAAACAAGCCGTATTAACTGCTTCTGCCCAAAAAGTTGTTGGCAACTTTGCATCTGAGAGCATTGTTCTTGCAGCTTCGATCAAAGTTCTGTTCTTCCTTTCAGCAACTCCATTTTGTTGTGGAGTTCGAGGTGCACTAAATTGTTGAGTAATTCCGTGCTGAAGACAAAACATTTCCATTAAGTAGTTCTTGAATTCTGTACCATTATCACTTCTCAAAATTTTCACTTTCAGAGAAAACAAAGTTTCTAATCTCAGAATTAGATATTTAATTTTCTCAGCAGCCTCATCTTTTGTACTAAGGAAGTAAACCCATGAAAATCTGGAGTAATCATCAGTGATTACTAAACAATAGGATTTGCCCCCAATACTCCTAACACTGACGGGTCCAAACAAATCCATATGGAGAAGTTCCAAAGGAATGTTAATTGAATTCATCAATTTAGGTTTATGAGACTTCTTAGTTTGTTTTCCCTTTTTACAGGAAATACAATGATCATTTAGTGAAAAGGTTTGTTTAGGAACCCCAATCACTAAATCATTCTTAACTAAGAAGTTCATTTTCCTAAAGTTAATGTGACCCATTCTTCTGTGCCACAAAATTGATTCCTTTTCTGTAGCTTTTGACAATAAGCAAGTATGCTCTGTAGTTCGAGTAATGGTACGCATGTCTAAGACATACATATTCTTTACCCTTGGAGCTCGCATAAGAATCCACTCTTGAGGTACCACAAACCCTGGTTTAAGAATTAAGCACTCTTCATCGTTAAACCAAGTTGACAGTTTCGTGTCACAAACTTGGGAAACACTAAGTAGATTATGTTGAAGTTGTTCAACATAATTTACTTTGTCAAAGCTGATTTCCCCGTTTGAAACGGTTCCCTCACAAGAAATCATGCCACCTTTGTCTCCGGCAAATGCAACAAATCTTCCGTCTTTAACCTTAACATCCTCAAGCAGAGAGAAATTCCCTGTCATATGTCATGAACAGCCACTATCGATGTACCATATGTTATCAATAGCTCGGGAAGACTTTAAGACATTTGATCAAAAACGGATTAGTTGCTAATGGAGACCCAAGCCTTTGAGGCTATGGGTCATCCAGTAATGACATCCATGATGAAAACGTCAATTTGCTTCAAATTCCTTTTGAAATTCCTTTTGATTGACGCATCATGAGATTTTGTTTTCTTCTTTGAAGAAACAAAAGATGTTACTTTCGGTTTTGATGATTTTTCGTGGATAGTTTTTAAATCATCTTTGATTTCAGAATGTTTAGCTTGCTTCGAAATATCTTTTGAACGTTTTTTAGCAAGCTTGTGACACTCATTGATAAGATGTCCACGAACACTACAATAGAAACATTTTCTTGTTTCATATTGTTTCCGAGAAGTAACCCTTTTATCAGAAACATGAAGTGAAGTTTTACTTTGTCACACCCCGCTAAAGCGGAAACACGAGATGTAACAGCACAATGGTTTCATTACACAAAGTACAACTACTTCATCGTTTACAAAATACGGCTATTAGCACTTACAATAAGTTTACAGTACCAAATACCAAATCATACAACCGAATACATCCAAAAGATAAAACGAAGTAAGTCTAATAGCCTCAACATTAATAAAGACAAACGATGCTTCATTCCAGAACTACTGACCGTTTCCTGAAAAGCATGTAAAATGAGGGTCAACTATAAAAATAGTTGGTGAGTTCACAGGTTTTGAAAATAAAATGTACTTGTGAAAACAATTTAGAAGTTATCAAACCATGTAGTAAGATTTACATTATTAGGAAAATAGTATTTACACGCAATATAAGATTCATTTAAGAATGACATGTATAGCTTGAGTCCACAACCAAACCTATTGGCCCGAAGCAACGCCCCAAAGATATGTCCTATCGCAAACATATAAGATTGGTGGTATGCACTCATATGCACGAATGAGTGGGAAGGTGGCCTCCTTCCAAATAGTACTATCCATATCAACCATCGGCTCAATAATGAGTTAATGGGTTGTGTAAGAGAAACCGGGGACTTAAGACACGATAGAGTCACAAGCATACAATAAGAACGTATAAATAGAAATGTACATACAAAATAAGTATTTGCAACAAGATAACATGCTTTTCACCCCAAAATATTTAGTATGAACGGTAAAAAGAGGGGCTGTGAATACTCACAATAGAGCGCAAGAGTAAATTGATGGATGTAACACGCGTGCTTGCCGTTTATGACTCCTATCCAAGACCTTTAAGGCTTTATTTGGTGATGAATACCCACAAGAACTCTGGATTTAGACCTTGAAGAAGGCTAAAAATTGAGAGGAAAATGGAGAGAATAGTGTGTGTGTTTTTAGAGAGAGATGAGGAAGTGTAAGTAAATGAGTTTTGGGGAAAATGAAAGGAATCATGAGGTTTTTGGAAAATGAAGTGAATTTGAAATCAAAGGGGGAAGGGGGGCCGGTTTTGGAGGGGTATTTTGGTCATTAAATATATTTTTTTTTGTTAAATAATATGTATAATAGTTGTATAATTAATTTGTATTAAAAGTGTATAAGTATTGTTATGTTATAAGGTTTAATTTGTGATGTTTTGGTGATTTATATTTGAGTAACAAAAATTTATTTTCCTAAGTTCTTGAATTAATTTAATAGACATTTATTTTGTCTAAGTTTGATGTTCACAAATTATTTTCCCAATTAACTTAACGTTGTCGAGTTACGGAAATTTCAGTTTGCGATTCGGTAAAGATTTTGTTAAAGCATAAAATGATAAATTTTCTTTGTTTAATTTGGCACTTAGTAACCTAATTTAGCATGTTTATATGAACTTATGATTCACTATGAAATCACTAAGATGTTCTACGGCTTTAGTAGACCTAAGGAGTCATAATTAGAATTTTCACTAGGATTCAAGAAATGTTGTAAATTTAAGATTCGAGTGCGGTAATGACCTGAGATTTTGACGGATGTCACAGTCTCCCCCAGTTAGAAGAATTTCGTCCCGAAATTCCACTGGTGGCATTGTTCTAGATTCAGCTAGTGAATAGGTGAGGGTATTTTTGCTTCATGAAATCCTCACGTTCCCAGGTGTACTCAGGTCCGCGCTTAGAATTCCAGCGAACTTTGACGATCGGAATTTTGCTTCGTCTTAAACGCTTGGTATCCTTATCGACGATTTCCGTTGGTTCTTCGATAAAGTGTAAACTGTCATCTATTTGGACTCCCTCAAGGGGTAAGATTTGCGAGTTGTCGGCTAGACATTTCTTAAGATTCGATACGTGAAACGTGTCGTGAATCCTGCTTAATTCCTGTGGTAATTTGAGTTTGTAAGCCACTGGACCAATTCGTTTCAAAATTTCATAAGGCCCGATATAGCGTGGATTTAGCTTGCCTCTTTTTCCAAAACGAATCATTCCTTTCCATGGTGATAATTTCAAGAACACCTTATCACCGATTTGGAATTCTAACGGTTTTCTGCGGTGATCCGCATAACTTTTCTGTCGACTCTGGGCTGCCTTGAGTCGATCCCTAATGATTGAGATTTTGTCAACAGTTTCCTGGATAATGTCAGGCCTTGTCAAGTGCTTCTCACCGATTTCATGCCAGCAAAGAGGCGATCGACATTTACGTCCATACAATGCTTCATAAGGTGCACATTGAATGCTTGTGTGATAACTGTTGTTATAAGAAAACTCTACCAATGGTAAATGAACATCCCAACTTCCGCCAAAGTCCATCACGCATGCCCGAAGCATATCTTCCAAAGTCTGGATTGTTCGTTCACTTTGCCCATCTGTCTGAGGGTGATATGCGGTACTCAGGTCTATTCGTGTTCCCAGCGCCTTCTGCGTGGATTGCCAGAAACGTGATGTGAAACGGCTATCTCTATCAGAGATAATGGAAATGGGTACTCCGTGACGTGACACAATTTCAGTAATATAGATTTGAGCGAGTTTTTCCATTTTGTAGTCCTCCCGAATAGGAAGAAAATGAGCTGATTTCGTTAGTCGGTCGACAATAACCCATATGGAGTCATGGCCTTTAGCGGTTCGGGGCAATTTCGTGATGAAATCCATCGTTATCTGTTCCCATTTCCATTGGGGTATCTCTGGCTGTTGTAACAATCCTGATGGTTTTTGATGTTCGGCTTTTACTCTAGAACATGTTAAACACTTTCCAACATAGACAGCGATGTCTTTCTTCATTCCTGGCCACCAGTAATACTCCTTAACATCCTTGTACATTTTGTCAACCCCGGGATGTATTGAGTACCGTGATTTGTGGGCCTCTTCTAAGATCAGATCTCTCAATTCGTTAATCTTGGGTACCCAAACCCTGTCCTTAAAGTATTTCACTCCGTCGGGCTTAGTTTCGAACCTTAGTTCGAGACCGTGCAGAGTTTCTCCTTTCTGGTTTTCAGCTCTTAAGGCCTCTTCTTGAGCAAGTTGGATTTGAGCTTTTAAACTAGTTTGTACGAGTGCTCCACACATTCGCATTCGTGAGGGTTTCACTCTTTCCTTCCTACTTAGGGCATCTGCCACTACATTGGCCTTTCCTGGGTGGTATTTGATCTCACAGTCATAGTCATTCAGTAACTCTACCCATCTCCTCTGACGCATGTTGAGCATCTTTTGATCAAGTATGTGTTGGAGACTTTTGTGGTCTGTGAATATCGTGCATTTGGTTCCATACAAGTAATGTCTCCAAATCTTAAGTGCAAAGACCACGGCTCCTAACTCTAAGTCGTGGGTCGTATAGTTTTTCTCATGTATTTTCAGTTGTCTGGAAGCATACGCTATGACTTTATTGTTCTGCATTAGCACACATCCAAGACCTTGATGTGAGGCATCACAATAAACTACAAAGTCATCTGATCCTTCTGGTAGTGCCAATACCGGTGCGTTGCATAATTTACGTTTTAGAGTTTGGAACGCTTCTTCTTGTGGTTTTCCCCAGACAAAACTCTTATCCTTTTGTGTCAGAGTGGTCAGTGGCTGGGAGATTTTTGAGAAATTCTCGATGAATCTCCTATAATAACCAGCCAATCCCAGAAATTGCCTGATTTCCGTTGGAGTCCTGGGGGCTTCCCATTTCTTAATGGCCTCAATTTTTCCTGGATCCACGTGAATTCCGTTCTCACCTACCACGTGACCAAGGAAATGTACCTCTTTAATCCAAAACTCGCACTTGGAAAATTTAGCGTACAGTTTCTCATCTTTGAGTAGTTGCAATATCTGCCTCAGGTGTTGCTCATGATCTTCCTTGCTTCGCGAGTAGATTAGAATGTCATCAATGAACACTATCACAAACTTATCTAAATACGCCCTACAGACTCTATTCATTAAGTCCATAAATGCCACAGGAGCGTTAGTTAGACCGAATGGCATAACCATGAATTCATAGTGTCCATATCGGGTCCTGAATGCGGTTTTGGGTATGTCTTCTTCGTGGACTCTTAATTGATGGTATCCAGACCGTAAGTCGATCTTTGAGAAGTATGAGGCACCTTGCAATTGATCGAATAGGTCATCGATTCGAGGGAGAGGATATCGATTTTTGATTGTTAGTTTATTCAATTCTCGATAGTCGATGCACATTCGTAATGATCCATCCTTCTTTTTAACGAATAAGACTGGGGCTCCCCATGGTGATGAACTGGGGCGAATAAAACCCTTTTCCAATAGTTCTTGAAGTTGACTGGACAATTCTTTCATTTCCGCTGGTGCTAGGCGATACGGTGCCTTAGCTATCGGTGCGGCTCCTGGCATTAGATCAATTCGGAATTCAACTTGTCTAGGTGGGGGAAGTCCAGGCAAATCATCAGGAAATACTTCTAAATACTCACGTACTATGGGAATATCTTGTGCGAGTTTTTCCTCTGACTCTTTTTTTGACAACGTGCGCCAAAATGGCGAAGCACTTCTTCCTCAGATATTTGCGAATCTTCATGGATGACACCATTTTCAAACTCCGATCGGGCTTGTCTCCGTACACAACTAGTGTTTCGTCTTCTCGGATGGGTATTCGTATCACCTTATCGTGGCAGCCTATGTCTACATGATTCTTGGCTAACCAGTCCATACCGACTACCACATCGAAACTGCCTAGTTTAATTGGGATGAGATCAATATTAAATTGCTCATTTTCAAGATGCAAAATGCAGTCTCGTACGATCTCCCTAACATTAAGTTCGTAACCACTAGCTAATTCGACAGTGTAAGCAGGTTTTAATGGTTTGGACTCTTTGCCAAGGAAGGGTCTAAATTCATGTGAAACAAAGCTCTTATCTGCTCCAGAGTCAAATAGTACGGATGCATAGTGGTTGTTAAGGAGAAACGTACCTGTCACCACATTAGGGTCCTGGCGTGCTTCTTCAGCTCCCATCACAAATGCCCGTCCTCGCGTCTGCACATTCCGATTCCCTTGATTAGTTGGTCCTACCTGATTTCTGGTGTTGTTGTTTGGACCTCTTTTCAACTTTGGACAAGTATTTCTAAAGTGGTCCAGACTTCCACATTCATAGCACGCCCTGTTGCCATCTCCACTTTCCTTGCGTTCCTTTCCAGCCCTACAATACTTAGCGGTGTGGCCGGTTTTATTACAGGTGTCACATTTTGGGCAAACTCCCTCATGATGGAATTTACATTTGTTACACTTAGGGAGGGGACCAGTGTATCCTTTCGGCTCTTGAGTGGTAATTGCAAAATTCTTGGCTGATTTATGATTTTTATTCGAAGTATTCCCAGTCTTCTTTCCTGATTGATTCTCAAATTTTCGCTTATTACCAGAATTCACCTTGGTCAGGATTCCCGAGCGAATCATATCAGTAGTCAGACGGTGTGCCAGAATTACCGCACTTTCGATGGTTGTTGGATTAGATGAGGTAACCATTCCTCGAAGTTCCGGTGCCAATCCCCAAATGTAACGGTCTATTCGATTGTACTCCGGTGTTACAAGATGAGGTACCAACTTTGCCAGTTCATGAAAACGAGTCGTGTACTTTTCTATCTCAGCACCTTCCATGGTGTGATTCCAGAGTTCTGCTTCTAGCTTCTGCACTTCATTCTTAGGACAATACTGTTCGGTGAGCAACCTTTTGAATGTGTCCCATGAAAGGTTGTATGCTGCTTCCCTTCCTCGGGTCTGCACTTGAGTGTTCCACCAGGTCAGAGCTACGTCCTGAAGTAAGCTAGATACATAGCCTACTTTGTGATCTTCAGCACAGTTGCTCACATGTAGTACTGACTCGATGCTTTCGAACCATTTCAGTAAACCTACAGCACCTTCAGTTCCCTGGAACTCCTTGGGTTTGCAAGACATGAAGTATTTATAAGTGCACACTCGACCATCATTGGCAAAAATCGGTGGTGCATTCTGTCTTCCATTGGGGTTAGGGCCACCCTCATTCCTCTGGGCTCCCTGGATACCAGCAGTCACCTGGGCGATGATGTTTGGGATTGCAGCAGAGAGTTGTTGGGCAATGACCTGGGCCATATCTGGTTGTTGATCTTCTTGAGTGCGTCGGGTGGATCGTTTTGGAGGCATGATCCAATGACACATTTTTTGAAAGTTGTTGATTAGTGTTTATGTAGCATGTTTTTGATTGTTGGAAACTTTGATATTTGCAAGGATAGATAACAACCAAAAAGAAATAAGTTGAAAATAACTTATGGTAAGAGTTCTAAAATAAATCAAGCATCAAAATAATTTTCGCAATAATATTAAATAAACAAAATAGGGTTTTTCCATTGATAAGTCAAAAGTTCCAAAATTTGGATAGCCCATTTCATCACAATTTTTCACAATTACTTAAAATAAAAAGACATACACCATTGTAAACACTACAAGGTCTTCAAAATCTAGATCCATTTCCAAACACATTCTCCTAAGCAAACCAAACTACCCAAATGAGCATCATAGCCAACACAAAAGTGAATCCTGCAAACACCTTACACCAAAACACCGCTGCCCGTGCTGTCTCTCTGGCATCGTCTGTACGATAAACTAACCGCTCTGTTAGGTCTGTCATGTAACCCAACATCTCCCCATGATGGGCAATCCAAGTTCTCTGAGTCTGAAGATCATGAGTCATAACATCCACTCTACGTGCCATCCTAAAAGTCATATCGGGATCTCGAGATATCGGAATTCCGGCTACAGTTCTCGAAGGTACAGTCCCTGAAGGTTCAGCTCCTGATGGTCCAGTTCCGGGAGGGAAATCTCGGACTGCAAATCTAACAGGTGGAGCAACGCTCATACGAGCAGTGGTCCTCATGCGCACACCTTCTTGAGGGGGCTGGGGTGATACACGTGTCGGGGAAATCCTAGTGTTCTCCCTAGTGACTTCTCGGCTACTAGCTTCATTCTCTGACTCTGAACACTCCGAGGGGTCCTCCTCTGGCTCAGAGCTAGGTGGGTTGTCGCGAGGGCGACCAGTAAAATAGCCAGAGTCATCAGCTGATCCTAGAGCGTGGAGTGAGGAGTTCGACATGGTAAGGCTGCAAAAAGAGAACTTAGTTCCTAGATGTATAGTAAAACCTAGAATATGAAGGTACTAAGCACCCATAGAGAAGTTTTTTTTTTTCTTTACTTAATTGAGTTCTATGATGCACCTTATTTCTATAACCATTTCCGGTCTTGCATCTCTTCGCTTTTAATTATACATAGTTGATCAGGCTATGTTAAATTAATTTCGAATGATGCAATCACCTGAACTAGTCATACTTAAAGGCACACTAACTTAATGGTTATAGTCTAGGCTTCCCTAAGGACAACCGGTGTTCCTATAACCTTTGGCTCTGATACCAAATCTGTCACACCCCGCTAAAGCGGAAACACGAGATGTAACAGCACAATGGTTTCATTACACAAAGTACAACTACTTCATCGTTTACAAAATACGGCTATTAGCACTTACAATAAGTTTACAGTACCAAATACCAAATCATACAACCGAATACATCCAAAAGATAAAACGAAGTAAGTCTAATAGCCTCAACATTAATAAAGACAAACGATGCTTCATTCCAGAACTACTGACCGTTTCCTGAAAAGCATGTAAAATGAGGGTCAACTATAAAAATAGTTGGTGAGTTCACAGGTTTTGAAAATAAAATGTACTTGTGAAAACAATTTAGAAGTTATCAAACCACGTAGTAAGATTTACATTATTAGGAAAATAGTATTTACACGCAATATAAGATTCATTTAAGAATGACATGTATAGCTTGAGTCCACAACCAAACCTATTGGCCCGAAGCAACGCCCCAAAGATATGTCCTATCGCAAACATATAAGATTGGTGGTATGCACTCATATGCACGAATGAGTGGGAAGGTGGCCTCCTTCCAAATAGTACTATCCATATCAACCATCGGCTCAATAATGAGTTAATGGGTTGTGTAAGAGAAACCGGGGACTTAAGACACGATAGAGTCACAAGCATACAATAAGAGCGTATAAATAGAAATGTACATACAAAATAAGTATTTGCAACAAGATAACATGCTTTTCACCCCAAAATATTTAGTATGAACGGTAAAAAGAGGGGCTGTGAATACTCACAATAGAGCGCAAGAGTAAATTGATGGATGTAACACGCGTGCTTGCCGTTTATGACTCCTATCCAAGACCTTTAAGGCTTTATTTGGTGATGAATACCCACAAGAACTCTGGATTTAGACCTTGAAGAAGGCTAAAAATTGAGAGGAAAATGGAGAGAATAGTGTGTGTGTTTTTAGAGAGAGATGAGGAAGTGTAAGTAAATGAGTTTTGGGGAAAATGAAAGGAATCATGAGGTTTTTGGAAAATGAAGTGAATTTGAAATCAAAGGGGGAAGGGGGGCCGGTTTTGGAGGGGTATTTTGGTCATTAAATATATTTTTTTTTGTTAAATAATATGTATAATAGTTGTATAATTAATTTGTATTAAAAGTGTATAAGTATTGTTATGTTATAAGGTTTAATTTGTGATGTTTTGGTGATTTATATTTGAGTAACAAAAATTTATTTTCCTAAGTTCTTGAATTAATTTAATAGACATTTATTTTGTCTAAGTTTGATGTTCACAAATTATTTTCCCAATTAACTTAACGTTGTCGAGTTGCGGAAATTTCAGTTTGCGATTCGGTAAAGATTTTGTTAAAGCATAAAATGATAAATTTTCTTTGTTTAATTTGGCACTTAGTAACCTAATTTAGCATGTTTATATGAACTTATGATTCACTATGAAATCACTAAGATGTTCTACGGCTTTAGTAGACCTAAGGAGTCATAATTAGAATTTTCACTAGGATTCAAGAAATGTTGTAAATTTAAGATTCGAGTGCGGTAATGACCTGAGATTTTGACGGATGTCACATACTTGTAGAAGCCTCGCATTTAGAATGTGATTTTCTACTTGTAGAAACTTCACTTTTGGTAGAAACAAAGTGAGAAGAAGGAAGTTTAGCTTTTGATGAAGAAGTTGATGATTGTGATTTTTGTGGTGAAGAAGATTGTTTCAAAATCTGTTTAACTTGTGTTGGTGTGTCACAAGCTTTCGATTTTTCTTTTAAATTTTTTAAAACACAATCTTTAATCTTGTCACTACATTCACAATCATACTTCTTCATTTTGGAAGCATCAACTTTGGATTCATCGACTAATGAATCATCAACTTTGGAATCATCTTTGAAAGATGATTCTAGAGTCTCACTTGAAGACACCTTTTGATGTGTGTCTTTCAAATCAACCTTTCCTTTTCCATAAGCAAACTCAACATTTGCTTCATCTTTAACTGGCAATGCAGAATAGGTAGTTGGTGGAGGAACAAAATGATATTCAACTTTTGAGTCTTTTTTTTTTGAATCATTTTGATATCCAATACCAGATTTAGATTTAGTATCTAAACGTTGGTTATTGATTATCTCATCAAAAACAACAGCAGATGTTGAAACATTTAGCAATTTTCTTTCAAGATCTAAAAGCATAGAATCAACATCAGATTTTTCCTTTTTTAATAAATCCATTTCAACCAAATAGCTATTAATAATGGATTGCTGATTGAAGATTTTTGCTTTTAAATCATGTGTTTCAACATTTGTTGACTCAAAACGTTTATTTAAAAGATTATTATTTTCAACCAATTCTTTGTTCTGGAATTTTAACTTTTCATTGTCAGTTAAAAGTTTAGCATTTTGAGTTTGATAAATGCTGATTTGATTCTTCAAATCAGTGCAATTTGAGCAAATTTGGTTAGCAAGGGAAGAATCGACCTCGGAAACATTCGCCATAAATGCTTGGTTATGGGAATACTCATCCACGTGTGCACTCCAATCATAAAACTCATCAGAAGTAGAAATAAGTGCAGAAGACGTGGGAGTAGCAGATGTCTCTTTTGTTTGGGACTGAACAGATGAAGAATATGTCTTGGAGGTTGATGGCTTAGTAAAACCAGAAGTTGGAGCTTTATTCTTTTCACATTCTCTTGCAAAATGACCAAGGTTTTGACAATTGTAACAACGAACTCTTGACTTGTCAAAACCTGATTTACCTCCCAGTTTACTTTTACCAGTTCTCTGTAAAAACTTTTTAACCTGCCTGGTAAGCATAGCCATATTCCATTGCAAATCCATCTCTTCTAGGTCATCTGGATGCAATTGATCATAATCCTCTTCAACTAACTCAACATTTCCAACTCTTCCAGAAATAAAAGCTTCATATGAAGACAAGAATGCAGTAACAACATTTGCATGATCTTCAGTCACTCTTGAAACTTGTGGATTAGAATTCTGTTGTTGTTGATGGCTAGAAGTTGGAGAACTTCCAGAACCATAAAAACCAAAACTTGAATAACCACCAGATGTGGTTCCACTTGAATTTCCACCAGAATAAGTTTCAGATCCTGAATATAATGCTGTTGTTTCAGAAGATTTGGTAGTACCAAATTGAGTAAACTGCATCATTTTTCCTGTCTCCTTTTTCTGGAGAGACACATCATACACCTGAAGTTTATTTATCAAATCTTCAAAAGCATATTCCCCTAATGATTCATCTTCCATCAAGATATTTGCTTTGATGTCCCATCGAGAAGGCAAAGCTTCAATCAATTTTTCATTGATTTCAAGACGCTCAAGAATCATTCCATGTCTTTTTAACTCACTAATAAGCTGTGAGTACCTAACAATCAAATCGTTAAAAGACTTATTGGGAATACAGGTGAAAACATCCCATTGTTTCTTTAGTAAATCGCGTTTGCTCTTTTTCAATTTATCATTACCAGCAAACCGCTTTTCCATTGCTTTGTACAATTCAAAAGCAGTAGACAAATCTTTCCACCCTGCTAAAACATCACTTGGAAGACTCATTGAAATGATGGATTTGGCCTTCTTATCACGATCATGTTCTTTTCGTTCTTCCGAATTCATCATCTTTAATGATTTAGGTGGAGGATTATCTCGATAAATGCCTTCTGCTCTCGGATGTATATATTGTTCCAATATTGGAATCATCAAATCAGGATCATACAAAGCAATAAACGATTCAAAACGATATCTCCAGTCATCGTAATCGTTTTGACAAAGAAACTTGGGTGGTTTTGTAGTTGTTCCAGTCTCTTGATCATTTTTCATCATCGTTTGCCAGTTAACATGAGCCATCTTTCAAGATGAAATCCGTGAAGACTAAATCCGTGAATCACACTAAAAATTCTTTAATCTTTTTTCGTGAATACAATATCCGAGAATACTAATATATACCCAAATACTAATATCCGTGAATATTAATATCCGATAATACTAATATCCGTGAATATTAATATCCGATAATACTAATATCCGTGAATATGAAAAATCCGTTAGTAATATTTTGAAAATGAGTAATCTGTGAATGTACCACTGTTTATGCGACAATAGTATAATTCACGGAAAATTACTCAATCCGTGAATATAATACTACTGTTTATACGACAATAGTAATATTCACGGAGTATAGATATTCACGGAATTCTGAATTCACGGAAAACGTTAATTCACGGAAGACGATTTCCAGAATTTTCAAAATGATCCAGATTCTTCAAAACAGACTTGTTCTTGATGAAATTTGATGCAATGTGCTCGGAATTCAATTTCCGACACTCAGAAACGATCAATTTGAACATTGAACGTCAAAGTTTCAAACATGCAGAAAAGTCGTGAACTCTTGGTATGCTACTTGATCAACTAGTCATCATAGATTAAATGTGAATGAATTCAGAAGAAATTCTATATCAGACATCACTCGTTAACAATCTTCAGAATGATTTTGACACCGTCTCAAATGACCGTAACACTAGACATCACAACAACTTCTTCAAATCTTCATCTTCACACTTTAATTCACATAAATGTTCTAATTTCTTATCCTTTGTCTCTGATACCACTTGTGAGCGTCCTCGGATCAGAATACGCAAACTAGAACGTATGTATATTCGTGCGGAAAACAAATATACGTAATCACAATATGAATTGTAGTAAAGATGAGAGATGAATGTATTCAACAAGAAATCTTGATTATATTGCAATATCAATCTTTTATATACAAGAAGTCAAAGTGTACAAGTGAATGTCTACAAGTGATCTCTCAAAAAGCTCTCAAAAAGAACACACACAAAAATGACTTCAACTGACCTATTTATAGACAACTTATTTATGCGACAATACCAAGTGCAATCCGTGAATAGACATTCACGGATTTACACCTTCCGTGAATCCAAGCATTCACGGAATGCTAATGTCAGATCCAAGCATTCACGGATAATCATCTATTGTCGAATCCTTATCATTCACGGATACTCATCTATTGTCGAATCCTTATCATTCACGGATACAAAGACAATTCTAATTCTCGGACAAACCTAATTCACGGATTAACACTTAGATAAAATTAAGTATTAATCAACTTTTGTCTTTACAGTTGTCAATCATAATAATATGCTGCTACGCATTTAATTCCGGGTGATATCTAAACCTTTATCATACTTATTTTATTCCATATTTTAAATATGTGTTATTGCTTGGTATGTGATATATTTGTTGCCATGAATTGCGAGTAGTTTATTTTTGCGGTTGTTGATGATGTAGATAGTTATAAGTAAGGATGACATTATATAATTAATGCACGACAATCGTAAAGGCATATGACGGCCCCTATTCGACTGTTTATCCGATATAGTACTGGAAACGCTTTAAGGCGGAGTACAAATGTATGGAAGTCGGTAAATGAACGAAGGTAGTTATATCTCTGGAATCAGCTCTGGTTTAATAGTTGGAATCCTGAAGGGGTAATACAACTTCACAACTAACTGGTATATCCTACGAAAGTCAAAACACTATAAAATGATGTTCGTAAAATAAGTTCAGATAAAATAGGAATTAGTAATCCTTGTAGCGTCAAGACTTTATGAATTAAAGTTTAATTTATGGATTACCCTTTCTGGTTATCCACGTGACTGCAACCTAGTAATTAGGACCTGATCAACCTTAATTATGGTAAGTAGTTATCTGTGCCCATGACATGCAATAAGTAAGATACATTGAAACCACTCGTTGTATATATTAGGTTTACATTTCTGCACTGCTTTACATTTAGTTAGATAGAGTGTCATTTTCACTGTCAATTACTCTCGACCGCATTTTGATGTGTGAAACCGTGGAACTACTACGTTAAGTACACTGTCTATCATTGAAAGGCATGATCCGCATATGAAACACGTTTTAACAAAATGCGACTAATCCGGGGATGTATAACTATTTGAAAAGGAGAGATTTAAATCATAAGTCGAAGTAACTAGAGCTTAAATGAATGATAACAAGATTTTGGAATAAGATAAAAAGTCGTAATGACCTAGAATCTTCAAAACATCAAATTTTATAAAATCGGTGGTCTAAACATACAAAGTTATTAATCTGCATGCTAATAGAACAGTAAACTACCTTAGGAGTTAAGAACGGTTGGACCTATGAGACGATACGCTACTGATTTAAGAACCTCGGTATAGAACCAAAATAGGTTGCTTATTTTTCAACTAGATAAGTATTGGAAGTTTGCGTATTGCTCCGATCAGAATCATGATAACCTAGTTCCTAGTGACATGCCAATGGGAAATTGAGTTGGTAGGGTTCTAGAGTTTACGCCTAGTAGTTTGGTTGCCACATTAGTATCATCCCTATTTATTCTGTCATCCCGAAATATTAGTTATCTAAATCTCAATAATCACATATTTATCTTTATCTGCTTTCCTGTAGTTTAATTTCTTGCATTTTAATTTCTTGTCTTTAACCCCCAAACCTACCTACTTTGTTCCATCCTAGATACTTCCCTACCGAAAGTGCCAACTTTAATTTACCCACACGTTTGGATTCATAGAACGATCTTAGGTTATACTTACCGCTTACTAACCAGAGTAGGTAGTACATATAATTTAAGCCCCACAAATTATAAATTTTAAAAACCCTGATGGTGCCCGATTAAGTTACAATCAACGACTCCGATGCTTTCGGGTGCCATCATACACCGCATGGGAACGATTCAAAGGAGCCTTGAAGAAATGCCCAAATCACCGATTCGACAAATCCGCACAATTGTGTACCTTCTTTAATGGTTTAGACCCTAACCACTGAACCACCCTCGACGCTGCTGCTCAAGGAAGCTTCATGGCAAAGACCGACGAAGAAGGATGGAACCTTATAGAGAACATGACTATGCATCACCACGATTGGAACTTTGGAGATCACTCAACATCTTCAGCACCTTTCGCTGCATCGAATCCAATTCCAGTTGAAGCAATTAAAGTATTAACGGAGAAAATAGACTCACTTGTCAAACAATTTGGAGAACTTAAGAAACAACAGCTCCAAGTACACCAAGTGCAAGTCTGTCAACACTGCACCAACCCGCAACCACCTGGTGAATACCAAGTTGAATACGAAGAAGCAGATGGCACCGTCTACTATGCTCAGTTTCCTGCTCGACAACAGAATTTTCCACCCGGTTTCAATCAAAAAAGCAACCAACCTAGAGGACCTCCATTCCAACCAAGAACCAACCAACCACCATACCAACCCAGATACCCACCTAGATACCCACCTTACCCACAACAATCACAACCTTCTTATAACCAACCCCTCGCACTTCCTGCACCAACTTCCGACACAAACCAAACCCCTGAACAACCTGCAAAGACAAATGCCCCAACTTCAAGTTCAGATGACGCCTTCACCCAGTTCATGCAAGGTCAACACCTGCTCAACCAAAAGACGTCCGCTAGACAAGACCAAGCCGACCTCTTTATGAGAAATCAACTGGCTGTGCTAAAGAATTTGGAAGCTCAGATTGGACAATTGGCACAACGTCTCGATAATAGACCTAGAGGAAGCTTGCCTAGCAACACGGTTCACAACCCACATGTTGAGGAAGCAAAGCAACTTACTACCACCGAGGAAGCATCTACTACACACCAGCTGCTGTTCCAGTAAAAGAGGAAGAACCAAAGATCAAGATACCAGCTGTGGAAACCACTCCGACCATAAACAAAGAGGTTAGGATCCCTTACCCCGCTAGACTTAAAGCTCAACCCAAGAAATTATCATCCTTTAAGCTAGATGGAAAATTAGGAAATAAGAACATTAGGAAATTGCTATCCACTAAGGATAAACTGCCCGAAGTAAACAATATTCACCTTAATTCTGAAACCTCAGCCCTACTTAAGAATAGCCTTCCTGAAAAACTAGGAGACACTGGTAGATTTACACTCCCTTGTTCTATTTACCAATCCGGAAATATGAGCGCCTTAGCCGACTTAGGAGCCAACATTAACCTTATGCCCTACTCCCTGTTTAAGAGGCTGGAACTTGAAAACTTGAATCTCACTAAGATGACCGTCCAGCTAGCTGACCAATCCGTTAGATACCCAAAAGGAATAGCTGAGAACGTTGTAGTTCAAGTTAACAAATTTTTCTTTCCAACGGATTTCGTGGTAATGGATACCCACGAGGACATAAACATCCCAATTATCCTTGGAAGACCATTCATGAACACAGCTAGAGCAGTAATCGATGTGTATAACCACACAATTGTATTACGATCACATGTTGAAAGCATTACTTAAAAGATCGACCAACCGGAATACACTCCAGAAGAAGAAGAATGTTATGCTATATCAACAGGCAGAATTTGTTCCGATAACGAATCAGAACCAGAGGAAGAGCAACATTTCACTCGATCATCAGTTTTCATCTCTGATTCTGAGTATGAACCAGAAGAAGAGGAAGAATATGAAGAAGCAAAGGAAGAAATTGAATCTGAAGATGAAGAACCTAAAGAAGAGGAAGAAGAAACTGAGGAGGAGGAAGAAATCGAAGAAGAAGAAGAGGAAGAAATGGAGGAAGATGAAGACCCAGCTGATCCACCACAAATGACTGAAGTCAAAAGGATACAAGACTGCAAAGACTACACTTCATCAGAAGAATCCTTTGATTATGCTGACATAAGAATGGTGGGAGATCTTAGAACCCTTCTAGATCTCATCGAAACTGGAGAACATCTCACAGCCTTGGAAAACCTCATGATCGTCATTCACTCCACTATTGGTCATCACCTTGAACTGATAATTGATGAACTAAATCAATCAGCATTCGAAGAAAACACTTGTGACATTCCAGTACGTTTTGGCACATGTCACGAGTCAACTTAGCATCCTATGTGATAGATCAACTGTGTGGAATGTATAAGGAAGAAGACATAGAAATCGACGCTTACCCCAATGGATACCGCGAAATATTTAACAAGTTAATCTACATCTTCACTGACTCGGATTTTCCCTTCAACCGCGAACAACATCAACTCATCAGACAAATATGCTAAGCCACTAGATCCTTCGGAGGAGACCCATTGGCCAGTGATTTTGAAGAAGTAAAGACTGAATTCATGGCTTTAATCACCTCAATAGGCAGAAACCACCCATAGTGTGAAATTGTTCAAAATCACACCTGCACTCGAATTGACCCTAACGGACCAGTCACAAGGGCAGTTCAATACATCAGCTATGGGATGGCAATCCTCGACAGATTAGCCACTGATCATTTCAAAAGCTTCAGAATGGAATCCACCACTCCACCAACTCTCATTGCTGACATGATAGAACAGTTTCTGCTATACTTTCCTCCAAGATACGCCCTACTTAGGAACCACAATGACCACTCTAGCACTACGGACACATCCAGCATCATCTGAACAAGAAAGGACTAAGTCGAGCTCTCGAATTTAAAAGAGCGTTTCTCGGGAGTCAATCCGTGTTTTTACATTTATGCAATTTTACTTTCCAAGAAATGATGAAATTTCCGACTATCTATCACACTCGGATCATACAAAGCATGCTCCAGCCTGCAACAAAATATCAACACGAGAAGAATAGTATATCCAAAGTGCTCACACCTACGAGACCAATCACAAGAAGACTTGATCAAGAATGCACCAAGGAAGACGGAATCTGGCACATGCAACCAAAGGAACACTGCAACCACCGGGGAGTACTTCTATACCGTCTCTTTTATTTGTTTAAATATACCATATCCATTATGCTTATCACTAAGTGTGGGATTCAAACCCAAAACACACAGCTAAAAGAATACGTCTTAGATGTTTAAATTCCTAAGTGTGGGATCTTCAACCCAGTTAGAGCTTAGATAAACATCAAGGATGATGTTCCTTTAAGTGTGGGATAGCGGTAGTTACACTACTGTAAAATGGATAATGGTATATTCTTGATTCTAAGTCGTTGCTCTTTAAGACCTTGCTTCTCCAAAAAAAGTAAACAAAAATTTTCAAAAATTGAATTAAAAATGTGTAGAAAATAAAAATTTTAGACGAAGAATGATTTACTTTGAGGAAGAAGGAGGAATAAAATACAAATTCTTTTGAAAAATTAGTTTAGTAATCCCATAAAGAGCATCGCATGACTAGGCACACAACAACCCAACTTTCGATTCGTGAGGTATCTTGAGCCATATAAAAAGCATTCACTTTTAATGCTTCACTTTTTCGATTCTTGAGTGTGCCGATGTATGCGTTTAGAATCAGAACTTGCTCCTATTATGCATTTCGAATCCAGATTGGTTAGTGAAAAGGAGATTGAATCACATCATTCTTAAACCCATTCGTATACCCGTACACCCATACACCCAAGAAAAACAGATACGTTACCCCTACTTTCTCAAAAGCATCCCCCACACCTTAAAACAAAGTCCCAAAGATGAAAGGAGAGAAATCGCAAGGAGACGACGTCGAAAAAAAAGAGAGAAGAAGTTCAAGAAAGAAAAATCCGAAGAAAAGGAAATCAATAGGAGAAAAAAGACTCCTCCGCAAACACCAAAAAGGCGTCAATCCTCCCAAAAACTCCAACTTCAACAAAAGAAACCCATCAAAAACCCAACAAAACCCCCTCTCATTTCACAAACACTTTGCTTCGGGAAAAAAACCCTACATCACTTCCCCTAGAATGATTGTGGCTAAATCGACTTCGCACTCACCAAAAAGGTAACGATTTGATTCTCGATCAAGCCTATGACGATAAACGATACATGACTGGCGTTCTGAGTGATTGATAATATTAGAATAGGAAACCCTAAACACTTTGAGTGATTTGAGTGACCACCTAGAGAGGATCACCTAGTCATGTATCCAAGATCAAAGATCAAAAGCATGCTCCCAAAGATTACAACTCTGCTTTTTCAAAGAACGAATATTCTATTTTTCAAAACCCCCTTAGTAAAAAGTTCTACCCTAAAATATTTCATTATCTGCTTATTTTTAACCATGCTTGAAATTCAAGTTTGCTTGAGGACAAGCAAAGTTCTAAGTGTGGGATACTTGATATCGCGTAAAAAGTCATGTTTTTACTACCGATATCGTTCTCATTCTAGAACGATTCTTGGCATTTTAAACTCAAAAACAATACAAATCAATGATATTATGCCAAGATGGTCAAAATAAGGTTGTACGATAAAAAACAAGCAAAACGGATGAAAAACAAAGATTCCACACACGTTTGAAGATTCAAGGCATCAAAACGAGATTTGAAGACAAAAGTGCCCATCATCAACATCCATCTCATCTAAGATGTTCGTTTTCAAATTACGAATACAACAGAAGAAGAATCAATAAAAACGGATAAAGAATGAAGATTCTACGCCCGCCGGAAGATCCAAATGATTCATACGCAATATCTGGAGATAGAAGATATATTTTAGGGATATCCTTACCTCAAAGTCTTCATTTTTGAATTAGGAATCTGTGACACCCGCCAAATTAGGACTTGTAATTAGTACCTAATCAAGTGTAATACATGTAATTAGTTATGCGTTAGGCTAATTAATGTATCAATATATATATTGTTGAATATATACAAGTACGCGATTTGATTAAATCGTACAAGTTTCAAATCGAATGCAATTCGGTTCAATTAATACGGACGTTGGTGAACAATTTTATTAAATACTATGACATTATTTAATAACTCTATTTTATCCAAAATGTTATTTACATAATATTTCAACTCAAATTTGTATCGTACAAACAACATTTACGCGATTAAAATAATAAACGCGCGAGCAATTGAAACAAGAGTAAGTTATATTTTATAAATCAAGTAAAAGTATTTGATGAAATACTTCAACAAAAACCTTAATAAATATTCGTATTTTAAAATAATTATTTATACAATTAAACGATCGGGGAAACGAACACCTCACGGAGCGCAAATGCGGGAGTTAAAAATTTGGGAGATTCCCTCCCGTCTTTCCCCAAAAATCTGCCCTAACTCCCCCTCCCCACCCTCATTTTCATCATTCTCTTTTTCTCTCCTTTCTCACTCTTTCTCTCTTTTTCTCTCCACCTCCACCACCACATCACAACCACCTTAATTTACAAAATAACACCACCAAACTCGCTCGAATCATTTTACTCCTTTGGAAGAAAAGAACCACGGTACCACGATCTACATTTCTATCTTTTCAAAACTCTCCGGCGCTAACTCGTAAGTTTCCGACAAATCTCGAAACACTCTAATTTCCATTATTTTCACTTGTTTATTGTTTATTTAAGCTTGAATGTCCAAATATGGATTGGGTAAAAGTATCGGACCAAATGGTCGCCGGAAATCATGTTTTTGGCTCAAATTCTGGCTAACAGCTCGTTGTGTCGCAGAGGGTCCAGGCCACCTGCGACACAAGAGCTTATGTCGCAAAACCCATACTATGTCACATATAGCGACACAAGTGATTATGTCACATAACACATTCCCGTCGCACATAGCGACACAACACCTTATATCGCATTATATTGCGGACGTCGCACTTAGCGACACAAAGACTTATGTCGCAGACATGATCTGCGACACAAAAGACTATGTCGCATCTAGTGACACAAGCCTTATGTCGCACACTGTGTCGCATGAAACAGGACCAAGAAAACATAGATTTTACTAAGTGTCGAGACCAAAAATTTTATCACCTGATTTCACCCATCTCGACCCCAACCAGGGGCCAGCCCCCTTGGACCCCACCAGGGGTTGCCACCCCTGGGACCCTGCTAACCAGGGGCACTGCCCCCGGACTTTCATCACCTAAAGTTTATAAATACTTTTAAGTATAACACATTTCGAAAATCAAAATAATAATGTGGGATTATTATTACAAACAAATCACCAACGGGGCGTACACATTTTCAAAACTCAAGATTAATCAACCAAATCGTAGTCATTTGGACATTCTAGTTGGACAAGCAACTACAAAGGTAATCTTCTAAGATATCTAATCAATTAATAACCATCACGTGTCGTGGACACCCTCAGGTTACAAGTCTTCGGATATCATTACTCTGCTAATCAACTCAAGTTTATATAGATAAACACTTCAAGACTCAGGTGAGTCTCATAGCCCCTATTTTACTGTTTTACTCAGGGATGTGATATCATTGCTCATTTTATTTTAACTATATGAACGCAAGTACGAAAACAAATAATTACTACATGAGTTATCTCACTAATCTTTTAAAGCCCTCCTCAGCATAGTTTGGTAATACGTTGTAGCGTGAATATTAGTATATGGTACCATATAAGATTGACCATCCTCGTCCGGGTTAGCGTGCACTAACTGGGTAAACAGATGTACTAATATTTGTTCAGACGAGTGTAGATTAGACACTCGTGGGAGGCACCTCGATCAGGATACCTTAAATGTGGACCTGGCACCTCGAGTTAAGCTCAGACTATGTGCTCATGGCTATAAAACTTTTATTTTGCTTAACTGCATTTTAAATTCAACTAAATCTTGCGGTTCATACGATATATGTGTTGACATACAAACCTGTGAGCTCACCAGCGTTTCGCTGACCCATTTTAGCATGTATCACAGGTACTCAGCAGTAGGTTAGACTGCCATTCAGGATATCATTAGCTCGAGTCATCATGCAAAACATTCAGAGATTTAGATGCATTATTATATTTTGTATAGATTAATTATGTATATAAATCTCTCAATCCAGGAACTGAGCTAATGTAAACTATATTTTGATGTAAACTTTGATTTTATTAATACAAGTTGTAAAACGACGCATATAGAGTCGTTCATTATATCTTTGAGCTGTGATTATTGATTAGTCGCGCCCCAAGCCGATTCGCTTCCGCAACCTGAATTTGGGGGTGCGACAGAATCCAACGTAAACGGACGCATAACGAAGAAGATACAAACTTCACTTTGTTGAAGAACATGCATAAATCATGGACCGTGAGGTGAAACAACTCAAACAAAGTCGTATTCTCATCGTCAAGGTCAGGTGGAATTCGCAGCGTGGGCCGGAATTCACTTGGGAACGGGAAGACCAAATGCGACTCAAGTACCCTCAATTATTCACTGAAGCTACTTCCAACACGACTACTAACTAAATTTCGGGATGAAATTCTTCTAATAGGGGGAGAATGTGACACCCGCCAAATTAGGACTAGTAATTGGTGCCTAGTCAATTGTTAATACATGTAATTAGTTCTGTGTTTGGCTAATTGATGTATCGAAATATATATTGATGAATATATACAAGTATACGATTTGATTAAATCGTACAAGTTTCAAATCGAATGCGATTCGATTCAATTAATACGGACATTGGTGAACAATTTTATTAAATAATATAACATTATTTAATAACTCTATTTTATCCAAAATATTATTTAGATAATATTTCAACTCAAATTCGTATCGTACAAACAAGGATTACACGATTAAAATAATAAATGCGCAAACGATTGAAACAAGAATAAGTTATATTTTATAACTCAAGTAAAAGTATTTGATGAAATACTTCAACAAAAATATTGAATAAATATTTGTATTTTAAATTAATTATTTAACGTTTAAACAATCGGGAAACAAACACCGCACGGAGCGCATACGCGGGGATTAAAATTTGGGAGGTCCCCCCCCCCCCCCCTTTCCCCCTAAAAACCTACCCTCCTCCCTATTTTCCCTCATTTCTCCATCTCACATTCTCTCTCTTCATCTTTTCCTCTCTAAAACAACCACCACCACCGCCACCTACAACCACCGATTTCCACCACCAAACGACCTCGAAACATTTTGCTTATTTGGAGAAAAAGATTCACCATGTCACGATCTATGTTTTTACCTTTTCGGAATTCTCTGGTGTTAACTTGTAAGATTCCTGACAATTCTCGAAATCTCTTAGATTCCATTTATTTTTCATAAAAGTTGTTTATTTAAGCTTGAAATGTCCAAATATGGGTTGGGTAAAAGTTTCAAGTCAAACGGAAACCGAAAAACACGTTTTCGGCTCAAAATCCATCCAACAGACGTAAGTGTCGCATAGACCGGTGCAGTGTAGCGTCACTTGATGCGTCACTTAAGTGACGCACTGAGTGTCGCTTAAAACCCTAAGTCACTTAAGTGTCGCATAAAACCCATTTTTCCCAACACTTGCCTAAGTGTCGCAAATTCAATACCCGGCACTCCAATCCGACACTCTTAGCGTCACTTGCCTAAGTGACGCCTACAATCGAATTCTGATTTGATCCGTCACTTGCCTAGTGACGCCTAACACCTTTATCCGACACTTGCCACCGGCACTCGCCTAAGTGTCGCCCTTGATGCGTCACTTCCTCAAGTGACGCTACTGGTATTAAAATCACAATCTTATGCGACTTTTCCTTAGTGATGCATAAACCCTAAGTGTCGCTATAAGTGTCGCATGAAACAGAACCTATAAAACACAGATTTTACTAAGTGTCAGGACCCAAAAGTTTATCACTTGATTTCACCCTAATTCAAATTTTAGATAAGTTTTTCACTATAACAATATGGTAGAAATAAAAAAATTTCGAGCTGACCTGGCATCTCGACCCCAGCCAGGGGCTCTGCCCGTTGGACCCCGCCAGGGGTTGCCACCCCTGGGACCCCGCTAACCAGGGGCGCTGCCCCTGGACCCCCGTCACCTAAAGTTTGTAAATACTTTGTAAGTATAACACTTCGAAATCAAAATAACAATGTTGAAGATTATTATCACAAACCATCACCAACGGGCTGTACACATTTCCAAAACATAATCAAATCAACCGAGTCGTAGTAATTTGGACATTCTAGTTGGACGAACAACTACAAAGGTAGTCTTTCTAGATACCTGCTCACATTTATAACCATCGCGTGTCGTGGATACACTCAGGTTACCAGTCTTCGGACAACACATTTCGGCTAATCAACTCAAGTTTATTAATTTAAACTCTTAAGACTCAGGTGAGTCTCATAGCCCCTATTTTACTGTTTTACTCAGGGGTGTGATATCATTGCTCATTTTATTTTAACTATATGAACGCAAGTACGAAAACAAATAATTACTACATGAGTTATCTCACTAATCTTTTAAAGCCCTCCTCAGCATAGTTTGGTAATACGTTGTAGCGTGAATATTAGTATATGGTACCATATAAGATTGACCATCCTCGTCCGGGTTAGCATGCACTAACTGGGTAAACAGATGTACTAATATTTGTTCAGACGAGTGTAGATTAGACACTCGTGGGAGGCACCTCGATCAGGATACCTTAAATGTGGACCTGGCACCTCGAGTTAAGCTCAGACTATGTGCTCATGGCTGTAAAACTTTTATTTTGCTTAATTGCAACTTAAATTCAATTAAATCTTTCAGTTCATACAATATGTGTCGACATACAAACCTGTGAGCTCACCAGCGTTTCGCTGACCCATTTTAGCATGTATCACAGGTACCTAGCAGTAGATTGAATTGCCCAATTCATGAATCATTAGCTCGTGTCAGCATGCAAACATTCAGAGATTTAGCTGCATTATTATATTTTGTATAAATTAATTATGTATGTAAATCTCTCAATTTCAAAATGAGCTAATGTAAACTATATTTTGATGTAAACTTTGATTTTATCAATATAAGTTGTAAAACGACGCATATAGAGTCGTTCATTATATCTTTGTGCTGTGATTATTGATTAGTCGCACCCCGGCCCGATTCGTTTCCACAACCCGGATTTGGGGGTGCGACAGAAAAGCAGTCTTAAATATATCCTTCTCACAAACCCACACTTGGTGGTAACCCGACCTCAAATCAATCTTAGAAAAATAAGAAGATCCTTGTAATTGACTAAATAACTCATCTATTCGTGGCAAATGGTACTTATTCTTAACGGTTCTCTTATTCAACTCCCTATAGTCAATACACATACGAAAGGTGCCATCCTTCTTTTTAACAAACAACACAGGTGCACACCATGGAGAAGAGTTGGGCCTAACAAAACCCTTATCTAACAACTCTTGAATTTGACTCATCATTTCAGAAATTTCTGAGGGAGCTAATCTATAAGGAGCCTTAGCTACAGGAGTAAAACCAGGGATTAAGTTGATTTTATATTCTACTTCTCTAATAGGAGGTAAGCCAAGGAACTCATCGGGAAAGACATCCGAATATTCAGAAACTATCCGAATATTAAAATCAGTTTTCTTTTCTAATTTAGCATCAATAACATAAGTCAAGTACGATTCACACCCTTTAGCTAGAGATTTTGCACACATCCGAATATTAAAAACTCTTATTTTGCTTAATTGCAACTTAAATTCAATTAAATTATGTGGTTCATAAAATATGTGTTGACATACAAACCTGTGAGCTCACCAGCGTTTCGCTGACCAATTTTAGCATGTATCACAGGTACCCAGCAGTAGATTGGATTGCCCAATTCAGGAATCATTAGCTCGTGTCAGCATGCAAACATTCAGAGATTTAGCTGCATTATTATATTTTGTATAAATTAATTATGTATGTAAATCTCTCAATTTCAAACTGAGCTAATGTAAACTATATTTTGATGTAAACTTTGATTTTATCAATATAAGTTGTAAAACGATGCATATAGAGTCGTTCATTATATCTTTGTGCTGTGATTATTGATTAGTCGCACCCCGGCCCGATTCATTTCCGCAACCCGGATTTGGGGGTGCGACAGAAAAGCAGTCTTAAGGATATCCTTCTCACAAACCCACACTTGGTGGTAACCCGACCTCAAATCAATCTTAGAAAAATAAGAAGATCCTTGTAATTGACTAAATAACTCATCTATTCGTGGCAAATGGTACTTATTCTTAACGGTTCTCTTATTCAACTCCCTATAGTCAATACACATACGAAAGGTGCCATCCTTCTTTTTAACAAACAACACAGGTGCACCCCATGGAGAAGAGTTGGGCCTAACAAAACCCTTATCTAACAACTCTTGAATTTGACTCATCATTTCAGGAATTTCTGAGGGAGAAAATCTATAAGGAGCCTTAGCTACAGGAGTAAAACTAGGGATTAAATCTATTTTATATTCTACTTCTCTAAAAGGAGGTAAGCCAAGCAACTCATCGGGAAAGACATCTGAATATTCAGAAACTATCCAAATATTAAAAACAGTTTTCTTTTCTAATTTAGCATCAATAACATAAGTCAAGTACGATTCACACCCTTTAGCTAGAGATTTTGCACACATCCGAATATTAAAAACTTTTATTTTGCTTAATTGCAACTTAAATTCAATTAAATTATGTTGTTCATACAATATGTGTTAACATACAAACCTGTGAGCTCACCAGTGTTTCGCTGACCCATTTTAGCATGTATCACAGGTACCCAGCAGTAGATTGAATTGCCCAATTCAGGAATCATTAGCTCGTGTCAGCATGCAAACATTCATAGATTTAGCTGCATTATTATATTTTGTATAAATTAATTATGTATGTAAATCTCTCAATTTCAAACTGAGCTAATGTAAACTATATTTTGATGTAAACTTTGATTTTATCAATACAAGTTATAAAACGACGCATATAGAGTCGTTCATTATATCTTTGTGCTGTGATTATTGATTAGTCGCGCCCCGACCCGATTCGCTTCCGCAACCAGAATTTGGGGGTGCGACAGATTGGTATCAGAGCCTAAGGTTATAGTGAACTAGGTTGCATTTAGTGGACCTAGACAATGACCGTTAGGCAGTATTGCTCATTAAGTATGATTAGGTTCAGTTACTACATTGTATTAGTTTAATTTAACATAGCCTGATCAACTATGTACAATTAAAAGAATATGATGTGAGATCTGAAAGAAGTCATGACTGAACAGGATACACTAGTTGACTCTGACCTCGAGAGAACCGGGACTCGAACATGTTTGTGCTAGACACTCAATAGGCTATTAGGTGATATATATATATATATATATATATATATATATATATATATATATACACATATACATAGATAGGCCTCGCTCCCGCTCAATATCTTAGGCTATATTATATATGTATTATATGAATATAGGCCTCATTCTTTCTAACGCTTTATCTCAGAATGGCAAACACACCACCCAATTCGTCACGCTCTCATCCGTATGGATCGCGAAACCCAAGGGTAGCTAGGAGGAATACCAGGTTGCCTTGAGCTGACGCATACCCCACTCACTCCACTTTTTCGGACTTAGCCACTAGGCTACACCGCCACGATCAACGACTTAATACTATGGATATCGAACTCCATGAAACCAACGAAAACTGGAGACTCAAATCACTCGAACGTATCAATCAAGTCTCCAAAGATCACGAAAATACCGTCAGCAACATGGACACCCTTGACAACCGTCTGGGTGAAACCATCGAAACTATGGAGGTTGTCCACAACCAAGTGATTGTCAACCGAAATGAAATCTCCGTCCTACAATCAAGGCTGAATCAGTGCGAGACACGTCTAAGGGAAACCGAGGATGCCCTCCGAATGGTTAGCAGACTTGCAGAATCTGTGGACCATCTCACGGCACTACTGCCACAAATCAATCTACGTCAGGATTAGCTTAGGCTGAATCAGTTGTTGATGCATTTTGGTGTGTCTGTCAGTTGGTCTAGTTAGAGTTTGTAATTGGTTTGAGTTTCCTGACTCCTGTGACATTGTCTGTAATGTTGCAGGTGCGACGTTAGGTTTTGGGCTTGCGACATTGTTGTTGTCGAATGGGCCTGGGCCTGCGACATTGTGTGTAATGTCGCAGGAACCAGCAGTTTTGTATAAATATGTTTTACGTATTCAGTTTTAGGGTTGACGAAAAACCCTAAACGCAATTTGTCGAAATCCTCTGTAAACTGATCGATTATAATCAATAATATAACGTTAGGTTTGATTCATATTGCATTTGATTATTCGTTTAGTTGTGTTCTTTATCTAATTGTTGATTCCACAAACAATTGGATTGACTCGTTCCGTTGAGATCCACGTCCAAGGGAATTACAACTCGTATCAAAGTAGAAAAAGCTCGTTTTTTGAGTATCGGATCGAGTTTGGATTGATAAAGGTAGTGTTCATATTGTTTTTTTGTGAATATTACGTTTGTTATTTGTGTTTACAGGTGTTCGATCGTGTTTACTGGGATTTTGTGAAGGTTTTCGTCGTTTGTGGTTCGTGGAAATCGATTAGGGTTCAAAATTTTCGATTTTAGGGTTTTTGGCCGCAGCTGTTTGCGACTTTGCGACATCAGCTGCGACATCATCTACGACGTCGCCTGTGACATCATTATTTTTTACCTAATTTGGTCTTTGCGATGTAGTGTTGCAATATCATTAGCGACGTCGTTAGTTTAATCTTAATTGGTTATTCGACATCGTGTTGCGACATCACGTTGCGACATCGTGTGACTTTGTGACAACAGTTGCGACATTAGACTCTACGTCGCAATTTTTGATTTTTATTGAATCCTAAGCCTTTTGCGACATTAATCATTACGTCGCATAGATCTTGTGCGACATTACTTCTATTGTCGCAAGTTTCAGACTGTGATTTAATTTAAAGATTATAAATGGTCGCTGATAAGGAAGATATTAGAGGGATTAGGGAGATGATCAAACAGGGAAATGATATAGGTTCTAGCAATAAACCTCCGCTGTTCACTGCAGATATGGACTATGCATACTGGAGAGACAGATTTGAACAGTTTGTAGACTTTCATTGTCCAGAACTTTGGGATCCACTAAAACAACGATATGTGGCTCCGGTTGCTGAAGGAAACTATCTTCGAATTCCTCCAGCAAAAACATACAATGCCATGACACCTCAAGAAAGAAAGGAACTGGAAATAGAAAGGAAGGCACACTCCGCTATCTGCATGTGTTTAACAAAGGATGTTATGAGACTCTTTAAAACTCATGACATAACTTATGATTTGTGGAAGGCAATTGAAACGAGGTGCGGGGGCAATGAAAAGTACAAGGAGGCTAAGTTGGAATTAATCAAGAAGCAGTATGATCTATTTGGCATCTTTCCTAATGAGACTACTTCTGGATTATTAACCCGATACTCACAATTGGTTAGTGAGTTAATTGAAGGAGGATACAATCTCACTGCACTTGAGATAAACAAGAAACTGTTAGATGTGTTGCCAAGTGCCTGGGATATGAAGGTCCAATTCTTGAAGGAAAATCAAGAATTAGCTAGGATGACTTTGGACCAATTGATAGGTGTTCTTCAAGCTCATGCTATGGAGTTGAAGAAGAAAGAATGTAAGTCAAGTGGATTTGTACAAAATCCCACACTATATGGAGGACGAGTCAATTCTGGTAAGAGTTATGGTGGAATGGCAATCATGACAGATACCAGTTCACCATCTTATTCAACGGGGGCTCAACATGTAGCCTATGTTTCTGGTACATCTTAAGGATCACAATAGCAGGGTCCAGTCTCACCAACTATACAAGAGCAAGCTGCCATTTATACAGCTTTTCTAAGCTCTTACAAAGATTTGGTTACTCAACTAAACACCACGTTGGAAATGACAAAAGAGGATTATAGTCAGCTGGACGACGATGATCTAGAGCAAATGGATTTAAACTGGAACATTGCTATGATCTCAAGGAGGGTTCAAAAGTTCTTGCAGAGGACGGGACGAACGAGCTTGGAAGGAAATGGGAAAACGGGATTTGGTTTGATAAAAGCAAGGTCCGATGTTATAACTGCTAGAATTTGGGTCATTTCGCTAGGGAATGCGAGAAACCCAAGATGCCACCATCGGGTCTTACTAAGCCTGATCCTCCAAATGCGAATGAGAAAGAAGAAGTCAAGTTGTTGGCTGCAGACAATGCTTTGGTCATTTTTGAGCCGACTACTTCAGACTGGAGTGTTCAGGCTGCACAATTTCAACAGTGTCTTATGGCTCATATCACACCCGAGGTACAAAATGAACCAATTGAGCCTTTTAATTGTGTTACTTGTATTCAATTGACTGAATCTCTTGAGGTCTATCAAAAGGACAATTTAGACTTGCGGGAAAAGATTGTTAAACTTACAGAATCTAACAAGTTTTTGTAAGAAAATGAAAAACTTTATGAAAAACATATTGAGGCTTACAAGTTAGACACTCAAACTTATAAAGCAAAGGTCTTTAGTCAACAAGATGCAATTAGAAGTTATCTTACTGAAATTGAACTGTTGAATAAAGAACTATCTGATTTAAAAAGTGAGTTCGATAATCATAAAAGCAAAATCTTAGGTTCTTCATCCGCAACATTTGTCTTTAATGAAATCGTTAACAAGCAAGGGACAGGCGGTAAAAAGAAGGAAGGACTTGGTTATAACCAAGTACCACCACTTTCTCATGCCGAATATTGTCCTGTGCCTGTTAAGGAAGGCCTTGAAGAAATTCCAGTTGATTATACAAAGCTTTATGGTATTAAAGCTAAAGAAGCTAAGCAAAACAAAATGAAAAAGGAGAAAACCAAAAGGCCAGATTATCCATTGCCTCAGTTTGTTAAGCCTAAATAATGTGAATCTCCAGTTAGTATTGAAGAGATTGTTGAGATTGAGGACATTACTGATCAGGAGTATCGTGAATTTAAGAAGGTTGAAGTTAAACCTGAAAAAGTGGCTTTAAAGGTTGAACCTGCAATTAAGGTTCAAACTAAAAAAGGAAAAGATAAGGTTTTAAATACAAAACCACAAACTTTACAGTCACTTGTAAAGATTTTGCAACATAAAGTTATAAATGAAAAAGTTTCTTGTGATAAACCTTCCACTTCAACCAAAACAAGCATTTTCTAAGACGTGTACGCAATGTTCATGTTCTAGAAATGTTTCCCCACCTCCTGTGGTAAGTCCTCAGCCTCAATCATTTGTTGAGACTCATTCTTGTTTCTACTGCAAGAGACAAGGACACTTGATTCGTGATTATCCCAAACTTTCTCATCAGCACTATGGGAGAGAGATGCCCAGGACATCAGTTTATAGAAATTCTTTTTCAAAATCTCCACCTAGGCATTATTCAAACTCTCCCAAGCCTGTTGAGAAGCCGAGTAATGTTGGGCAAAATTCTTTGCCAAAGCCAAATCCCGACATTATTCCTAAGACAAATTCCGAACCATCTAAAGTTTGGAAGAGAAAAGAGTCTGCTGTGGACTCTAATGTCGTCAACAATAACACATTGGATACAAATTCTGATTTGATTAAAAATAAAATTCTATCTGATGTGCTTATTGTTGATGACTCCGGTAGACCTAAGTATGTAAAGGCTTGGGTCACCGTTTCTCACTAATCTCCTTATTTTTGTGTGTTGTAGCAGTCTGAACGTGTGAAAGATAGCGAATGGTTTATGGATAGCGGCTGCTCGCGACACATGACTGGCGATGTGTCTCTACTTGTGGATATTAAACCATACGCAGGAGGACATGTGGCCTTTGCAGGAGATACGGGAGGAACGATTTCTTGTAGAGGAACGCTAAAAAATGGGAAAGTTAGCTTTGAGAACGTTAATTATGTGGCAGAACTACAACACAACTTGCTGAGCGTTTCACAAGTATGTGATAAAGATTATACCACATCATTTACAAAGACTGAATGTGTGATACTGAAGCCAGGGTATGTCATTCCCGAGGAATGGGTGTTAATGTGTGCACCTAGAAGAAATGACACCTATGTGATGAATATGCGAACTGTAGAGACTACAGACGGATGGGACATATTCATTTATGTAAAATGAATTTTCTGATTAATAATGACTTAGTGAGGGGAGTTCCAAAACAGTCCTTTGCTTTGAAGGATGACTGTATTTTTTCCACAAGGGCAAACTGCATAAGAAGTCCCATAAGTCTAAGGTTGTGAATTCCATTGCTGCTCCGTTGGAACTATTACTGAAATCGCGTAAAAAGTCATGTTTTTACTACCGATATCTCTCTCATTCTAGAATGATTCTTGGAATTTTAACTCAAATATAGCACAAATCAATGATATTATGCCAAGATGGTCAAAACAAGGTTGCACGATAAAAATCAAGCAAAACGGATGAAAAACGAAGATTTCACACACGTTTGAAGATTCAAGGTATCAAAATGAAATTTCAAGACAAAAGTGCCCATCACCAACATCCACCTGCTCCAATATGTTCGTTTCAAAATACGAATCAAACAGAAGAAGAATCAACAAAAACGGATAAAGAATGAAGATTCTACGCCCGCTGGAAGATTCAAATGATCCGTACGCAATATCTGGAGATAGGAGATATATTTTTGGGATTACTTTTCATCAAAGTCTTCGTTTTTGAATTACAAATCAAATGCAAAAAGAATCAACACAAACGGAAGCAGAACGAAGAAGATACGCGCGAATCGAGCAACGCAGCGAAAGACGGCGCAGCGGGGCGGGTGGCAGCCAGCCGCCGCCGGCCAACCACCAGCCGCCGCTGGCTGCATGGTGGGCGGCGCCGGCCGCCACCCCCCATCTCTTTTCTGCATTTTCGTACTTTTGCGTACCCGGTGCACCACCTTTCGCTACTTTTTCGTACATGGTGCACCACCTTTTGCTACTTTTTCGTACCCGGTGCACCACCTTTCACACCTTTTTCTAATGTGAGCCTAAGGATGCTAATGTGAGCCATATTTGGCCTATAAATACAGCCCCTAAGCCTCCATTTTGAGATATCCCATATGTCTCAATATTTCTACATATATTAGACATATTTCTCTTTACTTTCTCATTCTATTTTCTTACTTTAAAATTAGTGTTAGGCTAATTGTTTAGAGTAGAACGAAAGCAAGGATCATATTGTAATCTTTGGTGTACGCTTGGATTTACGCTTGTTAATTCAAGTCTATTCCTTCTCGCATTTTAATCCGGGTTCTTTCTATCTTATTCTATCTTAATTAAATATGTATACTTTAATTATGCTAGAATTAGTTTGTGCCATGATTAGCGAGTAGATTACTATTGTATTTGTTGTGATGTAGTTAGCATATATAATTATGGGATGACTTTGAATATGTCATGAAATAATATGACGGCCCCTATTCGACTGTTTACTTGGTATAGTGTTGGAAATGCTCTCGAGCAAAGTACAAATGCATGGAAGCCGGTAACGACCGAAGGTAGTTGTATTATGGATCGACATTATGAAACGGATACTTTATGAACGGACTTATCTTACGATTTTAAACCTAAAACTTATATTCGCCTTTTGATTAACAAACATGATTGTAACCTTGTAAAGAGGAGTCGTGAACCTTGATACTTTGTCTATAGTTATCTATGTAAAAACTATGTTTTTAATTATAACGTCATGCAAATATCATAAAATGCAACATGATTACGTGGACTTTCCAAGAGTATTGTACACTTCCGATCACAATGTAATTATCATGGGAACATTGTGAAGCAATTAAATTCCCAATGGAACCATCGGTAAACGATTAAATACACTGTGAATCAACATAGTATTTTCTGACATGGTATGGGTTTAACTTTATGCAAAAAGCCGTCAGCATTTTAATTAGTGTTTTAATTAGATTAGTTTAGATTAGATTAGAGTAGAGTAGGTAGGCTATAGGCTAAATAACCATTTACGAAAACCTAGGGATTTGTTAATTGTATTGAGAAAGGCGAGTTTGAAATCTTAGTTACACTGTTATTCTATCTTTTAATCATGAAACCAAAAGTAAGATACGTAAGAAACCTAAACGTTTTCCCTTGCTTATCAATCTTAAGTTTCATTAATAAGAATTGGTTAATAAGTCCGAACATAAATTCTAAGTTAGTTGTTTAATGGATTTGAAATCTTTATGGTTTTAAGAACGGTTAGACTTGCTAATGACCTGCTACTCTATTCCTTCGCCCATGAGCAATTACGTTCAATAATACGGGTCACTGACTCCCTCACAGGAGAGTGTGGAGAGTTGAGCATCGTCTATCTAATCAGAATCATGATACCTTAGTTCCTCGTGACATATTAGTTGATAACCGACTAATAGGGAACTTATTGGTTATACCATTAGGCATTGAATCTATTAGATATATCCAATTTAGATAATCGTTTTCCCATAAAAGTCATCATCCCACATTATTAGCTAACGAACTCACAAAAAATACTACTTTTGTTATCTGATTTATCATTACATTTTATTCGTTTTATTTAGTTTACTTAATTAACTGAACCAAAACCCCCTACGCACTCTTTTAAAACCTTTACTAGAAAAGAAAGATTGATTGGATCACCTCCATTTCAATTCAGTTTCTCTTTATGAACGACTCTAGGTCATACTTACCATCTACTAGCCTTTGGTTAAGTATTAGTAAGTCATATTTAGACCATAACAAATATAAATTTAAAACAAACCGATTGCGGTCCGAGCACCGTCTTCATATGACGCTTGGGAGTGCATCAAGTTTTTGGCGCCGCTGCCGGGGAGACTAACTGTCTAATACAGAGGCCCAACCAATCCCAATTCCAATAAACCCTTAGGATAAAACCTTCTAAAAAAAAAAACACAAAAACAAGTATTTTCTTTCTTGTCTTTCTTTCTTAGTGTATGACCTGTTCCCCTAGATCTGCACCACTGTTTAATTTCCCTGATCCAGAACTTATAATACGTACCATCCGACGAGAAAAGAAGCAATCCGCACTCAAACAAGCAATGGCTGAACGCATCACTCTCGCTGACAACAGTAAACCCTCTATCGAAGGAAGAGGAGGACCAATTCTCTACCCTGAAACCACTGGTCAATCTTTCGAGCTTAAGTACCACATCATCCAACTAATCCAAAACCACTGTCAATTCCATGGATTACCCAGTGATGACCCAAACTCTCACCTTGACAAGTTCATATCTCTTTCAAACTCTTACAAACAAAACGGAATTAGTCAAGACATAATCCGCTTGTATCTTTTCCCTTATTCACTCACACATCATGCGCAAACATGATTTAAAGGTTTAGAGACCGGCTCTATCCCTTTATGGACTGCGATGGCGACAAAATTTCTAACCAAGTACTTTCCGCCTTCTAAGCAAACCAAACTTCGAAATGACATCATGAATTTCCACCAAGCTTATGATGAGTCATTATACACCGCATGGGAAAGATTCAAAGGAGCCTTGAAGAAGTGCCCCAATCACCGTCTCGACAAATCCGCGCAATTGTGTACCTTCTACAATGGTTTAGATCCCAACCACCGAACCACCCTCGATGCTGCTGCACAAGGAAGCTTCATGGCAAAGACCGGCGAAGAAGGATGGAACCTTATAGAGAACATGACTATGCATCACCATGATTGGAACTCTAAAGATCACGCAATATCTTCAGCACCTCTCGCTA
This sequence comes from Pseudognaphalium luteoalbum, assembly GCA_963422505.1. Lineage (NCBI taxonomy): Eukaryota > Viridiplantae > Streptophyta > Magnoliopsida > Asterales > Asteraceae > Pseudognaphalium > Pseudognaphalium luteoalbum. The sequence continues at coordinate 47,075,935 of OY730194.1, forward strand.
CATCAAATCCAATTCCAGTTGAGGCAATCAAGGTATTAACGGAGAAAATGGACTCACTTGTCAAACAGTTTGGAGAACTTAAGAAACAACAGCATCAAGTACACCAAATGCAAGCCTGTCAAAACTGCACCAACTCGCAACCACCTGGTGAATACCAAGTTGAGTATGAAGAGACAGACGACACCATTTACTATGCATAATATCCCACTCGACAACAAAATTTTCCACCCGGTTTCAATAACAACCAACCTAGAGGACCTCCATTCCAACCAAGAAACAACCAACCACCATACCAACCCAGATACCCACCTAGATACCCACCTTACCCACAACAATCACAACCTTCTTATAACCAACCCCTCGCACTTCCTGCACCAACTTCCGACACAAACCAAACCCCTGAACAACCTGCAAAGACAAATGCCCCAGCTTCAAGTTCAGATGACGCCTTCACCAAATTCATGCAAGGTCAACACCTGTTTAACCAAAAGACGTCTGCTAGACAAGATTAAGCCGACCTCTTTATGAGAAATCAGTTGGCTGTGCTGAAGAATTTGGAAGCTCAGATTGGACAATTGGCACAACGTCTTGATAACAGGCCTAGAGGAAGTTTTCCGAGCAACACGGTTCACAATCCACATGTTGAGGAAGCAAAACAACTGACTACCACTGAGGAAGCATCTACTACACCACCTGCTGCTGTTCCAGTAAAAGAGGAAGAGCCAAAGAGCAAGATACCAACCGTAGAAACCACTCCGACCATAAACAAAGAGGTTAGGATCCCTTATCCCGCTAGACTTAAAGCCCAACCTAAGAAATTATCATCCTTTAAGCTAGATGGAAAATTCCTTGATACCATGTCTAGAGTTCCCGGTCGTAATAAGTACATTAGGAAACTGCTATCCACTAAGGATAAACTACCTGAAGTAAACAACATTCCCCGAAGTTCCGAAACCTCAACCATACTTAAGAATAGCCTTCCTGAAAAACTAGGAGACAACGGTAGATTTACACTCCCTTGTTCTATTTACCAATCCGGAAATATGAGCGCCTTAGCCGACTTAGGAGCCAGCATTAACCTTATACCCTACTCCCTGTTTAATAGGCTAGAACTTGAAAACTTGAAACCCACTAAGATGACCGTCCAGCTAGCTGATCAATATGTTAGATACCCAAAAGGAATAGCTGAGAATGTTCTAGTTCAAGTTAACAAATTTTTCTTTCCAACGGATTTCGTGGTAATGGACATTCATGAGGATATAAACATCCTGATTATCCTTGGGAGACCATTCATGAACACAGCTAGAGCAGTAATTGATGTGTATAACCACACGATTGTCTTACGATCACATGATGAAAGCATTACTTACAAGATCGACCAACCGGAATGCACTCCAGAAGAAGAGGAATGTTATGCTATATCAACAGGCAGAATTTGTTTTGATGACGAATCAGACCCCGAAGAAGAACGATGCTTCACTCGACCAACAACCTTGATCTACGACACTGAAACAGACCGAGATAAGGACGAGGAGTACCAAGAGGCTGAGGAAGAAGAAGAATCTAAGGAGGATGAATCAGAACCTGAGGAAGAAGAAGAAGAACCCGATGAGGAAGATGAAAGAACGGAAGAAATGGAAGAAGAAGAACCTGAGGAGGAAGACGAAATTGAAGAAGAAGAAGAAGAAGAAGAAGAAATGGAGGAAGAAGAAGATCAAATTGATTCACCACAGATGGCTGAAGTCAAAAGAATACAAGACTGCAAAGACTACACTTCATCAGAAGAATCCGTTGATTATGGAGCCATCCACCAAGAGCTCAGATCCACTCATCTTAAAAGGATGGGAAACATCCTTGACTCTTATCTCGATCCATCAAAACCATTTACCAGAACCCGACTCCAAGACATAGATACCTTTGAAGAAGAACTCCGAACATCACAGCACCCTGACCTATATGCTAAACTCCTGCAGAGAATTTCTGCATATAAGACACGATAACCAGGAAGCTTTGCTGAAGAAAACCTTCAAAACACCATCACGGAAGTTAGAACCATCAAAATCGACAGTACTCAACCTTTCACCAATGCACCCTCAGACGAAGAATTCCACCAATTCCCAGACTCGCGAGACGAAGATTCCGACTACCAGAGTGTCGAATTTGACGGTGATTTTATTGACGTCACTATCGATGAATGCTCTATTCCGAAAACTCCTTTTGCTCCACCAAATTCACCCATCATCACAGCTGAAAGACTAGAGATTCCCCTCATCGACACTCACGAAGAGATGATTAACCTGATTGATGAAAACGACGATGTACGCATCATTGTTGAGGCTATCAAAGAATCGACCAATGAATACAACACCGCTCAGAGATACCTGATCAGACAGATTGAACGAGAGTACGATTCATATCTCGCCAATTATGGAGAACCAGTACCCCAGACTTTACTCAGACATATCCAAGAATTCTCTGATTCCCTTCAGGAGCAAGTCACCAGAGAAGCTCAACAGCCAGAAAGACCAGACTACCCAATGGGAGAAGTTGAGTTCTGCAGCAACCAAAAGCAAATATACCAAAAAGTATATTGTGCCTTAGCCGGATCAGCTTTTCCCTACTCATCAAGTCAAAAGGCTACGCTAGCATCCATGAAGACCCATCTTGAAAGAGCTACTGGAAATCCACAGAATTATGCTGGCATAAGAATGGTGGAAGATCTTAGAACCCTTCTAGATCTCATCGAAACTGGAGAACATCTTACAACTCCAGAAAACTTCAAGATCGTCATTCACTCCACTATAGGTCATCACGTTAAACTAATAAGTGATGAACTGAATCAGGCAGCATATGATGAAGAAATTCGTGAAGTGCCTAAATTCATTCCGCACATGTCACAAATCAACTTAGCAACTTATGTGACAACCAGATTGCGTGGAATGTATGAGGAAGAAGACGTAGAAATTGACGCTTACTGAAATGGATACAATGAAATATTCAGCAAGTTAGTTTACATCTTCACAGATTCAGATTTTCCCTTCAACCGCGAACAACATCAAATCATCAGACAAGTATGCCAAGCTACTAGATCTTTCGGATGAGACCCTTTGGCCAATGATTTTGAAGAAGTAAAAACCCAATTCATGGCTTTAATCACCTAAATAGGCAGAAACCACCCACAGCGTGAAATTGTTCGAACTCACACCTGCACTCGAATCGATCCTAACGGACCGGTCACAAGGGCAGTTCGATACATCAGCTATGGGATGACAATCCTCGACCGACTGGCCACTGATCACTTCAAGAGCTTCAGAATGGAGTCCACCACTCCACCAACTCTCATTTCTGATATGATAGAACAGTTTCTGCGATACTTTCCTCCATGATACGCCCTACCCAGAAACTATAGTGACCACTCTAGCACTACGGACACATCCAGCTTCATCTGAAGAAGAGAGAACTAAGTCGAGCTCTCGACTTTAAAAGAGCGCTTCTCGGGAGGCAACCCGTGTTTTTACATTTCTGCAATTTTACTTTCCAAGAAGTGATGAAATCTCCGACTATCTTTCAGACTCGGATCATACAAAGCATGCTCCTGCCTGCAAGGAAGCATCAAGACCAGAAGAAAAGTATATCCGACGTGTTCACACCTACGAGACCAATCACAAGAAGACTTGATCAAGACTGCACCAAGGAAGAAAGAATCCGGCATATCCAACCAAAGGAACACTGCAACCACCGGGGAGTACTTCTAAACCTTCTCTTTCATTTGTTTAAATATACCATATCCATTATACTTATCACTAAGTGTGGGATTCAAACCCAAAACACACCGCTAAAAGAATACATCTTAGATGTTTAAATTCCTAAGTGTGGGATATTCACCCCAGTTAGAGCTTAGATTAACATCGAGGACGATGTTCCTTTAAGTGTGGGATAACAGTAGTGTAACTACTGTAAAATGGATAATGGTATATGCTTGATTCTAAGTTGTTGCTCTTTAAGACCTTGCTTCTCCAAAAAGTATATAAAAATTTTCAAAAATTGAATTGAAAATATGTTGAAAATGAAAATTTTAGACGAAGAATGATTTACTTTAAGGAAGAAGGACAAATAAAATACAAATTCTTTCAAAAAATTAGAGCATCGCATGACTAGGCACACAACAACCCAACTTTCGATTCGTGAGGTATCTTGAGCCATAGAAAAGCATTCACTTTTAATGGTTCATTTTTTCGATTCTTGAGTGTGCCGATGTATGCGTTTAGAATCAGAACTTGCTCCTGTTAGGCATTTCGAATCCAGATTGGTTAGTGAAAAGGAGATTGAATCACATCATTCTTAAACCCATCCGTACACCCATACATCCAAGAAAAATAGATACGTTACCCCTACTTTTTCAAAAGCATCAAAAACCCACCAAAACCCCTACAAACAAAAAAGAAGTTCAAGAAAGAAAAATATGAAAAAAAGAAACTCAATAGGAGAAAAGGACTCCTCTTGCAAAAAGGCGTCAATCCTCCCAAAAATCTCCAACTTCAACAAAAAGAAACCCATCAAAAACTCACCAAAACCCCTACAAACATCCCGTTTCGAAAAACCCTACATCACTTCCCTTAGAATGTTGTGGCTAGATCGACTTCGCACTCACCAAAAAGGTAACGATTTGATTCTCGATCAAGCCTATGACGATAAACGATACATGACTGGTGTTCTGAGTGATTGATAATATTAGAATAGGAAACCCTAAACACATTGAGTGATTTGAGTGACCATCTGGAGAGGATCGCCTAGTCGTGTATCCAAGATCAAAGATCAAAAGCATGCTCCCAAAGATTACAACCCTGCTTTTTCAAAGAAAGAATATCTTATTTTCCAAAACCCCTTAGTAAAAAGTTCTACCCTAAAATATTTCATTATCTGCTTACTTTTAACCATGTTTGAAGTTCAAGTTTGCTTGAGGACAAGCAAAGTTCTAAGTGTGGGATACTTGATATCGCGTAAAAAGTCATGTTTTTACTACCGATATCTCTCTCATTCTAGAATGATTCTTGGCATTTTAACTCAAATATAGCACAAATCAATGATATTATGCCAAGATGGTCAAAACAAGGTTGCACGATAAAAATCAAGCAAAACGGATGAAAAACGAAGATTTCACACACGTTTGAAGATTCAAGGTATCCAAATGAGATTTCAAGACAAAATTGCCCATCACCAACATCCACCTGCTCCAATATGTCCGTTTTCAAAATACGAATCCAACAGAAGAAGAATCAACAAAAACGGATAATGAATGAAGATTCTACGCCCGCCGGAAGATTCAAATGATCCGTATGCAATATCTGGAGATAGGAGACATATTTTTGGGATTACTTTTCATCAAAGTCTTCGTTTTTGAATTACAAATCCAAAGCAAAAAGAATCAACGCAAACGGACGCAGAACAAAGAAGATACGCGCGAATCGAGCAACGTAGCGAAAGACGGCACAGCGGGGTGGGTGGCAGCCAGCCGCCGCTAGCCAACCACCAGCCGCCGCCAGCTGCATGGTGGGTGGCGCCGGCCACCATCCCCCCATCTCTTTCCCTCTTTTACGTAATTTCGCGTACCCGGTGCACCACCTTTCGCTACTTTTTCGTACCCGGTGCACCACCTTTCGCTACTTTTTCGTACCCGGTGCACCACCTTTCACACCTTTTTCTAATGTGAGCCTAAGGATGCTAATGTGAGCCATATTTGGCCTATAAATACAGCCCCTAAGCCTCCATTTTGAGATATCCCATATGTCTCAATATTTCTACATATATTAGACATATTTCTCTTTACTTTCTCATTCTATTTTCTTACTTTAAAATTAGTGTTACACTAATTGTTTAGAGTAGAACGAAAGCAAGGATCATATTGTAATCTTTGGTGTACGCTTGGAGTTACGCTTATTAATTCAAGTCTATTCCTTCTCGCATTTTAATCCGGGTTCTTTCTATCTTATTCTATCTTAATTAAATATGTATACTTTAATTATGCTAGAATTAGTTTGTGCCATGATTAGATAGTAGATTACTATTGTATTTGTTGTGATGTAGTTAGCATATATAATTATGGGATGACTTTGAATAAATCGTGAAATAATATGACGGCCCCTATTCGACTGTTTACTTGGTATAGTGTTGGAAATGCTCTCGAGCAAAGTACAAATGCATGGAAGCCGGTAACGACCGAAGGTAGTTGTATTATGGATCGACATTATAAAATGGATACTTTATGAACGGACTTATCTTACGATTTTAAACCTAAAACTTATATTCACCTTTCGATTAACAAACGTGATTGTAACCTTGTAAAGAGGAGTCGCGAACCTTAATACTTGGTCAATAGTTATCTATGTAAAAACTACGTTTTTAATTGTAACGTCATGCAAACATCATAAAATGCAACGTGATTACGTGGACTTGCCAAGAGTATTGTACACTTCCGATCACAATGTAATTATCATGTGAACATTGTGAAGCAATTAAATTCCCAATGGAACCATCGATAAATGATTAAATACACTGTGAATCAACCTAGTATTTTCTGACATGGTCTGGGTTTAACTTTATGCAAAAAGCCGTCAGCATTTTAATTAGTGTTTTAATTAGATTAGTTTAGATTAGATTAGAGTAGGTAGGCTACAGGCTAAATAACCATTTACGAAAACCTAGGGATTTATTAATTGTATTGAGAAAGGCGAGTTTGAAATCTAAGTTACACAGTTATTCTATCTTTTAATCATGAAACCAAAAGTAAGATACGTAAGAAACCTAAACGTTTTCCCTTTCTTTTTAATCTTAAGTTTCATTAATAAGAATTGGTTAATAAGTCCGAACATAAATTCTAAGTTAGTTGTTTAATGGATTTGAAATCTTTATGGTATTAAGAACGGTTAGACTTGCTAATGACCTGCTACTCTATTCCTTCGCCCATGAGCAATTACGTTCAATAATACGGGTCACTGACTCCCTCACAGGAGAGTGTGAAGAGTTGAGCATCGTCTATCTAATCAAAATCATGACACCTTAGTTCCTCGTGACATATTAGTTGATAACCGACTAATAGGGAACTTATTGGTTATACCATTAGGCATTGAATCTGTTAGACATATCCAATTTAGATAATCGTTTTCCCATAAAAGTCATCATCACACATTATTAGCTAACGAACTCACAAAAAATACTACTTTTGTTATCTAATTTATAATTACATTTTATTCGCTTTATTTAGTTTACTTAGTTAACTGAACCAAAACCCCCAACGCACTCTTTTAAACCCTTTACTAGAAAAGAAAGATTGATTGGATCACCCCCGTTTCAATTCAGTTTCTCTTTAAGAACGACTCTAGGTCATACTTACCATCTACTAGCCTTTGGTTAAGTATTAGTAAGTCATACTTAGACCCCAGCAAATATAAATTTAAAACAAACCGATTGCGGTCCGAGCACCGTCTTCATATGACGCTTGGGAGTGCATCAATTACATATGGATCTTTTTGGTCCGGTTTCTACGAAGAGCATTGGTGGTCGGTCTTACTGTTTGGTAGTTACTGATGACTACTCAAGGTTTTCGTGGGTTTATTTTCTTGCAACAAAGGATGAGAAAGCGGGAATTCTGGTTTACTTGTTAGATAAGTTGGCAAATTTGTGCAACTTAAAGGTGAAGAGACTGCGAAGTGATAATGGAACCGAATTCAAGAATTCAACTCTCGAGTTATTCTGTGCTTCAAGAGGCATTGATCATCAATTCAGTGCTCCAAGAACTCCTCAACAGAATGGAGTTGCAGAACGAAAGAATAGAACCATCATCGAGACAGCTCAAACTATGTTAGCAGATTCAAAGCTGCCTATTATTTTCTGGGCTAAGGCAGTTAATACTGCCTGTTACATTCTGAATCGGGTGCTCTCGGTTAAGAAGAAGAACAAGACATGCTATGAGCTTTTCAATAACCGCAAGCCAAACCTGTAGTTTCTAGAGCCGTTTGGGTGTCCATGCATGATTATGGTTACAAAAGAACGTGTCTCTAAGTTTGGTGATAAAGCTGTTGAAGGGATCTTTCTTGGATATTCAGTCAATTCTCCAAACAAAAGAGTCTACAACAAATCGACAAATCAAATAGAGGAACATTTTGAGGTAAAGTGTTTAAGGTATACAGAACCTCCTCAAGGTACGGGTCCGGATTGGTTTTTCCACTATGGTAAACTCCTTAACTCTTTCAACATTCCAGAAGAAGATGATACGGAAGAGTTGGTTACCTTGCTTCATGGAATCAATATTTCTCAAGAAACATTTGGTTCTCCTTCTAAACTATCCAATCCAAAACCCAATGCGACACCCAACCAATCTTCTCATACACCTACTCCAACACCTGCATCTACATCTACACCTTCACCAACACCCACACCTACACCTAAACCACCATTTTCTAATATTCCTTCTACTTCAGGAACGATCAATGCAATGGATCTTCCTGATGATCCAGACATGCCTCCTTTAGAGGAAGATGGAGAAGAAGAAGAAATGGTTCATTCTCATCTCTTTACTGATGAAGCAGATGAAGAAGAAACTCCTGTCACTGAAGGAGATTTGAACAACTTGGGTTTAACTCTTGTGCCGGATGTCATTCCAGTTACTCGTGTACATAAGGATCATCCCATTGAGAATATAATTGGTGATCATCACTCTAAAGTTCAAACGAGAACTCAAGCAAAGCAAACTGCTGAAGACAAGCAAACTTCAGCTGAACAGGTTCTGGGCCTCATGGCAAGTGTCAAATCATGCCATCTTTATCAAATTGAACCTAAAAAGGTTGAGGAAGCATTGAAAGATCCATCGTGGGTCGAGGCCTTGCAAGAGGAATTGCAGCAATTTAAGAAGCTCCAAATTTGGGAAATCGTGCCATTACCCAAAGGTGCTCATCTTACGGGCACTCGTTGGGTATATAGAAACAAGATGGATGATAGAGGTCTGGTTATTCGGAATAAAGCGCATTTGGTAGTTCAAGGCTTCAGTCAAATTGAGGGTTTGGACTATGATGAAGTATTTGCCCATGTTGCTCAATTGGAATCTATTAGGATTTTCTTGGCATTTGCTTCCTTCAAAGGCTTTCGAGTTTACCAACTTGATGTGAAATGTGCTTTTCTTTATGGAGAGGTAGACACCGAGATATACGTAAAATAGCCTCCAGGCTTTGAAGACCCTGCGCATCCTAATCATGTGTGCAAACTGAGCAAAGCTTTGTATGGTCTTCATCAATTGCCAAGACTTTGGTATGAGAGGCTTACTACGTATTTGTTGAAGAATGGTTTCACGAGAGGCCAAATCGATAGATAATTTTCACCAAAGGAGAAGGAGAAGATTTGCTACTTGTGCAAGTTTATGTGGACGACATCATATTCGGTTCTCCAAATGAGGCTTTGTGCAAGGAATTCGAGGTTCTAATGAAGTCTGAGTTTGAGATGAGTGCGATAGGAGAACTTACTTTCTTTTTAGGTGTGCCAATTGAGCAATCAGCCAAATGAATTTATATTCATCAGTCAAAATATGTCAATGATATGTTAACTAGGTATGACTTGCTTGATTGTAAAACCTATGGTACTCCCATCGACATAAATCACAATCTTGGACCCGATGAGCATGAAGAAGACTGCAAGGAGAAAGACTATCGTTCAATGATAGGCTCTCTTATGTATCTAACTGCCTCAAGACCGAATATTGTGTTTGCGGTTTCGCTTTGTTCGAGATATCAAGTGAAGCCAAAGGTGAGTCATATGAAGGCTGTGAAGCGAATTTTTGGGTATCTTAAATATAGGCCAACTCTTGGTCTATGGTATTCAAATGAGAAATCATTCGCTTTAACTGCCTATTCGGATTCGGATCATGGTGGCTGCAAAATGGATAAGAAGTCAACAACTGGAGGATGTCAGTTTCTCGGATCGCGGTTGGTTTTTTGGCAGTGCAAAAAGCAGACTACGGTTGCAACTTCTACAGCTGAGGCCGAGTATGTTGCTGCTGCAAGCTGCTGTTCTCAAGTCCTTTGGATCTAGCATCAACTACGTGATTACGGGTTACTTCTTTCTATGACTCCTATTCATATAGATAATACTGCTGCTATTTCCATAACTCGCAATCCCGTACAACATTCTAAGACCAAACACATTGAACTTAGGTTCCACTTTATACGGGATTGCTATGAGAAACACCTGATAGACCTTGTCCACATAGACACCCTTAAGCAAAATGCAGATCTTTTCACAAAAGCTTTTTCACGCGCTCTTTTAAACGAACTGGTCAACATGATCGGTTTGAGATTCTTTCAAGCTAAAAAATGAATTGTGACTTGGTTTTGTCTTTTAAATTTTTGATCGCTTAAAAAAATTGCGACAGCCACTCTTTATACTCTTTAGTATTAAAGAAATGCACGGTTGCTATATTTTAAAATGGACGTTGAAGTTTTGTCTGTAAACAACTTGGGATATGATAGTACATCGGGTAACATGCACAAAATGGAATTTTAAGATTTATCTTGGATGTGTCAGTAGATTTATCTAACATGTTGATAACAATTTTTATAAACATTGTCTTCATCATATGATATATTAGTAGGCATGTCACTTAAAAATCTTTGAGACCTCTTAAGAAGCATAATATATAATATTTTATTTCAAGTGGTATAACATCATTAGATGTATGAAAAAATTCTTAATATCTTACTTATGCTAGATATATTTTCGTGAAAGAAGTTTATTTGATATCATTTGGGGGTATATATTGACAGTTTCCTCTGTTATACGTAAGTATAGACCTAGTCTCTGTTAATATACACTTAAAAATTAAGCAAACACAAGTCAAAGTACTTGCAAAGTCTTTAAAACTAAGATACCTTACAAGGTCGCCAAAATGGTTTGACCAAGTCTGGTTTTGGTTAAACCTGAATTAAGCTATGTCGTTTTGTTGTACATAAGTACAGACCTGTCACCGCTGACTTGATTCGTAAAATTGATTTTCTTATATTCTCTCTGTAATTGGAAGCATGGTCTATGTATTAAGTTAAGATGTATATCTATGGTGGGGACCACAGCGAAATGTACATACGAATAATAATAAAATTAGCTCCTAGATGTGCGTGTAACATGTTTAAGAGGACAAATATACTGATAATCATTTTGAAATAATTTTTATAAAAAGTGTTTTTAGCATGTCAAGTAAATTTAAAGTGGACAAATATACTGATGATCGAAATAACACTTACTGTTCCTAATAAATGCATGTTATTCCGATATGACCCCTAACCAGATTAAATCAACTCCGTCACCAAAAAGGATGTGTTAATTTTATATTTGTAAATTTGCATTAAGTTTGTGTTCATATATTTTATCTTAATTAGTTTTATTACACCAAGTCACATGTTTGTTTTCCAAATCGCGCGTCGAAAACTTGAAATCAAAATCGAAATTGAAATTTCTGCCATGTCAATCATGCGACATTGTCATCGACGTCGCATGCTACGTCGCATTTAGGGTTAGACTATATATAGTTCCAACCCGCGACGTCCTTCGGTACACTATTCAAAATACTTTTGCGACGTCGACTGCGACGTCGACTGCGACATTGACTCTGGCGATTGTGACATCGTGATTTTCGATTCGATTGTGATTTTCGGCCGTTTTCTTTCTGATTCACTCACGTTTTGTTGTTCTCCTACCTTTACTTGACTTTTAGGTACCACTTTTACCTCGTTTTACCGTTTAATTCGTGTTTAATTTTTGAATATCTATTGCGGGTAATAAGGGTTTTCGTTTTTGGGTAAATTAGATACGATAACGTGTTTTGTATGTGGTATAACTTTTGTTTCTATGCTTCCCTTGATAAGCCGCATCAATTAGTATACGTAGATTTGAAAAACCCCAAATTTATTACTTAGGGTTTTCTGGGTTGGGATGCAGTTCATCTTTGCGACGTCAGCTGCGACGTAGCAGCCGATGTCGCATTACTTTGGTAATTTCATACCAGACTGTGATGTCCCATGCTACACCGCACATACTGCGACGTCCCATGCTACGTCGCTTAACCTGCAACCTCACCATCTATGTCGCAATTTTTTGCGACTTCACAAGCGACGACGTACACTACGTCGCATTTTTTACTTATGTGATTAAATTCACAATTAATTACAAAATGCGACGTCACCCTTAACGTCGCTTGTCTATTGTGCGACATAGGGCTCTTTGTCGCTATTGATTTTTAAATGATTTATGCGACGTCATCGCAATTTTGCAACATCAACAGCGACATCATCTGTGATGTCACAGAAAATAGAACGTTTAAAAAATGTTAAGTGCAATCGTTTGTCGTTTAATCTAACGCTTTTCGAGTATATATGTTGTATTGCTTTTTACAGAAATGGCTTTGGCATACGAACCACGACACAATACGGTTCTATTTTTGGATGACACGCTTGCTAAGGCCGAGCCTTTTCGACCGATGATTGCTTTTCTTAGACGCTCACGGATTTTCCACGCTATTTCTGATTCCATGGTTGTCTACAAGAACTTAGTGGGTCCGTTCTGGAGAAATGTGACGGTTGTTACTGAGAACGATATTCCACGTCTGGTATCTACAATCTTCGGCACGCAGATTGTTATGACTGAGCAGGGTATTCGTGACCTGCTTCAACTGAACGATCAACCCGACATGCCTATTCTCATCGAGAATTATTTTATCACTGGCGGCATCATAGGATGGGTCATCCGGGGATTCCGACAGACCAGTATCGCAAGGCGAATCTTACACGAGTCTGGAGATATCTTATGCATATCTTTATTGTTTGTTTAGGAAACAGGAAGGCTGGCACAGACGGTATCAGTCATCGTCTTGCTTCGGGTATGCTTGCGTTGGTCTATAACAAGCCCTACAATTATTCTGGGTTCATCTTCAAGGCCATGGTAGATAATGCCAACACTGGAACCAATAAATGGGGTTTGTATCCACGATTTGTGCAACTTTTTCTCAATCGTCAACACCCAGAGCTTCAACAATAGGGCGATGTGGATAACATTTTGAAAATCACCCCGATGATGAATCGTATCATTGCGGTCTGCTCCGCTCAGGAAAAGGGGGTTCAGCCACCACCGGATGTTCCTTTATTTGGTGCAGTTCTTGATGAGAATTATGTACTGTCGCCTGATCCTCAGTATATGGATGTCCCAGCACCACAACAACCGCAGCAACCACTTGTGAATATACCTGTTCAGGTTGCGAGGGAGAATATTGAGGATGATTTGGTCCAAATTGAACAATTTGGACATGTTCAGCAACCGGTTTCACCTCACGACATTACGGTTGAATCATCATCTTCTGATTCAGCTTTTCTGAGACCGCAGGATGGCGGCGAGACGCCTAAAGATTCAGATGATGAAGTACCCCACCCATCACAATTGGAACGGATTAGGGTACATGAATCGGATCGATATTTGAGAATACAATGCCGTATTCGTGAAGGCAAGAGTTACATGGTCAAACGTCCTCGTGCCAGCGATGATATCGATGATACTGATTTTCAACCATCTTCTCGCCGTGCACATCGTACTTCTACTGCTCCGACTCCTCAACCGTCACAAGAAATGGTTGTTGAGCCCACTCCTGCATTTCCTGCAACAAATGATGGAAAACATGTAGAAGATGCAGCAGCAGATGAAGGAACAGGCTGAAAGGAATTCTTCCCAGTCAGCAATCATTGAAGTCCAGTCAAAGTTGATCGCAGAATTGTAGACTAGGGTTATTGTTTTGGAGGCTAGGTCTATTGCCTCGGGGGAGTTTGGGTCTGGGGTACCCAATGTTGAGTCAATAGGACCAGAGTCTGTAACTCCAACCCCTGTAATTGAAAATGTTATTAATGAAAATGTTCATGTTTTGGATTATTTCAGTGTTGATGACATTCCAGACCAGCCGAGACCATTAGCGGTAGATTATTCTTTTGCTGATTTGACATATATTCAGAGAATGGTTAATCAAACTGGTACTGAAACGGAATCAGGATATGTGTTTGATATGGATGATGATGTTTCAGTTGAAGATGAAAAGTTAGACTCTGATGAAGTTTATGATGATGCACCGTTCATTGAGACTGATTCTAGTGAAGATGAGGCAGAGCCTACTAAAGCTACTCATGTTGAATCAACATCAACTAATGCAGAGTCTACTCAAGAATCTACTTCTGTACCACCAGCTCAAAAGGCATCAGCAGTACCAGAAACTGAATCTTCTGGATCTGAAATGAAGACAGCTGAAGATAAGGCTGAAAGAAATAAGATATGGTGGCCTAAGGGAAGATCAGCTGAAGCAGTACCGGTAATTTGTAAATCTTATAAGGTTCGTGGAGATTATACGGGAATAATCAATAGCTGGAAAGTTTACAAGAGAATGTTTTTGATAAAGAGAATGGACGGCATACAGTACTTCAAGCTTCAGTTCAAACAATTGAGTACGTTGCCTAAAGGAGAGATCAATCGATTGGCTCGGTTAAATTTGATTAATCCTTTGAAAGATGATTATGCGGATTATATTCAGAGAACTCTGCATCAAGAGGTTCGAAGAAAAAGGTATACCAAGATAAAACCTATACTCGGTACGCAGTATACTTTCAAGAAGAAGCTGGATCCAACGACAGGGCAGCCTATGGTCAAAGTTCATTATCCACCGGCTGACTGTTTGACAAAGATTCCTTTGGAATCAGTTCCCTACAATTTTCTCAGCAGATTCTTTAAATGAGAGCTCGATCCACATACTGGTGAAACGGTGATTACTTTCGTTCCAGATTCTGAACCGCGACTAGAATTCGGAGGTATTTGGAACTTGCGACAAGCAACGTTCAGAGTTTTTGATCCTATGAGTATGATAAATCTGCATAAAAAAGATTTAAGACGACTCTTCGATGATAGGATTCGAGTTAACAGAAATAATGAGTTCAACAGACAATTAGCCGATCAATTTCAGAATGTGGTAAAAGTTTGTGTGACTCATGGAATTCATGCAGGAGGAAAGTTTCATGCAGGCTGGGCTTAACTAGAGAAATTTGTGAAGACCAAGATGAAGACACGGGGGAGTTTGTTGATGCATTTTGGTGTGTCTATCAGTTGGTCTAGTTAGAGTTTGTAATTGGTTTGAGTTTCCTGACTCCTGCGACATTGTCTATCAGTTGGTGTGTCTATCAGGTTTTGGGCTTGCGACATTGTTGTTGTCACATGGGGCTGGGCCTGGGACATTGTGTGTAATGTCGCAGGAACCAGCAGTTTTGTATAAATATGTTTTACGTATTCAATTTTAGGATTGACGAAAAACCATAAACGTAATTTGTCGAAATCCTCTGTAAACTGATCGATTATAATACGATATATAATGTTAGTGTCGTATAAACCTCAAATGACGCTTCAAGTGACGCGTTCAAGTGACGGTTAAAACCCTAATTTGGGATTAGGTAGTGCCGCTGTAAGTGACGCGTCCAAGTGACGGATCGAGTGTCGCAAAACGGCTGCAAAGTCCCAAAACCCTAAAAAACTCAAACTTTCGTAAACCTACGAAAATTCCTTGAACCCTAATGGACGAAACCTGTAAATGATGAAGAATATCGACTGTATTTCACCTTAGCAACCCAAAATTCGTATGTAATCTCGATTCTTGATTCAAACAAAACTGAAATGAACCCAAAACGACTTCTAAACGTCAATATTATCACCTAATGGCTCTGATACCAGTTGAGAGTGCCCTTGACGTTGGATCTAGATGACTATTGACTACAATTGAAAGGCGGAATCAATCAATTGCACGTAATGCTAACAAACACAAACCGAAACGAATATATTTCAACAAAGTAAACTTGTATATCAGCTTGTTTAACGTATTGGGAACGATTACAGAGAGTTTTAGTCGACAAATGGTGCTAGGGTTTCGTCAACCCTAGCCGGAAACCCGTAGGTTTGTATTTATACTAAAAGTCAGCCGACATGCGTCACTTGTGGAAGTGTCGCATGTGGCCGCCTTCATGCGTCACTTACCTAAGTGACGCTATGCGTCACTAAGGCAAGTGACGCCTAACCTAAAACGTAAGTGTCGCATATAACAAAAATTATATTTTCACTATACGACTAACGACACTTATTACAACTCGATAGACCAACTGACAGACAACCTAATATGCATCAACATTGTAAGTGTCGATCACCTATCTATTGGACCGAAGTGGGAGACAGTCAACTCATTGGTCCTTAACTTATCTACGAAACAATCGAGAAAATCTTCGAGATTCAAAACAAGCTCAAAGTCGCACGTGATCGTCAGAAAAGTTATGCTGACGTGAGACGCAAACCACTCGAGTTCCAGGTTGGAGATCGAGTGCTACTCAAAGTTTCACCTTGGAAAGGTGTAATTCGATTTGGTAAACGAGGAAAACTAAACCCTAGATACATTGGACCTTTTGAAATCCTCGAGAGTATTGGTCCAGTGGCATATCGATTGCAGCTACCACCCGAGCTCAACAGCGTGCACCCTACGTTTCACATTTCTAATCTGAAGAAATGTCTATCTGATGAGACACTTATTATTCCACTCGACGAAATTCGAATCGATGACAAACTTCACTTTGTTAAAGAGCCGGCAGAAATCATGGACCGTAAGGTCAAACAACTCAAACAAAGTCGTATTCCCATCGTCAAGGTCAGGTGGAATTCGCGGCGTGGGCCGGAATTCACTTGGGAATGGGAAGATCAAATGCGACTCAAGTACCCTCAGAAATTCACTGAAGCTACTTCCAACATGACTACGAACTAAATTTCGGGACGAAATTCTTCTAACAGGGGGAGAATGTGACACCCGCCAAATTAGGACTAGTAATTGGTGCCTAATCAATTGTTAATACATGTAATTAGTTCTGTGTTAGGCTAATTGATGTATCGAAATATATATTGATGAATATATACAAGTATATGATTTGATTAAATCGTACAAGTTTCAAATCGAATGCGATTCGATTCAATTAATACGGACGTTGGTGAACAATTTTATTAAATAATACAACATTATTTAATAACTCTATTTTATCCAAAATATTATTTAGATAATATTTCAACTCAAATTCGTATCGTACAAACAAGGATTACACGATTAAAATAATTAAAGGCGCAAACGATTGAAACAAGAATAAGTTATATTTTATAACTCAAGTAAAAGTATTTGATGAAATACTTCAACAAAAACATTGAATAAATATTCGTATTATAAAATAATTATTTAACGTTTAAACAATCGGAAAACGAACAACGCACGGAGCGCAAACGCGGGGATTAAAATTTGGGAGGTTCCCCCCCCATTCCCCCCCCCCCCCCCCAAAAAAAAAAACCTGCCCTCCCCCCTATTTTCCCTATTTCCCCTCATTTCTCCATCTCACCTTCTCTCTCTTCATCTTTTCCTCTCTAAAACAACCACCACCACTGCCACCTACAACCACCGATTTCCACCACCAAACGACCTCAAAACATTTTGCTTATTTGGAGAAAAAGATTCACCACGTCACGATCTATGCTTTTACCTTTTCGGAATTCTCCGGCGTTAACTTGTAAGATTCCTGACAATTATCGAAATCTCTTAGATTCCATTTATTTTTCATAAAAGTTGTTTATTTAAGCTTGAAATGTCCAAATATGGGTTGGGTAAAAGTTTCAAGTCAAACGGAAACCGAAAAACACGTTTTCGGCTCAAAATCCATCCAACAGACGTAAGTGTCGCATAGACCGGTGCAGTGTAGCGTCACTTGATGCATCACTTAAGTGAAGCACTGAGTGTCGCTTAAAACCCTAATTTTGCGTCACTTGCCTAAGTGCCGCATAAAACCCATTTTTCCCGACACTTGCCTAAGTGTCGCAAATTCAATACCCGGCACTCTAATCCGACACTACTAGCGTCACTTGCCTAAGTGACGCCTACAATCGAATTCTGATTTGATCCGTCACTTGCCTGGTGACGCCTAACACCTTTATCCGACACTTGCCACCGACACTCGCCTAAGTGTCACCCTTGATGCGTCACTTCCTCAAGTGACGCTACTGGTATTAAAATCACAATCTTATGCGACACTTCCTGAGTGATGCATAAACCCTAAGTGTCGCTATAAGTGTCGCATGAAACAGAACCTAGAAAACACAGATTTTACTAAGTGTCAGGACCTAAAATTTTATCACTTGATTTCACCCAAATTCAAATTTTAGATACGTTTTTCACTATTACAATATGGTAGAAATAAAAACTTTTCGAGCTGACCTAGCATCTCGACCCCAGCCAGGGGCTCTACCCATTGGACCCCGCCAGGGGTTGCCACCCCTGGGACCCCGCTAACCAGGGGCGCTGCCCCCGGACCCCCTTCACCTAAAGTTTGTAAATACTTTGTAAGTATAACACTTCGAAATCAAAATAATAATGTTGAAGATTATTATCACAAACCATCACTAACGGGCTGTACACATTTTCAAAACATAATCAAATCTACCGAGTCGTAGTAATTTGGACATTCTAGTTGGACGAACAACTACAAAGTTAGTCTTTCTAGATACCTGCTCACATTTATAACCATCGCGTGTCGTGGATACACTCAGGTTACCAGTCTTCGGACAACACATTTCGGCTAATCAACTCAAGTTTATTAATTTAAACTCTCAAGACTCAGGTGAGTCTCATAGCCCCAATTTTACTATTTTACTCAGGGGTGTGATATCATTGCTCATTTTATTTTAACTATATGAACGCAAGTACGAAAACAAATAATTACTACATGAGTTATCTCACTAATCTTTTACAGCCCTCCTCAGCATAGTTTGGTAATACGTTGTAGCGTGAATATTAGTATATGGTACCATATAGGATTGACCATCCTCGTCCGGGTTAGCATGCACTAACTGGGTAAACGGATGTACTAATATTTGTTCAGACGAGTGTAGATTAGGCACTCGTGGGAGGCACCTCAATCAGGATACCTTAAATGTGGACCTGACACCTCGAGTTAAGCTCAGACTATGTGCTCATGGTTGTAAAACTTTTATTTTGCTTAATTGCAACTTAAATTCAATTAAATCTTGCGGTTCATACAATATGTGTTGACATACAAACCTGTGAGCTCACCAGCGTTTCGCTGACCCATTTTAGCATGTATCACAGGTACCCAGCAGTAGATTGGATTGCCCAATTTAGGAATCATTAGCTCGTGTCAGCATGCAAACATTCAGAGATTTAGCTGCATTATTATATTTTATATAAATTAATTATGTATGTAAATCTCTCAATTTCAAACTGAGCTAATGTAAACTATATTTTGATGTAAACTTTGATTTTATCAATATAAGTTGTAAAACGACGCATATAGAGTCGTTCATTATATGTTTGTGCTGTGATTATTGATTAGTCGCGCCCCGATACCCGATTCGTTTCCGCAACCCGGATTTGGGGGTGCGATAGAAAAGCAGTCTTAAGGATATCCTTCTCACAAACCCACACTTGGTGGTAACCCGACATCAAATCAATCTTAGAAAAATAAGAAGATCCTTGTAATTGATCAAATAACTCATCTATTCGAGGCAAAGGGTACTTATTCTTAACGGTACTCTTATTCAACTCCCTATAGTCAATACACATATGAAAGGTGCCATCCTTCTTTTTAACAAACAACACAGGTGCACCCCATAGAGAAGAGTTGGGCCTAACAAAACCCTTATCTAACAACTCTTGAATTTGACTCATCATTTCAGGAATTTCTGAGGGAGCTAATCTATAAGGAGCCTTAGCTATAGGAGTAAAACCAGGGATTAAATCAATTTTATATTCTACTTCTCTAATAGGAGGTAAGCCAAGGAACTCATCGGGAAAGACATCCGAATATTCAGAAACTATCCGAATATTAAAAACAGTTTTCTTTTCTAATTTAGCATCAATAACATAAGTCAAGTACGATTCACACCCTTTAGCTAGAGATTTTCTAGCTTTCATCATCGAAATCAAAGGAATACTACACTTCTCCCATTCTCCCCGAGCCACGACATATGACTCATCTGAGATTGGGATTTTTACCAATTTCTTATGGCATTCTATATGGGCTTTATTCTTACTTAACCAATCCACGCCCAAAACCGCATCAAAACACGGAATAGGAATTAATTGAAAAGAAACAGGGAAACTATGACCCTCAATCAATATGCTAGCTCTAGTCACCAATTTGGTAACCGGAACCTTTTTACCATCCGCTACCTCAATCTCAATAGGATTTGTAATACAAGCAGGAGTCAATTTTAGTCTATCACAAAAAAAACATAGATATAAAAGAACAATTGGCTCCTGAATCAAATAGAATACTTACTGGTACAGAATTAATAAGAAAATTACCAGTTATGACATCCTTTGTTCTGACAGCTTCATCAGTTGTCATTTGAAAAGCCCTGCCAGTCGCTGTTAGTGGATTCTTTCATTTCTGGCCAGAAGATAAAGTCCCTCCGACCGTACCCATTTTTTGCTTACTCGCCTCAGTATATTGACCCGATCGGTGACCTTCCTTGTGGCGATTCCAACACACATGCTTAGGGAAAGTACAATCTTTGGCATCATGCCCAAACTGACCACACTTGACACATCTAGCCATTTGTGGAGTACATCGCCCGATATGCTTAGCCTTACAAGTATGGCACCAATTCGCTTTGTCCACTATACCACCACTTTGTTTCTTGCTTTGAGGAGACTCATGCCATCTTTTCTTTCCTTGATTCGCCGAGGAATCACCTTTGGATTTCGAATAAGATCTATCTTTGTTTTCCAAATCATGATGTGACACCCGACGATTTAGGGTTACTGATTAACCCTCTAGAAACCCTAATTACGTGTGTTTTAGCTTAGTATTAGGCAAAATATTTGTAATTACTTGTAACTATTTGTATATTTTTATGTGAATATACACCTCCGTAATTGATTTATATTACGCTACGTAATTAGTTGTAATTACGCTTACGCAATTTGTTGAAATTGTGCAAACCAACCGGACGGAGTCCGACACTGTATAAATACGACGTTGGTGAAAACATTTCTATAAATAACTTAAATCTATTTTTAGAAGTTATTTATCATATATTATTATCTTTATATAATAATACACAAAAAACCTAGATGTTTTAACTAAAACGTCTCAAACACAGTAAAAATGCGCGAATCGAATTCTGCAACTAAACGAAAGTCAATAAATATTTTGAAAACTAAAAATAAAGTATTTTAATAATACTTCAAGGAAAAATCATCCAAATTATATCGTTAATTTAAACGACTCAAAATAACGTTACGCGATTTAACGTTTAAACCGAATAACGAGTAAACGACCTAAATACGTAAACACAGTCTGTAATTTAATCAAAAACTCAGCCATCCCTTATGGGACCCATCAAAAATCTACCACCCCCTCCCCCTATCTTAATCATTGTTTGTAAAAACTGAAACCGGATCAGACCGGAAAGGGCTCCGGTTCCGGTCGAACCGGTTAGACCGGTCCGGTCGAACCGCCCCAAAAACCAGTCAAAAAGTGATTTTTTATAAAAAAAATAAAAAAATTCAAAAATCCGGTCCGACCGGCCGGATTCCGGTCGAACCATCCGGTTTTGACCGAACCGCCCGGTTCGTTGACCGGTCAAACCTTGGTCAAAACCGGTTTTGGGACGGACGGAAGGGGTCCGGTTTCCGGTTGAACCGGTCCGACCGGCCGGTTCAACCCGGTTTTCAAAACATTGATCTTAGTCCATGCATATTCATGATTATATTCCCTTACAACCCCATACACTCTTCATGCACCACCCACTTTTCACTCTAACACTTCAACCCATTTTCTCTCTACTCTAATTCTCTATCTATTTCCAGAGAACTCAGCCTCCATAGCACCACCTATCACCACCATAAACCACCACCTCACCACCATAAGCCACCACCTAAATACTATACCATTCTTACGGGCTTTCTATAAATAATAAAACTAACTTTTTATGGTCCATAAACAAATATAAGGTTTGGGTGAATGTTTCGGGTCAAACCGAGAAGATTTGACTAAGTCAACAAAAGCGGCCCGATTTCTAAAAACTTGTTATATTTGGAAAATGGTAAAAAAATGAGTTTGGGTGACTTAGTTAGTAACTTGGACCAAAAACTAATTTTAGAAAGTTTCCTAAATGAAAAAACGACACTTGATTACACTTGGGCTAAATATTGAAATCTGACCAGACCTCAGTGTCAGATGACCTGCGTCACTACCTAAGTGTCGCTAACTAGTGTCGCTACTTATTTAAAAATTGACTTGAACCTGCGACACAAGACTTAGTATTGCTATCATGCGACACTCACTGCGACACTTACCCTAGTGTCGCATACACTGCGACACTTACCCTAGTGTCGCATAACCCGCGACACTGATCCTAGTGTCGCTAAAGACAGAAAACATGAACCTTGTTTTTCTCTAAGTATTTAACTTGGGTAACAACATATAATCACACATGATACATACTATTACAATGTATACAATGAAACAAACTTAATAATAATGTCTCTTTAAGAATTGTTATTATAAACTTTCACCAATGGGTTGTACACGTTTTTAATCAACAACTTATTTGGACATACTAGTTGAGTGAACTAGCTATAGGTGGACATTAACCCTCCACCTATACTATTGGCTTAAGTGAACATTAACTCTCCACTTACATAGATGGTCTTTAAGACATTTACTCATACATACAAAACCTTATACGTTTAGGACGTTAAAAGGTTGCACACCGGCTTGCTTGCTTATTTGACTATTTTCTAGCTATTTGCTAAACTCAAGTGAGTTTCATAGCCCCTTTTTACTGTTTTATATCCAGGGGTGAGAATACATACAACTGCTTTTACACAACTGTTTTTTATGAATATAAGTGCAACAAACAACGCTATACGGATTGCATGAGTTAGCACACTAATCCATTTAAAGTCCTCACACATCATAGTTTCGTTAATTTGGACTAAGCACGAGTATTAGTAAATAGATCTATTTGGGACTGACAATCCCCGTCCGGGTTAGTCGCGCTAACCTGTCAAACAGACGTATTAATATTTGTACATACGAGTGTATCGGATTAGACACTTGCAGGGGCACCAATGATCGTGTACTCGAAAGAGGCATGACACACATTGTTAAGCTTCAGACTATGAGCTCATGGCAATAGTATACATATTTGATTGATTTCAAACATTATTAAATCTTGTGTTTCATACCGATATTTCAACAACTGTTTAACAAACCTATGAACTCACCAACTTTATGTTGAGCCTTTTAGTATGTACTTCTCAGGTAACCCACCGCAGTAGGATGCTTTGGATAGCATAGCTCGAGTGACATTGTTTTCAAACATCAAGGAACTAAATTGCATTACTATATTTTGTAGTTATAGCGATGTAATACAACTTTTGTTATGCGAACTCTAGAATATTTTGTAAACATTTGAATTATGGTAATATAATATTTTCAAACGTCTCATATAGAGGTCGTTTGCTTTAATCTTTGTGTTGTGATATTTGATTTGGTCGGCGCCCCCGTGACACCTCCCACTTCCAATGCCACGTGTTTTGGGGGTGCGACACATGAGCCCGAATATCACTATCCACAGAACGGGCTAATTCAAAATCTTGAGTAAGAGAACCCGCTAATCTCACAGTTGTCCGATAGATATGTGGCAACATCCCAACGAAATAGTCAATCTTAGTCCTTTCATCCGGAACCTATTGTTGCACAAACCTTAACTTTTCAGAAAATTGAGAAATAAGTTCATCCATGGTCATATTATCCGTCAAATGCATATCCATAAACTCACGACGAATATGAGTCATATCAAAATCAGAACAATATTTGTTGCAAACCTCATTGTAAAAATCAGGCCATCTAATAGATTCCTTCTGCTGTGGTGTCAAATGTGATGTAATAGAATCCCACCAACCCATATCCGGACCCTTCAACAGTTGAACCGCATATGGAACTTTAATCTCATCCTCACACCGACAGACCTCAAACTTTCTTTCCACATCCCTTAACCAGTCGAGTGTGACCGAAGGATTGGTGCTACCACAATATTCAGATGGTCCACTAGATTTGAAAGTCTTAAAAGAATATAATTTAGGTTTGTTGTTGGGATGACCGGACTTGTTGATCAAGAAATGATTGTTGTTGTAAACCTCTAAGTTTCCGTACTTCCTCCTCTAACTGTAAGACATAATCATCTCGATCTAAATCACCCGCTGAAAAAGAAGTACCAGACTAACCTCGTCTATCAGTAGGGTTTTCTTGAGGAGTAACTTCCACTCTAGAAACGTTGATGGGAGTATCGGTCGGATGTTCATTATCTGCCATATCTGCAAGAACACAACATCTCACAACTCGTTAATTGTTAGTACCTACATACAAACTAATTCTCCTATCATAGCTAAATCCCACACCCTGGAATGTTTGACTAACACAAATAGGTTTGGGATTGAACACCTAACACATGCTCAATTCACCCAAACCTATGCTCTGATACCAATTTATAACACCCGTTAAAATTTCAAGATTTTTTTTTAAAAAAAATATACCGGAAGCGCATATTTAATAAACACATCAAATATTGCATATAATATAAGCAAAAGCTGCAATCCAGTGTACACGATCTTTTAAGTTAATTAACCATAATAATTACAACATTAAGTTTAAGTGTTATATAAATCCAAAACATATTGTTCCACCATTAATGTGATTTTAAATTCAGAGGGAGCCATCAAACATTCAATCAACCCAACCTTCTTGAGACCCACAATCAAAAGCTTAACCTGCAAGAAGTAATGAGGGGGATTAGCACAAAGCTAAGTGAATAGATCTCTAACTATCAACCTAACTCAGAATGATAATTGTTTAGAGCTAAGCATCATAAACATTTAACTTCAAAGAGGATCGGTGGTCCTTGAGGTACCCTCTTGTCGCAGTGGCCCCCAAGTAACACTTAAAACCAACTGAAGGCCAAACAGTGGTTAAACCGATAGTTTGGTACTAATACTACATACAACATAATTACAATAAACAACAAATGTACAAAGCACTTATGTTGTTCAAAGTAATAGTACCCAAACTCAATCCATGTTGACCTCCGACATTCAATTAGCCTTGTATTTGCGCAAAGCGGCGGCGGCAAATAATTTTTTACGATACATCAGTGGATTTCTTCTTTTCTCAGTGATTTTTTGGAGGTCCACAAACATTCAAGCAGCTTTTGGAAAGGTCTAATTCGTCTAAGAATTTCAAAAGCGTACATAAGTACCTCAACACTAATAGCTATTTAAACTATTTTTTGAGCATTTTAATAAGAGTAGGTAGAGGTGCAAAAAATCGGTTTTTTCGGATTTTATAAATCACAGTGTATGCTCTTAAAAAAAATTGTGATAAGTTTTTTGAATAAATTTTTACAGTGGGGCACACAAAAATATGAACAAATTTTTTGGAGATTATTATTTGGAATAATAACACTTTGAATAAGTCAATCTCAATGGAGTCAAAAGCTTGATTTAGCAAAGGGTTTGCCAAAATTAAGCTTTTACTCAATAGGTTTTATTAATATTTTTGTGTGTATGGCTTGCTAAAAACACTTAAGGTTTTTGTTTAAAAAAATTATGGAAAATGATTGGTAGGACTAATTATGTAGGCCTAAAAAAACCTAAGGATGTTGGTTGCTTTTAAAAATTAATTGGATGACATTAGGAGAGAGAGAAAAAATCAACCAATAAGATAATTATGTTTGTATTTAGGTCTATGTAATTAGGTTGATATAACATTACTCCAATGATATTCTATCATAAAAAAAAACTCTTTCAACGAAGTAAATACATAAAAACAATGAAAGTTGCTGTATAATCAAATGAATCGTCAATTTTCTAATTCAGCATATCAATCCTGAAAGACATAACTACAAATAAAAATGGAAATTAAATAAAACATCACAAAAAGTAAATGCTTTCTTTAAATCTCAAAGGATTCCATCATTCCATGTTTATTGTTAAATTTAAAAGAATTCCATTGTCCATTTCATGGACCAACTTTTTGCAACGTAATCATGGGCGTCCAGTTTTTAATACTCCGTATATTTGCAATCTTTTTCATAGATCATTTTTTTTTCTGAAAAGTAAAGAACTTCTATTATAAACCAAATATTAAATCTTTTTCATAAATTATACTTTCCCCGTTCTATTTAAAATGTTTACATTACTACTTGAGATGTCTTATTATAAGTGTCCACTTTGATATCTAACCAATCAAAAAAGATTTTAGTAGGTAGATTTAATATTTGATTGGTGAAAGTGTAGTTAATGGAAAATCCTAAAACTATGTGTAAAGTTAAAGTGGACACTTTAAAAGATACGTATGTAGTATTGAAATCTATAAATGTTGAATCCTTTAATTAAATTACTGGAGTAAATGAAATTCCTAATTTGATATCAAAATAATTTGTTGTCCATGACGCGCCCGGATTCGTTAGTCCGAAAGCTCACCTTTTTACGGGTGAACCGTCCTTGTCGTTAGAGGACTGGACCGACCAAAACTGGGCATCAGTGGTCGATAAATTTATAAGTGCGGGGCCTAACTATACCTAGTTACTATGGGGGTATAGCAGCAAGGATGACCTAGGGTCGTTCTATGAGTCAGTGTATTATGGATCGCGGACGAAAGAGACGTACTATCTATCTAGTAAGGGTTTTTAAAGAGTAGTTGGGGGTTTTGTTTTTGGGTTTTTTATACTTAGGCATACAATTTAAATAAAGCAAATAAAATATAAGTAGATAGCAGATAATCTAGAGGGGGTGTTTGCTATGATTTCAGTAGCCTATTGATTGGAATGATATATGAGTTATTAAAACGTTTTCTAAAAGTTTGTATCTTACTTATTTCAGGTATCTGTGAAGTAAGCACTAGTCCCCTACTGATAGAGTTCTCGATCAGTATGTCACTGAGTGACTAGGCTATCCTGATTCTGATCGGAGTAGTTTATCCAGCCCACAACACTAACCGATGAAGGTATAGTCACCCTTATCCGGGATGAATCCCTGGGTGCATGAATAAGGCGACGAACCAACTAGATGTCCGACCTTTCTTAACCCCACAATAATACCTTAATCTAAGCAAAACATTTAAGTATAGGATTATAAGTTGTGCTTGATTACTTTCTATCGATGGGTTGGTGAGTCTAGGGTGTAAATTATTACTTAGTGATTTAACCGTTAATCCACAAAGCTTAGTAACTGCGGCTTTTCCTCGGCTTCCACGTGTTGACTACATAGGAGGTGTTTTCGACGCTATACCAAGTAATCAGCCGACTTACGGTACCTTACGTTGCTTCGTAAAGGCTAACCCAGACTACTTAACTAAGTTGGTAATTAAAGCACAATATTATCCATCTATCATATAAACCAGCTGTCACACCCCCGATTTCATGATTTGCGAAAGCGGTGATTTTGGGTATGACTAATAAATAATCATAACACCAAAGTACAAGCAAACTTCTCTACATGAGACGTTTATAAATATTACAAAAGTAGTACAAAGTTTAATTCATAAGTTTATAACCTAATAGCGAGTTCGCAAAATGATTTCCGAAGATTTTAATACATAACGTTTAACAAAATATAATGTAAGAAAATCTTCATATGTTTGTAGATGCATGCGACTCGTAATAGATAGCTTATCCTGAGGGCCATCCTACTGTTGCTGATCACCTGAGAATACAACACTAAAAGGTCAGCTATAAAGCTGGTGAATCTCACAGGTTTAACATAAACATTGATGTGATCAACATGATTATCCGACGATTTAATACCGATAAAGATTAAATAATACAACCGAACAATGATAAACCAATTAAGGTTTCCAAACAATAATTAAACCATTAAAGTTACCGAACTATGATTAACCAATTAAGGTTACCGACTAGATTTACCAACAATGACATTTGTATTGCATTAAGCCATGGTTCGAGGCCTAACCCGATTTGTGCCTCCCGAACGGTGTCAACACCCATAACAATTACTAAAATGCCCGTTTGTACATTGTTGTAGCTAGCAACCCGGACGGGGATGTCACTCCCATGATAGATCTATCTTTTAGTAATCGCGCCTTATTAAGTTAACGAACCATGCAATTATAAGGACTTTCCCGTATTAAAACACTCATGCAATACCCGAACAATGAAAATCAAGACCGACAATGATAACCAACATGTTTAACAGAGTTAATAATTTAATTAACTAACCGAATAACAGTGATCACGAAAACAAGTAAGCATTGTATCTCACCCCAAGTTTAAAAATAGTAAAAGTGGGGTTGTGAGACTCACCTGAGTCTAGTCGAGCAATCAAGTATCCGATGTGGAATGGACAGTCCGAATCCTCCTAACGCCCTAATCATATATGGTCATATGTAAGTGAACGTCTATATAGATCACTCCCGATGTGTGTCCATTCATTCGTTAATGTGTGATGTCCGAATATATCTTTAAAACCGTTTTAGTTTGTGGTTTATAAAAGTGGTACGGCCCGTTGGTGACGGAATTGAAATCATATTTCAAAATACAATTCTTGTACTTGTTTCTAGTTGATTTCATAAACTTTGTTACTTATTTAGCTTGAAATTGGTCTCATGTGTTACGGTTAAAGATTGAGGAAGAAAATATGAAAAGATGAAGCATTTTGCTGATTTGACTATGTTGCACCGTTTTGGCCATAACTTTCTCATACGAACTCAGATTGAGGTGATTCAGGCGGTCAAACGACCGTAACTCAGAGGGCTACAAATCTACAAAATATGGTTGGCTGAAAAATAGCACATAGTCGATCGGCTATGGTTTCTTAGCCGAACGGCTGGAAACTTTCAGCCGATAGGCTTAATTTAGCCGAACGGCTATTTTAGTTTAAAATGCATTTAGCAGCTCTGTTCGAAATTGTACACAGCAAACAAATTCTTGGCTTCGATTTTGGACATAATCAACTTAATAGAACAACATAATATGATAATATAAACGTTTTAAGCATGAATTTAAAGTGTAGATTAAAGTTTCCTTACAATTTTTAAATCGAACCCGTGAGGATGAGGATGATGATCCGGATGCTGATGATGATAAAAGAAGATGAAGATGAATGTGATGATGATGATGATGATGATTGTTACTGATGTTGTTGGTGATTGTTGATGTTGTTGTTGTTGTTCTTTGAAGAGAAAAGAGAGAGCTGAGAGATTGAGGTGATACTGAGTGTGTGCGTATGTGTGTAGAGGTGCAAAAACTATTTTTTGAGCATTTTAATAAGAGTAGGTAGAGGTGCGAAAAATCGATTTTTTCGGATTTTATAAATCACAATGTATGCTCTTAAAAAAAAATTGTGATAAGTTTTTTGAATAAATTTTTACAGTGGGGCACACAAAAATATGAACAAATATTTTGGAGATTATTATTTGGAATAATAACACTTTGAATAAGTCAATCTCAATGGAGTCAAAAGCTTGATTTAGCAAAGGGTTTGTCAAAATTAAGCTTTTACTCAATAGGTTTTTTTAATATTTTTGTGTGTATGGCTTCCTAAAAACACTTAAGGTTTTTGTTTAAAAAAATTATGGAAAATGATTGGTAGGACTAATTATGTAGGCCTAAAAAAACCTAAGGATGTTGGTTGCTTTTAAAAATTAATTGGATGACAATAGGAGAGAGAGAAAAAATCAACCAATAAGATAATTATGTTTGTATTTAGGTCTATGTAATTAGGTTGATATAACATTACTCCAATGATATTCTATCATAAAAAAAACTCTTTCAACGAAGTAAATACATAAAAACAATGAAAGTTGCTGTATAATCAAATGAATCGTCAATTTTCTAATTCAGCATATCAATCTTGAAAGACATAACTTCAAATAAAAATGGCAATTAAATAAAACATCACAAAAAGTAAATGCTTTCTTTAAATCTCAAAGGATTCCATCATTCCATGTTTATTGTTAAATTTAAAAGAATTCCATTGTCCATTTCATGGACCAACTTTTTGCAACGTAATCATGGGCGTCCAGTTTTTAATACTCCGTATATTTGCAATCTTTTTCATAGATCATTTTTTTTCTTCTGAAAAGTAAAGAACTTCTATTATAAACCAAATATTAAATCTTTTTCATAAATTATACTTTTCCCGTTCTATTTAAAATGTTTACATTACTACTTGAGATGTCTTATTATAAGTGTCCACTTTGATATCTAACCAATCAAAAAAGATTTTAGTAGGTAGATTTAATATTTGATTGGTGAAAGTGTAGTTAATGGAAAATCCTAAAACTATGTGTAAAGTTAAAGTGGACACTTTAAAAGATACGTATGTAGTATTGAAATCTATAAATGTTGAATCCTTTAATTAAATTACTGGAGTAAATGAAATTCCTAATTTGATATCAAAATAATTTGTTGTCCATGACGCGCCCGGATTCGTCAGTCCGAAAGCTCACCTTTTTACGGGTGAACCGTCCTTGTCGTCAGAGGACTGGACCGACCAAAACTGGGCGTTAGTGGTCGATAAATTTATAAGTGCGGGGCCTAACTATACCTAGTTACTATGGGGGTATAGCAGCAAGGATGACCTAGGGTCGTTCTATGAGTCAGGGTATTATGGATCGCGGACGAAAGAGACGTACTATCTATCTAGTTAGGGTTTTTAAAGAGTAGTTGGGGGTTTTGTTTTTGGGTTTTTTATACTTAGGCATACAATTTAAATAAAGCAAATAAAATATAAGTAGATAGCAGATAATCTAGAGGGGGTGTTTGCTATGATTTCAGTAGCCTATTGATTGGAATGATAAATGAGTTATGAAAACGTTTTCTAAAAGTTTGTATCTTACTTATTTCAGGTATCTGTGAAGTAAGCACTAGTCCCCTACTGATAGAGTTCTCGATCAGTATGTCACTGAGTGACTAGGCTATCCTGATTCTGATCGGAGTAGTTTATCCAGCCCACAACACTAACCGATGAAGGTATAGTCACCCTTATCCGGGATGAATCCCTGGGTGCATGAATAAGGCGACGAACCAACTAGATGTCCGACCTTTCTTAACCCCACAATAATACCTTAATCTAAGCAAAACATTTAAGTATAGGATTATAAGTTGTGCTTGATTACTTTCTATCGATGGGTTGGTGAGTCTAGGGTGTAAATTATTACTTAGTGATTTAACTGTTAATCCACAAAGCTTAGTAACTGCGGCTTTTCCTCGGCTTCCACGTGTTGACTACACAGGAGGTGTTTTCGACGCTATACCAAGTAATCAGCCGACTTTCGGTACCTTACGTTGCTTCGTAAAGGCTAACCCAGACTACTTAACTAAGTTGGTAATTAAAGCACAATATTATCCATCTATCATATAAACCAGTTGTCACACCCCCGATTTCATGATTTGCGAAAGCGGTGATTTTGGGTGTGACTAATAAATAATCATAACACCAAAGTACAAGCAAACTTCTCTACATGAGACGTTTATAAATATTACAAAAGTAGTACAAAGTTTAATTCATAAGTTTATAACCTAATAGCGAGTTCGCAAAATGATTTCCGAAGATTTTAATACATAACGTTTAACAAAATATAATGTAAGAAAATCTTCATATGTTTGTAGATGCATGCGACTCGTAATAGATAGCTTATCCTGAGGGCCATCCTACTGTTGCTGATCACCTGAGAATACAACACTAAAAGGTCAGCTATAAAGCTGGTGAATCTCACAGGTTTAACATAAACATTGATGTGATCAACATGATTATCCGACGATTTAATACCGATAAAGATTAAATAATACAACCGAACAATGATAAACCAATTAAGGTTTCCAAACAATAATTAAACCATTAAGGTTACCGAACTATGATTAACCAATTAAGGTTACCGACCAGATTTACCGACAAGGACATTTGTATTGCATTAAGCCATGGTTCGAGGCCTAACCCGATTTGTGCCTCCCGAACGGTGTCAACACCCATAACAATTACTAAAATGCCCGTTTGTACATTGTTGTAGCTAGCAACCCGGACGGGGATGTCACTCCCATGATAGATCTATCTTTTAGTAATCGCGCCTTATTAAGTTAACGAACCATGCAATTATAAGGACTTTCCCGTATTAAAACACTCATGCAATACCCGAACAATGAAAATCAAGACCGACAATGATAACCAACATGTTTAACAGAGTTAATAATTTAATTAACTAACCGAATAACAGTGATCACGAAAACAAGTAAGCATTGTATCTCACCCCAAGTTTAAAAATAGTAAAAGTGGGGTTGTGAGACTCACCTGAGTCTAGTCGAGCAATCAAGTATCCGATGTGCAATGGACAGTCCGAATCCTCCTAATTCCCTAATCATATATGGTCATATGTAAGTGAACGTCTATATAGATCGCTCCCGATGTGTGTCCATTCATTCGTTAATGTGTGATGTCCGAATATATCTTTAAAACCGTTTTAGTTTGTGGTTTATAAAAGTGGTACGGCCCGTTGGTGACGGAATTGAAATCATATTTCAAAATACAATTCTTGTACTTGTTTCTAGTTGATTTCATAAACTTTTGTTACTTATTTAGCTTGAAATTGGTCTCATGTGTTACGGTTAAAGATTGAGGAAGAAAATATGAAAAGATGAAGCATTTTGCTAATTTGACTATGTTGCACCGTTTTGGCCATAATTTCTCATACGAACTCGGATTGAGGTGATTCAGGTGGCCAAACGACCGTAACTCAGAGGGCTACAAATCTACAAAATATGGTTGGCTGAAAAATAGCACATAGTCGATCGGCTATGGTTTCTTAGCCGAACGGCTGGAAACTTTCAGCCGATAGGCTTAATTTAGCCGAACGGCTATTTTAGTTTAAAATGCATTTAGCAGCTCTGTTCGAAATTGTACACAGCAAACAAATTCTTGGCTTCGATTTTGGACATAATCAACTTAATAGAACAACATAATATGATAATATAAACGTTTTAAGCATGAATTTAAAGTGTAGATTAAAGTTTCCTTACAATTTTTAAATCGAACCCGTGAGGATGAGGATGATGATCCGGATGCTGATGATGATAAAAGAAGATGAAGATGAATGTGATGATGATGATGATGATGATTGTTACTGATGTTGTTGGTGATTGTTGATGTTGTTGTTGTTGTTCTTTGAAGAGAAAAGAGAGAGCTGAGAGATTGAGGTGATACTGAGTGTGTGCGTATGTGTGTAGAGCTGCAAAAACTATTTTTTGAGCATTTTAATAAGAGTAGGTAGAGGTGCAAAAAATCGGTTTTTTCGGATTTTATAAATCACAATGTATGCTCTTAAAAAAAAATTGTGATAAGTTTTTTGAATAAATTTTACAGTGGGGCACACAAAAATATGAACAAATTTTTTGGAGATAATTATTTGGAATAATAACACTTTGAATAAGTCAATCTCAATGGAGTCAAAAGCTTGATTTAGCAAAGGGTTTGTCAAAATTAAGCTTTTACTCAATAGGTTTTATTAATATTTTTGTGTGTATGGCTTCCTAAAAACACTTAAGGTTTTTGTTTAAAAAAATTATGGAAAATGATTGGTAGGACTAATTATGTAGGCCTAAAAAAACCTAAGGATGTTGGTTGCTTTTAAAAATTAATTGGATAACA
This sequence comes from Pseudognaphalium luteoalbum, assembly GCA_963422505.1. Taxonomy (NCBI): domain Eukaryota; kingdom Viridiplantae; phylum Streptophyta; class Magnoliopsida; order Asterales; family Asteraceae; genus Pseudognaphalium; species Pseudognaphalium luteoalbum. Next base: position 47,109,746 of record OY730194.1, read on the forward strand.
TTAGGAGAGAGAGAAAAAATCAACCAATAAGATAATTATGTTTGTATTTAGGTCTATGTAATTAGGTTGATATAACATTACTCCAATGATATTCTATCATAAAAAAAAAACTCTTTCAACGAAGTAAATACATAAAAACAATGAAAGTTGCTGTATAATCAAATGAATCATCAATTTTCTAATTCAGCATATCAATCCTGAAAGACATAACTACAAATAAAAATCGCAATTAAATAAAACATCACAAAAAGTAAATGCTTTCTTTAAATCTCAAAGGATTCCATCATTCCATGTTTATTGTTAAATTTAAAAGAATTCCATTGTCCATTTCATGGACCAACTTTTTGCAACGTAATCATGGGCGTCCAGTTTTTAATACTCCGTATATTTGCAATCTTTTTCATAGATCATTTTTTTTTTCTGAAAAGTAAAGAACTTCTATTATAAACCAAATATTAAATCTTTTTCATAAATTATACTTTCTCCGTTCTATTTAAAATGTTTACATTACTACTTGAGATGTCTTATTATAAGTGTCCACTTTGATATCTAACCAATCAAAAAAGATTTTAGTAGGTAGATTTAATATTTGATTGGTGAAAGTGTAGTTAATGGAAAATCCTAAAACTATGTGTAAAGTTAAAGTGGACATTTTAAAAGATACGTATGTAGTATTGAAATCTATAAATGTTGAATCCTTTAATTAAATTACTGGAGTAAATGAAATTCCTAATTTGATATCAAAATAATTTGCTGTCCATGACGCGCCCGGATTCGTCAGTCCGAAAGCTCACCTTTTTACTACACCGTATTGCATGACTATGTTGCACCGTTTTGGCCATAACTTTCTCATACGAACTCAGATTGAGGTGATTCAGGCGGTCAAACGACCGTAACTCAGAGGGCTACAAATCTACAAAATATGGTTGGCTGAAAAATAGCACATAGTCGATCGGCTATGGTTTCTTAGCCGAACGGCTGGAAACTTTCAGCCGATAGGCTTAATTTAGCCGAACGGCTATTTTAGTTTAAAATGCATTTAGCAGCTCTGTTCGAAATTGTACACAGCAAACAAATTCTTGGCTTCGATTTTGGACATAATCAACTTAATAGAACAACATAATATGATAATATAAACGTTTTAAGCATGAATTTAAAGTGTAGATTAAAGTTTCCTTACAATTTTTAAATCGAACCCGTGAGGATGAGGATGATGATCCGGATGCTGATGATGATAAAAGAAGATGAAGATGAATGTGATGATGATGATGATGATGATTGTTACTGATGTTGTTGGTGATTGTTGATGTTGTTGTTGTTGTTCTTTGAAGAGAAAAGAGAGAGCTGAGAGATTGAGGTGATACTGAGTGTGTGCGTATGTGTGTAGAGGTGCAAAAACTATTTTTTGAGCATTTTAATAAGAGTAGGTAGAGGTGCGAAAAATCGATTTTTTCGGATTTTATAAATCACAATGTATGCTCTTAAAAAAAAATTGTGATAAGTTTTTTGAATAAATTTTTACAGTGGGGCACACAAAAATATGAACAAATATTTTGGAGATTATTATTTGGAATAATAACACTTTGAATAAGTCAATCTCAATGGAGTCAAAAGCTTGATTTAGCAAAGGGTTTGTCAAAATTAAGCTTTTACTCAATAGGTTTTTTTAATATTTTTGTGTGTATGGCTTCCTAAAAACACTTAAGGTTTTTGTTTAAAAAAATTATGGAAAATGATTGGTAGGACTAATTATGTAGGCCTAAAAAAACCTAAGGATGTTGGTTGCTTTTAAAAATTAATTGGATGACAATAGGAGAGAGAGAAAAAATCAACCAATAAGATAATTATGTTTGTATTTAGGTCTATGTAATTAGGTTGATATAACATTACTCCAATGATATTCTATCATAAAAAAAACTCTTTCAACGAAGTAAATACATAAAAACAATGAAAGTTGCTGTATAATCAAATGAATCGTCAATTTTCTAATTCAGCATATCAATCCTGAAAGACATAACTTCAAATAAAAATGGCAATTAAATAAAACATCACAAAAAGTAAATGCTTTCTTTAAATCTCAAAGGATTCCATCATTCCATGTTTATTGTTAAATTTAAAAGAATTCCATTGTCCATTTCATGGACCAACTTTTTGCAACGTAATCATGGGCGTCCAGTTTTTAATACTCCGTATATTTGCAATCTTTTTCATAGATCATTTTTTTTCTTCTGAAAAGTAAAGAACTTCTATTATAAACCAAATATTAAATCTTTTTCATAAATTATACTTTCCCCGTTCTATTTAAAATGTTTACATTACTACTTGAGATGTCTTATTATAAGTGTCCACTTTGATATCTAACCAATCAAAAAAGATTTTAGTAGGTAGATTTAATATTTGATTGGTGAAAGTGTAGTTAATGGAAAATCCTAAAACTATGTGTAAAGTTAAAGTGGACACTTTAAAAGATACGTATGTAGTATTGAAATCTATAAATGTTGCATCCTTTAATTAAATTACTGGAGTAAATGAAATTCCTAATTTGATATCAAAATAATTTGTTGTCCATGACGCGCCCGGATTCGTCAGTCCGAAAGCTCACCTTTTTACGGGTGAACCGTCCTTGTCGTCAGAGGACTGGACCGACCAAAACTGGGCATTAGTGGTCGATAAATTTATAAGTGCGGGGCCTAACTATACCTAGTTACTATGGGGGTATAGCAGCAAGGATGACCTAGGGTCGTTCTATGAGTCAGGGTATTATGGATCGCGGACGAAAGAGACGTACTATCTATCTAGTTAGGGTTTTTAAAGAGTAGTTGGGGGTTTTGTTTTTGGGTTTTTTATACTTAGGCATACAATTTAAATAAAGCAAATAAAATATAAGTAGATAGCAGATAATCTAGAGGGGGTGTTTGCTATGATTTCAGTAGCCTATTGATTGGAATGATATATGAGTTATGAAAACGTTTTCTAAAAGTTTGTATCTTACTTATTTCAGGTATCTGTGAAGTAAGCACTAGTCCCCTACTGATAGAGTTCTCGATCAGTATGTCACTGAGTGACTAGGCTATCCTGATTCTGATCGGAGTAGTTTATCCAGCCCACAACACTAACCGATGAAGGTATAGTCACCCTTATCCCGGATGAATCCCTGGGTGCATGAATAAGGCGACGAACCAACTCGATGTCCGACCTTTCTTAACCCCACAATAATACCTTAATCTAAGCAAAACATTTAAGTATAGGATTATAAGTTGTGCTTGATTACTTTCTATCGATGGGTTGGTGAGTCTAGGGTGTAAATTATTACTTAGTGATTTAACCGTTAATCCACAAAGCTTAGTAACTGCGGCTTTTCCTCGGCTTCCACGTGTTGACTACACAGGAGGTGTTTTCGACGCTATACCAAGTAATCAGCCGACTTACGGTACCTTACGTTGCTTCGTAAAGGCTAACCCAGACTACTTAACTAAGTTGGTAATTAAAGCACAATATTATCCATCTATCATATAAACCAGCTGTCACACCCCCGATTTCATGATTTGCGAAAGCGGTGATTTTGGGTATGACTAATAAATAATCATAACACCAAAGTACAAGCAAACTTCTCTACATGAGACGTTTATAAATATTACAAAAGTAGTACAAAGTTTAATTCATAAGTTTATAACCTAATAGCGAGTTCGCAAAATGATTTCCGAAGATTTTAATACATAACGTTTAACAAAATATAATGTAAGAAAATCTTCATATGTTTGTAGATGCATGCGACTCATAATAGATAGCTTATCCTGAGGGCCATCCTACTGTTGCTGATCACCTGAGAATACAACACTAAAAGGTCAGCTATAAAGCTGGTGAATCTCACAGGTTTAACATAAACATTGATGTGATCAACATGATTATCCGACGATTTAATACCGATAAAGATTAAATAATACAACCGAACAATGATAAACCAATTAAGGTTTCCAAACAATAATTAAACCATTAAGGTTACCGAACTATGATTAACCAATTAAGGTTACCGACTAGATTTACCGACAAGGACATTTGTATTGCATTAAGCCATGGTTCGAGGCCTAACCCGATTTGTGCCTCCCGAACGGTGTCAACACCCATAACAATTACTAAAATGCCCGTTTGAACATTGTTGTAGCTAGCAACCCGGACGGGGATGTCACTCCCATGATAGATCTATCTTTTAGTAATCGCGCCTTATTAAGTTAACGAACCATGCAATTATAAGGACTTTCCCGTATTAAAACACTCATGCAATACCCGAACAATGAAAATCAAGACCGACAATGATAACCAACATGTTTAACAGAGTTAATAATTTAATTAACTAACCGAATAACAGTGATCACGAAAACAAGTAAGCATTGTATCTCACCCCAAGTTTAAAAATAGTAAAAGTGGGGTTGTGAGACTCACCTGAGTCTAGTCGAGCAATCAAGTATCCGATGTGGAATGGACAGTCCGAATCCTCCTAACGCCCTAATCATATATGGTCATATGTAAGTGAACGTCTATATAGATCACTCCCGATGTGTGTCCATTCATTCGTTAATGTGTGATGTCCGAATATATCTTTAAAACCGTTTTAGTTTGTGGTTTATAAAAGTGGTACGGCCCGTTGGTGACGGAATTGAAATCATATTTCAAAATACAATTCTTGTACTTGTTTCTAGTTGATTTCATAAACTTTGTTACTTATTTAGCTTGAAATTGGTCTCATGTGTTACGGTTAAAGATTGAGGAAGAAAATATGAAAAGATGAAGCATTTTGCTGATTTGACTATGTTGCACCGTTTTGGCCATAACTTTCTCATACGAACTCAGATTGAGGTGATTCAGGCGGTCAAACGACCGTAACTCAGAGGGCTACAAATCTACAAAATATGGTTGGCTGAAAAATAGCACATAGTCGATCGGCTATGGTTTCTTAGCCGAACGGCTGGAAACTTTCAGCCGATAGGCTTAATTTAGCCGAACGGCTATTTTAGTTTAAAATGCATTTAGCAGCTCTGTTCGAAATTGTACACAGCAAACAAATTCTTGGCTTCGATTTTGACATAATCAACTTAATAGAACAACATAATATGATAATATAAACGTTTTAAGCATGAATTTAAAGTGTAGATTAAAGTTTCCTTACAATTTTTAAATCGAACCCGTGAGGATGAGGATGATGATCCGGATGCTGATGATGATAAAAGAAGATGAAGATGAATGTGATGATGATGATGATGATGATTGTTACTGATGTTGTTGGTGATTGTTGATGTTGTTGTTGTTGTTCTTTGAAGAGAAAAGAGAGAGCTGAGAGATTGAGGTGATACTGAGTGTGTGCGTATGTGTGTAGAGGTGCAAAAACTATTTTTTGAGCATTTTAATAAGAGTAGGTAGAGGTGCGAAAAATCGATTTTTTCGGATTTTATAAATCACAATGTATGCTCTTAAAAAAAAATTGTGATAAGTTTTTTGAATAAATTTTTACAGTGGGGCACACAAAAATATGAACAAATATTTTGGAGATTATTATTTGGAATAATAACACTTTGAATAAGTCAATCTCAATGGAGTCAAAAGCTTGATTTAGCAAAGGGTTTGTCAAAATTAAGCTTTTACTCAATAGGTTTTTTTAATATTTTTGTGTGTATGGCTTCCTAAAAACACTTAAGGTTTTTGTTTAAAAAAATTATGGAAAATGATTGGTAGGACTAATTATGTAGGCCTAAAAAAACCTAAGGATGTTGGTTGCTTTTAAAAATTAATTGGATGACAATAGGAGAGAGAGAAAAAATCAACCAATAAGATAATTATGTTTGTATTTAGGTCTATGTAATTAGGTTGATATAACATTACTCCAATGATATTCTATCATAAAAAAAACTCTTTCAACGAAGTAAATACATAAAAACAATGAAAGTTGCTGTATAATCAAATGAATCGTCAATTTTCTAATTCAGCATATCAATCCTGAAAGACATAACTTCAAATAAAAATGGCAATTAAATAAAACATCACAAAAAGTAAATGCTTTCTTTAAATCTCAAAGGATTCCATCATTCCATGTTTATTGTTAAATTTAAAAGAATTCCATTGTCCATTTCATGGACCAACTTTTTGCAACGTAATCATGGGCGTCCAGTTTTTAATACTCCGTATATTTGCAATCTTTTTCATAGATCATTTTTTTTCTTCTGAAAAGTAAAGAACTTCTATTATAAACCAAATATTAAATCTTTTTCATAAATTATACTTTTCCCGTTCTATTTAAAATGTTTACATTACTACTTGAGATGTCTTATTATAAGTGTCCACTTTGATATCTAACCAATCAAAAAAGATTTTAGTAGGTAGATTTAATATTTGATTGGTGAAAGTGTAGTTAATGGAAAATCCTAAAACTATGTGTAAAGTTAAAGTGGATACTTTAAAAGATACGTATGTAGTATTGAAATCTATAAATGTTGAATCCTTTAATTAAATTACTGGAGTAAATGAAATTCCTAATTTGATATCAAAATAATTTGTTGTCCATGACGCGCCCGGATTCGTCAGTCCGAAAGCTCACCTTTTTACGGGTGAACCGTCCTTGTCGTCAGAGGACTGGACCGACCAAAACTGGGCGTTAGTGGTCGATAAATTTATAAGTGCGGGGCCTAACTATACCTAGTTACTATGGGGGTATAGCAGCAAGGATGACCTAGGGTCGTTCTATGAGTCAGGGTATTATGGATCGCGGACGAAAGAGACGTACTATCTATCTAGTTAGGGTTTTTAAAGAGTAGTTGGGGGTTTTGTTTTTGGGTTTTTTATACTTAGGCATACAATTTAAATAAAGCAAATAAAATATAAGTAGATAGCAGATAATCTAGAGGGGGTGTTTGCTATGATTTCAGTAGCCTATTGATTGGAATGATAAATGAGTTATGAAAACGTTTTCTAAAAGTTTGTATCTTACTTATTTCAGGTATCTGTGAAGTAAGCACTAGTCCCCTACTGATAGAGTTCTCGATCAGTATGTCACTGAGTGACTAGGCTATCCTGATTCTGATCGGAGTAGTTTATCCAGCCCACAACACTAACCGATGAAGGTATAGTCACCCTTATCCGGGATGAATCCCTGGGTGCATGAATAAGGCGACGAACCAACTAGATGTCCGACCTTTCTTAACCCCACAATAATACCTTAATCTAAGCAAAACATTTAAGTATAGGATTATAAGTTGTGCTTGATTACTTTCTATCGATGGGTTGGTGAGTCTAGGGTGTAAATTATTACTTAGTGATTTAACCGTTAATCCACAAAGCTTAGTAACTGCGGCTTTTCCTCGGCTTCCACGTGTTGACTACACAGGAGGTGTTTTCGACGCTATACCAAGTAATCAGCCGACTTTCGGTACCTTACGTTGCTTCGTAAAGGCTAACCCAGACTACTTAACTAAGTTGGTAATTAAAGCACAATATTATCCATCTATCATATAAACCAGTTGTCACACCCCCGATTTCATGATTTGCGAAAGCGGTGATTTTGGGTGTGACTAATAAATAATCATAACACCAAAGTACAAGCAAACTTCTCTACATGAGACGTTTATAAATATTACAAAAGTAGTACAAAGTTTAATTCATAAGTTTATAACCTAATAGCGAGTTCGCAAAATGATTTCCGAAGATTTTAATACATAACGTTTAACAAAATATAATGTAAGAAAATCTTCATATGTTTGTAGATGCATGCGACTCGTAATAGATAGCTTATCCTGAGGGCCATCCTACTGTTGCTGATCACCTGAGAATACAACACTAAAAGGTCAGCTATAAAGCTGGTGAATCTCACAGGTTTAACATAAACATTGATGTGATCAACATGATTATCCGACGATTTAATACCGATAAAGATTAAATAATACAACCGAACAATGATAAACCAATTAAGGTTTCCAAACAATAATTAAACCATTAAGGTTACCGAACTATGATTAACCAATTAAGGTTACCGACTAGATTTACCGACAAGGACATTTGTATTGCATTAAGCCATGGTTCGAGGCCTAACCCGATTTGTGCCTCCCGAACGGTGTCAACACCCATAACAATTACTAAAATGCCCATTTGAACATTGTTGTAGCTAGCAACCCGGACGGGGATGTCACTCCCATGATAGATCTATCTTTTAGTAATCGCGCCTTATTAAGTTAACGAACCATGCAATTATAAGGACTTTCCCGTATTAAAACACTCATGCAATACCCGAACAATGAAAATCAAGACCGACAATGATAACCAACATGTTTAACAGAGTTAATAATTTAATTAACTAACCGAATAACAGTGATCACGAAAACAAGTAAGCATTGTATCTCACCCCAAGTTTAAAAATAGTAAAAGTGGGGTTGTGAGACTCACCTGAGTCTAGTCGAGCAATCAAGTATCCGATGTGCAATGGACAGTCCGAATCCTCCTAACTCCCTAATCATATATGGTCATATGTAAGTGAACGTCTATATAGATCGCTCCCGATGTGTGTCCATTCATTCGTTAATGTGTGATGTCCGAATATATCTTTAAAACCGTTTTAGTTTGTGGTTTATAAAAGTGGTACGGCCCGTTGGTGACGGAATTGAAATCATATTTCAAAATACAATTCTTGTACTTGTTTCTAGTTGATTTCATAAACTTTTGTTACTTATTTAGCTTGAAATTGGTCTCATGTGTTACGGTTAAAGATTGAGGAAGAAAATATGAAAAGATGAAGCATTTTGCTGATTTGACTATGTTGCACCGTTTTGGCCATAACTTTCTCATACGAACTCGGATTGAGGTGATTCAGGTGGCCAAACGACCGTAACTCAGAGGGCTACAAATCTACAAAATATGGTTGGCTGAAAAATAGCACATAGTCGATCGGCTATGGTTTCTTAGCCGAACGGCTGGAAACTTTCAGCCGATAGGCTTAATTTAGCCGAACGGCTATTTTAGTTTAAAATGCATTTAGCAGCTCTGTTCGAAATTGTACACAGCAAACAAATTCTTGGCTTCGATTTTGGACATAATCAACTTAATAGAACAACATAATATGATAATATAAACGTTTTAAGCATGAATTTAAAGTGTAGATTAAAGTTTCCTTACAATTTTTAAATCGAACCCGTGAGGATGAGGATGATGATCCGGATGCTGATGATGATAAAAGAAGATGAAGATGAATGTGATGATGATGATGATGATGATTGTTACTGATGTTGTTGGTGATTGTTGATGTTGTTGTTGTTGTTCTTTGAAGAGAAAAGAGAGAGCTGAGAGATTGAGGTGATACTGAGTCTGTGCGTATGTGTGTAGAGGTGCAAAAACTATTTTTTGAGCATTTTAATAAAAGTAGGTAGAGGTGCGAAAAATCGATTTTTTCGGATTTTATAAATCACAATGTATGCTCTTAAAAAAAAATTGTGATAAGTTTTTTGAATAAATTTTTACAGTGGGGCACACAAAAATATGAACAAATATTTTGGAGATTATTATTTGGAATAATAACACTTTGAATAAGTCAATCTCAATGGAGTCAAAAGCTTGATTTAGCAAAGGGTTTGTCAAAATTAAGCTTTTACTCAATAGGTTTTTTTAATATTTTTGTGTGTATGGCTTCCTAAAAACACTTAAGGTTTTTGTTTAAAAAAATTATGGAAAATGATTGGTAGGACTAATTATGTAGGCCTAAAAAAACCTAAGGATGTTGGTTGCTTTTAAAAATTAATTGGATGACAATAGGAGAGAGAGAAAAAATCAACCAATAAGATAATTATGTTTGTATTTAGGTCTATGTAATTAGGTTGATATAACCTTACTCCAATGATATTCTATCATAAAAAAAACTCTTTCAACGAAGTAAATACATAAAAACAATGAAAGTTGCTGTATAATCAAATGAATCGTCAATTTTCTAATTCAGCATATCAATCCTGAAAGACATAACTTCAAATAAAAATGGCAATTAAATAAAACATCACAAAAAGTAAATGCTTTCTTTAAATCTCAAAGGATTCCATCATTCCATGTTTATTGTTAAATTTAAAAGAATTCCATTGTCCATTTCATGGACCAACTTTTTGCAACGTAATCATGGGCGTCCAGTTTTTAATACTCCGTATATTTGCAATCTTTTTCATAGATCATTTTTTTTCTTCTGAAAAGTAAAGAACTTCTATTATAAACCAAATATTAAATCTTTTTCATAAATTATACTTTTCCCGTTCTATTTAAAATGTTTACATTACTACTTGAGATGTCTTATTATAAGTGTCCACTTTGATATCTAACCAATCAAAAAAGATTTTAGTAGGTAGATTTAATATTTGATTGGTGAAAGTGTAGTTAATGGAAAATCCTAAAACTATGTGTAAAGTTAAAGTGGATACTTTAAAAGATACGTATGTAGTATTGAAATCTATAAATGTTGAATCCTTTAATTAAATTACTGGAGTAAATGAAATTCCTAATTTGATATCAAAATAATTTGTTGTCCATGACGCGCCCGGATTCGTCAGTCCGAAAGCTCACCTTTTTACGGGTGAACCGTCCTTGTCGTCAGAGGACTGGACCGACCAAAACTGGGCGTTAGTGGTCGATAAATTTATAAGTGCGGGGCCTAACTATACCTAGTTACTATGGGGGTATAGCAGCAAGGATGACCTAGGGTCGTTCTATGAGTCAGGGTATTATGGATCGCGGACGAAAGAGACGTACTATCTATCTAGTTAGGGTTTTTAAAGAGTAGTTGGGGGTTTTGTTTTTGGGTTTTTTATACTTAGGCATACAATTTAAATAAAGCAAATAAAATATAAGTAGATAGCAGATAATCTAGAGGGGGTGTTTGCTATGATTTCAGTAGCCTATTGATTGGAATGATAAATGAGTTATGAAAACGTTTTCTAAAAGTTTGTATCTTACTTATTTCAGGTATCTGTGAAGTAAGCACTAGTCCCCTACTGATAGAGTTCTCGATCAGTATGTCACTGAGTGACTAGGCTATCCTGATTCTGATCGGAGTAGTTTATCCAGCCCACAACACTAACCGATGAAGGTATAGTCACCCTTATCCGGGATGAATCCCTGGGTGCATGAATAAGGCGACGAACCAACTAGATGTCCGACCTTTCTTAACCCCACAATAATACCTTAATCTAAGCAAAACATTTAAGTATAGGATTATAAGTTGTGCTTGATTACTTTCTATCGATGGGTTGGTGAGTCTAGGGTGTAAATTATTACTTAGTGATTTAACCGTTAATCCACAAAGCTTAGTAACTGCGGCTTTTCCTCGGCTTCCACGTGTTGACTACACAGGAGGTGTTTTCGACGCTATACCAAGTAATCAGCCGACTTTCGGTACCTTACGTTGCTTCGTAAAGGCTAACCCAGACTACTTAACTAAGTTGGTAATTAAAGCACAATATTATCCATCTATCATATAAACCAGTTGTCACACCCCCGATTTCATGATTTGCGAAAGCGGTGATTTTGGGTGTGACTAATAAATAATCATAACACCAAAGTACAAGCAAACTTCTCTACATGAGACGTTTATAAATATTACAAAAGTAGTACAAAGTTTAATTCATAAGTTTATAACCTAATAGCGAGTTCGCAAAATGATTTCCGAAGATTTTAATACATAACGTTTAACAAAATATAATGTAAGAAAATCTTCATATGTTTGTAGATGCATGCGACTCGTAATAGATAGCTTATCCTGAGGGCCATCCTACTGTTGCTGATCACCTGAGAATACAACACTAAAAGGTCAGCTATAAAGCTGGTGAATCTCACAGGTTTAACATAAACATTGATGTGATCAACATGATTATCCGACGATTTAATACCGATAAAGATTAAATAATACAACCGAACAATGATAAACCAATTAAGGTTTCCAAACAATAATTAAACCATTAAGGTTACCGAACTATGATTAACCAATTAAGGTTACCGACTAGATTTACCGACAAGGACATTTGTATTGCATTAAGCCATGGTTCGAGGCCTAACCCGATTTGTGCCTCCCGAACGGTGTCAACACCCATAACAATTACTAAAATGCCCGTTTGTACATTGTTGTAGCTAGCAACCCGGACGGGGATGTCACTCCCATGATAGATCTATCTTTTAGTAATCGCGCCTTATTAAGTTAACGAACCATGCAATTATAAGGACTTTCCCGTATTAAAACACTCATGCAATACCCGAACAATGAAAATCAAGACCGACAATGATAACGAACATGTTTAACAGAGTTAATAATTTAATTAACTAACCGAATAACAGTGATCACGAAAACAAGTAAGCATTGTATCTCACCCCAAGTTTAAAAATAGTAAAAGTGGGGTTGTGAGACTCACCTGAGTCTAGTCGAGCAATCAAGTATCCGATGTGCAATGGACAGTCCGAATCCTCCTAATTCCCTAATCATATATGGTCATATGTAAGTGAACGTCTATATAGATCGCTCCCGATGTGTGTCCATTCATTCGTTAATGTGTGATGTCCGAATATATCTTTAAAACCGTTTTAGTTTGTGGTTTATAAAAGTGGTACGGCCCGTTGGTGACGGAATTGAAATCATATTTCAAAATACAATTCTTGTACTTGTTTCTAGTTGATTTCATAAACTTTTGTTACTTATTTAGCTTGAAATTGGTCTCATGTGTTACGGTTAAAGATTGAGGAAGAAAATATGAAAAGATGAAGCATTTTGCTAATTTGACTATGTTGCACCGTTTTGGCCATAATTTCTCATACGAACTCGGATTGAGGTGATTCAGGTGGCCAAACGACCGTAACTCAGAGGGCTACAAATCTACAAAATATGGTTGGCTGAAAAATAGCACATAGTCGATCGGCTATGGTTTCTTAGCCGAACGGCTGGAAACTTTCAGCCGATAGGCTTAATTTAGCCGAACGGCTATTTTAGTTTAAAATGCATTTAGCAGCTCTGTTCGAAATTGTACACAGCAAACAAATTCTTGGCTTCGATTTTGGACATAATCAACTTAATAGAACAACATAATATGATAATATAAACGTTTTAAGCATGAATTTAAAGTGTAGATTAAAGTTTCCTTACAATTTTTAAATCGAACCCGTGAGGATGAGGATGATGATCCGGATGCTGATGATGATAAAAGAAGATGAAGATGAATGTGATGATGATGATGATGATGATTGTTACTGATGTTGTTGGTGATTGTTGATGTTGTTGTTGTTGTTCTTTGAAGAGAAAAGAGAGAGCTGAGAGATTGAGGTGATACTGAGTGTGTGCGTATGTGTGTAGAGCTGCAAAAACTATTTTTTGAGCATTTTAATAAGAGTAGGTAGAGGTGCAAAAAATCGGTTTTTTCGGATTTTATAAATCACAATGTATGCTCTTAAAAAAAAATTGTGATAAGTTTTTTGAATAAATTTTACAGTGGGGCACACAAAAATATGAACAAATTTTTTGGAGATAATTATTTGGAATAATAACACTTTGAATAAGTCAATCTCAATGGAGTCAAAAGCTTGATTTAGCAAAGGGTTTGTCAAAATTAAGCTTTTACTCAATAGGTTTTATTAATATTTTTGTGTGTATGGCTTCCTAAAAACACTTAAGGTTTTTGTTTAAAAAAATTATGGAAAATGATTGGTAGGACTAATTATGTAGGCCTAAAAAAACCTAAGGATGTTGGTTGCTTTTAAAAATTAATTGGATAACATTAGGAGAGAGAGAAAAAATCAACCAATAAGATAATTATGTTTGTATTTAGGTCTATGTAATTAGGTTGATATAACATTACTCCAATGATATTCTATCATAAAAAAAAAACTCTTTCAACGAAGTAAATACATAAAAACAATGAAAGTTGCTGTATAATCAAATGAATCATCAATTTTCTAATTCAGCATATCAATCCTGAAAGACATAACTACAAATAAAAATCGCAATTAAATAAAACATCACAAAAAGTAAATGCTTTCTTTAAATCTCAAAGGATTCCATCATTCCATGTTTATTGTTAAATTTAAAAGAATTCCATTGTCCATTTCATGGACCAACTTTTTGCAACGTAATCATGGGCGTCCAGTTTTTAATACTCCGTATATTTGCAATCTTTTTCATAGATCATTTTTTTTTTCTGAAAAGTAAAGAACTTCTATTATAAACCAAATATTAAATCTTTTTCATAAATTATACTTTCTCCGTTCTATTTAAAATGTTTACATTACTACTTGAGATGTCTTATTATAAGTGTCCACTTTGATATCTAACCAATCAAAAAAGATTTTAGTAGGTAGATTTAATATTTGATTGGTGAAAGTGTAGTTAATGGAAAATCCTAAAACTATGTGTAAAGTTAAAGTGGACACTTTAAAAGATACGTATGTAGTATTGAAATCTATAAATGTTGAATCCTTTAATTAAATTACTGGAGTAAATGAAATTCCTAATTTGATATCAAAATAATTTGTTGTCCATGACGCGCCCGGATTCGTCAGTCCGAAAGCTCACCTTTTTACGGGTGAACCGTCCTTGTCGTCAGAGGACTGGACCGACCAAAACTGGGCGTTAGTGGTCGATAAATTTATAAGTGCGGGGCCTAACTATACCTAGTTACTATGGGGGTATAGCAGCAAGGATGACCTAGGGTCATTCTATGAGTCAGGGTATTATGGATCGCGGACGAAAGAGACGTACTATCTATCTAGTTAGGGTTTTTAAAGAGTAGTTGGGGGTTTTGTTTTTGGGTTTTTTATACTTAGGCATACAATTTAAATAAATCAAATAAAATATAAGTAGATAGCAGATAATCTAGAGGGGGTGTTTGCTATGATTTCAGTAGCCTATTGATTGGAATGATAAATGAGTTATGAAAACGTTTTCTAAAAGTTTGTATCTTACTTATTTCAGGTATCTGTGAAGTAAGCACTAGTCCCCTACTGATAGAGTTCTCGATCAGTATGTCACTGAGTGACTAGGCTATCCTGATTCTGATCGGAGTAGTTTATCCAGCCCACAACACTAACCGATGAAGGTATAGTCACCCTTATCCGGGATGAATCCCTGGGTGCATGAATAAGGCGACGAACCAACTAGATGTCCGACCTTTCTTAACCCCACAATAATACCTTAATCTAAGCAAAACATTTAAGTATAGGATTATAAGTTGTGCTTGATTACTTTCTATCGATGGGTTGGTGAGTCTAGGGTGTAAATTATTACTTAGTGATTTAACCGTTAATCCACAAAGCTTAGTAACTGCGGCTTTTCCTCGGCTTCCACGTGTTGACTACACAGGAGGTGTTTTCGACGCTATACCAAGTAATCAGCCGACTTTCGGTACCTTACGTTGCTTCGTAAAGGCTAACCCAGACTACTTAACTAAGTTGGTAATTAAAGCACAATATTATCCATCTATCATATAAACCAGTTGTCACACCCCCGATTTCATGATTTGCGAAAGCGGTGATTTTGGGTGTGACTAATAAATAATCATAACACCAAAGTACAAGCAAACTTCTCTACATGAGACGTTTATAAATATTACAAAAGTAGTACAAAGTTTAATTCATAAGTTTATAACCTAATAGCGAGTTCGCAAAATGATTTCCGAAGATTTTAATACATAACGTTTAACAAAATATAATGTAAGAAAATCTTCATATGTTTGTAGATGCATGCGACTCGTAATAGATAGCTTATCCTGAGGGCCATCCTACTGTTGCTGATCACCTGAGAATACAACACTAAAAGGTCAGCTATAAAGCTGGTGAATCTCACAGGTTTAACATAAACATTGATGTGATCAACATGATTATCCGACGATTTAATACCGATAAAGATTAAATAATACAACCGAACAATGATAAACCAATTAAGGTTTCCAAACAATAATTAAACCATTAAGGTTACCGAACTATGATTAACCAATTAAGGTTACCGACTAGATTTACCGACAAGGACATTTGTATTGCATTAAGCCATGGTTCGAGGCCTAACCCGATTTGTGCCTCCCGAACGGTGTCAACACCCATAACAATTACTAAAATGCCCGTTTGTACATTGTTGTAGCTAGCAACCCGGACGGGGATGTCACTCCCATGATAGATCTATCTTTTAGTAATCGCGCCTTATTAAGTTAACGAACCATGCAATTATAAGGACTTTCCCGTATTAAAACACTCATGCAATACCCGAACAATGAAAATCAAGACCGACAATGATAACGAACATGTTTAACAGAGTTAATAATTTAATTAACTAACCGAATAACAGTGATCACGAAAACAAGTAAGCATTGTATCTCACCCCAAGTTTAAAAATAGTAAAAGTGGGGTTGTGAGACTCACCTGAGTCTAGTCGAGCAATCAAGTATCCGATGTGCAATGGACAGTCCGAATCCTCCTAATTCCCTAATCATATATGGTCATATGTAAGTGAACGTCTATATAGATCGCTCCCGATGTGTGTCCATTCATTCGTTAATGTGTGATGTCCGAATATATCTTTAAAACCGTTTTAGTTTGTGGTTTATAAAAGTGGTACGGCCCGTTGGTGACGGAATTGAAATCATATTTCAAAATACAATTCTTGTACTTGTTTCTAGTTGATTTCATAAACTTTTGTTACTTATTTAGCTTGAAATTGGTCTCATGTGTTACGGTTAAAGATTGAGGAAGAAAATATGAAAAGATGAAGCATTTTGCTAATTTGACTATGTTGCACCGTTTTGGCCATAATTTCTCATACGAACTCGGATTGAGGTGATTCAGGTGGCCAAACGACCGTAACTCAGAGGGCTACAAATCTACAAAATATGGTTGGCTGAAAAATAGCACATAGTCGATCGGCTATGGTTTCTTAGCCGAACGGCTGGAAACTTTCAGCCGATAGGCTTAATTTAGCCGAACGGCTATTTTAGTTTAAAATGCATTTAGCAGCTCTGTTCGAAATTGTACACAGCAAACAAATTCTTGGCTTCGATTTTGGACATAATCAACTTAATAGAACAACATAATATGATAATATAAACGTTTTAAGCATGAATTTAAAGTGTAGATTAAAGTTTCCTTACAATTTTTAAATCGAACCCGTGAGGATGAGGATGATGATCCGGATGCTGATGATGATAAAAGAAGATGAAGATGAATGTGATGATGATGATGATGATGATGATTGTTACTGATGTTGTTGGTGATTGTTGATGTTGTTGTTGTTGTTCTTTGAAGAGAAAAGAGAGAGCTGAGAGATTGAGGTGATACTGAGTGTGTGCGTATGTGTGTAGAGCTGCAAAAACTATTTTTTGAGCATTTTAATAAGAGTAGGTAGAGGTGCAAAAAATCGGTTTTTTCGGATTTTATAAATCACAATGTATGCTCTTAAAAAAAAATTGTGATAAGTTTTTTGAATAAATTTTACAGTGGGGCACACAAAAATATGAACAAATTTTTTGGAGATAATTATTTGGAATAATAACACTTTGAATAAGTCAATCTCAATGGAGTCAAAAGCTTGATTTAGCAAAGGGTTTGTCAAAATTAAGCTTTTACTCAATAGGTTTTATTAATATTTTTGTGTGTATGGCTTCCTAAAAACACTTAAGGTTTTTGTTTAAAAAAATTATGGAAAATGATTGGTAGGACTAATTATGTAGGCCTAAAAAAACCTAAGGATGTTGGTTGCTTTTAAAAATTAATTGGATAACATTAGGAGAGAGAGAAAAAATCAACCAATAAGATAATTATGTTTGTATTTAGGTCTATGTAATTAGGTTGATATAACATTACTCCAATGATATTCTATCATAAAAAAAAAACTCTTTCAACGAAGTAAATACATAAAAACAATGAAAGTTGCTGTATAATCAAATGAATCATCAATTTTCTAATTCAGCATATCAATCCTGAAAGACATAACTACAAATAAAAATCGCAATTAAATAAAACATCACAAAAAGTAAATGCTTTCTTTAAATCTCAAAGGATTCCATCATTCCATGTTTATTGTTAAATTTAAAAGAATTCCATTGTCCATTTCATGGACCAACTTTTTGCAACGTAATCATGGGCGTCCAGTTTTTAATACTCCGTATATTTGCAATCTTTTTCATAGATCATTTTTTTTTTCTGAAAAGTAAAGAACTTCTATTATAAACCAAATATTAAATCTTTTTCATAAATTATACTTTCTCCGTTCTATTTAAAATGTTTACATTACTACTTGAGATGTCTTATTATAAGTGTCCACTTTGATATCTAACCAATCAAAAAAGATTTTAGTAGGTAGATTTAATATTTGATTGGTGAAAGTGTAGTTAATGGAAAATCCTAAAACTATGTGTAAAGTTAAAGTGGACATTTTAAAAGATACGTATGTAGTATTGAAATCTATAAATGTTGAATCCTTTAATTAAATTACTGGAGTAAATGAAATTCCTAATTTAATATCAAAATAATTTGCTGTCCATGACGCGCCCGGATTCGTCAGTCCGAAAGCTCACCTTTTTACTACACCGTATTGCATGACTATGTTGCACCGTTTTGGCCATAACTTTCTCATACGAACTCGGATTGAGGTGATTCAGGCGGTCAAACGACCGTAACTCAGAGGGCTACAAATCTACAAAATATGGTTGGCTGAAAAATAGCACATAGTCGATCGGCTATGGTTTCTTAGCCCAACGGCTGGAAACTTTCAGCCGATAGGCTTAATTTAGCCGAACGGTTATTTTAGTTTAAAATGCATTTAGCAGCTCTGTTCGAAATTGTACACAGCAAACAAATTCTTGGCTTCGATTTTGGACATAATCAACTTAATAGAACAACATAATATGATAATATAAACGTTTTAAGCATGAATTTAAAGTGTAGATTAAAGTTTCCTTACAATTTTGAAATCGAACCCGTGAGGATGAGGATGATGATCCGGATGCTGATGATGATCAAAGAAGATGAAGATGAATGTGAGGATGATGATGATGATGATTGTTACTGATGTTGTTGGTGATTGTTGATGTTGTTGTTGTTGTTCTTTGAAGAGAAAAGAGAGAGCTGAGAGATTGAGGTGATACTGAGTGTGTGCGTGTGTGTGTTCTGTATTATTGGAGGTGGCTCCTATTATTGAGGTTAGTTGGTCATTTTAGACCTGTGTTTGTTTACCCGATCGTAATGTATTATAATGTTTTCAAATGATAATTTTACAATTATAAAATCGTATATGTTTAAATATAAGTATTTCATAGAAATACTTTTAATGAGATATAATATTATATCTTTGTTCCAACTCACTTTGACGGATAGTTTTCAGTATTCAAAATGTGTCTAAAATTCAATCAAGTAAATAATTATTACTCTCGTCAATAATACATTATTTAAAATTGTTTTTCACCAACGTCCGTATTTAAGTTTGCGCGTTCTTTCATATTTGTTTGCACGCGATTATTTAAATAATCTTGTAACGTTATATTATATGTATATATATATTCGAATACTTTTGTTTTATTACGTACTGAGTATGAATAATTAAGGTTTAAATTGACCGCTAATTTTGGCCCTTTTTGACCAGGTGTCACATTCTCCCCTTGTTAGGAGAATTTATTCCCGAAATTCAATCGAAAGTTAATCAAAACCTTGGTTTATGTGTTTCTAAGGCCGACTAAGTGATATGTCTAATTCTAAGACATCATAGTCTCCTCTCCCTTCTTAGACTTAAGCCTACCGATCATTTAAAGGAATGAGGGAGAGTTCTGATTTCCATTCGACCATTGTCTACGTAACAAGGTCAATCCGTATCATCAAGCATTACCACGTTTTGGATCTATAATCCACCGAACTATGTAGACCTTACTGTATCCTTAGAGTTTAGCGTAACTATAGCTACCGTACTAGATGTACAACCGTTCTATATTAACAAATATAGATTTCCAATACTTATCCCGATTTATATCACCAAAGTGATAACCGAATTATACCACCGAAGTGATACCCGAATTATATCACCGAAGTGATACCCGAACTTCTATATTATCCAAATATAATAATCCTAAATAAATAACCGTATATAAATACCGAATACTATAGCACACACTACTACCGATTTATCCATGATTAAGAAAATGATAAGTTTTCACCGAATGAATGATTCCGACAAGATGGCCGATTTGCCAATGTATATCATCAATGATATCCGAGTTACCTATCTCAACAGAAAGTCTAGCCATTGAATTTTAAAGTGTAATTACGTATTACACTACCGAATTCAATAATCCACAATTTGCTAATCTAATTGTATATTTACCGTCAAGGAATAGGATAGACATTACGTACAAAGTACATACCAGTGTCAGGGTCTGGTTGAGTGTTCCTTGCATTCAGCACAAAGAACCTTCCTTTCTTGTTGTCCTTCAGATTAGGACAGTCATTCCTATAGTGTCCTACGACTCCGCACTCATAACAAGCTTTCACTCGGAAATCTTTAGCAAGATGCCCATAACGCTTGCAATTATCACAGGGGGTGCCACAAGGCCCGTCATGGTGGCGTTTACACTTTGAGCAGAAGGGTTTAGTTCCAGTGTACTCCTTCCTGTTTTCAGATCCAGAGGTGCTGACCTTGGTAGTCACAGGCTTCTTGTTGGTTTGGCTTTGGTTGTCAGGGTTTCCATCAGATTTTCTTTTGTTGTCCTTTACTTCGCGGACAACCTGTGCCATGAGGCTGTGAGCCATACGAACAACACCTTGGATAGTCCCTGGTTTGGATGCACTCACCATTCCTTGGATGCTTGCGGGAAGTCCCCAGATATACCTCTCGACCCTTTTGTATTCAGGGTTGACCATAGTTGGACACAAGAGGTCTAGTTGATGAAAGCGGGTAGTGTATCCAACTATGTCATTGCCGTTGATGGTGTGATTCCAGAATTCAGTTTCCAGTTGTTGTATTTCCTCTCTAGGACAATACTCCTCGGTCATCATCTTCTTTAGATCATCCTAGGGAAGTTTGTAAGAAACATCAATACCCACAGTCTGGGCATGAGTGTTCCACCAAGTAAGTGCACCTTCCTATAGTGTGCAGATAGAGTACTTGACCTTACAGTCATCTGGGCAGTTGCAGATGCGGAAGATAGACTCCATCTTCTCGATCCACTGCAGTAGGCCGATGGCTCCTTCTGTGCCCTAGAAGTTCAAGGGTTTGCATTTGAGGAAGTCTTTGTAGGAGCAGGGTTTGGTTGGTGGGGTGTTGTTCGGAGTTTCATCGCTTTCCGGATTTGGGGTTGACCTGCTGTTGGGAGGTGTCTGTCGAGCGACCAGAGCTTCAGCTACTCGCTGAGTGATTAGCTGTTCAAGTTCAGCAGGAGTGAAGGATTATCGTCTCGGAGGCATGTTCCTTCAATAAAGACAAGGGACATGTCAGAGTTTTGAATCGAAGAAAGTGATTGTCACAATTGTATGAATACTGAACATAGAATTAATGCATGATGCGTCAAATGAGAAAAATAGAAGGTAATACGATTGTAATCATTTAACAAGTGTGTCCAAAAGATTACAAGAGTTAAAGTTTACAGAAGTTCCGGGAATATCACATCCGGATAGATGTTTAGAATTTGTTTGTTATTCGACGCATGGTCATCCGTCGTGAGGTTCGCCATTTCTGTTCGAGTAAATTTGATAGGAATGAATGGAAAAGATTTCAGTCCTTAGAGGAATACCGATTCTGAACGTTAAGCATGACGACGAGTGAATGACAAAATTTTCTAACCTTACCGGGGTAAGTCTATCTCGAAGAGATAATCCTCTAAAGCTAGGGTACATCCCGATACTATTTTTCCTGATTCGATTAACTTACGACCGGTAAGTCCTATGATGTATCCGAACAGTGAGTATGTTACCGAGTATCCAAGGTATAATAGCATATATACTAAGTATATTTCTGAATATCCGTGACCTATGTATATATATACAATATATTTATATAAATACCGAGTATTTTAAAGAATATCCGAGGCCTATTCATATACATACAATATATATAATAGCCTTATCATATACGTATATACCATGTACACTTATATATCCGCCTAGTTACGTCTAGCACAAAATAAATATGAGTCCCGGTTCTCGCATGGTCAGAGTCAACAAGTGCATTCCTGTTCAATATAACCCCTTTCAGACTTCACATCATCTTTATTTAATTGTACATAGTTAGATACGCTATTTTAAAATAAACTCGTATGATGTAATTCCTGAACCAGTTATACCTAATGAGGAATACTGCC
Source organism: Pseudognaphalium luteoalbum (assembly GCA_963422505.1). NCBI lineage: Eukaryota > Viridiplantae > Streptophyta > Magnoliopsida > Asterales > Asteraceae > Pseudognaphalium > Pseudognaphalium luteoalbum. The sequence goes on from OY730194.1 coordinate 47,132,059, forward strand.
TAACGGTCATAGTCTAGGCCCAATAAATGCAACCTAGTTCGCTATAACCTCAGGCTCTGATACCAATCTGTCACACCCCCGATTTCATGATTTGCGGAAGCGGCGATTTTGGGTGTGACTAATCAATAATCATAACACCAAAGTACAAGCAAACGACACTACATGAGACGTTTATAAATATTACAAAAGTAGTACAAAGTTTAAGTCATAAGTTTACAACCTAATAGCGAGTTCGCAAAATGATTTCCGAAGATTTTAATACATAACGTTTGACAAAATATAATGTAAGGAAATCTTCATATGTTTGTAGATGCATGCGACTCGTAATAGATAGCTTATCCTGAGGGCCATCCTACTGTTGCTGATCACCTGAGAATCTCACAGGTTTAACATAATCATTGATGTGATCAACATGATTATCCGACGATTTAATACCGATAAAGATTAAATAATAAAACCGAACAATGATAAACCAATTAAGGTTTCCGAACAATGATTAAACCATTAAGGTTACGGAACTATGATTAACCAATTAAGGTTACCGAATAGATTTACCGACAATGACATTTGTATTGCATTAAGCCATGGTTCGAGGCCTAACCCGATTTGTGCCTCCCGAACGGTGTCAACACCCATAACAATTACTAAAATGCCCGTTTGTACATGGTTGTAGCTAGCAACCCAGACGGGGACATCACTCCCATGATAGATCTATCTTTTAGTAATCGCGCCTTACTAAGTTAACGAACCATGCAATGATGAGGACTTTCCCGTATTAAAACACTCATGCAATACCCGAACAATGAAAATCAAGACCGACAATGATAACCAACATGTTTAACAGAGTTAATAATTAAATTAACTAACCGAATAACGGTGATCATGAAAACAAGTAAGCATTGTATCTCACTCCAAGTTTAAAAACAGTAAAAGTGGGGTTGTGAGACTCACCTGAGTCTAGCCGAGCAATCAAGTATCTGATGTGGAATGGACAGTCCGAATCCTCCTAATGCCCTAATCATATAAGGTCACTCCCGATGTGAGTCCATTCATTCGTTAATGTGTGATGTCCGAATATATCTTTAAAACCATTTTAGTTTGTGGTTTATAAAATTGGTACGACCCGTTGGTGACGAAATTGAAATCATATTTCAAAATACAATTCTTGTACTTGTTTCTAGTTGATTTCATAAACTTTTGTTACGTATTTAGCTTGAAATTGGTCTCATGTGTTACGGTTAAAGATTGAGGAAGAAAATATGAAAAGATGAAGCATTTTGCTGATTTGACTATGTTGCACCGTTTTGGCCATAATTTCTCATACGAACTCGGATTGAGGTGATTCAGGTGGCCAAACGACCGTAACTCAGAGGGCTACAAATCTACAAAATATGGTTTGCTTAAAAATAGCACATAGCCGATCGGCTATGGTTTCTTAGCCGAACGGCTGGAAACTTTCAGCCGATAGGCTAAATTTAGTCGAACCGCTATTTTAGTTTTAAATGTATTTAGCAGCTCTGTTCGAAATTTTATACACCAAAGAAATTATTGGCTTCGATTTTGGACATAATCAACTTAATAGAACAACATAATATGATCATATAAACGTTTTAAGTATGAATTTAAAGTGTAGGTTAAAGTTTCCTTACAATTTTGAAATCGAACCCGTGAGGATGAGGATGATGATCCGGATGGTGATGATGATTAAAGAAGATGAAGATGAATGTGATGATGATGATGATTGTTACTGATGTTGTTGGTGATTGTTGATGTTGTTGTTCTTGGAAGAGAAAAGAGGGAGCCGAGAGATTGAGGTGAGACTGAGTGTGTGCGTGTGTGTGTTCTGTATTATTGGAGGTGGCTCCGATTATTGAGGTTAGTTGGTCATTTTAGACCTGTGTTTGTTTACCCGATCGTAATGTAGTATAATGTTTTCAAATGATAATTTTTACAATTATAAAATCGTATATGTTTTCAATTTAAGTATTTCATAAAAATACTTTTAATGAGATATAATATTATATCTTTGTTCCAACTCACTTTGACGGATAGTTTTCAGTATTCAAAATGTGTCTAAAATTCAATCAAGTATATAATTATTATTCTCGTCAATAATACATTATTTAAAAATGTTTTTCACCAATGTCCGTATTTAAGTTTCCGCGTTCTTTCATATTTGTTTGTACGTGATTATTTAAATAATCTTTTAACGTATATATATATATATATATATATATATATATATATATATATATATATATATATATATATATTCGAATACTTTCGTTTTATTACGTACTGAGTACGAATAATTAAGGTTTAAATTGGCCGCTAATTTTGGCTCTTTTTGACCGGGTGTCACACCAGCCCTTACTTTTAATTCCCAATAAATCCCTGACTTATCAACAGTGTAATATTTACGTTCATTGTCGTACATTGTCGTACTACTTTTGTAACAACTATTAAATTTGGCATCCTTGATAAATAAAGTTGTGCGATAACCATATGCTCTGAGTGTGTATGTACTATTTGGTTGTATTACTGCTCGCAACCCCGCCACGTCATGAAAGCTTCCACATATTTAATTAGTATTGATTGTAATCTCCGTTTGGCGGGGTGTGACAGACTTGGTATCAGATCCATTTGTTATTGCGAACTAGAAGTCTTTAAGTGACCTAAAACCTTAGAGACCTAGACTATGGCCTTGGCTAGAACATTCATTGCATGCATACATACTTTGCATACATCTAACATACAACTGAGACGTCACCTACGACTTCTTCTGTCTCAGCATGTCGAGGCACAGTCCGATTTACTTGTATGTTTCTTATGAGGAGCCGACTGAGGATTCCTACCATAGCGAAGCTAGCACCGGAGTTGTGAGTCCACCAATTCACCCGAGAGCTCTATCTGATGACACCCGTGATGCCTACATCACCTCACCACCTACTACACATGTGGTCCCACCTACTACTACTCCCACTGACTCTACCACTTGTATGTTAGGGTCTACCTTTATGGCGACACGCCATATGACTGCTGGACCTTCCAGAGGACCGGTACCTAGGAGGACACCACGGATGTGTGTCAAATACTTCCCTAGAGGACCACTTGTGCCCCGTGACAAGGCGCCGATGGCAGAGGATAGAGTGATACATTGTGATGAGCCACCACAGAGGGTACCTAGGTTTGCTCACTTGGAGTGGATGACTCCTATGTTAGGGCGGTGGAGGTCGTTGGAGGGTTTTCCTTCTACTTTTGAGACAGGGGAGTCCTCCCGATCCTCCGCACCACTGTCTACTACTGGAGAGCCTGTAGAGTTGACCCTCCCCACCAGTGTGGCTGTGATTCGCACTTTGTTTCGTATTTCTGGTAGCAGGGGTGTTCACCTTGCAGAGCTACAAAGCGATGTCTCCCGTCTGTATGGAGACATGGTAGACATGCATGAGAGTTGCCACTTCTTGTTGGGCAACATGGTTGCCGCTAGAGAGATAGTTGAGTCTGCCCGTGCACGTGTTAGGGTACTGGAGCGACGTGCGAGGGCAGCAGGGTTGGTGATTGGAGCTTGTGTGCTGATGGTTGTGCTGAGGACAGTTGTGGGATTGTTTCTACCTTATTTCCATTAGACCCACGTATGGCGGGTTGTGCCTACGTAGGGTTAGACCGATTACTTTTGGATGATGGATATATTAGTAGGTCCATCAAGTATTGTATAGACTTGTATCAGATGGGTAGGTGTATGTATGTACTAGATATGTACTAGATGGAAACTGTTGTTAGAATGGGTGTATGTATAGGAAAACCCATTATCTTTTGTATAGCGCTAACCGCCGATGGGCATATTAGTGATCCCATCTTGTTTTGTACGAAACTATTGTATCAGCGTTACACCTTTTGATATAATATAACTTATGATCGCGCGTCGAATAACTAAAGGTATTGCTGAGTATGAAGCAAGCCAAAATCGCGAGAATGGAATGAATAACAGCGGGTCTACTCCTGTTAACACTGAGACACCTGCGAATACTCGTCGAGGGTGTTCATACAAGAAATTCGAGGCTTGTAAGCCAGTTACTTTTGGTGGCACCGAGGGTGCTATTGGGATTATACACTGGATAGAGAAGACAGAGTCGGTATTGGACATTAGTGACTGTTCACCTGACTGTATGGTGAAGTATGCCACAAGCACCCTTGCTGACAAAGCTCTTACTTGGTGGAATAGTCAAGTCCAATCACTTGGACGACTAGCTGCCTACTCCATGTCATGGGGAGTACTGAAGAACATGATGTTAGAAGAATTTTGTCCCCGTAACGAGATGCAGAAAGTTGAAACCGAATTATGGGACATTAAAATGGTTGGTGCTGATGTCACTGGGTATTCCACTATATTTCAAGGATTAGCACGATTAGTGCCACATATGGTGACACCCGAATTTAAACGCATTGAGCTTTACATCTGGGTACTGGCACCTCAGATCCGTAGCCTGGTTACATCGTCAGGACCTACCACATTCAGGAGTGCTGTCACTCTAGCTCAGCGATTGACCGATGAGGCGGTCAGAATGGGAACCTTAACCAAAAAGGTTATGACAGGAAAGGTTGACCCAAACAGCACTGAAGCTGGTAGTTCTGGGGGTGCAAAGCGTAAGTGGAATGGCACAGGGAGCGACCGTCAGGGTCAAACAAATAAGAAAGGATCTGGAAACCTAAAGACCTATGCTGCCACCACTGTGGAACCAAAACCATACCTGGGTAACAAACGAAGGTGTGACAAGTGTAACAAACACCACGAGGGTGAATGTTGGTTTTGCAACAACTGTAGAGGTTGGGGTTACAAAACCCAAAACTGTAAGGTTAACCCTACACCTAGGGAAAACACATAACGCCAAAATCAAGGGTGTTTTGAATATGGCGACAAGGGGCATTATCGGAACCGTTGCCCTCGACTTAATAACCAGAACCCCAACAATGACAACCGTAATAATCAGAACCGCAACACCAACAACCGCAACAACAATGATAACAACCGCGGTAACAACCACAACAACAATCAGCCAGCTCGTGGACGTGCATTTGTGATAGCAGCAGCAGAAGCACGACAGGATCCTAACACAGTTACTGGTACGTTTCTAGTAAACAACCACTTTGCATCTGTGTTATTTGATTCTGGTGCTGATTTAAGCTTTGTGTCCACTGAGTTTAGACCACTATTAGAGATCGAATCCCTTAAGTTAGATAACAAATACACTGTAGAGCTAGCCGATGGTAAGTTGATTGAATCAGGAGAAATAGTACCAGGATGTACCTTAGTGTTGGAAGGACATTCTTTCACAGTAGACTTACTACCGGTAGAACTAGGGAGTTTTGATATAGTGGTTGGCATGGACTGGCTGTCGAAAAACCGTGCAGAAATTGTATGTTTTGAGAAATTGGTATGCCTACCGCTATCGTCAGGTGAGACCATGGAAATAAAAGGAGAGAAAGGAAAACGTGCAGTAAAAAGGATTACGTGCATGAAAGCAAATAAATTTCTACAAAAGGGTTACCAAGCATTCTTGGTACATGTGATTGAGAAGAAAACCGAGGAGCGAAGTATAGAGGAGGTACCTATCATACGTGACTATCCGGGAGTATTTCCTGACGAGTTACTAGGATTACCACCCCCACGGCAGGTTGAATTTCATATCGACCTAGTGCCTGGAGCAGCACCAATTGCTCGTTGCACCTTACCGTCTTGCTCCATCAGAAATGCAGGAGTTGTCTGCACAACTGCAGGAACTTTTGGACTTAGGATTCATCCGACCGAGCTTTTCACCTTGGGGAGCTCCGGTTTTGTTCGTCAAGAAAAAGGATGGATCAATGAGAATGTGTGTCAATTATCGGGAACTGAACAAAGTAACCATCAAGAATCGATACCCACTACCTCGCATCGATGACTTGTTTGACCAGCTGCAAGGGTGAAGTTACTATTCTAAGATCGACTTGCGATTTGGTTACCATCAGCTGAAGGTTCGGGATGAGGATATCCCTAAGACTGCGTTTAGGACTCGATACGGTCATTACGAGTTCCTAGTCATTCCGTTTGGGCTGACAAACGCACCAGCAGTGTTCATGGACCACATGAATAGAGTATGTAAACCTTATCTTGATAAGTTCGTGAATATGTTTATCGATGACATATTGATATACTCACGAACAAGGGAGGATCACGAGAAACATCTGAGGATAATTTTTGAACTACTTAAGAAAGAGAAACTTTATGCAAAGTTCTCTAAATGTGAATTTTGGATGCGTGAGGTTCATTTCCTTGGTCATGTGATAAATAACAAAGGAATTCACGTGGACCCATCCAAAATTGAGGCTATCCAGAACTGGGAAGCACCGAAAACCCCATCAGAGATACGACAATTTCTTGGGCTAGCCGGCTATTACCGACGATTCATCGAGAACTTCTCGAAAATAGCCCAACCACTTACCGCCCTAACTCAAAAAGACAAGAAATCTGATTGGGGCGAGAAGCAAGAAAACGCTTTCCAATTGTTGAAACAGAAAGTGAGTACCGCACCTATCCTATCGCTACCGGAAGGAGTAGATGTTAAACCCAGAATAATCTAATAAACAACTCAATAAGCTTTGAATTATTATTGAGAAGTTGTGGAATCACACTCAATAATATTAAGAAGATCAAGAATTATTACAATATGTAATACACAATTAATTATCAAAAGCTTCAATCTTATTAATAATATAAGACGAATACACTTAAGTATTAGGGTTACAGAAAACCTTGAAGCTGCGTAAAACTAATCTTAACCTATTCTAGGTCTAAGGATATCTATTTATATTGCATAGATTCCTAAACAATCTCTAGTTATTATGGTATTCAAATCTATCCCATAAATAACTCTAACCGACTCATAAGTTTACACCAACAGTGGGAGTAACTTACTTTATACCAACAGTGATAGTAAGTTCCCATTACAGATACCAAGTATTATTACATTAACAGTGACACTGCTGCTACAAATATACTAGCAGTGGCTAGTCTTCATTTCTTCTAACAGTGGCTATCAATAAAACTAACAGTGGCAAGACTTTAACACTTGATGAATTCTGCTCAGATCCCAACAATCTCCCCCTAAACTTAATCAATCTTGCATTGCATTAAGTTTCTACATTCAACTTCATTCTTTTGTAGAAGATTTGGAACCATTTAGATTTCTATTTATCTCTCTTATTGTACTGATTCATAATTCTGTAGACAATCTCTTTGCTCTTGGAATTCTTCACAGCAACTTGCAATTTCTTTGCAATCAACTGCTTCAATAATGCTATACTAAGAAAATAGTCTCTTTCATCCAGCATATAGATAAATCTTCCATTTTTGAGAGCTATAAACTGTACACCTGCCCTAACAAAATGTCTCCAATTACCTACTGCTTCAGCACATAAAAACAAATCTCCATATACCTCAGGCTCAAACATCATCTGTATCCATTCCCAAACATGCCTTTCAAGACTAGCTTTAATATTTTATACATCCTTTTCTAAGCCAATCTTATACATATCATATACATCAAACTTGTTTACTCTTTTAAGAATATCTTGCATTGACTTATGAAAACTGACAACACCATTTTTCCTTTCAATCCTAATGTCATAAGCAATCTTTTCAGTCGCTATTAACACTGCTTCCCACTTGATAATTTCAGAATATTCTTCACCATCCAAATTGATATTTTCTTATCTGTCAGGGTTGATTATAATCATCTTTTCTAATATCTCTTCATCCCTATCCAAATCACACACATTATCATCCATCTCCTGTAATTTAGCAAAAGATCTTCTAACTCCTTCAACCTTCAATCTCAATTCTTTTTCCTTTTCAAGCTCTTCATCAATCAGATCATATCTTTCCTGTAATCTTCTCTGAATTTCTGCATCATCTTTCCTTTTCTTTTCTAACCTCTTCTTTGCTTCAGGATTGACAAAAGGATTATTATCATACATCTGTTGCAATTATTCCAGTGACATTTTCCTTAATTGACCTGTAGGAATCCTATCTCCTCTTAGCTTACACACCATATCATTTTTCAATTCAGCCCTTGTTGGTTTCTTTGCTCTCCTCCTAGCAGCTTCTTTTTCCAATTTCTCTTTCTTCTCTCTTTCAATTTTCTTCTTTAAAGACACTTGCAAAGGATTACACTTTTTCTTTTCTTCATAAGCTTGATATACAGTATCATCATTTAACCCCTTTGCTTTCATATCTGCATACACTCTGCTAGCTTCTTTGGTCATCTTCACAATCTGACCATTTTCAAGCATAACATCCACTTCATCAACCTCAGATGTAGGCACTGACCTGTGTACATAAGGTGCTCTCTTTTCTATTCTTACCCTCTCCTGCTCATCCAATTCTGCTTGCAACCTCAATGCATATTCATGATCATGCTCAATGCTCCTTTATACCAGTTTGACATTTGATTTTGGTTTTTCTACCAATTTACCCTTGCCTTTATCTTTTGGATCAATCTTTGAAAGCTTAGACTCAGGTTTGTCAACTCTAGTTGATTCTCTTATTACAAAAGGTACTTCTGGAGTTCTAGCAGTGGTGATGTTCTAGTAGCAGTGGTTGGTGTTCTAGTAGTGGTTGGTGGATTTGTAGTAGTTGTAGCAGTGGGTTGTTGAGTTGTGGTAGCAGTGGTAGTGTTAGCAGTGGTAGCCACCTTAGCAGTGGGACTACTTGACTTGGATTTTCTGATCTTTTCCATCTTTTTAGCTTTAATACTGAACAATGGCACTGATTTCTTCCTGCCATATGTAAGTTTAGGATCTGATCTTGGCTTTGACTCCCCCTCTGCCTCTGCATCATCACCATCACCTTCCATCTGTTCAGTTTCCATACTCACCAAATCATCAACTGGTTGTACCACTTCTTCACCATCTTCTACATCAATAATCACCTATGTTTCACCATCAACCCTCTCAACAGTCTTTTGTATAACACTTTCAACAATCTCAGTCTGCATATCATCTTCCATTACTTCAGTGTTAGCATTAGACATAGCATCTGTTTCACCCACAACCTCATCTTCATTATCATACATACAAACATTATCATAGAACTCCTCCTCTGCATTATTCTCCCGCTTGTTGGAAGTGTTCTTTACCAATAAAGCTTCTAACACAACAAGCGTTTCTTTTAATGCATCAATTTCTTGCCCCTGCTCAACAATCTTAGCAGTCTGCTCTGCAATTTTAGCATCTTGAGCTTTATTCACTCTTTTCTCTTTCATCAATCTCTCCCAAATTTTATCCACGGCCATTGTCAACTGTACACTCGTGAATTCAATGTAAGTACTAGCCTCCTCATCATCAGAGTGTGACCTCCTAGATGAATCATTGACAATATCATCTTCTGCCTCATGCCTAGCATGATCAACATAAGTCCCTTGATTCTTGGTACTGGGACCTTCACCTGCTTCATTACCCGTAGGTTCAACAGTAGAAGTTGCCTCTGGTTGGGTCTTATTGATGTTACCACTGCCCTCCTCTGTCAGTGGACTAGTAGGAGTAGTGGCAGCCCTTCCAGAATGACCACCCATCTCCTGTGGGGTCACTTGTTGTGGTAAAATTGATGGCTGAGGCAAGTGAGCAGCAGGAACCTCACTTGCCTGTTTTCTTTTCTTTTTCTTGGGTTGTAAGTGGGTAGGTTGTTGGTTCCCTTATTTTCTTTTGATACCCCCAATTGGTGTGTGTTCAGACTCAGTTGGTACTACTGGCCTATCACCAATTGGTTCAGATGTAGTTGGTGGTACTACATCTGTGGTGGAAGGAGCATGAAGCATTGTAGAAAACAATGTTGTTTCCTTCCTAGAAAACTTCTTATTGGTATTCTTACTCATTTCTGTAAATGTTCTAGCAGAAAGAGTACTAACACCAATAATAAGTTCTTGTGCAACTAAACCAGAAATTTGTTTGTTTAAAACAAGTTTCACAAATCTAGGATACATAATAAACATATCCTTTTTCCCTTTTGTAATATTTCTTATCATGCCTTCAAGTATGTATTTTGAAAAATTAAATTTTTGACCCTTAGCCAAACACACAAGTGCATAGGCTATTTGGGTGCCAAATTCATTGAAAGCAGTTTGTTTTGATGACAAGCAGTGGAGAAGTGTATGTAATAAAAATTTCCATTGAGGACTAAAGAGTGATTTAAAAAAAGGTAAAACGTGTGTAATCACCCTCATACCCCATTAATCTAAGATTAGCATAGAAATCTCTGTCATCAATAGAGGATATACTTGTAGCATCATCAAGAAGAAGTACTTCTCGAAGAGAATCCTCGGATATCACCACCTTGGTTCCTTGAACCGTGGACACCACTTGATTGTTGCCCTCAATCATTTCTAATCTGGCATTCTTCCATAATTCGTTCAAATGACCCCTTGAAACCCTTGGAGATACAGTAAGCGCATGAAAAATATAACTCGAACGAAGAAAATCCACAATTTGTGTGAAATTGTGCGCCGATGAGGGTTTCATCAAAAAGGCGATCATATTGTGTTCTTCATAAACACTTAATGTAAGATCAGTTGAAGAAGAAGCCATAACTATCAATTTGATTGTAGTAGAAGTGACGATTTGTTTTGGAGTTTAATCGCAGTGGTTATGTGTGAAAATAAGAAAGCGTAATGAAAAATTGAAGTGTGTCAAGTTTATATACTGTTAGTCATAAGAACAGAGTCAAGCCCTAGAAAAATAACTAGCAGTGGCATTGCCCAACATAACTAACAGTAGAAAGGTATGATAAAATACCTTAATAGTGGCAAACGTTCAATTTTTCAAACACTCGAAGAAAGTACTTAAAAAGCTAACAGCACCTAGTAGCACTAGCAGTGGCAACCAACCAAGGTAACCAAAGCTTAGTACTAGCAGTGCAAAGCACTTAGCTTTATAAGCAGAGGTTTTTTTTTATATATATCAAAAGAAACAAATAAAATTGAATATGTTAGTTCCAGCAGTGGTCATGTCTTCTGACAGTAGCTAGGAACCTGCACAGTTGTTAGCTAGAAAACAAATACAGTGGCAGTACTATACACAAGTTTACAAGTAGTGGCAACTTTATATGGAGCAGTGGCTAGAATGTTCTAACAGTGGTACCAACTGAAAGCAACTGAAGGATAGCAGTGGTAAACACTTAGGACATAAAGTACTGTTCTTTATAAAGTACCACTGTTAGTATCTATTCTAATACCAAACATAGTTTAAGTTAGATTGATCATTCCAATACTGGTGACCAAAAATGTAAACCTTCCCACATCAAAAGCCTTTGTGAAAAGATCTGCATATTGATTATCAGTATGAATTTTAAAGATTTGGATCAATCTCTTTTCATTGCAATCTCTTATGAAATGATATCGAATTTCAATATGTTTGGTCTTAGAATGCTTAACAGGATTGTTAATGATACTAATTGCAGAGATATTATCAATATAAATAGGAGTATTTAGAAAAGTCAGACCATAATCCAGCATTTCATTCTGAATCCAAAGTACTTATGCACAGCAGCTTGATGCAACAACATACTCTGCTTCTGCTGTTGAAGTGGATACAGTGGTCTGCTTCTTGCATTGCCATGACACCAATCTTTCTCCTAGAAATTGACAACCCCCTGAAGTAGACTTCCTGTCCATATTCTCACCACCATAATCACTATCTGTGAACGCCATGAGCTCAAAGGAAGAACTCTTGGGATACCAAAGGCCCAATTGTGGTTGAGCCTTTAAATATCTAAAGATCCTTTTTACTGCATACAAATGTGATTGCTTGGGATTGGCTTGATATCTAGCACACACACACACAACAAACATTATGTCTGGTCTAGATGAGGTGAGATACATGAGGGAGCCAATCATAGATCTGTAAAGATGCACATCTACATCCTTCCCCTCAAGATCTGCATGTAATGCCTTGTGTGTCTCCATTGGTGTGCTAGCTACTTTAGCATCTGTGTAACCAAATCTATCCAGAATGTCTTTAACATACTTGCTTTGATTGATGAAAATGCCATCAGTCCTTTGCTTGACTTGAAGTCCCAAAAAGAAAGTAAGTTCCCCCATAGAACTCATCTTGAACTTCTGATGCATTAAATTCTCAAACTCCTTGCACAATATATCATTAGTAGAACCAAAAATGATATCATCAACATACACTTGTACCAACAAGAAATCATTGTGAACCTTCTTGGTGAACAGTGTTTTGTCAATGGTACCTCTTTTAAAACCATTCTCCAATAAGTAAACATATAGAGTTTCATACCAGGCTCTAGGTGCTTGATGCAAGCCATATAGAGCCTTATCCAATCTACATACTCTATCTGGATACTTGGGGTCTTCAAATCCAGGTGGTTGACAAACATAAACTTCATCATCAATTGCCCCATACAGAAAGGCACTCTTGACATCCATTTGATAAACTTTAAATCCATGATAAGAAGCATATGCCAAGAATAATCTGATTGCTTCTATTCTTGCAACAGGAGCAAACACATCATCATAATCAATACCTTATTCCTGTGTATACCCCTGTGCCACCAACCTTTCCTTGTTCTTGATTACAATACCCCTTGCATCCTTTTTGTTCTTAAAGATCCATTTTGTGCCGATCGCTCATTTTCCCTTTGGTAAATCAACTAAGGTCCACACATTCTGTATCTTAAACTGTAGCAACTCCTCCTGCATTGCTTCAATCTAACTGGGATCTTTAAGAGCTTCCACTGCCTTTTTTGGCTCAGTTTGAGATAAGAAACATACATATAAAGAGGTATGAAGTTCCTCTTCATTGACCTTGGTCTGCTGTCTAGTTTGCACAGTAGAACCAACATCACCAATTACTTGTTCAAGAGGGTGATCTCTATGAACAGTGTATTTGGATGTAGGTGTTTCAGGTATCTCAGTTTCCAAATTGGTATAATTTCCATCTTGTCCAGACCTTTCACTTGATGCCTCTCTTGAGATCCTTTTCGACAAAGGAGTAGAACTCATTTAATTCAGATAATCTATCTTCTCTTTCTTCTTATCAAGTTGTTGTGTTGGACTCATCTCACTTTCTTCTTCACTGTCTTCCATGCTTTGTCTGTCAGATTCAACAAGCTTAATGGATGGTTCATCTGATTCTTCTGACTCTAATCTCTGTGTTGACTTTGACTGATCAGTGTCAAACACTTCTGGGGGATCAGGAGACGATATTGGAAATAAAATGTATTCCACTGAATCTTTCTTCTTTCCAGATGACATTCCTGATTCAGATGTACCACATTCATCACTTGTTCCTGCATTTGTACCTGCAATTGTACATGCACTTGTACCTCCACTAGAGTCTACAGTTGTATATCTAAAAGCAGAATTAAGTGCATCAATATCAAACAAAGACTTTGGACCTTTTCTATCTGGATTAGTGATATTTTCATTAAAAGTGATGTTCATTGATTCTTCTATCACCCTGGTCCTTTGATTGAATACCCTATAAGCCTTACTTTGAATGGAGTAACCAACAAAAACACCCTCATCTACCTTGCTTTCAAACTTTCCTAAGTGATCTTTGATATTTAAAATGGTACAAGGACATCCAAAGGGTTTTAAGAAACTAACCAATGATTTGTTCTTAAACAACAGTTCATATGGTGTTTTGTTATGAGGCTTAACTAGTACCCTATTCTGAACATAGCAAGCTGTGCGAACTGCCTCTGCCCAGAAGGACATAGGCAATTTTGCATCAGATAACATAGTTCTAGCAGCCTCAATTAGTGTCCTATTCCTTCTCTCTGCTACTTCATTTTGTTGAGGAGTTCTAGGTACACTAAACTCTCTCTTAATACCTTTAACTTCACAGAATTTATCCATCTCATGATTTTTAAACTCTGTTCCATTATCACTCCTGATGATATTAACCTTTTTATCCAATTGATTTTCCATCTTAGTTATAAATGATCTAAGTATTTCACCTGTCTCATCTTTTGTTCTAAGAAAGAAAACCCATGTAAATCTAGTGTAATCATCAATAATGACAAGGCAGTAAGATCTTTTCCCCATACTACTTATATTGGTTGGTCCAAATAAGTCCATATGCAATAAGTGTAAGGGTGTGCAGTTGGTATTCACAGATTTGGACTTAAAAGAAGTTTTGTTTTGCTTTCCCTTTAAGCAAGAAACACAATGATCATCACATGAATATACCTTTTCAGGAAAACCTCTAACAAGTCTGTTTTTGACAAGTTTATTTTATAATTCATGTGACACATCCTTCTATGCCATAATTCAGATTCATTCAGACTTGCTTTTGAAATAAGACAGTTTAAATCAGATTGAGGTGACATATTTGCTAAGTCACACTTATATACATTATCTTTCCTTGGAATTCTCATTAAAATCATGTTTTCTGGTATCTTAAATTCCTTGGACAAGATAAGGCATTCAGTGTCAGTAAAATAGACTGGATTCTTTTTATCTGTGATTTGACTCACACTTAGAAATTTGTACCTCAACTGTTCCACAAAATACACATCATGAAAACTTATCTTATCACTTTGCACTGTTCCTTTTCCTGTAATCTTTCCACCTTTGGGATTACTTCCAAATGCTACATATCCTCCATCGAATGATTTGAAGTCCTGTAGCTTTCCTTTGTCTCCAGTCATGTGCCTTGAGCAGCCACTATCAACATGCCATAAGCTCTTTGGCTTGCCCTGCACAAACATCAAAAAGAGAATTAGTTTCTCTTGGGAACCCAAACCAATTTGGTCTTGGGTTTCCCATGTGCATCATTAAAATCAACTCTCTGGAAGACAATTGATTTCGATGCAATGTTAGATTTGGAAACTTTGGATGTAACAGTATTCTTTGGTTTCCAAATCCAACTAATTTCAGACTTAACAGTGGGAGTTGGCCTAACAGTGGTAACCCTTAGGCTTGTGTTAATTATTCTAGCAGTGGTAGCCATACTTGATGTAAATATTCTTTTGGAATTTTTAACACTAGCAGTGGCTACATGCTTAACAGTGGTAACACTTCCCACTGTATTAGTCTTCTTACCTCTGTTGGCTTTGTTTGGTGGTATCACTGCCGCATTATTAGCAGTGGCTGCAGTTGTACCACTGTTAGCCGTATTCTTCATCCTCTTGACAGTGGTAACATGATTAACTTGTGATTTAAAATTTTGTTTATTAATCATGTTTGCTGCTGTCCATAATGGTTTCACAACCCTAGTGAAATTCTTAGGATTGTGATAACATTCAAGTTGAAGATGATTGGTTTTTCCACAGATATAACAAGATTTTTCTTTTACCAATTGAAAATTCTGCCCCAATCTTTGTGAAACCATTTGGTTCCAATTTCTTTGATTGCCTCTTGGTGCAGTTTTAGTAAAAGGTTTTGGTGAAGAAAGTCTTGTTTTGCAATCACAGTTAATACATTTATCATTCAAATTTGTCACAGATTTTGACTCATGCTTAACTGTTTTACTAATAAATCCTAGACCTTTTCTAGACTTATTAGTATTTATCACTTGTTCTATCTGTTGTTTGGCCTTTTCTTGAAACATTCTTTTACCCTCTTCTAGTTTATCAACATTTAGTTCAGAAACTAGACCAGTAACCTTTTCACTACCTTCACATGATGAATTAGATGATTCAAAACTTTCAGATGTACTATCACTCTGATCATCTTCCTCACACCACTCTCTTATTTCAACTTTATCAAACTCTTTATTACACTCTAAGCTTTCAACTGGATCAACCCTTTTAACATCATCTACCATTCCTCCTTTTAATTTATTTAAATCTAAATCAGTTTTAGAAGGAAATTAGTTGTTGTTATAAGGTGGAGGAACATTATTATATCCCGATCCAGTATTAAGCTTATCATGTATCTGTGAATTGATAAGTTTATTGACACTTTTCGATGCATTTTCTAAGTTACTTACATTAAGTCTTATGCTATCTCTCTCACATGTGACTTCAGCAAGTTTCTTAGTTAACAAATCTACCTTATCTTTAAAAGTGTCTCTTTCCCACCTAGCATATGCAATGTCATATTTAAACTGTGTTTCATTGACTTCATATGCATTTATCTGTTTTTCAAGATTTTCAATTGCGGCTATGGTGTGTTTACTTTTGATTTCCCATTGTTTTAATTCATCACACACTTTCTGATTATGATCCCAGTAATGTTTAACAGTTTGTTTACAAATAGCAGAACATAATTTGTTTTGTACCTCATAAGGAATTTCTTACTTCTTGTCGGACTCAGCAATGGCCATGAAACACTGATTCTTTACTTCATGCTCTTCTTGATCACTCCAGTCCCATCCACATCCATCCATAGAAACAAATGCATTTGATGAAGCACTCTGGATTGGTATATTCTTTGTTTGAACCACATTGCTTCCAGTTCTTTGTCCATTGCCATTACTATTATGTTCATTCTTTGGACTTCTGCATTCCCTAGCAAAGTGCCCCATCTTATGACAGTTGAAGCATTCAATCTTACTCTTATCAAACCAACAGGCATCATTCCTTTTATATGCAAAGTTGTTTCTCCCAGTTCTCTGCATAAATCGTTTTGCCCTTTGAGTGATTAAAGCAATTTGCAATTTAATATCCATCTAAAAACCACGCCTAATATCTCTTTATATAATAGAGATATCTAGGTTTACAAAGAAATCATAATTATACTAGGAAACTAAATAAAATAAAACAATTCATCTTTAGTCCCTCAACTTTCATCTTTTATTTTGTCTCATCAAATTAATAATTCCTTAAAATCTTCCCCTATTTGATGATAACAAAATATTGATCTTCTTGCACAAACTTCCCCTTAACTCTTGATTTCTTTTAAACCATGCCATACAATAACAATAAGCTGCAAATCTTGATCTTCAATTCTTCTTCCCCTTTTTGTCATTATCCAATAGGAATCTTCTTGAAGATAAGCAACTTTGAACCTTTACAACCACTTGCTATATAATACACCACTAATCCAATTTTCTAATGTCTCAAATTACCCTCCATGACGCATAATAAGAATAATGAATTTGATCATTAGAAACTTACACTAGCAGTAATAATATATACCTAGCAGTAGTAATAAAATCTTTATCCCCAAATAATTATGCATGAACATCTTCTGATGGTTAAACACTTTTTCGATAATCTTCCCCTCAAATCAATATGTTAACCATCTCTTGAATCTCGAACTTTGTAGGCTCTTTGTAATGATCACCGATGAAGAAAATAAAGTATAACAAACTTAATAAAGAAGTTAAATCTTCCAAACTTGTACCTTATATCTTGTACTAACCACGACTTCGAACTTATAATCCTATGTATAATCCTATGTATAAGAGCAAATGTGAGCATTGAGCATCATCAGTATGTAAATCACACACTTTTGCTAGATTTGTCAAGTCTTCGTCGTCACCATACAAACCAAACAAGTTATGTTCAAAGTGTAACACCCCACTTTGAGATATGATAAGATACACACCTATAAAACTCAACTCCAATATCAAATAAGCAATAATCAATCTTCTTCGTAATCATATCTTCAAATAATCTTCAAAACAAGCCATAGAATCTATAAGAATAAATTGTTATAAAAAAAACAATTCCATTCGAGATCCAAACTTTTCTTATACAGTAACCATAAGAACTGTACAGATAACCATCCAATAATAGCAACGAATACCATATAGTACCATCCATGATGAGTATCACTAATTCCGCATTAGTGTTTGAAAAATGACTAACAGTGGTAATCGATACCAAACAGTGGTAAAATTACATTAGCAGTGGCAAATACTAACTAGCAGTGGCATCTACTAACTAGCAGTGGTAACAACTAACTAACAGTGGCAATAACCGAACAGTGGTAACCACTTTGCATTAACAGTGGTAATGTTCTTCAAATTCCACTAACAGTGGCAACAATGATACATTACACAAACAATGGCAATCATCAAATTTTATACTAACAGCGGTAAGGATGTGCTAACAGTGGTAAGCTTATTCTAACAGTGGTAAGCTTTTACTAGCAGCGGGAAGTTTGTACTAACAGTAGGAAGAACCTTCTAGCAGTGGCAACGTTTGTACAAACAGTGGCTGAGCAGTGGCTAGCACATCTAACGAGCAGTGGCAGGCAACTTCAGAATTACATATCTCCCTGATTACGAATCTGATCATACTCAAATTTTTCCAAGAAGTTCATCAATGTTTCATTAACCACATATCCAAAAATCAAGTCAATCCAACGGTTAACGAACACACAGCAGTTAAAACACAGCAGCTGCGCAAACAGAAACCACAAACATATTGCAGCAATTTCGAATTTTCATATCTCTATGTAGACACATCCGATCACGATGAAAATTTTACACAATATGGAAACTTATATCTTGAATAACATATCCAAAAATCAAGAACATTCGTTAAATAACGAAGACACAGTGATCGATTTACTACAGCTGTTCGGAAAAACCATACGGTTTCAGTAGCAGATTTCGAATTTAAATATCTCTCAATCAAAAGCTCAGATTGAAAATTCCTCCAGTCATATTTTTCATCTATATGTTATGAACCTACAGTTTAAATTTCACGACGATTGAACGGTTAACGAATGAGATCCGGATTTTTTACTATCGCTGTGCAGAAAGTGACGAACAGAAAATTGAAAAACCCTATTTTTCAAAATCTTCTTTGTAAGCCTCGTAAACCTTGTAGATCCTAGATCATGAGCCACCATAGCTCTGATACCACTTGATAAAACGTATGATCATTTAAGCTCTAGACCTTTTAGGTCTAATCTAGGATCAATGATAACAAAGATAATAATATGCAGCGGAATAAGAATGAATCAATGTTATCATAACAAGATTTCAACATATGTCATTCGATACAATCAAACCAAGCCCCAATTCTATATGATCAGTATAGAACGTGTTATCTACCTATAACAAGGATTAAAGATATCAAATATATCTTAACCTTAGGGCTAAAACAAAACTCTAGACGTCTACATCTTTTCTGTGCACACCTAAAAACCACGCCTAATATCTCTTTATATAATAGAGATATCTAGGTTTACAAAGAAATCATAATTATACTAGGAAACTAAATAAAATAAAAAAATTCATCTTTAGTCCCTCAACTTTCATCTTTTATTTTGTCTCATCAAATTAATAATTCCTTACAGTAGAAAACTTTGTTGTCTAGTGTGATGCTTCACATCAGGGATTGGGTTGCGTATTGATGCAAAACGAGAAAGTCATTGCTTACGCGTCTCGACAATTGAAAGTTCACGAAAAGAACTATACGACGCATGACTTAGAGCTAGGAGCAGTCGTTTTTGCACTTAAGATTTGGAGACACTACCTATATGGTACAAAGTGTACAATCTTCACGGATCACAAAAGTCGCCAGCATATATTCGACCGGAAAGAACTCAACATGAGACAACGTCATTGGGTCGAATTACTAAACGATTACGACTGTGAGATTAAGTATCACCCGGGAAAAGCAAACGTTGTAGCTGATGCCTTGAGTCGTAAAGAACGAGTCAAACCCCGTAGAGTTCGAGCTTTGGGTTTGGCGATCCACTCGAATCTCATTACTCAAATTCGTGACGCTCAACAATTAGCATTCATTCCCGAACGCCTTAAGGAAGAATCCTTGAAGGGAATGGAGAAACAACTTGAAACCAAAGACAACAGAGTGTTGTACTTCATGAACCGAATTTAGGTACCGTGCGTAGACGAATTACGCAAAATGATTTTGGACGAAGCTCATAAGTCCAACTACTTGATACATCCTGGTGCATATAAGATGTATCACGATTTGAAAGGATTTTACTGGTGGCCTGGCATGAAACGAGACATTGCCACATACGTTAGTAAGTGCCTGACTTGTTCAAAAGTCAAGGTTGAATATCAAAAGCCGTCTGGACTTTTGCAACAACCCGAAATGCCCAAATGGAAATGGGAAAACATCACAATGGATTTTATCACAAAACTACCCAAAACAACATCTGGAATGGACATCATATGGGTGATTGTGGATCGGCTGACCAAGTCAGCTCATTTTCTAGCCATCAAGGAAACGGATAAGATGGAGAAACTGACCAGAATCTATATAAAAGAAATTGTTTCGAGACATGGAGTGCCATTATCCATTATCTGTGACAGAGATGCTAGATTCACTTCTCGCTTTTGGCAAACACTGCAACAGTCACTGGGTACTCGACTTGACATGAGTACTGCCTACCACCCACAAAATGACGGCCAAAGCGAGCGAACAATACAAATGCTCTAAGACTTGTTAAGAGCGTGCGTGATAGACTTTGGAGGTAATTGGGATACTCACCTACCTCTAGCCGAATTTTCTTAGAACAATAGTTATCACGCCAGCATATAGATGGCACCATTTGAAGCGTTGTACGGACGCAAGTGCCGATCCCCACTCTGTTGGGCAGAGTTGGGCAACAGACAATTATCAGGTCCTGAGATAGTCCAAGAAACAACGGACAAGATATCTCAAGTACTTAACCGATTAAAAACGGCACGAGACCGACAAAAGAGTTATGCCGACAACAGACGAAAACCATTGGAGTTTCAAGTAGGTGATAAAGTCCTACTCAAAGTAGCACCCTGGAAAGGGGTTGCAAGATTCGGAAAGAGAGGAAAGCTGAACCCACGTTACATCGGACCTTTTGAAATCCTTGCTAGGGTTGGTCCTGTCGCCTACAAGCTCAAACTACCGCAAGAGCTTAGTAGCATTCATGACACTTTTCACATTAGTAATCTCAAAAAGTGTCTCTCGGACGAAACTCTAATCATTCCTCCTGACGTGGTCTTCATCGACTCAAAACTAAACTTTGTGGAGGAACCTATCGAAGTTATGGATACGAAAACGCAGAAACTTCGACAAAAACGAATCAAGCTAGTTAAAGTTCGTTGGAACTCAAAGCATGGCCCAAAGTTCACCTGGGAACGTGAGGATGAAATGCGCAAGAAGTATCCTCGACTATTTGAAACTGTGACCGAAACTCACGACACGAATTAAATCTCGGGACGAGATTTCCCTCACGAGGGGAGAATGTGACAACTCTCCAAATTAGGTATTAATTAAACACTAAGCATGTGCATTCTTATGCCAATTTCCTGGTTAAGTTTAATCAGAACTTTTTGATGTGATGTAAGTCTAGCAAGCCCAGTACTTTTAAAGAAAAAAGTATTACTTAATACGTAGTCGTCTAAAGTTACGTACAAATGTATCGGAACGAACCCGAAAAAAGTAAATAACAAAACTTGGTAACACAAAAATGATTAATAATTCAATTATTAATTACGAGTATTAATATATCTATAACGTATAGATAAAATGATTTAAATATACGTTTTATATAAAACGTATTATGTAATGAACAGAAACAATTGTAAAATGTACACGGAGATCACAAATCATAAAAGTTCTATTTTTCTCATTCATTCGAAAGTATTTGGAACATTATCTCAGAATATGGATTCGAAATTCGACTGAAATTTGGCACCCAATTGGATACGCGCAATAAAATGTACAAATTTGTACAACACTTTAAAATAACAAAAATCTCATTATTCTAATTTTAGATAACGTATCTATAGAACATCTACAAAATAAAAATATTAAATATTAAATTGTATATTACACTTTATTGGACCCGTACACGAAATTAACGGGCTAAATGCTTAAATGTTACTACACTAGAAATATCTGGGAGACAGATTTAGAAGTGAACCATACCTCAGTTGAATTATTTAGCCATATCAAATATTATATACTCCCTCCCATTTCTCACTTCAATAATTCAACACCAAACCCAATTCTTATCTGTGAGTTCTATGGACTGAAGCAACAAGAGCAGAAGCAGTAACTAAATTTCTTAATCATCTTCCACCTATTTTCATTAACTAACACCAACAATAACAACTACAATATCATTATCATCATTGTATCATCATCTTCACATCACATCAGCATCTACAAAAGGCTAGCAAAAAGGAGAAGCGAGATCAAGCCTCAAGAACCATTATCTTCATCTTCTTTTCCTCCATCTTAAAGCTTAGTTAACATACTTTGGGCAATTATCTGTCGGCTGCTAGCATTCATACCGAGCGAACCACAGTGAGTTCACAGCCACTCTTTTAATATTTTATGCTTTTAAACATAGGGGTGTAAACATAGAAACTGCATGCGAACACATGCAGCAAACTGCATAAATACTTTATTGCTTTTATACAAATTGTTTGTTTATGGAATAACATTTCCACAACTGTTTTGGGAATTAGACATTGTATCCTAGTACGGATCCAGACTTGAAATGTATGCATGAAAGACCGTCATAGAGACTGTAACCATTAGCTAGGTGACTCTAGCCACTGAGTATACGAATAGTACTCTTGCTGTGAAGACCCTCCTATGGATAGGAGCGTATACTTACATGTCCTATAGGCAAACAACATAAGTTTTGGTTGTGGTTTGGTTATAGGGTTAGGTCGCGTTACTTTAACTCGTAAGGTTTAGCTCATCTTGTGAGGGATCATAGGTCTAAGCGTTTCCCACATATTTTAGGAAGAACGAATCCTACAAACTATTTATATCGGAAAACATACCGATTACTTATTCTATACTGGCAGATAACCGGTAACATACTTTGGGATAACATCCCACATAAAATGCTATTATAGGGTAACTACCTTACAAAAATCTATACTTTGCAAAGATGAATTTGATTATTTAAATGAATAACATTTCATCTGTATAACAAACTTGGTTTAACAAACCACATACTCACATAAAACCTGTGAATTCACTCAACATATTTTGTTGACGTCTTTTCTCTGTGTTTTACAGGAAATTAGCTACGTAAGTAAGAATCGCATGCATACAGGATGGCAAACCCTGGACTACTTAGGATGCCACATACATTTGGGACCGCTTTTGAAGGATTTCCTCTGTATAATTGCAAACACTGCAGTCATACTTATGAAATCTCGTTTTAAACATATGTATTGTAAAACTTAATGTTTTAAACACTACTACTGTCACGACATACATTGTCGTACTACTTTTGTAACAACTGTTAAAATTTGGCATCCTTGATAAATAAAGTTGTGCGATAACCATATGCTCTGAGTGTGTATGTACTATTTGGTTGTATTACTGCTCGCAGCCCCGCCACGTCATTAAAGCTTCCGCACATTTAATTAGTATTGATTGTAATCACCGTTTGGCGGGGTGTGACACACAGGCACAGTGTACTTTGATTTCATATTAGAAAGCAGTATTTCCACGGCGACGATGTACTTAGTGTTCATTTAGAAAGCAATGTTTAGACTATTCATAAATCATACCATGTTTGACACAGATAACTAAGTACCGTTGGATAGGGTTCACGACGTCCTATCATTAGGTCCGTAATCACGTTTACTGGTTGAAAGGTGTTTAGTTTGTGAGGTTTAAAAATAAATAGAAAGTAAATCAAAGCACTAAGTTTTCATAACATCTTTCCAATCAATTACGACTAACTACCTCATAGCAAACACACAATATCACTACTCGCTAATCATGGTAATCTATCCTAAATCTAGCATGATAACAGCAATAACAATCATCATATGAAATAGATAAAGGATAAGATATAACCGTAATAAGAGCGTAGCTGAAATACAACTTGAACGTTACACGAGCAGAACTCCTAGTATGCGCCAAGTGATATTAAAATATTGCCCCTCTATTCGCTCGATATTAACCCAGACTAACTAGCCACTAAACTAACTATTAATTATAACCTAATCTAGAGAGAGAGTAGTGAGAGAAAGTGTAAGTGTGTTGAATATTCTTGGATGTGTTGAGGTGTGTTGAAATGAGAACTTGAGCTTAGTATTTATAGGCAACGCACAGCCGTATCCGTAGACCGTATCCTGAACCTCAAATGCATAACCATATCGCACAACCGTATAAAAATTTGATTTTGATCGCCCAAATGCACCAATACGGCTGTCTCGGACCATATACGGTTGTCCTGGAGCAAATACGGGTGGACACCAACCGTATACGGCTGTCCTGGGCCATATACGGCTGGACACAGACCATATACAGTCTTCACAGGCCGTATACGGTCTGTGCCCAGCCGTATACGGTCTGGGTCAGCCGTATACGGCTGTGGAGAACCGTATCTTGGCCCTTCGGTTCTTCGTTTCTTCGATCGGTCGTATCTTCTTCGTCATTTATCCGTTTTGAGCAATTTTTTCGTCCACGCGTTCGTAATTTCTAAACGAAGAAAATGACATAAGTTAGAGGTCATAACTCGGAGCGTAGCTCAATAAGCAATGAAATGAGTAAACGGAAGATTCATTGATCATTTGTGCTCTGTTTTGCTCATTTTTAGGCTGTTTTTGCCGATTCTTGATATATCGTCCATATTTTAGCCATCATGATGAAAAGCGATAGATATTTTTAAATTTCAAATGTTTTCATCAATATTTGTGCTAAAAAAAGTGAGATAATGACATACAAAAACATGACTTTTTGCGTGTCATCAAATATCCCACACTTAGAATTTGTTTATCCTCAACTAAAACTCAAAATTCTCACTTGCTTTTATATGAAAATATTTTGAAAGCTCGGTTTCTGGGAGAATCAAAACATATTAAGAACAACAACTTTCATATATAAGCAACATATCCTGGAAAGTAAGAGAGAATAAGGTATTCATTTCAGAAGCACAAAATGATTCTCTTATGCTGCTTTCAATTCTCGCGATCTTGAAATATACATGACTAGGCGATCTCACCAGGTGGTTACTCAATTCACTCAGAAGTGTTTTGGGTTTCCTATCAATACAATTAAATGAAATCGCTCATAAACTAGTCATGCAACATCCATCGTCATAGGCTTGCTCGAGAATCAGATCTCCAACACTTAGGTGAGGGCGGTGCTAGTTATCCCAGGACATTCAAAAATGGGTTGTAATGGTTGGAAGGTTTTAAGTGGTATGGATAAGTGGGAATTTATTGTTTGAAAAGGGTTTTGCTTATCGTAGGATCTTTAATCTTTTGAAAAACATTATTTAGACAACCTTTTTAATGAAAACGGAAACGGATAATGGTAAGGGAAGAAGATAGCTATTTTGACTTCTATCTTTTTGAAAACACACGGAGGAATTTATCACCTTTTGGGAGTAGGAGTTTTCGAAAGGCTTGAAGCACTTAGCTTTATTATATTTTTCTTTTCTTTTCTTCTATTTCTATTTTTGGGCTTTTCTAAGTGTTTTATTTAGTTTCTTTCTTTTGCCCTTTTCGAAATCCTTTCTTTCTTTCATTTTTTTCATCCTTTTGATGACTTTGCATTTACTTAATGCCAATTTTTCGCACCATATACTCTCAATTTTTTGATTTTTAACATGAGAGGTTTTGAGTAACCACTATTTGTGATTTGGAGTGAAAGCAAAAGGATATATAAATATCATTTTCCATAAGTTTAAAATTTCTAAGATAAGATTTTGGTGGGTATTGGAGTGAGTGGGTTAAAAATTAAGGGTTTTGAAAGAAACGAATAAGCTAAGGTTCAACAGGGTTTTCTAGGCAGATCATCAACACTAAAAAATGATTGTTGGAAGGGTTTTGGGCTTGAAAAGATATGAAAAAGGAGTTAAATCCTAAGTAATGTCAAGGTCATCTAACTGCACCTATACCGCGTATGGTACTCTACCAATGTGGTCTTGAAGTGCATACCAGGAGCAAGTTCTAATTCCGGATGCATGCATCGGCACACTCAAACAAACGAATAGTGAAGCATTAAAGATGAATGCTTATGATAAACTCAAGATACCTCACTACAAGTTTTGGGTTTGTTTGTGCTTAGCCATGCGATGCCCCTCTTAGATTATCATTTTAGGCTTAAGAAATTCCTAACTTATTTACTCTTAACTTCCAAAATACCTTACTCATATATGAAAATATTTCCTCTCAAGATCTTTTAATTCAAAAATTTTGAAATTTTTTAAGCAAAAGTGAGTTTTTAAGAAATTGAGGAACTTTTTCCGAGTTTACTTTTGGAAAACAAGAATCTAACAAGCATCTATCCTAAGGTATTCTATATCGCTATCCCACACTTAGAGGAACATTGTCCCTGATGTTCTCTTGAGTTGGGATTTGAGTAAATCCCACACTTAGAGTTTGAAAATATCGAAAAATGTTTCTCAAGTGTTTGTTTGGGATGGAATCCCACACTTAGTGATAAGCTTAAGATATGGTATAGTCTACTTTTATGAGAAATTAAAACTAAAGATCATATCAAAACAAGAATAAGAACGAGAAAAATCCCCTATCGAAGTGACGGTGGAAGGTTGAAATTTTGAAGATATGCTGACTCTGAAGAAGATCTTGCCATGAATCTTCTTTAGCGTCAGCACCATGAAGCTCCTTTGGTTTTTTAGCAGGCGAAGCTTATAAACACCGGCTTTATTCTTCATTCTTATAAATTCTTTCACTCTCTTGTGAAGATATCTCGTAAGTGTGAATACATTGGATATACTTTTCACCGACTTCTTATTGCAGCTTTTTATCAAAAGAGTGCCTTAATCCGGGAAAGCGAAAGATGTTTGCTAATACAAAACAATTTTAAGTCATGTGTTTTTAAAGGAGTTCGAGCATAATGCGTGAAAGTAGCACTGATGAACGCCAAAATGTAGGAGATTCAGTTCTACTTGATTTTGGTTAGCAATTATTGCTGAATAGATTGAGTTTGACAGGTTAGGGTTAATAATCAATATTAATCATTAATGAACAAGAGAACTATTAGTTATAGACTTTGTTGATTCAAGTCATAAAAGTAAATGACATAAACGACATAGGTTTAATCTAGAATACAATTCGGTGGGCAACGTTACTTGAATATTAACGTGTTGAAAACAACTTTGTGTCTTTCTTAATTGTATTAGATCAACTTACCTCGTAAAGGGGTTTATCTTATTTGTTATGTCGCAATAAAATTCATGTTTGAAGCAAATAAATAAAGTGATAACCGGAGTCTAAGGAAAGTAGTCTAAGTGAATACATTTCCTCTATCATTTGAATCAAGTAATTTTATTTGATTAATTGTTTTATCATTTCTTTCTTTTTAATTAAGTTTTAATATTAAAATCACTTTTCATAATTGTTATTCAATTGTTCGTTCGGAACTAAAACGTCCCCATATTTAATTGTTTTCATTAGTTGTAACAATTTCTATTTTATTCGTTATTGACATCCATTCCTCGTGTTCGACTCAGACTTATCATACTATACTATCATATGACCAGGTATTCTTGTCTGAGTTGTGTATAATAAATACGGTATATTCTACTTTTAAAGATAGAGCTTCGTTTACACGACATCAAGTTTTTGGCGCCGCTGCCGGTGAGTGGTTTGATTTGATTCAATAATTTGGAGTTTGTTTATTTGTTTAATTGTCTAGTTGTGATTTACCTTTAGGTTGTCGGTTTTAAAGTGTGCTTTTCTTTAAAATTCTATTTGTTCATACTTTTTCTTTTAACTAAAGTCAGGATAGTTAGTATTAAGCTGTGTTACCTAAGTAACATGTTCTACTGACTTGGTAAGTTTATTGCAGGACATTAATGACCCGAACATCGGATCCCAACCCTGCCGTTCCGTTTGAAGAACCCGAATGCACGTTTCATCAAAGATTACGCACGTATTCCGAACCACCCCATTCACCAATAATCAACCCATTTTCGAACAAAGAAGACGAGATATTTGATTACAATCTTCACACACCACTGGCTGCCAATTACAATTCGGATTTCGAGGATGAATACGGAGAGTATCGTGGAAGACCACCAACTAAGTATCCCAGCGATCAATCAGAACCAGATCTCGACATGGCGGACGACATTGCCAACATGACTCTCAAGCAGTATTCAAGCCGAATGCGCACCGATCTTGGGCCCAGAGTAGTGAGGCACGCCATTGCGCGAGAGGTGGAGTTCGAAATCAAGGGACAGTTCCTCAAGGAGCTTAGAGAGAACCCTTTTCTAGGCAAAGAAAAGGAAGATGCTAACGAGCACGTTGAGAAGATCCTGGAAATCGCCGATATGTTCAACGTTCCCAATGTTACACACGATCAAGTCATGCTCCGAGTGTTCCCAATAACACTAAAGGGAGCCTCTAAGAGATGGATTTCAAATGAACCAGCTGGATCCATCACCACGTGGGAAGATCTGCGCACGAAATTCGTGAAGATGTAATGCCTGCCATCTAAAACATCGAAGATGATCGACGAGATTAGGAATTTCAAGCAAGACATTGACGAGTCACTTCACCAAGCATGAGAAAGATACAAGGATTTGATGCATAGGTGCTCACAGCATGACCTAAACGATCAAGAAATCATGATGGTATTCTACAAAGGAGTGGACCGTGCCACAAGACAGCAATTGGATGCTCAAGGATCTCTACCGAAGAAGATTCCAAGAGACGCTTTAGAGGCAATTCGTGACCAAGCAAAGCATTCTCAGCTTTGGGACGATGGAACCAGTCGGAGAAAGAGGTCGATTAGAAATGAGGATGGACTTGCCGCCATCACTGCTATGCTTGACAACATGGGAAGAGATATAAGGAAGGTAACCGAGACTGTTCATGCAATCCAAGTAGGATGTGATAACTGTAGAGGAACACATCTAGTCAAAGATTGCCCTGAAATTGAATTTGGAGAAGCGAAGAAGAAGTCAAATTTGGCAAAGCTCAGGGAAACTACCGCCAAGGCGGTGGGACCTTTTTCCGAAGACCATATCAAGAACGAGGTCGTCAATTCCGCCAGACTCAGCCAGGCTTCTACTCTAAAGAACAACCCATGACACCTTTTCCTGAGAAGAAAACTAGTTTGGAGGAAATGATGGGGAAGTTTTTTACTACTAACGAGCAATTTATTGCTAGTTCGGGCCAACGGATGGACACTACTTAAGCGTTAGTACGAAACCAAGGTGCCGCACTAAAGCAAATTGAGGGAACAGTTTCAAACATAGCTAACGTTCTCCAAGAGAGATTTCAGGAACCCTACCAGGATTCACCGAAACCAATCCACGAGATCAAGCTAAAGCGGTTACCACAAGAAGTGGAAAGGTTCATGAAGACCCTTATTTTTGTAAGAATCCTGTATCTGAACTTTTGTCGAAAAAGGAGAAGGAAGTGGAAGTTGTTAAAAGTCCTACGGAGTTCATGAAGGCTGATCAAATTGCTAAGGATAAGCAATATGCAAAGGATCATACGCCACCCCCGCCTTACCCTGCAACTTTGAGAAGAGGAAAGGATGAAGCTCATTATCATCAATTTCTCAAAAATTTGAAATAGCTTCATATCAACATTCCGTTTGTAGAAGCTATTGCCCAAATGCCTAAGTATGCGAAATATTTGAAGGAGCTTTTGACTAATAAGTCAAAATTGGCGGAGGCAACCACTGTAATGATGAATGAGCGATGCTCTGCTGTGATGCAAAACAAGTTACCACCAAAAATGAAGGATCCAGGGAGTATCACTATCCCCTGTCTCATTGGTAAATTGGACATCCCAAATGCACTAGCAGATCTTGGAGCTAGCATATCTATTATGCCCTATACTATGTATGCTAGACTCGGGTTAGGAGAACCCAAGGCCATTCGAATGTGCATTGTGTTAGCTGATCGTTCTATCCAATATCCAAGAGGGATGGTTGAGAACGTCTTAGTCAAGGTTGATAAGTTTGTGTTTCCTTAAGACTTTGTGATTCTCGACATGGTAGAA
Organism: Pseudognaphalium luteoalbum; assembly: GCA_963422505.1. Lineage (NCBI taxonomy): Eukaryota > Viridiplantae > Streptophyta > Magnoliopsida > Asterales > Asteraceae > Pseudognaphalium > Pseudognaphalium luteoalbum. Next base: position 47,161,930 of record OY730194.1, read on the forward strand.
GATCCCAAGGTACCAATTATTCTAGGAAGACCTTTCCTAGCCACTTCAAGAGCATTGATCGATGTTTTTGATAGGAAAATCACCATGAGAGTTGTGGATGAGAAGGTTGTCTTCAATGTAAATGTGTCCATGCAATACCCTTCCTCTGTGGATGATACTTGTTACTTTGCTAGTGCGAAAGAACTGTCTGACGATGATGAGTTCTTTCAAAGTCTATAGGATGACGAATATCTTGATCCAATAATTCTAGAAGGATGGACGGGGAGCATCGAGGTAATCCGTGATATTGAGGAGTTTGATAAACTGCTAAAGGAGATTGAGACAACGTGCGATGAGGAGTTAGAGAATGAAGGAGTCAAATTTAAGGAGAGTGAAGAGTCAATCTTGACGAATGGAATCTCCATCAAAACGGAAATGCGTATTACCATGCATGGTATTCCATGTTTAAGATCGGATGTTTTTGCAGTTAAATCCTCATTTGAAGAACCACCGAAGTTAGATTTGAAGGAGTTACCAACTCATTTGGAGTATTCATACTTGCAAGGGAAATCAGATCTACCTGTAATCATTTCGGAAATTCTTTCACCTACAGAAAAGGAAAGTTTATTAAAGGTTCTTAAGGAGCACAAGCAGGCTATTGCATGGACGATTAGCGATATCAAGGGAATAAGCCCCTCATATTGCACTCACAAAATTCTTATGGAGTCTGATTTCAAGCCTTTGGTGCAACCTTTGAGGCGGTTAAACCCGAAGGTCATGGATGTGGTGAGAAAAGAAATTATTAAGTTACTAGACTCTGAGTTAATATATCCCATCTCCGATAGTCCATGGGTTAGCCCCATTCACGTTGTACCCAAGAAGGGAGGTATGACGGTGGTAGCAAATGAGAAGAATGAATTGATCCCCACAAGGACAGTCATTGGGTGGAGAGTGTGCATTGACTACAGGAAGTTGAACGATGCTACACGCAAGGATCACTTTCCCCTACCTTTTATTGATCAAATGCTCGAGCATCTGGCCGGAAAAGAATATTACTATTTTCTAGACGGTTTTACCGGATATTTTCAGATTCCGATAGATGCTAACGATCAAGATAAGACCACATTCACCTGTCCATTTGGAACATTTGCTTACAGAAGAATGCCATTCGGGTTGTGCAATGCACCCGCAACATTCCAAAGGTGCATGATGGAAATCTTTCATGACATGATTGAAGATAGAATGGAGATATTCATGGATGATTTCTCCGTCTTTGGGAGTTCGTTTGATGAGTGTTTGGTTAATTTG